>OX101799.1:13372721-14724094 GCA_944452935.1 Rhogogaster chlorosoma | reverse complement strand
TATCTACTTGGAAATGGCACCAAGAAAGTAAATTTCAAATACCTAAATTTCGAAATCAATAGAATTTATTCGTGATTCATATACCTATGTACCTAATAATGACATCTGTGCAATAAGTCATGGCATTATTATAGATATTATTGCAAATTTTCAACAAATATCTGATTCAATCGACAGAGTCTTGAGATAATCTTTTATCTCCGATTTTTTCGTAGCTACAGCAACGAATATCCGACTTTCTACAATGCCGATGGTAGTTCAGAGGAATCAGTGGACGGTATGCTTAGATATCGATTTATCAAGGGTAACTGTTTCAATATATCGATTAGGAAGGTTGCAGGTCTCACTTGTAGCAACTGTAGTTAGCTATCCACCAACAACAAAACCACAGCAAGCTCTAATTTCGCGATAATTTCTCTTAGTATTACCCTCTGTAGACAATGCGATACGCCAGTATATTATGTTGAGGAAAAGTCAGGTTCTTGAGCTTATAATGATGAGGAAAAGTGTTCCCAATTTTTGCACTAGTTACCGACGGTATTCAAGACCAACATAAGAACACAGGAGACGACTTTGAGCAGGAGTGCAATTTATTTTTAATACCAATAATGCATAATCCAAGATTTCACTGCAGAAGTCATCGGGAATGTTGGTGTCCTGGTCAAGTCATCATAAATTATAAATTCCGACGTATAGGTCTCTACAATTCCAATCAACAAAAGTGTCTCTAGATCATGTTAAAAGAAAAAAAAAACTGACGTTTAATTGAGGTAGGTGTGCTTGATCATGGATTTTGTTCACATTGAATAATTATTTTAACGATCATACGGCAGTCTGACCAAAGACACGTGAGGTCACAGACCCAGTCAAATTTTTCTAATCCTGCATCCCATAATTACCACCATTACGGTATATTCAGCAAGTAGGAATTGTAGCTGCAGGGCAAGTGGGAATTCTCTGACAGTTTCTAATCTGATGTGTCTCTAATCTTACTGCTACATGATCCCTGAATAATGCACCAGAGTATAGGCGAATCAATCTCATAGGGCGTATCCTCGAAGAGATATATCACATACATTTTGACGAACAACTTATTTTCAACTTTATACCCACTCACGATTCACATGCTATGAATTAAACGATATAAAACGTGTGAGATGACTAGACGTTCCTCGAAAACACTAAATCTACATTCTGATGAATATTCTACTCTAGAAAACAAAATTTCAATGCAAAATGAAGTAAGTAAATATCAAAGCAGCTTAGATATCATCTTAGATGAAGGCAAGAACGTGGCTAATCACGAAGATATAGGTGAGCGAGGGAATCGCTTTGAGCTCCGGATGTGAGCAGTACTGCTACCCCGTCACTGTACCATTTTTATCGTATTCGAAAGCCTGACAGGATGTTAATCAATCTTAGAAATGAATAGCTAGGGAAAAAAGGGAATTTCGGATCGACATCATTAACGTTAATATTTCGGGATATTATATGCATTATGCAAGAGGCAGCGCAACTCAGACTGAATTCCTGATATGTAGTCTTGTTTTGTGTCCATAGGACATGTTTTTGTATGTAAAACACTTTACTGCAGGTTTCATGTCGATTTCTCATGCAGGTTCAAAGAAGTGAAAAAGCGTTTCAAAATGCGGTATTTTTCCCATTTTACATCTTTCCAGTGCTTCGCGTGATCTCTGAATCGTTATATTCTAGTTTCTAGCGCAGAAATGCATTGAATGCATGACTCGCTGAAGAGTCATTCGCGACCAAGTTCAATATTCCTTCAAATTTGTATAATGTCTGACTTGAACTGATCAAATATTCAAATGTGAACAGGAAGTATGTCATTCATTTTATACCATATAAGAATGTCTCCCGTATAATATTTGCATTCACAAATATTCGCGTTTAGATCCAACAGTTTTGTATTTTTGCATCTATACGTGTGCATATCCAGTCTCAGAACTCGATTTCTTTTTTTATTTACTCTTTTTTTCATCTCTCAACAGCAGAGAGCACATTCGAATCCTCTGATATAGTATGTACCTATATAATAGTGATTGCAGCCTGTATATTTGCAAGCAATAGAGATGGCAATATAGTCGTTCTCTTAGAAGGTTCACCCTTCATATTTCGCGTATTCTTCTTCTATTAGAAAAAATCTTGGAATATCATGGCATTGACAAGTATACCTGGTATGGAACTGGGATATATGGAACAGTATTAGACAGTGACATCACTGAAGGGAAGTGGAATTAATTTTTGAAAACAAACGCCGGTGCAATGTAGTTAGCGCCAAGGATTTATCCCATACGGAAAGCATAATTTCAACAAAACGGGAAATATAGGGACAGGTTTCTGGGGGGGCCGGAGCAAAATTTCTACGCAACATTGCCTAAGGTGTTTTTTCGTTTGTTTTTCATTTTGATCCAACTTTCCATTCTTCTGGTTAATTCATGGTTACAGTTTTTCTGCTTTTTAATTCTTCCCGCCTCACCTGTTCCCCGAATGTAGTATATATTTATATTATTTTTATCCTCCCTGGCTTGCCAGCCGAGATCTACAGAAGCACCCTTCTCGCCAACTCGAGTACTCGAGTCTGGTTCTAGGTTTAATTTGGCAACTGTTTATTTGCCCACACGGCCGAGGTCCCCCAGAGTCTCAGCAACTCGCGTCAGTCATCACAACTGGTTTGAGAGGGCAGGTCCGTAGTCTCTACCTCCTTTTCCTGTCCTCCCCCGCACCCGGTAGATATATAGAGATATAGTTACCAGAAAGGACCCCTTCGGCCCGACGGCAAACACCAAGAAAGACAAATAAAATGAACCCTTTGTCATCTCGAGCTGCGTGCGAGGTTGAGCTTGGTTTGGCTTGGCTCAGCTTGGTTCAGCTACAGCTACGAGCAATTTCCGAACAGACTGCGCCTTGGGCAGTAAAACAGCCAACGGCGTTCGGAAAATTTTGGTGTTTGCCCGGTTGGATGCGAAACGCGGGCAGATGAGATGACATTCACGCTAGGTGGAGAAAGTGGCGCGAGAGTGGGGGACATTGTCTTTTTTACGCGGACCCTTCATAATTCGAGTTTCTTTCATTAGACGTTTTATGCTTTCATCCTGTCGATTGCTATAAGAACGCAACGCGTTATTTTACTCTTTCATTTTCTTTCAGATGTTTTTTGTCACTCGAATTGCTGTATCTACTCGGGAATGTATGTCACGGTAGAAGATTAGACCAAGATTAAACAATAGAAACAGTTGTATTCTCCATTACCTTAGATTCAATCTATTCCAGAAGTTTTATCCTGTTTAAACTACCCTCCTCCAGCCCCTAATACTCAAGTTTATCAATTACGAAAATGCTATCTTCTAAAATCAATAAAGTACATGAAAAAATCCGAATATCTACTCAACAACGTTCATAGGGGTTGGTTCGTGGACGGAGGAATAGAAAGAACCGAGAATAAAAGGGAGAGCATGAAACGGGAATACTAGGAGCTGCAAATGACATGGGCGCAATTGATGCCTGCACTTTTTCCGCGTACCTTATGTACCCACTTACCTCTGTGAAGGTATACACAACGGGTATATATCCCTAGGTATAATAATCTAGATTGTAGCGTGTAGTCTGACGGCGTAGTATCATGCAAACTCATTCGTGACGTTATTCGCCGCAGAACGATGGCAAAGGGGCCAAAGGAAGGACGGAGATGAAGGCAGATGAACGAACGAACGGACGGACGGACGGACTGACGGCACGCTGCGCCCAACAGGGAAATGGCACTGTTATTAGGCTTACGCTCGCGCTCGCGAAATTGAAAAATAAATTGTTGAGGGACCTAGAGGCCCATGGTATGGTATGCCCGTTATACGCAATATTTACAAAAGCTAATGGAATACTTTACTTCCCGTGTAACGGTCTTGTCATAATATATTACTCTACTTCTGTCACTTTCGAGAGAAAAGTAATTTCGATACAGCACCACCATGGAGCAACGCGTCCATGCCTCACACTTCGCTTGGCGAGTACCCAGTGCCAATCTTGGTGCCGGTGCGCAAAAGCGTTTCGAATCAATTTTAATCGAAGAGCTTTCAAAGGTGCGCTGCCAGAGGAGTGATTAAACTGGAAACAATCTGTAACATTTGCCGGGTTAACACGCCTGTATAGTATTATCGGTAGACAAGCGACAAAGGGATACGACAGACTGTTTCGTCAAGTTATTTGCAAAGTGACTATTGTCGTTGACTAAGAATCCATGAAGACTTGATGTAAGACAAGGGACTGGTTTCACGCTACATCGATCAGAGACGGTTTCAGATCCAAATTCTATGAAGAAGTTATTCACTTATTTCACGGAGTCTCACGCCATGAACATTCTTCTTATATCAATTAGACACGCCAATTATCTCACGGTGAAAATTATTCCAATTAGTAGTAGAAACTCATTCTGCACGATGTCATTCGGAAACGTCACTCAAAACCACCTCCTACCCCTACCAATTGCATAAACATTGAGTTATCGATATTTCTCACTTACTAGGCATTACCGTTTTCATTTCGTACTTCGTGTCACTATAAACGCGTTAAACGTGACTTTGGGACAACAAGACTAGCTCGTCATCGTCACGCTGACAACCGCAATACTGCAACCTCGCGTTTATGCATTTAATATCACACATGATGCGCATCATACCGCAGAGCGAGAATTCCGCCTTTATAATATCCCGCATACCGTGTCCTGAAATGAACTATCAAATATATATT
The DNA here is from genome assembly GCA_944452935.1 of Rhogogaster chlorosoma. Taxonomy (NCBI): domain Eukaryota; kingdom Metazoa; phylum Arthropoda; class Insecta; order Hymenoptera; family Tenthredinidae; genus Rhogogaster; species Rhogogaster chlorosoma. The sequence goes on along the minus strand of OX101799.1, from coordinate 14,719,333 downwards.
CTTCCTTGCACGGGGGAAGGGGTGAAACATAAATATTCTACTTCTGACAAGAATTTCTAATTGAATACATATTTTATCAATTCGTGTTAGCCACCAGCTCAATATAACTCACGGTACACGCCATTACTGTATTTTAACAACGTGTTGCTTAATCAATTTTCATATCGTACCGTGCCTAAATCCCGCGCTTCCTTCCGTATTGCTCATAAAGTACAGAATTTAGGTGAAACCAGAAACCTTAATAATTCCAAATTTCTCGTGTATTTTCTGAAACTGCAATTATCGACACGAATAATCGAGCAGAGTTTACAGGTATACATTGAAATGTAATATTTTTCAAAGCCCAGTGTCTCCGAGATCGAATATCTGGATAACCCAGCTCTGCAATCACTGCAACGACTGCAATATCTGAACTATAAGATCTTCCATGACCCATGACTCCTAATTTGTCTGTATAATATCATGCTTTAAGAGTTCGAGTTGTCCCAAGACAACCAAGTAATTACTTGAATCGAGCGTTTCTCTCCTGAGATACGAATATCTACTGTTTCGGTCTCTTCCCTGATTATACCGAGTCCTCCGCTGGTTTACAAGCGACACAGCAATAGATAGCGTGCGTTTAACATCAAGGTATTCCTGCAGGTCAGAGATACGTGAAGAGGCAATATATCAAAGCACTTTGTCTCATGGTAGGCGGATGATTCGCTACAGTGTTTTGCATCTCATATTCGACTCTTCCTTTTCAGTTCTGCGTCCTGTATTCGCACGTGAGCTAATACCAGGCTCACATCTTCACAGGTTTCTTGATGCAAACATGACAGGAGCTTCGCTTCATTCTCTTCGGAGGCAACCACCACCCCCAACACCCTATCTACCGGTAGTCGGCGTAGTCCTGATTAAACATCCGACAATCAGAGCAGTCTCTGTCACTCATTTGTTTCAGGGTTGTGTAAGGGATGAGAGAAGATTGTGGGAGTGATGGGGTGAGGCAAGGAGTACATGAAGAGGAAAGGTTGACTAGGGGAAAGGAATGAATTGAACCTCGAGCGAGTTCGCCACCCGCGTAATACCGCAGCCGATTTTGATTCGAGAATTTCTCGAATCTCGGTAATTGTCCGCGTTGCGATGGTATCAACGTTGTAAAATTTTTCATACCAAACCACTCGTCAATTTTAATTGGCGACTGGTAATTGGTAATGTTCGTTTGCCCTGCGATAATTGAGGGGGGGGATTACGTTACTGGCGCGAACAGATGCGGTTTCGATACCATACATAGTCGACGTTGTATGTAGGAGGGTACATCCACAAAAGACAGATGCACGATGGGCTCTATGTATACATTGAAACAATAAAATATATACCCATTCATCAAAAAATCAATCCCATCTGAAAACCAGCGAATCAAGATTAATCGATAGTTTCACATGTTTGCTGAAACATGCGAAATGGGTAATGGCCGTTCCCATTAGTCCATAGACTAAAGTGTTGCCTCTTAGACTGCCCGAATCATATTTGCCACCACAATTAAATTTCCTTGGGCCTTCCTTCAGCCGGAAAATACACGTAGGTACCAAAACATTTACCTATACTCGAGCGAGCCATAGAATAACGCGTTTAAATACTTAGAGGCATACTAGCGTTGCTTGATGTAACCTTATTGCCTCCTGAAATAACTTCCGCTTTCGTATCACACTACATGATTTCCATCAGTTTAACCAACGTTTGATAGTACAAAGCTAGACGCATGTGTGTGTGTGTTTAACACAAATGTTTAACAACTAATTTAGAACCAATATCAAACACAGGTTATAGTTCGCTGACGAAACTCTTTGTTGGATAAATTATAATCGAATTTCAACCATGACACTCATTTCTCTTCGACACGTGCATTTTCGCATAATCTGCCCGCGGGTTTAATACGTAGCTAAAGCAGCTAAAGCAGTTGCAATGTGCTGCAGCCTCGAAATGGTAGGGAATGCTCTGCGGCTTCAGTAATGATGTTTATTGATCAGATAAACGTTCTATGGATGAAATGGAGTCAGAGGAGGTGCTGGATAAACTGTAGAAAACGTAAAGTTCGCGTTCAATAAAATAGCCCAAAGAAACGAAAATACCTAGTGGATGAAGAGCCGAGTACAAGAGTAATAAGGAACGGGATGGTGGAAAGAGGAGAGGTGAGTAGAGGGCGAAAGGGAAGTAGGGATAACGAGCGAACGAGGGGAAAGAGAGCGGTCGGTTCCCTGGTTGTATAGGGGAGAGAGGAGCCGCTCCAGGCTGTAAAACAGTTGAATAGGAAACAATATGCAACGCTGCCAACTCGCCCCTCGCCGCTCGTTCCGCTCTTCGTACAGGCAGAGAAAATGCTTCGAGCTCAGGCCCCATTCAAGGTATTCAAGGTACAATGCCTAGCAATAAATTACCTCGAAAATGGAGCATTAGAATCTGCCGGATACACCCTTTATGCGGATTTCTCGCTTAATTGAGCCTTACAATATTATAATGCGACGAACACTGCTTATATATTGTTCTCCCGGTCTCGCCGAGCTCTCAGTCGTTCTACAAATGACGACTTCTTATCCTTCATGCCACGACCAAAACGTGGATTAGAACATTGTAGCTCCTCGTAACTCTCCGACATTCCCACAGCTAAAGTGCTTACCACGGATGCTGATTGTGCAGGCTATGCTGTACTCTGACACCTAATTGCTTCGAATATCGCAAGATCGTATTATCTATATCGCAGTATTTCTGATGGCTATTTACCATATGGGTATATGTATTCTTGAACTGCATACGTTCCTGTTCCTTAGACTATTTTCAGTGTTTTCTATTACGTGACGGGAATTCAGGAGCAAATAAGCTGTGATGCTCCTCTCTCCTCGCGATCATGCCAAGAGCATGTATAGGTCTGTAAAGAAATTTCTCTAGTCGATAAAAGGCAATAACTGTCTAACGTCGGAGCTGTTATCGCGATCCGTTCCATTTTCTGGATGAGAGTATTTCGACTGTAGGTATATAAGGTATGTATACATACATACATACGTATAGAGTATTCATTGATACTTGAATCGATGATGGGAAGAGATCTCATGGACGAATAAATTCACAACGCGTGGGCAGTTTGACGGACTGACTGGGGCAGCCGTCCCTTGAGTGCAACATTTGGTTAGCACCTGAGCCGCGGACGTACAATTTGAAAAATGCATTCGTTCGAGGGCTGAAATGCGAACGAGTACAATTATTATTGGACTTCCGATCGATTGGGATTTGGAATAATTCGATTTCAAGAGCAAGGGAGTAGAGGGAGAGATCGAGCGGGGGAAAAGAAGGGAAGGGAAGAGAAGGGGAGGGAGAATGAATGCAGAGGCTCAAGAATAAGAAATTTCTTCTCGGGTGATTTATGCGTTGTGTCTCTAGAGACGGTTTAAAGAGACCGCGAACTAACCACTCCCTAGCAGGTGTACAAATCATTTATTCGTTATTTATATTGTAAATGTTCGTCTTATATTCGTCGTTTCGGAGTTTTGAGGGTAGGATCTTGATGGTTGAGAAACCGACGCAGGGGATCCCCTTAAAAGTTTCGTTGAGTTCTAAGAAGTTTAAAAACTTTGTATATCGTTTGCCATCGCGAACGCAACTAGACGGGGGAGGGGGGGGGGGGGGGAGGGTTGTTGATATATTTTTAAGAGCGCTCCGTCGTCCGTATTTAAGCCGTTTGTCAAACAAAAACCAAACGCGAATCTCGTTAGCCGAACGCGAGCTTGCTCAGCTTTTGTTTGCCAAGTTTCGATGGGGAGAGCAAAATACGCGTTCCCGGACAAGGTCTGCTTTTGTTTCGATGTTTATTCTCCGATTTGCAGCTTTCCCTGCGTACCAACTCCGTAGCCCTTGCTACAGTTCTTCTCTGGAGTTTGAAAAAAAAGCAAAAAAAAAAAAAAAAACTACAGAAAAAAACTGACAAACCTTGCCCGTCTTAAGCTATTTTAGTTCTCTGCGGGTGAGTGGGCTTAAGTCTGACACGTCCGGATGGGATGCGCGCTGGTTAACCTCAATCCTCTTTACTCCACCTCTGCCCATTAGACACGTAATTACATTCCTCTTAACACCTACCAAACGAACGACTCCTTGTGTAATTCGATACGTAATTTCCTAATTCGAAAATGAAGAAAAAACTTATTTAACATAAAATAGTATGCGAAAGTGAATTGAAATATTTTCACAACTTTGATCCGTGACTACTTGATTATAGAAAATACTGTAACGAGCGATGATTACGCTAGTGATTACCTATCTGCGTGTAGTATCCCGTCATTTTCACTCGTCGATATCAATCACACTCGTCAATGGTGCCGTGGTCAATCAGTGGATAGAACAAGAGTTGTACTTTAATGATGTCCTCGAGTCTGATTCCATCCACTGAGACTCTTTCATGCTCTTGACATGGTTCCTGGTGTTTTTCTGCCCCTCGAGAACCGCTTGTATCGGGCAGTAGAGACGGTGATGAGTCCCGTCTCTAGGAAGAATACTGGAAGTGAAATAAAGGAGGAGGAATCGAAAAGCAGACAGACCTGAAAAACCATCAGGAGAGGAAGTGGATTTTTTCACCGTATAAGACTGCCTTAAATTTATCAAATTCTACCTTCATCGGAGAGCCTTAGGCGGGTCTGAGAAAAGGAACGTGAAAAATTGTTCGCTGATCTTTAAATAAAGACGAGAGGACCTTGCCAATCTATTCCTAGTCCTTGACTCGGCGTTTTCGGTGCCGGCTCGTCCGCTACGGAAATCGAGGGAGGCACGACCCTTGACGGTATTCAAGAGGAAAGACTCCCTTGCGCGAAACTAGGCTAGGCTACTCCCCGTGTCGAGGAATCCCAGGAGGACACAAAAAGTCATTAAGTAGAGCTCTGCAACGGGCCAAGGCTCTAGCGGAAACATCCCTCGCAGAAACAACGGCTGAGGTTTTAAGATCCAGGCTTTTGTGTGGAAGATCCGGATTTTTCCATTTTTTTTTTTTTTTTTGTTTTCTAAAAGTTACGATATAGCCTAGAAGCTAAACTCGAAGAACATTCGTTGACCGGGACTCACCCAAACCTGGTACCTTTAAACCCAAAGGAAGCGACGCTTTACTCGACTGGATGAATACTTTGTCTTAGTACAAATTTGTTCAATGGCGAATTGAATACTTGATTTCCAATTTCGCGTATAATCGGCGTTCGTTTTTCCTCTCCTTCCTTCGCTTCCCTCATCGCCGCCGTCCTCGCACTCCTCTCTCAACCCCTCCTTGAAGGTCTCCTTGAGTCTTCCTCGTCCCGACGACGCTTCAACACGGTTCGCTGGATCCTGTACCTTTGGCTCTGCTTGAACCTCCACCTATCTTGATTTCCACCCCCTTCGCTTTGATTAACTCCTCCTTATTAATTCTCTTTAGATTTATTTTCGCCCACAATTCCTTGAGGTGCTCTCATCTCTCTCTCTCTCTCTCTTATCGCATTTTTAAATTCCTTGCATTACGCGTTCGGGCGCCTTTCCACGATCCTCTTCTAATCTTAATCTGCATTCCGAATTCCAATAGAAGATTACTTTACCCTCGGCGTGAACCAATTTACACGTCCAGGAGAATCCGGGTATGCCGGAAAACTCTTGATTTCAAGAAAAATCAGTACTAGTTTGAAAGACGCGATATATGTTAGATAGAAAACACGATATCTACGGAATATTACTGTTTATAGATGTCTGATAGGGTATTGTGGAAATAAAGTCTTGCACCTCGATATCGGATCTTCTTTTTCCAAGAAAAACGTTTGTGAGGATATTGTAAGGAAAATTAAAGAGCTTGCCCAGAAATCTTTTTCCCTCATTATTTGGACCTATATAATAAAAAGTATTTAGTGGAAAACCCTGTGTCTGAAATACCTACCAGACCCTTCTCTGTGTACACAGGGTTTGTATGACTTGTGCCTAACCACGGAGCAGCCCCTTTTCCTTTCATAATTGTTCACCTTATAAGAGCTTCTACCCTAATGGAAATATTCGAAATTGGAGTCGGACCAGCGCAATGTTAGGTACGGTTGACGCAAAGTTAATCAGAGTGAAATTATCACCGCGCTTAATTACTGGGCTAGTTATTGGTCGCGTCTGGTTCAGTCTACCCTGACCCGTGCTTCCTAATTTCAATTATTATCCCATCCGTTAGTACCAGGACCCGCCTCTTCGTGGGGCTGTTAGCTCTGCCACCCACAACCAGGGGTTCCTCTTCCTCTCGCTCTACCTCCTTGTATATAAATAAGGCAGCAGAGGAGCTTCACACGAATAAGTGTGGAGGATGAACAGCGACCAAAGCCACGGGAGATTCGTTGGCTATGCTCTGCAGAAAGCGTGTGTTCCTAAAATTCGTATGAGGCTGTCAAATAAAGAGCACGTAAATAAGAGGCAGCGTGCGTGGCGCCTAGCTGTCAGGACCACGACATCCTTTTCGCAACTTGCGGCTGCCGCTGATGCTGATGCTGCTTCTGCTTCTGCTGCTGCTCTTATACCTTTGCCTTGACTCGTTCTAGAGAAAAAGGGACCACCACGGACGCTGTTCGGAAAAACGAACGGATGGACCACCGAACGCCAGCCAAGCCCAACCGAGCCAAGGAAAACTACCCCTGCGTCAGACTATGAATTTTTTAAAAGATTCAGAGGGAAGTAAGAATTTCTTGAAACCGGTGCGATACTAGCGATTCCTATGGGTGGCTACCAGTGTACACATATGTATATACATATACGTGCCAGCTTTTTCCCTTTAGCTGTTATACGAAAATCCATATACCTCCTCGATTTTGTTTTTCATTTTTGTTTCCAAGATTTTTACTTCTTTGCTGCTGGATTTATCGCCTGAATGGGACTGTTACGGTCACTGAGTCGTACATCCCGCCTCTTTGCTGAAAGAACTTTTGTCGTCAAATTTTACAAGAGTTACCACTTCGACTTTAGAATGGAATTGTTGCAAGTCACACTGTAAGGTAATTTTTTCTACATTTTTTTCAAGCTGTCCTGCACCCCATTTTGGCTTATCGTTTGTTTCCGTCTTTCTTAAACGACGTCATAGGGCAAGTGGCATCTTGAATTTGTACGAGAAAGGCGATCCGAAGCTGATAGACGTATTCGCGACGCCAAGACAGTGGGTATGCTTCGAAGTGATGGATTCGAGACGTAATATTGGGCAAGTCTGCAACCCGCGGTGAAAGAGGGCCAATGCTTTCTAGAGATAGACATCTCCAGACAGCCACTGACTTACCCAACGGGATAATAAACGACTGTTTTACGAATAAAGTTGCCCTGAATGCCTGTCTGCGTCGAGGATCGTGATGGCTCGCATCCACCTTACGGTCACCTATTGTCTTTCGCACCCGTTAAATTGCCTTTACTGTTGTCACCTTCTAAATGATGAGTAATTTATCTTCTGTGATTAACCTCGGCGATGATATAATTAGAAAAGTGATTGATGGGAAATAGTGAGTTGAGCTCGACTGGCCGATTATTATCCAAACCTATTGCAGAGGTTGTGTTTTGTTTCTCGGCTTTTGAAAAATTCCAATCGAATCGATAAGGGAAAGGATCGACTCACGTATCGGAAAAATACTTCTGCATTTGAAGGGCTTAGGATTGAGAATGAAAAGGTTTTCTCTTTCCGGGAGGCAGCCACCCACACCACATCTGATGCTGGGATTTTAATATTTACGAGATCAGATCATATTAACTGTTACGTGATCGATATCTCGCATTCTTATTTTCGAGGACTAAATCCTATCGGCGACGAACCTCCGGTAGGTATACTCGAAAGAATTGAGAGCGGAAAGTGAAAAATTGAAAATTGTATCGTTTCGAAGAGAGGCATTTTCCGAAGACAAGGGTACAGCGCCCATTGAATCCCTTCTCATTCAAATTATTATTACTATATTGTGAAACAGAAATATTTTGCGACTCTCCAAGTGAATAAATAGCAGAAAGACAAAAACCTCGAATTTTCAATACCAACTTGAACTTTCCAAATTAGTATAACACTCACTAATCGATAATTAGCTTTGCTTCTCTAGTTTAAAGCAAAGTTTGATCCCATCCGACGAAATGTTGTTTCATATTTCCCTGATTTTTCATTAATTTTTGTTGCTAAGAATTGCGCAAACAATTTAGGTATTCGAGCAGCTTTTACGTGGTAAAAACTTTCAACCACCGTCAGTATTCTGCGGTTAATATTAAGTTACGAAGAATTTTATATATCGCATATTTTATTATACGAGAAGAATTTACTGTCGGTTAGCCGTTGCTTGCTCGAGGTAATATCGACGTTGTCAAAGTACCACTTTTGCAACGCGTGACTCAGAATAAGTGACACCCAACAGTCACTGCAATAATAAATCACACCGAAGAGCGAGGCGCAAGAGAAACGTGGGCAGACAAAGATGGGCTTAAAGCTCGTGCAACAAGCGAATGAAAATACCTCACTAGTGAATACCGAGTTTTTGAATGGGCCAAATTTAATTGCGAACACGAACAAAATTTGATATAGGTATATATATATTATACATATATACAGGTACCTTAAACCTAGGCCCATATACCGAATTACTCCCTTCTATGTATACAACTTGAAAAGAAATGACATTTATTCGCAACGAAGAACATATTAAATCGTCGAAACTACTGGGGTAGCTTTTCAAACCCTCCTAAAACCTGCGAAAAACTTTATAAGTGAAATTGTCGTCGGCTGTCGAGCACCCTTCACGGTCGTATCTTTTTGACAATGAAAAGATAAAGCGTGCCTAGGTTGACACGCAATTTAGTTGAAAGAAAATATAAATCAACAATGCTGCTTATAGTCAAAGGATTTATTATTTAACAGCGTGTTGCCAGTCTGTCTGATCATACCCTTTACATTACCACTGTCATTTTCCGCCCCGGTCGAGCAAACGTGTTACTATCACTGATTTCCCGTGGCACCTTCTTCGCCTATGGTATTCGACCTTAAACGACACTCGGCCAATAAAACCTCAGCTTCCCTAGCCGCAAGAATAAAGGGGCTACATGCGCATGAGCACGGACCGCGCTTGCGCTCGTCTTTTGTTTTATCTATAAGGGTAGCTACCCAGACTGCGGGTGGTTAGTATCTGCCTGACCTGACCTGAGTGAGCGTCGAATTGTAACGTTGATTAGGCTGAGGCTCGCGCGAGTCATTGTTGTCATAACGTATCGGCGAGGTTCTGTTTTGTTCTGCCGAACTTATACCACTGTCAGGATTAAAACAAGGATTAATCTGACGGATGTAAAAATTGTGTGACACCGGGTTCCACGCCCTGGACTAGTGTGAAAAATATTAACAATTGACTTTCAGCTCAAGCACATGACTTAAACGAGACATATAAACGGAGCGGAACCACATTGAACAATTTATGCTGTACCATAGCTTGAAATCAAATCAGCATTTATATACCGCTGTCTGGTGAAACGAGGCTTAATTCAATGCCACTCCATTTCACGAAGCAACTACGATCCCTCAGCTCTCAGATGGAATGATACGCGTTTGTCTTTATTTAACTTGTTCTTCGCTCTTTCATCCCCCGTTCTCCTACTCTCGATCTATCCATCTAGTCTTGGCTCGCTGACGCTCAACCCGCAGAGAAGAATCGCTGGAGATATACTTGATTCGTTTCTTTACTAGTTTTCTGTGTTTTTTATTTCTCTTCAACTTCTTCGTTCTTTCCTCGCAATTTGCAAACGCAAATTTAATGTTACGATCGGAGAGATAAAAATAAACGTAAATCAAGGAAGTTGTTCAAAATAACCGAGACAATGGGCGTTCCCGACGTCGAACACGCAAAGAGACGTCTTCAGGATATCCTGCGACGTGCTCAGAAGCTAGAGGTGTCTACGCAAGAAGTTATCTCGACCAGGACGGCTCAAAAATTGCTGACCAGGTCCAAGAGCGCACTGGCTTGGAGTATTTGGATAGGAATCTTCGTTTTGACACTTTCTGCCGTCGTCTATTCTCGCTGGCCGGTTCAAGAAGTGGAAACTGTCCGCACCGTCCTCAGGAGAACAGTAAGTCTAATTTGATGCGTTCAAAATTTCACATAACTAACAAACATTTTTATTCGTTTCATCTCTATGTGCTCTCATCCCTGATCGTTCCTCATCTTGATATACAATCCACGAGGAAGATGCTCATGCTCCAATGCTTTAGAAGTACATCTCACCCTCACCCTCATCTCATTCACATACTCATATACAAAGCTACACTATTCACATAGGTATGTGTGCTTGGGAATTTCTGCACTTTACAAAAGTGATCATAGTTCATATTAGACAATGTCTCCGGTTTGTACAACCTTTCTTTTCAGTACTGGAAGGTAAAGTTTTGTAGGTACAGCTACATGCATTGGCAGAAGAGTTGAATTGAAATTGCTTGATATTCTCTCGTCGATGGTTGGATAATCCTGAACTTTGAACCGATGGAGTTTATTTTCATAAATGGAGAGATGAAAATATGGAATTCAGGACTTGTGATGTTCTTGGAAGTATTCTCTGTAGCCATTTTACCACAGCGTCTAAGAAGCCGCTCGTAAATAGGAAGGGAGTAGAACACGACGTTGTTGTTCAATATCGTGAAACTGTTATCTCGGTCCGCCTTTATGCGAAGCCCATGTACCACATACTTGGGTAAACTATATAGAGACAGGAAACTGATCGGGCGGGAGTACGCTGAAGCCACTTTCGCCAAACCACAAAAGCTCATCGCCAAGGGGTGCGAGGTGTACCAGAGCAGAGCGAAGCGTTGGCTTGTCAGGGGTGATTTGGGTAATGCACGTGTTAGCGAATCGCTCGTGAACAGAAGAGAGGCCAGAGGCGAAGGCAAATCGCTATGAAAAAGATATAACAAGCGATTTTCTCTTCAACTATAATATTAAGCTACATGCTGCGGCCACTGGAAAGATCAGAGGATATCGAGGAGAAAACAGCCAGAGCAAAGGTAGATGGCCAAAGAGTTTTCGAACCAGTATAAAGCGGTGCTCATCTGTCGGAATGCCTGGCATTTAGATATTTTGTGGCTTCTTGAGCCAGGCATGCCCTGCGTCGATCTCGAACTCCGCATTTACCGGAGGCTAAGCCCGCTTCAGGTATGCTTTGATCTTCCGCCTGTTACAGTTGGGCGCTTTGTGGGCACGTTTAGGACCTGAAGGGGACGGCACTGTTCGTAAAGAAGGGAGGTAGTGTGGGATAGAGAAAAGCATGAGCCGAGGAGGAGGAGGAGGAGGAGGAAGCGTTCTCCCTTATTTGTTCGTAATTTAACCGCGGGGTGAATATTACTGTTGAAAATTTATTTCAATATTTCCCTTTCCTGGGACTCCGTCGCACTTTAATATACCACCGCCATTCGTATGTAGATGAATAGCTCCGTGACAAACGTTGAATTGTTTGGCTAAATTTCTTAATTAACTCCGCGCTCGTAATTATCATTGTTACACGAAGGAGTCTTCTTGGTGCTCCTGCAGTTAGACCTTAATATACCGCGATTAGACCTGTCGTTTCTCTCCAAAGTATAATCACCGAAACATTAAGCCCGCAACAATTTAAACATTTCAAGGAAAAGCCCTGTGAAAACTGTAATCCTTACGAGCTTCGACGCTAAAACTGAATGATGTGAATGCTGCTTGAACAGTATGATCAAGTAGTCGATGAAAAATATCAGCTAGCAGGTCGCGCAGCTTCTAAGAGTAACAAATTCTGTCATATTGACCTATACCCGGCTCCTCGTCGGCCAGCACGATCTATGGCCTGCGGCATTCCATCGGTGGCACTTTCTACGAGCTAAGCCAAACTGTCCTGGAAGGGTCAAATGATATCGTTCGTCAAACGCTTTGGCGTATAAAACGTCGTTGACGCGGTACGAATGTATCGCGAATTTCGAGCTAGGAGCAGGTTTATGGGTAGTATAGGTAAATTTAGTTAATTCTCTCTGCACAGTAAAACCCGCGGACAAAATTACTGTTACATTCTTCCTAAATGACTTTTGCTCAACAATGGCTTTCACTGTGCAGAGCTACAATTATTTACCCCCCGAAAAAGCTCGCGTCTACTAGCTACTGAACGTGCTTTGTCTGCGTATATGGTGTAAGTTTATTCGTACGTACGTGTATGTATACCTGAAGGTATATCCCACGTGCACGTAGGAAGATATGTAGTGTGTGCGCGGGGTAGCAGCTAATGTATTTTCGTAATGGCGTATAACAACGGCTGAAGGAAATAAATATGAAGAAGACACGGGTATTTAAATTGTCTCCTGCCATTTATTTCTATTTGCGATAACGCGCTGTAATCTTCCAACGAGGGTTGGCAAGTCATGGTCCGGGTCGCGGAAGTCGGGAAAAATGAGCCTTACGGGGATGGGGTGCATCATGCTGCGAGGGAGAGAAGCGATTAACGACGGGGTTCACTGAGAATGTTTAATATTTTCCCTTTGTTTCGTTTTGTTTGTTATTTTCTCTTTAACGTGTTCGAGGTAGATCGTTCGGAGAAGGGAATGGGGTTGCGAAGAAAAGAGTCGAGCGAAGGAAAGGGAGTAGCTGACTGAGTATGGCATAGAGCCTGGAAAAGGTTCGCTGTTATCTCGCGCAGATAGCGGAAGCTCTCGATGAAGGAAACTGTGCTTCGCCAATATCGGCGTGAATTTTTTATTCTACCTCTCAAGATGATTTTCCCTTTGTTTTGTTTGTTGTTTCCTCTTTAACGGGTCCGAAGTGGATCATTCGAAGAAGCGCATGGGGCAGGAGAAGGTTGCGAAGAACAGAGAGAAGCAAGAGGAAAGGGAGTAGCTGAGTATAGGATACAGCCTGGAAAAGGTTCGCTGTTATCTTTCAGATAGCGGAAGCTTTCGATGAGGGAAAATGTGGCGCGCCAATATCGCCGTGAATTCTTTATTCCAGCTCTCGGGATGAAATTTATTAATGACTTTTCCTACCTGAATAAAAAGAGACCCCGTCGTCGTCGAGGGGTTCACGGGAAAAAGTAATTCTTCAATAATTTACAACCTTAAGAATAGGCGACCTCTACTAACAAAGAATGGTGACATTTTTATATATTTATTTTATTTTTTCCTCTTTCTCTTTTTTTTCTCTCGTTCAAACTTTCTAACTCAAACCTTTATTATTTATCGTCAACGCTGGCCGTCACGGGCACGTCGGGGCCTCGTAAGGGATCCCTTTGTAAATATATCAGCAGACGAGGTCAATCTCGTTGGTACCAGTCGCAAAAGTAATTTCCTGCAGGTATCCTGAATAAATTCATAACATAGTATACCTGCCTGATATCTTGGATCAGATAATGAAAATAGAAAGAGGCTTGCGGAAGGCCGAGGGCTGGTGGTGGCGTCGTTCTGTCTATCGGGCCAACGATCGAAGCCAATTGAATCGCGACGTACAATGTGTGGCTTAACATTCTTAACAACCCCTTCATACAAATTTTAATTGAAACTTAATACTAGTGGAATTTCCCCTTGTTCCGATTTCCGCTTAATTTACTGTGTGTCCATATTTTTTTTTTTTTCTTTCCCCCCGGTATTTTTCATTTCGAAAATTCGCCGATATCGTACAACAGTATTAAAATTCCTTTCGCATTCTTTTGAAATTGGCTGTGGACAGATCACCGAACGTCGCTCGATACCTCGTTAAATTACTACCGAATTTTTATTTTCTCCATTTTTCTGTGACCCATGTGTTTCCCGCTCTTCAAATACAAAACACGAAAATTTCATTGGAAAACAGTACGTTCAATGCGTGGCGAATTGTCAAGAATGAACTTACGAATTCTATTCTATAAACTGCCTTTCAGGGATAAATTAACTCTATGATAGTTAATTCCGCGTGAAATTCGCGCGCTAGTTCTCAGTCACGATATCTGAAAGTTCTCTAATAATTATCGCATCGATCACGGCGAGCCGGAAGTTAGAATTTATTTATTTTCTTCACTTTTATTTCCCCCTCTTGCAGAAAGCTTATTCTCAGTTCTCATTTTCACTCGTTCTTTTTTCTTTTGTCAGCATTATATCTCGTTATTTTTGCCGTAATCAGAACACAGCAAACAAGGGCTGAAAAAATAATATAAAATCTCATTCGGCTACTCCCCCGCTCTTCTTTCACTTGAAAATTATTCTTTTCTTACACCAATGCGAACGTTTCAGTCATTGACATATTTTAACGTTCATTTTCATCTCATTTCTCAACCCGGCCATCTTTATTCGACTGTATTAAGGGTCTTTCTTCTTCTTTATTGTTTATTCCATTTTCTCACTTATTTACCAAACTAACTATACTCAGATTAATCAATTTTTCTCACGTTTGATTAACGCAGATGTGCCGAATCCAACGATCGTCACGAAATTATTAATTCCTTTGCCTAAAAAGTTTTCATGATTTCAAATTCGTGATCGTTCTATCGTAAATCATATACTGTAATGTATTGACCCGTGTATTTTTGGCCATCATGTCGGGGTTGACTAGTTTCGTCGAGGATGTAACGTAGGGACGAGTAACGATACGTTGTGGTATGTTTTTGTCAGGATATCATCTGTTTTGAAAGGGCTGACGATCCTCTGGTCTCTCGGCCCCGTCGTTTGTTTACGATGAAAACTGACGCCCTCTCCTTGTAACCAATTTCTGCAAAGCGTCGATCTAAATCTCTGTCAAACTTGGAAAGCACTGAATTTATACGCCGCCGGTCTAAACAAGAATCGATCAGCCAGGAATTTGCTGTAGATACATAGATTATCCGGGTGTTGGTAATTTCCAGAAAACGGCCACTTTCACCCTCTATACTGGTAGTTAGAAGCGATTCCCATGTTTTTATAATGCAACTTTACTGCTACAATTTCTTCCTACCTACCCTACCTGCCTACCTAACTTCCTCAAGAATAAAAGTATGCGATAAAAGTATACCAGCAAACTAACCATAAAGAAAATCTCAACACCAGGCCAGCGCAAATTGTGTTACAATGCGTTATAAATCTCTGTCAAACTAGTAAAGCGAAGAATTTATACTGGCATAGACGAAATATGGATCGATCGCCGAACAGAGCTTATTGTACGTAGATCATACCGATGTGTCAGAAAAGTAATGTTTTATTGCCTCGCATGAATCATGTCAAAGTTTATGGAGTATAGGAACGTAGGTGTATCAGTCAATTCGGAGTACAAAGTATTTTTCTCTATTTAACACACCTTCTGACTTCCTCTATTAAGGAATGTATTAATGGAGGCGTAGATACGTGCAGGATACCCACATTGGCAGAGGACGTGATATAAACTAAAATTTTCTACACGAGGAAGGAAAATTGCACTATACGATACACAATAAATCTCTGTCAAACTTGGAAAGCGTTGAATTTATATTCGGCTAGTCGGAATATGGATCGATCAATCGAGGAGTTCACCGTACGTCGATCGCACAGGTGTGCAGCCGGGAAACTGATGTTTTTTACTTCTATTTCTTTCTTTTTCACCTCGCGCCAATTTCACCCTAGTCTGCCGAAACTGTAGAAAAATATGAGCGATTTTTTAAACATTTTTCTACTCCACCCAGGCAGATTTTACCCCTTGTCTCGGTCATTGAAGAGTATTAAAAAATTTAGCGGAATCCTTATTCCTACATTTATCCAATCACATACTATGATACATGATATCGGAAGACGATGAGATGGGATTAGTAGACCGGTAATCCGGTAGTTCAGACTCTAGTACATCTTGGAGGGAGGAAATAGCGTAGTATATGGCGTGAAGATCGGGCTGGGGATTCTGTTTGCATTCCGAAATCCAGCTAATTGTGTGTCAACATAAGGAGCTTTATCGAGCGAGGTTAAATAGTGGAAATTTTTATTCAGAAACAGGATTTATAGAAGGGGATGAAAGGAAAGAAAAAAAAGAAGATAATTCTGTGCAGAGTGCAGAGGATAGATTCGGCGTTTTATCAATGGAGTTTCTTAGCTGGTGGAAAGATGTTAGCGAAAATCCTAGCCAGGACGTTTCACGTTTTGTACCTACAAGTAACCAGAGTCACACGAAACGACGACGAAGCTTCCCTCGCTGGCAAATAGCTGTTATTTAGTACCCCACAGCCACACGACATTTCCATTACCGTTGTTATTGTTATTATCACCGAGGTTACCACGGTCGGTCCTTTTAGCATTTAAATAAGTACGCGCACCGACTCCTCTTCCCTCTGATCCTCCACCCCCGCGGCTACACGTCAAGTTATTATGTGATGCATAAATACTTGGCGTGTAGAAATTTATTTACCTGCTCAGCTGTAAGGAATGGCTAATTCGCGACGATATCATAACAGCGTGAAATATATACGTGACTATAATATCAGAGTAATAAAAAGAATAATGAAAAAGATGCCCTCAGCTAATTGGGGCTAGGCTCCCGACCTCTCGCCCTGAGTTAATTGGTCCGACCATGAGTCTTGTAACTGAAAAACGAACCTCGAGGCACTCGATGTACCCTGCTGTATTTGTACCTTCATTTTAGACGAGTAATTATGCCGTTGTCCGAATCAGACAAAATGGAAAGCTTCCCTAGATACTCGCGTTTATGTAGCTCAGGTTTGGTTCGGTTTTAGGTATGTTCGTATAATACCTTACAGCTATGCGGCAGGACAACCGACATAGGAAGGAAAACCTGGGAGCTGGTTGAAAAACCTTCCAGGCATTTGGACTACTGTTACAGGAAGATTTTAATTAGGATAACCTCGAGCCATGCTTCTGAATATTACATTAGCATCGTTGGCTACCATTCCTCCTGTTCTGCTTCTGACTCTTGGGTTGACAAATATTCTGTTCTGTTACGGTCAAGCAAAAGGGAAAATCCACCCCGAGCATATTTTTCTTTTTTCGTTATTCAACTACGAAATGAATATACGAAGAATTCTAGACCCGGTACTACTGTTCTTATTCCAACATGAGTTAGAGCTCGCTTTTTTTATTTGACTGTTAATTTTACTCGAGGGAAAACTTTCCAACAACACATTGCGAGGGGATCCAACTGTCTAGAAACCTGCAGGTGGAAAGAATCGGCGTTGCTGGGTTCAGTCGAGAAAAAAGTCGATAACTTTGGATCGAAGAAACCAGCAGCTATAACTAGGAAACATAGAAATTCCATTTGCTACGTATGGACCCGAATCAAATAATTCTTCTCTCAATGTCAGTTTCAAAGTTGTCATAAATTCGGGCCGAAAAGTTGGCCATTTTTAATTTATTGTTGTACAGGGTAGCCAGCTCACCCCAGCACAGCCTAAGAATGGGGTTCAACCTTGGTGAAAAATTCAAGAGTGAATACTAGAATAAAACGAAAACAGAAAAAATAAGCGGACATAAATTCTGGGTATTCAATGGTTTGAATATTTTTATCGAACTGGTCAGAGCAACAATACGAACACAGTCCATAAATCCAAACGATATCTTCTCCAGCCTCTTTAAATGTGACATGGCAGTATTTCCTGCGTATTAGGTCAGTGAAACATAAGTTTTCATTTCAACGTTTCGACCACTGTCCGGGCCCTCCTGAAGGCTCTCTCCATTATTCAACCTCGGGAGGATGAATAAACGAATCCCAGAATATAATAAGAGAGATATCAAGATTTGTCATCGAAGCTGTCAAGTAGACACATCGTTTCATTTTGCAAAACGAAATTCTATATTCGAAACTTGGCGAATATCTTCCCGAGCTTAAGATTTGAGTATGGGATTTATAGTTCTCAGTTACCTATATGTATGTATACCGATAGTATAAAAACACTGCACGAGCTCATGTTCCGACTCTTGGTCTCTCTCGAGTCCCAGTCACGACTACAGGACATCCCGTAGGAGTGTAAGAACGAGAGAAAAAGGAAAATAAAGAATAAAAAAGCGGGAATCCACTCCGCCGTAGCTGCCCTCCACTGCAGCAATGAATGTCTCCGCAAGTCGAGTCCATAACTGTCAACTCTGACCTGCTCGGTTATGATATATAAGCGTAGTTTTCTGCGCGGTTACGCGCTACGCGAGCCAAAACTCGCTCCCGGTTTCATCCCCCGTTGGTGCGTCCTGGCCGTCCACCCTTCGGTAAAATCCCCTTGGAACTTACCCATGGTGATTCTGGCAGACCCCTCTCTTTCGCTCAGCGGAGCCTGGCCAAACAGGCCAAAGTTAACTGCCATTAATTACACCATTGTGTGTTAGATTAGCGCGAGTGTGAGCTGGAGCCGTATCAATCACTCGGCGACGCGCCGTATGTAGGAACGGGTACGTGTAATTTTAAGGGGTTAACTGGAATTTAGCAGTTTGAAATTTGGGGAAAAGTCAGACGTGAAAGTGGAGTGAAGTAAAGCACGGCGGGTAGCTGGTAATGCGCTGGGGATTCCCGACGCTTTAACTAACAGGAAATCGCGAGACTTTGAGTCCTTCTGGATGTACTCGATCTCTAGAAAGAGATACATGTATGTATGTATACGTACAGCAAGAGAAACCGTTTGAAATTACACGACGAAAAGAGTGTAGATTGATGTACGGCGGTTGTATACTTCTCCCAAGTACGTAACTACGTACCAACATTCTACACGCTGGAGCCAATCTAAGTTCTACTTAAGCCCTAGTTTAGCGCCACTTACAACAGACTCTCGACTTTAGTGCAAGATCTCTCTTCCATGGCTGTAATTGAAAGATAACATCAAGTGTATGTACCATCCTTGGTTTCTCTACGATTCCTCGTACATCTGCTGGGTGTAATCTTATACGAGACGTAGACATGCAACTTCTATCACTCGCTCAGTTCACGCTCGTATCTGAAATAGTAATCACACACGTTCTACTACGAATAATTACCGAATTCGCCTCGCCAAAGCTCCGGTTCACCTCGCGTGAGTGCCACAGCTTTCACACAAAATTTAGCACTACATAGAACCGAGAGTGCGAAGACACTCGAGTCAGTAACACGTATTATAAACTTTATGGAAAAGGGTTTCTACTCTGCTGTGTCACGTCTTTGTACTTAAGGGATGTTTCCTGTTTGCTTTGTAAAATGACCTCCGAATCCTACGTGGCATGGGATCTCCTTTATTTCGTCTGACCCGTCCTATTTCACTGACTCTTGTTGTATTGAACAATAAATTCTAGCTGACTGGAGGAAAGAACGCGATCTTCAATTATCTGGCAAATACTCGCGAGACTTTTGACCATAGATGACGTGATATGAAAATATGAATTGTACGCATATACCTGTAGTGTTTAAGGGTGAATCATATATGATCATTATTCGACAAAAGGCCGAACAAACCTTACCAGCAATTTTAACTTTCTATGAAAAGTAGCATTGCTCGGGCAGCCCCGATGCTCCGGGCGTTTCGTTGAAATATTCAAAGGCGCTAGTAGTTACGGGAAAGGTCAACTTTACTCGGGCTAAAAGTTACATTCGCCCAGTTCCAAGAGGAGTAACATTGTCTTGAATTATTATAGCCGTCCCTGAAGGCTTATATCTTTCCGTTTACGCCTCGAAGGACATTCCCAGTTGGTTGAAACTTCAGCATTCAAGGAGAAGAGACAAACGTCTATTTTTCCCGAACACCTTTAACTGTATCCTCTTACAAGGAGGGATTTATTATTAGCCTCCAATAAAGTTATATAATCATTTCACCAAATTAATATATGCTGACACAATCTTAATTCTCACAGCTCAAGAGTCTCCCGTTACACAGATAATTGATGGAACAAATTTTTATCCAAAGGACTCTTCCTCCCTTGCGAAGTATTATCTAGTTGAATAAGAAGAGATCAGATCTCAGCTGAATTAAAGACGATGGATGGACACTAGGGTGGTCCTTGGAAAAAAAAATAATTTTTAAACTTTGAATACGAAGGGTGTCTGTTCCCTTCAATTAGATGACTTCAGGTTTTGCAGGTACTTTTTCGTCAATTACTACCATTTTAGAAGGCGAGGGCGAAATTTTTTTTTTCAAGGACGACCTTAACAGGCACAGAAGGGACACAGAAGGAAGAGATAGTAGGTACGGGCAGCAGAGGTAGGATACAAATCGTGAATTGAAGTCCTTTTCTCTCAAACAAATGGCAGAAACATTCCGGGTTGAAACACGGTATAAAGTAATAGTGAAGAAATTCAAAACGGCAGATATCCAACAACGAACTAATCTCGTCCATTAAACCCAAACACGGTCAAATTAGTTCTACATTTTTAATCAAAATCCAAACTCGTAGAATATATCATCATTATACCAGTGTGTATACTCATCGCTGCGTTTCACCTAACAAGGTGTACTTTACGATCGATCTAAGTATTCCTTGAAATAACGTTCAACACTTTGCTCCATGATCCCATAGATAGTGTAAAAGAGAAATCGATAGCATCTCAGAACGGTATGTTGCTACACGTAGTGTGTGTAAGATATGGTACACGGTTTCGTAGCGATGTCCAAAGTATCTAACTATAAGATTCTTGTTAAAATGCATCGTTCGAGAGACAAGTGCTGGTGTATAAGACTAGCGATAGGTCCAGGAGATAAGGTTAGAGAGCTCCATTGTTCGGCAGGCATAGTTCGCTGATCAGAGATTAGACAGGCCTCCGATTTCCGGTAACTCACAGGGTGTGTTATCGCGAAAAATTCAGAGGGCCAACGTTATTCAGTAGCGCACCTTTCAGGACCAAGTACCCACGGCAGTATTGCGATGGAAGAGGCAACGGCGACGGTGGTAACGGAGAAGGTAGCCATCTTAATTAACATCTTATCTCTTTTGTTTGGGCGCGTGGCGTATCGCCAGCTCAAGTCGCGTCGTTGTTTCATTTTCATTAGGATTATTTAAAGGGTGCTTACTGGATGAAGGGGTGAAGAACCCACACCGTCGCTAGCACCACTAACACCAGCACCATCACCACCACGACTACTATCAAAGTCGTCGCTGTAAAGTAGGATGAGAGCCTGTTAGAGTAACAGATACTCTTCCGGCGCAGGATCAGGAGTATGGAGGGTCAGGGTAAGAGGGAAGCGAGGAAGGAGGAGGGAAAAGGGATGCCTGTTTAATGATAACAACCGAAAATTTAGAGAGATATGCTCTACCTACGTACCTACGTTGAAGGGAAAAGGGTGAAAGCTAGATAGCAGGAAACTTATGAAAAAGAATAGCTAATTTCAATGTTCGGAACTTACTACCCTTTATCCTTGTTTCTCTTACGTTTTATGAGAATAAATTATTTCCATTTATTGTTAAATGACGTAGACGTACTCATACATAGACAACGTTATGTGGGTACCTACAGTTTATTTGAAGCCATGTGACACGATGTCAAGAGAGCGAAATTATCAGAAGCATTTTTTCGCACGGAACTTTGTCAACAAAATTAGTCTCGTCTCACTCTGAAATTCATTAATTAAACGTGATTCCGTTACGGAATAAAGCTAATTAATCCACACCAAAGGCAAGAGAGGGTCACGACGTGAGACGGGATGAGTAGGCAGACTGAAGAGGGACCAGAGAAGAAGGGGCGAAGCGGACAAGGCGGCTTTTGACTGTTTAGTTCTGTTGTACAATTTCGAAACTTTGAGAATCTCAAACGATATAGTGATCTCGAACACGACTGATCCAGATGATTTCGCTGTGGAACGACGGAATGGAATAATCTGCAGATAGAAATCTCGCTGTTTTAACTCCACCGAGAACTGGGCCTCGTAATATAGTGACTACAGAACATTAGAACAAAGGTGAGTAGAAACGGAGGCACATTAGCGTTGGTCTGAAGTGGGTCGCGTCACGCGAGGGTCAGACTTTGAACATTCCTGGCTCGGTGCGAGTCCATTCGGCATGGAATTAGCCAGGCTTTTACCTCCCGTCACGGTGTACCGTAAGCCAAAGGATCCCACAGTTCACGAGTGTGTGTTCACGTATGAACACACAAATCTCCATAGGTTTATGTTTCCACCAGTTTTGAGAAGGGTCAACTCATAGCGCGCTGCACCGCGTCTAGATTTTCAGTTCCAACGCCTAAGACAGCGAATTTTATTGCCTGACGCGTAATCGCGGTAAGCGAATATATACTCTACAGAATTATTATCAAGGCGCCATTCGAGTCATACCACGCCTGAAGCCACACGACATGAATAAGAGGAGAGTTCTAGTTTATTATTCATGACATTGGTCTAGATACCGCAGTTGTACCACAATGGTTTAATTTCTTCTTCAATTTCACAATTTCTACAAATAAAGCGTTATTCAATTACGTCGAGGTCATGACGGAGATGTTTATTTCTGAATTTTCGGACAATGAATGATCAATTAAAAATTTGATGAGCTTGAGTCTCTGTATTGTGCGGCGCGGCGGGTGGAGCGACGTGCATCCCACGATATTTTTTTGGTTGAACAGCGTAATTGAGATTACTCACGGTGAATAGACCGAGAGGCAGTTTTTATACAACTCACTGCAGTTCTCCGAAATGAAAGCAAAGTATTAGTTAGCATGCGGCCGAAAAGAATGGAGTTAATTTCTCGACTAAAAGTTTTTCCGATATCGGGAGTATCGAGTAGACTTCACGGATGAAACTAGTGAATATTAGAGATTCACTCGGACGGCTAGACGGTCTGAAAACCCAATTAAAAATGACAATCTCTTGATGTCAAGATTTCATAATTTCAGATACTTAGGTACTCATACTTTTTCATCTCTCGCCCCCGGCAAATTTCACGTAGATAGTTAACTCTACGGAATAACTACACATCTCTTTAAGAACAGTGAGAAATTTCCGAATTCCAGTAGCGTAGGTTCCCTTAAATCAAATATACCTTCAAGTGGAATATATTCCTTACGATTAAGGCTTCGCATTTGTCATTTGTAGTCACGAAGAGGAAGCGCAAGCTCTCATTCCGGTGCTTTGAGGGTTGTCGAATCAGTTTTGTTCAGTCTCGGTCTATTCCCTGCTGACGGAGATCTTTCCAACCGTTTACTATTCCTTATGAGTCAAACTATACTTGGATTAGCGAGTCTTTTATCAAGCAAGACTTCCGCAACGCTGACGTGGATAGTTAACCAGGACGCCCTACTCGAGGGCTTCTGCCACCCTTCTTTTCGAAACCCCCATCCCCTTCAGACGTTGACTGATCAGCCTTCCCTTTGGTATTCACTGTGTGTTCCGAAAAAATATCGTAAGCCTTGTAGCTTGAGCGTCGTAAGCTGACACGATCGCCCACACCACAGCAGTTTCTAGACCCAGTCTTGCCTCATTTCAACCTCCTTCTTGCGCTGTGAGGGATTTTTTTTCCTGCTTCTTTTTTCTCTTATTTTCTTCGTTTTATTTTTTCGGGCCAAGTTTATAACAGGTGTGTTGGCGCGTGCATGAGTACAGGCGTACGTGCGTGTATGTACGCGGAAGAAAGAGCGAGACCGAGCGCTAAGTCTAGAAAGAAGCTGCGATCGAGCCGCCATGCCATACGAAAAGCCCGCACGAATCTCCTAAATTTTATTTAATATTTTTTGAACGTCTCAAGTTTTACTCGAGATTCTCGCTAAGTTGTGTACGATGAATTTAAAACGGCCTGTTCCTCAAAAAGCTACAACGTGCTATTTTCGTTTTACTCTTCGTTGTGTATTATATAATATATGTATATTATTATTATTTTTTTTTTCTCTCTCTGTATTTTATTCACTTGCTAAAGTGTGAAAACTTTCGAACAAACTCTAACGCGATTCTCTAAATATCACAACTAGTACAAGCATTCATTCATTTTTCTGAGCACTTGCAACACCTAAAACTTTATGTAAGACGGAAATGTGATTAGGTAGAATTTTCCTCTCTCTGTCGGTCTGCAAAACGAAAATTAGAAGGAGTGCATCGTCGCGGTGAATTTCACACATATGTCACCATTAGAAGCTGGAGTTCGCACCTTCAGGCACACGGAGAGAATACACACACCCGCTACTTACATTAGAGCCAGAGCCCTAGACCGAGCAGGAAGCAGTTAGAAACAGGGAGATAAAATTGCAACGTTAAAGTGAAATACTATCCTGACGCGTGGAGTCATACAGAGAATCGTTAGCAGCCACCGTCACAACCACGCACCACGTCCTCCTCATGATTCCCCATCCCGTCATCGCACGATTCAGGGAACCACCGTTCTGGCTGGCACATATGTGTTTTTATGTACATATAGGTATGTACCTATACAGACATGTACACATGGGTATACGTATAGTCGAAAGCCTAGGGGCGGGGGGGTTAGAGTGGGGAGGATTTATCAGACCTGGGGCCTTCTTCAGTTCGCGTGAGCGAGGGGACCTGGATATTGACGTGGCATGGATATTTTCAACCCCATCCTTATCCCGACGAACTAGAGAGATACGAAAGGGTGAGAGGCGCAACGGTTACGGTCCCTCAGACTCCTTTCTATGGAAGGTGGTAGCGCGCTATTGTATCTGCTCGAATTCGATGCTTGCGAGCTGAGTGCTGACGTGGTCACCACAAAGAAGAGGACCAATCTACATTTCATCGCGTTTTCAACGCGAGGAAAACCATTGCGTGATTTATGAGACCTCCCACGAGCTCCGCAAGCCCGGAATCCGAATTGTATTACACAATTCAATAACTGCAAAAATCTCATGCAATTTTTATCTGATGGAAAGTTCGATGGAATTCTAATTCCTTACTCCTTCTTGCTCCGAAAAATCTATCCTTTCTCACCCCGTATAATTCTTTTTAAGGTAATATTCATAAGGTCGAGAGACGTTGGATGTATATATGCTTGTCATGTCTATGTCTAATTTCGCGAAGATTATCACCTATATTCAAGTATTCTACAGGTCAGTCTCAGCCTCGATTCTATCAGAGTTCAGCGTGTAGAATTTCGCCCTCCACATATCTCAGAAGTCAATCGAAATTCCATTGAAAGATGAAGCGAGTACGGTTTTTATTGATTCAGCAGAATAGCGAGGCAATAACGATTGACTGTGCTATGAAATGTAATAACGTGTGAATGAGATCGTTCGAGTTGATTTTGTGTTCAAATTGAGTCGTGGAATTCGATTAAGTAAACGTGAAAACTGAAATTCATTCGGTCCCCTTCTTTACAGATTTTATATAAATGGTAATTCTCTGTTAGTTATTTAACAGGTGTGATTATTCCCGGTAAAGATATTCGTTTTCGCGTCAGACTCATCTCCGCGCCTAACGCGTGCACTTATTACGTACGTAAACTCCAGCGCTTTGAGGAAACCTGTACATGAGTGGTTATTCACAAGCTGTAGTACATACGTGGAGAGCTCGAACATAAAAAGCGCGTTCAAATACGTTGAAAGATAGTGATGTGTATAGAGGAACGTATGTAGACCGGAAAAATGCACTAAGCGAACCGTGCCACTTTTTTTACCCCCCCAAGTAAAATATTTTCGAACGTGTCGGAAGCTCGCGCGCCGAGATAAAAGCCGACCAAGCACCGAAGTCCTGTACTTTTTTACCTATCGAATAAAAAAAAAAATTGAACGAAAAATGAAGAAAAAAATATTCATGCGCTCCGCGCGTTGCACAAGAGTCCGACGATCAAACGGGAGGAATTATCGAACCACGTTACACAGAATACACGACGTGGAACCTAGTTTAACAAAACAACCCCTAGGAGAAGCGGGAAGTAAAAAAAAATCACTCGCAAACCAACCAACGAATAACAAAGCAAAAATGTTGACCGCATGCCCCTATGAGATAAAACGAGCAGGAAATATCAGCGCTCTTGTTTCAACTATTCCTTTTTCTATGGCGGTCCATATGGGAAAAGGAGGGGTTGATACGCCTTCGTCTGGTCTGTGTTTTATACTGATAGTCGTTTCTTTTTATTGAGGAGTGCGTCAGCTTCACGCCATCTATCTGTATAAAGATTTGGAAACCCGTTCGAGGCGAGTCTCGAATATTGGCAAAGATAACTGCGGCGATGGAGTTATGCAAAACAGAGTCAAACCGCTGGAAAAGCCGAAAAACTCGTGCCAGAATCGATTTATAGAACTCGTTTGAGATCGGAGAAGGTTATCGGTTCTACCTGATTATTATTTCTCAAATCTTACCGCATAACGCGTATTCTATAAGATCCCTGAGCCCATATTAACGATAAAAAATTGCCAAGTCGAGATTTTCATCGCCTGGGAATAAATTCACATGCATATTATACAGGCTATCTACGAATTTCAAACCACGATAACAAAAAACAAATCATACAAATTTCTTCATTCACACAGTCTCATCATCCCTGGATAAAAATGAAAGCAAGCGTTATCCCCATTCATCAAACCAAAATTCGAAGATATCATTCGCTGAAATGTTAATCTCTCTATACACTCCATAGTCCAAAAGAAAATGTATCGATTCTCCCACGTTTTTTAACGTCTCATTTATGATTTTTCTATCGTTCGCCCAAGATGAAAATTTATAAAAAAAAAAAACAGCTCGTGGCTTCTCATGAATACGCTTTTCATAAATAAACTTTTCCATAATAATGAACATATTACTAAGCGAGAATAAAAAAAGGAAGTAAGGCGTTGCATATTTTCTCCCAGGAGTAAGAATCTTGAGAATCCATTTATTTTACTCTTTTTTTTATATCTTCATTTTTTATTCTTTTTGGTTTGTCTATCTCAAAGATACTTTAAACCATCAGTGAAACATGAGTCTCAGCGTGGCGGAGACCTCAATTAGTAGCAGCATCTCGAGGTGCTAGACACTTAGAGAGACGTCGGCGGACACCTAAGAAGAGGCGCCGGAGTCAACACGGTATGGGATTGACCCAGTTGTACATGAGGCGGCTCGACGCTGAGGAGGATCACACCTTATATGTAGATACATATACGTAGACGTATATGTGTGTAAATGTTAAATACGTTGTCAGAAGTAGCGAGAGAAAATGGGATGTGGGAGTAAGTGCATTCTTCGAATCTTGTATTTCCTTGACTCCCTTCACAGAGAGGGATACAAGTTTTACGAGGGTCCCGGGTCACTCTATCGTCCCTGTTCTTCGAGTTAGAGCCGCGGATCGGATCCTGGATTTATAACTGGCCGGGGTATCTAGCGAGGGGTTAGAGTCACGCGCGAATAAGATTTAACACTCGTATTCTCGAGCGAGTCTCTCATAATCAAAACGAAGCACGTCACTACATTTTTCTCAAGTGTTAGACACCGAACGGAATAACACCGGTTGGAAAGATCATAGGATATTATGAAACAGTGTCGCCTATTACATTTAACGCCCTCGTTCGTCACCCCGAGCCACTTTACATCCCAGCTAAGCTTTTTGGCCCCTTTATACATATTATACATACATACAATTCCGAAATGGGTAGATATACGACTCTGGCGGAGTACTGTCACTACTTCCATTATCTCCCGGGGTTAGTTTATTAACGAGGGTCACTGTAAGGCTGGGACGATATCTCGAATAAATAGAGTATAACCCAATGTGTATACCTACAAGAATGGCTTTCTAAATAATAAATCCATTGGTGTATAATTCTAATAATAAAGACATCTAATGAGAACTTGTATACCTCGGTCTGCTTTTCTGCATTTTCTGCATTTATGCAAACTTATCACTGCACTCGACCGCATTGCGAAGGTGCAATGGGGTAAAACTAACTAGTCGACCCGATAACGCTCGGGAATATGCAGAGAAAGGAAATTATAGTTGGATAGAGAATCCAGGCCCCAGTCTATTCTAGAATCAATTGCACATCGTCATCCGTGTGCGGTCTGTAGATTTCAATTGTTTGAACGGTTAACTAGGGTAAACATGTGCGAATGCAATGGTGTACCTCGGTTCACGCCGTATTTTAATTGTACAACGCGGTTGTTACCCGGGACAGCTAATTCATTCGGAAGGTTCAAATATTTGACTGTTTGTCGCCAATTATTGGAACACTAGTCCCCACATCGTTTTCATATGTCCGATTCCTCGGACAAAAAAAAATGTCGATTATTTTTCCTTCTTCATCCCTTGGCGAAAGCTCGATTCGAAAAGTCTTTCGCCGCCCGAGATCATACCTTAATGGTATTTCCAAATCACCGTTTCGTATTGTTAAAGGCGTTTATTTCCTCTCATTTCTGACGTCTATAGACAATTTTCTGGCAACTCCCATAATCCTATTTTATGTAAGCTATAAATATGAAATGGCGCTGGTTTAGATATATACTTATAGCGCATAGCTACATAGCGCACGTTTTGTTATCGCGTTTTAAAAATGGGTAAAAATAGAACGGATTGCTTTACCCGTGAGGAAAAGGTAGGAAAAAAAGAACGAAAAAGCCAATAAAATGGGCATATCTTATCTGATCATCCGAAAGCTGTCACGTGCCTTCGCTAAGGCTACGGAGAAAATCTTGCTTCGAAGAAGTTAAAGTTTTGATCCTTGAATCCACGATACCACGGATTTCGCCTAGCGTGCCAACGGCGGCTACCTAGTATATAAAATACATGTATGATACATCTGTATACATGGAGACTCGTATACATCGAAAAATTGTGATCCAGATAGCCAAGAGACTCTAAAATCCCTGTTGAACTCGTATACATATATGGAAGACCAGCGGTAGAAAAGGATTGCAAGATTTTTCGTCGGTGCGATTCGCCCTCAGTTTTCTGAAAAGTAATTTTGGACTTAAAATGAGGAGGAAAAAAGAAAGCTTCATCCATCCGCGAATTCTTATGCATTTAGATAGTACGGATTGGTGCACTGCACCATCGCAATCGTCTTTATAGTAGATCCATTCGAACCTGTGAGGATTTATCAACACTTTAACCCGTGCAATCAAAAGAATCTTTCCGAGACTTCGTTTGCCGTTTTTACTCGGTTTTTTGGTTCACTTTTTCCTCTTTTATCGATTCACGACTCTCCACCTCAAGCAAGCACCACGGGCAGCAAGAGGGAACGATCAAGAGTTAGAAGAAAAAGGAAAGCGCAAGCAGAACCCGCACCAACTTTCGAAGCTGAACTCGATGTTTTTTTCCTACAAACCTTCGTTCGCCGTTCACCATTCGCCATTCGCCGTTCTTCGAATTATTTGTTATCGGAGCTTGCGATTCGGCCCCCTCGTTACAAGGACGCATTTATAGCCTCGCGACGAGTTTAGGCTTTGTTGGGTGTACCCTCGCAGGTTGGGTTGGATTGGGTCAGAAAACGTCCGAGGCTCGTATTTAGCAACGATTCGGCCGTTTACCACGTTCAACTCGATTGAGAGAAAAAGAGAGAAAGAGAGAGAAAGAGAGAGAGAAGAACGATTGAGCAATAGAAAGAGAAAGGGTAAAAATATCCGCCTACACGATCAACTCCTTCCCTCGACGTTTTCTTTCTCCGTATTTTTTCCTCTTTGACCCGATTTCCTCAATTTTTCCATTTCCGTCGTTCCTGTTCTCGTCGCCCGGTTACCCTGGAGCACCCCTTCCATTCCTGCTCCTCTACCTCCACCTTCAGCTCCACTTTTACCTTCAGCCTCGTCACCATCACCGTCATCCTCATCCTCATCCTCATCCTCGTCCCCGTTCTCGTCGCCTCGATGCCCGTCCCACGATTCGTTTGATATCCCTATCATTAAGTTACCCTGTTCAGCTCTCTCTCGCTCTTCCTCCTCGCGCTTGGCTTCTTCTCGCACCCCTTTCCGTGCTCTTCCATCTTCACCTACACTCTATGTTCACTGCCTGAACCCAGAGATTTCCCGTCTACATAGATAAGGCGCTCATTCCTCGTATCTTTGAAATTTCCTCTTTATATTTTACCTGGAGAGAGAAAAAATAGTTGTAGGGGTAAGCCCCTCGGTATGAATCCGTTGTGAAACAGGTAAACCTATCGAAGAAACGAGAACGCAGTGGGGGAGTAAAAACCTCCGTGAAAATATGTATAAAGGTAGACGAAGAGAGTAGAGTTCCGTTGTGGGAGCCAGGGGAAATTTATTCGTAGCAACTATCTAGCCTTTACGGCCGGGCAACCAGCCGAAATCCTGCTTGCACGACAGAATGTGTTTTACGCCAAAAGAAAAGGTGTCGGCTTTCAGGAAGAAGGGGGAACAGGAAAAGAGGGAAAAAGTTGAGATGCGCTAAATCATAACGTCAAATTTCCCAGTAGCCACCTTTCAAGAAATAATTTCTCTATTTCTGCACTTGTAACTGCAAATCCCCAATATCCCCAATATCCTCATCAACTCCGACAATTATTGCGGCTATTAAACGGCAATTGAACGGGTTGGGAAAACGGGAATGTGTGTTATCTCTATACCTATATAGACATTTAACATACGCATGTTGTCGTGCATGCGGTGGGTGTACAGAATCGTGCGTTTTACCCTAAGATTGACAACCCCGATGCACTTTCTATTCCGTTTGTTCCGTTACTCCGATTACGCGGAAATCGCAGTCGTCAATCTACCGTAGGTGGTGAACATGCGGATGGGACACACGCCAATTTCGCACCAGCACCCACGCCACAAGCTCCAATAAAGCACTATTGTCAGTCGAGGCTAGTTGTTGTCGGTACGATAAAAATTCCGTACGTGATAGTTATGCGCTATTATGCATGAAGCTCGCCTGTCCGCGGCTCGCTTTTTATTCGCTTATCTTTTCGAGTATGGATCGTACAAGTTGGTCTGTAACACGGTAGCGTGAAATTAAATATTCAAACCTTCGAACGAAGGTGTACATATATGTATAGGAGATTCCGAGGCGATTTCCCGTAGTGGAAAAAAAGAAAAAAAATTCCGTGTCCACTCGAAGCTGTATGTATACATATATAGTTGCCACACAGGAAAAAAGCTCCACTTAAATTGTGGGGTAAAGCATGATGCGAATGTCTGTCAATATTTGATTTGAAAATTTTGATTGCGTGACATATAGCCAATGAAAAATATGCCGTTTTTAATCGGTAGATTAATATTAACCCTAATCACCGATCCCCCAACGCTAATTGTCTCTCGCTTTTCGCTTTCCACTTGTACCCAAAGTCTCGTCAAGGTTAAGGAAATTTGAGCACGAGTCCTTGGCAACAGTTTCTTATTCAGTTAAACTCGGGCTTAACTTCTCTCTTTTTATTCCATTACACAAACTTGCATAATCTCCGTGAGGCTGGTTGGGGTGAAGGAAACTGCGCGCGAGCACACCGCTACTTTAAATATTCACGGTTTAATCTAAACTTTCATCTTATCACTAAAATCCAAGCCTCAACCCCCGCGACCTAGGGGAAAAGATGGAAAGAGAGAGAGAGAGAGAGCGTGCGAGACGTCTGCGGGGAAGGACTAAGGCTAAGGCGCACTCTTCGATTGCACGCGAAACCGTTACGAGGAACCGGCTGTAAATTCAAGCTAAGGTCCTTCTTCCGGACTTTGAATGCCACTTCGAAACGCGTCTCAAACTCGATCCGCAAGTGGGAGCCATTTGCCTTCCCTCGAATGGATAATGCGCGGCACAATGCTTTTGCACCGGTGGTTGCCACGAGGTCTTTCCTCTCACATCTTCTTTTCTAAGTCTCTTTTCTCCCCTGCTCTCTCTCTCTCTCTCTTGTAATAAGCCTGTTCTCTCCCGCTTGTCCTCTGACTCTGACTCCGTCTCTGTCCTTGTCTCGAGTATTCCTATAACTATAGTCAGAGTCAGGTGACGCGAGATGCGAATATTGGATTCCGTGCATAAGCCTTGGAGAAAGTGCCGGGCTCAGTACTCTCGCCTTACAATTGTTACGAGTGAATTTCATCGCGGAGGGATTTTCCAGTTCACGTAAAGCGAGGGGGTTGAAGCACATTCTGCTCAAGATAATTGGTAACTCGAGTTTCCTCAAAGACGTAATTATCAGGGTGTCTATTAGGCATATGTACCTACCTATATTCGTATGATATACACCGGCATGATATACATATCTATACACAAACCCGTCTGGTAGCGGTTGGTATTCTTAAGTCTCTGAGTAAGCGACGACAGGCTTTGATGTTAATTAAAGTGGTTACCTCCGAAACACCTCAAACCACGCATCGGTGCTGCGTGTA
The DNA here is from genome assembly GCA_944452935.1 of Rhogogaster chlorosoma. NCBI lineage: Eukaryota > Metazoa > Arthropoda > Insecta > Hymenoptera > Tenthredinidae > Rhogogaster > Rhogogaster chlorosoma. The sequence goes on along the minus strand of OX101799.1, from coordinate 14,687,278 downwards.
ACGCGTGTGAAGAACGGGACCTGCCTGATTAGAACCATCCACGTAAGATCAAGATTAGCCCAGTTCCAAGCGTTGCCAAGTTTAGATGATCAAAGTCTGCGTTCCTTGCAGGGTGCGACCCAAGTTTATCTATACACCGAAAGTAGATACGGCTAAGATGGCTAGATGAGGATATAGATGTATAAATGTGTCTAGGTACATGTGCTACAAGCACAGGTAGTACAGAGACGCGAACTTTTACGACTTCGATAACTATACACGTATGGTATATCCGCGTATAGTCACATGTTTATGCATGTTTAGTTAACCCTTGTATGTGCCGTGGCATGTGAATGTCCTCATCTCCATAATGTCCTACGTTTCTCCATGTTAATATCAAACTTTATACACCGCCTCGCATCCAGCTTGGATCATTTAAACTCACGTGAACGAATGCCGAGCTGTTCTTACTCCCCTGCAGACACCAGAGTAATCGCGGTCGCATAATGTAACTCCATGTTTCTCTTTGTAATACACTTCTTCAGGAACAATTAGAATATAATAGCCATTCCAACGCGTTTCACGTATCTCAGGAAGTCCGTGAAAAAAATATATCATCTGTTTAATTCCCACGTCTAATGGCAAATTCAAACGAATGTTCAATTTTAGGCACAAAAATTTTATTGCTTACTATTGATTTCGTAGTAAAACCAGTTTCTTTCAGCCTTAGGTATATGGAATAATAAATATTCGTATTGAACCAAGTCTGAAAAAATATACTCGAGTGCTCGACGGTAGACGGTAACGAGTGAAAAATTGTCGTTCATGCACAAGCTTCGAGACAATTTGTATCAATTATCTTCAGTTTCCTGATATCCGACGTCTACTACACGATCCGTGTAACATGGGTATTTTTAATGACGTACTTCGTTCACACCGAGATCCAGGTATACCTATACAAGAACCCAATGCTAACGGGTGTATTTTCGTTCGAGAATAATCTTCAATCTTCTTATAAAATGAAGATAAATCATCCGCAATGATTATCCCCGCCTTTTCGCTTACTCGCAAAATTTGATACCCTTTGAATCCTGATTTATCGATGGTGAATAGACGATGGGAATTAGAACTCACGCGAGGATTTATAAATGCACAAATCCACTTAACTCTACACTGTATTTAGAGTCCGCAGCTTCTTCTGCAATCGATCCTTATCAATGCGGTGGTATCCTCGCTCTCTTAAGTGAAGAAGATCTGACCGTGATAATTTTCGAAATCTGCCAATAGAAGCAGCGATAACTTTTTCATCCGTACAGCAAGGTCCTTCAACTAATTGCGGTGGTTGCGTGAAAGAGAGGTTGAAGAAGCTGAGGTGAAATGAAAAAAGGAACTCTTCGCTCAGCCAAAGTCGACAGGTACAGCTGAGAGATCGACTTCGTTCGTCGAGTCACACCGCTAACTAGAGAAGAGCAATTCAACCATCACCGAGAGAAAAACTTTTTCCGGCCACGTCAGCATGTGGTTTGGGATAACTCAACGCGGTGCGACGTTACTTGCGAAAACTGCAGAACACGCGATGATCTCTTCAACAGGGAAGTAGTAGTCCTCGTTAAAGTACCACTTTTATATGACTCCAGGTGTGAAAACCAAGACCAGTAGCTATTTAATTGACTATATGACTATAAGCACTCGCAAATGGTCGTTCAGATCTTATGGCGAGAAATCAGGACTTTCTTACGACTCATGTAGGAAACCAATGCGAGACTAAGAAGTCCAGTTAATGATTGATAGGATTTCTCTTCAAAACCGTGACCGTTAGTTGTGAAATTGACGATTGTAGATGAGCGTTAGATATGCAACGTGCTCGGGGAGCTACAAGTTTATATATTCTGAAACACGGATAGAGTGCATGATTTTTGTTTGTCAAGGTAAACCGCGTTATGGGCATCAGATACTTGGGAAGTTTCTATAATGAATAACTAATTTGAATTTAATATCCTCGCGTAATCAAACCCGATATTGCGGTGCAAATTGCATTTTAAACACTCTAGAGTCAAAGCCTGTAATACAACTTCCGTTTAAAGCCAAACTTGCGACGAAAGTTTAAAACGATTCGCCCAACTTTCTTAATTACGCGACTTAGTCTCGTCGACGGTTATTATTATCAGTCGTATTACTATTCCCATTATTATTATTATTATTATTATTATTATTATTTTTAGCAACGTAATTTATGCCATCGTCATTCTTATTAGTATTATTATGATAATTTTTTAAATAACATATATATCACGGGACGGTGACTTCATTCCAAATTATTACTGCTCTATTTTCACTCTCAATTAGTTTCTTACTGAGAAGACAATTTTCAGAACAGGGTCGACCTGATTCTTTATTGTTTGGATACAGAAAAAAAAAATTGAGGCTGCTTACTTGATTGCTCATCAAGTAGATTGGCTTGTTCAACCTGGCGACTCAAAAGTTTGTTGTTCCATTATTCTCGCCACCGATAGTAGGATCCAGTACGCCTAAGTGCACAGCATAAAAATAAAATTTCGGAATTCGACTAATCTTTGAACCTTTACGACAACTGGAATATAGATCGTAACAAGAAACGAGCAAAGTAATACCGCTAGGGGAAAGTACCTTCAAGTTTGTAGCCGAATGAACCAGCTATAGGAAGCTCTTAATTGCAAGAGCTCACTTCGCGGCCAGTCAGAAACACGCGGCAGTAACTCGAGTGATTAAAGCACTGTCCTCTCGTCGTCTGTACCTAAAACACTTCAGAGATTCTAACGTTGGAAGGGACTTCGGTTCTTACTCTTAAGCTCCGTTAAGTGCCTCGCTCAGTTATTATACAGATACAGATATATATAATACAAAATCAATTCTGTATTTGAATACGATATACATCGTCTTATGTATTCCATGAACAAATATGGGTTATCAGATTGAAATCAAAATAGCTCACCCCCTTCGTTACATGTATGCTTTTCAAGCAGTAACAATAATGGCACTTGATCTTATCAGGAATCTGCATACGAAATATGAATCATAATGTTATGTCTTATACGTTTGAACAACCCTCACTCCCCCTACTGAACGGTTAAATGATATTCGTCTGAACATAATATGTTACATATACTGTGAATAATTACCGTTAGATCCTTCGAAGTAGATTGAGGAAGCGAATTCATATAGGTACTGGATTTCTGGGTAAAATGTAAATATTATAGCGACAAGGGGCGACGTGTTGGTGGAAGGGTATATATAAGGTATGCGTGAGGGAATAACGAAAACTGGCATTAAAATGCTTTCGTTCTTTTTTTTTTTTTAATACCACATTTATTCCGGATCTCTGGCCTCCGGAATTTATTAATGAAGGGGTCGGAGGCAGGTAACCTTTGGGGAAGAGACCCTCTCGAAAACCAATCGTGCCAAGACACCCTGGCCTGAAAATACACCTGAAAATTCACGCGCCGGTTTTATAGTTCAGAGAATAACCAACCCCCCACGACCTTGCAGATACCGTGAGATATTACCGAGTCAAATATCTCTGAGATTGCTTGAAAACTGTACGATCTGTCGAGTAAAAACGTGAAAGTGGTTCTCTTGAAACGGTCACGAGGAGTTAAACTCCCGCGGAACAGTACTTTAAAATCTCCACATTGCAAAAGGGGGAAACGTCGGGTCTGTCGACGCTAAAGTAGTACTACTTCGCTCCTTCGACAGCTAACAAAGCCCGGCTTCATATACCTCCGTCTTTTTCAAAGGGTCAACATTTTTCATTATGATACAAAACAAGAAAATATTTTTTCAACTTTTTATTTTCAAAACACTGAAATTTACGGCCAACGACTACTCGAATTTTCAGCAGTAATCCAAAACTGCAAAGAGCGTGAATATGGAAGGAAGGGAAAATAATGGAAACATGCTTTTTATGGGTGTTGTAAATTATTCCCTTCCTCTTCCTTGCTTCAAACACGCGGCATTGACTAATACTCGTATTTCTTGCACCTCGTTATGCATCAGTGACTCGTCAAATATTACACCTATCCGTCCATTGAATTTGAACTCTGTAAGAGAATTACCCGCGGTTGTCACTTCGCCGTTCGATATCTTGCTTCGTGATAATAACACATCGACAAATCGCGTGTTCCCTATTACAGGGACCATGGCTTTAGGATCCGGCTGGCTGGGTCTGGCACAAGCGACCAAAGCCACGCTCGTAGATGCCACGATTTGATAAACGATTGTGTTTACTGGAGGTTAATTTTGTTGCTGAGTTTTTTTTTCCTTTTTTTTTTCTTCTTTTTTTTTCTACCGGGATGCTTAAATTAAGATTAGACCACGTACTAATGTCCTGCGTGATTGCCTTGAAGTTTTTTCACACCTAGGGATCTTCAGCTTCTCATTTTTCAGCATTCGATTCAGATTCAACTACCTCTACCTTTAATTTCGGATTCAAATACTTCGTCCTGTGTATAAAAAAGCAGGGAAATTTTTTCGACTCAAAAGCGTAGCTCCAATAAAATTGGTCGATCAATGAATGACCGTTTTTCAATAAAAGTAGTAAACAAGTAATACGCGCGGTCAAAGATCAACCGGTTTTACCTTTTGAAATTACACTGTTGAAACATACAATCAGTATAGTGGGATCGTTTAAACTCCACTGAATTGGTTATTAACTAGTAAAAGTTCGTGTTTAATTCAGGTTTTCAGTGAGTGTTATTCCTTTTTTTTTTTAAACGGAATTTTGTGCTTATCAGTGCCGCTGCCACCCCTGCACGCCGTGGGGTTGAATGCTCGTTTGTTCCCGATATGAATATTTTCCACCAAATTAACCGATTCATGGAAAACCAGATTCCAGTTTAGGTCAGAACGTGTTTTTTTTTTCTTTTCACCGCTCGGAATTTCTCATTTTAATTATCACCTCGCTAATAACATTAGAAAATAAAATCATAACGTGGAGCCGGAAAAGGTACGATATTTTTTTCAAACAATTTTTAGTGACCTGTATTTTTGAACGAATAAAATCCAGACTAGAATGGTTTAGACCATTTCCGGGAAAATCCGTATAAAGTCCAGCTTCAATTTTTACGATACCGTTTTTTATAGCTGAATCAAAATGTATCGTTGAATTGATCTAAAGCTTTGATTATTCCGCAGAAATTTATCATCCCTTTTACGATACTGAAATACAAAAAAATTGACCTACCTTTCAGAACGTATAGGTAACATACCTACAGATATTACTTTCGCCAGATGAAAGTAACCTCTCTATCAAAAAGATCGTCTTCACTCTGGTTCAGTGGCGTGATGCGGGGATCTCTCTTCACCAAAGCAAAGCTAAGTAGAGAGAAAAAAAATAAAAATAAGATATCTGGAAACGCAAAAATCCTGCCATATTTCCATCGTAGAGAAAAATCACTTGAATAAATGTAGTTGGAGATTTTATCGCCCTAATATACAAAGCTGTATTCACTTACCCAGAGGTCTTAATCGCTTTACCTTATGGGCATAACGAAGCTGTTAACCCCCTGAGAAGACTACTAACTTTTATAGACAAGGGCATGGATATATCCAGGAAGATACGACGCGGAGTACAGAACACGCAGGGAAATGGTGGCTCTTAGAAATCAAACAGTTAGTTCGAACCTCCGAGGGTTCAGTCTACGTTTCCTCATCCCTCCGGCATTCCTCTCTATAGGCTATAAACGTAGACAGTTCTTTCGTTTCGTTTCGCCAACAGCCATTTTCCGGTTTAGCAGTCGACCATTCGTTCCGAGCAGCATCGACCGGAGACTGAGTGAGGGTAAGACATTTCGTTATATTCGATAACCGTGTGTTTGAAGTATCTTCCCGTAAAGAGGGCCCGAGGGAGAATAGAGGATTGTGGATTGTGGATAAACAGTCCGGTGTCGAGAGCAAACGGTAGCCGCTGATTTACAGAGGCCAGCAAGGACTTCCGGGATATATTAAGGGTCACACGGTCAGGAAGATACCTTTGCCAGCGTTTCTCTCTCGAGGGATGTAATATCCCTTATCAAAGCCGGGCGATGACGTAGCATTGTCCTGTTCCTGATACCTTTGAGGCTAGACAATTTATCATTAAAGGCACTTGAGCTCATTGCGCTTGCTTCACCCTTCACTAGCCAGATGTGCCAGGAATAATCTAGCCCGATTTCCACGCTTTGTATTCAGACGAGAATGGTCAGGCGCAAACTTTACTCACCTGATACACACACCGCCATCAAACAATCGCAGTGTTCATCGCGGTTTACCCTTTACATTGTACAGGTGTGCTGACATTACCCTGAGTCTTTGTCAAATCGATGTTATATGGGCAGGAAACGTGTAATAAAAACAATCCTATCTACACGCTGATTTATCTACAGATATATTTCACCCCTTCAAAATGTATATGAACCCAATTCACTATCACCCCTTATAATTCCGTTCAACACATCAACTCACCTGGTTATATCTCTCCTTTAAATCTCTGATGTGTGGTCTCCGCTATACTTGGGCAGACTTTAGCAATGCCCATTGGACAATGATTCTAGACTACATGAGGAATCACTCTATTCAGCACACATGGATGTAGAATTCTGTGCCCAAATAGAACTCTGTAGTAAACAACTGGACCACTATCCTGTCTGCGGGGATCGACAGACTCTCTACTAACGCAGTAGATCAAAGGCAACCTCAATGAAAGCCAACAGATAAACACGGTCACTGTTTACTCAACTGTTTGGTGATACCATATGTACGAGAGTTATTCAAACAGTCAAAGGGGGTTGAAAAAAAGGAGCCGTGTCGGATCACGCGTTTCTGTGTATATCAGAATGCTCGAATTGCCCTCGTGTAACTCGGCGCGATTGTATGTGGCTGAACATTTACAACTGTTACGCATTTAATGGTGAGATAGAAGCACAGCTGTAAAAGCTGCAAGTAGTAACAACCTACGGTTCAGACTGTGGAAAGACTGACTTGCATTGCAATAAAAACAAGTAACCGTAGGACGACGCGCTCAGGGCTAATATAAGTAATGTTTTTGCACCCAGACGTGGGATTCCGGCAGTAAGTACCCATGAACAGATGTTCTCGCAATAAAATCACCCCTTTAATGCAGCCGCACGAGTCATACCTTTCGAGTAGTAAAAGCAAGTGACGATCGTACAGTTATAAACCGCACATGAATGCTTTACTGGATACGCAGCTCGCGATATTTTAGCCAGGAGATCAAAACTTTTCCAGACATTTATTTTTTACAATTTATTCAATAAAAATCCGAACCATCTTCCCAAACATAGGCCACTATAATCAGTAGTATAGATCAATGTGGATCAGACAACGCTATGGATTTCATACCGGACGGTAAACTCGGTCATTTTTTTCACCAATCCATCACTTATTCGGTCCCAACGGACAACATAGCTGTCTGGAAAGTTGCGAGTAGAATGGAGGAAAAAACCAGTGGTTTGATCAGCGAGTGAATTATTGGAGAACCATCCGTGCAGTGCGTTAATCAGTTGCTCGATATACGAACGGATACAAGCACACAAAGACTTAGTTGATTAGACAGTCCGTGCGACGACGAGCCCTTTCGAACTAGAAATTCACGGTACGTGACGAACTATGGAGTTGTGGCAGATTAGCCATTGTATAATCAGCTGTTTGACATTCGCTTTCCAAAATCAACGACGAAATATTTCGCTCTACGAAGACCACGTAACGCGATAGAACTGGGAACTGGGCTGCTAGTTGACTCGTTTCAACCCTGAACTGTGCCAGTATGTAAGTACGTTCGTGCATACATACGCGTGTATGTATTGACAAGCATCCGGTCTTCCCAAGTCCAAGAAACGTGCAGGAAGACACGAAAGCACAGGCTGGTAACCGGCACTCGAACGACTCCCGTCTCGTTACGGGGCACTTTACGGCTACTTCGTGATCAGAAGCGACAAGGGTAATGGTGGAAGGACAAACGGTGCAGGGTAGGCGTGAAAGTGAGGTAGAAGAAAAGAAAAAAGAACCTTCTTCTCGATAAAGTGTCGGTGTAGCGTTGACACGCGCGTTGTGAAATTACCAACGTTTCTCCCGGGCCCAACGACATCCTCGTTCGCGTACGTATTGCCATTTTCCAGCCCCAAATCCGCTAAACAAAGTAGAAAATTCACCTCAGCGATTTCTCCGTTCCCGTTGAACCGGAGGAGCCGTTCATCGGAATATCCGAAGATCCCCGCCCTCAAGGATGGCACAATGTAACGGCAGCAACGGCAGTAGCGCAGGAGCCCAAGGACTTTTTCGATATTTCTAATCTATTTTTATTCTGCCTCGGGCGCCACTTTTGCATACGATACGTATGCGCAGTGTCTGACGTATTCCACACAGCACGGTACGTAGCTGTAGGTACGGGCCAACCTGTACGCTGTATACCCTCTAGGTGCTCACACATCCTTCTACCTCTGCATTTATTTTATCCACAAATACGTAGAATGGTCTGTACATGCATGCGCCATGCATCGCTTCACTCGCTCCTACTTCCGTACAATACGCCGGGTATTCCCCGCGTATATACGAAGGCATAGGCAATTTTATCCACGCGATGTGCTTTATGTATTCGGGCCGCTCCAAGGCGAGCGGTTTTTATTACAGTGCCAGCCGTGCCTAGCACGATGTGCTTCCTAGGGGAGAATTCGTAGGGTTCAATTCCGGGGGGTGAAATGGAGGACCAATATTTCATATTATTTCTTGGTCACTTAATCCCCGTCGGGGATCGGTATCACTCGGTGATACTGATTAGGTAGCACCCGGCCTCGCTCGAGGATCTTTTGTTGTCGAGAGTGGCTCCCATTGTGTGGAGGCGGGGATGAGATGCGAAACTGTATCTACTTTACGGTAATTTCATTGATACTATCAGAGGGCAGGTACCTTGCAGGACTTTCGGATCACGAAGTCACGACTCCTTCTTGATTGTGTCTCGTTTTATTATTCTTTATCCTAATCATGCCCACTGCAATACGAACTCGTCCAACTCGAATAGCACTGCAATAAAGCTCATATTTATTTCGGTCTTATAGATATAAAAGCTTTTACTCCTTCAGGTTAACTCGGGAAATTATACAGGAATTTGCTGACTCAAGTGTCGTTTCGATAGTAAATGAGATTTAGAGAATAAAATCAGGTACTTCTGATAGTTGTAAAGAATTTGGAATCGGAGATTGTCTGGTTCCGGATAGAATAAGGCAGCATCGTATCTTGGAAGATGAAAGATCAGTTTAATTATTAAGAACTACCGGTTGGTTAATATATCGTCGTTTTATCTTGTCTTGGGCGCTAATTGGTCCTCATGAAATTTATAGAACGAGTTACTCTCCGTTTGTAACGAGTTAATTTTTGATCACTTAGCCGAAGCCCCCTTAAATTCCAAACTCACCGCCAAGATACTTTCCCGTTTCGAGGACAAAGTTCTCTTGGCAACGTTCGGGACCAGCGGTGGTATGTTGAACCGGGATTATGGAAGTTTTCAGGCTCACCGCCAAAAATCTTGTCTCCGGTTGGCACCCGGAAAATTTAGCATCACTCTCAGACAAGGAGAAACTCGCGGTATAAAATTATTCACGCATGATATAGATGAGTAATAGTAAGCATTTATATGTATATATATATTTTTTTTTTCTCTTCGCGAGGGAAATGCTGCATAAAAAAAAAAGTTAGAAAAGAGATATCTTCTGGAATCGCTTAAAATTCAGAACCTTACCAACGGCTGGATTCCTCGACCTGGACCTGAGCCCGACTTCCGTCGATATGGAACTACAAAATCGCCCATAAAATATGTAATTTAGAAACACGCACATATTTCCGTGGGTCATAACATTTTTTACGCCTACGGAGGTTCGCGATTCGACCTTCCCGCACCGTCGTCACCCCACGAATAAAATTCACCGCCTACTCAACCCTCAGAATTTTCCCTTCATTTCTACGCTGCTGAAATTCTTGCTCTCTTTCTCTCTTTCCCTCTCTCTCTCTCTCTCTCTCACTCTTTCTCTCCTGTAAATCCGCGGGAGTAGCAACTTTACCACCAGGTAAAAAATATATAAAATATAAATATATAACCAAAGTTTTTTTTTTCTTTTTCTTTTTCTTTTTTTTTCACCCCTAACGTAAAAAGTACGCCTCGCGGAATACCGTTCCTACCTACCAGCCTACCCACCTGCACAGTTTAAAACGATATTTGAAATATTATAAAAATTTTCCTTTGTGTTGCGATCTTTACATAAAATAAATCCACCCTCAGTATCAGTTCGAAAATCATTCATGACAGGCTGGCTTGTCCTTATAAATAAAATGTGTCTAAAAAATCTATGGAATCAGTCCTCAATGAAGTCCCACCGCAAATCTAAAACCACGAATCAGACGAGCAGCCAGCCCCAAACAATCGATCACCCCTAATCGCCTTTGCGCTCCCTGACTGGCCCCGGATTTCAAGCGCCTCAAACTCCACCTCAAACCCTATCCCTGGACCTCCTTTCCCCTCCCGAAATACGTGGATAGTTAACTATGACCACGAAACCAACCGCAAGTTTGGACCGGTCACTCGAGCAGCTGTGTGCCAACCTCGGAAGGAGAAACTCCAGGATAAACTCACCGCTGTTAGCGTTCATGGCCAGAGGCCTCTGACCCGAAACGTGATAAATATCTTTAAGTATAACCACCCGCCCGTCCATCTGTCCATCCAAGTTCACCTGAGCGCGAAAGTGTTGGAGTGATTGACGTTCAAATTCTCCGAGCGTGTATTTGACTCAGTTTTACCAGGCGCGAAATCTACCGAAGCGCGATTTCTGCGGATGGCATTTGTTTTACCGATATGATGAAAATTCATTGACCTATGCGAAGAGAAAGATCGTTTTTTGTTTTTTCTCTACTTTTCGTCTTCGCGATCAAATTGTGGAAAAATATCTCGGAGATTAATAACCGTTGTTCTTGATGTTCGGTGAAAATTGATCGTTGCTAAAAATAAGAAGAAAATAAAAATAAAATAAAAAACTACCAGTTTTACTTTACGGGAAATTTTACAAGCCGTTCCGATCTTGGTTGGAAATTGGTCCGATTAAATTCAATGAGGGGATAAAGTGGGCTAACGATATGAAAGCAGGGGAATATTTGTGCACTCGCCGATGAAATACATTAATCTATAATTAATTTGTAACAGTCCTTGAGTATAACCTTGGAGTACTAATGGAGGTGGTTTCGGAGGTTAGACCACCCGGCACTTCACCTCTGTAGTCGTAGATGAGCTCCTTTGAATATTTAACCCTGTAGGTTTCCCGTTTAAGTTAATGACCAGCCCCATCTACTCGTTGCCTAATGTTAACTCTTGCCCCGTCGTTCCGCAAAACGTGCCCAAAATGAAGAACTCCAAAATTATCCACCCCAGAGCTTCGCACTATACCCGTTACCTTTAATTAGTCTACGGCTTACACGCTGTAGCTTGAATATTGACAAGATCTATGAATATCTCTCGCGAAAATGCAATAAGAAAAGGAAAAAAAAAAGAAACAATCTCCCACAATCACAATAATTATACAACAATTGAGACACCCTTATCGTCATAGGATCGACATTGATACTGTAGATAGCTCTGCGGAAAATGGGGCAAGATACGTCATTACTTTGGTACTTCAACGGAGACCCGAGAGTTTGTGAGCCGGTGCTATCCGTTGTTAAACTTTGCTGTCCCTTGTACACAATCCCTGGTTGTCGGTGGCATCATTTCTGCCGTAAATAAAGCCAGTCGACCCGGGGATAGTGTACCTTACTCCTCCAAGTAACTCGCGTACTTTCTGCGACTCTGCAGCGCTTCTCCTCTTTCCTGCTGTTTCAGGGAAGCGGAATAACTTCTATTTTCTAGGGTATAGTTCCGTCCTATTTCGCGGTAGTGAAATACCTCCGGCCGATTAGCTTCCTCGATTTTTATTTCATAGGGGGATAAATCCACAGCGAAAACTGTCTCCGGTTAACAAAGGAGATTTTCTTCGCGGTGAAAAGGAAGAGAGTGAGCAAAATGGAAAGAGAAGGTGAAGAAAGGGAAGAAAAAAAAATCTAAAATCCTTATTTTAAATGGATTTACCCGACTGTCAACTGTTCCTGATGCTGACAAGTGAATAGCGCCGGCTTGATATACAACGTGCAAATTCAGCGAAGAATTACGCATTTATTTCAGGCCCCGTGCGCCGGAGGAAAATCTTTTTCTGACTCTGAATGGAGACGGAAAAAAGGGAGGAGGGTAAGTGTGGCGCGGGTTGAAGGGCGAAGGATGAAGGGGAAGAGCGGGGAACACCGGGGTTGGTTTGAAATATACGCAGCCGCTTCTGCTAAATCTACCGGAATTAAATATCGAGCGTCGGCATTACCGCTCATGAGTTATTTGCTGTTTAGCGAGACCAGCATCGGGATGGGGTGCCTGAAAGCTAAAAGCTGAAAGCTGAAAGCTGGAAGTATGAAAGTTCGGGTTCTCCCTTCCGCAGCTACTTTTACCACGCAATTCTTTGCACCGACGACCATCCCACGTCGTTCTTCCCATGTGTATACATAGAAATACGCTTAAATTCAGGCGGGAAATCCGCTGTTACCGCCTTCAAACAACTATTATATGTTGTTACAGTAATTACGTCTGTAACAAGCCAATTTTATAACAAATTTTCCATCAATTGTTAAGCTTTAGCAGAACTTTGCCCACCGACGTATTATTTGACAGGTAAATTAGTTCGCGGTTCAGAAATTATCGGTATTCCAACATCGGACATAGCGGAGTATATTTTCAACGATAAACGGCAAAGTGCGGGCATGTCGCTTTGACGTTATCAAATATGACCTAATGATGTCAAAATTTCGAAAATTCAATGCACTTGAAGAATCGTATCCGTTATTTGTCTATATTTATTTTTTTTAAATCTATTCTACAGATTAACGATCATAAAATTTGACCACCGATGCCCACAGCTCAAATTTAGTGGCTGTAAATTTCAATCCCTATGGTAAACTTTGAACCGGTGAGTTTAATTTTCGGGGAAACCAGACCGCCCTCGTCATATTGAATCGAGCGACAACGCCACGAACAGCGCGAACGGTTGGTCCGTAAGCAAACACCTTGGCTTGATTACAATGCCTCGGGCAGGCAGTTGTGTCCGCGGAGTATTTCTCCCTGCGAAGAGAGGGTAGCTCTACGCTTTACCCCACAGATACATATATGTATATGTATAAATATATATGTATACACAAATATACCTATATAGATATATATGTACGGGTATAACCAAGCCTCTGAAAGCTGAATATATATATATATATGTATGTACTCTGTACATGTATATCTATGTCTGCATGTTTCCCGTATCCTTGTGTTAACCACAACCGACCTGAAACATGCCCGTTGTATTTCCGTCCGTCCCGTGTTTGCGTTCGGTCTTCGCACCTGGTGCCCGCGCCAGGGACTTTGGCGGATACAACCCAGGCTAGTAAATAACCAGATACAAATATCTAATTAATATACGAAATCCAGAGATTTTGTTTGTATTATATGCTATATGGATATATGATAAATATATTATATAGAAATGTATATCTTGTATTGGCTGTGCTCAAATATATTTCGATCGGAGTATATGTATTCGCATTATCAAGACAAATATAGAAAAATCGCTGCGTAGGTATTTCAGATTTTTTGTCAAATATTCCACGGTTATAACTTTCAGAAAAAGTCTTTGAAGCAATATTTGAAGGAATAATAGCCGATGGCTTCTATATTTATAACGCTCTTATTTTTTACTAAAAGAGAGTATGGCCAAAGAACCCACTGATAATAATTACGACGGGCCAATCATAAACTGGAATTGGCAGCTCAATAGATTTTCATTTTAATTTCAATATATAAACGTACAATTAATGATCTGACCCTCTAGCTATCGTGTAGGTGCATCAACCAGAGTGACCATTGTCTGTAATGAAAAACCATATTGGTATAGTTGAAAATGTTCTTGTAACTCGTGTAATGCTACCCTACCGCAGGTACTAATTGGCGATAATTGTGCCAGATGTATATACCAGCGGTATGCATCCGTGACAGAATTTAGTTTCCATAAGTGCAATAGCCTGAAAAATTGCATGAAGTGTTGCGTATTGAGCAACAAATTCTGAAATATGATACTATGAAAGATATCTGCCTCTTAAACTTTCAATTACCGTTCATCTACTACCAGGTAATCATTTTTTCTCAGAATATCTCTGCCCGAAATTGTCGGGATATTTTTTAAAAAAATATTTTTTACAGCCCTGAAGTTGGGGTAATATAGATACCAACGAGGTTAAGCTCCCTGTTCAACCTTATAACTACTTCGCGGAGATGGGGCGTTTTTTTTTTAAGCTCCTTTACACGTCATCGTTTGCTGAAGCAGTTCGTGTTTTAGGGCTGTAACAATTATATTACTATATATATACCGTTGAACATTTTCTTATTCTTTTTTTATTTTTTTGTCTTTTTTTTTTCCTTTTTACATTATTTTTTTTTTTCTCTCTCTCTTTTTTTTCTTCATCTTCTGCTCCAGATTATTGCTCATCTCCTTGCAAATGAACCGGGCAGCGTTATTTTTTATATTTTTTATTATCTTTTTTCATTTTAGTTACACAGTCTATGTACGCATTCTGTAGGTCCGGGCCGCTTCTCGGTAAGGATGAGTTTGGTTAACGAGCACTTGGTGGAAAATTTGAAACTTGACACTCTTGGATATTATAACCGTGCATTAGGACCGATATTTAGGTACGGATCTTGTTCATTGCTACGTTAATATTTGCCCGAATAATTAGTCACACGATATTCCAGCTTGTTCAAGTATCAAAACTTTCTTACAGCTCAAACTGTTACACAAACTTGAACCGCATCATCGGGTTATATAATCCTCTCGATTTATTGTTAAATCAGCAATAACCTGATTCCAGTAGTTTCCGCAAAGTTATTTGACTAAGAGGGTCAAAGTTCAGTCCACTACCGTTATATATCCATCTATCCACACGAATCTATGAACTGACCTGCCATAACGTACGTTCATATACCATAAAGGGATGAAATCACGCAATCTCGATATCCGGGGGTTAAAAATTCGCATCAAACTTCATGATTCAATCTTACAACAATCAGCGAATAATAGTATGCATTCCATACGATAAAGCGTCTTTGTACACTGATGCGTTCTTCTAGTTTAAATAAACAACGGCGATGAAAATTGTGATTTAGAATCGAAATCGGTTTCAGTAACGTTTTTCTTTTACCCAAGAAATTCTACAGTTTTCTTTTTTTTCTTTATTCATAATTTGTAATCGCTTAGAGGCCACACGATACGATATTCATAAGATAAGAGACTCGGTGACAAACTCTTTTGATTTAACTGAAAGAGGGCGGAGGCGATGGCAGAAAAAAGAGGGAAGAAAAGTAAAGGGGCAAGGCGAAAGAGGGGGTCTCAAGTAGTGGATAATTGGAACCCTCAATGCTACTTAAAAAGAAGGCCAATACCGAAGTTACTTTGTCAGAGTTTCTGATATTGATCGGAGAGTTTGACACGCCCACGCCCCAAGCTCACTCACGCAAATAATATTTGCATATACTCACGTGATCATATGGATAGAATTGTTCAAATTAAAGATATACGCACTTCGAGAGGTAAGAAACTTCCGAATCTCTGATCTCGTTTGCGCGGTATTAATTTCTCGATTTATTCCGCTCGACAATCTCCGCTCACAAGATAATATTTGGAGATTTTTCGAAATCCGATTACGATTTGACACTCTCTTCAATGGGAGTAAAAAAAGTCATTCAAAACGTTCGCCCCTGTACTATATACGCATTTCGACGCCACCACCTCGTGTTAGACAACGAGCAATGGGGGTTGGCGGAGCCTTGTAATAAAACTTTATATTGGCGGTCGACGGCTATCTTTCCTGACCCTCTGGCTGACCCATGGCTGCCCCCTTTCCGCAGTTCTCCGCCTCGCCACCCCTCGTTGATCCCTGAGAAAAAGAAAAAAGAAAAAGAAAAAAAAAACGAAAGAAAAACCTTAACCCGCTATACTGAACAAAATGTATGATAAACTAACAATTTCTCATTAAATCTATTCACTTGCAGTTACGTATAGTCTGAAATGAATTATATAACGAAAATTCAACGACTAAACATAATGATTAATCCCTGTGAATACGTAGACCCACTTTTGGCACATTTGTTTAATCCTTTTGCAATCGGATTATATGTGGAAGAAAATTTTACAAGCTTGAATACTTTCACACATTTGCTGTAGAATTTATAAACCGTTAACGTAACGTACAGAAAAACGAAATCGTATTATCTACCGCATCTGTGAGGGTGTATTCCTTTTTTTAATCGTTTAGTAACGCCGTGTAGTTAGTTGTATTTGTGGAATACTTATCATCCACATTCAACTCGTTTTCTACAGCTACTGCAAAAGATGAGAAATAGTGATTTATGGCTTCAGGCAATCATTTGATTGACAAAATTCCAAGGAAGAATGAATCTGTTAGGTCGCGAATGAAAAATTCATTCACAAATTTGAAATTAATTCGTGTCAAGTGAAGAGCTATAGTCAAAATACGAATATCTAGATTTTGCCCGAAGCTTCCAAAGAGCTAGATTCTGAGTTGATGACTATTATTTCATTCGTAAGATATGAAACACTCTCAGAAGGGGATCAAATGTGAATAGCGTGACTAAACTTTCGTGAGTTACCGCAGGCTACTATCTTTAGGAACGAGGAGCTACTCTATAATGTCACTCACAGTAACGGAGACAAAAAAAGAAGAATCCGTCGTTTTCCGGAATAGCATGACATTTAGCAATGCACATTTTTGCTTTGTCAAGGATGACAGTGACATGGTTGAAGATACTCATCATTTAGCAATTCAGCCTCGTCGCTTCGACGCCTCAACCTCCTGACGCGACGCGACGCCACGCATCCCGCTCACCCTAAGCGTACCGAAGGCGTTGATGCGATATGGCAGGCTCGGAACAACTACACGCTCCATTGATTCGACTCGCTTGCTTGATCCGCATTGGCTAATAAACTGTATAAAATTTCCATAAGAGTCAAATTTACTATAAATATTGACAAAGGTAGACAAAGGTGTGCTCCCGCACTTCGCGGTATAAACCGAGCGAGATTCACTGCGCCAACTCGTTTCAAGTTGCCACACACGTCTGCCAAAATGTCTAACAATAAGAACAACAATTAACTGACCAACTAAACAATGCCTAAAGTCGTCCACCGCTCGTTAACGAACTTGACCAAACTAACGACGTTTTATTTTTTTTTTTTTCTACCCTTCCGGGTTCTTTCGCCCTCTTTTATAGTTCGGGCACGCTAACTTTGGCGTGCGATACGCAGGTACAATTCTTGACACACTGTAACGAAAATTTGAATGGAATTTGAACTTTATTCTATGATTTATTGCGTGAGGGTGTTCCGCGATTTATTAACATCCTGATAATAAGTCCCTGATCCAATACGTCTAAAGAATAGCGTCATATACGTGTAAATGGCACATATAAAGGTTCGCGTATAAATATCCAGGCAGTTCCTCTTTCCGCGCATTTCTGCCGGTGGAATTTGCAATCGTTCAACCCCGCTGCCTTTTCTTTTGACGGGTAAACGTACGGGGTATTCGCGAGTGGTGAAAGTTTGGAGAAATGGAACATCCACGCGCAATATCGAGAGATTCAGGAATTTTATTTTTTGTTTTATGTTTATTTTTTTTCCGGTTTTATCTCGTCTCACAAAACCTTCGACACTCGAGTCCCGTTCAGATTGCAGTGATCTCCAATTTTATAGTTCTCGAATTTCAGACTGATTCGAACAATAAACAGCCCTTGTCACCGCGAATATACAACCGCTATCTTTAGCTATTTTAAAACATTTCTCAAAACCCTTATGGGTTTCAACATCCCGTTCGTTGGATACTGGGATAAGCAGACGACGGATAAAACAGGCTCCGTAAATTGAACGCTATGTATTATAAATGCTCGTTTTGATATCCACTCGACGGTAATATAGCCATACCAAATAATTTTCTACCTACCGAATAATCCTCTCCGCACTATGTACATATAATAATGATACGAATAATTACTATGATAATAATATATTCGTCAGTACCGCAACGATATTAGTAATAGAATCCATAATAGCGGGAAACCAAATCCGTAAATTCACTATTGATACGTATCATATATATAGAAAAGCGTCATTAATTTTCAAGCAATCCATAATGCGCGATAGCTACACCATCAAATACTGTCTATATTCTATGAGCGTTACGCTTGGCTTGACCGGAGCCCACATTGTTCGAATCAACCTATACAACATAATCCGATCGGATCATTATTCCACCGCCGTTACCTTAGGCTACTAAATGCAGAGCTTAACGAGCTCATAGCGATCAAGAAACGAATGGAGTCTGCGTCCCAGTAGTAGCATAGATATAAATGATGAAACCGATGGTGTCAAATTTTGAAATTCCACTTTTGAATCGAATTGTTCCAGCCATCCATATATTCATAAAGTTTTGGAAAAATCTCTAACTCTACCGTAACTATCGGGAACTGAAAAAAACTTTCGATGCCAGGTATAGAGACTCGACATGCGGGATATATTATATTCGAAAGCTACATCGGCTATCGATATAGTTGCCACTTTAATTCAACATTGATAAACTATATCACCCTGATTATTGCTGTAACAGAAGCCCACATTATCGTCGTAATTCGACCTCCAATATGGTCTGCCGATACTATTGCCATGCTAATGCCATGCGGCATTAATGTGGCATGGGGGCTGACCATGTGGAATGATACCCGGGTCTAGTGATGTAAGTAGTAGAGAGTCATGCATTGCCTAGTCGAAAAATGAGATCTGAAATTATTTTCAGTAATTTTTGCCACTCACAATCAGAATTATTCAGAGAAGAAATTATAGACGAACGTTACACAAAATTGAACAAAGTGCTTTTATAATGGCGGAGGTAAGGGAGCTGTAAAACATGCAGAGTTGTATATCATCGTATAGAAAAATGAGCTTGTTTTCCAAAAATGGAACAAGAGTCACTTTGTAAAATTGAACGAATTCTAGTTTGTTACAGCAGCCTTTGTACCTACGTTCTCCGGTATGCGGCAATACCGTGCAGCTACGCCACACAAACGCACGTTGTGCAGTGTAATGCAATATTTGTTAAAGTCCGTTAGGGAATCGCGCAGGGCGGTTTTTCATTACTCTTCGGTTATCGATTTCTGTAGGATTGAGTGCAGCAAAATTTGTATTTAATTAGATGAAGGCTTTTATTATTACCTACCTAGCCCAACACCAGAAGCATGATAGACGACAATGATTTTGCAAAAGCTACTTATAGATCGGCGAAGCCCAAAGTCTATTTCCAATAAATACACTCGGAAGGTCTTATCTGCGCGGGATAGGGGTTCGGGCAAGACATATTGGGGGATAGATACCCTCATCTAAGGGTTATAATTTGGCGCCATTACCCGAGAACACGTCCGGCATAAGTAACTAGCCACTCCCCCGTTTCCTTTGCTCTTCAAGTATAGCGTCGTCTTCTGTGCGTGCCCCTATGTTACCCCGGTCCGTTATCCCATCAGGGGAATCCCCAGTTTCCATATCCTCCGTGTCTCTCGGCCGACCTCTAAGAAAACGTGAACTTCCTTCTACTTTAGCCCATTTCCTCCCTTTGCCCCCTCGCCCTATAACCGCGAACCCTTGCGAGCATAGACATCTGTTCGCCAGGACGCAAACTCAATATACACCGGCATCATTTAAATTTCAGATGAGAGGTATAAAATATTACTAACTTTACGTTCAGCATATGCTCGGGCTTTGCTTAACTTGGAACCTTGTTCTTCGGCTCATAAATTTTATGAATTTAATCCCGCTGAATTCATCGGTAACTCTCTTTCTTGTATGTATACATAGTACATACCCTACCTATTGCTTGACGTGGGAGCATATTAATCGTTTGAATATGTAACGAAAGTTGAAACTTCTCCTGCTCAGGCCTAAGCATATCCCTTTTCCCCCTATACCCTACCCCTTCGATTACCGTGCAGCACAACTTGTTTTATCTTTTTATCATCTTTCAAGATACTTCCGTGTAGCCAACTCACCGTTTATCGTTACACCTCGCTGCTCCCGCGAGTATACGATGTATGCATCAATTGTTATACCACCATTCGATACACTTATTGATTGGATCTATAGCTGCCTTAACCACGTGTCATGCATATGCATATGTGGAAGCTTCTACCACTCCATTCCATTCCGTTCCCATTACGGTTCAATTTCTCTGAGAATAAACAACACGGCCGACTGGCACCGTGCCGCATGCCCTTACCTTCCTTTCATCCATCCATCCTTCCGTCTTTTCTTCTTCTCCACTTCTTCCATCTCCTCTATTCGCGGCGTCCGTTTGGCGTCGATCCTGATTCCTACAGGATCGGGACTGCTACTATGCGACTTTGACTGTCCCCATACATAATTCAGGAGCTAGGGGTGGCTCACCTCCTTCACCACCCGTGCCAACCTCCCTGGCTCCCTCCCGCCCTTGCCATTTTGATCTACCCCCTCTACGCGAACTCATGCTGGCGACGACCCTCACCAGGGAAAGCCCAAAGTGTATCCACTCTCGCAGTCTCGCGCGGACCTGTATTGATTTCGAGTGCTTCTCTCTAAAGCCCGTTCTCAACGCCACGCGACTATAACACCAACTCCTTGGACGAGACGGTTCCGTGGAGGAAGAGGAAGTGTGTATAGGTTCACAGCTACCACGTGGAGATGAAATGAAATGGAAGGGAAGAGAAGGGAAGGAAAGGGTAAGGTATAGGGGATATGGTACATTTGTACGTAGGGAACCCGATTTGTTAGGGAGTCTGATGAATACGCTGTGTTTAGTAAACCACACGTCGAGAACTCCCGACCTCGTAGCAAAGGGGGTAGTGTACAAGGCACTTTAGTTAATGGCGTCGCCCTCCCCCTTCTGACGTTCGAAAAAAAATGTTCCACGATTTTATAGACTACGAATACGCTGGGTATACATATAGGTGGGTATTATTTGTCAACGATTGTCTCTGATCCGATCGAAACTTTACCGAGAGCACTTTCATTCGTCGATTGAATTTGTTGCCGGAGAGACAATCGCGACTCGAACCAATTACTCCAACGTTCAATTCCCACGTGTATACGTGTCGCTTCGGTTATTTGCAAATCCTCTATTATTAACGGAGGAGCAGTCTTAATCTGGTCCCAATCATTAGTCCTCGGCTTATGGCTGGGGCCGCCTACTCTCGTGCCTACTATGTGCGATGCTTTTTCCACGTACTTGTGAATCGAACAGTTATCGCAATGAAAGATTAACAAAAAACCACTCGAGCAAAACCTTCTTGCAAATATATTATACCGAAATGTAAAATCATTTCACGGTTCAGATACGTCCAACACCATTTTCGATCATTTATTCACCACGTTTGCTTTGAAAATGATTAAGATTAAAGATCGTTACATAATGAGCGCAAATGGTAAAAAAACTTTTTTCAATCTCGAATATATTTCAATCGTGATGACCAGGCATCCGGTTATAATGGCTTCAGTCTGTCGCTCTAATCGAGAATTTGATAGATATAGAATTTTATTGACCTAGCTTATGCTTGTGAGAGAATTATTTGGATTGAAAAGATATAGATAGCTAAAAGGGAAAGATTCTCTCGCACATTGCAAAGCAATAATTTACATTTATAACACCGAGCAAAGGAAAATTCATGAAAATTGAATAAATTAGAATAAATAAATTTAAGTACCTGCCCGGCGACAGAAATAGAGTGACTATTTGTAGAGTGGATGTATGTCAAATGATATAGTTGAACTTTCCAGTGCTTTATATAACCATAATAAATTATGCAAAGTTACAGCTCCGCTTATCGGCTGCCACGCGCTACAAACCCTTCGACTATTCACCCCGCCTAAGACCTTTATCTCCGTAATCCTGCTGTGTTTTCAACATGATTTCGACAGACCTTAATAAGATTACAATTTTCTAGATAATCCATTCGAACTTTTTACCAGCCAAAGGTTCGATTTGGCCATTTCGCAACAGCAGTAGGTTTTTCATCGTACCTATACTATACACACACGTATCCCATTCTGATGGAAACTAAAACGCTGTTTCGTGAGCTTACGAACAGCATGAAATGTGAAGATGAATACAATTTTACGAATAGAAAAAAAAAGCCTGTCTGATACAGAGAAGCACGATTAATTTTTTATCCTTCAATTCTTGCACGGAATTGGAGTGAAAATTTACAACGTCATTTATGGCGGTATTTAAGTCGTAAAAATATACAACCACGTACTATATACATATATATATTCACGTATACATGATTTCTTGATTAGATTTTTTTTGCAACTAGTTTACTCGGTTCAGTCGATGGGTGTATTCACAATGATATACAGTTTCATTGAACACGTTTACAAAATTTGAAATCTCTATCAATATTTTTATGCAATAGATATATCATGTGAAATGAATCTTCGCTCCGTGATAGTTATGATATAATAACGAAAATATAAAAATTTACGGATTAGACTATGAGGATGGATACTGTTTTAACATTTTTCTTGGAAAGCTGATATTTGCTGAAAATTTTCAAATCCTATTGACATTTCGATCGGCTTCAAAATCAAAGTGAAGATAGTTAGTGACTTTCAATTTATTCTTTCAAACTTTATAAAAAGGCACCCTCGCAGGTCCAAACCCTGAGGCTCTTTGCCTGCAGCAGTCCTTTTCTGCTTGATATATATTCTCTTCTTCTGCCCTATCGGAATGATATTCCGATCTCGATATGCCCCAGCGATGCCAATCGACCAACGGACTCGCTCGCTCGACGTAACTTGGAAAACGTAATTGTCCGTCCGGATACAATTTGTACGCGATTCCTCAAACTTGTTATTTTCTTTACCTTTCTTTCTTCTTCACTTCCTACGTTCCTCTCTTTCCTTTGCTTTTTCTTGTGCGATCTTTTTTTTTTCTTTTTTTTTTTCACCTCAGAATTTTATCCCGCCACGCAAAAACGTATCGTGCAGATAGAGGGAAAGAATCCTATCTTCCTCTGGGTCACGTCTGGAGAATTTCTTTCAGAATTTTCTGCCTGAAAATTCGCCCTTTCCAATAACTACTTTCATGTCAGGGCTCCCTTCTATCCATTCCTATTTGAATGCGTGAGATTTTTCGTTCTTAGCCAAAAGCATACCGTGCTGTATACGGCTAGGAGCAGAACGTTGCGTTTCGTATGTACGTAGATACGTATGGCCAATAACGTAGAGTATCTTTTTATACCAACGTACATCTATTTCTTTCCTGCCCTACATCTCTTAACATCAGCCACTTTTTCGCACTTTTTCACTTTCCTTCGTATCCAAAGCCATATCTTTGCAGACTTTTCTACCTATACCTTTAACCACCTCTACTATATGCAGGGACAATTCCCTAAATCATTTCAAGAATACATACATCTATAATATACCTGTATAAGTGATACCGAAATATGTATATACGAATATTTTTGAAGAATTAGGTATGACGTATCAAGTTCTGCAAGGTTCAGACCAGCAAAAACCTTGTGGAATATTTTCTTGCGAAAATCGTTAACAAACGTTTCTCCTCGCTTCCAACTGACTGAGACTATTGAAGCGAGACTGGTGCGCAGTGAGTGATTCAAATTTGATTGAATTTCCACGAGTCTGTCGCTATGGTATAGCGAGAATCGGAACGGGTAAACAATTACGAATAGTAGGTATGTACGCGAAGGCGGAGGAAAATTGAACGAAATATCAATGAATATTTTCACTCCACCAAACCGATGTCAGCTTTGGAAAGTAGCACCTCCATAGGTGGGAGAGAGGTAGGTAGGAGAGACCATATTATATCCATGATTTCGACCGTTCACAAATAATGTGCGAAGATGGTCGAACGATAGAACTGATGCGAAATAAAGATGTTATAAGTTTCCTTCACATTTATCTAGGGGTGCGGAAGTACCAGTTCGGATAGTCTTTACAGTAGAAATTTATATGGTTTAAAATTCATAGAGCGTGCAGCATCCAAACATCTTGAAAATCCCCTTCCAAATTCAAGGTGCACTTTACAACACAAAGCCAATTGTATTTACATGCGAGAACGTGCCAGGCTAGAGGTATGTACGTAATTTGTGTCATACAAATTCAATTAACACAATAGCAGCTCATGCGGATCTGGCGCTTCGAAGAGACAGTGCAAGTATAACGAGGTTAACCCAATTTTAAATTTATTTAAACAACCCCTGCTCAGCCTACTAAGCAAGTATAAGACCAAGATCCCCGCAATGGTAACTCTTTTTCATTTTTTCAATTTTTTTTTTTTTTTTACTACACTACGCTTTTCCGAATCTTTTTTCCGCCCTTCGTTTATCACGACGTAGCGTTTCATGAAGACTTTCTTCACGAAATATTCAATTACGATATGTTATCTCTATACAATGCTATAGATCTTGACAAGCAGAGTCGGGGAGGATCCTCGACGGACGACGTCCTGTCTGTGTTCCGTTTACATTAACATCATGTACCTGCCCATACATCTACGTCAACTGTCAAGTTTGATCACAAAAAACACTCGTCGCAAGGAAGAAAATCCACGAAAATCTTGTAGTGTTTTTCACACGTTGATCATCTTAGCCGCAATCGTAGAAAAAGTAGCTTTCCAATTGCCAAGTAAAGATATCAATCTGACGATTACGTGTACTGAGGTAGAATTGGAAAGTATTCGTATAATATTATTCGGAATATAATAGCAAGACATCACAATCGTGAAAATGGTACATACGGAGCCATTGGCAAATAATATTTGCAAAATGCCTCGTTATAATAGGATTACACCCGACTTTCATATTCTGAACTGTGACTCAGTACTCCGTCTTAATATTTTACCGTATTTCCAAGTATTCCCACACCTTGTTGTATACTTGTATTTCTGTATGTGTCCGATACATATCTATTGTATAAATACATATAGGTACCTATGTACACGACCGCACGCGAGAATTCACGCGAATCTGCCAGTTGGAGGGTTCGGCGAAAGCGAAGCAAGAGGGAAGTCTTAGCCCATGCAATATGTATTGCCTGTACGTGCACGATATTCTATTGCCTTTTATTGTTATCTATTTGAGCCCCTCCGCATCGTCCCTCAGGACCGTTCCCGGCGCACTTAGCCCGATCCGAAAGTTTGGAGAAAAAAGTGGTAAAAGTTAGAATAAAATGTACCGGCTTGGGTTATTCTGCGTCGACGTTACTTCACGTCTGGTGAAAACCTGACGGTACCTTTCACCAGTATCTATAGGTATAACGAGGTCTAAGAGATTCGATCGTCGTTAGGACAAATTTTGTACAACCAGACACGGAATTTTAATTGCGTTTCAACATCGTTGGCCGTCGACCTACGGGAAGATGGAACCTTAACTCGGTTACTGGGGAACCACTCGCCTAATCTCTGCCGTGCATCATTCAATTGTATCTCCTCTCGTCCTTCTGCTGGACCCGGACACGCTCCCGATCTCTCGAATTTCGAGGGTCTGATAATCTCTGATAACATCTGCAGGCCATCCGTACCCATTCTCTTAATTTGAATCTCCCAAGCCCGGTGCGGTGTCCCTATAACTATGTGTATGTAAGTATGTACCGGGTGATCGTGGCGAAATTCGCAAGAAGGTTCCTCAGTTTTTTTCGAATCAATCCCAAGCCCGAAAAAAATCAGATTTCCCGTAATCTTGCATTGTTATTTTTCTCCTCGTCGAAATCCGAAATATTTTTCGAAGAGGGAACTGGCCAAAATTCTATGGATGGTGCACCTGATTCTCATCGCTTTCAGAGAGAAGTATCCAGAATTGCAATCCGATTGATAAAAAGGAATGAAACGGACCTTTGAGGGTCAAGATAAGTATCAGGAAAAAAGTCTTGGGCCAAGCTCGTTGAAAACGAAACAACGAACAAGTTCAACCTTTGGGTTTCAGCCGTAGAATCAACTTTTCGAACCAACCGAAAAGTACTCACCCGGTATACATGGTCATGTATATAACATACATCCATGGAAGCTCCGGCAATTATCGTTAGCGGTTCACAGCCTTCTTGTTACCGAAATTAATTCAATTGCCTAGTGCCTTTTAAACGATTGAACAATACGGTTATCCACTCGCACTCTGATAATGGGGAACGGTTCGAGGCAAGAAAGAAAACTAAGACACCCTCGCAATAATGATATTTTAGGAAACGGTATAAAGGAAACGTGCTTGTCGAAAGCGAAGTGGTACGTTCTTGGTATCTATGTATGTACTTCGACGAGATACTCACGAGTTAGGATTTACCTCTCTACAGCATCACTGTTAGGGAAAGACTGCGGATCGTGAACTGAACACAATCGCATTTAGGTCGAGTGCATTTCACAAAACCAAACCGAGGTACTAGCTACAGCAAGAGGAGGACAATCCCATGAAGGCTTTCGGTCTTGAGTCAACTCTCATGTGGGTTGTGGATGTAGTACCTCGCCCCAACCTACGTTAGCTACATTACTTATGCAAACTACGGCCCGGGATATAATATCAGATGGATAGATATCTGTTTGCCTTTCAGATTTGAGTGGGCATACGAGCCAAACTCCTTCACAGAACCCATTATCATTTAATCTAAAGCCCTGAACGGAATTGATGCAGTCAAACAACCGATTCCCAATAAGTCATAAGAGGGCAGACGCGCACGCGGACAGGCACCAAGGCACGGAGAGCTCTCTCCGGGTCGAGAGAATCAGTATGCACCAGGGATATATGGGATGGAGTTCTCTCATAGAGTTCCAGTTGAGGGTTGGTGGGGAAGATTGGAGATTTGCGGATGGAGGTTCTATGAGGTAGCGAGAGGTGGTGGTTGGTGATGCTGTTGGTATTGGTGGGGGTATAGAACTAGGGGTTGGGCAGCTTCGGGATCGCCGAGTGGTGGTGTGGTTCGTATTCGACTCTCGATTGAGTCGCAGTTGGAATGCGCAAGTGAATTTCCGTCTGTTGGGGACCACAAGGAGGCAGCCAGGACTAGACAGAGTGAGGTACAGGGACCAGGTACCAGGATGGGATCGAGTTAAACTTACAATTCAATATACCCGGCTCTGCTCTTAATCTTTAATGAATGACATTAAGGGATTTTGTTATCAAGAGCCTAACTTTGCGGGAGAACATCTCTCCATTCGCTTAAACATGTGCGATATTGTCAGAAATCGACATTAGAAATGACTAGGTATATATATGTCACTCAACTGGAATCCTCTTCAGTCCCTTCTTGATTTGAGATCAAATCTCCATCTGGTTATCTTCCTCGAAGAAAGAAACATTTTTTTCTCCCTCTGCCCTTCGTATTTTTATATCGAAGTAGAACCCAATTACACCAGGCCCGTAGATATTTACTTATGCCACTGCGAGTTTGTCAGTCAAGCGTGAGCAGCTTCTCTCAGAAATCTTTCCGACCGTAGCATAACACACATTGCAAGAGGCCTTAAAAAAGATTATCCCATGGGAGGTCCACCATCCAAAGAAGCACATATGTACGACCTCTTTCCTAAACACACAGGACCGTCGCGTTCCAAACAGGACCAAATCTTGGACGGTTTGATAAGGTTCCCACATTTTTCATTCGTCTTGCTAGCTACAAAGACTTGTCATAAGTAAACCCTGGCGACGTTTGCCAGATAATAAAACTAACCGAGCTAAGCCTCGTGCGTTTCTGACAAAAAATAAGATAAAGGAACTGACCATGATGTATACAGGTATGTACGTTACTGTAATATACCGTTTCACTTTTCCCTCACTTTATGGTGGATTCACTCTGTTCTTTGGACTGCAATTCCTACCCTCATCGTTAAGCAAGTCCAAGTGGAAGTGGTACGGAGGCGAACGAAGACGAACAGTACTGAATAATGCATTTTGTTGGATGGCCGTGTTTCTGTGCCGGGAAGAACGGCGCTGTGCCCGAGTCTCGAGGAGTAGCAGAAGAGAAGTGGATAGAGAAAAGGAACTGCTAAGAATCCGATCTGTAGCAGTGGTAGGACTAAGAACTGAAGGGTTTTGGGCAAGAGGAAAAAAGGGCAGGAGGATCAGAAGGATCTCCGAAAGGAAGAAGGGGGAAGCTACACCCGCACCGCACTGCGCGCCGTCTGTGTTCAGTCCACAGGTCTGTGGCATGTACCAATCTGTATTTATGCGGAGTTGAATCGGAAAAGATACATTGTTTTGCCAAGGAAGTGCCATTCTTTCCTCACCCTCTCTCTCTCTTTTTCTTTCCATCCCAACCCCCGTCTTTCTCTCCTTTTCTACTTCCTTCTCTCTCGCTATCCGCGTTTCTCTACACACGTAGAATCGAAGGCTCGATTGATTTTTAAATCAGCCCTCACAGCGGTGCTAAGGACATTGGCTATCCCAGACCAGACTCTCGCGCCCTGTCATTTTCCAGATTGCATTTCCAATTGTAACTTGATACAAACGTATTAAATTGGAATAACTACGTGGGTCTGGAGCCAGGGTCAAAAGCCATGTGACAGAAATGGTTTCCCGTCTGATCGTGAGGGTCGATCGGGGGTAGTTACAACCGCACAACAAGCTTCCGTGTCCTTTGCACAAATTATTCAATCGACTGGCAATCACGTTGAGCGTTTCATGCGACGTACCTAACCGGATGTGTGTACTGTTGATTGGCGATAGATCCGCCCAGCTCCTTTCCTTTACCTAATATTCTAGCCCTGCCTAGTCAAATCAACTACTTGATTGAGAGACCTTCACCACACTCTACAGGTATACATAGAAGTGCTCGTTCTTGCGGAAGGGTAGCCAGCTCGAGGTCGGCCAACGAATTCATTATTCAGAAGCGCGAAAATACCGCGAACGGTATCCGCGTCGGACATAGGGGAGAACCGTGAGAAGAGTGAGAGAGCGGCGGGAAAGGGAAGGATGGGGTAAATTTAGCTTGGTCTCGTCTGACTCAAATCCGCAGCTTGGCATTCTGAACTTCTCTGGCTGGTAGCGTACGTATAATTACTGACTGCGCCTGAAGGCTAGACGATGACGTCAGCGTTTAGTCCCAGTAGCAAAATGAAAAAATAAAAGGTGTAATTTCGGTTTTCCAATTCCCGAGATATATCTACCCTGCTTCGTGGCTACTTTTAGTTTTGTAGCCCCGGCTTAAGCTCGACCACAGCCGAGCTGACCCCTGGGGTATGGATAGCATCGTGCCAGACGCCACACTCTGCAGGTGGACGTGAGGCGCCCGTAGATCAACCGTCCTATTTTCAATTTAGAACGTCGACCGCAGAGAGAAAGGTTTATTTCGGGTAATGCTGATCTAATTTTGCGGATTGGTTCCGCCAACATTGCTGTCTGTTGTCCTCTCCAAACTCGGCAAAATACACGACTATACGTACTTGAAGGTGTACCTCGCCCTACTCCACCTAGATACCGTACGACTATAG
The DNA here is from genome assembly GCA_944452935.1 of Rhogogaster chlorosoma. NCBI lineage: Eukaryota > Metazoa > Arthropoda > Insecta > Hymenoptera > Tenthredinidae > Rhogogaster > Rhogogaster chlorosoma. Next base: position 14,657,647 of record OX101799.1, on the reverse strand, counting down.
TTGTATACGTATCTGGCTTATTTATTCAACCTCTGCAATTCTGGAATCCATATGTACAGATATACATGTAGCTCCGTTTCACATTGCAATTATAACTTTACTGTCGCTTCGAAGTCGTCACGGATATATAGCGAAATTGCTGGGTATCGAAGACAAGCATGCTAGCTGATCCTTGTTCAGAAGGACGCGAGTATTATGGCAAACAAACTCCTCAGCTGAACAAGAATTCCGTATGCTACGAAGTTTCGCGAATTCAGTCGAGTATTTCTAGTCAGAGTCAATCCTGTCCGATGACTCCTTCTGCTCTTCTACCTACCTGACGTCGAGACTTTTGTTTTCCCCGATACGAAGGTACCCCATCGAGATATTCTTGTCTTGGTACTTTGGACAGAAAAGCTACCCGTTATACGTCGAAACTCAAAGGCTTGTAGCTTGAGATTGGTAGCCTTGTCCACCCACACCATCACGTCGTGTGCCACATCGTGTTCATTTAATCTCACGGGTTCTCTCCGAATGAATGTGCTACCGGTATTTCAATGGTAGTAGTGGAGTGCATATATGTATACGAAGTACAAATACGAAAACTGACGTTTGCACTCGGCGAATTTCTCCTGCGATTGTTGGCTCTCCTGCAATGCAACCCTTTTCTCACCTTCTTTCACCGACAGCCGACAGACTTCAACCCTGCTACAACTTCCACTTCTGCAACCAGCAGCAGCTCACCTACCGACTCACCCAGCCCCCGAACTCCTATGTATAGATGTATATATGTACTTTCGTATATACATATGTATGTACATTTACCTCTGCGGATTCCGTGTCCCGTTTACCTCCTGAACTATTCTTCGTGCCCCGTCGTTGTATTTGCATCGAATTTCCACAATACGCAAGCCTTTTTTCTCTCTCGATTCGAAGAGACGAAAAGCTTTGTCGTTTTTCTTGTTCTCATACCTGTGCTTTCACGGCCTCCGCTAGCCCACTTGCGGGTTGTTTATATAAATATACCTCATACAATATACATAGGGAAACAATGGCAGATATCGAACGCTCGCTTCCGTGCCGGAGCGAGTTTCGTCGGTTTAACGTTTTGCATACGTGCTCACTGTTGTCTAACGCGTTTATTCAACCTTGAGGAATAAAAGTATTGCAAGTGGTATGCAAATACAGGGATATCAGAAGAAACTGAACAAAAAATAGCCGAGTTTTAATATATTTCAAGAAAAACATGGACAGGTACTCTACGGGATAATGTCAAGTACGCGCAGGTGCAAGTGAAACTTTGACTCACAGAGTTTAAGCCGAGCTATGCTATCTAAAATAGTCAGAGGAAGAAGAAGTTGAAAGCCCTGTGTGGTACGTACGCTTTGGGTCGATACCATCTGGCAGTCTTAAATCCATCGGTCTTCATCTGTTATAGTAAAGCTGGTTTGAAAAAGCGCTTGCCTATACATAGAATACCGCCAAGTAGCCACTATTTATAATCGTTAGTGGATAAGCTTAAGTTTTAGTGTTCTTTGGGAGGTATTCTCGAGTGTAAAAAAGTACGGGCTCCTAAAGGTAGATTTCATACTGCACTTCTTTAGTCGAACGTGATAATAATTACAGGGTGTTAAAGGAAATAAATCTTATCGATTACGGGATTGATGACTTCCCTGAAACTTTGTTTTTTTTAGGGAAGAAGAAGAAAAAACCACAAGCCACAAAAAAAAAGGAAAAAAATTCCCGAGATTTGATGTTACTTTCGACCCCAGTAGGATCTTGAAGCTCATCTTAACCTCAGCACTTGAATAAAATTAATCTGATATCTTTTGAAGTTCTGAGCCGAGTGGAAACTTCTATCTAAATGAGAAACGAGGAGTAAGCGAACTGTACGCGTAATCTTGAAAATGTCTCGAAAACATCCCTATTGTATCTACCTTTTCGAAAATTGGGTATGCTTCTTCGTATTTCGATATTATTTAGTTGAAAATAAACACGTATCAAATGTACGCCCGGTATTTACGTAATTATATACATACATCAAGATTTATGAATAGTATTTTATTAGATTAGTTCTATAATAGTGTACGTGACGCTATTTATAATAATAAACTTCTGAAGCGTGTCAAACAATACGAAAGATGGGAGAGACTAAGGTAAAGCCAAAGAGGTTCTTTCATCTTATAGTTCTCCGCTGGAGTGAAATTACAAAAATAATTCATGTCCAGGAAGCGACTTGATACCAAGTACCTACCTTAGAACGAAGCGCGTAGAACACCGGGCGGAAATAAGGAAGAAAAGAAGATAACCAAGGAAACGTCAAAATGTCATTAAGCTCAGTACACCGTTACGGAAATTGACTGCAAGATAGGAAAAAAGGTAATAATGTAACAGAGGGTGTCTTGTGATAGTCGGGACCCCTTCAATACTACAGGGAAATATACTCGTAGCAATATACTTGATTTTATAACCAACAGCAAGGCAGGCGGACGGGGTAAAAGGAAAATAGTAGCGACGAGTACTTCCTTAACAAGGGTTTTCTTCGCCGCGGTACTCCTGTCAAATATTCCTTATACCCTCATTCTAAACGAATATGTTCAAGATTGCTACAAGCGTAGATTATACGACAATTCAAAACTAGATATGAACCACAATTGAAATATTCTTTAGGATATTGAATAAAGCGACAAGCTCAGCTCAAGTACTTCATCGAATTAATAATACAATATAATCTTTCTCGTCTCACGTGGATAACAATTTTCGAAACGCATCGCAATACAAACGATTATTCAGTGTTAACTATGTTCTGTATCTAAGAATAGCTACAGGCTGAGGAAAAAACGGAATAACAAATTGATAATAGTACACCAGTCTGCAAAAGTGTGTAGGTAAGCGATAGAATAGGAGGGAAGATATATTAATTGAAATATAAGTGTGGAAATTCGTTTATTGAGATATTAAAACGTCTGGTTCAGATTGTTGGAGCAATTTGAGAGATTGTTCGAATTTTCGTTCAAAAGACTCGGGTAGGTAATTTTTTTTACGATCGATCCTACAAAATCCGGACTTGAGAATACCATTTGCAGTATTTCCATTTACATGGAGAAAATATGGTGCGGCAGGGATTTATGGAGAATTGATATAACAGTATACGAGGTACGCGTAAAACGAGGATTGTTTCATCTATGAAACTCTGAGAGGGGAAGTTTAAACGGAGAGTCTAGTCTGACAAGTTTATTTTCTTAAAATTCAAGGCCTCAACCCTACATTGCTCTCTTCGTGTGCAAAGCACGCGGCCACTGCTCGTAATAATTTGAAATGTAAATCTTGGTTGTAAAAAGACTCTCTACTTGTATAGCTTCGTTATTTCCTGAGTGATAAATCTCATTCGGAGAAAAGTAAACTTGGCTCCCAGAATATGGTAAGAACTGTAACGCAAAAGGAATTTTTTACACGATCGTGAGTGTCCGCGCGTGCAGTATATTAGGTTTGAAAATAAATTCATCCTTCGCCTTCGCCGTGGCAAGGGGCATCGGTTTACCTATTTACAGGCTTCCAAGAACATCGCTTTATTCAAATTATAAAGTGAGGAAAATCACACCGTCTACCTCCTGCCGAATAACGAGTAAGTCAAAATTCTTGGACCAGAAAATCGTTGGGAATACAGCGAGGTGTCAACATTCGAACAAATATCCCGAGGGAATTCTTGCCGAGACAGTGGGCAAGCGACTGGTGTTTTATAAAAAATAAAAGAGATCCCGGAACTGCATCGAATCAAAAATACAACACACGGGCGACACTGCCAGCGGCTAAATAACCGCGCTCCTTTGGGTATAGATTTATAGATGTATATCATCCCCGGGGAAATCAGCATTGCGGTACTTACTTTTCGCTGCCTAAACATAGGCTGCGACTGGTTTTAAATATTTAAATAACAGACTACTATTTTTGATACTTGAGCGATTCTAAACTGGTGATAAATATTTGATCTTGAATTTATTTAATCAGAGAAGGTATGTAATTCATTCGTCGCGATGAAAGATTTCCTGTCTTGGCATTCTCTTTACCAATTTTCGTGTCCGATGATTAATGATAAGACATTCGTTTGACCATTTCGAAGCCATTTCATCATCACTCTTGTAACAGCTTCTACTTTTGGCTGTGTCTACTTCAAATTAACGAAAGGGGATTTAAAGTCGTAAAAACAGATGACACGATAACCCGCTGTAATAGCGAGTTACGGTCGTGACTCGCGTTAGTTTAAAGTTCGTGACAGCCAATGGACACGAAACGATACAACCTTAAAAATGAAAGCGGTTATCTTCCCATCGGGACACAGGTCACGCCAACTACTACGTAGAATCGTTAGCTTTTATTTTTATTGCGAGACAAATTTTACCACTGCAGGATAGTAAATTGTCCTCAAAATTGCATGCGCTTCTCTCGAGGATATTTCCATGGTGTTTATGTATACGGTAATACAGTAAAAGATGCACGAACAATTTTCCAAACACCATGAAATTCCTAAATCGTACGTGCGAGCGTATATACCTATCTATATATTCTGTATGACTGCATTCAAGTATTTTCATTCGATTCAATTTCATTTTCTTTAAACATATTTTACAGTTCTCCAACAACGTCATTCACACCCCTGTGCTAACTCGTCTTTCATTTTTTGTCAATTACAGTGTGGTGCTGGTGCAACTGGAGATTTTTCGGAAAGGGTTGCAGCCCTTCTTCACTCATCAACACAAGATGACTGCTAGTCCCTGTCATTAAGAACTTTTTTCTTCTACAAGCATCCCCGGACACTCTTAGCAATTATTGTTAGTACTACATGGTAATATAGTAAATTGTAAAAGAAAGGTAAAGGCGAAGACGGTGAAGTTGAAGTGCGTATATATATACATACATATATATATATATATACCTGTGCGCGCGCGTGTGTATGTGTGTGTGTGTAAGAAAGAGAAGAGAGACATCGAAGAAGAGGGGTAGGATAGAAGTGATGCGAATTTGTATTCTGAAAGAGAACGAGAAGGTAGTGCTAGAGTTCCGAGAAAGAAATAGACGTGACGTCGGGTCAAAGTGCAACGGGATCTAGTTTAAACTTGGATGAACTTCTTGTTCGGATGGCGTAACTTTCGCTTTCGGTTATACTACCGCGTTGTCGTTGAGTTCTCTTAATTTACAGATGCCTCGTTGTTCCAGCGAATGTTACGACGTCTAAAGACGAATATTGCAATTAGCTACTACTGAGTTTCTACTCGGTTCAATGCTACATCTTCTTCATCCCGTGTAGGGGAGTGTTTGATTGAATTTCCAATTCCAAGACAGGCATACAGAGAAGCTAGTAAGAACGTGTGATTACTTCACGTTGAAAGGGAGCCACGACAAGCTAAGGCATGTAGTCAAACATACGATATTACTACCAAGAATTCTGGTTTGAAAGCTCGAAATATTAATTAAACAATTTTTTAGTACAAATTAATTGATCCGATTATTTTCTGGCGTTATTTCATCCAGTTTCAGGATCTGGTTTTTCGACTTTTTAAATACAATTCCAAGCTTTATTATCAATTCATTGTCATTATACAATATGTGGTGCATTGCGGTGGGCTTTATCAACTCAGTTGAGCGATAATTTTCCCAGCGCGATTAAAATTATATTTGAAATACATTCAAACAAAATAATGTAACCGAACTTTGACGACACAATGGGTTATGGGGTGTGGTTGAGGCTAAACGCATTGTTTCAAACGTCGACTAACAAAATTGTACAATAAACTGGCTTTCATTGCGGTTGTGCGTCGAAATGTGTTTTTGCACGACGGTGGGAATGAGAAAGCGAAAAAAAGAAACAAAAGAAAAAGAAAGAAACACAAAATAGAAAACCTATTAAACTTTTCACCTCATATAGCAAAAAGCGGTAATAGGCGTGTCTCAACGACAGAGTTTACATGATATATTCTAACTCCGTTGTTTCGTGGCTCATCAGGCGAACAATAAGCCAGGTTTTGTAAAGAAATAAAGGGAACCCATCAGTTTTTTCCTATATTATCGAAAAATTGATCTCCAGACTCTCATGCTATAGGGTAACTTTTTAGCAGATACTGTACTTACTACGGTTCAGTTCGCGTAAGCACAGAGAAAGCTCTCGCGGTCAAAGGAAGAGGGTGAAAGAAAGGTAGGATAGCAAAAAATACGTTAGGAAACGAAACGGAGCAAAAAATCTAAAAATAAAGTAACGACGAGGTATAGGTGGAGGCGGGTTAAGGTAGAAGAAGTTGTGCCTGGGGATGGGTTAAAAAGGTGTCGGTTCGGTAGCTAGGAGATAGTCTAGGAGAATGGGGCGGGAGGGTGTGCTTGCATCGTACTTGAACAAAAAAAAAAAGAAGAAAAAAAAACAAGTACAAGATTGAATGTTTATGAAATAGACTTGAACGGATGAAAGTAATCTTTAGCGAAAAGATGGTGTCATGTTTTAAGATAGTGAGAAAAGCGCCCGATAAAGAGGTTGGACAAATGGGGTTTGGGTAATTCAAGGAGCTACGTAAATATACTGTGAACAAACTGGAAAAAATCGATTACTCAGTGCCGGAGCAAAAAGGATCAGACCTTGATCAATAAAGTTAAAAAAAAAGTGGCGCGGAAGGACGTTGCGGGTGAGAAAATTGAGGATGTAATAGATACGTATGCAGTGTGCAAGCAATAATGGAACCAAATGTAGATATATGTATGTATAGTACAGAGAGTGCATTTACAGCCTTCCGGCTTCCGGTTTAGTCGCGATCTGCTACCCGTTTAAATTTTCAATTCCATTGAACAGCGTGTCATGAAACTTGCGCAAAATAGTGGCTCCTGATCGTTGATCAATGCAAGGAATGTTTTGCTTTAAAATACAATTCTTTTGAATACCTACACCTCCTAGCATTTATTACGCATTTTATAAAAGAAATAATCGTGTCTATACTGTGGAGTTTAAAACTCGAGCAGCTGCGCCGGATGTTGTTCTACTTTTCCAATTCATTTTCTCTCACGTCTTCACCATTAACACTTACAATTAGCAGGAGTTACTAAAAATTGCAAAGTATTATTACCACGATATTTTTTCGGCTCATCTCTCTGCCTCTCTCTCTCTCTCTCTCTCTCTCTCTTATTCACGATTAGTTAAAAACGGAACTTGCTCACGCCGCTATAGATATTGCGGGATAAAAATCGTGGCATGCATCATTCGCAAGTAGGATTTGGATAATCTGAAATTATTTAATAGTCGGGTGAAAAGAAACGAAAATTTGATCGCGGTGATGAAACGATCGTGTCTATTAATTAATCGCACTATTGATATAGTTTCAAAGCGCTTGGAAATAATTGATAGTCACTTGTAAATTATGTACACATAGGGTCAATCAAAGTGTCGCACCTAAGATATGCAACTGAACATACACCTTCATTTAAGTTGGCAATACAAATTTGACTTGAGAGCCCCCGCGACGGAGAGCTGCGGAAAAACGAAGCTCGTATCGCTTCATCTGTCAAAACATCAATTGACAAATAATTTCTTGATCTTAACCACAAATTGACATAACCTGATATGGCACAGATGATCAGTAAAATTCAGTTTCTCTGAAAAAAACGTGATATTTGCGAGGTGTACAAGGATTAAAAGGTTGATTCGGGTATATCCAAGAAGCTGCAAGAGCATTCAAATTATTTTTAAAGATGATAATTTCGTTACGATATTTGCCGCATTTTTCCACTCTCTTTGTCTAGGTTGATTACGGTTCTTGAAGTTGAGAGGAAGAAGCAGAAATTATAACGTAGCAGTGAGATGCGATACCTGTAACGTTGTGTTTAAAATCATCACAATAAAACGAACGCATGCAAGATCTGATTAACACATTTATTCATCCATTACGCCGATGACAATCCTCGAGATAAGTATGCTTCACAGCTAAGCAGTTCTTTGGACCATCTTCTATGAGTCGTCTTTCAATAGATCGGTAAACTTCCATGTATGTTTTTCATTTCATAGAAAATCAGCATCGTCAAATTTGGTATCCTGTCCCAGTGTAGATTTCTACTCCTATACGTATTATAACGTCTTCAATGCATCGTTCTTCAATGTATGGTTTGCTGAGGTTATTATCTACTTCCAGATCAAGAGTAGCTGTGATTTTTAATGTTTCGTCTGGCAATGGAGTAATTTTAAATACGGAAAAATCGTTGCTAAAAAATTTCACCCAAAACCCCACTTAATAAAATCTAGCTTGGTCACGTCAGTTCTACGAGCTTTATGAGACTTTGCTGATGCTGATATCTTAAGATGAAATCGTCTTACGATTATGAAATCCATGCATTTCAATTCGATTGATTCGCTGTGCTAATAAAGTTAACAAAACTAAGCTCATAATAATAAGTGTAAATGAAGAAGAAATAAATCAAGTGACCACTATTTGAGTTTCTATGTGTTACTTAATTTCAATTACCATTTTAAATAATTTCTCAGCGTACCAATAAAACGAATGCGATAAGGTATTTTATTAACACAATTTTATTGTATAAACATATTGAAAACGAAACATTGAATATAAACTATAGATAACACTAAAATTGATCAGAATCAGAATTAATGGAATATTGTGTTATTGAATGTTTATGTCTTTCAAGATCATATTGACGAATTCTATGATGTCATACTTTTGGTCAATTAGATTTTTTCATGTAGTGATTCTATCGTTCGTATACTTTACATTCATAACATGTGAATTTATCAGACAAGACGAGGCAAATAAAGACAATCCGAAAATTCCCTCGTCCCGGGTTTTCACTTGAAATGATTCAGAATGTTCTTTTCAGTTTTTGCTTCAGTTGGATTTAATGTGCATTTAATGTGCACTAATTTGGTGCGTCTCGTATGCGTTCGTTTTATTGTGACGATTTTAAACACAACGTTACAGGTATCGCATCTCACTGCTACGTTATAATTTCTGCTTCTTCCTCTCAATTTCAAGAAACGTAATCAACCTAGACAAAGAGAGTGGAAAAATGCGGCAAATATCGTAACGAAATTATCATCTTTAAAAATAATTTGAATGCTCTTGCAGCTTCTTTGATATACCCGAATCAACCTTTTAATCCTTGTACACCTCGCAAATATCACGTTTTTTTCAGAGAAACCGAATTTTACTGATCATCTGTGCCATATCAGGTTATGTCAATTTGTGGTTAAGATCAAGAAATTATTTGTCAATTGACGTTTTGACAGATGAAGCGATACGAGCTTCGTTTTTCCGCAGCTCTCCGTCGCGGGGGCTCTCAAGTCAAATTTGTATTGCCAACTTAAATGAAGGTGTATGTTCAGTTGCATATCTTAGGTGCGACACTTTGATTGACCCTATGTGTACGCATGGTAATTGCAGGACCATAATTGTGAATGCACTCGTACGTATATTAGCTATCGGGAAAGATTGCATGGATATATGACTATTAAATTTACACCTCCAAACAGAATTAGCATCTAAATAAAAATTAGTGTTTAAACTATAGCCTACCTACCTATACCTATTCCTAAACTGACTAAACTTAACGACATATTATTATATATACACTCCTCGCTAGCAATGACCAAGTAGAAACAGTTGAAACGTTAAACCATTCGGTTGAATATTTATTTCTAACTTAGAGTGAACGAAGAACAAAGAAGAAGTCTCAAAGCTAAGGTTTATTTAATTGAATTAAATATTCATGTAACGTGTTAAACATCGTAACAATTCTCGTCAGCCTGTTTGTTTATCTTAAGAATACGATAATCTGTTGTTGATGGATTCGCTGTTGTAGGCTTGTGGCTAATGAGACTCTGCGAAAGTTCATACCTGTAATACCTATGTATACCTATTGAGCCTTTGTTTCAAATCTAATTTAAGATCGCTTAAGACCAAGCATATCGTAGACAGCTGGAGGCAACGTATTGTTTAATTATAACGACATAGTGAACATTTTTTGTATATATATATACGTAGTAGGTACCTATAACTAAATCTGAAGCATTGATTGATTCCAAATGTTATACCTATTTTTTTAATTTTTTATACTTCATTTCAAGCCCTTTATAAATTATCGAAGAAACAATAGACAGTCTATATATGTTGTAAAACTCCTCGGGGATCCTGGGACACGTAAAATTGGCGGTAAAAAATTGACAAGCATCGTATCTCCTGCTATTTTTAGGGCAGCTTTTCTACTATACGCGATACTCTTTTGTCTTATATACGATTTTCGATTGTCCATTGTTTCTTGAAGCCGTTGTCAGCCGCCATCTTGATAGCGGGTATGAAAGAAGAAGAAGAATAAAAAAAAAAAAAGAAGTACTTTGAAAACAGTATTTTATGGATAATAATAATAAGAATAATAATAATAATAATGTTAATCTCCATTAAGATATTTATTCAATTAATTTTGTTAATTATTTATAATAGATATAATGGGACCGAGATCGCTTTGGCCTATAAGACCACACATTTGTTAGAAAAAGAGCGTTAATGTTAAATGAAAAAGAGAAAGAAGTATAATTCATATATGATTATTACTATAACGTTAAAATCCTATGCCACATTAATTAACTAGTATCTTAAGGCTTGCTCATACCATATAGCTGTATTCATTTTACGATCATTATTGAATAAATTGAACACAGCTGTGTAAGGAACCAAAATTTGCGAAATAATTCGCATTCTTGGTTCTCGAAATCTTTATTGAAAGTGCATAATCAGAAAGGGCCGACTGAACTAGGGACAATTTATCAAAAAACTTGAGATAAAAGTCAGGGTTCGATCGGTACTTTCGCTTTCGGATTTATCTAGATAATTAATATCAAAATAAAGAAGAAGAACAAGTACAATTATCTAGATGATGAGATCACATATATAAGTACTCAAAGAAGTATTATAAAATAATTATCCGTTGGTACATATCGTATTCAAAGTATTGAAAGCTGAGGTTTACATTTAAGCAATTTAATAAAGAAGTAACTAATAATAATAATAATATTAATAATAATAATAATTAATAATAATAATAATAATAATAATAATAATAATAACAATAATAATATTTCAAATATACATCAATAATTGTAACCTGTATTGTAATAATTACTTTATGAAATAATTGTACAGTACTCGAAACAATTTTGGGACACCCTGTACACACAACGAATATGTAATAAAAAAAAAAAGTTTTCGTTTTCTACATAAATACGAGGTAGCGTGTACATTAATAACTTTCCGATAAATTCCCTCGAGTTTTGCTCTTGTGGTTAACCATTTATCCTTTTATTTCTTTTTAATATTTTGTGCCTGCTAGCTGCACCAGGCACCCACATAATATTAAAGTGTACTTCCGTTCCTGGTCATTTAAATTTTCGATTTATTTCTGTTATGGATTATGGGTCCCGGATGATTTCGAATTTTTATATAGATATATATATATACGCTACGGGACATATGGCCAATAACAAAATAGAACTCATATTTTACAGCTGAAATATTACTCTGTCGAATTAATCGGGTTTTCGATAAAATATTTGTTGACCATTCGTGTCAGTACCAGTTATTTCAACCTGACGATATTCGACAGGCTGAAAATCCAGTAATAAAAAATCGAAATGCACGTAGGTCATCAAATTCTGTAAACCTACGCGGCGAAAACTTTTCAAAATAACAAATAACTTCTCGATATTTCAACAAAGAGTATAATTTAAGCTGGTATAGAAATTCCTGTAATCTTGAACAGCCCAGAAACCATCGGAGTGAACAATTTTCTTCAATAACCAAAGGGTAGGTACTCACGGTTATCTAGCCGGTGCTCTAAAGAGATATTTAATTAAACAGTATAGTGGAACCTTAATAGTGTAGCGTGCTCATCCGCTGTTAACAACATTCCAATTTCAATCCGCGTTTTATAACACGCAGGTATACGTATTCCTTAGGGTAAAAAAGTTATCACGGATATTATTTTACCTCAAAAGTTAGCTAAAGTTACAACAAACGTATACGCGTCTTATAAGGTTTCGGTTAAATTACTTTGGCAGAAAATTTTGCGACGCATTCGCAAGTCATTGGGAAATTGGGAGTAAAAGAAAAAAATGTAGTAAGGAAGAGGGAAATCGATCGAGTCGTTAGATTGGATTTAGTAAAGAAAAGCACATCAATTTAGAAAGCTTAAAGCCTAAAACTTTTAATCCTATATCCAATCGCGTAATTATTCTAATACGAATTTGATTTACAATTTGTCATCGTTTTCTTCATCCATCTCCGCATCCGTATCCGCGGCAACTTTCTATATATTATGCTTATCGGGGAGATAAGATGCTTGCTATTTGATTAATAAAGAATCGATGAGAATCAAGTTTTTATAGAACTGGTTAATTTGAATCACAATTCAATAGGTTGGAACAGAAATTCAATACGCACTCAACAAAGCGTTATTATTATACTTGATTCAGCAGAATATTTCCGTCGATTCGCATTCAGATCGGGAAAAATGAATTTTTTAAAGTTTCCAAGTCGAGGAACCTCGGGTCTGTTTAACTGACCGTACATTTGGCCCAGCCTGCTAAAAAGCTTGCAAAAACAATGTTCAGTTTGAGTTTCGAGCGAAGAGAAACTTCGGAAAAGTTTGTAACACTGTTAAGTAGTAGAGCGGTTCGTTAGGTCGGACATCGTTCGCTCGGCTATACACCCGCGACCAGCCAGTTTTAAGTTCTTGCCTAACCAATGAATCGCGGAACCCGCCGATACGTTAATGACACGTAACTGTGTTTGTATTTACGATAAACTCGAACGTACTGAACTTCTGGCCGCGTCCAATTATGAGAAGTAAATAGCCCTGCCAGTACGTATCGGAACAAGTTCGGGTCGGGACAAATTTACGAGATCTCGTTCCTTAGCGTGAGTAGGTGAGAAAAAAGGGAGAAGATTACGAAGCCCGTTGGAAATTGCGTTGATAAAAAGCGAGGGAACGATGTAGTCTGCAATGACTATACGTTATTCCGGAGAACAAGGTAAAATTAAGCTATTAGCAATCAGGGAGGTAATTAGAAAAATCCCTCGGTTGCGTTAATCTCTTCGAGAAACGGGAGAACCGTCTTGGGTAACTTGTTTCAGATGGAGGGAACAGGTGCGAGAAAGAGGGATGAGAATGTCGAAAGAACAGCGGGGTAAGACGGAAGGAAAAAAAAAAGGTGAAAATAGTCATAAAAATATATGAAAAGTAATTTGTGGTCTTATAATGTGCAGTAGCAGCACCAGTCTTGGGCAGTGAGCGTGGGCACGGGAGTAAAGAGAGTAGGATTTCATTTTACGCCGTCTTTCATTCGGGAATTAATTATTTCTCGAGAGGAGTGAACGCGAGGCACTACTCGAGCGAGAATAGTTGAGCAAAAGAAAAGCTCGTCGGGTGGCAAAGGCGTGGGTGGAAAGTTGCATGCAACTTTTTCTCTTCCTGAATTTAGACGGTTAACCTTTGTGACTGCAACGTTGGGCGTTAAGCTGGTTTCATTGCTTCTATAGCTTTTCCACTTTTCTTTCTTTTTCATTTTCTGCTCCTCGCACATCGTCTATTGACTGCGAATCAGGTCAATTCGAGGCCGAGGATTCCGCCTTCCTTGATAATTCCTCACCCGAATCTACCATCCAGAATTTATTAAAATTAATAAGCGTGATCATCGTCCATATCAAGTAGGGGTTGATGTTTTTATTACCATGTAACGGTGGAATATGATGAGGGAAGTCAAAGAATAGAACATTTCGCAGCCTGGCCTCAGACATATCAGCCGATTGTTAGATGACCGTTTCGTGTCCGGAGGAAATAACTCTTTCAGCAATTTGCAAAATCACAAAACTTGACTTTCCCAAGTCCTGAAAGTTTCTAGACCACTTTGGTATAAGCTCAGCGAAGCGACGAACGTTCTGCCAATCTGTCACACAATAAGTGATACCATAGGGATAATTTATCCTTATACGAGGCTCGTAAAGCAACTTTATTGCACGACAAGAGTATCTATGCTACATTCAGTTCGCTTAGCATTCTAAACACACATGGAGATCGGTTTACCATATCGCTACTCCTTCGTAAAGAATTCCAATATTGCTATTATCCCGAATGAACAGTAGTCACGGATTAATATCTGATCGCACAAAACTCCAGGCATAATGTCTCAACCAAATTTTATATCATTTATCATAAATCTAATATTCATTGAAACATATGATTCATCCACGTAGGTATATATATTCTACAATACAGTGTACAGTGCAATATACCTGTATCGGTCGGCTCTCATTTTCTCGTTTATCATTCCTCACGATTCGTTTGCTCAAGACATATCCTATTTGATTTGGCCTTGCTGCGAAATTCCCAAATGTTTGCGTCAATTTGTAATAGATTTAAGTGGAAAATCGAGTAGACATACATAGATCTATAAGGTTTGTCGGCAAGTCATTGAACAAACACAAAATCCACGTCCAAACAGCGTTCTTTCAAAGACCAGGTCGTCGTTTTGTATTCTCACCTCACTTCTCCATTCTGAACCTTTCACTACTTTATTTCTTTTTTTTTTTTCATCCTTCACATTTTACCCCTCCGCGAGGCGGCTTTCTCGGAATTAATCCCAGAGTAGCGACTATACGTTTTCCTAATTGCTTCCTGCTGGTAATACTTTCATTTCCTCTCCTTTCCACTTTTCAACGTGTCTTCTCTCCTTTCTTGATCTCCGTTTCTTTTTCCCTTCACTCACCACTGTTATCCTTTTCATTATTTCCATCACCTTACCAACGTGTAAATTCTCTCCAAGTAACCTGTTTTCTCTATTTTATTTATTTATTTTCTTGTTCTTGGCATAACTGTAGCTTCGTCAAAGCCTGGGAATCTCCGGACTGCATTATGTTCGCGTTGCTCAAAGGGGCTATTCCCGTGAAAGGATAGCTAGACTGGGATCTTCTTTTCAAAGGATATAATTGCTCTAATAGTGTTATCTCGACGGTAACGTTGTTAGTCGTCGTGCCAATATATATATATAAAGTTACAGCCGCCACGCCATAAAGAATATTGGAGATCCTGCCGCCCCGAGCCAAGAAATTGAGATTTCTGCATCGTGCATCCGAACAACAGAAGCCATGGAGCGAATATAGCGAATGTATCGCAACGCCAACCCTCAACTCGTCTTTTAAAGATTTGCAAACGACCCAACGATTTCAACGGCCCATATAAACCAGCCTTTACTTCATTCTCACAGTACTTCTTTTACCCCCTGGCTCTTTTCCATAACTCTCCCTCCGCCACCTCGTCTACCTATACTGTTGCAATTTATTTCTCGCCAAAATTCATCTCGCCAAAGTGATCGTTGGACCAAAAAGCCAGGCGTTGTACAGGAATTAATGATTAAGACTCGTTCTCTCGCTTTCATCGTATCTAAAGCTTAAACGAGATTCTTTTCCCTCGTTTCGGATACAGTGTAGGAAAAGTTCCAGGATCAAAGGGTGATATCGACTATGGAATTGATCGATAGACCGGACTGATGAATTCCGTTTCTTGATGCGTCTAGCTGCGTGCTTTAGTCGTGTAAACCTGGTATGTTTAGGTTTTTTCGATTGATGGTCTGATCGCGTTGGTCTGGCCAGGTCGTCAACCTGTTATAAATTACCTGGCCCACCGGTGGTCGATATACGCAGCGATTTATTCGTACCTACCCTTTGAATACAAGGTCTTGATTTAGCTGCCTCAAGTTTCCTCGACGGTATTCTCCTTTACCTTCTATTTACTTCTTTATTTTATTCTTGTACTTCTCTTTCTACCCCTACATCAGTCACGTATGTGGCTCCGAATTCTAGCAGCTTTTTCAGATAGTAGTCAACCGCAACTAGCAAGACGTGTCGTCGATTCACCGTGCAGACAAAATTTCTACCTTCTCTCGTTTTCCACATGGATGATGTACCGCCGTTACAACATCATGCGAAACTCTGTGTATACATACATATATATGTATTATGTATGCACCACCAATATATTTATTCGTGTATTTTTTAGCCTAAATATCCTGAAAACAAGGTGAAATTCCGATTTTTCGAGGTAGGTGTTCACCATGGACACCAATGCCGCTCTTGCAACCCGATATTGATTTAATTATAATTACAAATCGTGTTCGGCGTTGGGAATCATGTTTATTTTGCTCTTCGACGGATACTTGTTCTGCCCGGGGAACTGGGTTTCAAGAGACACTCCGTTCTTTCCCAAGCAGAGCCGGCAGAGCCTGCAGACCCAGTGGAAATGACTTTGTGAATCTTGAGCGAGCGGACTGACACACTATGAGCGGATATTGGCTTGATTACAATTACAAATCTTGTCTGAGACAGGGCAATCGTCTGTATCTCATTCCTAAGCCACCACGATCATCTTTCATCTCAATCGAGGTAGAGGCCGCTCTGTTTTTGACGGATATTTATATACGCAGCTGAGGAAATGAATTTGGCGATCTTAGGTAACCAGAGATCATATTGTGTCATGGATATTCACGGATTATCGGATCAAAAGCAGTATCACACATTGCTGTAAGGAATTATTCACAATCAGAGAACTAACTGCGAAACAAATCGCGGCTTTAACCAAACGTTCGGTTTATCGCAAATCGAACCCCGCGACAAGCCGTGCGTGTACCTACACCTCCCTTGTAATAATTAGCGGACACGAGTAATGCCTCTTAATGCCGTACACGCTACGATTTTCCATGTCCAGTACGTATGGTAGTTGGCCGAAGGCAATATCGTAATCTGCATGTGACTCGTACAGCCTACCTGTTTATGAATAATTCCGGATTTGTAACCGGCGATATTGGTAGCATCAGCGGACGTGAGTTTAACTTTTGCCCTCCACGTCGCTAAGTGCATTTGCATATTTGGCGATACATACATGTATAAATTTTGCCATCTACTGGCTCCAATTTCACACATACATGAGGCAGTTTACACTCCCATAGATTAATTCTTTCCTCAATTTATTTTTCACGTATACTTTCCGGGTTGACTTGTTTCACTTATACCATACATTACGGGAAATTTGTAAACGTCAGAATATGAGGGTTGATAAATAGTTAAAACAATAACCAAAGGCCCGGGTAATGAGGTCGAGCTGCCACGGAGGTTGTGACACGGTTGTTACACACGATCCCCGTAGGATTTTATCGAGATTAACGAGGCAAAAAGTTTGTCAGAAATTAGGTAAGCTGGATAGGAGGTGTTTGTGGAACGTTAATATGGGTTTCCTGGCAGATCTCATCCGGGCTTGACCATTCAACTTTTTATGCTAAAGTTTGTTTTTTTATTACTCTCTGCAGCAGCAACGGTATAACAACATGCTTCACACAAAAGCGCTCTGATAATGGGCTCCACGGGCACTAAAATCCGCGCGTAATATCGTACCTACCTGAGTATTCTGAATTACAAAGGCGGGCGTTTTAATTTGTTCTCGAGTTTTATTTTCTCGATTAATTAGATTATTCCTGTCCAACGGACGACTCGACGTCCAATTAGTCGCAAGATTTTTACCCTTATTATCAATTTTTCTCTTTCTTTTCCTCATTCTCAATCACCATCCGATTTTTCATCGCAGAAATCGTACCGACACGACGATTCAACTCGCGATTTATATCTTACTAAATGAAAATTAAAATCTGCCATCTGACTGAATCGAAAAATAGATTACGTAAGTTGAACAACGATGGGTAAAATTCTCGTAACGCGCGTTTTCCTCGGTGACAAATGTTGTTTAATTACCAGTTATTATCTGCAATCTTCCCGAAAGCCGTTAGCCGTTAACTCATCGACTTCGCGTACCTACCTACCCCTACTTTCACCGATTAAACAAAAGCCTCTCAGAGTTCGCGAAGTCGAATCGGTGGAAAGCGAGATATCTCGGTAAGATTTTCACCCTCGATGAAAAAGCCCGCTGACTCTTGACAAAGGCAATACATAATAGTGTTACAAGTTGATAAAAATGATGGCTTTATGGGTCGCTACATGTAAAACGGTAGCCGGTTCTCAGGCGTGAGGTAGAGGGATACATACGTCTATATACTAACTCATACGTATCTACTGACCACGCCAAGGCGTCCCATAAACCCTTTTACGTTTATGACATTTTTTAAAGCCCGTCTCACTCACGAGAACCACCCGACGCGGTATTAAGGCATTGTAAGCGATATCCATTGTACCCTGGATAAATCGCCTTATCTCTATCCTTTCCTTATCCCCTTCAAACCCCTCTTGGACACCGCCATCATATTTCACGCACTCACACGTACCTATGAGACTATTACTCACACCGAAACAAATATCGTTTGCGGATGAAAAGCGACGTCAAAAACATTACTTAATTACAAATTAATAATTAAAAGCTGCCAACCCTGGAGGCTTAATCCAAATTGATATCGAGAAGGGGAGACTTATAAATTATAATAAAACGTTCAGGTTGCCAGGAGCGGGTCACGGGCCAGCTCAAGGGGTGCTGAGGAGAAATAAGGGATGAGAATCCAGCGTGGGTGGGCTTAGGCAGAGACGAGTTTGAAAAGCAGGCTAATGGTACCCCGAGTTTCGTAGCACCGATGGGGTAGGGGTTGGACCTGGCACTTTGTACACAATACCCCATCCTCACCCCTCTTCACCCACAACCACCCCATTTCCACCCCTATCCCAGCCGTTCACCATCGTTCCATTTGCCTGGTTCGTATACAGCTCTTTGCACCCCTTTCGCGTGGTGGTGGTTCTCGTGGAAGTGGGAGTATAGGTATGGGTGGGAGTTGGGAGTTGGGCGTGTCATAACGTAAAAATTTACCGAAGGATCGAAGGATAATAACGGTGATATATCGCGGAATAACTTCTGACGCATTACTGGGCGATTAATCTCCATGGCGATTCTCCAACTCGGATTTTTTGTCGCTGAGCTATATGAGATATATATACCTATACCTATATCTGTATTACCTATACTTCTTTCAGATCCATTTTCTTTTTTCTCTTTTTCTATTTTCGGTGTATGCTTCTTGAGGCTTCAGAATTTTCCGAGGTTTGCCAATGCCTCACCCCATCTCTTCCTCATTCCAATTTTACTCGCTATTCTCTTCTCTCAGTTTCTTGCCGTTTCGTATAACGCGTTGACATCACACGGGCCATCGCCTCGTAGTTGTGGCTGACATCGTGAAAGTACTCTTAAGAATTACCACCGCTCGTAACGCGCCCAAAAACTTGACGTTTTTACACCAAGTCTCTAGGGAAATGCTCCTGGCCCATATACGCCCTATAGGAAGGTATGTACACTGTACCTATAGGCAGCAGCGAATGTCACACGCGTAATCGCCTCGATATTAAGCTCAATGTATCTTTCATACAGGGTAAATTATGTCAATTGCAAAAATACGGTATACTTAGGTATGGGATAAGGATTGTTAACTACGAGTGCTAGCAAGCCTCAGAAACTACCTTGACACGCGATGAATTCCTACGACAATTTATACCTGTCGTGGTTGTATAGGTATATCCATAAGAAATCCGAGAAATTACTGTTATACCTATACGACATAGCATTCGTTGTAGAAATTTGTCATGGTGATTATTGTTAACCCTTTGTATTTTTGTACCTGCGATACGTCATGTGATAAGAAGGAAAATGGGATTTACTACTTCACGCATTAATGCAAAAGGGTTGAAGTATAAATCAACTATAATTTCCAGCCGCTAATTTTTCACAAATGAGCTTTTCTCTCTTTTTTTTTTTAATTTTCCTCTGTTTCTATACTTCTTCATTTTCATCACTTAAGAAATGTCTTTAAATTTTCAATCTGTTATTTGAATTAATATCTGTAAATTAAGCAAAAAGAAAAAGAAGCCACCCCGTTGATGTGAATTCCCGGAAATATTTTTCTCCAATTTCTACCATTGTACTAAAGTCTTACACATGTATATTGCTCGTATCTTGGTTGGTTGCAGACGTAGAATTGACCATAGTAGGTAAAGAGTCAACCTCGGCACAGAGGAACAACATTTCGACATTCCTAGCGCCGCGCCAGGCCGACCGGCACGACGCTATTGTTCCCAGGATGCCACGTGCAACTTGGCAAGGATTAAAGGAAAGCGCGAGATAGAGGACCGTAGAGGGCTGTAACCACTAAACTAGACGCCTAATAGTCTCCCCCTTTCTGCCCACGGACAATAGTCCATGGCGACTATTCGCCGGGCACGAGTCCTCCAGGAGTCCTGCGGACATCACGAGCTCTTCCCACCACCATCCATATAGCTCGTCGGCGTCGGTGTTAGCCTGCAGGGTGAGTAAACCGAGCAAAATGAAAAGGGATGAATAAATAGTGAGAGAAAATATATACGGACATATAGTTTTGGTAGATAATCATCTGAACGAAACAAACAGAAAGAAAAAGAAGAAGAAGAAGAAGAAAAAGAGATAAAAAAAAAAAACAGCAGACTTCAACCGGACTGATTTGAAGTTATAACGACGGTATGACGTAACTGTCGTTATCACAAGGGATCGACGAGAGGACCACGAAGGATCAGGATGGACCAGGGAGGACCGGAAAGGATCACAGTTTAGAAGGATAAGCCCGGTTCACGCAAGTCCAAGAAAGTTATTGGAACGAAGGGCGAACGAAATCTTCTTTTAGCAAGATGGACATATTCCAACGATCTATGTATATATATTTCGAGATACAGGGACAGATTTGCATGCATATATGTATAGGGTGTGGTGTGATATGGGAGAAAAATGTCTGAGGTTAGAATCCGGTAAATTATTTTCCGGGTTCATTTTACGAGTTCGACGCCTACCGAGGTCGACGGAGTCCTCCCCTCTCGCAATCAACGAAACGAAATCCCTGGACCACGTCGGCCGGCGGAAGAGATAATTAATTCTAAGAGCGAGTGTCGAGAGGAAATGGGCGGAAGGAGAATGGATGAATTGCTCGGAAATCTCTCTGTTCTTTTTGCTAATTATTCAGTAAAAAACCTTTTCTCTCTGTGTGGATAGAAACGGTTTAAAAAAAAATTCAAGTCCAAGGATAAAACCTCATTTTTTTATTATTTTCTTTAATTACATCTCACCTCTTACAACCAACTTTGACACGAACGGTCTCTGCTACTTCCTCACTTATTCACAACTTTGTCTGAATAAAAAATTCCTCGCGCATTAATAGATTATGTCAAATGACCATTCTTCATTAGGGCTAAGACTATAACGTTAATAACAACGGAATTCACAAATGACAATAATAATAGTATGCAGGGATCAAAGGACCGATTTTTGGATAAGTTCAAGGATCATGTACCCCATTAAGCGAGCGTGAAATGCAATTTGCATTCGCAGAGCGCAGCGGTGTTCGCGTCTTCACCCGATTGAACGGTCGCCCTCAGAATAAAGGTCGGCAAGGGTGGATAGTAGCTGCCCTTCCTCGAAGGGTGGGATATGGTAGGTATAGTAGAACGGGAAATCCCCCAGTCCTTCGCGATCGCTAGTTGCGTAGCGGGCCGCCTGCAGCAGTAGAGAGTCCGGAGTCAGAGTCAGAGTCAGAGTCAGACCGGGTGTTAATTACATCAGTGTGTGCTGGCACGTTGCCCGCCTACCGCGCTGTGGAGTATAAGGGCGGAAAGGGGGTAGACGTGAGTTGGAAAAGGATGGAAAATCGGTGGGACAGAGACGGGAGTGTACGATCGATGAGGGGTTTGGTACTGTGTTGGCACGCTGCCCATCCTACATCTTCTTCGCGATAACTTTTTCGTTTTCAGCTTCATAAGCTATATTGACGTTTTTTGTTTTTTTATTTTTCTGTTTCTTTTTTTTCTCATATATATATATATAGCTTGAATTTGACGCGCTATCAGGTATTTGGCTACCGAAAACACGTGGGGAAATGAGAAGAGGAAAATGATTGCGCGATTATCGTGACGCGAATCAATATAATATCGGGGCGATTAAAATTCATTGAATTAACCCGGTGTCGATCGTTTTTGTAACGCGACGTTGAATTATTGCGAGGATTAATTTTGGAATTATTAACTATGACGCGGGATATGGCGATAACATCGACGGTAATTTTATGTTTATAATTTTATTTATTCTCCCTCATCGAAATACCCTCGGCTCTTTGGTTCTGGGTGTTTTCCTAAAATTCATATTCACGCGTGTAGAATGGAAGATCAAGATAAGCTCAAAGTTATTTCATTAATCCTGTCATGAATAAAAATTTGCTTCATTCATATTCATGCGCTTACCTCTGCCATCCTACCCCCTACGACAATGCTACCTAAAGTTAACGCAGAGCGAGTGTGTATCTAGACCCACGTCATATATTATACGGACGAGAAGCACCGACAGTGTTTAAACGCGGATCTAAGCTAATTTTAAGTAATTGCCTCTAATTGCATTCGAAATAATTATGAAATTTTAGTCCCGGTACTCCGCGCTACCTACTCCTCCCACTCTTCAGTCAACTTTCCGTCACCCCCAGTCTCTGGTCTTCTACCGTTACCACCACCACCACCACTTTCTCACCCCTAAATCGTCTTTGTCCTGCTATTCTTCCGCATTCGTCGTCTCGCTTCCGCCCGAGAGGTTTGCACGAAGCTGTGTCCCGCCTTTATGATGTAAACGAATTAAGATCTACTTTCCGAGTCCTTGTACGCGTCTTTAGCCCCGTGAAAACTGGACCTCCATCCCTTGCTCCCCGCATTCTCGGGTCTCCTGCTACAGCGCTCAATCTCTCTTCTCCTGCTGCCAGGCAAACCCGAGCCGAATTTCACCCCGGCATACCCCTCGATGTTAGAATAAACTTTCAGGAACTTGGGACGTTAAAGTTAAAAAAAAAAAAAAAAAACGATAGAAAGGAAAAAAAGAGAACATTTCTTTTGTCCTCCGCTAACGAGGGAAGGGCCAAAGATTTGTGGGGAAAGGTTTAAGGTTTAATGTTTAGGGGTTTGCTCGTAGCTTAACGTAGGGCACCAACTTTCCTGCCCTTCTACCTCGAGTCGGTATAGAAATCTGGACTCTGCCATCCGAATACTATCTGTATATCAATTCAATTACGCCTAAGTCTTAAGGTGGATCAGAGACAGATGTTGAAAGTGACGAGTCGCGATTGAAGCCAGAGGATACGTAAGTAGGGGGATCCCCTTGTTGTCGACAAGACAATTATCCGGATCAGCACTCTGGGTAATGGAAATCAACAATATCAAAAGTCTCTCACGATCAGATCAGCTGTACTAGTCAAGTTTAATTATTTTTCAACCATATTTCAACAGCACCGCGGCCGAAGACGGCAGACGTAATGAGTAAAATGGATACATCCACTTACAGATTACGAACAATTAGTCTCTGTGTAAAGATTAACACTGCAAAGTGACGTAAGACAATAGAACCAAAGGTTTCTCAGGTGAGCTACAAGTGGCCTCCTTATTCCCGTGTACATAATATCACCGATATAATACATGAACGTAAGTCATATATACGTAGGTATAGCTAGGGGTTGAAGGGAATCGAGCGACGTTAAAGTCAAACGAGATGTAACGAGACGAATCGAACCGTAAAAACCAGGTGAACGCGTAACGAAACTAAGGGATGAAATGCCGGAAGATTATGAAGATAATTTTGATCCTGCACCAGCAGTCTGTAACAGATTCTTGTACGAGTTGATTGAACGCTGCTTTTAATTATAATTTATACCCTAAATTATACTCTCTTGGATTAGAGTTTCCTGAGTGACATCCGTTCCCTGCCGGATCTTGGCCACGCGATTTTACGTACCTAACAAAACGACTTTTGTAACACTGTGAAATTTTACTTGAAATTGTTTCACGCTCAACCTGTGCGTTGCTCACTGAAATTCATTTCCCAGACTCCGCTACGCGCGCGGTTATAATTAAACACACATATATATATATATATGAACTTTCGAGATAATATAAAACAGTGGGGAATTCATAAAAAAAAAAGTATTAAAATGTGCGGTTGTCCAGATATTTTCTGCAACGTTATAAAATGAAGAACTTTTTCGTTAATAAATTCAACCTGCGATATCTAAATCCCCTAAACATCTTCCATCAAGCATTACTTATAACCGGACTGTATCGATTGACCAGCAGTAATCAATCAGCTAAGTGACTGCGAAGGGAAGGACATTGTCGTATAAAAAGAGGTAGAAAAATTGCGGACATATTTATTGCCCGCAAGTGTATTTTTCGCCGGGCAATAACTTCTTTGGGTGATATACAGCGGCCTATATTTTTCAGTAGCTGTGGGAAGCGCGTTGGCCGAAACTTGGAAAGTGTACGAGTATAAGGCGGGGAAAGGTGGAAGCCGAGAAAAGAAGCCTATTAGGCGGAAACCACAAGTGGCCTCGTCAGATAAGCAACGCAAAGCGCCTTACCCGAAAATGAATTCGGCACACACGCCACCTCGCTACCCCCGCAAACCCAGAGAGAGTGACGGTGACTGGTCAGCGGGCAGAGATCAGAGCTCTTCTCCCTTCTTCTCCCCCTATCCTACCCCCGTATACCCTCGAAAACTCGGGGACCCGAATCCCTGATAATCCCGGCCTCTCTCACACAATCAGCACTCCATTTTTCTCATTTAATTCCTGACGCCTGGCCTAGCCTTTCCACCCTTTGGTCTGCAGATGTTGCTGCTACGGTGACGCTCGTGATGATGCTGGTATTGGTGGTAGTAGGTATAAACTTGGTTTCGCGAAAGGTTGCCAGAAGCCAGAAGGGTGCAAGGGAAGAAGAATAAGAGAGAGAAGATTTCTCCCGCAAACAGTAGAATCGGGTAAGACAACCGTAAGCCGGGGCTTACGCCACAAAACAGGCACGTCAACAATTTCAGGTACCTAAGCCTTTCGTTGGTTCCTTCATTTCACGCAACGCCGACCAATTATCCGCTCCGTGGACATAGATTTACATTATGCCAAGGGTAAGGGTGAGGGCGAGGGTGAGAGTGAGGGTGACGGTAGGGGCGAACCAAGGCAAGGCCCCGCGTGCCCTTTGGAAACACCATGGTTTTGGGTATAGGTATCAACCGTGTGTGGTGACTCGGTACGGTGTGGCAGCCAACCGTTTGTAATACGCGTCAGCTCCGGCGGTCAATCAGGTTGACAGTATCGCATAAGGGCTCCGAAAATCAATTCCAATTACTTTCGTGGTTAACGGCGCACAGGTATAACGTGGTATGGATAGTGTCACTCACCCTGCAGTTCGGGATATTTGGAGAAAAGGTGAACAGGCGCGTGAATGGTGATCGCGTGAGTATTGGTGGCTGCAATCGTCAAGTTTTATCAGACCCGTTGAGTTAGTTTGACACGGGTCAAGCATTGTATAAATTTTAAATCAGTAGCCTATACTTCTACCCTGTCGTCGATACCTGACGTAGAACTACCTATACAGTGCATTACTGACGTTGAAAATTATTTATCACCAGCATTATAACTGGGATACATATACGATAAATTACGAAGCGGCGGGCTCCATTCAGCAAATTGCCGACTAGCACGATTTATCGCCTTTCCCGGATTCTATTTTATTTATTTATTTTATATTTTATACATTTCGGACCTTCCCTAGATCCCTGAAATATTACACTACCGTGTACGCGTACTACACGGATTTGCACACACCCGCAATGACATACTTGGCCGAACGTTAAATCGCATGAAAATCATATAATATATCGTTCTTTTTTTTTCTGTCTTTTTCATTTCTGTGTATTTTTTTTTCAAAGATCACGCACGTCATCGTCGTTTGGTCTGTAGGGTAATCGAGACAGCTTCGCCATCCCAAGCTAGCCTCCAATCATGACCATTCTGTGATGCGATTTCGTTCAATTAGCGGAACAACCTCTAAACCCGTAACCTGTAACTTGAATGTACAAAAAACACGCCACACGATGCGATCTGCGGATATCGCGTTATTGGGTCGGCTTTTCACCGTTAGCCATTCCAATCACAGGCATAGGGTCCAATTCAATCCAATTAGCACCGTATGCATGTATATCGTGAAACGTAATTAACTGCCGACAGAAAAGCAAGAGAAATTCCATGCAGGCTAATTAGCGCTGAGATAATCCCAGCCAACATCTTCTGCCATCATATCGTAGCATAAGTCGACACATCTTCTCTCTGAATATGAATGTATCATTTTTTATTTTTTTTGTTGTTCTTTAATCAAAATTTCACTTTTTGTCTAGTTCTCTGCGAAATATGGTTCTTTGAAATCAGGACTATGGATGTGACGCAACTCATGGGCAGACTAGACAGCAATCTATTCGTATGTATGTACGTGTACGTAAGTATATACTATAAGCCGTAATTTGCCTGTCGGGAGGGAGCAAGAAAAATGGGGTACCTACATCAGTATTCGCGTTAGGATAATGTCTCACCGACATTGCCTCCTCCGACTATTGCGTAAGTCCACGGTTTCTTGGCAAAGCAGTATTTCCGGCCTCTTGGCCTCCGTCTTGTGCACTTCGGGCGTCGCTTTATGCGCCGTCTTATGAAGCTTAGAAGCTAGACACGACGCATCGTATAAACCCCGACGTATTATAGTTTGGTAATCTTGGCTCGAAGTTTCAACGATAAAAACTCCATGCCAAACACATACGTTTTTGCTGATACGTCTATGTAGGTACGTTTAAAATAACCGAAGTTGAATTTTCCCCGCTTCTTCCCACTCGCTTATGCTACCTTCTCCCTTTTCCTACGTGCGAATTAAATTGCATTCTGGAACATCGGCTTACGCCCTACGGGATTCTCTGGTACTGGTATCGTGGCCCAGCTCACATCTCTACTCGGCTCACTATACATGAGTACATATTACACTTCATACGATATTTCATAGCTATATACTTCTCGTTACGTTTCTACTTTACTCAGATCCCAGCAATGCCGTAAACCATATTCAGCAACGATGTCTCCTTCCGAAATTAAACGAAGAATTTTTCTAAGCAGGTCATAGAATTACGTGAGTACTATCAAACGCATATGTGTACTCGTATACGGATATAGTTTAACTCGCAATTTCTTTTCTGCACCCTTGCAGCATATTGGCGTCAATGACGACGATGATCGTGGTAGTATTGGTAATTCTGAATAATGCAATAACCCCGATCGAATTTTCCATTCTGCATCGTTTACCTCACCTGTTACATTATTTTATAAGGATGGAAGGTGAGTGGAAAATTGGTAATGGTTTCAAGCTACGAAACTCCGACCTCAAGAGTACCGTGTATATTCGGCTTATCCCGCCTGATATAATAGCGGTGTTAAGTTATAGTAGCCACGAAATGACTCCCTCAGGCACAAGTCCCTTATTGGATAAAGCTTCCCAAAACATTCGTGGCATCGATGTCCTCAACTATGTATACCGTGCTTTTGGCTATCTACAAGCGTATTATATCGTCCACATATGCAGATACGCGAACAGAACACATGCACATACTTATGTGAAATATACATATATTAGGCAATATGCATATATGTACAAGGTATGTACGTAGATACCTAACCGGTAGCCACATACTGCCGCTGGGACTTCACGCACCGATGTATGGGACACCTGGGCCTTCGAACTTTGTAGTTGATTACAATTTGAATTTATTAGCCCTGCGCCGAGTTGCGGTGCATGTGTACAGGCTTCGTCAGTCTCGAAATCTACGTTATGTTCAACCATTATTGATGTGGGGTATTTTTCTTCAGATGGGAGTTAAGGTAAGACCTTGCCTTCAATTTTGCAACAGTTTTTTTTTTGTCAGAGAGCAAAACATGGTTTTAGGGCTCTTTGCTTTCTCAGAAAAAGGTTCTCGAATGTTAACGAAGGATTCAGCACTTCGATTCACAATCAACCTGAAACTTTTTTTGCGATTTCGATTATACATCGGTTTGTCATTTAATTCAAACCAACGGGCTTATTGGGGATGAGAAAATACGCGATTTCAAAAACGTAATAATAACTATTGATATTTATTTCGCCTGGTACTTATCGTGGGGCAAAACTTTGAAAGTGAGTATATGGGGGTCCAGGCTGTTTGAAATTTTATTTTGCTCTAGCGTGACAATCGTTGAAAAAAAGTTCAGAGAAACTATTGCTATTTATGTATGAGTGCGTGTTACTAAAAGCAGCAAGAGTTTCCGTTTGAAATAGTTCTGAATAATATAGCTTTTAAATATCCCATGTTCGATTATCAGTGAAAAAAAAAATTTCTGGGCAATAAATTATACCCAATGTTGAGAGACACGTTTCTAAATTATCTTCATTACGAAATGTGCAATTGAAATTCTAATTATCTTAATAATAATACAGATTGATTAGAAAATAATATAGATTATTGAAAAATAATAAATATATATAAAAATATATATAAATATTTATAATTTCATAGATTGAAAAACTTCACAGATGAATATCTCTGATTACGCTCCTGGGTTATTTCATGTTAACAATACCATGCAATGTTGACCAAAGTGTAAAAATAGTCGAGAATCAGGATGGCTCTTTTTCTAAATCAGTTAAAAGTATGAAAACCTTGTTGAAACTTGAGGCAAAGTTCGGTCCCAGCCAGAGCGACACATCATATGATAACCCGAATAAAGTTTTTCAGGTCTTGAACCAACAGTTCTGAAAGTAGAACTTCACTCGGTACGAAAAATCAGGTTCAAAAGAAGAAGAAGAAGAGACTTGAAGACATGTTTTTAATTAAATAAATTTCTGTGACATCGCATATTTCAGTTATGTAAAATACTAAATTAATGCCCGTCTAACAACACTGTTTGACGATGCAAGTCTTATCGTATTACATAGACTGAGGATCGATTATCTGTGATAATAATTCCTCATGTGCGATACGTTCTAGTGATGATGTAAGGTCGAATTTCCCTGCTTACACTAGAAGTAATTAATGTCATGATTCGGTTCAGGTTTCTTATGATTTGGCTCGGATAAGAGGTTTTCCTTGACGTAATTAATGCAGTGGGTAATATCCACGTATATACACGTGTGTACGTATAGCTATATAGATTTAAACCGCTTTGCTAAATTATCGCCATTAACAAATTACTCGGCTCAAGCCGTCGTGCGTCACGATACACGAGCCATTAGGTTCGGATCCTTAGAGGATGGATAGCCTTGATGCCAAGAAAACAGCAAAACATAATGACAATAAACCCAAGGCGTTACTGGGTGCGATAGAATCTTCTTATTTGACAATCATCTTTGCATAAGCCGGTACGTATAACAAATCTTATTCTCGTACGCGAGCTCCCATCTAAAATTCAAGCTTTCTGGAGTCACGTTCTTGGCTCGAACCATGCAGACGGATACTTGGAAGACAATCGAGTTTTCTAAGATCAATGGTAAAGTAGACAAGGCGACAATCCCAAAGTACAGTAGGAATGTAGGCATACTTTTAAATTTCACTTCTGACTTTCAGAGATTCCGTTAAAGTTTTGTACAGAAGTTAGACGAGTTTCCAGACATCTCGAGGCAAATGAATTTTTGTCAACCGGTACACGACTCTGACGAATAATGTCAAGTCAGTTTTGAGCCTGAACGTTAATTACTTTTTAGCAAGAATCAAGAAACTGAGAACCGAATTTCACAGTATCACATTGAGTTGACTTGTTTCGTAATTCGTTTCAAATATCACGAGCTACGAAGCTATTATTTATTACACTCTAGTTAACGTTCGTGTATATTAAGTTTAACGCGCGTGTTTCACCACACTGGTATATATGTCGCGCGTTAACTCTTTTCCAATTAATATCAACTAATAAAATTACCTCGACGTTGGAAGATCAGAGTCTGTCCAGTTCGAATTGAGTGATTGATCCCTGAACAAAAAACAAACAAAAAATGTGGATTTTCCGAAACAGAAATAAATGTTAGGTATACGTTGATGTTGTTAAAAATACGGAAACAAAAATTGGATGTGCCTGTTCTGCTGAAAGGCTCTTAACGGGAAAAAATTATCATCGTAAATCCTATACGGAAAAAAAAGAAAAAAAAATGGTATGTACCCCTGCTAGCCCGTGAGTGAAATTTCAACCCGTCGGAAAGAATCACGTTAGCTTTACAAGGGGCAACTAAAAGGTTTATCTGTAGGTGTGTAGCGTATGAATCAATTCAACAGCTCGAAAGTAATAGCTACAGATATCTCGACGCGCCAGAAGTGATGGTGTTGGATCTTCAGCCTCGGATTACTAACAATGAAAGGCGTTAATCACGATGAGTAATGACAAAATTAGCACCGAATAGGCGTCGATGAAATTTAAAGTAAAATTACACTTTGAGACATGTATAAATTTTGCAGTGTTCTGCTTATTGCGGTACAGCCTGATCAATATACAGTCTGTAATAAAACCGTGCGACGAATGATGCACGGTATAATTAGATAAAATTTGCCACTTTTAAAACAATCAATACCGTGATCGAAGAGCTTTGTAAAAAACACGCGGACTATTTTGTGAAAATTTCAATGGCCAGCAATTGGTTCAGAATAATAACTAACTAACACGTACGTTTGATGTTCTGTACATCGATTACAGGACGCATGTGCATAACGCATCGACAAAATTTGAATAACATTCATTTTACTGGATTATGAAGCTGGCATGTCTTCTTCCATTTTCATTCACCCCCTGCATTCAGGGAATTTGCAGTCGTGTATCGCACCGCCATGCCAATTAGAAACTCTAATTACCGATTGGTATCGAGAAAATTCGCGAGTCAGACCACGGAAGTGCACGTTTATTAGTGACCTGTATGTATAGCAAACAATAAGCCGCATATGTGGAAAGCATTTATTCGACTATTATTTTCACGCCAATTTAAAGCTTTTTGTATCATTACCTCAAGGGAAATTAGACAACTTCCTGTGCGAGTTTACTACCGGTAATATATAGATATATCGATTTTTTTGCGAATTCGATCGAATTTTTTCGGATCTGACGTTCGTCCAGATTATTTATCAGCATTTTGTCGCTTCCTTTTGTATTCTACGGGTCAAGAGCTTTCAATGATCCTTAGATATTGCCGAATCTCATACGTAACTGGTACCCTGACTGATAACGGAAATGATATTTGGTCTGATTTTTTTATCGTTGATGGAAAAATGCTAAAATTTTCATCATTGTCCACGATTGGCTATAAATTGGGTCAGCAAGTGTGCAGCGAACAAAAAAACACCCTCGATATGACTTTAGACTCTTTTTTTATCCCCCACATGGTCGAGGGTGAAAACCTTATGTTTCATTCATTGCAGTTGCAATACGCACGAGTAACACAAGAACGAAAAGAGCCGGTCGTAGAAGCGGATCACAGAATCTGACCAAAGCGATACGGAAACTCGATGTAATTCGCCATAAAACTTGACGCTTTAAACAGTCGTAAAGATCGAAACTACCCTCTCTGATTTTCCATCGGCTGACATATAACATTCTCAGACGTTGACTATATCGAAAGCTCGGAATTGAGTAAAGATAAAATCGAAGTAAAAACCTTGTGGTTCAGCAGTAGTGTAAAATAGTAGCCCGATATCTTGGACTTTGAAAATGAGATATGGACAATCCACAGCATTCCGGGAATCATAAAATTTATAAACTTTTCATTCACGATCAGCAGAGTGCCGGCCACTTCCGAGGGCGTAGCTAATTCTAAACAGAACATTAGACGTAGGCAAGAGATCGTAAAATGACAATAACTAACGTTACGGTATGAACATAAACCGTCAGCTAACCCAGTCATTCGCGAGTGGTACTTCTAGACCGAAGACACTAAACGTCGAAATATCAGACATTAATATCGTAACATCTTGTGCCCTTCGAGCAAGATTCCATTCGACTACTGGGAGTATAGGAGTACTTGAATTCGTACCGAGGCCAAGGTACCTACTCAAAGGTTTAAAGGAACCCTGGTAAAGGTAGTTAGTATACATGTGTACGACATACATAATTCACGAAGAACTAGACTTGCTGATATAATGGCATGAGCCACAAAAATGAGTGAAATTTTTTCTACTGATTCTGGATTTTTATAACTATATTAATGTTTATTTTTCCGAATCTGGACTCGACTGATCTTGACTGCCGAAATACTAAGTGACTAGTTTCGTAGGTAAAAAAATAGGTTAGATAATCGAGATCTTAGATTTTCAATCGTTTTCATAAGTTTAAAAGTGTTACATATAGAAAACGCAATTCTCAATCGATCTCGGAGATTGAATGTTGAGTCTATTCGAAGGAAATATAATCAGCCGGCACCAAGTCAGCCCATAATTGGATCGCAAACTTTCAAAGTAACGTCACTGCGGAACTTGCAAAATTTTATGAAAATGCAGTGCACCGCTACTATGCTATTTCAAGAGATTATACGATTAGGCATGGATGTACCTATACCTATGTAACATTTGCAACACAGAGTTTTATATTTACTTTTTGGATTTATCTAGCGTTAATATTTGTAGAGCTAAGTGGCTGGAGTAGTCAAATTCATTGCGACTTATTCAATGTCTGATACGTTTTGGAACTTTTGACAACTAACAAGGAACATTGTATTTTAGAACTCTATTCCGATTTTTCTCATTTTGTGATATTTTGAAGTAAATTAAGATCTAAGAGACATGTGACGGTCATTAAGTGCAGTGAACAATTTTCATTAATGAAACAAACCCTCCAAAGTTGGCTGTGTCAGGGGGTGGCTTACAGTTTTACATCAAAGCATGTCACCGACTGTTGAATGAAACCGACGCAAAAACTAATTGCTCGGCATTGCAAACACTTTCGCATCGGTTTCATTTGAATCGGCATGGTACTTTTATGTGAAACTGTGGGCCACTTTCCCTTGCCATGGACAACTTTGAAAAACAATTACATCCCTTAAAACCGTCTTAGTGCGGGTAAAAAGAAAAAGAATTTCCAGTCAAGCGCGGGGCTCCTAATCCTTGGCTTGGGTCGATCTAGAAAAATGATTTACAACGTTATCTGCTCATCTGAATTTCCCAACTTACAATAAATGTCGTCATGTCATTCTGGCTTCATTGAGATCACGGAGATCAAGAAATAGTAATAGCGCGTGTTGCCAAGCGGGCATCAGTAACGAGAAATAAAAAATGATGTCACGCCCTTCTGGCATCTCATTTTTTTTGGTCTTAGAGGACGAAACTAGCTCCTCAAGATCAGAAAGGCGTAACATCGGTTTCTCCTTTTTTCTTAATTAAACCCTCCTGGTAGCATCCTGCTGGAAATAGCTGCGAATTACTTCAATCCCACAGCATGTTGCTAAATTTTTATCTCAAAAAACCTACGTATCTTGAATCTAGAGATACACTCTTACGCAGTCGTCAGAAGTAAAAAAAAAAGACCTTATTAAACCGTTTTGGGACTCGGCCCTCGATGTATCCATATTTATATGTACATATACGTGGACATATTACCATACATTTATCTTCATCGTACACATACATAGATTCGTATACGAGTTCAGGTACGGTGACTTGGTAGTTGGTGGCGGGATTTGAAGTGTCCTTGAATAGCCGGGGGTGAAGCGAGGGAAGTGGAGTGAAGAGGCAAAGGGCTGGGGAGAGGCCGGAAACGGAAAGGTAAAAATGAAGGAGTAAAAAACAGCAGCAGCCGCTAACGAGTTGAGACGGATACAGGGTAGGATTTATTTTTCTAAATGCGTATTTAAGTACACGGCACATCTACCAATTCAATTTCTGGTATTGACGCGTATATACGGGGTAGGAAAAGTCGCCGTTCTTCTCCTTTCACTTCATAATCCTACGCAACGTTAGACTCACAGTTCACAGACTTGATTTCCGTCGGGATAAAAGAACAATTTCAAACACCCCCGAGCCGTATTCTATTCGTATAACTTGGGGATCGTTTGACAACTTGCCATACGCAAGTTCCTACAGCATTATATATATTAACAGAATGAGACAAGTCTGGTAAAACGTTCGTCGAAATTTTCATTTAAAATCTTCTCACATCTGTTAACAACAATTACGCTAAAAGTTTTCATTGTCTTGATACCGCGCAGAATGGACTGTCTACATTCAGCCTAGCGTCACGAGGTGTGACAATAATGGTTAATGGGATCTGTAGTGTTCTTGAATCGCGGGGGATAATAGAGAGACAGAACACTAGGAACATCGGAGTGTGTGCAAGAAAGAGCCATAAAGAGAGAGCGAAGTAGAACTCGTGAGTCGTGGCAAAGAGTCGACGAGGTTGTGAGGGTTGAGGAGGGTAGCTAGCGAGGACAGGAAAAGGGAAGAGGGCGGATTGCAGGGTTAAAAAAGCCGCCACGGCTAATGAGCACGTGAGATTGCGAACAAATGAGGGGCACGGACGAGGAAGCAAAAACAGCAAGAGCATCTCTAAAGCAGACGGTCGAAAAAGTTCCTCGGCAATATTAGGGATATATTTTTTTTTTTTGTTTTTTATTTTTTTTTTCACCACTATAAATCAGGGGAAGATTAAAAGGGTCCAGAATATTTTTGTTTCGAGATTCAAAGCGCCGCAGGGAGATAAACCGTTAGGAATTACCGTGTGCGAGGTATATACGGCAACGGGGTAAGCTTTAAGCTCACGTATACACAAAACGCACACGATCATATTTCCTCGTTAAAATAGGTGTGCAGTACACGTATGCAGTCACACGCTAACGGTACTTGGTGCGTAATTAAGGCACGCAATCGACTTAAAATGATGCTTACCATAC
This sequence comes from Rhogogaster chlorosoma, assembly GCA_944452935.1. Taxonomy (NCBI): domain Eukaryota; kingdom Metazoa; phylum Arthropoda; class Insecta; order Hymenoptera; family Tenthredinidae; genus Rhogogaster; species Rhogogaster chlorosoma. Next base: position 14,622,854 of record OX101799.1, on the reverse strand, counting down.
TATTTTCACCCACTTCATAAAGCGTTCCTTTTTTATTTATTTTTTTTTTTTTTATTTACCGCATCTTCAAATTTTCTCGCGAATAATTCCCAAGCGAGGAGCGATTTCATCTTTTTTACGCCTCGAGACTCATAAATCATGTCCTAAGCGCGTATAAATGTATTTTTTATATACATATATATACGTATATGTGCATCGGCACTTTGTGGGCTTGTGTGAACTCTTTAGGCTTCTGTATGAGGATGGAGTAGACAAGGAACCCGAGACCCTGTTTGCTTCGGTGTCCAAGTCGAAGACGTTCCTCTCATAAAGCGATTAGGTTTCATTTTCACTCGGCCCTCCGCGTCCCCTGCAGGGGTTCCGTTTCACTGATTTCTAGTCAATCTCAAACACGATGGACAAGAAATCGATTCCAGTCGTTTCACCCTTACCGTGCGCGGTAAATCCATCGGAATAAAAGTGGTGAACGAACCCCGTTTATTGCAACCAGAGATTGCGTTCCCCTGGCACCTCACCCCCAACTCCGGCAAATAATAATAATAAAGAAGGAGGAAAAAAAAAAAAAAGAAAAACCGAGGAAAAGGAAAGAGGGGAAAAAAAAAGAGTCCTGACGGAAAAAAAAGATAAGCGAAAGCAATACTCAATTGACGTTTGTTTCCGAATTCTCCATTCTTATACCCAGGCAGCTTTCCTCCCAGAGTCCTCAACCTAGCAAATAATTTAATCAATTAATCATCCTCGACTTTGATAATACAGTCCTTATGAAATATGAACAGCGGACTCCGACGCTTATCCGGAACCCGTAGCTTACTCCAATAATTCTCCTCCGGCACTCGGTACGAGTACGGGCCAAATACAGACCAAGCTTTTGATACTGAATGGTGTTGGTGGTAGCCGTAGTAGTAGTTCCCGGGTTGGTGCAGGGTGGTAAAGTTTGAGGGTGTTGAAGAGAAGACGAAGGAAGCTGAGAGATGCGGATGCCGTAGAAAGGAGGGCTGGAAGTTAGGGGTAAGGATAGGGTAGAAAGAGAGACAGAGAGGGTAAGAGAGGGGTCACGTGGAGTCTGGAATTTCAGGCATGCTAAGTGCCTCCTTGATTTACTCAATCACTTCAGCTCACTCCGACGCTGTGCGGCACCGTACTACACCTACATATACCTACCCTTAGAAGCGACTCACCTCGCCCTGATTCTAGCAGCTCAGCTTGGCTCGTGTCGGTCCTTCTTCTCTTAACCAAGACTAGAGAAGCGCGTGCGTGAAAGGTGTACACGGGCTTATATTCGCCCGCGCCTCTTATGACGGCTAAATAGTTGGCAGAACGCTACCTTAGCACAAATTTTGCACATCAGTTATTTTCCTACCGTAGCTGTACGTACCTACTGACATTTCTCCTATTATAAGCTTTATTAATAACAGCTAATAACTAACTCCCTACGGGTTACTGCCACTATCGCGTTATGACCGGGACAACAAATGAATAATTAACTACAATATCGGGTCTTATATTATTATACTTATATTCTACAGTCATTAATATACTAATTCTCCATCTATTTATGTATACACCTATATATATTTATATAATATATAATATATAAATATATATATATTATACAGATGCGAAGCGTGAACTTTCCGGGTTACCGTAACTCAAACGGAAAGTAATTCAATACCAGGTTGCCGCGCAGACCCAAGAGAATACTGTACATAACTCCGTTACTATTGTATTCGTCGTGGCATAATTGAATTACTTGAATTACTACCCACACGTATACGTTAAAGGTACTAGCCCGCATCTCTCCGCTGCAGTAGCAAAAGGAGCGGGATCGTATATCAATTATCAACCCTGACCCGAAAGGCCGACGTATTGCCGAAATGAATTTTGAGACGTTGTTGTAACGCGATATTCATACGCAGCTGAACATACAACGCAGCCTCACTCATACCTCAAAACCTTTCACATTTCTCAACTGTAGGTACACACGGACATACCCTTAATGTACGTGGAAAGTTTCCTTTCCACATTGTCTACCTTCATTCTATACGTGCCTTGGAGCATACAATACCTACAAGCCTTCGGTACTCACCGCCTGACCACAGCGCGGGTTGTACCACTTGTCGAGGGGTCTCGTGATTGGTGGAGGTACTACCGAGGCACTGGCGTAGTATAGCCTGGAGCTGAGAAGCGAGGCGAGCTCTGTTAGGTGTGTTTCGTAATTGTCTGACCACAGCCGGAGAGTCACTACTTGCCGGACTGGTACTCGACTGCACTACTGCGACAGGTAGCTCGCTCCGCTGTACGTCTAGCGGAGACGTATGTATATATATATGTATGTAGTACGTGTATTATATGGATATAGTACGTGTTTTAACATGTATTAGAATTACATGAGAGGAACTAAACTCGCTAAGCAAAACTGTATGTACATATAGGCAGAATCAACACAAGCGGCAGTTGAGAGAATTAAAGGACCAGTTACGCCAATTATTGTTCGGGAAATTTTCAGTCCTGCAATTGCCTAGCTAGCTGAAACGCCGATAGTGCTAGAGCTTAAATTCTAATTCGACGTTGGCAAAAGTTGAATTTAATTAAAGAAATTAGACGGAATCGTAATTCACAGCCAGAGTTTACGATTTTAATACCTCCTATGATACAGAATATTTTGTCAACCAATTGATTCTACTTTACTTGACATTTTATCGGATATTGTAGAAAAATAAGAGAGCTTGTACGGCGGGTTTATAAGCCATGGCTCGAAACCTTTAACGGGATAAAATGAAGAATCGTATGATATTTTTCCCAACAATCGACAGGTAGCAATATAAAAAAGGAAATGGAGTTCCTAAAGACGAACCCACTTTCCGGTAAACTTTTGACGTTAGATTATAACGAATGCGGATGAAATATAAAGATGGAGAATAAAAGGTCAAGAAGAGAGAATGAACCTTTTTAAATCCTGAGATATACGTTCTTTTATTTTCTTCGAAAATTCCGTCTGCCGTGGTTGTTGGCAGAGGTTTGGGTATGGGTTTGGGTTTGGGTTGTGCTCGTGATCACAGACACGAGACGTGTAGAAAGCGGTGAAAAACTCTTCTCCTCGTGTTCCGGGAAAAAGAAGAGAAGACTCGGAGCTAGGTTTCTCGTAAACCAAGATCAAGCAGAACGAATCGTACAGCGAAGAAACCGTAACTTTCGATGATTTTATTTACTGCCTCTTTATACTCCTATGAAGAAGGTTCTGCTGGTTAATGAAGGGAGACAAGAGAGGGACCAGAGGTCACGAGAAGGTCTTAAGCTTCTGAACTCTGACTTGAAGTTGAGGAAACCTAAAGCTAGCCTAACATCTCGTATTTGTAGAAGGAATGCGGTTCAGGTAAATACGAATCGCTCTACTCGCTCCACGTGCACAGCACTCTGGGAAACGTTTGCTTACCGGGATCTGGACTGGAGTTGTGGGGACCAGAAAACGTCTGAGTGGGAGACGGAGGAAGGAGTAACAAATGAGAGCGAGAGCGAGAGGGAGATGGAGAGGAAAAGAGAAAGAGGAGGACGTGAAGAAGCGGAGGGTGCAATGCATTAGGGATTTCGAGAAACTGAAAGAGGAGTGGGACGGGTACAGAAGAGAAAAGCGAGGGCTAAGACAATTGCCAGGCGAGCGGTACAAACCACTTACCGGTTTTAAGTAGCAGTTGGTTCGCCAAAGGAAGAGGAAAGCCCGTAGGAGCAACAGCAAAACCAGCATTGGTAGTAGCAACAGAAATAGCAGCAGCAGTAGCAGCAGCTGAGCGACCCTTTAGTAAATAATGGCTTCTTGTATTCCTCACTCGTTAGAAGCCCTTCCAAGCTAATGTCAAAAATAAACCACTTCACTTTTTATGAAACTAATTGCCTGTGAAACTGGCCAAAGAATCAAGAGATTTCCACGAGAAATCCCTAAACAAATGTTACCAATCTTTTCAAAAGTAAATAAAAAAAGTAATGATAAAAATTCCAGGAATACTTAAATCACGAGGATCCCCATAGACTCCGGCATACTTCGATTACCCATTTTATTAATTTAGGGTACACTTGGGGATGATACCCTGGTACTTGGTTCTCGATGTCAATACCTAGAAGAATACACCAAGCACATTCCTGATTGTTAGTGGGTAAAGTTCGCCTAGGTGGACGGCAAACGGGAGCGAAGCGCTTCCCCTGGCACGTGGAGGAGGAAGAGGGTGGAATTTAGTAGCACAGTATCCTAGCCAGCAGTGATTCGCTAGTAAACCCCTTCTAGCAACAAACAGAGATACATTGCCTGCGTAAGTGCTGCTGGCTACATATACACTGCGTCACACTGCGTCAGTCTCCGCATTCTGCAGGAGTACGGTGTCACTGGGCTGGTACAGGGCAAGTTTTAGCAATGAAAACTTCGCGGCTTGGCTAAGTGGTTTCTTCATACGATTAATTGCTCATCTTCTCGCAGTACCTACAGTGCTCTAGCCATTCGGAAATAATCTATCTCAAATTATACCTGACAATGTCGCTTAATTTCGGTGGCAATTTGTTTACTTTAATTTATGCGTACAAATGGAGTAAACGATAACGTTTTACAAGCGGAAGTTTTGATTTCGAGATTTCACGGGACGCGGTGTTATACATCAGATAAGAAGTAACTTAAATAATTAACACGCTACCCACCATTCACGTCGCAATAAAAAGATGATATCTTAATCACGTAACTAATTTCTTCATTCTACAGCCGACAGGAGTAATTGTTTAAAAATCTGAGAGAACAAAGTGAGAGATTCTTGACTGGTTATTATCTCGCGTGGTAGGCGTGCTTCGAGCCGAGGCAACCCCTGCACGAGTCAAAATCTGATTACGTGGAAACGTTTACCCCTACGTGAGCCCAACTTCTCGACGATACAAAATGTACAAAAGGCTCTCACACGATCGCAATCGACCCCTGTCAAGGCGTCGAAAGATCGGATACTCTTTCATCGAGCTGCTATACCTACTATACCACGCTTTGCATTCTTCTTTCTAACCGTATAACGTTATCCTGACTTTTAATCCGGAATATCATCTAGGTAAGAGGTCCTCAGAACGTGCCATATATTACGACACGTTTTCGTGACATGGTGAATTAGTTACCGTGACTTCGCATGGTTATAGATTACCTTTCATCCGCGAGAAAATTCCTACTTCGTCAGAATGTGGTTAAATAAATGTAGGTATGTACCTACACGTTATGATCTTCAAGTGTTGCGGGCGTTGCGTTCAGTTTGAGCTATGTGGCTCGGGTCGTGAAGAATTTACTGTCAGGGCGGTCCTTGAGAAGGACCCTCGACTTTACGAGTGTCTTTTTTTTTTCAGTCTTTTTAGATCTCCTGCAATTTCTCTCAGCGAAACGATGTCCCACTGCTCTGTGCGGGTGCCTACTTTCCATCATTTTCCTTTCAGTTTGGACCACTACCGCATAACACGCTTTTCCTCGCTCTCTCTACTCGCCCATGCCTCTGTCTATGTCCCCGCAGGCTCCCCACGGAGAACCTCTTACAGAGATAACCTTCAATATATCTGCATCGTTGAATATCAAGAGTTGAAAATTTTCAACCACCAGTCGGCGAACTTTGTTTGCCAGCGTTCAACGACGGTGTGCTTTTGTTTACCCTCAAGAATCGCTTTATTTACGTCGTACACCGATTAAAACTCTCTAAATAAAGCGAGCACCACCGTGCTGGAAAATAGCCCCAAGACAAAGCGCCCCTAATTACGAGCCTAAGACGATCCCATATATATATACAGGTACACATATCTCCGAGCAACTATACTTATACCTATATATAGAGCGATTGTCTAAGCATTATACTATCCGAAAATTCGCTCCCGGCAATGCGGCTCGGGAGTTCCCAAAATTGCTACGGTCAGAGTAAGATGAGAAGGACGATGGAAGACGCGAGTAAGTGGGACATAGTTGCGAATCGAGTTCGCCGCACGTTTTGGGATGCAAACTGTGTAGGTTAATAGTTGTGTAATTCGATGTGGGCAAGTGAGTTGGTGGTCCTCGCGAAAGGACGAACAATGCTTTTACTTGAGTCCTGTGAAAGGCCATTGCTGCATATTTCCGCGGAGAATTACAGGGGTTCAAAAGTCAAGACGGTAAACTATTCCCGAGTATAAACCGTGTAGAAGAGAAACGAGAGGAACCCTTTTTTCCCCTTCCCCTTCCCCTTCTCGCTCTCGTTCAATCGCTGTCTTTTTCTGACTCATATAATTTTATCCGTGTCACTTCTACAACGCGACGTTTCTCTTCGTCTTGCTTGGTATTCAAAACGGTTTCCGAAAGAGCAAGTCGCACTTTGAGAAAGGCTATGAATAAATACATGTCTGGCGCGGCTAAGAGATAGTCTGAGAGATGGCTAATCCTCCAGTAGCAGCTGCAAAAACGGAATCATCATTTATAGTCGTGCTCGTAGAGTGCAGGATAGCGCAAGACGGTATACTCGAGGAATATTCTCGTTCCGGGTCAGCAGAAAATAATTCATTCATTCTGAAACCAAGTTTGAGATATCTGGTAATTAAGAAAACCTCCTTAGCTGAAACTCTAAAGCAGAATTGTGCATGTCACATTGTTAAGCTCCGGGTGATTCGCCTCGCTGAGTGGAAGTCTAACGGAATCCAGAATACAGAAGGTGTAAGGTCGAAAATACCCAGAAGGAAGCCAGCCTTAAAGGAGGCTGCTAAACAACCCTGGGTTTCACTTGTGCTTGGAGAAATTCACACTAGCTACCCGACGCTAAGTAACGCTAACTAACCTACCCTACCCCCTGACCCAACCTAAACTGACTCTCGCCTCCCGAGAGAAATGGACCAATTATATGCTGCATATAAATCTCAGGGGGCCTAGGGGGGTTTCTGGCTAACGTATGAGCCAGGCCATTGTGCGCGTGGCAAATTTCGTCAGACAATGAAAGGGTTGATTTGTGTTCATGAATTTATATTACATTAACACTCTTCGTTTGGATTTAATAAATTTACGGCTTGACCCATGGACGAAAAAATTTATTACATCAAAACTTATATCTACCGCAGGAAGGTGAGCACGTAGATACTAATAACCAGCACAGAGTACATATAGGTATGTATATACAGGGTGAAGGGTTAAATCGAGCAAAGAAGCCATGATCGACTGGAAATTTACTGCCGAATATCGCGTTGCTTAGGTATACATATATATACGTAATCCACTCGCTCCAGTGATTACTCTATCGGTTCTCGTTTGATTGAACTACACGAGCATTTGCATCATCTCCTAACCGTATAGTAGCGTGTAAATTGGCGATAATTGATAATTACTATTTTGAAATCTCAGGCGATTTGATGGGGCGGCAAGGGGTGGCAAGGGGGGGGATAAGGGGCAAACTGGCAAACTGGCAACCGCAAACTATCTTCAGCGAATAGTTTTGATTAGATACGATGTAGCATCGTCTGGGTAGCTGGAAGGAAATTTGAAAATTATTATAAGAGAGTATCGCTCGATTGCTGCCTCGTTAATGCAACGTGTCACGGACGTGTAAGCAGTTCCCTTGGGTAATTACACCGCCTTGTACGGTTCACGGTTCATGGTTTACAGTTTACGGTTCGCAGTTTACAATTCAGAAAAATACTAGGGGTGACTCTGTGCCCGCGAAATTTAAAATAATAATAATAATAATAATAATAATAATAATAATAATAATAATAACAACAATGACAAAAAACGAGAGAGAAGAGAAGGAAAAAAAACGTGCCGCTACGTCAGACGCGGAGTGTCCGCTGTAAAATTAAATAACGGAACAACTCCGGGAAGCAAGCGGCCACGAACGAGTAAATAAATGAAAAATAAATATTGAACGTCAGTTGGTTTAGTTCACCGCCTCTTTCCCACCTCGTCTGTGCTATCCACCCCTATCGGAGCCCGTAGGCTGTAAATAACATGGAGCTGTCAGAGCCGAATTCGAACCTATATCAGCACGGAGTCACCGCCATTTCAAACAGACCTGATAACACGCCAGCTCCGTTATAGGTTTATATCATTTACTAACATTTTTCAGGGGGTTTCCGACGGCCCCTTGTTCTTTTTTCACTGTGTTAAAATTTTCAACGCAAATGTATGCAGGTATTCGTGTATGCAGGATTTCGACGAAAGTATAGGTATCGAGTTCCGAGCCCAATCGTATTTCCTGACGTAAAATTTAAACGAAATTTATTACGCGCACTTATATGGGTATGGGAAAAATGTTGAAAAAATTTCTTGTGGTGTAGGTACTCTTCTCTTATCACTTCTTCTATTCTGCTCGGTTCTCGTGCTGCTTCGCAGACAATCTCCCTATTCCACGACGGTTATTATCGTCACTCGAGAACCTGCGCTCTATTTCACAATATAGTGATTTGTCAAACCTACCGAGGAAACTAATCAAAACTTCAGCGATAACTAACTTACGTGGTGTAAAACCCCGGTGCAGATGCGAGACCGAACTATCTATAGCACCGGCGCATACCCCCTCAACTATATAATTCTTAACTCGTAATTGCATAATAAGACGTGAACGATTTCCCAACTCCGAAGGACAGAAATTCGAACCGAAAATTCAAATTCTTTCGCAAGTGAAAACGAAATATTCCTGAAAAAGCTCTACGCGAGGGAAATCAACTTCTACAAGCCTAAATATCATACGGTTCTGAATGTTCCGATTCTTCCGACGATAGCGCCAAGACCATTCAGCCCAGCGCTCATCGAACTCATTGTCAGATCCTTTTTTTGAAGGAAACACGAACCACAAGATATCTGTCAACCCTGTGCTTTCTACCCTCGGTACGAATTTCGGCGAGGAAAAATAACGGGGACAAAACATAATCCCAATCCGCTTTCAACACGCCAAGGTCACACATACACATATATGAATGGCTTGAAACGTACATACTACATATTGTACGAGGTGGGGTGCACTAACCGATCAACCTTCGGTTGTTCGTGGGTCTAATTTCTCCCTGCGGAATTCACACGTCCGTCCGCATACTTCGCCACCCTTACCTCATAGCCTGGTATCCTTTTTTCATCCCCTACTATCGCCGGGCCCTTGTTCCGTCTCCTCTCTCAATTCCATCCCGTTTGCACCCTTAGGATGGTGTTTCCTGGAAATGACCGGACCGCACCGTGCAATAAATTGATCATTGTCCAAGGAGCCTTTCCCATCGCTGGGCGGCTCAAGGGGTGAGCATAAATCGATCCCCTTTCAATTATAGGAAAGAACAGTATTCGTTAACGAGATGTCAGTGGGGGTGTCAGTAACATAGATGTTCCTTTATATCCGGACAGGTTTATGCGATGTTCATGTTTTCTGACAGGACAGAAAACGAAGACTGCAAAAGTTGATGAATATACACGCGGATGAACCGTGATAAATTTAATCAACTGTTGTCAATCTACGTGAAAGTTACGTAGTACATCCATATATCTACGGAAAAAGTAAACCAAGGTAAACCACATTTTTTGTCGAGCTCAGATTTGATTTTCATTTCGAAAGCTTGGGAGGTCAAACCATGCCGTCACAAAGCACGTTTGATCTCACAGAGTTCCAGCTCGTCAAACAAACCGTGGTTTCTTTATTTTTACTTTTTATTGTGCTTCAACCAGGGCTCACGCCAGATTATTAAATCTTTTTCTGTCCAACTCACGGTATTTTCATTCGCCCATAGAAACTGCTCGAGATATATGACTTATCATTGTCAAGCAGCACATGGTAGGTATTGTATTTTGCACTACGCTCGAGTTTTGTCTTTTCCATTCAGTAGCTCTCTCAACATCTTCGAGCCCCATCGAGACTCGAAGCCCACTTGGTCAAGTGCTCGACTCGAAGCTAGGCACACCTTGGAATTCTACACAATCGGCTACCCTATCTTTCTAACAAAAGCTCTGATAATATATCTTCTCATACTCGTCGTCAGATCAAATTTCAGCAATTTTTTTTCCTTTGCTTTTTCTCAACAGCATCATCAAGGACCGCGGATTACCAAGTGAACGGATTCAGGACGAATCCGTAAACGGCCAGGCACAGATATATCTACATTTATTTTGTTGAAGCGATCCTTCTAAATTTGTGAAACATACACCTATCTTTTTTCAGAGCATTCGGCTTAGACTCAGGGTTAGAAATTATGGAGCTCGTATACCTACTGCCGAGAATCGATAGCATAAAATACTACCCTATCGTCAAAAAGATTTATTAATATTTATATCAAGTTTTCGTTGTAGCCAAGAACGATTCCTGTGTCGCCCACTAAAATTCCAGCAGAAAATGAATTGGTTCTTGTCACGCGAGCAATCAGGCAAAACGTATTCGAGATAGGATATGGAAATGAAGAAGTCAAGGTCGATCGGTGATCGCCTGAGATCGCTTCCTGCGTATGTACAGGTATATACCTACCACAGCATACGAGGCAGAAATAGCGATAGCCACGGAATCGGGTAAAATAAAATTCGGGCTTGGGACAGCGGTATAAGAATGTATGTGACCTCAGCCATCTACCGCTCGGCTCCCTGGGACACGAATAAAATAAAAGGAGAGGAATAAAAATCAGAAAAATGGTCACAGACGAGCAAGAGAGAGTCCGAGGGTGGAGTTCTTTCCATCTTCCCTCACTACCCCCGGACACACACTCAGCAGCTCGCGGTCAGCAACGGACTCCGGTTGTCTCAGCTGAGAAATATACGACGCCGTCGGCAAGACGCAGGAACACAAACCACCGCAGTTGTTTCCTCATCTATATATGTATATCTGCGTGGGTGGGTATAGCTATGTAGGTACATACCTATGTACATACTAGACAGAACCGAATCACCTTGCCAGGTCAGTAGAATGAATACATTGCTTCATAGCTTCAGCCACTGTTTGCCGAAGACACGCCTCGCGACGTCGTTTAACGCTAACGCAGGGTCAGTCAATCTTCTTTGTCCAAAATGATACGTGCCTGGGCCCGAAGGGTGGCTGCGGATTCGATAGTTTCGTAGTATTTCAAGTAGAAAGAAAAAGCCTGGGACTCTTAATGCCGGTTGAGTCGGGTTGACTGTCTTTTTGTTTCATCGTATAATTTCATGAGGGATTTATACTTTGATAGCTGAAAATTTGAGAGAGATGATACAAACAAGCGATTTCAAATTCGGGATATCTTGACTGTATTCAGTCCACGTTACGGGTAGGTACGTTGTTGCGTGTCGGAAATATTAAAATGGTGTACAAAAGAAAATGCAACTGAACTGGTGAACGGTGACTACCCAGTTCGTTTATTTTCATTCGTCGTGTAGTTCGCGTTGAGAATTTCTACAAAATTCACTCAAGCCTTTGAAATGGTTCGTTCAAAAATCTAGCTGACAGAAAAGACCGTACATAGTTAACTTTCCTCCGCACGTACGCATTTCTCTTCGAACTTTTCTTTTTCCTAAGTCAAAGTCGATAAGTTCGTAAAAGGATCTTTAGTGATGTAATAAAATCTGATGGAATTGCAATTGAAAATGCCGATGCGAGGAAAAGAGAAGAAAGAAGAAGAGGAGAGAAAAAAAAAACACACCAAGAATTCCAAGAAGAAACTACGCGAATACGGGTTAGACATTTCTTCCTGTAGGATGGTTCCTGTGGGTTATTTCGTCCATCCAGGGTTTTTCGCCGCTAGAATTCCGCGAGGCAAAGAAAAACTCAGAAAACCCGGCCAATCCTTCCGTCAACCTTGACTCGATTGGATTCAATTAGCTTTTCTTCGTTGCTGCGAACATTAAAGTGCAAGCGCTGAATTGATCGGCAACATATTTCACCTTCTACTTTGCACCGCGGCAGACGGCCAAAAGAAGCAACGATTTTAGCAATATAATTCAACTCGTTACTCCAACTGTAATATTACTCTCCGGCGACACCGTAACGTGTAAAATACGACCCACGTCGCGTCGTATGCTGTGTCATAATCCATTTGGAATACCGACAAAATTTTCGACTCATGGACCCACATTAGTTTGGCAAAAGTAATCTCTTAGACATCATTGTATTGCACCGAGTTCTGTCCGCGTGTAAGATTGAAAGACAGATGAAAGGCGAAATGTGTCAGTAAAAACAAGACTCTTGTTTGTCCATTGGTCCTTGAAAGCTCTCGAACCCTTTTCAACGAAACCTTTCCCGCCCAGCTCAACCCATTGCTACCCCCTCAACGCCAAAGACATTCGACAAGCTCTCCTATTCCACCACCGGGAGATGCCAGGTTGAGTGTTGTGACCAGAATAGCAATATTACCTGGAGTCGCTTCGACAGTTTCCATGGGGATGTCTTCTAAAGGTATTTGCAATGCTTATCGCCATAGTGACTTCGTTTCTCGCGGGGTTCAACATTCGTTTACTTTCGATGCTTCTTACCCTTGCAAGAGAATTTTGAACGAACAATAAAGATTCCCTCAGATTTTCTGCTTTCTTTCCTTTATCTTTATTTTTCTCTTTTTACTGTTTTTTTTTTTTTTTTTTTTTTTGTTTTCGGATATTATATTAACGCGGGTGTTCAATCTGCTTTAAACTTTTCAATTAAATTTTTCATCCCTTTGATCAACAAAACTCTGTGCGTTCAATTAACCCGCGGAATAACTTTTTCCCAAACTTTAATTAACCCCTTTGATCGGTTAACTGCAGACAATATTTAAGATGAAATTGGGTCGATAAAAAATGTTTTTTTTTTTCTCCGACCCCGACAGGATTCGAAGCCCTGCGGCCTAATGTCCTAATGTCCGGTCAGGACCTCCCCATTAATATATGTTGTCATACTGCCACACCATCCATTCATCACTGCTAAGTCTATATTTGACACACAAAAACTCATGCCTAGGGTCGCCGGTCACCGGGTGGACATCACGTCTGCTTAATTTCGAGGGAAAACATTTTTCAAGTGACAAATATTACCACGCTCACTGAACGGTCTTTCATAAAATATGCACAGAACCAAGTTCGACATTAGCATCACCATTGCCAATCCCCGCGCTTTCTACTTCGCGGTAAAATCGTGTCGACGAAACTCGATCCGAAAATTAAAAACCCAACGTTTGATCGATCGCGGAATGTTTATTCGGTGCAGAGATGTCACCCTCGTTACCAGAACCACTACTTTATTGATCGCCCCATAAATATATCCCTCGAGCAATCCTCAATCCGAGGGTGGCGCATCGACACATGTTATATCCTGAAAATTTGACGTATATATCGGTACGATTGAAAAGGGGAATACAATTTTTGTCGATTTTTTTTCCACCTTTCTTTCTTTATTTCTTTTTTCCGTTTTTTTTTTTTTGAAACGCGGTGAAAAATTAGGGGACAGAACTGAAGCTTCGAGACGTGTAGACATGTGTATAGTACACGTGTAACATGTATCTTACGGTAGGAAACGGAACAACGTGTATGGGGGTGACCTGCCACAGTCTGCGTCGCGGAATAATTCAAGTAGCTCGAGTATAGCCCGCAAAGCTGTACTAGACTCAGACAAAGCCTAACGAAGCTTCTATTCAGCAACAGTAGGTACTGCAAGCCCAACTTCACTTCCATTATGCTTACTCACAACTCGGAATGTATCTCAATGTACATACGTAGAGTAGAATTGTATAGTGGGGGCGCGTCACGGCTTTTCTGCGTCCTGTATATCGTCTACCCTCCGACGTTTCATCGCACAACCCCCTACATCGCCGTCAAACAATTCGACAGTTTTTCAAGCTGGAGAAAGTCGGCCCACCATCGGCCGCAGAACTTCTCCAGAGCTTTTCCGCAGGCTACGTCGGAAAGCATTTACCACGAATAATGCTGAATGGGGGAGAAATTCTGGTGAATCATTTCTCCACTTTTTTTATTTTTATTTTTTCTCATCGTTTTTCATCTTCCACGTGTATTTCTTTGCTCCGTCGCTCAGCCAGGTCTGAGGAAAAAGTCTTCGAGTACATTCTAACGTATTGTCGACTTGATCGACGTGATGGCAAGACTGATTTGCCAAACACCTGTATTCTTCTCGAAAGATTATAAAAAGTAAGAAGAACAAAAAACGAATGAAGAAAAATGAGACAAAGAATAGGGGAGTAAAGTACAGAGAATACAACGAGATACATCCCCGAGAGGCTCATGGACGAGGGTGTGCCGAGGTTCTCTCTGGCTATATGGCTTTCCATGGAATTATATTTCTTCGGCGACCGCATGAGCCCGAAGAGTCGTAAGAAATCGCGCCATATAAAAATAAATACTGAAATAACATAGCGACCCCTTGTATAAACATTTCCTTCGGGTATGTGATTCGATAACAGAGCCGAACGTTTTCTCCCCGATTATATTTGCCTTGTACCTTTGATGCAGTGCAAACATATCATGTATTTCTTGCCGATAGTATAGGAATATATATATATACGATAGTATTGTTACATATTATACGAGGAGTGACCAAGATTTCACAAGGTCCACCTTTCTCTCGTCTCGTCTCGTCTCGACTCATCTCATCTCATCTCGCCCCGTCTCTTCTCGTTTCATATCAAATGAATGCACCCTGCATTTCAATTTATAGATAGATCATACATGTATGTACATATACCCGCGCTGTGATCGCTTCTTCGTACGCGTCATAAAACCGTTATAGGATACAATAACGAGCGTTTCGTCGAGCTGAAATTTAACGAGGAATATTTACGGCCCAGCTTCGATGACGGAGAGCTGTACAGGTTGTTTTGGTTTATCCCCTCCGACCCGAACCGGTCGGAAATTAGTTGATCGTATTCAGTTTAACTATACCGTTATAAAAAGGGAACACATAAAAGTAAAAAAAAAAAACAGAAAAAAAAAACTACAAAAATTCTATGATTAAGGTAATAAAATTCGGAAGGCGGAAGCCCGGGGCATTTTAGGACGCTGATTGGCTCCGTCTAAGCACCCAATTAGAGCTGCTATTAACCCCGTAACTGTGCCCATCGTTTTACCACACCTTAAACGAAACCTGATCGTTCCAACGTCCGAGGCTGTATTAAGGCCTAACCGTAGTGTCCTTAATGCCCTGGACGTCCGTCGTTAATTCTTAGTGGGGCAAAATTGCTTTTGGAAATTGAAGGCAAAGGTTGTCACTATTCAATATTTCTTCGATACAAGTGAACTGCGAACGGGGACAACGCCGATCATCATTACCGCCGGAAATACCTTCCGATGTAGGTATCACGGTTTCTTGAAATATTTATTACTTCAAGTTTGCCTTGTCATCAACGAACTCTATGCCACTATTCCAACGGCGGATATAGAGTCGATATAAATTCAATTAAAAACGATTTATGCTATTTATACTATCTCTTGAAAAAGTTCATACCTACAGACTTTTGGATGATTCAATTTTTCAATTATAATTATCTCATTCAAATACAACTCTACAGAAATATTTGGTAACTTCAAGGTACTACCCTTTCATCCATGATTTTTTCAACATTTAGTTTTCCCCTGATTGCGTTCATAATTAATCTAATGATCTAATATATATCGACTTCGTCTTTCGGGCTGTTCGGTTCGCTGATCTTTGTCAAAATCTTTCTGAATCTTGAATCTTGAATAATGTGCTGTATAAGGTAGATAAGGTCGATATCGCACTGTCGATATCACTGCTGGAATATTTTGTGAAATACAGTCTAGTCTTCGAAGAAATATTGTAACATGCAACTATAAGATCATAAATTAGGATCAAAGTTTCCGTGATTTATTGCCCACGGTGTCGTTACGGTGCCGCTTATCGTACGCATGAAAATTGACATTTCGTAATGTATTTGGAAGCATTTATCTTTCTAGTAATCACAATAAACTAGAGTATCTTTATCAACCGCAATCGATCAGATCGTGATTGTGAAACGAGCAGGACGTAACTATAATACCTATACAGAAAAATGGAAATGAGTGAAATGACAAATGTGAAAATCGTGAATAGGCAAATAAGTGTGACCCAGCATGCGACGACGAATGCAACAGACACAGAAATTGCAATTTTAAAGTCCTTTCAACGACTACGACAGCAACCCAGTCATTACACCGTACGCGAATTGTATATAAATTACACGATCAAGTGAACCTCTATTCTTCCAGGTTTCTACTTTGCTAACGGCAACATGTCGCGCGTAAGGAATGGGCAGAAAATAAAATGGCACGTACGTCGTATAGGCCAGTTTTATTAGCAAGTATTCACCAGCTTCTATACTGTCGACGTGAGCTAGCATCAAGTAGCTATGAACCTTACCCACTCTCTATGTCTTTCTTATTTCTCTCTTTTCCCATTGTTGGAAGAGTGACAAAACAGAGATCTGACATTCAAGGTCTCCTCTCAAGTCTCAACTCCAGACCCGTTTCCGTTGTCCCTTAGGAAACGGGGCCTCGCGTGACACTCGAATGACAGCCAGAGTTGCTACACGAGCGTAAAATCGCACAACTGTCCCACTGGGTGATACACACATTGAGCAAGTGTCAACTTACGAGTGAGTTTTATCCAAACTTTTTCATATCGGCCAACTTGCTACCAAACTTTCGTCCGTACTGTCACAACTTATTACTTACAATTCTGCCGCAAATGAAGAAGAGAACACCTACCAATATCTTGTTTCCTCTTCACTTTTTATACACGATATTTGACACCCCCGAAATTACGCTTTGAAATTTGAACAACCGAGTTTGGTAGGGCAGCCACTCGTGTCTGTTTGATGATCAACCTTTCATTATTCAAAAAGACACGCTCCAAACTGGGGGAAAAATACTATATTCAAATGTGCCCCTAGCCAGAACCATATTGTATGAGTACACCCTTATTTTTATTCCCTGAAAAAGAGTGGAAGATTACCCAGAGATTCGAAAAATATTTACTACTTTGGTTAAAAACACTGGATTCCGTACAGTTTTATAAATCGCAGTTGAAAATACCGCTGCAGCTTTTAACCAGCCTTGACTAAGATGGATTATGACAGACTAGTACAGTTTATCTATCATTAGAGAAACTGAAATAATGTTACAAAGAATCCAGCGCTCGTCAAACGCTCATTACTCATTTATTACTCTATATTTACGATCATTCAGCTTCAGAGTAAATTGAATTGTTTTTTCACTCGTCATGACCTAATGTAGAACTTCTGCAATTACAGATAGAAATCGTATGATGGGTATTAGCTATTGTATAAACTAATGGAATGGCAATTTGAAACTTGTCAAGGAAAGGAGGCGCGCTCATAAATCACGACACGTAATGCCTAATCATCACAGAGACACAGATTACAATTCTATTTCAGTTTTATACAAATATTCATCAACTCAATCATTGATTTTTTACTCATACTCGAAAAACTGGGACTTAATCGTAAGTTACAAAAATTGCAGACTCATGAACGGCACTGATCGTTAGCTGCATCTGCAAACGAAAGTATAGGAACGTGGATCGGAAAATCACAGGATACGATCACACGCATAAGCTATCAATCCTGCGTACGGAAAACGGCGCATTACTTTTTGTTAAAAAAGATCAAAACTCGGAGCCATTGGCAATACAAACTATACAGCTACCAGCTGGGCCCCAGCATTATCGAGTGCTATAAAAACGTCGTGCACGTCTGAAGCCCCTGATGTGGAGGTAAGTCTTATGCTAAAACGTGACGTACTAACTCGTGGAACGGCTGCATCGTATTTTATCATGAACTAGTTCGCAATTTCATACCTTCGGCGAGCTAGGTGCGGTAATCAAACCTAGCACAGGAGAATTCCCCGGAGCACGTCTTAAATATAACAACTCGAATTTCAAAACGGAACTCTCCTATTCCTACTCGGTTTAAATGGTCCTTTGCATTCACTATTTCAACCCTTTAAACCCTTTAAACCCTTTAAACCTCCGAGCTCAGACTAAAACGTCAAGAGAGGACATTTGATCCGGTGACAAACTTTCCCTGGAGCGTATGGGTGCAAGATAAGGTATCTCGATCCTTCTCTCATTGTCCGCTCCGCTATCTCTTGCAGGCCCTACGATCGTCACTAAATCCTGTATATCTTATTATTCTCTAGATGCGTTCCAGGAGTGAACTAAAACTTTACTTTGACTACGTTAAAAGTCGATTACCTACTCCATGATGTATAGAGTCAGCAGTCTTGAAGTTTCGGTGGACTCACTTTGAGACGAAGAATATTAAACTCCGGCAAGGCAAATACACGCGATACAAGACCCATGCATAGGCTACGCGGGAGATTTTGGCATGCAGGACAGGGAGCCTCTAATGCTGAAATATCGTCCGTACACCAACGATCGCCCCTCCATATTCTAAAAGCACGAAAGCTCGCATGCGTTTCACCGAGAGGAGCCAATAGAGATTTAACTTCCGGAGGTAGATATTTCGGCCCAAATACAAAGCCTCATGAAACATAATAGGAGTCAATTTCTCGATTATGATTACAATTTGCGGATTATTCTTCTCCTCGTTTGATTCAAGCTATATCTTCGCAGATCTACTGCGCCCTCCAGACAACGGAAATGTGTCGCTATGTACTAAAAGTCTGAACTACCTGTTACATTCCACGATGAGCGATAGAAAAGTGAAAAGTAGAGCTCACCTCGAATGGGCAATTTGAAGTTGAGTTTTTGATATAGGTATTGAATATTAGATATGAGGGAAAAATATTTGCTCAGCTATCGGGTGAAGCTAGGGGAAATTATTTGACTGGTCACCCCATAGCTTTTAATATTTGAATACCTAGCTGGAGCAAACATCAATTATTACTGTCGATTCATAGATTTTTTTATCAATTGTCGAGGAACATGAATATGTTCTCCTTATAGTGACTGAAGGGAAAGACGTAATGCCTACGTGTTTTTATTGGACCGTATTTTGGCTATTCTGTAATTGATGACAACACGACTTAAGGGATCATCTCAGTGTGACCGCCCGAAAAATCACTGATTTTCGCGATTTTTTTTTTCATGGTTAGGATATCCTAATCGGTTTGGGTTTTTTTTTAATAAATTAAAGCAGCGATGAAGAATACAAAATGATTTTTGTTGCAGTGATTTTTTAGTTTTTTATTATTGTTATTAATTATCAAAAATGTTGTGAAAAAAACAACGGTGTCCGCTGCCGAGAGAAGAGTTTTCAAGCTATCGATTTCAAACTTCTACAGAACATTCTTCTTGTCATTCTCTATCCTCCTATGGAAGCTTTTTTTTTTAAAAAAAAAACTTCCTATTTTTTTTCTCGAAAAACTGTCGAAAAAAAAGGCCAAATTCACTACTTTTTGTTCAAATCGCCGCCATTTTGTCAAAAAAAATTAAAAAAAAAAAAGCTTCCATAGGACGATAGAGAATGACAAGAAAAATGTTCTGTAGAAGTTTGAAATCGATAGCTTGAAAACTTTTCTCTCGGCAGCGGACACCGTTTTTTTTTTCACAACATTTTTGATAATTAATAACAATAATAAAAAACTTAAAAATCACTGCAACAAAAATCATTTTGTATTCTTCATCGCTGCTTTAATTTATTAAAAAAAAACCAGACCGATTAGGATACCCTAACCATGAAAAAAAAAATCAGTGATTTTTCGGGCGGTCGCACTGAGATGATCCCTTAAAGTTTGTTATAATTAACGGTGAGACGACATAGTCGTGAATCTCTGTTCATGACTCTCGGAGAAAACCAGTTGACCGCAATCCTCAGAAAGTTCAAATCGTTTTTACCTCAAAAACTCTAACTGTAGACGTCAGAGCGATCTATTTGTAAAGCCGGGAATGGGTGGAGAGGAAGGGTTGCTGTGGCGGGTGAGGACTCGACTGGTACGGGGGCTACCTACCCCTCTTAATCCCCTTTCGTGACAGTCGCTTGTTTTTCCGGGTATACTCTCGCATGTTTCTCGTTTCACAACCGGCAATGCTGTTTTGTCTTTCACTAACCCAAGCCGCACAGTTATTCATGCTCTGTTGCACCGCACGTTCAAGTACGCTGGTAGGTATATGCCTCAATTTGTGCTGCATTTTCCATAAAAACATTACCACCCCCTAACACTGAAAGCACAAACTGCAAAGCGAATAACGTAGTGCATCCACACGCAAGCCTATCCCTTGCATTAGTTTTTTTTTCCCCACAAATCACTTCATGGACGAATGATTGCTCTTGCGATATAAGAAATTAGGGATTTTTGGGTTGCTGGGAGGATAGAGTATCTGATATAGATATACGTATAAGGAGTAACGAATGATAACGTTAAAACTCGTAATCGAGGTAATGTCTTATGTCTGAAAGAGAAGGAAGAAAAAAAGAAAATATAAAAAAATATTCTATCACAGCCTTAAGCACTGCTGGGGTGCGAGCAATAAATTATACCTATTCTCTACGAAAGATGCTTTATTCCGCTACTGGTCTGCCGCAATTTATATTTGTTATTTAGAGCTTCTGGATGGAACGCGGCTGTATCTTTGCGCAACTTGAAAAACTGCTGCCTGCTCTTCCCCGGTATCTGTTTATCTTGCAAGACAAAGAAATATCTCCCTTTTACAGAGGCTCACTTCTTGCTTGACAATATGCCGTTAATCAATTAGCCATATATCTCAACTTACACCTTACTGACTTTTATACCAAATCTCGAAGATCGGATTACTGTAATTCTATAAAGCCGGTAGGGACAACATTTCGGAATCACGTGTCCTGTTCAAACATCGGTAGTTACAAACCCCTTTTAACAAGGGCGCGATTACAGTTGCCCTCAAAATAGTGGAACGCAGTTATTTGTTAGTCAAACTATATTTACGTCACAAAGCCGACATAGCTACCTTCAACAAGTACCACGAACTGCATTGTTCGTTGGCTGCAACTCTGTCCTAACGAACTTGTAGCTATGTACTCAATTCCACGCTCACGAAACGTTTGGAAAATCGAAAAAGCTCTACGGCCCAACAGTCACGACGTACATAGCCGTACAGCTGGTGTGCCCAAAGAGCCATTATTTCGTATACTATGGCCGGCCATTAGTCCAGTAGTTGTTGGACCGCTGGTGACCGACCACGTGATCAAACTATTCTAGCGGATAAATTGGGCAACCCCAACCCCCTGACCTATTGGGTTACGACCTTTTTCTAAGCCGGGTGCTGGCCCGAATGAAAATACCAATAGATTGCACGTCGACTTCAAACATTTACCGGAAATAAAATTCCCTTTAGTTGGACGAAAATCTTCGGAGTGTCGTTGGCCACTCACAGGAGCCCGAAGTTCGACTATAGAGTAGCAGGGGTCCCTTGAGGGCTAAAGGGATGCCAAGCAATCAAATATTTTGTCGTGCTGCCGAAAACCACCGCCCGTCCACATGCCACTCTATATATCCCTATGTTCGTATCAGTGTGGGTTTATATATTTGTGCAGGAGGCTGTTTTTGCCGAAGCTACGAGCGACGAGAAAGACAGAAAAAAAAAGAGAGAAACAGAACCTCAGCTGATCTTTGCGCCCTTTGAGGGGGCCTCAGACTCTCGAAACACGCAGACTATGATTCAAATTAAGATACGAGATTACAAACCGACCGCGGCGAGCTACCTATTGCCTCGAGTTTTCATTAAAACATAATTCACTTCACTTACCTTGCCATATCGTTGTAGATAATACAAAGAAAAAGCTATCCGCTTTCATAAAATCCAATTTAAAAACTATTTCTGATTCAAGAATACCCATCTACCTACCTCACCTACCCTTCGCGTATAATAAAATGCTGGCCGAGTACTCTTTATCTGGCCTCCAGCTAATTTGAATTTTATTATTTCATAATTGAAATAGTTCAGTCGTTTCAGATCACTGCAGACTCTCTGAGAAATTGTAATATTTACCAGCCAACCGAGCCGCGGTGGCTAATGGCTCGGAGCGGTGAATCTCTGCAGGAAGCGACTCGGTACCCGTCTCTGCCCTTAATATTGAACGCCTGTCTTGGAAGCATTATGCGATATCAAGAGTACGTATACTCGAGAGTATGAACTTAGATGATCGAAACATGAAAGTTGAGCAGAAGATTGATCAGGTTCTTTTCAGATAAAATTATTAAATGATAGGTAGGTAGGTAGGTATTGATTTTTAGGCGCAGACTACTTTATTCGAATACAACTTTATCACACCGATACATCGAACGGGCGTGGGAGTTTGTCATCTACCCAACTGACTTACTTATCAGATTTTTACAACCCTGGTGGAAATTTAGTTCTGACACTTGGTGAAAACTCCCTAAAAGTTGACCAGTTTCGAGTTTTGAAAGTTAATCCGAAAGATCAGAAGAACAAAAGATCGATTTTTCGGAGAAAAGAAAAGGACTGTGAAAGTTCAAATTACTTGTAATAATTTCGAGATCGAAGTAAGGGATGAAGACAAATTAGCAATATCCTCAATATGAAATGTGAATTCGAGGCAGGTAAAATAATTCCATTGTAGACAAGATGTAAAAGGACAAGAACTCTGTAGACTTTTGTGAAAAACTCTAAGATCGTCATACAGCTGAGAAAATCTGAGGAATTCAGACAACGTAATTATTTCTTTGGAAAAGCCGAACAGTTGGTTTTTTGCGAAATTATTTTCAAGAGATAATTTGAACAAAATTCTCACGGTCTGTAAAGTAGGAGTTTAGAAGAATTTGTCTGAAGTACTGTCGACACAGGTATTGTATAAAATTATCCACAAATCCTTGACTCGTGTAACTAGATGAAATTTCAAACCGTGCGACTATACATAGGTATAGATATATCATATATCTCCCAAAAAACGAGACTTGTTTTATTTCAACGAGTTTCATTAAACGCATAGAGCAGCAACGAATAAAGCACAGCGTGGATGCCGCTAGCTGTGATCGAGTGGAGAGTATCGAATGTTCACTCTCCGTGTTCACTCCAATAAACTTCAGGCCTGGCAAGTTTGCTCCCGCTGGTGTTCATCCTCTGAAGAGGAGACGCGGTGTCACCAGCTCAATGTACCTACTGGGTGATCGAGAAATCGAAAAGCTTTCATGATCAAAAAAAGCTCAACCCTCTTGTCAGTTTTATATAAATAGATCATATATGAATTCGAGTCGCGATCTTCAAAGCGAAAGCATTCACGAACACTGCAACTAAACTCAAATTTTTTGCTCATGCATTCATTAGTTTCTCTTTTAGAAATTGGAGAGATACGTAGCAATTGACTGGAATGCAAGATGGCATAAAACCTACCCGGTTTTAAAAAGATTGAAATTTTTATGAGAATGCATGGGATATCTGCAGCATTTGCTCATCAGACATCGTCATCTTTCAGTCGAGATGGCAAGAAAAGGCGAAGGGTAGGTAGGTACGTGCACCTTCCTATACTGCATTCTTGCAAGCCGTTATCAGTATGGCGTTGGCCTCCGGTGGCAAAAAGATAAATGATAGTATTTACGTGAATCCCAGCAAGATGAAATTCCTCTCCCACTTTCCGTTGACTAATTGCAGTCTTCCGCCCCCAAGTCTCACCTTTTTCCCCTCGACCCCTTGAAGCCACCCGACCAAGCCAGACTTACGTACCTCTTCTTACTTGACACTCCCGGTGCAAACCTGGGTAGTCTGTATAGGTATGGAAGCCGAGAAGTGAAAAGCTCGAGCTAAGAGTAGGTATAGGTACTGTCGCGCGGAAGTATTTCATTTTTATGGTATGCATTTATGGTGCAGAGAATTAACTCCGCTGATACAGCTGCGAGTGAAAAAGGACGTGCTTTGTAGTCAAAAAATAATATTAATTATAAGAAGATGTTGGAGCAGCTGCTGTTAGAGTTAGTCTAATTGTTAGCTGTTGATAAAAATGAAGAATGCGTACATATAGCTCGGAATGGGAAATGATCATTTTCGCCACCCTCGTACATTGAGAATAGAAATGATTATTTTCATCGGAAGAACAATTCTATGATTTGTCGATTTAATTTTTTCATCTGTTGGACGATAACCGATTTAGCGCGCGTCTGCTTTCAACAGTTTCTTTTCCTATTATACCATTTCAGACAAGTACAGTTCGTTTTTCGATGATTATATATTCCTTATAAAATCGACGAATTTATTGCCTAGATCTACTCGAAATATTGAATTATTTCACTACGTGTTTAAAATACAAAATAATGTACAAGATGCTCCGCAACGTACTATATTACGTACACTTGAAACGTCACTCTCGTTTTATACGTAAATTACACCTTGACAAGATTTATTTCAACGCACCTTGACAGGATTATCGATTCTCAGCAAAAGTTTTTTCGCACTTGATATTCAATAACAGTGCACTAGCGTTATGCGTCTACTACATCATAGTTTGGCGTAGTCTAATATATAAAATCTGCCAATTCCGCGATTCTAGCTTTTTGTTAATAATCTGAAGAAATTGCTACGATTTTTTCTTCAATTTCCTGTAAGAAGCGGTATTTCATTATTCCAATGGTTATAAAGTTTTTCAAAGAGTTTAACACATCGCGTAGTTTATTACGTGCGTCGAGATCGAAAGAAACCTTACACTGCAGCATATCTCATTATACGGAGCGTTTCGCTAACAGTGTTTTTACTTCCCATTTACCGTATATTCTCATATTACAGTCCACTTTCGCGTGAAAGCCAATCTGCATGAGTTTGAGAAAAAAAATTGCAAGCAAACCTACTAACGATTCACGAACGAATAATTTATAGATCAGTGTCTGCCTCGTACTAATATTTTATTGAATTATATTAGAAATTTGTCCCGCGAATCACTGTGACCTTTTACTCGTACATAAAGTTTAATTTCATGTCTAGCCAGTTTTTTGTTCGAACCACAGTTTCCGATAAGCCCTTGAATAAAGTAGATTTGCAATTTGTTTATAAATTAAATTCCACGTCGTCGTAGCGAAATCTGATGTTAAATCTGATTTCTTTTCAATCAAATTCTGACCAAATTCGATCAAAAGGAGGTCTGGGAGGCGTTGAATAATTAATCTGTAGGATAACTGGAGCAGAAAGAGTTCAGGTTTAAAAATAAATAGATTTATAGACACGTGTTAATTTCGTGTTATAATTTATTGATAGAAACAAACGTCCGTAAATATATTAATGTACACACGCCGGGTTGCAAAGAAAATACAACAAACGGAAAACCTTTTATTGCTTATACTATTCGCCATGAGTTTCATTCGTATTCTATGATTCCACTCGTAGAATAATTAGTACTTACCACCATACTTTCTTTGAAAATGGACGTAGAAATTGATCAACTTATAATTTAACTAATATACCATGATAATTGAATTGACGCAACCTGGTCCTAAACATAAAATGCATTTACTCAATTCTAATATTGAAGAATATTTCGTCCAACAAACTAAATTGAATTGGTCGATTTATTTTTGAAATACTTCGGGTACTAACGAATCGATCTGACAAATTCGTTCTAGTTTGCTGGGCGATTTTCACTGTCGAATATTCCTAGGCAAAATAGTCTATGTACGTGAAAAAGAAAAAAATACTCTATGATATTGTTTCCACCTTAACAGTTTCCATCTGACGTTGATCATCGGCGATAGGGCAGTTTCCGATAATCTCCTTGACGTGAATTTTTTCGTGCCTAACTAACTTTGGTTTCGTGACGAAAGCCTTATTACAAACTGTACAAATGTAAGGCTTTTCACCGGTGTGCACTCTTTCGTGTATTTTTAAATGACCCGACTCAAAGTAAGACTTGAAGCATATTTTACATCGGAATTTCTTTTCTCCAATGTGATATTTCAAGTGTCTATTCAACTCTGGACGCGAGAGAAACGAGGTTTGACACAAGTGACAAGGATATTCTCGTTTACCAGAATGCATCTGCACATGTCTAGCCAGTTCCGAATTGGTGTAATAACTTTTACCGCAAGTCTCACAGATGTATCTGCTCCCTAACACGTGGCGTTTAGTGTGCATTTTGAATGATTGTACGTTTGTAAATTCTTTATTGCAAATAGTGCAAGTGGACGGAGTGTCGGTATGAATGCCTTCGTGATACTTCAGTTCAGATTTTTTAACAAAACTCTTACCACAAACGACACAAACAAAAGCTTTGTCGCCTGTGTGACCTCGCTCGTGTTCTTTTCTCAATGCGTTAGTTATGAATGCCTTATCGCAAAATGTACACTTGAAAGGTTTTATGCCCATATGTCTCCTGAGATGTAAAGTATGCTCATGTTTTTGAGTAAAAGTTTTATCGCACTGAGTACAAGGGAAATTCCCTACCGATCTTGGCTTTATACGCTCAGACAAATACTCTTTCACACAATAAAATATATCAGACTTATACTCCGCGTCGTTAGCTACGTCTAAATTCAATTCTAGATCTACAGAACCACCGTCTTTCTCATATCCGATTGTAGGGCTGGTTTCACTGTTATTACCATCGATTTCAATTATTCTATCTCTATCCTCAACTCTGTCTCCAATCA
Organism: Rhogogaster chlorosoma; assembly: GCA_944452935.1. Taxonomy (NCBI): domain Eukaryota; kingdom Metazoa; phylum Arthropoda; class Insecta; order Hymenoptera; family Tenthredinidae; genus Rhogogaster; species Rhogogaster chlorosoma. The sequence goes on along the minus strand of OX101799.1, from coordinate 14,596,381 downwards.
TATCATCGGCCAAATTACTCTCAGCTACTGTTTCTGAATGATTTTCATCGCTCTTTGATACTTCTAATACATATTGGTAATTATCATCGAGAATTTTGTCCACCGTATCATAGACTTCTTCCCCTCCCTCTATTCTCTCGATATCTGCCTCTGATTTAATGCTATCTAGATTTTTACGCTGGGCAAAGTGTTCAGTGATATGATCTTTCAATTCTGACAAAAATTTGAACGACTCGAAGCACAATTGACATTTTATATCCGTGTCGTAAGCATCGATCTCTTCTCTATCTTCCCCATGCTCGGTGGAAAAGTGACTATTCAATTCATCCTCCGTTAAAAACATTTCCTCGCATTCGCTGCAAGTGTAAACAGTCTGAATCTGAGATTCTAAAGCTTCGACGTATATCTTTTCTGAACTCAACAATTGCCTGATACCTTCTAAGTCGTCTAACTCTGAGGCGCTTTCATCCTTATCGCAAACATCAGACGCTATTGGGTCTTGCGCTTTTTCGGGGCTTAGTGAATACTCGCTTTTAATATTTACTACCGTTTCTAGGTTCTCGCTATTCTGAGCTTCGTCTATACTGCAAATGTTCAGTACTTGAGTGCCGTCTTCTGATTGAACTAAAATAACGTTAATCGCTGACGGATCAATGTCGGAATCCTGGAGATTATTTTGCAGCAGAAATTGTTCCAAATCAATATTCTCCTCGTCTGTTAATTCTATGGTCTTATCTAAGTGTTCTTGTTTTATTATCATCTGATCCTCGGACGTTTCCTCCGCTTGGCCTGCAGTTTCCAAACAGTTACGTAATGTGCGATCTGAAATTTCGACCAGGAGACGAAAATTGTAAGACTTTTCCACTTGGTGACGGCATATGTGACAGATGAGAGAAGGTAGTCCATCATCTTCGTCGACCTATAGAAATGGTTCAATTGACATTAAAGACTAGTTAATACGTTAATTATTTCATATTATTGATTGCCATATGATGAAAACCAAGCATCGCAAGTAATCGTATATTTTTCTATTCCAGGGGTTTGAGTTTGGTTATTGATTGAAGAGAAATAACCTCAAAAAAGCGAACTTTGAAACGTCGCTTTGACTCAATGAAGGGAAGCTTTTGGTTGTTTTCTTTTTTTTTGTATTTATTTGTTTATTTAAATAGGGAGAATATTTGCACTGGTTATTAATATAATATTGATGTAGTTATGTATTTATAACGAAATAATGAAATTATTTTCTTTTTTGATATAAACGCATCCCGAGAGGATGCGTCTCTTTGTGATGATTGAAGAGGTGCGTTTACTCGAAGCAGTGAACGTGCCCACCACACCCACCTGCACACGTGCGATCGTTGATATTCTTTGAGCAAGTGAAAATTCTCCGTCTTCTGTATCGACGGTTTGGAAAATAGATGCCATAACTCCATCCTGTTTCAAACAAAGTCTGCATATTTCACTAAATTTTCGATGGAACGTTTCTCTCGTCGCCATAATATGACGAGAACTAGATGACATCTATGTAGTTCTATATTCAATGCCACTTAATTTTAATATCTTGATTTTCATATTCCCAATCTAACGTTCGTATTCCACGTTCTGTAGAGTTTATGCAAAATCTTCGAATATTTAACATTGTATACATCATATCTTATCTATTTTGAGTCTAAAGATTAATTACGTTGTGCTAAAATTGGCATAAGGGGTGTCAAATGGTATCGCCATCCGGTGGTCGATTATATGAACTATTTTTACCACGACATATATCCGCCTTGTTATGCGCAACCCTGCCTACAGGACTGGCTTGCGGGTTGCATATAACAAGCCATTACAAATACTTGTAGATATTAAAATACATTCATATCAGGGCAGCATAATAATAATTGTCGTAAAATTTCCGCGTTTGGATAGTTCGCATTAGGTATATCTAGCTTAAGTCTGATTCTCTCTTCCTTACAAATAGGGCAGATCGCAAGTATGTGATATGAATCATTGATATCGTTACAGTAATTACAGTAATTGGTCTCGAATTTAAACATTTTTTGCTCGATTATTATTCTAGAAGATATGTTGCAAATCAAACGTGTTGCGCTAAGATTTTAAACGAGTCAAGAGGAAGTCCCCGCTCACAACGTTAATAGCGAGTATATTTGAAGTGTGCTTGAGGATTGGCATCTGAGGAGATATTTAACATGTAATTGTCCTCGCTAGTTTGAGATAAATTCCTCTTTTTTGAAAATCGATTTACTGAGAATGAGTGCGAGTCCCATTGCAGATATCTGGGATCACTGCGGGGATTGAGCCCACAACAGGTGCCCCTACCCTAGTTCAGTGCTCGTATGTGGCCTGACTAAATCATGCCAGGGGGTAGACAAATGGTATCGCCATCTCGCGGTTGAAGTCACGAACTACTTTTGCCGCAAAAATTGTGCGGGAATTAGTTTGAATTCTCGGGATCGCCGGACGTAATAATTACCAATATAATATAACCAATTAGAATAATTAGAACCGATAAGAATATTTGAATAATGGGTTGAGCAACTTTCAGAGACGTGCGTGTAAAGACAGTGTACCCTGCATTGAATAGGTTTTGGAACACTCTGCACTTATGGTGCCGTCCCGAAGGCTCTGAAAGGCCGAAGCATTTATTTTCATTTAAATTACATACAGATGATAATAAAAAATTGCAAATCATTGGCTATAGTAGCCTGCTTAATGGTCAATAAATAATCGTTGTATATTATTCATTAGATGTCTAACTTTCAGTTTTATTCTAATCACTTTTAATTATCCCGAAGATTTGATATGGATTTGCGATTGATCTACGACCCTGCCGTCTGCGACCTGTAAAATAATTGACATGTTTGAGCTGGACTTTCACGCTTGCATCTCGAATCGATAAATGATAATCATAACTTTATGAATTCATGAATTTATTAATATTCATTTCTCTAACAAATCATATATCCAATTTTTAAAAATTAACCTTTACCCGGGCATGTTTCCACGTCGTTTACAATAAGATCATAACTTTTCCATACTTCCTTCGAATTAAGACACACCGTTCCACCTCCTCGCTCTAATTGAGCTTCCTGAAATCAATTATTCATTAGTCAATGTGTGGACAAGTAATATCGGTGTAAATGCAAAATACTATTAATATCATAAACATTTAAACATTAGTACAGATAATTTGTATGATTGAAAAAAATGAATCAGGAATACTCACAGCCCTGTTAATATCTCCTATGCATACCCAATTGAGATTTTTATTGATATTACTAGAGATAGCCCATTTTGAATGGTCACGTGTAGTTGGAAATACGACATTGGCCTGTTTCAGATTAATAGATTTGATATTCATCACTCTGAAATAATGAAGATAATTAATAAAAGATGTTCGACATATCACATGAGCTGACGTTTAATATATCAACTTCATCAAACTTACTTTAAGCCACGACAATTAGAGGGCAATCTACCGGGACCATTTGGCCATGTTTCAGCTAATAGATTTGCATCGAGTTGTGGCGCGACAAAATCATCGTACAAATCTGTGAAAGATAAAATTAGGATTCTTCATGCTGTACAAAATTTGGCCACTGTAGATGAATATGATGCATATATCTGAAGAATATTCGTTACCCTTTTCCCACTTGTCGCTTTTGGCAAAAGACAGAAATTCTATACCACCTAAAGATCGAATAGATGCTTTATGATTGTATGGAGCGTTTTTGACGCGTATCTTATTTGCTGCTTTAGTCAAAGATGGATACTGTTCAGCCAGCTTTTCCGGAAGATTATTCTTGTACGGAATAATTTGATTGTACATTAATTGTGTGCCTATTAGGTCAAATTGATCTTTATCAACTGAAATACACAAAAAACTTTGTCCATTAATTTTTCCTGTTTTCGGATAGTCGTACTCTTCATCCGACTGGTCTCTTGAATCCACAGATCTTTCGCTCCGGGATCTGACTGGAGGATCCGTTCCATGATCAGGTACTGGAGGATAATGGGGAACACTGTGAACCAGCCAGAAACCTTGTCGCACATCAGCCATCACTATGCCTTTAGTATGCCCATACTTTGCTGCAGAAGTCTTGTTGGGAGCTTGGTCATTATACAAAGTCCAAAGAATGGAATCATTCTATATTGTCCGGTAGAAAAACACTCCATATAGTCAATTGTACTTGCATAAAAATCTAACACTTGATTGCAAATGACAAAAACGTATACTTACTCTCGTGTACAAAGGTGCCAAAGTATTGCCAGGAATAGAGGTTTTGGATGCGACTGATTTTCCAGATAATTTCCATCCATCTTGCACGTTATTGCTTGTGATATAAACATATCCAACGCCCTTCTTTATTAGAGGATTACTAGTTTGCGATATCTTAGGGATTTTGTACATGACAAACCTGAAGTTCATGGATAAAAAATGTCGCTCATATTAGTTTATTCTGCGGCCAATTAAAAGCTACGATAAGATTATACACACTAACAGCAGGTTCAACTTTTGTAAGTTATAAATTACAATCTTCGAAATTATCCCTGATCTCAATCAATCGAAATTTTACTATTATTGATGTCTAATAAAAAATAATCGATTTCGAAAGAGTTATCAATATAGGCATCAACTTTCAATCCTAAAATCCGTATAATAAGTGCGTTATAATCATCTCATAATAATTCCTGGACTTCCAATCATTTCGTGACATTTTTTGATAATTCAAAGAATGTCGTGTATAATTCGTTTATTCAAAAAACTATCCAAATAAACCTAATCATTACTCGTTCATTTAAGAAAATCAATTTCACGCCAATGCAGGCTCTATATATGTATATTTGTATAGGTATGTAGTACATATGAACTCGTGCGCGCGCATATGTAAAAACAAGCTATAGTAGCAGGTACTACACACATAGAACACAACTAGTGTGTAGGCTGTTAGTGAGTCACTTACCAGTCCACTGGCTGATTTTCTTCGTCTCTACATTGCAATTGCGTATGAACTCCCGTTGAAAATGCGTTAGCGATAACAATTAGCAATGCAAAGCACGACGGATTGAGCATATTGCCGACTTGTTCTTTTATGCACATACGTATAATAATTTCTTGAAGATTTTTACAAATAGAGGAAAATCTTCCGAACTGACCGACGCCGCGCTCGAGCTACTATAAACTGTCAACATTATACATATAATTGACTAAACAATTAGAACCTTTGACCATGACGATTACCCCCAAGAGAAATGAATTGTGGTGAACCTCAGTAAATGATGGTTTACTTCTCTGATTGCGAAACTGCTGATAAAATCGACTTTATGTACAAGGAGAAATAAGAATGAGATCACGGCGGCAGTGCAGATAACTTGAACGTGCGATTTTAGTGATCGCGTCAAGTGTGGATGAATGCTATCCCTTCTCCACTCTGGCATCTACAATCGTGCTCATCAGATATTTATTTATAAGAAAAAAACATGAATAATTTTATTATCATTGTCATTACACAGGATACAAGAAAAAAAATTCCATTAGCCCATATTAGCCTACGAAACTAAAATTCGCATGCATAAGACATCTCGTGTAGATAACAAATATTTCACTTTTTACATTATTCCGAAGCACGCTTTTGTGCGACGTCTCATATGCAACTTTCGGTTCTGTGCTACCTGAAAGAATTCAGGAATAAATGTATTAGCACTCGCTGCGTCTATATGATAATCATATTGTTACAGGGAATACAAAATTGTATTGTACCTTTTTTCGAATGTTTAAAATTTTCAAATATTTCCTCAATTTGACTGAGTGGTAATACATATTTAATTATTCACTATATCATTAACTTTCAAGAGTACTAAATTTGATCAATTAATCTGGATTTGAAACAGTTCAAGTTTTTTATGCGTATTATAAAGTTTTATCAAATATTTTAGCTAAACAGTGCGGTTCTAGGATATTCAAATGAAAATCATTCCCTATTATCAATAATCGATCATTTTTTCGCGGTATGAAAAGCAAGTCCTCGCGTGGACTATCTACACAGTTAGACAACAACACATTATGTGCATATCCTGCCGCACTTTCGCGATATGACAATTCTTTACAAGAAACAACATTGGTTACTTCTGTTGGATCTGACCAACTACGTCGCTCTGTGTCGCTCAGCAAAACTAACTCAAGTTACATGAATAGTTAGACCAAGGTTTAATTTCTCATGTGAGATTCTCATCTACACGATGATCGGATTTGCTATATTCAATGATCGTAGGAGCTCGTGCGCGCACGGTCCACCCCACCTCACAGGCGGGCGGCGGCCATATTATCAGTGAGGTGTCAGTATTTGCTCAACGTGACGGGTTTTTTTTTTGGGTGTGGATTGCACGGGTTTGTCCCGGGAAAAGTGTGTGCCTTAAACCCCTGTAAATGTGGTGTTAAGGAGTGGTTAAATATTCCGTAGTGGTTCAAACAAAGTGAGTATAAATAAATATCCATTTTTTAAATCTCAAATTAATATATGTCTCCGTGGCCGTGCCATATACTGCGGATACTAATGATATCGAACAACAGCGGCAGGTCTACCGGTCGCTGGATCTACGGTTTGAATAATAATTTCCGTTCGTTTATTTTGTACTAAACCATTTAGATCTGCCGTAGAATCATAATGCCATAGAAATGATTCGTCCCCCCTTTTTACTACCTGATCACAATGCTCTGAGCAGTAATTACTTATCCTGAAAATATGCGAATTCCTTATCCGACTCGTTCTTACGTCAAAGATTCGCCAGAGACAATATTTCGCCAAATAGTTTCATGGATAAAAGACTGTCCCCCATAATTGATTGCAATATTTAAGACGTTACGTAAATATTTATGTCTGAATCGATGAATTAAACTTTGCCAAAATCTGTCGCATTTCTGGACAGCCTTTCTACAACTATATCTTTTCCCTCTTTTCTAGAGGATTAGAAATAACGCTATGCCATCGGCGATTCAAGTCTGAATTCATCGGCAGTCGATGACCTAAAAAGGGGCTGTGCGGCTTTTCTACTTGTGTAGATCCTGGGAGAATTAATTATGTATTCTCTGGCTCTCTTTTATATTATTTATTCAAGGCACATTCCAAAGTCCGAATTTTTTTTTTCTCATTCATACTAAACCTTTATTGCCGTATGTTTATTCTCATGCGTTTATCACCATTCGGATTAACTCTACTGGCTATAAGACGAGTGACCTTGCCGGTCGGTTAATACTTACAATAGATAATGGAAGGTATAAACGTAGGTACGACACCTGTACAATGTTCGGTTATAATATTAGCTAAGCAAAATAGATAGATATACCTACAAGCCTATACAGTGTAAGTATAATCTTGTCGGTTTCAAACTTAAGTAAACATTTCAGAATCGCTAATAGCAACGTACAAAAATATTCAATATTCTGAAATAGACCAGAGTAGCCGATGATTTCGATTAATTTCGATCCTCGTCTGTGAGGGAATTTTATTTCATTGCTAACGTAAATTATTGATGAACTTTTCCGCGATGAGAGTAAGGATTATAAAGGATAAGAGGAAGAAAAAAAAGAATGAGAAGAAGAAGATGACCAAAGCGAACGAATCGAACAAATGAAATACCGGTTAGTAACAACCGTATATTTATACGCGGTGAGAAGTGCGGGGGATCAGATACATTCGAACGTTCACGTTTCGCGGTTGTCACACGAAATGAAAGCAGTTTTCGAATTATATACATAATCGAAGAATCATATATTTTAACTCGGTTCACTGAACTCGATGGTAAGTAAAGTAAAGATAAGTTGAGCTGTAGAGGGACATAGAAAGGAACCTCGTTTCCCACTCCGGAGGATTATCTCGGTCACACGGATTTACATTTAAAAGTTGAAACGGCTGTTCGAATTACTCAAGGTTCTACGCAGGTTCGAAGAAATAGGATGAGTCAATCCTTACAAACTCGACATAAATTGCAAAAAATCAAATTTTTTCATCTCGAAAACGTTACTCCGAATTGCACAAATAATAAACTCTTCATTTTTTTTTTGCCATATAAATATCCGGTGCGTTGATATTCTTACCAATCGAACCAATCAAAGCTAATTGAAAGTTACTCCGCAGACGAAAGAACAAAATGAAATTTCCCTTCTCCAAATAGGTGCGTTTAAGTAGGTATGCGTTATAGGTAGAATAACTTTTCAGTACGTGCCAATAGACAATGGATTAAAAATTAATTGATTCCATTACATATTAGACGAGTAGGTATACATCCACTTGCAGCTATCGTATCGCAGTCCAAAATTACACTCTATGTGTGAATTATTTTTTTTTAAAGTTTTTCTAAATTTTTACCGGTCTTCATGGATTATACGTATATTGTCACAGGTCTCTCTGTATAGTACGTATGAAAAAGTCTCGACGTTGCTCTCAAATAGATTTCTTTTTCCATTAATCCCGATCATTTATTTCACCAAATCCCAGCTCACGATTAACCACACACCTCTGTAACTGTATAAAGAAGAACCTGCTCATCCGTGGGTTACGTATATCGAATTTCAGTAATCTGGATTGATCGAGGTGTGAAACTCTGCGGTAATAATTGAATTTAAAAGGAAGAAGAAAAGGCAAATGAAACATGTGTATGTAGTTTTAAGAAATTCGAATACAACGATCACTGATTAAACTCTATCGAAAGATAAGATAAGACAAGCATCAGCAAACTAATTGTAAACGTAAACGTTCTGAATCCGGAATGTCTGACAACTATGAAAAGGTGCTCAATTCATGGCTAGAATTAACCTTGTACACAATATTTCTTCAAGTATACAGATCGGAAAATAACTGATATTTTATTACGTCAAGTTATTGTCGATTCTTCGTTCTCAATCTTTGCTCCCATCGCATGTATTGATAATTATTATTTATAGTCCGATACACGTCTCGCGTGTTCATGCATCCACGATGGGTGCATGTATACTTATCTTACGGTGAAGGATTTTTATTCTTCAATGATGTAACTGTAGTGCAAACTTTATCTGTTTCAGGCCGACAGTTTCACTGCCTAAGAACGAGCAAGCAGAACTACCAAGATGCCGAAGTCGGTAAGTGGAGAATAACGGATACCGATAACACATCCGGTGGTATATGCCGCATTCTTATCATTATCATTATTATTATACAATTATATAAAACAGTTTCGTAATTCTACTTATGACTAATTCTCTATTATAACAACGATTTACCGTTTGCAAAATTTGTCGGTTAATTTACTCCTTCCAGAATTATTTCTAATCAAGATATCTCAATTATTCATTCGCCCGGGCGCCCCTCCGCTCTTTAATTTTTCCTGTAGCGCGCGCTATGACGATAAGCTGCGAAACCTTATTCCCGCGTTCGTAATCGACTTTTCATTCGCCATCGAATTGCAATTCAAACATGATCAAACACATTTACCTTGTACATGTAATAACGGATTTCTTTTTCTTTCTTTATCGTTATTCGTGCACTTTTTTCTTTCTTTCTTATTTCTATTAATTTAATCTTTATCGACGTTCACACTCTGTCGAGAGTGTTCAACTATATGATTCTGTCATGCACTAGGTAGCAAAATTGTTTTATCTTTATTGCATCAGTGACTTATATCCTAACTATGTTTATACCTACGTCTACAAAACGTTTAACTATATAAATATAATTGAAAAAAATCAGACGTTATAAAACAACGCGTTGGCTAAGTTTTATTTTATTTTTTTATTTTCTTGCAAATTGTTAAACGAATATTAACGTGACCCACTAAACTAGATCTTCCATTATTACTAAATTTATAAATGTTATGACGTGTTTGATTGGAGCACAAGTGAAGTAACGAATAGAACAGAGAAGGCCGACAGTTTATTGCCCGGAAGCTTGATTGGCCGTGATTAGTTAATTCAATAGTCTGGAATAGAAATTTTGCAATTTATATTGTTAGTGCAAGTATATAATAGGTATATATTCACCGTATGCTCCAAACTCTGAATTAACATCTGAAATACAAATTAAACATATATATACATATAAAGTAATTGAAAGATTATTTTCAAGCTAAATAATAATTTATAAAAAAAAAACTGGTTGCCGTTTTGTTTCCACGTATAGACATAACACGCTATCCTTATTATACATATATACAGTTTGTATATTTAATGATTCACTACTGCACTTGTAGTATATTATAGTCATAAGCATAACATACGAGGCGGTATAATAAATGATCACCTTCTATTTTTATACGAACAACTAATAAGCCACCATTCAGTTTCTATCCGTTATTACAGTATCTCGCAATTTTTTTTCCGGTTTATCGGAATTAAAAATGTTGAAATTTTCCACGGATTTTTTTCCTTTTTTGACGCAAAAGCGACGAAACTTACTTTTCGCGAATTATACAAAAATTGAATAAAAATTTGCGACTCTTTTTTTTTTCAACAATTTTAACTCGTAAACATTTAAAGACAAAAACTGGATCAGGGAGAGAATGAAAAATTCATATTTGCCTGAAGTCTGAAACTCCGGACAATTCACAAAAGAGACAAAAGATGTATTCCGTCCTCTTTTCGGCGGAATTTTCCCTCAGGGAATCGAGAGGAAAAAAGAATTCTTTGGTTTTCGAATTTTTTCTTTTCCTCGAATTCGTCGGTTATTCCCGTCTGGTTCATCCAAATGAAACCGATTTCCTGTAGAAAAATTCCAAAAATTATTCTTATTTTTGGATTTGATGTGAAAGTACGATTACGGCATGAGATGAAGTCTGTATGTGTAGATATATAGATATAGATCGAAATTTGTAGCCTTGTTATTTCTCCCGGGGCTACTGCGGGCTCTAGAGACCCGTCGAACTTCATGTCTGACTGGATTGGCCCAGAGTTTCGTCCGTCTGGCTTTTATACCCCCTACTAAACCTAAGAGGTAAAACCGGCGGCTAACGGGCGTCGTCACGTGACCCCCGTCTTCTTTCGCCTTCGCAGAAGGGACGCGTCTCGTGCACTTGCCCCCCATTGTTCAACCGGCGAGAGCCAGTTCTATAACTAAGGATAACTACCTCGACGAGAGTTTCTTTTTCATTTAAAACATCGAGTTATATTTATTGTAAATTATCCTGTTAAACCCAGGACGTATATTCAGTGTGTTTAGAAATAGTGGGGTGTTTAGTTCTGTACTTTATTCAAGTGCGAGAACAGGGATAAACAGATTCTTGTTCTTCAGTGCCTCGTATCATTCGCTGCAGTTTATACACTATTCGAATATAGCCGTGGTACATCTTTTTATCGGATTGTTTTAAGGAGGTGAAATTCATTAGTAGAAATGGTGGCTGGTGCTAAAATGGTATGTCCTTTTTATCATTTCATAGACAACGGGAAGAAGCGAATTAATTAAGTCTCGGGAATTGAATGAAAGAAAGAAAGAAAGAAAGGAGCAGTTTTCGTTCTCACGCTCTAATATATATATATACAACAGCTTTTGATGATGCCGTTGCGTTGCAGCGTACTATGCTACGACGCCAACTTCGTCCATTCTGTCTTCTTCTTTTTCTTCTTCTTTCTTCCTTTCTTTGCGTGTTTTATTTTGCTCAAAAGTGTTAAAACCGCCTCGAATATTGTCGATAAATTTATGTCCGATGGAATCGACGTTTGAATTTTAAAAGATCGAATTTCTATTCGAATAAAAACTGGCATTATCAGAGAAAATCGAATTGATTATACCTATACGTATATACATAAGTATTATATGAGTATAACGTCAAGGTTCTATAATATCGCAGGACGTGTTACGGTACGTTGCGTTACGTTACGTGTCTCATCTCATGTCACATATATTCTCAATATTCCAACATTTGCGCAATCTCACCCAGCCAGTATACACATATAGATATATAGATATATATATATTTCTATCTCACCTTTTATAACGTTGCGTAATTCCTATTTCCAATTATGTTTTATACGTAAAGATATATGCATTTCGTAACACATGTTGTAGACGCACCAGTCGATGGAATATAGTCTACACGTTATAGTTATAGCTGAATATATTCTCTAAGGCCGACACCTGTTCTATTATTCGAATTCATCGAACGAGATTAAAGAATCATAATTCTCCAACAAACAATACAATAGATTGAAGAATGAAATTATATAATTTCATAAAATTCTCTCTCCCTCTTTCTCTCGTTCTTTCTCTTTTTATAGTGATTCAGATTTAGCGGACCATATTCTGAGGGTGGATTCCTTGCAAAAATCTAAGACTAAATTTCATTTGCAAAAAATTCGAGAGCACAATAGTTTCCGAGCTGCGAATGATCTTACAATTAGTTGATCAAATCATAGAATTCATAGATGACACAGATAGGGCTGGCTCTGAGTTGAAGTTCAGCAGCGATCTATTCGACCTATACGCTCTGCGTTTGATTAAGATTATTGGTACCTTCGAATTTACGGTGCAGAAAATTTAGTCTTGACTTATCGCGAGGAATTACTCTAAAAATATGGCCCACCCAACCCGAATCACTGTCTATATAATAAGTATAATTAACGAACTGTTAAAAGTAGCCCATAAAGCTCTCTCTTCATCGTATATATTAATTGCGTGAGAAACACGTTCTAGACTTTGTATAAGACCCAGTGAGATACGAAAATAAGAAATAAAAAAAGTAGAAGAAGAATTAATAACCGAACTAGAAACAAACGAACGGAATAAATGGATCTGTTTCTTACTGTATTTATAGATGAATGTGAGGGTGACGACGATGGACGCGGAGCTGGAGTTCGCGATCCAGCAAACTACAACGGGGAAACAACTTTTCGATCAAGTTGTTAAAACCATCGGTTTAAGGGAGGTCTGGTTTTTTGGACTACAGTACACAGACAGCAAGGGAGATTTGACCTGGATCAAGCTCTACAAAAAGGTAAGGAAAAACAAAATAAATATATATATTGTGATCTCGTTTTCCGCTTCACTTGTTTCTTTTCAACGCTTGCAGACGAAGTCCCGCATATAGGTGTATACGGAATAGAATGAAATTTGTCATTTTTCAATCGTCTTATATTCTTCCACGTCGTTCAAAATTTCATTCTATTTCAGTGAAAATAATTTTATTACGTATGCTAATTTTTTCACGTACATTATCTGGTGCCTCCCCCGCGTATTCATTTATGTGGAAAAGTTTAACTAGTCTCAAAGTTTTTTCAACCTAATATACCTGCAAGGTCAACTTACTTACGATCTCTTAAAATCGTATCACGTCTCACAACTTTTCCATCGTCTAGTTATTTACGTTACCTACTTGGTAAAAACACCTGTTACACCGTACCTCCGCTGCGGTGATTCCCCGTAAAGCATTTTAATGTGATTTTCCTACTCCTTTGCACGTAGGTATACTACGTCTTCTAGTTTCGAAAATATCATTACAGTTTATATGTATTTTCCTCGTAGCTCAGCTTTTTTTTTTAGCAAAAATCCGGCAATAATCGTTTTCAGGAATTAGTCCATATCGTAACTGATATTAATTCCATCTATTAAAGCCTAGTCATTATACTTAGTGATATATGAACTAAAATACTTGACTGTTAAACTGTAATAATTTGGATATTTATATTCTGAACTAGTTCAAGATCTTACGTATTCCCTTTTCAAAACTTTCACGACATTTTATTTGGCAAAAATCTTGGAACAGGTTTTTTAGTTTTATTATCGCAGAATATATGCGACAGAGAGAAAAACAAATATATACTTTCTGATATATTTTATGCTGTGATTATATTGTACATAGATAATATAATGTGGACAAACTCGGGACACATATAATAATAATAATTGTATAAGCGTAAGCGTGTAGACACTTGAGTAAAATAAGCATCTCATCGTCGCGTCGCGCGTCGTCGCGGTTGTCGTCGTGATAAAATATCCTGACGATGTGCCTCAGCTACTCGTCGGTACTTGTACTTGTGTTGTCGCTAGACGATAAAAAGATACACGTGACAGACACAGTGATGTCATCAGCTCTCTTTACGCTCGTGGGATAATTTTTCTGGTCCCTACAGTCGTTCGCGCGATTTTTATCCACTTTTTAATAAACTTTATTCAGTCATTTCGGAGCGTAGATGAAAAAACGTCCCTCCTTATATATATGTACCGTGGATTCTGACTTTTTTTTATATTAACGTTATCTATTCCGTTTTGAGAAATTATTTCAAACGATTTACCTAATTTTAAAAAACTATACTCTTCTCTTCTTCTCATTATTAATTATCGACTATTATAGTCAAACGCGTTTCGGTATAAATGAATTCAACTCCGTTGAATAAATGCGAATATATCGCACAGGTATCTACGTCGTCGTCATGCTCCATGGCTTTCACTCACGACGCACCTTCACCTTGACACAGTAGGTAGACGGACGATCGGCGCGTTTATTCCCAACTGGCAGCAAACAACCAGCATTAAGCCACTGAGCCACCGCTATGCTCTTTAACAGCAACGTGACACAGATACGTTCGTTGACAAGAAATAACCGTTTATTCGTTCTCCACGATACCTACGATGCACTGAAAAAAAATAATAATAATTTTTTTTTCTTCCCTTTTTTTTTGTGATTTTTTATTTCGATTTTTCGTGGCATATCTGAGAATATTTTATTCCTAAGAAATTCCGTCGCCTCAAGAGTGATGATTTATAATTATTTTTTCGTCATAGTTGAACAGCTTGAATTATATGAGTGAGGATCGAGCTGACGTTAACAGGTCAAGCAAATTCTTTGCGAGACTTAATAATGCGAAAATGAATGATTTTTTTCGTCTTTTTGTTTCACACATTTCATTCACCTCATAGCGTTTAACTTTGACATTTTATTATTGAGATTCTCGCGGAATTTTTTCGATCGACAGAATGTGAAACTATGCGAATACACACATAGGTATACTGTAATCGCCGATGTTGGCTAGACAACGAACGGTGGGCGATCGGTGAGATCAGCGAGCGTGCAAAAATCTCGATTTAGTTAGTGATTTCATGTATACAGCTGCAGTATTAGAAACGTGGCTAAAAATAAATCGCAATCTTTCTACATTCGAATATTCAAATGAGTTGGATTGAAAATTTTGCAATTTTTGCTCTCTGTCATCTCGTGAGTTAAAATAAAATTCTGAGAATACAATCAGCTCGAGGAATTCAATATTCTATTACGATAAATCGATTTCAATAACTTCTGAGCCGTAATCGTAATTTTCTTTTCTTTCCTTATTTGCTTCTAGCTTTTATACGTACGAAGATAATGTTTTTTATTTTTTTTCATTTTATCTCTTCAAATAATATAGTTTCAGTATTTTATAGACGCCTAGAAAAATTCACCATTACCGCATGCTGCAGAAATAAAATGTATATTAACAGAACAAGTCGGGGTTACGTAAATGTACAATATATACTGCAGTATACAGTTTCATCTCGTTGCGTGAGAAACGATTTGATTAAATTACGGGTGTTTCTCTCTCCTCTCTCTGTACTTAGGTGAAAATTTGTTATGTCACGTAACGTCAGTTTGTATATGATTTTATAGAATTATCGCCGCATTAATAGCATAGCTGTACATAGATCCATGGATGGGGGAGAAGACCGTTTTTCATCATATGACTATAAAAATTCTCAGCAATAACGATTACGCATAATTTATACCTTGGATGAGTTGAATCTGTTGAATCGTTTAACCTTCTGATATATGGCGGTGTCGATGATTATACAATAATCCTACGATACGTGTGATATGCAGGTACTTGAAGGCGCTTCGATATACTTATTTCAATTATTACCTACACATACGTATAATATCGATTTTTTTACTCTTCTATTTTATTCGTTTTCTTTTTTTTTCTAATTTATAATCAATCTCAAACTACATATTTCGATGTATCAATATATCGGTGATCTGTCACTGCCTACTGCAGTGATCATAAAATATAACTATTTATCAACCTGTCTATAATCGCTGTGATCAATCAAGATATAGTTTGAAATTATTTAAGCCTGCAACGTGCGTGAACGAATTAGTATCGATGTAGATTATTCCTGAATTCTCTCGTATGAATAGACGTTATTGAATGAGGAAATATTAGATTACTATCAGAATCAATTTCTCGTATGGAAATTTTCAAATTGCAATATTTATTACCTTTTGATGTCTATTTTATATACGCATAATACGCCCGTACTTTTACATTCACTGCAGCTACACATATAATGGTCATATCTATACGTTTTACGCCATGTGTAGAATTCACTAGCTGCAGTGCAGTCTCGTCATTTTTCAAAAAGCCATATACCCGGATTAAGATGAAAGAGAAAAATATTCTTATCTAGTACAAAGTATATAGACAATCCGATTATACGCTACGTCATAAATTCTATCTCGTTATTAATTCTATGTCAGATTTTTAGAATGTGGTGTTTTTTTTTCTCCCCATATAATACTTATTATATTCGTAATTATACATTTCCCGTTTATACACCAAACTTTATCCTACAACTCGTGGTTTAACGATTAATTAACTATTGAAATTTATTATTACGTATACCGTTATAATTTTTAATTTTCTTTATTTTTATCTTCAAGCGAGGTAATTAAGGACGTTGAACACTGCGTCAAAAAAAAAAAAAGAATCAGAAAAAATTATCTCAATTATATACACCTACCCTTGTCAAAATTAAATTGATGGCGTGTATAAGCCTTCTGATTTTTTCATTCACTTTTTCTTCTCTTACGCAACTGTTAGAAATCAAATTAACCGCAAATTTCATCTACCTCCTTCATAAGTAAGATATATGGATAGATATTCTAATTTATTTCCTGTAAGCAGTAAAAATTAGCAATCGGTATAGCCAACCACATATAACTACATATCAGTATGCTTAGCGTATCGGTTTCCTCGGAAAAAGGAAAAAATTACCGCATCATTCAACCCGCGAGGCGAATGACGTGCGTGTGAAGAGTATATATTTGACTAACGAATAAGAGAATGAACAATTCTGCCCAACTAACTAGTCTGCGTTTAGTTATAGGAGTTAATTATTTAACCTCGATTTCACTGCGGTTACACTCTACAGAGACGCGATAAAATTGTTTCTGACTATATCGCCGTGACGCTTTGGCTCGCATTGAATATCTAGTCAGAGCTTGACGAAAACACGATACAATAAAAAATAAAAACAAAAATTGTATACCAAAGGAAGTAGATTAATTATCCACCTGAAAATCGTTCAATCTACTTATCCAAAACCCAAAACCCTCTGTCTTACACGTTCGTATAGATTTGACGGAAACGTTTAATTATTTTACCGTAATACCTGATTTTATTGTAGCCCTAAATCGAACCACAAATTCATATTCTGATTCCTTGACAGCAGTATTGTGAAAGTAGTCGGCTAGATCCCGCTCGTGTAAAAATAGCCCATGATATCTGTATAGTTTTGATAGTAAGTCGAATTGGATAGCGATCGTAGAAATTTGAAAATCTTTTCGTTAATCAAGATTCATGTATTCTATTATATATACTACGGGCCATTTCATGCAGCCCGAAAGCATGATTACTAGAGTCGTGAAGAAGGAGGTAAAGAAGAAGGTACGCAGACTTCGTGGACGTTCTGATTCAGACAGCGACGATGACGAGTTCGAAGACGATTTGGTAAGGCAAGGAAATTACCTTACCCCACCATTGAATTATGTATACAGAAACTTACAGGCGGTCATGAAATACGAAAATTTGCGTGAAGAGTTGCGATATTTTATGAAAAATTTTTCTGATTTGCAAATTGAAAATCATCAATCTATATGAATTTGCATACGAGAGTTGCTGATCTTCTATGAGCATTGAGCATTATATACATGTATGTATATCGGTACACGTGTACCTAATCTACGAGAATATTCTTTCCCGAGATGTTAACCACAGGTGTTTTACACACCTGGAACTTCGAGCTCTCTTAAACTCGACGGTTCTTCATACACCTACTGCCGCGCAAGACGTCTTACATAATCGAGTTTACCTCTCCTCTTCCACGTACGTGGACGTTGTACACAGGGCGTTGCCGTTTCTATATCGTGGCCTTACCTCGTCAACGTCCATTTTCACGTTCACGTTCACGTCGATATTTGTCCTCGAATTAGAAAAACCAGTAAATGAAATGACATGTCGTTACGGCATTGGAAAGAGCCTGAATATGTGATGTAATGATACGAAAGAGTCCAAAGGTCGTTGAAAAAAATCTGTACCATATCTATCCATTAATTACTGTGATTAATAATTATTACCAGGTCAGGTTACTATTTTATCTCTTCCATATCAAGGCTGCCTGAGATCGGATCGCAGATATTTTGCAATCACTTATTTTTTCGTTAACCCGTGCAGAGTGCAGGTATGAATAAAAATCGAATCTGAGTACCTATAAAGTGTCGAGAGACTTTGAGTAAACTCGACCATTTAAATCAAATCTTTCTCTTTTTATGAAATACAATTTTTCTTGAAAATTTCGAAAATTTCTACCCAATTATTATATACTCTCAGTTTTTACTGGTTAACAAAAATAGTCAATTTGATAGTTTCTGTCCTCACACGTCGATCTCGATAGGTTCATTTCATTGACAAAGAAAATAAGAAGAGAGAGGGAAAAAGTATCGAGCAATATTTCATATGACTAAGACTAAGAATAAATTAATGAATTTCTAATCTCTGTCTCGGAAGAGTATTGTACATGATTGGATACTGGATACATATGAGTGAAACGTGTAGGTATAATACCTATTTATACACATATCTGTGACAAACACAATGTCCTTTTTGTGACTCATGATTTAGTCAGTTCTGACGTCATTCTTTGACTGTGTAACGTAACTGAATGTATGCTTTTTTTCTTCTTTTTCTCCCTCTTCTTTCTAGAATACCGTATCTGGATGAATTGAATGTGCATACGTGCTCACTTACAGTATAGGGTGCAAACATAAAGTCGTATACCTATACGTATTCAGACAATCGTATTCGATCATTGTCGATGAAGTCTATATATAGATTTTGTATCTTTATATTATACCTATATACATATACATCGGCCAAAGGCTATTGAAACGCCTTCGTTTCGATTACAAGTTACTTAACGCTCGAGCATTGCTAGAGATAGCGATTTATATCGAGGTAAACCGTGAGATAAGCTAATCTCGAAATACCTCAGTCAAATATGCGGTATTTATAACGCAGTTTTATTTTCTATTTACTTTTTCTTTTTTACCCTCAAACTTATAAATCATCAATTTTTGTATGAAATCATGAAATCCGTGCGATTAAACTCAACCTTGTATAATCTTTTTTTTATTTTTTATTTTTTAGATAAGATTTATATCAATTTTAGCCTTTATCATCCCCGTTTAACAATTTCAAGCAGTATATCAATCGATCGGATTTTTTTAATACCATAATGGGTATCCAGGACCGGCAAAATTTATAAGCTACATATTGTTTTCGCTCGAGCTATTTTTCTCGATAAAGGAAAACCTCGTTTGTGGAAGTCGAGGTCTAACCGGCTTCCGTCGAACAAGTATGCAGGAAGTAGTAGCGATAAATATATTTTAAAATATCTGCTGCAAACGCGATAGCTGAATATATCCTTAGGGAATTTATATCTATAAAAATATAATAACTGGAAATATTTTACTCGCGGAAACAATGTTGGAAATAAACTTAATACTTCTCTTTTCATTCCACTGCGTTACTCATATTAAAAAAAAAAAAAAAAAAAAAAATTGATCAATGTATGAAATATGCCTGTAAATATCAAATACATGTCTCATGATATTTCTGACTCATTCACGTTGTTTCTTTTTTTTTTTCGTTTCTTCTGTTTCCGAATTTTTCTCTTCGATGCGTAACGCGTTTACGAACTCTTACGTCATTCATCCGTGTAGATAAATCGAGGATATGAGTTAGCCTTTCGATGGTGACTCGTATAATGAGGCTCGGTTAATATGCACGATAATTATGTAGTATGAGTAAATTATAAATGCGAGCCTCTGACTGGGCCAGGGACTTAGTTTTTGTTTTATCCTTCTGTAGATGCAGCAGTATCAGGTATGGGCTGGTTTCGTTCGTTTCAATACTTCAGAGACCGATATGTCTAACGATCAAGGCTGTAAAGCGAAAAGCGTTTTATTTCTTTTCGCGTATTAAAAATGTTTAAAATTTTCTTGGTCCAGCAAAGATTCGAATTTAAACACATAAATCATTTTCCTTCTTCTTTCCGGAGTCGTTTCTATATATATATATATATATATATATATCTAACGGATGATGACGAGCAACGGTGCCGGGTGCTGGAAAGATTTATCTTATCAGTACATAACACCAGCCTTCCGGCACTTGCTCAGACAACTAAACGACCGCTAGCATATACCCACTTCTTACTATTATAGCGATAAAGTTTCTAACGCTAAAGAATTCCTTATGTATAATTCATATTCTTTTTGCTGTACATCTTTTTTCGCTAAGCATCATTCGTCAAATTTCCATGACTTTAATGTTGAGTATAACAATACTGATGCAGAATAGTCATTTCTATCGGGTTGATTGGTATAAAAGGCTGCAACGACTACGACTCTATGGGCTGCGAAGTAAAGAAACTATTGACACAAATAACAGTAAGAGCTGAGCTCTCTTTCGTTTAAATCGGAGAATCCTTTCTTAAACTTCAATATAGAAATTAGACAGAAAGATTTTTAAAAAGTAAATTGTTTGACTTTCAGGTTCCTTTCTAATCCTGAAGTAATATTGGAAACTGTTCTTCGAAGAGATCTTTTTAATATCCGCGCCTAGATTATCCTCCAAACTTCGTAAAGTTTGATAACGCGAGTTATGAAACGTTTCATAGAGCGAGATAGAGAGAGAGAGGGGTCGACCTTGGCTCCGAAGATATTTCGGGATATCGATCAAACGTTGGTGACATAGGAAAATTATTCGATTGGTTTGCGATAATCTGGTAGTCGACGTCGTTCGCTTAATCTATGGATAATCATGAAATCACGTGACCCGGATTACAGTTGGAAATATCCAAAATTATAACAGTACTTTAAACCCTTGGTTTCTCCTACTCTATTTCTCGCTTGATTACAGTTACTGCCGATGAAAGAAAACATGCAAAAATAATAATCAAGATTTAAAAAGAGTTCCGCGCGCTATGAGTAACGCCATTTAATGGCGGAAAAGTTTTTATACATACTATTTAAAACTATGCACATATACCCAAGTGGCACGTTCATGTTAGTTTAGTAAAACGGGGAAAGTCATTAACTAAAATTCCGTTAGTAAAACTTCCGTCTGCGTTAATTAAGAAGTTTAGTTAAATTTTGTACATCGAAAATTATGCAGTCTCATACTGCAATACAACGTGGAGAATGTCCTAACGGTATTTCTACTTCCAAGGTATAAAGAATGTATGGAGGGGATGATTTTTATGAAATTTGTCACGCATTCTACGAGTGCAATGAAAGACCGAGGACGGTGTATAATTTCTAGGTCGTGGTAAGCATCACCAATTTTTGGCCAGACACCAAAATCGTCTATGATAATACCGTTACGCAGAATAAAATATGTTGCAATTCCGTTACGCACGGGGGAATTAACTAACGAAATTTCCTCATGTTTTAAAGATATGATTCAATTACTATATTATACGGCGTGTGTAAGTTATTTTTATCTGGTCAAAGTCGCTGGGCACGCAATCGACGCCTGATACATATAATTTGCTTGGGATTTAGGAATCTGGCGACCAGCTGAAGGGAAGAGAGAAGAAAATAAAAAAGAAAAAGAAATAGAAATCAGCAACGTAATTCAATACATAATGAACGAATAGTATCAAGAATTAATCTTATCAATTCTTAATCTTCTTTGACGTAATTGGGTACTGAATCTTTTTCGCCAGGTGACACCGTATCTATAGATTCTACTATAAAATGATTAAGATATCAATTTTCAACCTGTCACATATATTGGTTACGTATCAATATTATAGTATCACCGAACGTAATGGATCCAATGATGAATAGTTGCTTGACATATATACAAAAAAATCATTACACTGACCGTTTTTTACTTCGCGATTTGTTATTCATTTCCTGGTCTTAAATTTCTGTACATGATTGAAGAATCCTTCGATTTTTATATATGTTAGACTGGCCATTCAAGAAACTGTTTATGCTGTAAATTGAAAAATCTTAAGTTGACCTTGAAAAAAGAAGATCCCCAAAGTTTTAATGCTCTATGTCATTATTAAGAGGTGTCGGTAATTTTTTTTTCCATTTCTTTTTTTCTTATAAAATAAGCTTCTATTTGTTTTTCAAACAGATCGAGGTCTGAAGATTTTTTAACTTGAGCATAAATAGTTTCTTGAACGGCCAGTCTAATATATATATGTATAGGTACATATATAATATGAGTTATTCCGTGCTAACTCGACCAATGATTTTCCCTCATCATTTTTTATTTGATTCATAATTGTACGATCATCCCAACTTATTTATCCTGATATTTATTTTGCTGTATTGCATCCATTCTTCTAAAAAATACAATTTATCTGCATTCAAAATCATTAGTGGAGTTGGCATGGAATACCTCATATAATATAACTTTACTTAAGAAATTGCATTCATTGACAGACACCATATATATATATATTAATATTGTATATAAAATGCTTTAATTTCACTGTATTTCTATTCTCAATACGCATGCAAACATAAAATGAACAACTGGAAGAGTGGACTTTCATTCTTGTCTAGGGTAAGCAGAATAAGAAATGAAACTATCTATAATGCATGATTTAGTGGATTCGTTAACACATACATATCATTGAATATTGGTAAGTGTAGAAAGCTACCTTCGTACTATCGTACATCGCAGGAAGAAAAAGCGAGACAAAAAGTAATCATTCATTAAAAAAATCATATGCACAGGCAAAAATATCACCTGAATCTAGCCAGTATTTCATTTATTTAATTATCCATCTATGTTTCCTTATTATGAGAAACCAGAGAAACTATAAAAACTAGAGGCCAAAATTTGATTGAAAATATTACTGTTATGCAAAGTTCCATTCCGCATGCATTTTAAAATTTATCCTCGTTGCTTCTGTAATTTTATACATATATAATCAAAAGTTCGCAATTCCCATATGCCATGCTATAATTAATAAGGCAGCTTCTGCTGCAATTGATATAATGCAATTGTTGCATATATATATGACAGGAATGTTAGCTGATTATAGGCACATCGATGTCACGTACGAACGTTAGATTATAGGTAATGTTATAGCATATATGCTGGTATGTTTGTATTCATTATTTTCTTTGCCATATTTCACATACGAATGTTTCTTCTTCGACCTTTATAGAGGTCTATATTTCTTATGTAATAAGGGCAAAGATTCAATGCAGTTTGTTCTTTATACTGGTATATCTCCCTCTATACTAACATTGACGAAATAAAAAATAAAAAACCTATACAAACCAAAGGGTGGAACATGTATTTTTGGCATATTATTACAGGTGGGTTTATTCAATCGGCGAAAAATTTGGCACGTAAGATAAATTAACAAATTCGATTTGTTGTAATGTCAAAGTTGTTACTGCATAAAGCTTTCTAGTGGCACAGTTTTATTACTACTGTACATATGTAATTGAATATTATCCCGATACTTACACTTGCGTAAGTTTGAGGATACCTTCATCAAATTAGATTTCGATCTTTTCTTTATCTTCAATTACTACGTATGACGTCAATACTGATTGTCATCATTTCAATATTTAAATCATAAGATCTGAACTTGGAATTACTTGAAAACATATCGGATTAATTATCACGCAATCTTGGACAACATTACTGTTCGAAATATTTTTTATCCAAATCTCAATTCTTTCAGAATCATTATTTAAACCTCTATTATATTTTGCCACAAGAAAATCGATATATATGAACAAATTAGTAGCACACAAAATATTATCGGTTGCTTTTCATGAATGCATTATATATTAAAGGCATGAAAATTATATCTGCCCTGTGCATGCCCCATGGATAGATTTGTGATAGAGTAATGAAGTGGCTCTGTTATATCATTGATTAATAAATGAACAAACGTCAATTCGATTGTAAACTTATCAAGATTGTCATTACTGCAGTAAAATTTGACTTCTTTATTCTATTTCATTATAGAATACATGTATATGTTTTTAGATTATTATTGTACCAGTCTATATATCACAGTTGAAATTTTCAACAGTAATAAACACTTGCTGCATGATTATAGGTTGTTGTGTATTCAATCTTCCATTCAATTCACAGACACTTGTTCTTTTCACTTCTTTGTTAAATTTTTTTCAAATTTTTTAACAAGCCATCACACCGCACATAATACATACATCAATTATATCCTATCATCTTGGGTTACAGGTGATGAACCAGGATGTGAAGAAAGAGAACCCGCTGCAGTTCAAATTCCGTGCTAAATTCTACCCCGAAGATGTTGCTGAAGAACTTATTCAAGATATCACGCTTCGTCTCTTCTACCTTCAGGTAAGACCAAATTGATTTCAGTCTAATTTACTGTGCAAATGTTCACCTTTTATGTTCGTTCGTAGTGCTATGGGACTTTCTTGGTGTAACTAACTGAATCACTGTTTATGTATGTTGAACATATTCCACATAGAACTGTTCCATAAAAATTTGAATTATTTCTCTTAGGTGAAAAACGCGATCTTGACAGACGAAATATACTGCCCGCCAGAGACCTCTGTGCTTCTAGCTTCCTACGCTGTTCAAGCTCGACATGGGGATTTTGTTAAAGCCACCCATAATTCGGGATTTTTGGCAAACGATCGTTTGCTACCTCAACGTGTTATGGATCAGCATAAAATGAGCAAAGACGAATGGGAAGGGTCCGTTACAACTTGGTGGCAGGAACACCGAGGAATGCTTCGTGAAGATGCGATGATGGAGTATCTAAAAATTGCTCAGGTATTATCAGTATTAAAGTCACCTAGAATTATGAGTCTATTCGAATACTGTCCCTATTTGTAAACATTTTTTTTTTTACGAATCAAAAGTCGTGAATTTGTTCATATTTCTTTTCACAGGATTTGGAAATGTACGGCGTGAACTACTTTGAAATTCGTAACAAGAAAGGTACCGAACTCTGGCTCGGGGTCGATGCTCTTGGGCTAAATATCTACGAAAAGGATGACAAACTGACGCCAAAAATTGGTTTCCCTTGGTCTGAGATACGCAACATCTCTTTCAACGATAGAAAGTTTATCATTAAACCAATCGATAAAAAAGCACCAGATTTTATCTTCTTTGCACCTCGAGTTAGGATCAATAAGAGGATTTTAGCACTCTGCATGGGGAACCACGAGCTATATATGCGAAGACGCAAACCAGATACCATTGATGTCCAACAGATGAAGGTTCGTTTATACTCATAAGATTGGATATTGAAAATACCCAAAATTAGAGTTGGAAGATTATATTTTTTGATCTAATCGATTCCAGAGATTACTGCCCTGTGATGTTTACTTTAGTATTTGCTACTCTTGATTGCCATGATGTGAAATATTGTCTGAGGGCAGTAAACAGAATAAGTTGTTGAAAACTCTTTATTAACTTGTGAATTTGTTAATCAATAATTACTTATCTATTACATTATTAAAGGCTCAAGCTCGTGAAGAGAAAATAGCTAAACAACAGCAGAGAGAAAAACTTCAGTTAGAAATAGCTGCGAGAGAGCGAGCCGAAAAGAAGCAGCAAGAGTACGAGGAAAGGTTGAGAAATATGGCCGAAGAAATGGAAAGACGGCAAGCCGAACTCTCGGAAGCCCAGGAAATGATCAGACGTTTAGAAGAGCAATTGAAACAGTTGCAAGCCGCTAAAGAGGAGCTTGAAGATCGTCAGAAGGTACGTTTTCGTTATTGCCTAATCACCAGTGAAAAATTACCAGTTATTACCACATTGTCAGGTTTGCTGAATAATTATGATCATGTTTATTGGATATTTTTTGCCAGAATAAATTATACAACTCTATCAAGCTTATTTCATCATTGTTCAATTGTTTTTTTCTGTCTTCTTTCTACTGACAATGAGGTATAATCTGTTCTGGTTTTTGTCTAAATTATTAAGTTTTCGTTTTTCTTTTTTTTTTTCTTTGTCTTGGCTGTTACGCTGTCGAAGTTTTATATCCCCTGAATAAATTACTTTTAAAATAGAATTTACAATTTTAGGCGATTTTGCAAATCATGGCAATAGCACATGCATCCCTTAGCAATGCGGTACTAGCGCGTTATTCCAAATATTTATTGGTGAGACACCAGTTTCGATCCTAGATGTTTTATTTTCGAACTTTAAAATTTTTTATTTTCGTGTTTTTAGCTTGCCGCCGTCTTCTCTGTAGGCTTTATGTTATAATATTCCAGTGTGTTTGATCATTTGCAATTTTAGAGAATATATTATCTCTGTATTTCAGGAGTGATTTCAATTATACATATTAACCCGTACGTGAATACACGATGCATGTGCAAAATTTTTTTTAATTATGTTCTTGTTTTGCCCATTTTTCATAACTTTTAGATGTCCTTTTTTTTTAAATTTATATCTCAAACCAGTCCACCTTTGAGAATTTTCTCCAGAACTAACATATTTGTCAATCATTGATCTATCTGAACAAATATTCAATTAACAATAGTCGCCTTTATACTGGAATTTGATTTTAAAAGACTCAAGTCATTTCATTGTGCTTGAAACTCGAACCGTTATTAATTCTTGTCGATATTTTTATCATGATATTTACAAAACCTAATCTAAGATGCGTGTTGAAGTAGAAAATGTTCAATTCTCGATGGAAAGAGACAAAGAAAATTCAGCAAAAGTCACGTCTGTGTTAATGTATATCCTAGAATCGTTTCTACCATTATTCATCATAGGTAGTGATTTTTTTAAATCAAATACAGTTTAGAAACATTAATTTCACATCACGACGTTATTTACCCCACAGTAATGCAATGAGATTTTCAGGAATTGACCGTCATGATGGAGAAACTAGAACGCTCCCAAGAAATGGAAGCTGCAGAGCGTATGAAACTGGAACAGGAGATCAGAGCGAAGCAGGAGGAGGTTCAACGCATTCAATCTGAAGTTGAAATTAAAGATGCAGAAGCTCGAAGACTTCAAGAAGAAGTAGAGGCAGCCAGGTACTCATACAATGATTCAGCTTCCCAATCCTACTTCTAGTAGCTATTATCTTATACTTGATTCTGTTCTGAGAAAATAAAATTAATTAAACTAAATAAATAAACGTTATATCGCAGAATACGACAAGAGGAAGCAGACAGGGCATTCCAAGCGAGTACCACTCCACAACATCATCATGTCGAGGAGAATGAAGAAGAAGGCGAAGAAGAGGGAGAAGACGAAACTCCTCAGGGCGATGTTACTAAAGATCTTGCTACCGATGAGTCGATTATTGATCCAGTCGAAGAGCGACGTACTTTGGCAGAGAGGAATGAACGGCTGCATGACCAATTGAAGGTATATTATCATTTCTCAATCTTTGAAATGTAGTCAAAAGATGTACACATTTTTCAATTTCCTAAATCGTGGTTTTGAAATGCCATTTTTTTTTTTTGTAAACCTTTACTGTTTGAAATGCTTGAACTAAGCTTAATAAAAATGTTATTTTTCCTTTCAAATAGGCTCTTAAGCAGGACTTGGCCCAATCTCGCGATGAAACGAAGGAAACGGCAATGGACAAGATCCACAGGGAAAACGTACGCCAAGGTCGTGATAAATACAAAACACTACGTGAGATTCGCAAAGGCAATACTAAACGTCGTGTCGACCAGTTCGAGAACATGTAAATTATACCCAATCCTTTCTTAATTACACCTTAATATCTAATACCTTATTATGAACTTCCATCCTTATGATTTACTTTACTTCATTTAAACAAAAACAAAAACTTTGGATTTTACTATTCAACGGATGGATCTTGATTGAGTCGATGATAAGCTTAAATAACAATGCTTGTAAAATCCATTTTGTTGGCCATTTTGCATAAGTGATTAGTTTGTGGTGTATAGTGTATAGTGTATAGTGGCAGTTTTAATCCCATTAATTTGCGGCATATTAGGTAATACTTTCATTCATGTTTAATCATAATTCACTTGTTATTCAACTCCACTTATTTACACCAACTTATTCTCCATCCTTGTGAGTTGTGGATTTTTATTAAAAATTCTTACAAAAAAAAAAAAGAAAGAAAGAAGTACATGCATCAACACTGGCCAACCAAGATCAATATACATAATTATATGATTATAGCATGAGATGTAAATAGCATTTTGAGAGTATAATTTATACTACGATTAATAATAAATTTCTGAACTTATTGAACAAAACAGATAATATTGCGAGCCATCAGGACATTGGTGTATCACTCCTACGAGTACGTCGCAAGAATTCTCGGGTACTTGTTGCTCTAGTAAACATCCCTGGTATTGTATGTCGATATACATGGAAGTTATCTGGGACCTCGTGTGCTTTTAAGATATACCTACACATCTTTTTGATCTTTTTTTTTTTTATACATACGAGCTAATTTAGTTCTGATTATAAAACTATATTAAATGATAAATTTGCGTGCTAAACGATTTAGAAAATTCCTTATATTTTCTTTTATAGTACTTATTTTTCAAACTTTCCACTATTCCAAAATGGCCATGCGTTATTATATATATCCATTAGTTTTCTATTATTCTGAATCTATGGATGGCCAATGCTTTTGATTTACACGCGACATCTGAACATGTAAACACGATCCCTTTCTCTTGTTTATTGTTAATTTTGATAAACCAATATTTTGCAATAGTTGATACCGGTTTCAACAGACGTATTACAACTCTATCCGTCTTTAATAGGTTGATATAAAATTGTATATTCAGCATTATCAGCCAGAAGTTGTGTATATGATGAAATTTATCCTTAAGGCTATTAGCCTTATTCATTACTAGATATTGCCATTTTGTTTTTGTCTCTTACGTGTTTCATTAGACACCTCACTCGCTGTCCATATATCATATACTATATTCTGTTCTTAATAAGAATAGATCGTGCCCGTATTTTTAATCTTATCTTACAATAATGCGTATTTGTTAAAATACATTGACATTGGTTGTAGACCATTACTTTAATCAAAGAGCTTTATTCGCCACGAACAAAGATAGTATAAGAGGATTACATACTGCCTGTGCTATTATATATCTTTTATTCGAATTCAGTTGCTACGGCAGAAGATCATTGTTAATTTTTATTATATTCCTGATACTATTTCTATAAGCGTTCGTAGATCCAACATTATGTTTTTCAAAAATAGGGAAAACTTTTATTCGTATTTCTTACTCCATTATACCATGACATACATCAGATATTCTATTCATAAAAATTATTTACATTCATACATTGAGTACAATAATGTATGTCATTGAGTTTCACGTTAAACTTTGATAGCGTTTTCACGAACGTGTCTTATCGATCAAACTATCTTTCGTACGTAATTTCAGTATAATATTTTATATCTATTCGCCGATTAACGGCTAAGATTATATGTATACTTATTTGTGCTTCATCATGGTACTGAAACTGTTTTACTTTTTATTACCGATCCATTACTAAAAATTGAAATGGTGCTAAGCGATCTTGAAAATGTTTCAAAAGTTTGAAAAACGTGAACAGAAGGAAACTGAATGCGTTAGAGCTTCCAGATAATTATAATATCTACTTTAACGATAAAAGTGCATCAATCGAAATGCGAAAGACAGGAAATTTGTTAGATTTGAAAACGAACGAAAAACTGTAATTGGAAACAACCAATGACAATGTATGCTGGTTACATTAAGTAAGTGATATCGGATATCAAAAAAAAAGTTATATTAACATTATGAACGCCCTGCGGACTACTTGTAAGGTATTTACACATTAGTAAGAACGGAGTACAATTACTATTCAGTAATTTTATATTGAACACTCGTGGCCTTTATTGATATATTTATATATATATATGGGGCATTCCAGCTCAAATCACGGGGTCATCGGCCGGACCCCTTTCGATTTTGACCATGATTTTTTTTGGTCCTTTCAGGCCCAAAATCAAACCTCAATTTAAAAAAAAAATTTCCTCCATTTATTCGCGGTCCCACATCCGCTAATATCGCTTTATCAAGCTAAAACAGGTGAAAGGACCTTATTTTTAAACTGATGAAATTTTTTTCACAAAACTTCAGACTAAAAACAAGTATTTTCATCATACTTCAAGAGTGGGTCGTGATCAGCTAGTATTTTCTTCCTAATTATTTTCTTAATTTTTTGTTTTTTTTTCAAACATACAAAATAGAAAGAAAGAAAAATTGTATCTTAGTAAAATTCGATTTTCTCCTTGATTTAATTTTAAAAATTATGAAAATCAAGGATCATCTTTAAAATTTTACTTTCGAGCTGGAATGCCCCATGTATAAAAATATGTATATATATATATATATATATTATATATATATGAAAAATAAAAATAAAAACATTGAATACATAATACTATACTCTAACTTTAATATTTCGTGTGACTTTTCTATAATAACAATATAACATTTGTACACACAGATAAAAACACACACACACACACAAACAAAATACTTATATACAGAAACACATGCACACAAAATGGTGTTCAAGATTTATATTGTTTCTATTGCATTGAAACATTGCACGGTATTTATTAGTACGAAAGCTTACAAGTTTTTTTTTTTTTTTATCCTCTGGATTCAACGGTGTAGGAGCACCGCATGCCAGATTAGTGTTGAGTAAGTTTTTAAAAACATGAAAAGTAAAAAATAAAGAGAGAAAAAAAAATTTCAAGTAAAAAAATGAAAAACTTGTAGTAATCTCTGAAAGCTGCCAATATCCAGTCAGCAAATAATTGAATTGGATATCATTGACTTAAATCACCCAAAATTCGATATAAAACCATTCGCTGTTCAACATTATCCCTATCACCTCTGCTACCGCTATTACTATTAGTATTACCATTACTACAACACAACAACAATAACAACCACCACCACCACCAACACCACCA
The DNA here is from genome assembly GCA_944452935.1 of Rhogogaster chlorosoma. NCBI lineage: Eukaryota > Metazoa > Arthropoda > Insecta > Hymenoptera > Tenthredinidae > Rhogogaster > Rhogogaster chlorosoma. The sequence goes on along the minus strand of OX101799.1, from coordinate 14,565,131 downwards.
CTATTGCTATATAAAATAAGAAATAATTGATTAATCATAGATATTTTTGGATTATATTTAATATTAATATTTACAATTTAGTAGCGTTATTATTATTATTATTATTATTATTATTATCATTATTAATATTATTATTATTATTATTACGATATAATATTAGAAGTATACAAGTAAAGCAAAGCATTTTATAGTTGTCTATTTCTATTTGTAATAAGAAGCAAGATGGTATATATTTAGATATAACTTATGCATCATCAATTGTGTAAAAGTAAAAACGAAGCAAATTAGTTATTTTATTTTTGATTTCTTATTTTATATTTAATGTTTTTTTTTTTGTTTTTTTTTTCTTCGCTCTCAAATTCATGCTTCAATTATTATCATTCATCGCGAGAAGAAGAAGAAGAAAAAATTTGATAGCAATATATCAATATATGCAAGACATTCCACAAATATTTGACTAAAATAGTCGTGTAAAAAAGAAAAAGAAAAGAAAGAAAGTAAAGTGAATATATACGAAGAAAAAAGGGTCGTCTGTTTGCCAATTGAAAGTCGATGATTTTTGCCTTTATGAAAGCACTTTTATATATTGTAAAATTTTATAAATAAAAATTCTCAAATTCATATTAAATAAATTTCAAAAAGAAATGCGTATATTGACAGGGCAATGTCCAATTTTACTATTGACTGTAAAACGTAGTCGAAAAATAATATCAAAGTCGTTATTAAACTGGAATTGTATGAGTGCATTTCAATTCACACAGACATAAAATAATCAAATTTAGTATGGAAATATTAGATTTCTATTTATGAATACTCGCGGGGCGCTCGATTTTCTAAATACTATAATAGGCACAGATTTTTTTCTCATTATTTTTGTCAAGTATTGAGAAAGATGAAAACATGGAGAGAAAAAAAGTAATAACATATATCAATGGAACAAATAAAATTCCGTACTTATCGAATGATTAATGTAAATTCATAAATATTTCGTTCTGAGAGATGCGTGAAAAAAAAAACACAGTTTCGTCACTGGATTTGACACATGAATTGCCAATGAGTTCCCAAATTTCAGAATGATTTGGTAATCTTCATGATCTTTGAGCTAAATTTTTAGTTCAAAAAAAAAAAAAAAAACACCAAGAGAGAAAAAACCAAGAATAATAATTTTTATATGATAGAATTTCAATTGACTATAGAAAAGTACTTGCGCTGCATTTAACCCCCTAGCCCCCTCGTTTCTACGAATATTTATAGAGCAAAGAATAAATTCATAGATATACCTATATATAACGAATTCGGACACGATTAAAAAAAAAAAAAATTAAAACATCGAAATTTTCTCTTCAGGTGAAATATTGTAAGATGTTCCCTAATGATCGCGTGGCCTATTTCTGAAACACGGTGGACCTTGGAGAAAAAGAAAGGAAAACTAAAAAGAATGAAAGAAAGAAATACGGATACGGATAAAAACTTTATTCAAAGCTATAGTAGTGAATTTCCTAATACGAATACGAACGAATACTTACATTAGTATGATAAGGTAACAGTTTGTTATACTCCTATAAGCTAAATTATTAACAAGGCTGATATATGAGAATTGTGAACATTTAGATATCCTTTATGCAAACTGCTAGAGAACTACATTTTATATTGTTATTAATTTTTTAAATCCAGCCATAGGTATCTCATTCTTCCCCCTCTAATCCCCAGAAATGATCTGCTTACTGTAACCAAGGGGCTTTAATGTAGGAGCAACATTTATAATTCAGTAATAATTTCTCAAACTTTTCATATCGCGATAAAATACAGATCAAGGTGCTAGAAACACTTTGGATTTTACATTTTCACAGTTAGAAAGAAAAGAAAAGAAAATAAAAGAAGTTAAAATGAATAGAAAAGAAGAAGAATGAAAAAAAAAAGTATAACGCACTAAGAAATAATAACAATGCAATTATTTTGCACCTGCGTTACACCTATAGACATTTTGCGGGCTATATAAGTAGCAGTTATATTCTATATGAAGAAATAACTACATACAATGTTCATTTTTTCTTTTTGTTTCCTCCTTTTGTTTATCGTCATTATTATTATTTTTACCAGGCAAAGGTTTCCGGCAGTATTATAATATCGAAATGAGAAATTTGGTATAAATCATTGAACATGATAAATACGAGGGTACATATAATGTATATTAAAGGATACAATTCGTTGGTGCAAGGATATATGTATGGAAACTACTGTACTTGCTACGAAAACTAGAGATTGTTTAAATAAAAATCGTATCTTACATAACATAAGTTTCAATATTTTTTTTTTCTCTTTATTATACCAACTCTACATATGTATATTATATTATATTATATTATATATATATTATTCGTACCTATACTACATTTTTTTGACTATTTAATCCTGCGTTTTAGGTGTAACAGGAATTCATCAATTCGTAATATCTATAGTCTTGTCGTTAATATTCAACGAGTATCATACGCTGATTCCAGCTAATAATACACGCAAACATATCCGTCTGATATTCCCCACAAGGTATAGGCTTCTGCAAACATTGCAGTAGTCAGCCTTGAACAGGTATTGATCATGCCGCATAATATTTCAAAGTATTTTTTAAACAGTAAGAATCTCGCAGTGCGGTTCTTAAATGACTTTTTCGCGAGAGATCAGGGCGTTATACTTAAGGAATGCAGAGGGTAAACTTTCCAAAATTTCATTAACGCATTTAATAACTATTCTGGAAACCTTTTGGAAATAAAGATAATATATATAGATATATTCTGCACAGATCACACAGATCAAACTGCCCAGTAAAAGGATATCCGACCTTTTTAAATGTAAATTTGTGTACCTATACGGTGAAACGAGAAAGAAAAATTGAAGCTGAAATTAGGGTCGATAATTTTTAGTGAAATCTGGCACATTGCCGAATCGTATATATTATTTAACTTTCAGTCAGAAATCATTCATTTCTTTCGATTATTACTTTCCATTTATTCAAATTCTCCGATACATATTTGATAGACGAAAATAATAACTGTCGATAAAAAATCAGTTCGACATATCAACGATGACATGGTCCATAAAATTATAGTTTAATTTAATCATATCTAAAGTGTATCTCAATTTTCGATGTAATCTAATCAGCAAAAGCTTCATATGCCCGTATACTACTATATACACGGGAGAGCCAGTGGGTTCGGTAAACATATTTGTGTAATAGCGCCGATCGGTATTTAACTATCTTATACGTTCATTTAGCAGACAGTTTGTCAAGCGCGGGTAAATCGCAATTTTATCATCATAAAATCGAGGAAAATTGTCATTATTTGCCTCAGGGAATACCGTGGCGGGAATCCTTCGAAAAAATTCATATCTGATTGATAAATGTGTTAAACAGAAATCAAGTTCGCGCTAGAAGAATACGCCCAATGGTATGTATGTACGCCACACTCCACCACTCGGTGAATGATTCAAGTGTATCGTGTCGAATGTACGTCTACATACGACTGTGTGTTCGGCGTCTCGACGTTCGACGTCAAGTGCGCGGTTAGGTGAGGAGGATAACCGTAAACCGTAGAGAGACAGTCGGCGAGACACCTGTGGTCAGTTGGGTGTTCTTATCTCTGACCTCGTCTGAATTAAAATTTGTGGTGAATATGTCACTCGAAGGGAGATACAGAAAGACTTATGACTGTTCAATGGGATGTGAAAGTCTCGACGGGGATGATTCGGATGACAGGTGAGTTCCCATCGAGAAACTAAACCCAACTACAACATATACTGACGAAATTAAATGCCTACTTACTACTACGTCACTATCGTCATAAAAATAGATTTAGAAATGTAGCAATTTACACCTAAAGTCTTTTTGTTTACACAGTAGCATTCTAGTCTTCTCCACACTTACTCGGGTAATTGGGAACGTCGTTTTCAGCTTGTTACCTAACTAGATTCGTATTCGGCGAATTTCGCCTAACCTAACAGTATATTTTGATATCTTCATATTACGTATGCACACCTATACATGCATACTAAATTTGGAGAATTATTATGAGAAGTGTTTTAAAAGTGTAAAATTATATATTCGTCACACTATGTAGTATTTCGCCCGCTTATCTATTTCCTCTCATACATTACGTCATATAGTATTTTTCATTATAAAATTATTTAAATTTTTTTCTCGAATTCTATAATGTGTGACAAATGATTTTCCGCACGAAAATTTGTCTTCTAAAATTATACGTTATTATTTTATTTCTTTATCCCTCGAATTATTTTCCTCGATTTAATTTATCATAATATCAATTACCTAATTCTAAATCAGCTACTAATATACTGATAATTTCCCAAATATTATAATTCCGTCCTAAAAACTGAAAGTGAATCATTCATATATCTTTAATTTTTATCTGGCAAAGCTTTGATGCTCGTATGATAAGAGACATTAATATCAGGCATTGAATGCATCAATGAAATTCTCAAAATACTTCGTAACTTGGTAAAATATGACTTTACTCCAAAAAACGAAAAAAGTTTGATAATATATGTTGAACTGTGTCTTTGTAAAGCCAATTTTTACCGTAGTAAAAAGAAGTCCCTAAGCCCAGATGCCGAATTTGAGGAATCGCTGCACGACATGACTGATCTTTATGGACAAACACCTCCCAGAACACGTCTAAACAGAAGACAAAAGGAAAAAAAGCAGAAAGATATTGAAATGTGAGTGATAAGAAAACTGGCAAAGATTAAATCGAAGCAAATACAATAAAGAATAGAATGGAATCAAAGTCTGAACCCTTTTTATCTTGTCATGAAAATTTCACTTGTATTATCCGCTCTTGTATTTTTATGTTTGATATATGCCTGTGTGCGTGGGACAGATTTGGCTGCTACTCCTAAGTATGTTGAAAATGAGTCTAGTGCCCCATTGACCTGTAATCATAAATCATTATACTTTTATTGTTCCCAGAGAGCTTAGGTCTACACCGAAAACAGTATTGTCCAAGCCGCAAATAACTAGAAGAAATACTTTCGATACCATGTTGTTCAACGAGATGTGCGACAGAGCTGACAAAGATAGAGATAAAGAAAGTGAGGGAGAGGCTGCTAAGGAAGGGAACAGGAGAAACAAAAGAAATTTAAAACTTTTAAGAGGGTCTGAAAGGGATTTAAAGCTTGATTTATCAGCGGCTGTTAGTTATGGTGAAAGAGCTGAAAAACCGCCCGTTAAAACGCCAATAATTAGGGTAAAATTAATTCCTGTTATTTGAAATGAATTGATAGTACCTTAAAGATTGGAACTGTTTGCTGAATTTATGGAGAGGAATATTGGAAACTTGTTTTACCAGATAGATTTATGATTGATTGATATTTTCATATCTTCTAGATTGAGACCAAAAATCGATTTCGTAGTTTGTGTTCGAAGCCAGTCGATGTCGAGGAAAAGTTACATGAGCCTGAAATCATTGAATCAAATGTGGGCATGAGAGATAATATAACAGCAAAGTCTCCAAAATCTCTTGGTCTGAAAGAGAGAGAAATTTTTCACGATACATTTTCCTTTCTGATAAAACTGGTGAGTAATTTCATGTGACTTCGTAAAAATAAAAAGTAAGGAAACATTAATTCTAGAAATAAAAAATATTAATGCAGGAAAAATTCACATCCTGGTTACAGCGTTACAATTTCTAACAATTAGGTCAAGTAAATTAGCATTAATCAACTGTAACACAGTTTAATTTGCACTTGAATTAAGCTTTTCACGCAGTTAAATTTAGATATTAGGTGTGCTCTACTTTCTATACATATTTTTGAGTCGTAATTATGATTGTTATATAACGTCAAAAGAATCTCTACCTCAACTGCAAACACCCAAGACATATACGTTTGAGATAAGACTCGTAAGACATATCAACTAAACAAATATTCAAACTGCTTTGAAACTCAAGGGTATTTCATACGTTAGAAAAGCGTATTTAAAATTGTGGCAAAGCCGTTGTCCGGGTATATTGAATGTTTGGAAATGTAGTACCCAAAACAATTTGGTTGAAATTAATAACGTCACTTCAAGTTTGATTATCTATATAATCAAAATATGAATATCGGTAAACCCGCTATTCAATTTCGTGAGTTTTTAGTATTTCTATTCAAAAGTTGAATGTAATAATACAGAATGAAGCAGCGTAAATGGCGAAAGGTATGATACTCTAACAAAAGTCTAATCATCTTCTATAATCTTCTCCCTGCTCGATTATTTTTTCCACACAATAGAGCTGCGTAATATTTCAAAAGGTGCCTGAATCGTAATTAAATACCAATAAGATTCTTTGACAGTATTTCTTAGTTACTTCGAAAATACTAGTCAATTATATTAAGATATTGACGCGCTATTTAATCCCCATTAAACAGGGATGTTCGGACAAAGACAAAGAGCGGAATTGCCGTCGTCAAATGAGTCGCGAAGAGACGATATGGCAGAATGAATTAAAGGACCTAATCTGGCTTGAATTGCAAGCTCATCACGCAGAACGTAGCCCAACAGCACAGGACGAATATTTGTGTAAACAAAGAGAAGCCGTCGGAGCTTTGTTGACTGAAATCATGGAATATAGGTGAATAGAAACAATTTACCACAAAATTTGATTAAATAAAACATTTTAGATCGTTTGACCGTCTTCAGAGTGACAGAAATCATCATTGTTCTCAGATTGATCTTTTAACTTTATGCATATATCCTTGTTTCGGAATTCTGTATCGCTGGTCATAAACAAAACGTTATTCTTTTGATCATCACGAATTTGACTGAAGAAAACTTTCCGTTAAATCTATAAAAAATATGAACTTATATGGAACAGGTTTGATCCAGTTAGTTCGTCCGATACTGGGTCATTGTCAGTATTATCTAGCGACAGTGGTATAGACGATCCCACAACTCCTGTTCTATCTTCAAGCATAGATCTGAGCCCGTGTATTGGGTGCCTTTCAATGTATTGCCGCTCTTGTACACGGGCTCAAGCAGATGCCTTGAGACAAGTAGAAGCCCTCTTGGGAAGACTGGAAGCAGCTGAAGCTCTATACCCGTCCTCTCATGCAATGGCAGTTCAGTATCCGATGTATAAAAGTCTCGAATTCACTGGCAGAGTTAAAGCTCTGTGTTTGTGGTACAACATGACCAAGCATCAAAGATTGAAGCTATTGATTCTCGGCAGACTCCTTATGTTTCTTCACAACAAGAAGAGACACGACGAAACAACAGATTCTGGCCTAAGGTAACTAACTCAGTTCACAAATGTGAGTGTCAATATTTAAAGGCAAGATTTCTGTGTAATTTTTACAAGGTGAAGAATTACCGCATACTATACGAGTAATGATTGCTCGATTATTCTTTAGTTTGTAAATTAAAATAATGTGATGGTAAAAATGGGAGGGGAAGCAATATATCGTTTGGACGTAATATATGGTTTGCAGTTCGAGGTCATCTGATACAATAGACTCTGTAGATGCACGACAAACTTTGGTTCGCTTTGATTTACCTTGTGTGGGAGAAAACACGAGTCCCAGCGATAGTAATAACAGTACATCATCTTTAGAAACGTCATCGCTTCACCGCTTTTGGCCGTCGACACCTGAATCAGGAATGTTTACACCAGTTGAAGAGGACAGAAATCATATGGACTTTTACCTCATGGAATTCGACCGGCTTTCTTACAGGTAAATAAACTGAACAATAATCTATAATCCCAAAGCTCCCTCGTCTGTCATGAGTGAAATCGTATTTCAGAAAGTACATTGAAGATGTACTGAAGACTCGAGGTCTGAGGAAAAGCTTGCACTTTTTGGAGCGACTACATACATCAGTTTTACGTAAAGCCAGATTAACTTTGGAAAAATATGATCCCGGCGATCTGGAAAGCAGTGCTAGCGAAGAGTACGAGGGCGACACTGAGCTGAAGAGATTTGGTGCTTGGAGCCCAGAAGCAAAGCAATTGCACCTGCCTTCTTACAGGTAATAAAAGAAATACATGATGATCGACAACAGCTCATAAATAAAAGTTCTCTTTCAGGGCAGCTTTCGTCTTTCTTTCTCGTGTTCCACTCGATGTAGTACACGAATTTCTCAGAATGAGACTAGAGCAAAAACCTGACCAGCCCAGTGCTCTATCCGTTCGACAATTGATGCGAGAGCTGCGCGAAGGTTTGAAAATCGCATGTGTACATCGCCAAAGATTTGAAGCACACTCTTTGGCCGCTGTTGCCGGGGAGGAAGCAGCCTGCGACACAATATTTCATGAGGATATCAAAGAGTTTGACAAAAGTCTTAAAGCCGTATTCGAAGTCTATTTAAACTATTTGGAGCAATGGGTCGACATGGTGCAGCACGAAAGTTTTCATAAGAATCTTATCGAGGATGAGTGGACCTTTGTCAATTCTATTGCTGGTAATATATCTGATGGATACACCATGGCCAGCATCAAATTTTGGTGAGTGAATCGATAGTTAAAGGATCCACTTTTATCAGAAATCCATTTTATTAGATTCTGGAAGCTAATTATAAATCAGTCTGTAATATTGTTGGAATATTTCAGTGGAATTGCATGTACTATGTTGGAGCAAGCCAAAGAATTTTTGATGAATAGACCCAGAGAAATTGTAGAAGGGATAACTCAAGAAGATGACGTTGACGAGTTATCAAAGTAAGAAAAGAATTTTGGTGGTGTATAGTTGCATCTTAATTAATTCTATCCGCATCTTTACATTGATTTTCGTCATTTATTATTACAGATTCCAGACATTATTTCTGGCCAGAGAAATGCAAGGAATGTTTGTTCTGGCTAAGGATAGAGTCATCAAGAACGTCACCTTTGCAAAGTGTTTGAGGAAAGATATTCTGAAATTATCGCAAGACCCTGAGGTTACGAAGTCCATTAATACGTTGAAAGTATGTATATTTATTATCAGAATTCTGTCGTCATAGAATTATAATTAAACTCAAAGAAGTTTGAAAAAAAAAAGGCTGAAACTATCAGGAATTTTCATGTAACGCTTGAAATTTATCACAACACTTATACTTCATGAATATTCATTGAATTCCTGGTTTCACGTTAGAAGATATTCCTGGTTCAATTTTATTTCAGAAAGAGCTAAAATTATAGAATAGAATTACACCAGAATTACAGTAGCTAAAATTGATTAACCGATTGGTTTGAAACAGGTAGCAGTTCTGGATCTGAGGCATCAAATAACGTCGACAATCGAAAGTGCACAAAATGAGATTAATCGAGCTGAGGTGCCAAAGATCGAGTCTGATCGTATGGCCATGCGATCCAGAGTGAGAGAGATCTTGAATCAAGCTTACAAAATGGGGTTTGAATATCACAAAGAACTTTGCAAATTCTTCTTGCCTGAAGAAAGATCATTACTAGCTCGGGGCTTGGTCAGCTTTGCTTTATTATGGATGGATTTCGTTAAAACTTGTTGCGAACGGGGCCGCGGCTTGAGACCAAAATGGGCAAATCAAGGCTTAGATTTTCTTATGACAGTATGCGAGCCCTTGAACACGAAACACTTAACAGATCAGGAGTTTGAAGAACTAAAGACGTGCATGGATCGTTGTATATCACACGTTGTTGGGACAGCTACCGCCAACTCACCTGCTGAAGTTGAAAGTGAGTTTCTACGCAATTTTTCTTACATAGCTATTTAAAATTGGCATTTCTTTTAATTTTGTAATCCGAGACAAGGACAGATACCTTTTTCCTAAATTCCGCTATTTGCAACAACTTTATAAACATAACACTTAAACATTATAATAAATAGATTTGAGAAAGCTTTCGCGATCAAGGACTTCTTCTCCAGCTCGTCCGCGATGCAGAACACCGAGCAGAACCAGCACACAAAAGTATCGTGAGAATCTAGAATTTCCCGACCTGAGTCCATCGTTGAAAGATAATACGCCGTCGATTGTTGCGGACGGTGTATCGGCCGCTACATTATTGGTACCTGAAAAAGGAAGATTGGCTAGACACCAGCGGGTAGCTCTAGCTGTTAAAAGATTAGAACGCGATCTGGAAGAGAATTTAAAAAGCAAACAAGTTATTGGTCAGATAACAGAAAGGAGGGCAGCTGATAGAGTCCATATTAAATCTAGACGTGTTACCTTTACTTGGCAGCGGGGTATAAAGATCGGTAAGCTTTGTGGACCTGAGATTTATGTCATGGATTAACAACTGAATGGATCAGTTTGGTAATTTCTTCATCTTCTGGTCTTTAAGGGCAAGGACGATTCGGCAAGGTATACACAGTGGTGAATAACAGAACTGGTGAACTTCTGGCCATGAAAGAAGTTCAGCTGCAACCAGGTGATCACAGAGCTATTAGAAGAGTTGCTGAAGAATTACAAATATTTGAAGGGATTCAACACAAGCATTTGGTTCATTATCACGGTGTTGAGATTCACAGGGTATGTTATAAATTTTCAATTGCTGATGATTTTTGTCAAATAATTCAAACAATATGTGTTTGTGTACCGGACAACTTCCTGCAATGTCTAAATTCAATCACTTTCTCATTCTTACAGGAGGAAATGCTCATTTTTATGGAATTCTGTGCCGAAGGAACGCTAGAAAGCTTAGTGGCCGGAAGTGGTAACGGCCTGCCTGAACCGCTAGTCAGAAAATATACCCACCAGCTTCTATTGGCTGTGTCTGTTCTGCATTCTCACGGCGTTGTGCACAGAGATATTAAAAGTGAGTTTCTGAACTGGTTAACTGGTCTTTAGAAATTTAATCTCGATATATCAGCCGTTAATCATATGTGTTTCTCACAGCTGCGAATATATTTTTAACCGACGAAGAGAACTGCTTAAAACTTGGAGATTTTGGATCGGCTGTTAAAATTAAGGCTCATACAACAATGCCAGGTGAACTGCAGGGATTTGTCGGAACTCAAGGTATGTACATATCAATCAACGAATATTCATTCAGAGATTTTATTCGCAAGTCGTATTCAACTTTGTTCATCTGATTCCTCACGGTAAAAATTATTTCTCCCCAAGCTTATATGGCCCCAGAAGTTTTCATGCAAACTGAATCAGAAGGCCATGGAAGAGCTGCTGATATATGGTCTGTTGGTTGCTGCGTTGTAGAGATGTCCAGTGGGAAGAGGCCCTGGGCAGAGTACGACTCAAACTATCAAATCATGTTCAAGGTAAGTCTTAGCCTCATATTACCTCAGCTCTTTTCTGCAGGGTATTAATTACCACAATCGAGCGATCGAATATCCAGAAAAAAAAATTCCCTCACGAAGAACGTTAGGATTTAGAGGACAGAACTCTGTACAATACAATAGCTAAAGACGCGTATAGTTATGAAACGTCTCATGCGGTGAAAAAAATTGTCTTGAATGGACTTTTTTAATCCCATCAGACGTATTTCAGACGATTTTTGACTTACCCACTGCCTAGGCTTGTGTCTTCATGAATTAAGTATGAGAAAACTAATCTAATCATAAAAATTCTCGTTTAGGTCGGAATGGGTGAAAGTCCAGCACCTCCCAAGCATCTTTCATCGGAGGGTGTTGAGTTTATCGATAAATGTTTACAACATGATCCTAAACAGCGTCCGACTGCAACCGTATTACTGACAGACACATTTGCTCGCATATGCGAGGATGATAGGTGAATTAAGTAGAACGTGATTTATAACTTTTATTGTTAATTTATATATCACGTCTTGCTGCCGATTGAAGAAAATACCTACTGTACTTAAAATTGTATTATAACGACGATTTAAGAACCAAATGTTGACGAAATATTATACTTAATTTAACACAACCTTTTATTTCCTATGTATGCATACGTATGTCACACATGTATATTTAAAGTTTGTTGTTAAAGTACAAAGAAGGAAGTTGCATACTCCGATATAGCATACTTACTTTATGTTATTAAAATAAGGGAATAGACACATGTGATAAGAAAAACAAATTCAGCTAATGTTATTATTTTAATTTGTAATATGTCAGACATATTTGACTTTATATCTTATTTCAACTAGAGATTCAAATGTGTAACGTTACAATGCTGGTTTCTGATAAAAAACAGATCTATATTCCGAAGTGAGATTCAGGTCTGAGTAAGCATTCTAATTTACATGTATGCATAAAGTGTAAAAATACTAGGGAATAACTGGTACTTGACTAGTCAGAATTGATAATTTGTATCAGTACTTTCTACTATACTTTAGGAGAGTTAGAAGATTTTCAAACAACTACTTGTTTCATTAAATTAGGAAAAAGTTGCCTTATGAAAAAAAAGAAAAAACAAACGCAGACGAACAAATGTAATGAACAAACAGAATCATGATATGCTTTACAAAATCGTGTTTTATATTTTCTATTTTGGCTGCGAATTTACACATTTTTACAATGTTAAGTTTATGTTAGAAAAGTTCATTCAAATTTCCTTTCTTTCTCAGAGGCAATTTGACATGTTTCAAAATACTTACTGAAGTTTAAAGGTAAATAAAGAGTCTAAAAGGGAACCCAATTAAATTTAATGATCGCCAATGATCAAGGACAGCAATAATTTGTATATTAAATGCATTGATACAGAACGTTATCTATCGACTGTCTTCAACATAATTCATTTACCGGTTCATTTACGGCTTTATTGAATATGTTGAACACCTGATGCTTGAAATTGTTCTGATTCTGAAAATGGTGTATCTAGCTACGGGCATATATGCATAATATTGTATACGTATGAGGATGTATACGTGTTATACGACACACTGTATGAATGATAGTATATTTTAAATAAAATTCACGTTAAGCGTTAAAGTGTGATTTTCTCGAAAAAATCCATACCCCGTAGTTCTCCGCCACTATATGATTTCGGACAGTCGTTCTATTAGGAATTACATTGAGCACGATTGAAATTTTGCAACAGATTTTATTCACATAAATAGGCGTACATTGATGTATATTTATAGTACTTCTTAGAGGTATGCTTTGTATACTTTCTGTACAAACAGGAAGTGGTATGTATCAGAGCTATTCTCCAAGTCTTTTATGCTAAATACATATATACTTATCACAAGCTAAAGCTGGACTAGGCAAATAATTTCCTACAGTAGCAAACACGTAGTAGTACATACATCATGTAAATATTGATTTTAAACAAGTAAAATATGATAACATTGTTTTCACTCTCTTCGAATTCATATACATATATTCTATTCCATCATTTAATTCTACATACTCATTCCGCATCTCGTTTCAATTTTATCACCACAATACACATTGATAATAACTAATTAGTAACGAATTCACTGGTACGTGGCGTAACAGCCTGATATGTACGTGATATTCCTGGCCGCTTAAAGGCGATCACAATTAGCGATATGCATTTGATTTTCTACATTAATACTAAATACATTTACTTACTTCATCTATATGTATAATATTATATACTATATTTGACTTTAATCGCTTAGATTACGTCTAGGACAGAACACTTTCGTAAAACAGGATATTTTCTCTTAGGAGTATTTAGATTCAGGATGTTTATTGACGAGGGCAAACTTTCGATAACCGGTAAATCGTTAATAATTCTACAAAATGCGAGAAAAAATGACGTTGCGTATATAGTATTTTGAATGCGAGATACATCCATGCGCCCTTATAATGATTATAATCATTCATAAATAGCTGATTGGGGTCGACCAAGAAACGCTTCTACTACTGACGATTATGCATCTTCTATACCTTTACATCCATGTCTTCAAGAATTAGTTGAAATAATAAAATTGAAGTTTCTTCGAACGTAGTTATTCCAAATAGTGTAAAGATACGCATGAAGTGCAGTAGTAGAAGCATTGTTTGGTCAGCCGTTTGTCTATAACAAACGAATACCTAGTCGGAATTGCGAGCGAAGAAGTGTTTTACGTACAGATTAGTTTATTGAATGTATCTTGCATAAGATACCTATGCATCGTGACAAATTTTTTCATTTATATTGTCGATATAACATTAGTTTGACAACACCGAAGCCACGTCATTAATCATGACGCTCTAAAGAGAAAAAGTAGCCTGTGGGTATATTTCTTGGAACAACAACGAAGGTAAGTCATTCTTTCGTACCTAGTCGACGCAACATAGCATAATTGGAGTAAAATTATGTTTTCTTGATAGTGTTGAAGGTATCGTTTATTCATGACAAGGAAATATTTTTTTTTAAACTTGATTTTCAATATTTCAAACCTTCTCAATGTCTCTGCAGACTGTACAGAGTCTGTAGGAGATATAAATATATATGAAGAGAAATTAGAAAGACTTGACCGTGAGTCTCGTCTGATGTATTGTGAGGTAAAATTTATGAAAGTTGAAAACTATAAAAATTATCGTAAATTACTTCTGTATATTCACCGGCACGATATTTGAGATTTTTAAAAAGTTAATTGCACACGTGTAGACAGCGATTTGTTAGCTTTACGATATGTAATGTCGAGTATTCACGATTGAGGAATTACTTGGCTAATTTCTATACACATTATATATATAGGTAGCTATTAGATAACGCTGACATAAGCAAATCGATTAAAATTCGATTTTCTAAGGAACATGGTGTTTTATTTTTATTTTCAATACATATAACACTTCATAAATAAATTTTTCTCAATAAATTCAGACATAACATTGTCACTTTTAATATCGCTCTATCCCGCTTCGCGGAATGTTTAGTTGTATACTTTAGCAATTAATATTGAACATTCATTCATATTTTGAGACAACTCATTGAATCTTGGGTTGCACGGCATAAATCAGAATGGGTATTATCTACGGGCTATACAACAGCTGGGGAATCAGTTGGAACGGGTTATATTTTCATGATGGATTCATTCTGAAAACCGAAGATTGAAGGTCCTGTATCAATAATGCAAGGGGGATAGTTTTCAAGATAGTTTTTAGGATCGTTTGTTTACCGAATTTAGTTGTTAACTTGCCTAATATATGGCGATCCCTTTTCTAACATTAGTTTTATTAGGTAGTATATTATCGTCATACGAATGTGATTTACATGATGAATAACTTGCACGCCTGTAGCAATCAGATGAAGAGATTCAATCCATCACAATAAATACATACGTATGTTTAAGAAAGAATTGAAAATTGTGCATAACTTTGACAGTGAGCAATATTATATAGATGCTGTAGCAATAAATTTTCTGATATACCAAAAGTCAACTGCAATCATTTTTAACTTTCCCCTCCACGCAACTCTTTATTTCAGGATTGGTTTTTCGCCTAAAAATTTTAGAAGCTCCAAATAATGTCAGTATAGAATGATGTGCAGAAAACAACGTGTACACGTCCGCATGCTTGCGTGTCTGTATACTAATCGCCTTTTAGCGTCAAGAATTTCAGCACACCTCCTCGGGTCAGATGTTCCCCTGATATCAAGAGCAGAAATTTTTCAAGTTGAAATCCTCCTTGCTCCAAAAAACACTAGTATAAACGAATTCTATAGAGACGTGCATGAAGACACGTATGCATGCCTATATTTAGACAGATATCCTTTTTCGGCGCACCTCCTCGGGTCAGATGTTCTCCTGATACCAGAAGCAGAAATTATGCGAGTTAAAATCCTCTTACCTCCGAAAAACGCTAGAATTAATGAATTATAGGTATAGAGACGTATAGAGAGAGATATGCATGAATGAATCAACACACATAGCCTTTTTCGGCACACCTCCTCGGGTCAGATGTTCTCCTGATACCAGGAGCAGAAATTTTGCGAGTTAAAATGCTTCTAACTCCACAAATCGCTAGTATAAGTTAATTATAGGTATAGAGAAGTATAGAGAGACGTATGCATGAATGAATCAAGAGGCATATCGTTTTTCGGCACACCTCCTCGGGTCAGATGTTCGCCTGATACCAGGAGCAGAAATTTTGCGAGTTAAAATCCTTTTAACTCCGAAAAATGCTAGTATTAATGAATTATAGGTATAGAGACGTACAGAGAGAGATATGCATGAATGAATCAACACACATAGCCTTTTTCGGCACACCTCCTCGGGTCAGATGTTCTCCTGATACCAGGAGCAGAATGTTTGCGAGTTAAAATCCTTCTAACTCCGAAAAATGCTAGTATTAATTAATCATAAGTATAGAGACGTATAGAGAGACGTATGTATGAATGAATCAAGAGGCATATCGTTTTTCGGCACACCTCCTCGGGTCAGATGTTCTCCTGATACCAGGAGCAGAAATTTTGCGAATTAAAATCCTTCTAACTCCGAAAAATGCTAGTATTAATGAATTATAGGTATAGAGACGTACAGAGAGAGATATGCATGAATGAATCAACACACATAGCCTTTTTCGGCACACCTCCTCGGGTCAGATGTTCTCCTGATACCAGGAGCAGAATGTTTGCGAGTTAAAATCCTTCTAACTCCGAAAAATGCTAGTATTAATTAATCATAAGTATAGAGACGTATAGAGAGACGTATGTATGAATGAATCAAGAGGCATATCGTTTTTCGGCACACCTCCTCGGGTCAGATGTTCTCCTGATACCAGGAGCAGAAATTTTGCGAGTTAAAATGCTTCCAACTCCGCAAATGGCTAATATAAGTTAATTATAGGTATAGAGAAGTATAGAGAGACGTATGCATGAATGAATCAAGAGGCATATCCTTTTTCGGCACACCTCCTCGGGTCAGATGTTCTCCTGATACCAGGAGCAGAAATTTTGCGAGTTAAAATCCTTCTTACTACCGAAAATGCTAGTATAAATGGATAAACATATAGAGACGTGTATGAAGACACCTATGCATGCCTACCTATATCTATACATTACAATTTCCGGCAGTAGCGACGCTCGCACGTGGTAGTGGATGCTCTCGCCATCTCGCATTCAGAAGAGCGAACTAATTTTGTCTGAAAATCGGGGCGCCTAACCATATTCAACCTGCATGCCATTCGTGTGACGCACAAATTTATTGCCTAACATCAGACGCTTAGAAATATCCGGCTGTTGCGACACTCGGAAATATACAGAAGACGTGTATGAAGACACGTATACATGCCTATATCTATACAACCAAATTTTCAGCACACCTCTTCGGGTCAGATGTTTTCCTGATACCAGAGCAGTTCTATTTTTTCAACTTCGAATAACGCTAGTTCGAATAAATATATGGACATGCATGAAAGCACGTATACATGCGCATAATATCTATACACATATCCTTCTCACCGCCAAAATTTCGGAATACCTTCTCAGATCGGATGATCTCCTGATACCACGGTAATTTCTCGATTCAAAATTTAAGGAGTTCGAAACAACATAAGCGTATAGAGACGCGCGTGAAGCCACATCTATGCGAAAGCATTTCTGTAAAAATTGTCAATAATGTCCCTCGAATTTTTGCTAAAGAAGATGTAGTGTTAGAATTTCACAATGAGTCCATCCTGAAAATATGGAAACCGAATAACCCTGTAAATAAATCTTTTCTCTGATTTACACCGCTGTCAACGATAAATAAAAGATGTGGAATGTTCTGGATTCTTGGCGATATTTCCTATGTAGATAGCCCATTTTAAAAAAGAACTTTCAACAGGTACTATAATGAACAGTTTTATTCATTTTTACTTCGCAAAATTTTCTTAACAACTTATATTATAATGAAATGAATTTTAATATCTAGAATAATTGCATAAAGCTTTCACCTATATATCTATAACAAAACAGCAATATATATATGTATATGTATATAATAAATATGATGCATACTATAATATATGTATGTGTATAGTGTGTATATACTCAATAATAAAAATTTGATCGAATTAACAAGAAACGCTGTATAAAATAACGAACGGTAGCGTTAAGGCAACGTTCTCAACATATCTAATTAAATTTCCATCTATAACTTTATATAATTTCCACGTTGTTATAAAATTCAAGTATACCTATATGAAACTAACTATGAATATAAGTCTAAATCATTAATATATTCATACAATAATAATGATAACAATAATAGAGTAGCGAATCGAACAGATTCTCATAACCGTTGATATAGACTTGAGTAATATAAATTTGTTAAGGACAGTACGTATAATATATACGTTAGTGCGATAGACAGAGAGTGGCTACTGTTGGAGATCGCGATCTCGGATAAGATTTGATCTGCCAACCTACCTAAGAATTGGACAAGAGATTACTGTGCGGGCGCCAATCGAGTTAATTGGCTACACTTACTGCTGCTGCAATAGACAAGACTTCCGAGCTCTCAAAACTACAACCGGACAATTAGTACTTATAGGTATTTCGAAGTACAAGTTAATGTTAATGGTGATTAATATTTCCGAGGGTTCTTTCATAATCTTACATTATGTTCGTAAAACTTTATTTGCTTTTGTTTTTATTTTTATAAATTTCGAAGCAAGTCGAACTTGTTTAATTTATTTCGATAGTTTTTCACGTTCATAAGATTTTCATTGAATGAGGAACGACTTATATGATCGTAAATTACAACTTACTGGCGCATTTCAAGAGCTCAGATTTACAAAAGACTAGATAACAGCTAAAATAACAATCAATCTATATTGCCTGCTACACGCCGCGACTACCATTACCTTGCATCGCTGATAATATAATATATAATTCTATTTAATAATAAATATTTATTGTAACAACAACCTTTATAACAAACAAATAAATAAATAATAAGTACCTACATAATATGTATCTATTCCCTTCTAAGGTTAAATACTTTCATTGATATGTATCGAGTTACAATGACTTTGGTCTATAAGCTTTCTGTTTTATCACTCACATCAATTTCAACAAATTTCCATTCAATAAGTTCATATATACCTAAGTGGATTTTTCTGCAAAATCCTATTCAATATTTTTCGTTTTCACAATCTGTGAGAAAGACTTCTACAAACTGGTCGACAGATTAGACTAGGCTAATTGTTTCAACTCAATCGTGAGTATGTATTCAATTCTTGCTCCCTGAAACTGACGAAAACGCCATAAGTACAACAGAGAGTTATCATCGTTGTCTCACAGTTTCAAAAAATCATCGACACATTGAATAGGCGTTTCGTCATAAATTCATTCGTGCATTTCAACCTGGGGTTTCGATTCCAACTTGATAATCTTCAAGTCGAATCCGATTAAAATACGGTACCCATCCGCGTAAGGTATATAAAGATGTTATTATTCTACCAAGATTAAACTTCTGAACTAATTAACCTACCTTCACTTTTCTTTTCGCTTCCGTGATTACAAAGCATAAATTTCATGGTTAGAACATTTATGTCAGCGTAGAAATAAAAAATTAAAAATTAAATTCAAATCATATTCAAACTAGTCGATATACGTCTGTTTTTAAAGCTACTCATTGCTCCTCTAAAAGTGCAAAATTATTTATAGAAGTTACTCACGTTTAGAGACTCCGTGCCGTTTCGTATCCGAAGAGAAATAAAGAAACTGCCCACGAATTTTAGTAAAAAGTATGGGAAATTACTTCTGGGGACCCTGCAACATAGCAGCCGTAGCTCGTAGACTATATTCGAGGGCTTGGGCGAATCTTGAAGTGTTGGTACGGCCATCACTGTGAAAAGCGGAAATATAGAAGATTAAGCCATTCTTCCGGAAGTTGTAGGCACAGCCATATCCGTCTGGTACTACTGGTCCATATCCGGCGATTACTTCGTTGACTGTGGTTATCTGGAACAGAAATATCGCTCGTTTTCAGTCGCTAGAGATATGGATTTTTTTATAGAATTCTGACAACAAATGGAAAAGTTTGTAATAAAAACTGTAACTAAGCCCCCGAGAGCTGAAACGGCAAATTCTCGTATGGGTATCACATTGTACGAGCGTAATCTCACTGACGCTCCATCTCCGTCTGGCTTTCATCTCCGGGTGAAATGACTTCCGCCCTTAAGACCCTTGGGAACTCCCCGGAATTCCCTAGAACACGAGGGAACCCCCGCAACAATTGCATCCGGTACCTCAACGCGCCCGGAAAACTGAAGCAATTGCCTTTGTTGCCAAATTGAAATGAATTGAGGGTGGTTTGACGGCGGACCGAAATTTAGCTCGATGATTGTTTTCAGGCTTGATTACATTCCCTCTTTAACAATCGAAGAATGTTTTTTTCAGTCACTATTCATACGATGTGGAAGAAAGGAACGTGAACAATAACTACTTATTGTTAACATGTGGTTAGATGTTTGAGGATATCATCCATCTACAATCCAGAAATACCTGCATCCAAATATTTCAACGAGGCATTAAGCATCTTGCAAATTTAACTACATATGGTTTCAATCTCAGTTCAGACTATGATCAAATATTGGTAAAGCGTCTCTATATAATATACGTAGGTGTATTGAAGTGGAGCTGAACTTGATTTCAATTTCAACGAAGCTATTAAATAATCACGAATGTATTACTGCACACAGAAACAGTTCAAACAGAGACTAAAGATCTTACATAAGTATAAATTTGATGGCCATTGAAAAAGGTGGAATTCTATCTGCTTTAATGACCTGGCCGTCTCAAATCCTGTTTCATAATGAACGATACCTACACCTATTTTCTCATGCACAATATATCCGTGATAATTATTACGTACTTTAAAGAAGTGGCAGGGTGGATATTGAATCGACAAGGAACGAGTTCGTTTTCAGCGCAGCATATAAGTATATCAAATCTACAAAATTATCGTAGTCCATTTCTAATAATCCCATTTGATTGATATAAAAGATATAATCGGACTGACCTGCGATGTGGACAGTGCGAATTGATTGATTGTTCGGTAGGCCTCATCCGCAAAGATATCTGGTAGTGGATCACCAGATTCCTTGGCTGTTTCGCGCAGTCCCATGAGATGGTTGTCAATTCCATGCCCAGCGATGTTGTCATTCATTTCTTTCGTCTGACGTTTCACTGCCAGATCAAATAACTGACGTATCTTTTCGTCCTGAAATGAAATGAAATGCGAGCTACTGAATTGAAACGAAATCAGGCTTCTTTGACTCGGCTGTATCATATCTTCGGCTAAATTTATACGATGCTATTCAAGTTTACAATCCACAGTCTACGATCCAAGCACTGATCTAAAATCATATGGGGTTTACACGCAGACTATCACGACGAGCGGTAAGATATTTGATGAAAAAAATCTTCGAAAAGCAGTAATTTTTGGCTGTTATTTTTAGGCTCGGGTATAAACTCGACATCAAGATATCCCGAGTATCAACGAGCGATGGAGCCTTGTTTTGTAAAGATATATAGATGGGCAGGAAAATAGTGGGCTGAAACAACAGCATGGTAATCGAGAAACAACAGAGCCTTGAGGGATGGTTGGGTGGTTAAAACGGAAAATAAGAAAATAAGAAAATAAATGGGAAACTAACTCCCCATCGCCCTTATTCCCTTCATTCTTCGTATCCCCGTCCTCCTTTTCTTCGACCCTAGTATTTGCCGAGGGCTACGAAAAGATACATCGTCGAGCATTCTGTAAACATTTCTACCATAATGCCCCGGAGTAATTGGTTGGCTTTTTGAGACTGGATCTAGCCTTGTCCTCTGGTTCTTTACCGAATCTCAAATAAGGCATTTCGCGGTCGTGTCTTTCCTGTCTTTTCGCAAATCCTTAGAAGAAAACTCGATTAAACTTTGACGAGAAAACTTGTTCTGACTTTTCAAATCAACTCTACGCAGATTCCAATAATCATCGCATAGTTTCTCCATTCGAAATCTTTCCTCCATATCGAATGTCTTTACCCCGTATTTTTTCTTCACTCGAAAGTTGACAATATTACGGATTAACCCACGTGAAATTTCCATAGAAGAGACCATTTGAAGATTACAGATAATGATTATGCCTACTTGTCACTAAAAAATTCCATATTCAAAAATTATCCTCAAGTATTGTAGAATGGGGGGACCACAGAGTCAGAAACATTAACGGTGATGGTAACAGAAGGAATGGTTAGAGCCTAGTGTACTCATTGACAGATGATTAGAATACTTCGAAAGCTACGCTAAAGAATATTTCTCTGAGCCTCAGAAGAGAGGAAATTGACATTTTAAAGAACGATATTAATATCTGCATTCGTACTACACAGCTACCACGCCGTCGTTGTTGCTGTCTCGTATGAACCAATATAGTTACACTGTAAATGGTGAACTGTACTCTTTTGGCGCCTTCTTCTTGTTGCATCCCGGACGTGGGTAGCTGGCTGTTTGGGTCACCCTGGCACATTGCTCTCGCCCATTCCAATGCCTCGACGCTAGCTGATCGTATGCAATCTACCCTTCCTAAGGCAAATCTCCGAAGACCGGCGCTTTCGTAAGTTGCCACCAACTTACCATGCAGTCTGAAACAATTTCAAGAGTTTCCATTTCTGGCTCGAGGCATTTTGGAAGAATGAGAAAATAACACGAAAGGATATCATTTCTTCACCTAAAGTACGATAGTTGTAAAACGAGTTGAATGTAGACGTCTGGGCTGATCTTGCAAGACTTTATGAAGTCTCTGTTGTACTCGGTGAAGCGAAAGACGCACAAGTCAAGATCCTCGACCATTCTGTTGGGAATTTTGTTAATTATGAGATGTCTAATTGCTCTGAGATGATGAAGGTGTATGAGGAGCTAGAGTGAAATGTGATAAAATCATGACTCACGCGTCGAATGATGTCATTGCATCTCTAATATCGTTCATGCTCTGCTCAGATAAACACCATTCAAGCTTTTCTGGTGACGGAAGGTGACAGGGAATTGCACTCTTTTCTGCGGGTGACATTGCGGCCACCTGATTCTCCAAGGTTTCAATAATTCCCAATACGGCTGGCGCCTCAGCTGCCGAGTGTTCGTAATTCATGCCCCATATTCCATCCTGTTGGTGCAGAATTTCAAAAAACATGTCTCGATTTTATGATTCGCCGATGCAACGAGTCCAGAACAAAAAGTTAATAGATGGGGATTCGCGAATATTCAAGACTCCATCACCATACCGAAGTAAACTATTGATTAAATGATTTTCCGTATCACTGGTGCATTTCCGAAGCCATTCAAAAGTAAACTTCGGTAATTAAAACAGATGTTTTACTATGACTCGTCTCCAGGTGAGAGGGATTTCTTTTTCGTCCTAAAGTGGCAAGGCGAAATAAATTTCAATGAAATTATTCTACTGTCCCGTACACAGGTGCTTAATTTAGCGATTCTTACGGATAGAAGTGAATGTTGTTTCCATGACAAGTTACGTTGCCTAGAACTGTGCAAATGTTAGAGAAGAGTCCTAGAAAAATAGAACAGCCCCCGCAGCACTCCTCTAAGTTTATTTGCCCAGAGGTGTTTTGTGAGTTAAATAAGTGGTCAAGACTTTGTGAGTTATGTAACACAACTCATACTTATCCGTGCCAAGGTGATAAATACACGATTCCTCAATGAAGAATGTTCGGAACGAGAAACTCGACATGGATAGGTAAAAATTTGAGTAAGTGAAAGAAAATAATTCACCTTTCCCAAGAACAGCTGTAGCGTCTTATCGTACCAACGATTGGCCCCCAGGTGTCTGGAGCCTCCGCCATGCAACGCGTGATGGAATAGATTCGTTTCATCCCGGTCACCGATCCAGTGACCAACTTCTCTGCTTTTACAAATTGGGTCATTGAACGTAGTGGGAAGTACATCGTCGTCAAGACACACGATGCACAAACACCGTTCCAGCAGCTCCAGATTATGTCTGTTCTTTTCGTCTGAGAAATTTCAATATCAATTGTCGATATCAAATATCTGACAAGCTTTTCAAACTTTTCACTTTTCAACCTGATAATGAATACCTTGCTGCAAAGGATATGATTTTCATTTTGTTAATTGTAGATCGAATGGATTACGTACGTAATTTCAATACCGAGGGATATGGCATGCTATACTTAGTTTCGAACTTTTACCACGTTAAAGGTATATTTTCCTCTACGTAGTACTACATATCCGAACAGGGTCGTCAACGTTAACTTGTTATTGCATTACTTATTCGATTTAAGGGATGGTCTAGGATTACGTTAGGGGGTAGCTTGGGTTAGGTCGGGTTATGGGTGAGGGAGTTAATGAAGGTTATTGCGAATATTGGTAGGAAAGAGGACGGACGGATAATTATGAGATACGGTGGCGCGCCAGGGGTTGAGAAATTGTACGTACTGGGTGGTTAGAATAGAAACGATATTACGGATTTTCACTCTGTTCAAAATTGACAATTATTGATGACAATGACGAATGGCGAAGGATTTCGATATCTCTGGTCAAGACTGAATCAAAAAATCCGGCAAAATGAAAAGACACTTACTCTTGACTAATTCTTCCCTTGCAGCTGCCCAAAAGGGCCTCGTCGCTGCTGTCAAGACTCCAACAGGTGGTGTCCTGGGGTCAGCTGGTATTTCCATTATCTTCAAAATTTGTTGGGTCAACTCAGCCTCTGTCAAACGGCCTCTGTCTGACGCCCGTACAGGTACACTGTAAAACTGAGGGAAAGGAGGAATAAGTGAAATTGATTAGTCACTACGTACTTCCGCGTGTTAGCTAATTAAATTCTCGGATAATTCGATCTGGGATATAAATGAGGGTATAAACTGGAGGCTATACATATCTAAGAGTTTTACTATCGTAGAAGTTTAAAGAAGCTCTTTAACGAAATAGGAATATTCCATAATTGGACGCAATTTTCTACAGCTTCTTGTCAGTATTGGAGTTTTTTATACGGTAGCCAAGATGAGGTATTCTCTGCTCTCTTGATGGTATAAAACACATTATTTAACGCGAGTTCGAAATTCCACTTGACTTGAAAACTTTACCCTGCTGATTTCCCATTTCATTTTAATTCCGTTCCTTCATCTCTCATGAAACGCCCAATTTATGATAAATTTAGTTAATTATCAACGTTAATATACCTGATTGTGATTCACAACGATGACATGATTACCGGATGATGCTCTGTCCAAAATCAACTGCTGATCCAATTCTCTGCCAGGTCGTCTATATTTGCTGAAGAGTTTATACTGTTGTGCCATACACATCGGCTGTCCAGGCTTGCCATCGGTAGATCTCAATCGATCCACTGGTAACTCACCCCTATTTCGTATTACAAATGCATGAGATTGTGAAATTCGTATTGACAAGGAGTAAAAAATTGATAAATACGAAAGAAATGACAATCTTTAACGAAATTTAACTAGCCGTACTGGTTCTTATGTTAGTTGAATTTTTCTTAGCTACTCTTTGAAGTCATGTGTTAGATTGCTTCTGGCGAAGATTTATTGAGTCATCCTAAAATCTTGTGGCTCGTGAATATTAATATCTCACACTCTCACGGTAATCTTCAAGATAGCTGATTGCATAAATTAAAGATCGTTGCATACTATGGGTTTATGAACTTGCGATTATGTACGTAATTCTAATTGGAGATGATTTTCTTTACAACGGTAGAGAGAAAGTGATGTGATGCGTAAGTTAATTAGGATCTTCGCTTGTGTATAAAATCAAAATCACACGGTCATAGTTCAGGATGCGTAGGGAACACGGCATTAGGAACTTAGTTTTTCTTTTTTCATCATTCTTGTTCTCTTTCTTCTTTTTTTTTTCTCATTTTCCTTGCTCCCACTCTACGTCCATCTCATGTTTCTTCGTCGCCACGTGTCTGTAATCGAAATCTTGAAGAGGGTGACACAAGCCTCTAAATCTCACCCCATCGTTTCTCTTCCCCATTTTTCTATCAAAAAATTCCCGAATCTCATCTCAAACTTGTAACGAATAATAACTTATTTTATCACAATAACAAGTTTTCAAGTATCGTGCGTGGTAGAGATGGAAGAAATTTTTTAACTCACGCGCTGTAAAGCGCGTTAATTATTCTTTCAAAAATAAGAACCAAACTTCCATTAGATTTTTATCCAATTTCCCATGGCCCGATAATAGAAGACGTTTCGATTTCTCTATGGTATACAATTTCCTACTAAATATTCTAGATTCCATACCGGAAAGGTGAGTTTAGTAACAAAGGTGACGAGAGTCCGCACTACTGCTTTTACATTTGCAATCATGAAGAAACGGTACCTACTCTATTCCCGAGAGTATAATTGGAAGAATATCACTCGTTTTGCGAGCGTAACTTCCCCGTTTAAAAGATTTCTTGCCTGAGGAATGAGAAAATCGTCGATTCTCGTAGGTATACCAACTCGCTTACGAGGTGAAATACCACAGCTCGGCGACACGAATCGCAGCGTGCATATCGTTAACGTATAGTTATCGTATACGTATATGTTCAAATAGATTCACTACGGAGGATAGTAGTAAATTTTTACATAATTCTGTACTCGGGACACGTGCGGCAAGTATTCCTTTCTCTTAGACGGTTGAAATTGTAAATCCTCTCGTCAATTAACAACGTTGCGATGAAAAACTCTCTTCAAAATATTTAGGTACGGTCGACGTACGATCTATCGCGCAATAGCCAAATAGCAATAGTCAATCTTGACAATATCTAGTCAACTTTAGATACGTCAGATCGATTCATCTCGCTTTCATATTCTACAATATATACATCAGTATTTCAATCAAGACCCATTAACACCACAGATTCGATTACAGGATGTCGGACATAGATTAAATTCAAAAAGGAAAACTTATATTCCCTCAAAATTGAATGAATCCCAATATCTGCCTTCAAAGGCTTTCGCATTTACATAGAATTAGAAACAGATGGAACTTCAAATGAAAACGAGGACAAATGTTCCTACATCGCGTAAACTCTCCATCGACGAGATGTGTGACTGCCGGCGAATAGTATTCGACATTTTTTTCTGCACGGATAAAATTATGAGAGGCTATAATCCATCGATCGATGAGAAAATTTATTATTCAAATCACTTACTCACCTATCCGCTATTTCTTGATAATCGAAAAGTCCGTTCAAAAATCTTGCCAAAAAAGTGGCTGCCTCGTGCTGGTTGGAAAACCTCTTTGGCTCGAAGACGAATCCAGGGTTACTGTTGATCGGCAAAGGAACAGGTGATGTTAGATACATATCCTTGAGCCACCAATCCGTTGCCTGTCGACAAATGAGGTAAGTAATTAGATGAGCAGGTGAAAATTCGATTTCTGCCTTCGGCTGTATCAGTCGTTGACACATCCGGTATCGACGGTTATAGCATGTATATGCGCCGTAGAAAGAATTATAACTATTACATATATAGTTGTTAATTGTTGAAAATGTTTACCGACCGTTTGTCGTTCTTCAGTCAATGAAGCTGTTTATTAGCGATCGAATTTATGCTTTCTCCGATTTGTGCTCTTCCGCCTTACGTAAGCGCAATGTGATAAAGATTTTCACTTTCGATAGTGTTTCAATCTACACAACTATCTTTTACAGTATCAGGCATAGGATAAAATATTCATTATTGTATCTCGATGGAAAAAAACGATGAAATACCCAGCTTCAACTTTCGGACTAATTCAAGCTTTTGTATTTTGTATTGTATTCTTTTTTTTAGTTCTATGTGAAGACAGCTTCATGCTATGACTGTGGCACCGCATTTTATTTGATGATTAGCACCGCGTCGTCTTGTGTCTCTCGATGATAATTCAGTCGAATTACACATTTCTGATCTTGTTTCAAATTGGACATTTCTATTCTTAGGTCTCTCTGGGAATTAAGATTGATTAATTTTTTATTCATGTGTTGAGAACGAGGAAACACGATGTCGTGGAAGCAGAGTAGAATATTGTAGTTGGCATAATCGATAGTTATTACGTCCCAGCATTTGGGTCACCGCAAAGCTCTTTCAAGAATCGTTATAACTGTCTTCAAAGTATACATCTATTACAATTTTCATAAGTCATGAGCAACGAGTGGAAGTAAGATCAGCACATAAATATATTGCATTTATATAGAATGCATTGTTATTTCTCGTTGACATTTTTACGCGATTGTCTGCCTTTTCTTATATTGCATGTATGTACTTGCGAAAGCAGAGATATGAAGATTATAAAATTGTTCAACATCTCTGCGATCAGAGTTACATTATTAATTTGGATGAAGCTTCTTGCCCCTGAAACGATGGAAGGAAAACTGTCAAGACCTCAGAGATTATTTACTGCCATTCCATTTGGATAAATAATTATTATCCCTCGTTATATAAAACGATTACGCTTTCTCTAAATTCAATTCACCGACTCAGTAGGATAATTATAACGACAATTCTTATGCGACTCATTCTTTGACGACATTACGAGTCTCTCTTTGATACTTAGGATATCGATTAAACAAAACTGACAAATCCTTGTCCGATTTTAACCCCGAAGAAAGATTTACACCTGTAAATCATAAACGTTTAAAAATTCACTACCTGATTATATGATATGCATGATATCCCTGCTGCTGAAAATAAGTAGAGTTTCAAACTGAGTGCAAAGAAGAATTTGAAAGGGGAAGGCAATCCTAAGTTATTCAGTGCGGTCTTTGATCTCTTCAGATGTCTCAGCTAAAGTGTAATTAAGTTACTCCGGATCCACTCTGTTTGATATCTGGTTACGGAGAAGTGGTAATATTTTTAGGAATTAACAAAACTAAGGAGATTTCTTAATTAAAACCAAAGAGACAGCCATGGCAGTAGAAATGAGATGAGAAAATCTTTCAGTATTTTTTTCAGAAAAGTAGAGTATTGTCGTGGTTTGCATAGGTACGATATGTATACGTACATTTATCATAAGTGTGAAGCAATCTCCATTCGATCTAGCCATCACGTTTTCTACATGAATAATACTTTGATTATAGGATCATTAGGGTTTGTACGGCTAAGCGGGTATTGAATATATAATAACAGATATTTCCTCACCTTACAGAAGCGCACTTCGCGTCTCTCTGACTTACGATTTAGATTAGTATAGAATTTGAATGAAGAAAAAATGGGAATAACAAAATTTAGATGTATCTTGCGCGCTTGAATGAAGATTTAATATCATCAGATTTCATACAGTCACGTAAATTTCTCATTAGTGATTCTTTACACCCCGAGAATGTAGAGCTTCGAGAATATGAGCTTGCAGATTTACTTCCAGTAATCTCCACGATCGAGCTTCGGAAAACGAAGGCCCCTCGCTTTTCCAAAGTATCGGATTTCGTTGCAGGTAATTATCAAAAAACTTCCAAGCCGTTGTATAGTCGCGATTAAACAATGGACTACAAAGTTTCCCCTGTTCGAAGACAACCTAAATTTGATTTGTTTGAGATCTGATAGAAGAACCGGGAAGAAATTTCACACGATTGTCTGATCACTCTAACTGTAACTACTCATAGAATTAACAAGTATGGATAGAGTGACGTGACGTAATCCGCAAATGCCTAATCACCTGTTTCAAATCCAAATGATCTACTAGGTAAAGACTTCACAACATAATTCATAACATACGAGGAGAATTAATTCTTCGTTGCTATTACTACCGATTTCAGGAATGAGGAATGAAGCATATACCATATGGGAATCCCCGTCTTGTACCTACGTACATGGATGCAAGATCCTTGCGAAACAAAGATGAAACGGAGTCAGCTCAGGTAGCTGTTCGTGGGTGGTTTAGGTGATCGTGTTGCAACCTAAGTCTTTCCTACATTCGCAATGGATGGATGGTGATTATTGCGTGTGAAATACGAGATCGTTTATATGCCCACGTGATATAGCTCTCCCTTTTTTACTGCGATACGGCAGTAGAAATACGTCGATATATATATATACAGTTTGCATGGTAAACTCTCTCGTAAAAATTTAACATTGCAAAAAAGCGATCAAGCTATAGTAGGCGAGCGAACCGAGCAATTTCTATCCTACACATACCTAATAGTAAAGTGATCGCCGATGGCTGTACGGATGGGAACTTTCGTCCGAAAGCTGGTACGGGGTAAATCCCCTTTTAACGATCTCGGATTTTACTGGTTCCTCGGCAGGTTCTAATAGTTTGATCAGTGAAATAGGCAGTTCTTTTTTTCTCGGCGTAAATGAAAGTCTAGCTAGCTTGACATATGCTAAAACTTTGTCGCATTACAGAATTTGAATATAGATGTAAGCCTTTATCATTTTATTTTTCTTTTTCATTACTGTGGATTTGGCTGGGGATTAGATTTGCTTGTAATACATTGGCTACCATAAGTTTACCGGCAAATCGTATCAGCCATTATTCTGAAATTTGATATTAAACCGTCGCAGCTATCGGATATATTTTACTCGTAAAAAATTCAGAAACCAACATCGATTGGCAGCCGGGGTAAAATAATAATTTATCAGTTAAAGTGTCAACGTTACTTCGGCCCCGTGGTTTTATAAATACCGCGTTTTGAACACGTCCCTCGAGGCGTAGTATCGATCGAGTTCAGGTAATCAAATCTTTCGCAGAATTTCGATTTCAAATGTCTGCAATATTCGATTCAGCTCTCGCGTTGATTCAGTGCTACTGACTCCAACGTTTTAACGATTTATTCTCATCCGGTTTGACAGGGTGACACTAACGAAGGTAAATTTACACAACGCTATGTCCTTCTTCGATCAGACCCTCTATACCGCACATCGAGTCTGAAAATACGGAATGAAATATTCAGGGTCTTTTCGAACGTCACCTTTAAGGCTCTTTCAGGCTGCCGAAGGTCTACCGTGGCAAGAGCGTGCGCCTCCGCTTCGTCGTGAAATATTTAGCAGTCTGGTTTTACGCTCGTTCGTGTGCCGAGAGAAAGGTCAAAGTGTTCGTATAGAGGCTTTATTTAGCCTGGGGTGCGTGAAACGCTGCCTTAAGACCTTCGATAACGTCATGAAGCGATTTTATCTTGATTCTAGGATTCCGGTTTCATTCGTACCACGCGCCACGACGTTGGAGCTGTTCTTCGAGCGGGAAAAACCGTTTGGAAATTGAATTTTAATTTCCCTCCCACAATTTAGAGTACACAATCTTCTGTACGTCAGCCGTGGGTATTCGATGTTGTATTTTGTCAAAAAGTGAATAGAGCTAAACCTCGCAACGTAGCGAGAGGAAAATTTCATTCAACAGATTTTCTTTGGCTTAATTCTGTTCCCGTAATTACTCGTATTCGCACGAGACTCGAGCAAGCAATTAGCACGGGTGAAAAAATCAGAGATTATTCAGGGATGAGAGAGAACGGAAAAAATAAGCTTCAAGTTTCAATGAAAAATTAAGGAATTCATTCGGCAGAATTTTCCGTCCTGCTACAAATTCAATGTTGTGCTCTTATAGCGGAACTCGTACAGAAGGGTTGCAAGTATTGCAGGAGACATCAACCGCGGCCCAGTTAAAGCGAGTATCGAAGTGGTTGCCGCGGTGTCAAGTTACGGAGATTTCAACAGAGACCTAAAACACAATGCCGGTTCACGGGAGCAGAGATCTCAGCTTCTAGTCTCGGCGCAAACTCGACCGTATCGACCACACGACCCCACTGCAGATCCCGCGAGCCCTAAGGGCATCAGGTATTCGTGTCGAATGCAGTATTCGATGACGAACCGATAGATCGAACCTTGATCAGGATTGGTGAGCTGGAAACCAAAGATAATTACGCGGAAACCAATAGTCCGAAATGCAATGATTAGTCTCACCAGACTATAAAGAAGTGCTGGTCATCAAATCAATTTTGAAACTTACGAGATAGAAATGTATTGGTCTAATTTTGCAGGAGCAACCGAATATTGTCGATATGTTGAATAAGGAAAAATAAACTAGGCTGCGAGGCTCTGCTGAATGGAGTTACTATATCTAACTATTCCGTCGTATACACGATTTAATTAACTCAGTTCGTGGATAGATGGATAGAAAGGTCTGGGATTCTGGAGCAGAACTCTGTGGGGCGAAATTTAAAGGAGCGGCTCATTAGACAATTATGTATGTTCTTGGGCAAACGAGTTTACCCGACCCTAAACATTTTTTCGTACCCTCGTTAAGTTGAATTAAGACCACCGCAACCCCTTATCCAGTATTCATAAGAACAGACGTCGATTCGCCTTTCTCTTCTTCTCTTAACAATATCACCATTAATATTCAAATGCTCATCGTTGAACATAACGTTTCTAACGCTTAGGCTCAAATGATGCACATTTCTGTATCAACGAGGCAAAAAACGCCTGCGGCATAATAAAATTGAATGTGCGGTTAGTTAGACTCGATGATGCGACCTGCACACGAAATGAGATATTTCCTGGAGGATTTTACACGCCACTAAGTACCGAGATTTCAGTTCTATCTTGGTTCTACTTCAAACGGGGTTGTCGCAATGTAAAATAACGACTATCTCAAATCCGTTCCCGTTACCGCAGTCTGCCTGGCCATCTGCAGAACTCCACTAAAAGGCAACAAGTCGTAACTGAAACTTGAGCCCCGCAAATCCCACGGCTAGTTTACGAGTAGTTATGCATCTCTGCGATGTACGAACAGTGAAGCACTGCTTTAGATCACTCTGTAATGTTTCACATTTTTATCCGCAATATCTGACAAATTTTCATTTCAAAGTAAGTTTCTCAAATTAGGAATTGTCTCCATTTTTGTCCTTGTAATAGCCTCGATGGTTTCAGTTTCTTCACAAAATAGCTGCCAAGACGGAAATCGTGAAAGATAATTTCAAGCTTGCAATGATCAGAATTTTATTCAGGTTTTTTATTTGGCTCATCGATTTCATTCACTGTTATTCTTGGACCATTAAAGTCTAATGACCAACGTTTGAGCCATGAACTCGTGAATGGTTAAGTATACTAAGGAATAGTGTGGTACACCTGTACGTGTATTGTCTATTCAACTGGGGTGTGCGTACTGAATGAGAGTTCTACTTTATAGACTTTATAGAGGGTTGAAGAGCCGATAAGATTGTGGATTGTCGTAAAGTAGATACTCCTTTACGATTGCGCATACCAGATTCGTGCATTCTCTTTTGCCTGAATCTGACAGATTCCATTATCACCTTGCCTGTCCATTCGTCCTTTTATTCGCGTGGTCAGCTCGCATCGAATCATTCCTTTCAAACGATTGAAGAGTATACAACTCTCTCTTCCGTTGGAAATATACAAAATATAGGCAGATGAGAGAGAGGGAAAGAGAGAGACAGAGCAGAAGGTGAATACCCTACAAACAATTGATCTAATTGATTTGAATCGATCTGACCATAAGAATGAGAGAAAGAACGAATGGAGAGGCAAGGAGATTCGAATTATCTTTCAGTGCCTTTGTTCTGAGGTCTTTGGTGATGTTTAAATATTAGCAAATAATGATCATGGATGTATCCACTCTATATACAGGAATGAAGGAACATACCTATATTCGATATCGGGCGATAGATAGGTGTTCCATACCCGGGGGATGTGAATACATATATATCCTAAACGATTCAAGACTTGATTAGTTATATTGCAGCTTTGGTTTATATGATTTAGAAAGTTTCTTTCTGAAATTCAGGGGATTTTATAAAATAGGAAACAACTAAGAGATCAAATTAGTGTAGAATTTCGGAAATTTATTTAAATTCCATGAATGGGATCAAACGATATCGAACTCTCTGAACCCAACGTATCACCACTGTCAATGCTTCGCGTGACTAGTAGGTACGAACAACACTTGTTAAAGAAGAGGGTGTCGTTAAGCCCGTTTTATATTTCGTGCCCTCGAAACTTTGTAATGCGAGCTACAACCTCTTTGATTCTTAGCTGCAAGAACCAGCTCAGATAACGCAATTTGCCTTTCGTTCCAAACAATCTTTTTCACTCAATCCATAAATACAGTGATCTCGCTCAAACAATTTTGAAAATCGAATGTTCAGATGTGTCTTCAGATCTTCTACGTTCATTTATTACAAAAATTGCACAATACGCATAGTCTGTACCGATTTCCCTCAATTATCTAGCAAATCATGATATTATCTTGAACTCCCATTTCTGTCAATAGAGAGACTATTATCGAGTCTGACACAATCACAAGAACCAATTATTCGAAATACGAAGATATTCTGTATTCCTTGAAAGACAGTTTTGAAAAACATCATGTTCAATAATCCTTTGATGGACTTCAAAGTTTACGACCTTTCGTAGCCTTACACAGGCCCGAGTCGATGTTTCTCAAATCAATGATTCGGCTGTATTATTATGTCACTGACACTAAAGCTAATGCCAATG
The DNA here is from genome assembly GCA_944452935.1 of Rhogogaster chlorosoma. NCBI lineage: Eukaryota > Metazoa > Arthropoda > Insecta > Hymenoptera > Tenthredinidae > Rhogogaster > Rhogogaster chlorosoma. The sequence goes on along the minus strand of OX101799.1, from coordinate 14,530,886 downwards.
TTTCCCATGGCATAGAATTTTGGGTTACACATCTTTTTTCATGAAGAGTAAAAATAATTGGAAAAATAGTACAACTGAATCACGTGTACCATTCAACGTACTATTTTTGTCAGGTTTTCTGTAATTATTTCATACTTACATAAAGACAAGTTCGCGCTGTGATAAGTTTTACCTCAGAATTTCATACCGACTTTTATAATTATGAAATCTCATTAACGGCTAATCAACAATGGCTGCAATGTTCCGAACCGCGTTATGTGAAAAGGTCAACGATTATCGCTAGCTATATCTACCTGGTGCATAAATAGGTCATAAACCTTAGTTTCTTGGACAGGACGACGATGTGACCCAAATCGACGAGTAGTATGGATAGGTAGGTGTATGTCTTCTAGCTATGTTACCTTCTCCTCTACACCCGCCGTTGACGGCCTCACCTGCACACGAGCTTTGGAATCGTTAGCCCAGAGTCTGCGCACCAGGTGTCTCGACTTGGCTTCGTCCCACGACCCTCCCGAACTTTACCTTATTCCTCGAAATTTTTTACCTTACATCATTTTTTTTTCTTCTTGCTATGCCTAAGCCGCGGTCCTACGCGGAACTTTTGTTGAAGTCTCCGTTGCCTCAAGATTGCGGTTTACCAGCCAGAGGGCTTACGACGCCTCTGCGGAGACTGGAGCGCCGAGTAAAGGGCAAGTGGAAGCAGCCCTCGACCGTTCTAAAAACGGGCTCCGTCTGTACGGATCTAGACGTATATAATTGCGTACCTAAGGGTGATTCAAGACTTGTACAGAATGTCGAAAAGGGTGAAAAAAAGCTTGATTGTTCTCGTCGGAAAAATCAAACAAAAAAAATGAAGAGTTAAATTTCACAGAGGGGTACATTGCAGCGTTTTAGGTTTCAGCAAGATAATTGCTTTACATTTTTTGTTACGTATAATCTCTCACGTACGAAAACAGCAAAGAATTAGGATTTAGAATCCTGTAGACTGCAGTCATTTCGCAGTGATGATCGTCGTTGAGTATTCTAATCTTGTTTTATACGACTCGATTTGTTTTATGGCCCTTTATAATTACGCTGGCGGTCGTGATCTTAATCTCAATTTCCCCCAAATACTCCCCAAGGATTTTTCTGGTCCCGGTAAGGTCGCATCCTTGAAATTCAGTTTAAATGAAGCACCAGCTGTGGAGTATTCCAGTGTGCTCTCGGCTGATCGATCTCTATAACAATGCGATACTTAAATAAAAATTTCTTTCAATATTTCAAAGCTAGTTGTCCATGATGAAAAAATTATTTTTATAAGTTCTTCAAATTCTAATAATTCAATGTAGAACAGCGTTTCCACAGGAGTGATGTACGCGGTTGCACCCTGCATCGATCCACTTGACCTGGGCACGAGGTTCACACTTCTGTCCATCCTAGCCACCCTGCATGGTGCTCATCCGTCTCTTTTCTGTATCTAAATTTACTTTCATATCTAGGACAGTTCTGACGCTCTTGTTTATTCAATAGAACACCTAATTCTACTGGTTTCATGCCTTCGAGTGGGTTTCCGAAAAGCGATATGAAATCAGGTTACCAATTTGCGAGGGTGTCGTGTTACTGGTTGAAGCACACCTGGCCCTCTCCTCGCTCGTCTAGTTATGCACGTTCTGCCACCGGAGATCATCGTGCGAGTAATTATTATTGCACAGCGAACATCACCTCTTGTTCATCATTCAATGTTTTCACCCATCCTTCTGCAGTACCGAAATGTGTCTAATGCTGAACATCATTCAGTCTAGAGACTCCACTAAATTTATTACGTAGTTTCTGAAGCGGGTACTGGGCTAGTCCTAGGCGATGGACATAATTATCTGCCATTTCGCACAATTGCGATAAATGAAGCTATTGGTTCCTAACGTAGATATATATAACTGAGCCACGCAAAGCTAATGAAAGGATGTACTTTTCCATGGATCTAATGGTTGTTCAAAATAGTTGCTTCGCACTTGAGCTCAAATTTCAGGTGTGAAATAAGCCTAACTGATGTAATTACATTGAAGAACGAAAGTCAGGTAAAGTTCTACTCCTCAAGTGTCGTCATTGTCAATTAACCTGGTAAAGATAATGTAGTAGTGAACGCGTGTTAATTGATCAAAGATAACATTATTTCTCTCGCCCATATCTCACTCGTTATTAAGTATAACCTTCGGACTCTGAAAATTTGCGCACTTTAAGTTTAAAACTTGGTTACGCGGATAAAAGGCTGAACAATAGCACCGCAATTCCGGCGATTCTCATGTTATAGTGTATTTCATATCTTTCAAGAAACCAACAAAATTTACGATTCCCTCCAGGCCCGAGGTCCCACTTTTAAACTTTACAAAAGGACGGAGCTAGATGAATAGATAAAGTGATACAGGCGTGTATAAACGAGCGAAAAATATCAGAGATGGAGAAACACCATGCAATTCCTTCAGCATCGAGAACTGCTCTTTTTCAGCGGCTCATACCAGGAGTTTCCGCGCTCGGGGAAGCAGGATGAAGAAACGGGGGCGGCGAGGAGCGGATAAAATTAAAGGTTAATCCCTTGGGGTGTGGAGGCAGCTTTTTCACTCGGGGTAACCAGAAGGCTTTGTTTTTTGTAGAAGCAGACTAGACGCAGGCAGCACATCGTATAAATATTTGCTTTTTTAAGTGTCACCGAAACTTAAGACTCACTTGCGTACATCTACCTATATACCTACTACGATCCTCTCGAGTTTAGCGGTAAGTTCAAACGATATTCCCTCTGGTTATCTACGATGCTTGACTCGGTGCATACAACGAAGCGATAGTCAGTCTGTGTGCTTGTGAACGTGTGTCCAACAGCCTTGCCGTCAGTATCTCTCCGAATACGGGCGTACAGGATGGTTCTCTATCACAACACGATCTTTAGCGTGCCGGAGAGTGAATGCGTTTACTTTGAACCTGGAGAGAGCCAATTGCATTTAAAGCCTGGGCCGTAAAGTTTGATCAAAGGAAAACCCGCGCTTCCTCTAATTAGGATAGCCGATTAATCGCACCTCAATCCCTGCTGGCTTACAGTTATAGGAAATTAAAAGCAGCCGTACCTAATGCTTTCTGCTATGAGATACGCCAAAGACAAGATCGTGCTGACACGCGGGGATGAAGATAACATGAAAGGTATTCCGAGGAAAGCAGAAACCTCCTTCCAGCTTCTCTCAGGAGTCGCATTTCAGTTACATTTTGATCTTGCCCCACGCATTTGACCTCCCCTAGCTGTAATTCAGCCTCACCTTAACTCGCTTCGTGCTCCAAAGTAACCAACCACCATGAGAGCGAAAATCCTTGCCCACTGTCACAGTATACCACATATTATAAAGTAGGCTTGTAACGGGGTTCAGGAGTCAATGATAACGTCGGAGTGGACTGTCGTCTGTCGTGCGTGCCAAACGTAATCTTAGTAATTTAAATGTTTGTCCCCAGGGGTGGTGCGGGAATAAGAGTAAAGCGACGGGCATATCGCATAGCATAATCCCTTGTTGAAACAAGCTTAAGCCTTCTGGATTGTCTGCGGGATTGGTCGCTGATACGCGAAACAACCGAAGGGTTGCACTAAGCCTATCTATTCGACTCACTTTCCTGCAAGCCCATAGTGTATAGGTACTCGGTTATATAGAATCGAGAGATTACTTCAGAGGGTGGCTCCTTATACGTAGCTGATACGTGTAACAGAGCTGCTTATTATCGAATTGAACTTCCACCAGGATTTTTTTTCCTTTTTATCTTACTCATTTAACTAATAGAATTTCGTTTTGCAAATTTTTTTTTTTTCTCTTTGTATGGAGAAAATTTCAGAATGAAATAAATGAGAAGAGATGTAAATTGGATTTACGTACCTTTGGATTAAGAGTATTAGTGCGTGAATGAGGAAATACATTTCATCTGTTATTACCGATCAGTAAAATCTACTTTCTATCCGTATCTTTCCGGCAATGTTTGAATTTATAATCTTGTCGCAAGATCTCTCAACGATCGTTGTAAATATAATTCACTAGGCATCGAATACACGCGCGTCTGTCGTGAGATTTATGCAATAACCAACTGGAGAGTGGGAATCCAGCGGGAGACTTTAGTCTCCGTAAACGATCGCGAGTATGTACATGAATTTTTTTTTTCTTCGTTTTTATCCACTCTAGATTTCCGTGTAGAAAACGTCGAAAGCGATACCGAGTTACTTATAGCTCACGGTTACTTTCAGCTAAGAATGCTATGGCAAACACTCGTGATAACGATTTTACACCTTTTATAATGTATTATCAATAATAAAGAAGATCGAGGTGGATTATAAAAATAGTGACGAGGAGGGAAAGCTTTTTTAGTTCTTCATTCACGTACGTACTTACCTACTCGCGAATTTTCGTAGCCGCCCTCCGACTTTCTAAAAATTGCTTTGACTGTCTGTCGAAGTAAAGGGCGTCTACGGATTCGGTTATATGTGTTAGAAATCCGCCCCGTGTACCAGCCACGCAATTCGAGCCGGTCTAACAAAATCGCGGCGTTAAAAAGAGCCGCTCTACCAACAAAGAGAAAAGCTCTTGAGAAAAAGCCCGAGGAAAATAGGATAGAATAAAGCTCTTTTCACACATCAGACAAGGGTATCGATTTACCGGAGACACTAAGCGCGTGGTTATGGCTTTTTACGAAAACGAACGAGAAGAAATAAAAATTGCACTTTCTCGGACGCGATCTACGAACCCCTTGCCGCAAAGGAAACGATGACAATAATCTTCTCCCTATTTTCTATTTAATTGAAAAAATTGAATCAAAATTCAAGCTTCCATTTTTCAATTTCAGAATTCTTCACACATATTTTTCAGAAAGTTAAGAACCGACTGTTCAACAGCTAGTGAATCGTTCATAATTCAATTCAGCTCATTGGTTTGTGGAGCTCTGTTATTTTTCCATCGTCGTTCGTATCGTAATAAACCTGCCAAAGGGATGTTTTTTCATTATAAAATAGCGAGCTCGCGCAGTTTGAACACCTTCTTTTCTTTCCCTAGGTCTTTGGAGTGTCCTCAATGGAGGAAAAGGGAGTAAGGGAATCGAGGGTGAGGTGAGTCCTCGGGGGAACCGTCAGGAAAGTTTGGCAACGCGTTACGGAGTTACCCACCGCCCTATCGTCCCACCAAACGAACTTGAGTCCAAGGAGTAAATTCCCCAAGGAATAACTCTATTGGGTTTATGCTTGGGTCTTGGTCTCGGTCCGAACCTCCCCTCTTCGAAAAGACTCCAATTCGTTATTGGATCGCCTGGTGTTCCGAAATTACGTTAGACCTTGCTTGCTGGTTGCACTAGCTGGGGTCCTCAAAGTCTGGATCATCTCCTCCGGACCACAAATATAGACTAAAACATATATCTGGCTCCTGCACCGCAGACATCCCGTACCCATGCGACTATAAAGCTCACCTCGCAACTTTAGAGTGTAAATTTGTATAAATCATATCCAGTTTACACGAACATCATGTACCCATGCATGTGTGTATATTTTTACCGAAGCTACCAGAGCGAGGATAACTTTGAAAAAAAATAACACAATTTTGAACAACGACAACAATGCTACCAGGGGAAGCTTTTATGCTGTAGAAAGCTCTGTAAAGGTTTATTAGCTTCCTTCACGCTGTCTCGCAGCAGGGTGTCTGTTGTCATATATCCACGCGTATACTACGTAGCGTTAGTGCGAATGAAAGTATTCGTACACGGGCTTATATTGCCGGTATGGAGCATTTCACGCTGTTGTAAGTCTCTTTGAGGCGAAAGACAATGGAACTGAGTTGGAGAGAAGCGCCTGGCTTATTAACATACGAGGACGTGCTCAAATGTTCATTGTAATTGGTAATTAAATTTGCCATGTAAATAAAAGGCAGTTTTACACCTCTGATTGGCCTCGTTAAGTTTGTATGAAAAGATGGAATAAAGATATTTTATATGGGATAAGAAATTTTGAATTCAAGCTCAAAGCCTGCGAGCTTTCCTTCTGTTCATTATTTTTGTTGAACTTTTAAAGCACAGCTAGCTAAGCTGTGATAATATACTCCGGTAGGTAGGTATAAGCGCTCTTTTTGTATGACGGTAAAATACTCGCCGCTGGGTGGTAAGTTAATTTTGCGGTGCCCCGCGGCGCGCTGGGAAATTTCATTGAGACCTCTATTATTCATCTCTGATCTCATTCGCACTTTGTTCAAACTTCCTTTCCATTTGAAAGGCAATTAAAACTTGATATAGAAATTGAAAATACGAAAACAGGTAGATGTTAAACATCCTCTCACCTCCCAAACTTAATTGCTTAGAGCGTCTTACTTAACAGATCACGAAGAGGCTATCTTTCCCTAAACATCACCAACGACCACGACGCGTATCCGTCTCGCCGTAAAGCACACATAAACTTTCATCGCTATGATTACTGTTGGTAAATACATACATATGGCAAAGGTTGTCCAGGGTGTCGTTTCGATTTGGTGGCAATCGAAATACCTTTTCACTTTTACGTTTCCTGACCAAACAGACTTCGGCCCCCAGGATCCACAGAGCGGAGGCACAAAAGCCGGAGCAATCTTCGTGAAATATATTTCCTCCGCTCTCGACGCTTCGCGAGAATTGCGCGCAATTTTATTTTCTGCTATTCGTCACCACGACCGACAGCTGCTTTCACAAACATTACGGAACGAAGCACGAATACGCGTAGATACACGCTTGCATCAAGGAAATTAAAGCTCTAGGGAGTTTTTACCAATTTTTATAGCGACAGGATACGAGGAAGGAAAAAGTTCATCTTATCACCGCCTCAACTTCATCTCTGTAAACAACATCTCATGAACCATACAGAACATTATGAATTGATAGTAATGTGAGTTTCGTTTCATGAACGCAATTTCAATCCGTGATAGATTTCACGTTAAATTTCATGGCGGTTCTCTTGCTGGTTTCTAATATTCAGCTTGGCGTCATCCCCGTGCAGCTAGTGAACTGTTTAATTAAATCCAGCTAATTAACAGGAAATCGTGTTAGCCGCGTCAGCTTGGTGCGAAATGCTTCGTGTATAGTTATTATATGAAGATCAAAGTTCAGGTGATCTTTTGTCCCACCGCTTTGTTCGAAAAATGGGAAATGCTCAGTGTACGTACCAAATCCATTTATTTATTTATGTGTTCACGGAGGTTTATGGGCTACGGCGTACGGCGTAATGCTCTATGCATAGCATAGATCTCAAGGGACCGAGGGGGTTGCCAAAGTCAGCCAGGAGGCAGGAGGCACGAGGCAAAAGGGAGTTGGGTAAGGTGGATGAAGCTGGTGGGGTAATCTCTTGGGAAGGGCTGAAACGAAAATGCTGTTGTGCCACTTAGTCATAGCTCGTATTTTTGTCTTTCATTCCGTTCCATCTCAATTCTTCGTGAATATTTAATATTATCCCTCTTCGCCTCGCCATACGTATTATTCCATCAATCGGACTAACTATTTAAAGTATGAACTCACCAAGTCAAGAAAAACTCATAAAAACCGGCAAACTTCTATTGGTATTCACTTCTTAACCCACTAAAAATCTGTCGAAGATATCGCATGATAAAAGGCTATCCAACACCATTTCAAACTTACCCAATTTGTTGTCTGATCTCTACGGTCCAGTAAACGTTGTTGAAGCTTAGGCCCAGGACCGGCCAAGAAACTTTTCACAAGGGCTTTGGTTTTCTCCAAATGCTTCGGGGCTATTACTTCGACTTGGGCCAGGTATTTTTGCATGGTAGATTCGAGGTCGGGTACCGGGAGCTTTGGTAGATCTTCCTTCTGAAACATATGAGACTATATCATATCCACACTGTCGGACATTAATCTCTTTCAGATTTTCTCGATAAATGCTAAATCACGGATTTTCTGATAAATGCTACTGTGCCATTTTTTATTTCCAGCTTCCGAAGCGTTTTGGTATTCTCAATTTCAAAGAGTTTTAGAATCCGCTTATCAAATGTCAATCTACCTTGAGGGTGCAAAATACAGAAAATGTTTTTCTTATTCGCTTGCCGTATGTAAATTTCCTATTTCTTTTATTATCTTTTGCCTCCCCTCATCTTTACTTTGCCCTCACTCTCTCGCTCTCTATTTCTGTTTCTGTATATTCTTTTCTTTCTTTCTCTATTCACTCTAGGTACACGTTCAAGCAAGCGGAAAACAAGAACTGCTGTAATCGTCTAGTACTTTATGCAAAATTTTTGCCTCACAGGCTCGCGAAATATCCTATTGCCGGTAAATTGCAACTTTACTGGGAGAGTAGGATTTCTTTGATGTGTATGATGAATTTTTATACCTTAAAACCCGGATTGCAAGGAAGACGATCTACAACAATTATTATCAGGATCACCCGGTGATCAAGTCATGATATTCTTCTTCTTTTCAGTTTCTTTCAGTAGTTATTTAGAAATGATTTCAAGGTTTCAAGACCACACAGACGCATTCGCGAACGTCCTTTATAGCCTAGCCCTTAGCCGACTCTGTCAATTGTAAAATAAAGAATCAATTGAGAAACGAAGCGTGTCCGAGGGGGTCGGCACGCCTGGTTGATCAGAATCCCCTCTGACAACCTAACAAGACCATCAGGGGCGTACAGCGAGGGCAAATTCACCAAGTGTTTCGCCAATTTATAACAGACCAGTTGTTCCTTCGTTCTGGTTTCGTCGATTCATTTTTCATCCCGAAAATAGAAATTTATACATTTTCCCTTCCGTTTATACGAGCTAATTCAAACAAAAGAGATTATTTACACTTAAGCGTATTATTTGGGGTGCAAAGAACACTCTAAAAGCAAAACACAACCGGCCGTTGATGCGCTTTTCTTGTATTAGTAAATCCTCGTTTATATTCATTTTCACTCTAGGTTCAACCGTGTTTAGAACCCTTACCCAAAAGCCTTATTCAAATTCAACTCACAATTCGAATCCGTGAAGTTCGATCTTCCCGCCATGAGTCAGTTCACGGCATTCTCAATTTCATTCCGATTCCTTTTGGCACAGTAGCCCATCGTTGGTGCAGAATACTCTGCACCGTAAACCGAGGTATACATCCATAGGAACCTACCGGGTGTCTCTGTTCCCAAGAGATTTTAAGCTCATTGCTATGCACCGCTCGAAACTTGCTAACGACCTCTCGCACGCCCAGCCTATATCTATTCCGTCAGTAGTTTTGCATCTACATCTGTACTCTGCATACATGGGTATTATATGTATACGAAGGACTGGTGAAAATCGATCTATTGCGACTGCGTGTAAAGTATAACGGAGCGAATAGGAGCAATGTGAAGTGTATAGAATCTATACTTTGAAAATGATGAAGTAAAATGCGGAGCAAATTTCGAGCGAGCAATCGTTCGAGACTTCAATTCATGGTAGGGCCAATTACTTCGAATTCAGTAATTCTCAATGGAACCACGTCGAATTAATTATTATTGAATTAAGCAAACGAGGACCCTTGATGAAAACCACCGATGCATTCGGAATATGAATTCAAATAACATCTGTATAAACCCAGTTCCAAAATACACTGGGAAAATAAACATCCACATCCCATGACCCTCTTGTCAAAGAGATAACTCCTGAACCAATACGCTATAGACATCATATAAAAAACGCAAAACGTATGAAAGTGTATGACGCGGAAGTAAAGGGTGTATACTGTATAGTTTGCTCCGCCGTGCCAGTGTAATGTCATAAAAAAGATGATTGTTATCGTGCAGAAGTAGTCACTTGCCCGAGAGAATGCATGGGGTAGAAGGAAACAACGGAGGCTATAGTTTCTAGCCACAGATGCCATCAGATATGATCGTGGACCACGACAATAAAAGATAAGGTGAAGTTACGAACACTGGTAGGTTCTTATCAATGCAAAACAGTACGGGGGTTGTAGCAATTAAGAGATAACAAGGTTTTCCCTCGGCACCCCTCCAATTAGTAACACCCCAGACCAACCATCCTCTCAGTGGCGCTGCTAGCCTTACCAACGTTGCCAGCTTCGGCCCCATCCCCATCCCTAACTGTGTCTTTATACCAACCCTGCGAGCATCCCCTTATAATGTTTGCATACCGCTGCGGTCTAGAGGGATTGTGCAGAGCAAGGTGTTGGACAATGGGATAAGGGAGGAGAAAGATGCGTGGATTGGAATGAAAGAAGATCCATCATAAGAAATTTAAACTATATCCTTATATCAAACAACTGCGTTTTTGGCTGAGGTGTTTGAAAATTGATAAACATTCAATTTGGATTCCAACCATTCATTCATGAAAATATCAAGAAATATATCAATGCCTTATATTTGAGTTTAAAATCGATTTTTTTTACCAATTTTGTATTTCGGCTCGAAGGATGGATCTATGATTTGTGTAAATTCATGGATCGTAAATCCAGTTTCAATATTGTGGCATAGCGTATTTCTTATTGCCTTGAGGACAGACAGCAATCTTCTCAGAAGTCTGGGCAAGTTATTTTCTGGTAATTGCAAAAACCGAGTAGAACTTCATTTCCCAGAGTACAAAGTTCTCTAAAGTACGAAGCAATCGGGAATGGCAAGTAAAGTGATCAAACTACGTTTACTCTTGTAATACCGAGGAAATTCTCACCCCTTACCAGTTTATATACCACACTCCATTCTTACCTACGCCGTTTAACAAACCGCGACTTACCCTCAACTTACTCGCGATACGAGGTGATTATTTTCCATTTGCAACATGAAAACCGAATATATTTCACGTCACAAAAAAATGATGATGAATATCTGGGATCTATTGTTCTAGCTAGAGTTCAGAAAGGAGATTATGAGACTATGAAATATCTGGGGTTGCATAGAAACGTGGGTAAACTAAATAAACTGACTATGAGAGTGATATAGGCAGGCGGACAAACGGACCTGGTTGGGTGCATTAGTAACGTGCAGTGGAGCGAAGCAATTACGGATGTGTTTGGGAACCCAGGAGCGTGCTAACTCTTTGTACAAACATCGGAAGGCCCAACGAACAGGGTGAGAATCGACGTAGGAGGATGAGGAGGTACGAGGGAGGGTGCGCCTACTCTACAACCAGCCAAACGTAATTGGAGAGCCTAGGGGGGTGCAGCGCGACTCGCGGGTTCACGGGTTCGCGAGGGCGCCGATCCATCCTGGGTGAATGGGGTGGAAGCGCGCCGCGCACCACCTTCTCGTGTTTCTAATGAGTCGACCCAGAACTTGACCCGGCCGTGTGCCAATTTATTCAACCTGCGTACTCTAAACTTTTCGACGTTAACTAACTTGTCTTTGTACCGGATCATTCAGTCTCGATGCGTAACTACGGTATGAGGGAACGTTCACGAAATCTTTACATGGATAGGCATTTGATTTCACATCTTTCCCTGATATAGGAAACTTTTTCCCTCGTGTATCATTTATCTTTCCGACGAGAAAAATTTATGTTTTTCATTTTACAGGCTGTTTTGCGTAAAGATGTAATATAGCTTTTTAATTTCACATGATGATGGAAAATTTGATACAGAAGGCTTCTTCTACCGAAAGTTTATTCTCTCAGTGTAGTTGTTTTGGCTATGTCCAGTGGAAGCTACCGTGCATCTTGAATCTTCCTCTTTAAACTCCTAAACGTTATTTCGCGATGTACCTTTCTGGTTTGTTGAAGCTCTATCTCGAATTCGTAGTTCTTGATTTTCAAAAATTCCATCCATGATTTTGGATAATTTCGTTGCAAGCTCAAAGGCCCTTTGGCTATAGATCAATTTTAGTCAGAGTAGCAGAATTCGTCGCTTGGTGAAAAATTCGAGTTGATAAAAATTCAGCAACTCCTCCGCTGCCGTTATACAATGAAGGCATTGAAGTCAGGCCATTCGTGTGTTAAAAATTATCATAATTTAAGATATTTTATTTTCGGAATCGGAATTCCAGTCGTGTACAATATTCAGAAAACGGGGGAAATAAAATGGGGGAAAATTCGCGTGAAAGGAAATGTTGAAAATTTTCTTTAACACTACGAAGAGGATATAAGTTACGGGATAAAAGTTAATGGACAGAAATTCGATATCGAAATAAAGTGAATTCTTTTTGTTTCGGTATCGGATTCCTAATGGTGTAAATCGAACCGAATGTTGCCGTATCGATATATTTACATATATACAAAGGTAGTTATATGAAAGCTGAAATACTGCTCTTCTGTACTGTCGTCATTTCTTGATTACCAGCTGACTCATTGTCCTTCCGTTCATGCCAATTTCGGCGAAATCTGTTATTCCCTTCGAGGAGATTTCGCCAAGAATTTAGATGAGTCCGAATTTCGATTGACAGCACGAATAGAATGTTTGGATTTCCTCAAGTCTTCTTCGCTTTCATATTATGTACCCTATACATATAATCTTACCCTTCCAGTTTAGCATGACAAAAGCGGTTCAACGCTCTTCGACTATTCGCCTTATGCAGATAAAATTCGCGGAGACAACGGAGTACAATTTCATTTGAAAGATATCCACAATTAGACTGCGAGCAGAATGAATTGGTTTATTCCTCAGCACTTAGTGGACGCAATCAATCTCTGGAACTTTTCTGACATCTTCGTTACGTTTGCTCATTGCCTCGTAAAAATCAAATTTTCTTTATCAAGTTTACACAATAATACAAAATATTTTTAGCCCAAGAAATGGGCTCCTTCTTTAGTGAATTAAAATAAATTTGATTATCGGTAGAATACTTCACGGTCTAAACTCGTAACAGGTCCCGTGAGTACCAGTATCCTGTGGCCAAGGTATCTCGCGAAAGTTATAATGAGAATCCTGTCAAATATTCACAAACTAAATTGAACGAGGCTTCTACAGATTTGTTAATTCTGAAATACTTTCTTTGTCGCAACCATCTCAGAGCCAACATTAAAGATTACGATATAAAGACAATGGTATCGCTCCCCTGCACCCTAAGAATATTAGTTAATCTTTGATCAAAGAATTCAGGTCACTATAACATTACCTTGACTGGTCAAAGACCCAAAGGCCCAAAAGCGAGAGAATTGTTATTTATCTACGTTATATATACCTATTACTAAAGTCTATCATCGTGTGGAGATCTATCTAGAAAAAAAAAATGCCAGCGATCAATATTGGCCCTTGCGTGACCTGCAACTCAAATCTGTCGTCCCAACTTCTTGCCGTCTGGGTTTATTCTCTTGAGGGTCTGCATGGCATGTCTATGTAGTAAACTTGTGCCCATATGTATGTATGTATAGATTCGTAAACATGTGTGCATAGGATATCTACACATCGACGAAATACGCGCGTGTAAACGTTCTTGAAACGCGAGTTTCGTGCTTGAGAGAAGAATAAGTCGAAGGGTAGTGCATGGATCCAATCGACCATTAACAACTAGCGCCCTGAACAGGCTTTGAACTTCTCGTTTCATAAATGCGAAGCTTTCCATAAATCCTTATGGGAATCACGAATGTGAATTTCAACAAAGATTTTCACATATTTGTCGTACCTATGCAGTGACTAAAACCGCGTGATAAATAAACCGTACATACATAGGTATATGGTTTTCTCTCGTGTAATTCGTCGACAAATAGGTTCTATCATATCTCTGTAATTACACACGGTTTGTACGTTAGCTTTCTGTAATCTAGAGGTCTGAATAAGCTCGTCACCCTTCTGTAAGTATCGTTAAGGGATGAGCTAACCCCGGAACTTCAAAGCGTGTACGCTTTTGCAAATGTATATATCTATGTATACATCGGTATAAGCTACAGCCATTTGAACTCTGCTCCATTTAGTGATTAGGTTAAAGCTTCACGAGATATAGGTATGGTATATGAGTCGATTCATGCGTGCAGTCCAACGCACGTTACCGTATGCGTATAATTTTTGAGTAATTTTTATCGGACACAGACGTACTTCCTTTTTGGTAATTGAATAAGAGAGGAAAATTCAAGACTGATAAGCTGACATTAGATACGTATGTAGAAACTTCGATAAAATGTCAGTCATCACTTATAGTGGCTACATACCCCACGCTGTGTTATGATAGCAAATCATCTATCATAATGAACCAACACGGCAGATGGCACGTGACTCATGCGAGCCCTGCACCCTTCGTTTCATAAATAAATTAGCCGCTATCAGAAGTCGAGATATTGCCTTATTTATGGTAGAATCATGACGCTGCTTTGGTATCCAACGAACGGGTTTATAAAACGCATTGTAGACCTACTGCCCATTCGTGGACCGCGAATTCGAGTGAGATTAGGTCGGATTAGATTACGTCTGTCCGATGGGGGTCGAAGCTATGGGGGATACCCTAGAGGCGTTCGGTTAGAACAAGTGAACGCATTGTTCATCAAACCGTACCTAATACCTGGGAGAAATGAAGTTGCTCTTAAAGCGGAATTCCTTTTCAAACGTTTTTCTTATCGTGAAATATTATAGCTTTCTTATAGAGATTCGCGAAGTTGTAGGGGCTTCAGGTTAAACTGATCCTGAGGCGAACTAAACAAAGTACGTCATTCAAAACGGTAGAAACGTGAGTCTCGATGACCTATGCATATGTTAGTTCTTTTATTTTTCGAATGACTTTATGATACCAGCAAGGACTTCCTCCCTCGGTGAAGTCCCCTGGGGCATAACTGGCCCTGATGTCTATGCAAATTTACAGCCGATCTGGGGAGGGTTTGTCGCCTTTGGGCATAAAGATATTTCCAAATGTCAGTTCCAAAATAGTTTTGCTCGAGGGTTGAATATGGAAACGACGCATAGTGTATATGGCGCGTATTTCATCCCTACAGCTGACCTTATCTGAGCCAAAGAGCATTGAAGGATTTAAACAACTGAACATTAAGGATCGCCATTTCGGTCTCTGAGCTTTAAGTCTAAGCTTTGATCTTATTCAATGGCAGATATATTTCTTTATATTTAAAGAAAAACCGGCGTAACAGTTACCATCGAAAAAAAGGAAAGTATACCCCACTCTCATATGAAACCCGAGCGATATAAAGTGTTCGATGGGGGCTCAACTTAGTTTGCCTTAGCGTTGACTCCGGCTTTAGCAACGCAGAACTTTGAAGCTCCCAAGGACCCCAGGGTTTCTCGTGAGTTTTAGCCGATCCCTCTAGCACCCCTGGCCTCCCTGACCTTCTAGGCCTCCTGCTGAGCCCGCCTACACACACATGACTCAAATAACATCGGGGTGCGAATTTCAGACGGTTATAATGAAATTTTGTTCAAAGTATATGCGAAGATATACCGTAACTGAATATGGTAGCCATATACTAGAGGTATGGTGAATTTGAGAAAGATGGCAAAGGTCTTACGGGGTCTTACAGTGACATTAGTGTTGTATTAAAGTTTTTCTGTATTTTCCTTGGCAACCTCACGTCTGATCGTTGCTGGCTTACCAACTAACTTTTGTAAACCTTTTATACCTTGGCTTTGTATTCGTTATGTACCGACTTACAATTAGGCAATTAACGCATGTGATTGCTTGTGTTTAACTGATGGCTATGCATTTTACTTTTGTATATAAATATTATATAGGTACAGATTAATGAAGCAAGGGACTAAATAATTGAATAATAGTGACGAGAGGGTAAGTACTCACCCCAGTGCATGGTGACGCGGTCCTCGAAAAGCTGCCTAGAGAAACCAGAAGTCGACGCGGGGCCCCCAAAACTGAATCTCGCCATCCCTCTGTAACAAATTTATACACTTATCAATAAAATTCCGGTTTAATTTCGACTTATTTATAATACATAAATTTTAATTCGTTGACCAATCCTCTATCTACTGATTTGCGGATATAGTTGATATAATTTTTCACTGGAAATTGAAATGAGCTGATATTTTGCCGGAAGTCTTTCGTTTTTTTTTTTTTTTTTGGTTTTATTTTAATTATTTGTAATTTTCAATTTCAAAATATCCGCTTGAAAAACTATTCACTATACTCGTCTGACAACCTGCAGTGCTTGCAAGTCGCTGTATTTATCGTATCCTCGTGATTTTTATATTTCTGATACCTGATGAACACGGTGATAGATTCGACGTTTCTTTCTTTTTTGGAGTTCCACTATTGCCCAAACCCGGTGCTTTTTCGTCCTCCAGCTCGACGGTTTTAGCTAACTTGATCAGCTCGTCGATCGATTTATTCTCAATTCTGAGTAATTCGTTACGAATCGATTGATTGTGAACTCCATAAATAAATTGATCCCTAATTTCTCTGTCGCGATCTGGTCTTGAGAATTGACATTTCTGCGCCAAGCTTCGAAGCGCTATAACGTATTCCTGTATTGACTCATTTTCTCTTTGTCTTCGATCGCGAAAATCGAAATTATGTAAGCTGCACTCATTATCCTCCGTATTGTACAGTTCTCTCATCTTTTCTTTCAACTTGTTGTACTGCATACCTAATAAACTTGTTGGTTCACAAGCTGCTTTCAATTCGCTAACCACTTGCGGCGCCAACTTCGCCAATAAAAGGGCCGTCCTCTTATCATCCGGCACATCATTTGATATTATGAAAGCCTCGAATTGTTCGCAGAATGATTCCCAGCTTTCGTTTTTTTTCAAACGTTCGATTTCGCATATGGTTGACGTCATTTTCGACACGCTATTCTCACTTTCTGTCTCACTATTTTCGAATGAATTTCCAGACGATACTTCGATTCTTGATTTCCGCGTTTCTTTTACAAATTTTCGAACCCTCTTTCGGATTTATTAATTAGTATAAAGATTGATTTTCCACTCATGAGTTTCAATTAGTTTCAATCTCCTGTTGTATAGCGTTCCAATTTATCTTATTCATTTGAGCATTTCATTACACAAGATGCTAAATCGGTTATCTTAAAGAGATAGAACACGATATCATGAAATTTTCTTTAGAGTAATGAATTTATTGTTGAACAGACACAAGATTTCCCGTCTCACGATCATACGGCAAAGACTCAGTACACACTAGATGAGATGTACTGGTAGGTTACCAAAGTTGTGATATGTAATTGATGATAATTCCATATGAAGGTACATAGTTACTCGTAACGTTTCCTTAAACGTCGTAGCCTGTATGTTACGTTTACTGTATTACGATGTTGATGTTCTAAAATAGAGTATTATAAATAACATATCACCTCTGCAATATATTGAAGGCTGGTGTGATTTAACCAATATTAATGGATTTCTGGATCGAAAATAGGATTAGCTATGCAATCTCGTGATAACATCTGCAAAAACGCGGAATGTCCTTAACGATGTACAGCGTTAGGGATACGTGTCATATATCTGTAGCGCAATGGAATAAGTAATGATTACGTCAGGTTGAATTACGTTTAGGAAAATTTTTCATAGAGTTCTATGCTTACGTGAATTTCCAGGCTTCGCTACTCTGACACGAATATCGGGTCAAACTCATTAGCAATGGGTGACTCAAAAGATGAGAGACATCTAGTCATTTCAAACTCAGATCCTCGACATTTCGATATTTCATTCAATCGTAGAAGAAATCTGAGGCGTAGTTCGTTCGTTTCGTTAATTATTAACAGTTTGGGCTGAATAATCGAGAATCACGAGCCAGTTGCAGTTTTAGCTTAATGACGCCTGCACTGTGATATTACTTTGAAATCTGAAGTCCAAAAAAATTTTCTAGGATTACGAAAACATGAAGGATCGCATTTTTCACAGTGAACTAATATCGCAGTGATTTTGATTAAATTTATCTTATCGTCCAGATTATACAGAAGCCTTGGTCGTAGCATTAGTAATATACTCACATATAACTACGCCTTACTATGTAACGTCGTTAACACTAGGGCGGTAAGTTGTGACGAGATAAGCCACCGAAATGCCCCTCGCGTTTGATTGGCTACCGTGAGCCATGGATTAAGCCAGACTTTATTTTATTTCTAACTCAAATCATGACTTACGACGTGGGTTCTTATTAAACGTCAGATTGACAGATCGTTTCATTTTTTCCCTTAGCTGGTTTACCAAGAATACTATAAAACGGCAAGGCTATGATTCTGATTATTCGATTTAGTGAAAAAAGTACAAACATAAAAAATGTTTCTCGATTTGTCAAAAGATTAGGTCAGTGTTGACTGGTGCGTATATCATACATAACGCACCCCTCCATGACGATATTGCTTCACGGATAGTATTGTGGGCAGCAAAGTTCGTATTAATAAATCTCAATTACGAGAGTTAATGTCCTAGCGCGGGTAATTAACCCCCGGAAGCGATGAAACATTTGCAACGCTTTTAACTTTTGAGAATATAATAAACGAGGGTAATTAACGTTAGTGGTAATTGCGGAAGCGTGACTTATGCATGGAGAGATTCCGGCTCTGGACCAGGCTAATTCATCTGTTTCTATTATTCAAACTACCGGTTTGAAATAACATTAGAGAAGAAAAAATCTCCTCTGTACGACAGAACTATCTGTGAGAATGAAACCAACGTAGAAAGGGGTTGACAACGGATTATACATTCGCTAAACGGAATATGATATCAGCAGTTACGTATGTGAGAGTTACTGCCTATATAATATTAGAAGCACGTGACACGCGTTAACCACGATGTGACGTGAGTGGCGATAGATTTTCTAATAAATATTTGAGACAAGTCTCACGTCGCCTATAGGTGTCAAAGTATAAAAATAGGCACTAATTTTCGCACTAGGTGAAATATTTTTTTCGCCAGCCATAGTCGTGTTTCAGTACTTCAAATTGAGTCTGATTACAATTATAAATAAAATGCCAGACCGTGAAGGTAATTGAAAATATCCGGAAAATTATCTACACACGCAGTGTTAATGTTGTTAAAATTAACTGAAAACCGTGAAGTGCGCATCGGGTCACGAGAAATTCCTTTTGAGAGATTAACTCATGAGCTGATTGCATTGTGTAATTATCTTGCACCTTAATGAACTACGTACAGCATCAGCAATGTTGCACAGCTGAAGAACCCTTTGTGAAAATCTCCCCCGTTCATCGTTATCATACACTGCGCTGTATTACGTCGGGGTATGGTATTAAATAACGTGTCGCGAATCAGCTGCGATAACCACGGAAATTTGTGCACGTTCATAATCCTTTCCCAAAGGTTTTCACACGGAAAAATACAGATTCGTAATCTACTTGAGATTAAAAATTCGACCGGCCTGTTTATTTGTCGCTATATCCAGTCAATTATTTTCACCTTCATAAAAGAGTGTCACTCATTTATCTAGAAGATTTTTTCCCCCATTCGCAAATTTCATAAAACAAAAACCATTATATGATGAATTTTTTTGTTCATGTGCCGGAGAACTGTTGTCCCAACAAATACAGACCAAGAGATCCGAAGTACAAGCAGCGGATGATCTATTGATCCTCATACGACAACTATGGTGCATTTGGAAGATACCCCTTTTTGGTGTAATAAAATAAGAGGATTCTATAAGGGAGGAATATGTACGATTTGCGTCACCTTATTAGGAGCATCGGATATACGATGTATAAATCCATCGAGTCACGTGTGGGTGTTAGTTCGATCGTTTGGCGTGAACGAAGCTTAGGCGGATCGTTGCCAATCTACGACACAATCGGAAAAGATCGTGAACGAGATTGAGCCAGACGAAGAGAAGAAGGGAAATGGAGAAGAGAGATGAGAAGAAAAGAAATAGAAGTAGATTTGGGCGGTGCAGGGGTCCAGGGACAGACAGTGATGGATGGAAGTTAATTCTCAGCCATAATGTCCTACATGGAAACCGTGGTAAGAGAGTGGTAAGAGAGAACCCCTGGCTTGGCGTAACCAATATCGTCCAGCATTGTTTGGTGTAGTGACCAAATTACTTAAATTGACAGGAAAATTTATCACTTGTCAAGAAAATTAGAGTGACTGATTTTTGTTGTTTTTTTTTTTTTTTTCTTTTCTCTTCTTACCAAAGGAAAACGATTAACGAAAGACCGCATTGATGAGGGAAAAACACCGAAAAGAGAGGAACCTTGCTTCCTTCGGGTCGACATATACTTTTTTTCTTCTAACTCAAAGTCTGGCTAACGAGCTTCACCCACTCCTGAACTTCTTTCAGATAGCCTAGAACGATGCTCTCCCTTAGTTTTTTCAAGTGCTCAGATCTACGAATTTTCAAACGCTACGCACCATTATAATCCATAATTTTCATAACTTGGCTACTCGTAGATCGATACGATCCAGGAATTAGAAATACGTCATAGTTATGCGAAGAGGGTTTCATTCAATCTTTATGAGATCCCAGTTACGTCGCTAATTGTGCTGCAAAATATATTATCGATAAATTATGTGTACCACATAAAAACACATCCGTCGACATAAGTAAGCATTACATATAGCGCATGTGCTTCCGTAGTAACAAAACAGAAAATTATTGTTCATATAACATTTACATCACGGGAAATAGTCATTGCAATGTAACTTGGAATTTTCGTATTATATCAATATCAGTTATATATCTCGTTGATTTTGCATTGTGCTTTGGGAGCTACGTAAGAGAACTAAGTCTGTTGCCTGGGATATAATTGAGCCATAATTTACTCACATACAGTTTAACTTGTCCTTTGTTAGGTGAAAGTTCCGGCGAGAGGATGAAATAACGTAAATTTCCTAAAGAAAGTGAAATAATTTTTGTGTAAGCTCGACAGTTAAATCGCCTCTATATTCATCAGAATTTCCAATAATTATGTTGCCTGACAGCACCTATATGCCGGCTTAGTCATAGAAAGTTTTACTTCGAAAAATCCGTCGCTGATAAATCCGGCTGGGAGTCTCGTTGGCGCGTCAAATTAAACCGAAATAAATCATAAATATTAAACGAGGCTTTCAGCCTCTGGATTACTGGGGTTGTGGGGGCGTTCGAGGGGGTTTGGTTGCCGGCGGGTGGGCGGAAATTATAAAGCCCTCTTCCTTCCTGGACCCTCGCAGTGGTGAATTTGAATGACAATACCAAAAGCGTCAGAGAGCCTCAGGCTTTCGGGGAAACTAGTAAAAGGGACAATTGTTGAGACAAGGTTTCGTCTGCCGCAGCATCTATCTCTACATCATAGCTTCGGGTAAACAATATGAACACTTTTTCCTTACAAAGAAAGAAAAGCACAAAGCTCTGTGGTGCGAAGTCACGTATCTCACCGAACTTCCTTTACGTATAACAGCAATTTTGAACATCCTTAAAGCTGCGAAATGCTTGAGATTACTAGGCAAGGCGAGAGAACAGAAAGGGTCATAAGATATACTTAGGTATAACGAATACGTACCACGTCCATTTTTCTAGTTATAAACTTGGTGCGTTGTGTATGCACTTGTGAGTACAGGTAAAAGTATGTGACGGGCGTATCAATATGATTTCTATTGCAACCTCCAAACAGCTTATGACCTACGACCCCAAAAACACAAATTACCTTTCGTTCTCACGTCTTTCAGTCCAGCAAATTTAACGATTACACTTTCGCTCGTTCCGGTGAGTCTACAGCTTAATCGACACTAAGGCAGGTACGCAGAGACCTGACTAATAAACAAAACATATATTGTAATTGTGGTGCTGAAAACGTCGTAGCTGCGAAATTATTCCGACTCAATCGTAAAGCATATCGACCGGATGCTTACAATTTAGTTTTTCGAAAAAGGCAAGCTCAATGTTGAATAGATGGTGAATCTTGTGACGAAATTAAGCTATTATTTCAATTAAAAATCACGACAGATAGTTTGTGACTGAATTCATAGCTACATCTGGTATTTTTCTTGTAAAAGGGGTTAATATTCTTCTTCAGTATGACTTCGTCCAATCTTACGCACGATACGCAACGAATTCCTTGTCTTCGGGTAGTTGGAGACTTAATCCACTTAGTGTAAACTGCCTGCAAACGAGATTAGCTTTATTTTCAATAGAGCTTAAGGCAAACCAGTTACCGAGACGTACAGGCACGGGTACTCAGCTGCGTACAACTTAAATTTCATCCCCATCGATTCCTGATCAAAAACTTTGCACAAAGTTTTCACAGCATGTTATAAAAATGACGAATTTATACTCGCCACTAATTTAACTCTCATCGGTTAGAGAATAAGTGAGCTGTACAGATCTCTGGGGTTGAAGGTGGATCGAATTCTGATATTTACGAAGGAGATTTTCTCTATACAATTCATCCGCTTGTGCGAGCTGCAGTTAAAGCTAACAGCCGACAACCAAATAGACGGATTATTAAGTGAATTTATCTCGCATCGCTTCGTTGAGAGGTGAGATGGCTGGCTGAGTGTTTACGCAATCAAGCGAAGTGTCTGACACGGCGCTCATTTAGTGAAACATTTACCATGCAATACAGGTATTCGTAACCGTATCTATTCTCGAGCTCGCAGCTATAATACCCTGAGTGCAAAACACAAAGATGCTATGCTGCACGAGTAATCAAGTTCCATAGTATGAATCCAAGTTGGGAAACCAACTGGCCAGATGTTATTTATGTACTTTAGCCAAGCCACAATCAGCTTCAAACCTATTGTTAGATTATAGGGATATAAAGCTATGCTTGGATGCAGGAATTTCTTATAGTGTTCCACTCACTGATTATTACGCATTTATCGCAATCATGACAATCCCTTAGGATCAAATCGTGTTAAATATCAAGAAAACTGATGGCTCAGTTTGATTTGATTAAATAATTGTATAGGAACAAAAGTGGATCGCAGTATTTTCATTGGCTAAGCTTGTATCCTGTAAAATTGTCGTTCATAGTTCAGACATCGAGTAAATCTTTAGAGGAATAAACGTTCTTTGAATAATCCAATTTATATTTTATCGCGCTCACGACCAATCTAAAGTGGAAGGGGTTTAACGCGGAAATGCCTAGGGAGTCGCGTTTTATTAGACATAAAAGAAGAGGAAAAAGAAAGAGAGGGGGAAAAAAAGAAAAACGGCAGACGTGATCGTATCCAGAGAAAAAAATACGGGACTACCTCCCTTTTCTTTTTGCCCACAAAACCTACCCCTCCTTTTCACATTCTGTATATAGATGTGTATGAGCATGGGCTATATCCCCGCAGGCCACAGCCACAGCCACAATCCCATTCTTCTACTTCACCCCCCTGTAGTCCATAGCTTAGATGGTTGGGGTGGCCAGTGTAACGACGCGTTGTCAGTTAATCAAGCCATTCCGTTCGCAGGCCATGATCGAATTGCCGCGTAGAAAATTGAGCTTTTTCTTATTCCTATTCTCTTGGGTTTCTGTGTGAGGTTTCTTGGATATTCGCTCGTTAGTCTTTCGAAAACCGTGTTGAAAAAATTCCTCAGAGATATCAAGCTTTCGAGAGATGACCACAGTGAGGCGTAGAATCCAGACACGAGGGGTTTGCGATGATTTCGTAGGTCCCAAATGTCGGTCGTTAAGTCTTTAGGGATCAGGTGATGCTGGAAGAGCAAAGAGGTCGTAAATGGTTTTATTAAGAGTTCGCGGTGTCCAAATTAAGTAATAAATTCTGGTTATCTTTCCTTCTTACGGCTGTGACTCTTACTATCCATTGGCAATCTTGTCTCCTCGCTTATTTCCTGATGTGAAAACTTGAAGCGCGTATATGGAAGTTTTTAGACTAGCGAAATAAAACGATATAAAAGGATATGAAAAAGAAAATAAAAACAATTGCGAGGACCAAAAGTTCCGGGCGTAATAATCTCCAATGAACAGAGGGGCCCGCCGTTAAGCCTAACTTCAATTCCCACGGTAACAATTTTCTTAGCATCACACGGTTACGGAAAAGTTCCGAAACTTATCCCTGCCTAACGTCACACCCTAAACGGAGTTAAAATATATTGTCCCAGGCGCAGCATATGGGGGACGTGCTAATGCGGTTTTATGTGCACACAGATACCCATAACGCAACATGGTACCCTCAAGAAGTGGTAATAACGTGGTGCGAGGGTTCGTAGAACTGGTGGCAGTGTCATCTCGCTACTTTATTCATAAGATGGGATAACTTTATAGTGCATAGCCTTGGGCGGATAACTCCACACGCCATATCGCATCATGTTGAGAGATGAAGATCTTGGAGGATGCTAAAGGACGCTAGACGTCGAAGAAGAAACTGTCCACACATCTTCATCGTGTATTTGACAAGGGATAAACTCTGCATATCTAATATATTATAAAAATTCTTTATAGTCGGCGCTAAGCTCGTTTGAAAAAAGGAGACCATGTCGTCATAGTTAATACCAAAATCGCCACATTTATTGTTACAAATTCCTCCACGATCAGGAATTGCTTTACCATATGCCCCGCGCGATATTGTATGATGACAAGTAGGGGTGCGATGTCTGTGTGTAAATCGGTAGGAGGATGTCGTTCTGCTCGGACCATCAATCTGTATTATGGTTGTCAGCTGCGTATTAGCGAGGAAAAATATTGCAGGTTTGCGAATGGAATAAAAATGAAGGTGTTCTTACAGCCCCCAGCCTTGTCAACGGTTCAAAAAAATATATTATAATACATAAATTGCCTCGATTCGTGGAGGCGAAAAAGAACCTCGCCTCATGCTCGGCAATCTAACCCTGCGAATTAAGATAAATTGATCGAAGAATGAATTTATAGAGTTCTCTCCATTGAACATAGAAGAAAAAAGGCCTGTCTCTTTTAATCTTGAGTGCGGATATGGTCCACGGATAATGTCCATGGTTCATGGCCAAGAGTCCAGCACCCACGATTCTGTTAAGTGGTTACCGCCGTTACTGGCCAGGCAATCGGAGAACGGAGACGCGGTGAAACGGCACAGGAAATTTGTAACAAGCGCACTTCCTTTTCGTGTTCCCAAGTGTTTCCCGTCGACGCTCAGGTCATCCCCTGGGAAGGGCGTCACAATGCTCACCAACCCACTTTACAAACGGCCCTTTGTCTGAGAGACCCGCTCAATCCTCCGCCTCAACCCTCCTTTAACCTCCTTCACCCGTAGGCACGGTGGCGTTAGTTCTTCAAGGTTTAGCAAGGGGTCTGTGCTGCTTCGCATTGAAGCCTTTTTTTCGTTATGCCTACAGTTCCCCAGTCCTCCAGTCGAAGATACGTTTATTTCACTACATGCGTAAGAAACATGACTATAGTGGCCTGATAACGGAGCTAATCACGTCTCGCTGAATAATGTATGGTTGAACCTGGCCGAAGTCTCACAGTTAGTAATTTCACTAATGAGTCTTGAGCCGTAGACATTTTATCGAAATTTGCCGGTTCTAGGTATTCTTTGATATTGTCGAGTCGAGTAGGTGATATCAAGGTCGATGAATTTATCCCGCGAAAATCGTCTGGCGGGGAATAGGTTCTGAAGATTTTTAGGGAAGAGTAAATCAGCCCCAACGAATCGACTACTCATCGCTTTCATCTTCGGATCGTGTTCTGGGAGCCATCGTGGATGTAGTAATTTTTTTCCTCGCTTTTCTCCGCGCGTTTCCTTGCACGATCTCGTTTTATATCTTTCTTTTAGCCTTCTCTTGCCTGGTTCTCGTTCGTGTTCTTCTTCAACCCTCCACGAGTCTTCGTGGTTCTTGTAGCCCCATTACGAGGAGGTGGCTAATACGAACACTACGCTCGTGTGTACGAGATAAAGCACGCCAGAGACTGTAGCTGGAAGGTAGAGGGTTGGGGTGGTTCAGGATGGCAGGTCAGGAAAGGAGGGAGTGAGTTGCCGAACCTCCATGTCTCGGATCTGGCTTTGCACGGTCAAGAGAACCTTCCATCTTTAAGGATTTTTTTCTGGAGAGCTGGGATATGGAAACACCGTTTTCTCTGTCAATAAAATTAGAATCGTTAAAAAAAACGGGTCATGATGAGAATCTTTCCTTCTTTCCTCAATGTCATGGTGGAATAATTCTTTCCGGTTTCGCCGGATTGAAAAGATGACATTTCCGAAGCGATAGAACTCAATAAGCAGTAAGTCATAGTGCAGAATCCTACAAATTTCTATGAAGATTGACCATCTGTGGCAAAGAGAATAAATATTCTGAATTTTTAAATATGAGAGTCCAATCGAATGTTCGATTTAGCAAATAAAGGAGATTTTTTTATCTACAATATGTCATCGAGATTATTCAAGTTTTACTTACTTGATCATATATACACGCATCTACAATTACAAGATATGATTAATATCAGCAATCTAGAAATCTGCTCTCTTCTAATAAAGAAAAAAGTAAAAATCGAGTGAACTCGGTCGGAACTGACAATGCCGCGGTTCTTTGTGGGTAGGGACGTTATGGAGGAGGCTGACAATGTCCTGCATCTATCGCACGATTTATCAAATTCAGGCTTATCGTGGCACGGAAGCGGGCGAGGAGGAACGTGACAAATTGGCAGCAAGGGTGAACGGCAGTAGCTGTTGAGACCACTACATCTGTTCTTTCCTTAGGCGTGGCACGTATGCACATATATATTTGAGTACATATATAAATGCGTACATAAACCATACGTATACCAAATCTATACAGATTGACCGATGTTATTCAATTAAAGAATTGCCATTCAAATTCGAAAATGAAATTTCAGGGAAAAAAATCAACGCTGAAAAATATCATTTGTAAAATATACCAAAGTCAGTTTTTCCGAACTATATTAATTTTGTTAATGAGACGGATTTGTACGCCTTTGGGGTATCTGCAAAGAGAGCAGTCTCATACAAGCACGTGTTTTCAGCACGCGTTTCCAATCGAATAGTCAGATATTAGACCGGCGTTAGGAAGGAATTAAACGCGAGGGTATAGGGCTGAGACTGGTAGCTTTGATTAAATTTTGTCACCTTGACCCTCGGCTGGTAATTCGGTGACTTGATATGGGTACCGAAATTGTTCGACCGTCACAGTTTTGTTACGATCAAACTTTGAGAGTCGTTAAAAAAAGGGGGGATCGTGTAATCTAGTTGTATTTAACGCGATATAGCTACGGCTTGTAATTGAGGATGGAGAGAAGCAAGGACTCCACAAAATACGATATCCATTATGCGAATTGGAACGTACCACACAGCCCAGCCACTAAACCAGCCTACGAACCATGGCCTATAAGCGAACGATACCTACTCCATATGAATGAAGCCCCGCAAAGTCTCGCTTATTTCTACGAAAATCCACAATTATCCGGAAACCCATCAGCGACCATTCATATCTTATTCACGCCCCCTGCTAAATTTTTGCCCGCTCCTGGCCCCTTCACCCTGGTTCGCCCCGCACCCAACCACCACGTAGCACCCTTGTGTCGAAACCAACGCGTCCCCTCTGGGCACTGCTGACAAATCGAGATATAATAGACCAGAGTAGGTATATAGCTACCTAAGGAAGTAAATGATAAAGTCTTAACGGGAATTGTTGGCGAATATCATATTCACTGGGGTGATTTATTGTGAAGTGCTTATGTTACGTTGTTTTTTTGAGAATGAATTATTTGGTGGAAACAAAATTAGGTATAATATTTCCGAATTTCAATTTTCTAGTCAAATTTCGTTTCTTTTTTATCCATACTTCACGATATTACCGATTTTTCAATCCTCTGTAAGGTGATGTTCTTTTTTTGTGCGCGATACCTCCAGGCTAACAATGCAAATCTTGTTGGTTATTCCAGGGTCTGGTAATTACAAAGAGCAACATTACGAAAATCGGGGGATCGCGAACCCTGAGGCAAAATGCGTGAATAAATAAATACTTTCAAGGGCGCGTCACCATGCCAACGATCCCCAAACTCCCTACCCTGACTGACAAGCCTGAAACCACGACCCCAAATCCGGTCCTGGTCATGTGCGTGTCTCGATCATCCGAAACTTTTTTTACAACACGACTGCTGGGTCTGGGATATCACGATGCGAAGAGATAACACCGAAATTCTCAGGCTAACAATAAATAGCACGTTGTCAGAAGTTTGAACCTGCTGCTTAGAGATTAATTAGCCCTGACACATGTTCGTTGCTTCAGTAGGCCTGAATTGATCCCGCCTACGATCCATTGTGTCAGTATCATGAAAGTCAGTATGTATACTTTTTGTACACCTGTCGTAAAGCTTTCGACCCACGTGTGTTCAGAGCTGTAGCTATAATACTGTACAGACACGAAAATCCCTTTGTAGACTTTGATACCTGCATTCTATCCGGTATAATCTCTCCTTTGGTACGTTCATACGTTTAATTACATTTCACGCGTCTGTTTTGCAAATTTCAAAGCCTCACTGAGCACCTTGAGCTTGACAGCTGCTTTGGCAATATTCTGATAGATTCTTAAGGGAAGGTGACTGCAAGTTTCTCAGATCTTCTCGTCGTAAATTATCGACAAAATCTCAACAAGTCAATCGATTATTGTCTTTTAGTTATTGACCAAGAAATCTGATCCACTTGTTTTCCTGTTTCTCACCTTGGCCATGTTCCAGTAATTGGATCTTGCAGATGTTTCGATTTCTTGTTTGGTGATCCTCGTCCGCAAAGGGACTTCCCCGTCTCCGTCACCGTCTATACCCATTAATCGCGCTTGGTCAGCACTACGTCCTTCGAATCTTCACCCAGGGGGGTTCAACGCAGGCTAATCCCGTTTCACACGAACCACAACCGCAGCTAGTTGAGGTAGGTTGATGCTAGGCTTTGCCAATCTGATTTCAAGCCTCGTTTCCCATCGAATCTATCCTAGTAATCCCTTTGGAGGTTTATTCCGAAAAACCGAAAGGTTTCCCCTGTTTATACGGTTACGGACATGACTTCAGTTCCGCGTTTCTAAATACAGTTTACATTTTTCTTTTCATTTTCAACTCAGTTTTTATTACCATTATTATAATTAGTCCTCGGCCATTCCTGCTCCAAGGTAGGCACGTTGTTATCGGTACAACGACTAGGTACGATGTTAGAAATTACTTGCCTGAGAAACTGTTTTTCTTTTGTTTATCAACATTTAAGAGTGTCCCAATATCAATTGATTATAATTTCAATCAAATTATTCGAAGATATCATTGAGGAATCAATTTCACTCGCGGAAAAAAAAAAGTTCACGAACAAAATACATGAACAAAAATGTTAAGTGAAATATATTTCATCATATCATGCACAAGTATGAACTAGAAAGTTCCAATACACCAGAGCGAGATTGTATTCTCTACTATATCGAAGTTGTGTCGTGATCCGTGTGGCCAGTGCGTCGAGTGTTATGTAAGTCCGTGCGAAAAGCTCGTAATCCGATTAGCCGCCTCATTGGCCAACTACAACACCAGGCTTGGGGTCTTCCAGCGAATAAACCGACGGTTTCCCTCGCGTATCCTGGTGACGAGTGTCATGAATTGTTTTTTTATACGTTACATCGGGATGGTTGTAATGATCGGGTTTCATGTTTCATACACGAAGCTTTCTTTTCCCTCAAAATATTATTCCGATACGAAGATATAACGCGTAAATATATCATCTTTTTTCCCGAACACTTTTCTCCCTTATATAGTAGTCGAAGACCTGTATGTCAGAGCCCAAAGGGGACACGAGGGAAGGTATGACGACTACTCGCTTACGCCACCCTTCCAACCGCTCCCTAATATAAATATTATTACATTTTGATGGGGTTACGTTGACACTGGTCCTTCGTAGGCTTTGCCAGGGGAGGGTTACCGGTCCTTTCAAGTTTTTCATTAGATCGGAGTTCCCTCTGACACGTGGCTAGACAATACCTGGATCTTAACCTGGGACTTGGTTCGGACAGAAGCGGAAACCACTTGGAGCGATCGGCTTAGGGTATGTAGGTATTTAGAGGCATGTATTCAATGCGCAAAATTGACACAAGATTCAGAAAATTAGTTCGATCACCTCCACAGAAATTAAACTTCGTTCGTTCCTTCGAATCTATTCAGCATCTGTTAAATAGAAGATATGGAAGAGAACTGAAGAAATAAATCAAAGCTTATGATACTTAGATGAGGCGAAAGGGGGTGAGATTTAGTGGATTCTGGTCCTGTCGTGTAATCTTCCGTACTTTAACTATGCCGTAACCCAAGAGCGAAGTCAATGAATATTTATAATCTGTGGCAGCTTTGAAGAACTTGATTTTCCTGATGAATTTTCAAGTAATCTGCTACATAAACTATCAGATCAGGGATTCGGGCTGACACCTATCGCAGAGCGGATTAAATTGAAACTTCGTGGATTGAGAAAGATCTGTTGAAATAAAATTTATGAAACATGATACGCCAATTAAAAAAATAAAAGTAGAATCTTCAGGTTAAAAACAGGAATTTTATTTTTTTCATAAGACTTGATTCGTTCGGCGGAGCTGACACGTCTAGTTATATGGAAATGCGTGGACCACTGACGATAAGTAATCCAAGAAAGTATTCTTCGGTAACAATGACGTTTTAATAACTGGTTCAACAACGTTACAGTGGCATAGGTAAATTACATACATTCTTACAGTTTCTAGTATATCATTATCTGGGTCTGATACATTTTTTATAAATACTAATGTATCACACTAATAAATAAATGCTAATATAATATAGCACGAAAATGATATGCTTTGGTTATCTAAGTACTTTCATCGATGACTTTCATAATCATATGAGTGAGATATGCTGAAATTATAATATAGAATACATATAGTCTACGTAAATAATTTAATAGCAATATACATACATATACATACATATACATATGTATTAAATATTTTCTCGATTTGCAATTACCATATATACTTTTATAATACAGCAGGCGGATATAGATATCTTATGGGAGGATGGAGTTTACGCTAATATTTACAAGAGATAAAAGAAGCTAACACCTTCAATATATTAGTATATGTATTTATAATATATATTATTATTTATTAGACTATATTTTGTATAGCAAGTTATATTCAATATTGTTGTGTTATTTTAATATCTATATTTATAATTAATCATATAGATTATTGTAGTAATTACTTAGTACGCATATGGTACGGGACATGAGCGTATATAGAGTGTCCAGCTTAAAGAAAATATCACATTTGAAAATAATACTCAGAAACTTGAACAAATTAATTGTTAGTATCATCAAGGTGGGGCTGATTTTCAGTTCTCATTAACCAAACAGTATACCTTCCAGATAACAGTTGAACTAATTTTCTAATTTCTTTCAACGAGTACACTTTCTTTTATCAACAAATTATAAATTCGAAAAATGTAGCTATTAAATATTTACAACACGCACATGAACCGCATTTCATAAATTTTATTGCACTATAAGAATAATTTTAATAGTCAATGTGCTATACGCCAAATTTTTCGATCGAGTTTTTCTGATCGCCACGCATAAATATATATTCATATTTTTATTTCTAGACGGCGTAATAATCGTGAGGTTCTGAGAGAATATGGTGAAAACTATCTTTGAACAGGTTGATTCTTTTTCTATTGAATAATACCCGATTTACTTTTTACCTTTTTCAAACAGGTGAATACGGACGTTTGCACGTAAATTTTTACGGAAATTGCACGTATCCCGATTGCATCTAATTGTGAATAAAAATGAGAGCGAAAAGCATGCCCATAAAAATACAGATGTACGCCCCTTCTTAGTGGACTTTTATCTTTAACTCACGTTACATGCGACTGCTTACGCGCTACATAATATTTACCTAAATATTAATAAAATGATCGAGTATGACATCTTCATTTCAAGACTTTGCTTCGAATCGGAGACTTCAACTACCAACTCGTGAACATTTATTCTGTAGTTGGTAGGAAACAAAGATGTGACACTGTTCCTACTTCTCTATCTATAACACCTTAAAGACTAAGATTTTGGGCCCCTGATCTGGGACCCTGATATGTTATCTTGGTTCAGCAACTGAGATATTCAACAGAACAAAAGTAATATAATCAACGAATCCGAAGCTCGCTCAACCAAAGAAGTCTTGACAAGAATCCCTTGCTGACTGGGAAACTCGACTTCTCGACTTTGGCCTTGCGTGCGAGCTCCTCTTACTAACATACATGTATATATACATATCTATCTCCCTTCACCCCTTCTCCAAAAATTTTCTAGATACTCTTTAACCCCCGAGGTAATATGCATACTTCAAAAGAATAACCTCTGATAACCCTCAGGACTAACATATATGCAAGGCATTCATACCTCATACATACTTTTCACCCTTAAATTCGCGACCTGCAATATTTCTCAAGACTAGATAGATACTTTTGTCAAAACCTTCAGTCCTCATTAAAAATACTGAAAGGATACTATTCGTAGGAAACGAAATTTTACGACGACCGTGTTTTTTTGGTTCATCTGAAAAATCAAGCCAATGCACATATATGCATGAAAAATTTATCTTCAAACTTTAAAAGACCCTTTATCTATCTACCGGTTTGGGAAACTGAATGAATTTTGAAATTTTTCGTCTACAAGTTATTCCGCTTTCACGATACTGCAGTCAACTAGCACGTGGAATGAGATGTTCGTTAACATTGTCGCATGACCATAAGCAGAATTTACACACATGCACGTAACACGTTACTATCGAAGTATTGCGGGTCTGCCTAGTTAACCTAGCCATTAACCTTGGCAAAAAAATAAGACAAAAAAAAATTACAACATTTTTCCAGGAAGCATTAACAACATAAAACATTTACCCTCTCTTGCACTCGTCCTTTCACTCTCCGTGTCTCAGCCCGCATTTCCTTCCTCGAGCAGAAGACTTCTTGCTTTCGCAGCTCTCCGCGAGAGCAAGAAATCTTCTCGAGGTATTCGAACCAGCGTCGTACGGCGTACCTCTTCGATATTTTCCCAATATGGTCTGGTTATTGCTCTCTGGTTCTTGATTCAGTACTTTGAAAGAATTACTAGGAAATTCGAGTATATCGAATCACTAAAACATCCCCTGCCTAAAAGGGTTGCTGTCACCGGCAGGTTTCTCAGGCTCGACTGGTCTCCTGAACGGATTTGCATCTCCTGGGACTTCGTTCTGAGGCTGTTGCTGTTGACCAAAAATCGGCTGTTGCCCGTAGCTCGGTTCCGGTTGACCGTAATTCCGTTGTTGACCATAAGTCGGCTGTGATGGCTGTTGAGAAACTTGTGGGGATACTGCGAACCCACTTTGACCTCCATAACTTGTCGGTTGTTGACCGTAACTTTGCTGT
Source organism: Rhogogaster chlorosoma (assembly GCA_944452935.1). NCBI lineage: Eukaryota > Metazoa > Arthropoda > Insecta > Hymenoptera > Tenthredinidae > Rhogogaster > Rhogogaster chlorosoma. The sequence continues at coordinate 14,497,758 of OX101799.1, read as the reverse complement.
TGTTCGTAACCTCCGCTTTGATTGTAACCACTTCCGTTGTAGCCCGTTTGGGACTGATTGTATTGATCAGTTGAATAATCAGGGCCTTGATCAATGTTCGTTTCAGTTCTCCCCTGAGTCAAATGATTTCCCACCTCACCACTGACGGGCCTTTGTTCTTGAAGAACGTAAGTTTGGTACTCTTTGTCCGGTGGATCTTGCATCAGGACGTTTGCCTCATCTTGGAATGGTTTGAAGTCGTAGATGTGCCTCAGGTAGTAAAGAACAGGGGCGTAAAGTAGGTTCGAAAATGCAATTCCGAAGTTCAGGGCAGTGAATCCAATCGCTTCCACTACACCACCGGCTATTATAGGCCCCACTGCGTATGCAACGCTGTATGAGATATCGGCAATAGCATAAATGCTTCCGTAAACCGAGACGTATCGTACATCGACGAGATATCCAAGGGTTGGAAGAAGGGCCGTATCGATCAGAGCGATTCCGAAGCAAATTCCGCATATCGGTATCATGAGAATCTTGTAAGACGTTGAAAACGGAATTATAAAACAGCACAATCCTTCGAGGGCAAGTCCGCCGGCGGCCATCAGCCATTGATGTTGAGGATACCGCTTCGCCATCTTGACAGTTATTATTACTCCGAATACGTGGGGGAAAAAGGCGGGTAGCCATATCATACCCATTTTCCAGTTATCGCGGGTGATGTGGTCTTCCATCCACAGGGAGATGGTTGGCTCCAAAAATGCCAGAGCAACATTGGACATCATCAAAGCACCGGCGCATACTGCGATGTAAGGATCGATGAAGAGACGCCAGATTGGGATTGTGGGGCCTGTGTCTCTGTTTCTATCTTTCAGCTGTTCCTTCAGCGGTTTCATTACCAAAAGAAGCATAAAACCATCAGCTAAACTGACGAAGGCAAGGATCAGGAAGGGCATTTCTTTTCCAGCGAACTGGTACAGCGCACCACCAAAAGGCGGTGCTACCAGGCAACCAAAGCTGATAAAAGCAAGGGCGATTCCGAGCGCTTTCGACCTCTCAGATTCTTCAGTGAAGCGATCAGCGATCATAGCAAGACCGGCTGTATCTGCGAATGCGGAACCTACACCTTGAAGACTTCTCGCGAAAAATAGTACCCCGTAGCTTCGACCACAGGCGAAGACTGCAGTCGATAAGAACATTATGGTGAGTCCTATCATCATGGGAATGTCGTAACCGATTCTGTCGATGAGAGCACCGGAGAATGGGTTAACCATTAGCTGGACAATTGCCTTTGAGGCGAAGAGGATACCCGTCGCCGAGTCTTGGCCATGATGAGTGGGCGCTCCGGTTACTGTGCTGTTAGTCTCAGGCTCGTCACTAAAGGCGCCAACGTATTTCAGGTAATCAGGGATAATGGGCACTATCACCATGTACAACATATTGTCCAAAAGCAGGGCTATGGATACGATGACGAGGATAAGTTTTCTCTGGGACTTTGGCTCCTGGAGTTTCGTCCAGACGACCTCCTTCAGTTCGCCGAACTCCATGTTGATTATCGGTATCGTAGTCATGGCTGCACAGGCCCAGGAGGCGCGAAGCGCCCGGGCCCACGGCGATTCGCTGACCCCAGGGGCCAGGTCAATATGCAGTAACTGCGATGACCTCGAGCTTTTCGTCGGAGGTGGCGGCGCGCATCAGGCCAGGTCGGGGATTACCTACAACAAATAGCGCAACAACAAGTCCGTTAGCTCACGGCTAAAGAAATCATCGTTAGGAATTTCAAGGTTTTTGGGCTTTTTTTTTTAAGTATGTGGATTTTTCGGGAGAGGAGCCCTGGCCCGGCCATCAGCGCAACCGACCTCGCCGTAACGACTGCATCTCATTGTTTGCGAGACCGAGACAGCTTTTGATTTTATTTTTACTCAAAAACATGGAAACAAAAAAATGTATACGGTTCACCTGTCTCTATTACTTTTCTATCACAGATGTATAATATAGCTCTCTCTTGATGCATGTTTGCGTTCGGAAACTTTAGGCTTGCAGTTTCACGAAGCTGGGTAAAGGCTCCCCTCGCAGATCCGCTACGATCCAATATATATATATTTTTTTTTGCTTTCCCATTCAAGCTTATCCACTAATTATAATTTCGTTAAATAATCGGTCGGTATTAATTGCAGTCTTTACGATCGCATTCTGCATCATTAGACATCTTCTCTTACTTCGTTTTATACCAGACTAAAACCACGGCCGTATGTATGTCCTCGAAACAATATAACTCTTGTGATAAATCCGCCATTAAGTAAAATCGACTAGAGCATACAGCATATCAGATCGTAAGCGTGATTTACGAACTCGCATATTGCATAGAAGCTGAATTAAGGGTGACTATGCGATCGCGTGACTCTTACGAGTAGATGACGAGGGTGCTGCTGCTTGTTAATGATACACGCGAATGAATCGACCCTAAGAATAAGAAGTACCAAGAATAACATCAGCCAAATATCAAATCCTCCCCTCTTTTAATTTCGGATATATATCCCAAATTTGGTCGTTGCCTGACTGCAGATTCCAACGAACAGGACAGTTTCGTTCGATAGAGACGAACTAAAACCCTTAATTGGCGTCAGTCATTAAAAGTTTTATTCCCTAGCCGCTGGTGGGGATGTCGGGGCGCGATCCGAAGCACCACTGATTCGTCGCGACGCCTGGGGTCGATCGAATGTATGTCTAAGGAGTGATTCCAGCCTTGGAATATGTTTGCTAATTTATCCGCAAGTAGGTAGTAAAGCAAGACCTCAAAATTTATGGTCATAAAACGAAGTTATGAGTTACTTACAACAGCACGCATCTGCCGGTTCCAAAAATTTGTTTTTTTGGTCACGATCAGACCAATTTTAATATAAAATTTATCTCAATATTGGCGGGGTAACGGTCGCAATTATTTAGTGAATGAAATTAATAGTTAAAAATCCCCAAAATTATTCGCTCCGATATTTGCGCCTTTTTTCAATCCACGAATGATTCCATTTGTCGGCCAGCGTGTGATGGCCGGCGAGATAGTATGGCCACCCTTTTATTGAAATTAGTTGCATTGGGTGACCAAACAAGGTATACCTATACCCACCTAGAATATTACTCGCTGGTTGGATCTCTGGGGAAATGATACTGCAAGCCGGTCCCTACTTAATTAATTGTACCACGGTCCGTCGATGCTTTAATGTTTTAAAGTATTTACTTAGCGAATGAACGAGGGTTGCTCCTGGTTCCATCGTTTTGCAACGCCAGGGTTGTGACAGTTTGGGGATGGATGCGGAGTAGAGGGTGTCTAAATACCGGTTAGTTAGATCGGCCCTGTTAGACAACAAACTTTTGACATTTGTGAGACAGTGTGCCTCGACACTCCTACTTCTGCAACTTGTCAACGACAGTCGCTAAACGAAAGGCGATTTAATCGTCCGTCTTAATTATCGAGGAAACACGATTTCGGAAACGTAAGTGACACGTTATTCGTGATAGAAATCTACAACCGGCAGTCATACGCCTCGTTACGGAATGGTCGAGGTCCAGCGTCAATCTTAGCCAATAAAAAAAGCGACGAAGATTGGTATAATGAAACCGATACTACATCGCAATTAGGAATAATTTATGTGGCATAGAAAGTATAACGACTCACCAGAGTTGGTAGCGAATTTTTGTCGCAGAGAATTGGCGAGACGTTGGGGGCCCGCTAACGGCAAATTTGCCAGCAAGCCGCTCAGAGTAGGGCCCGTTACTTCCGGGCCTTCGTCCGAGCCACTTCTCGTCTCCGTCGCTCGTGTCGTCCCCTGGCCCTCCACCTTTCTAGCCGCGATTTTTACCGCGCCTGTAATTTCGATTCAGAATATCAAATTAAAACACATAATATTTCTAAGTCTGTAAGCCGCAGAGGAAAACGAAAGATTTTCATAAAAATGTACGAAAAATTCAATCTGTTGATATTCTGGCCACCTTATAGGTGAATAATTAATAGACAAGGTGGCAAATATTGTATAATAAAAATAGCACGAGTAAGCTAGTGGGGATAGTCAACTGTGATGGCTTCTTGCTTTATATAGCTTTCGGAGCTTTTGAAAAGCTACACGCAGGGTCGAGGACGCGCTTAGACGAGGAAAATCGACACGTGATATCGTCGCCCCCTCGTTTGCTGGACGTGGATCAGATTTAGGTGTAACCTAGGGCTGGAGGGTCGGAGGGCCGGAGACTTGAGGTCGCAAAAAATAGTATGACAGGTCGACAGCACGCGGCAGTACTTATAACAATTGACTTCGATCTTGCGGTTTATTTAAACTAAAAAATGTAAAGATCCATGAAAGGATGTCATAGTTCTGCGAATATAGTCGAATGTGGTCAGGGCAAGGCTTTGAATCCGCGAATCGACATTATGATGTATATATACCTGGAGATTGGAACCAACGCTCCATGGACGAGCTAGGTGTTTTTTCAATTTGGAATAAAAAGCTTGATAATATTTTCACGAAACGAGACTCTGTATGTTCGATGTACTTGGGCCACGTTGGATTCGAGAATTTTGAGCCTTTTCTAATACGAAATTGACGCCGTTTTAGAAAACGCTATTCACGGCTCGATCAGAACACCTGGGGACACTCAAGATTAGATGATTTTCAACTAGGGGCGTCACCTGGTTTCGTAAGAACTTATCATCGTTTTCAAAGACCATGTATCGCGCCAACCGATAAAGTGCGACTAGAACTAAGCTTGATAAAAACTCGAGTGAGATAAAATAACTAAATTGAATTGAGAATAATAATTTAGCAATTAGAAATAATGAAATGATCATTTTTACTTACGTAGACCAAAATGCTCCCGGCAAGGAAAACACGCGGGCACCGCGTCGCGACGTGTCTCTCCCTCGAGGTAGCGTCGGGACGTCTGCCGTCGAAGGTGTCCCCGCCACCGGGTCACCCGCACCCCTCGCACCCCCCTTTCATTCTCGCAACCCCTATCGAGGGCGCAGTCGCTACCCGGAGTTACCCGGGATTGGCTCGGAGTTCGTGCGTCAGCCCCCTGGTGCGAGGAAGGTGGCCAGGTACGACGTCCGCCGGTCGATGATGCCCAGTATTTCTGTCCCCAGGTCGATACCTCTCACCTGTGAAGTAGTGCGCGCGGGTGAGCGGGCAGACCAAGGGTGGGAAGGGGTTAAGAACTCAGTGTTTTTCAACCTGGGGGTCGTCCAAGTGGTTTCAAGTGTCTTCGAGATGACCCCAAGAGCATTCACGGGTTTCCGTCTTGGCGACAAACACTTAAAAACTTAACACAAGCTGAGCTTCGGGGAAGATCTTCATTTTTTTTTTTCACGCCTATAAGATTTTCATTAATTTTTCCGCAGCTGTTTTGATTCACTGCAGTTTGCGGAAGAGAATGGCAAGCAAATTATTCGCAGGTTGACTAGCACTGAATTTTGTTTAATAAAGTATGAAGGGAAAGATTCGAGCTTGCAGGATTTCTCGGGGATCGTTGAGCAGGAATCATATCTTGGAAAAGGTGATACACGGGCTTCCCATTCACTCCCGTATCTTAGAAGGCTGACACCAGCCAGTGTCGTACGATTTGTGGAAATAACCATCTGGCCAGGAGCTTGCGCGGAGACGAAGAGGAGCGTAAAGGGACGGTTTCATTGAAGGCGGCCATGGAAATTGGTACAAGCTTTACCGAGGCTCGTCCGCGTTCATTCAGTGAACCGAACCCGACTCCAACCTTTCGACAAATTTCTGCTCTTCTCACTGCAGGCTAGAAAATTATAATTATGGATATATGTAAAAGCCAGAGTTTTGGATCCTGAGAACTTTCCCAAGGGGTGAATACGCCTTTGCAAACCTTCCATTTTCATTTCAGGAAAGATAGCCACCGTTACCAGGGGCTCATTATAGCTGACGAAAACAGCCATGGCTCGATTCATTTTCGTTGAACATATAAGACCCACCTTTTCCGCTATGTGATTAAAGAGAGGCAATGTATCCTCAATGTCTGAATATCCACCGTTTTCCATATTTGCGCCATTAGCGGTGCTCGCTATCTCACAACACGTTTTCTCGTGTCGACCAATAAATTTGTACCGTGATAAAAATAGCCAATCAATTAGGTGGCAAATTTCTCTCCTAAACTCCTCTCAGGAATTAATCACTAATACATCTTGAAAACAACTCGGAAAATATAAATTGGTCAAAATTTAAGACGATAATGAAAATCTTATTTCATCGTTTTTTTTTTTTTAGCGGCTCCATGATTTAATTAACGCTTAATATTTCTAGCACATATTCATCAGCCAGTGCCCGTCAAGCTCGACCTTTGTGCTGGCTTGACTTCCAGGCATTGAATTTTCCGCCCAGTTTCTCAATGGTCGGAGATTTCACGCGCCTTCAAGTCACCATGAGTAACGAAACCAGCCCACATCCGGTTGTGGTGCCTCATTTTCTGTCAGTGAAGTTTCCTTGACGAGCTAACCGCTATAATTTACTACACTGCAGTGACAGCTGAGCGATGGGCGTGTCGACTTTAGACACCCTCAACGTGCCACCCTTGGGACCAGTATTTGAGCAAAATTTTAGGGTTGTTTCCTTCGAGGTATAGCCGATTAATTACGGATTTTGCTAGTGAGATGAGTTGTAATTGCAGTTAATCTCATAGAGTTCAGACAAACTCTTTTCTTTTGGACGAAAACGTAAAATACATCCATAGAAAGTTCAAAAATTAATTCACTTTCGTTAAACATATTATGTTGTATCGGAAATTTGACCGGAACTTCACTTTGCCATTCGCTTCATCTTGTTCCTGAATAGTTATCTCGTTTATAGTCACAGATTTCGTTTCTGTCGATCACATCTTTGGCCTTTAAGTTTACCTAACAAGTATCTTTCATGTTCAGTTTCTTATATTTTATCGATAGATTCCAAAACATGCGAGATTCTTCATGTTCGTTCACGTTTTTTCGGTCATTATGTATTCCTCGCAGTAAACGGTCTATGGGAACTTTCATTTTGAAAAGTTGAAATTTGTTCTGTCACCACATATTCACTGGATCAAATTCGTGTATTCTTTGATCCCGCCATCTCTATCGTTGAACATTAACATCAAATTATCATTTAACAATTCAATTGAGTAACTTTCACTAGCATAAAACTTGAGCCGGTAATTTTCACAAAATCCTTTCAAAACATCGGGTAAAACCTAATACCCACTTAAGGACGTCTCAATTATCAGAAAATACTACGTATACTACGCGTATACGATACCAGATTGCAAAATATGATGATTTCATTGCTAAACTCTATTACGCACTTGCACACATGGCTACCGCAGACAGTCTGTTGTTTCGCAATATGATACATGCATTACACTCTGATACCTGTGAGAAGTTCCCTTCCTTCCTTGCATATAGGTGAAGTGAAGCATCAGTATTCCCGGTTGAAGATGCACAGCCGTTAAGTGCTTAGATCTGAATTTCGTAAGAGATTTAGTCGTATACTTCGATATCGAAGTATCCTCTTGTTTATTATATAGTATAATTAAGTGATTGTTCTGAAACTTTCACGACGTCTATAAAGAACCAAGTTGCTGTTCAACAAAATCGTGACTACCTATCCCCGAAGGTGGTATAATTGGAGCTATCCACTATTCGCACATTCTATTTCCAAGAAATGAAATCATTCTTACGAAGGGTTCCGGAGCGATATTTGTTTAATAAGAAACTGTCAGTTTATGACAAGTTTCTTCTCTCGTATTCTGCCCTATTGCAATTTCAATTCCAATTTGTCTGACAATAAGATTCCTGGGTTCGAAGCTACGTGGGAATCGTGGCTGACTAGTATCTGCCCTTTTACTACTGCGCCAGCTATTTGTAATAGAATAAATCCACAGGACTTTTAAAACTAACAAGCCACGCGTTACTTTTAATTGCACATATCATCTAATTGAAAATTTAGTTCGTTGATTTCGGGCTAAACTTATAATCAATGAATCCGATTTTAGAACCACCGCAGACTTTTGATGGCATAGAAAGTATTTCAAACATTCGACTATCTGAACTCAGGGCTGTTAGATGATGCAAAGATCTCACGTCGTGGCGTTTAATTCTTAACTGAGAGATGGTATTATTACTTGGAGCGTAGTCGAAACATTAGCAATGAGAAATTGTAAGTAGAGATGGTAAATCTCCGAGAAGACATCGTTAGGCATTGCAAAATCGATTTTATAGGATAAAAAAAAGCATCGACGATGAGAATCTGCTGTGAGAAAACGTTTTTCGAATAGTTTCGTGTTGTTTGAGTAAGAAATTTTCGAAATCGACAAAAACGGTGGAAGTTTGAACGGTGCAAGTTCGTGCTGATGGTTCAGGCGGCAGAGTATTTTGTGCGGTTAGCAAGCCACCAGAACGTGAAACAACACCTGGCAGGTCACGATGCGAGGAGGCCGGTATGGATCAATAACGCGAACGACGGCGCGTCGGAGAATGAAAATCCAGGAAAATCCAGAAACACAAAGTTTCTACCAGGCGTTTCGGTCCCTCGGTTCCCTAGTCGGTAGCGGTGACTCGCCCTGGCCATCTTTGTCCCTATTTATATCCCAGGGATTTGCAAGAGTCTCGTAAACTACCGCAATTGTGTTCCATACATACATATGTACGTATATGTGTACATAGAAGTTACTTCGCCCTGCTCTAAACCGTGACGTAATAAAACTACCCCAGGGTGGTTTAGCGCCCAGAACTACGCGTGGAAGAAGTATCTTAACTGTAAAACATATATGAAAAATAATATTTTCGGTAAAGGATGTTATGCGCTCCACCAGCGAAGGGCTGAACGCGAAAATTAAAATCAAAGTTCATTTTCTCATTCTGCTATTTACAGGCAAGCTTAGTCCTGATTTTTCACACTTAAAGACGTCGATCAAAGTCTAACCGAGAGTCTTAAACGTCTTGTACATTTGTTAGCGAAAGACAGCGACGAGCCATGTCTTCGGTACAGAAACCCAGGGACTCCTGGTAAGCCGTCGACACGTTGAATACCAAGTAGGTTAATTTCGTTGTACCCGATCGAATTCCAGGCAAACAAGGGTTCGCTTGCTTGCCTGTTCGCCCGCTCACTCGCCTGCTCACTCACGCGGTCGTAAGGCTCAATCTCTCACGAAACGTAGTTAAAAAAAATCTGGTTTGCTGCCAAGGTAGGACATGCCTATCTATGGCACCCCTCCGGTTACCTAACCCCTTTCTGATTTAATTACCCGATAAACGCGATTCGTGAAGTGCGAAGTCACCTAGAGAATGTAGAACATGGCTTGAAGATTTTGTCCTACCCGAAGCTCAAATATATTTCTTTAATTAGTATCGGCCTTTCGATCTGACTCACGTTATCATTTTGGTTATTTGATTATTCCGAGCAGATTTCAATCCGTCCCAATTTATCATTTCATTTTCGTATTCTAACCGGCAATTATTTCATCTTGTAAGATATTTCAATTAACTTACAGATTGAAACGGAATGGTTTTGTGGTTGGAGTCGATCCTATTAGGATAGACTGTGGGTATAGTATACGATTTCTTGGATCGAAGAAAACTAGTTTATATTTGTTGTTTCAGTCACTCGATCGATGGAGGTGTGTTCCCAGTTATTTGCCGCATATATAAACATCCCGGACACTAGGTATAATATTACCGTAATCGCATGGGAACTAGGTGACAGTCGAGCTGCGCTTAGCGGACGAATAGGCGAAAAGAAACAACCTCTTACAATTAGATATCCTCGTGGTTCAGTCTGGCATGCTTTTCTCTCTACATATGTCGTGAAAAGTAAGATACACGAGCCACATTAGCATCGCTGTAAAGGAATTACCATACCAGATTAAATGAACATAGCAACTCAATGGTTACTGAAGTTTAAGCGATAATTAGAAACACGTTTCTCGCTTAAAGGATTACTCCAATCATCGAACCCCTTCTGTTTTTTTCGTTCCTTCGTTTTTGGTATCAAGAAGAAAAGGGTTAAGCACCGATCAACTGAAAATAAACACGGAACAAATATTAACAAATGATTCTCAATTGTGAATAATTAGCCAATCTTCATTGCAGCATGCATTTCTTGATTACTTCATAGTGAGAAGTACTATATCTCAAAATTTTGCACAGACGATTATACCACTTGAAGTAAGTGAAGCAGGATAATTTCTATCATCAGTGAGCTCGAAGAATACGTATCGATTTTCGAACGTGAATCTACCTAATACTCGCCTTCTGAAAATTGATCATCATTTCGAAATTCGTCGTAACGAATTGAGCTATTTTTACCAACTTCTCAAATTACTTTATTATCCCTCAACACGAATATCCAGTCGATATTCCAGCTGAAATTATGAATCTCAATCTTGTATCCAATAGGCAAAATGGTAATTGAAAACTAGCGATTACGACTTCAATTCGGAAAGCTCAGGTTTCGTGAGAAACAATAAAAATTGTTTGGATCAAGTCTAATGCCTTGGTCTATAATACGTCAGAGCTGTGTATTAATAATTCATTGCACACACGTAGCTTGTTAATAATAAAATTGTAAGTTGACGTTCGCGGGCAAACTCATTCCGTTGGACGTTGTTAGTGTATGAAAAGGAGTTCCCTTCGATGTTAAAAATAAATTATTATCCTACCGTACATTGCGGGGGTCGACGGTACCCAATACGTCCCCTCTTATAATATAATATTCCAGGCAATTACAGTGTTTGCGGATCAAACAGAGGAACTTGTTTCAACCCCGGTATTCGATGCCACCCTTGTCCCTCCATTCCCTACAGCCCACAGTGCTTCCGGGGATGAAAAGAATTCGTCTGGCAATCAGGCGCAAAGATGGGAGTGGGGAAAGGTTCCAAACACGTTTACGTTTGGCTGAAACAATCAGTAATTAATAATTTACGTCGTCAAACAGTAACTGCCGTAGCAAACCTATCACGTATTTGATATTTCCTTTCGCAAAAATATCTTGACGACAAAATCTCCTCTTAGATTTACAATATTATTCATAAACTATGACCTTATGTCCATTGTTACATGACATCTTTCATACAAACAATGCAATCCACAGCCTATCACACGCAACATCATTTCATTTACATACTATACGGGTCTAAAGAATATTTTTATACTTTTATAAAGCAAATTTATTGTTGAATAGATGCTAAAAGTTTAAAATTTTATTCCCATGCACGAAAATTGGGAATAGAATACACGTACAGCGTTCTGTCTCCGTTTTTTTCCAATATGAGTATGAAGTTGAGGTGTAATTTAATATCTACTTGAGTAGGTCCAAGTATCCTGTAAATGTGTGTAGTTAGTGCGTCATGCAGCACGCACTATTGCCGTACAAGTATTGCTCAAGAAGTTTGCTAGTAGGCAAGTTTTCACCGAGGATATCGTTTAAAATCGAATCCAATACAGCGAATAGTTAAACAAGTGTAAATCCGAGGATATCTTCCGCTAACTTAATCGAGATTACATACTATTCTGCGGAAAAGAGTGAAAGAAAACCCTTAACATTGTTAAAACAGTATTTTCATAATATTAAACCATACAAACCTATAACACTCGGCTTATGGCTGCAATAAACGACGCTGGGGTATTCGAATATCAATTAACATCATCGCTGGCTCGTTGATTACCTCATCGGCGAAAGGAAAGATGCGTGCGTTTAATGTACGTATGAAATCATCCCAGCCTTGCACTCGATCTATTTACCTAACTCGTGCATACATTTGTTTAGAGACTGAAAGGGCTATTACGGAACCGAGATATTCTCTGACAATATAGTGGGGGTCATTTTTTGATCTCTTCACTCCTAGGATCGGTAGAATTTCTCAATCGCTTTCAGGTATATACGGTAACGTGGGACGTGCAGAGTTGGCAGGAAGCTAGTGTGAACCGAATGACTGGTCGGTATGGTTATGAGATGAATTGAAATAAAAGTCAATTAGAACTCGAACCAGGATAGAATTAATCAACAAAATGAAAAACGGTCTCGTAGTATTCACAAATCCCTCATTACCCTCGACGAGACTTATGAGTTTACATTTCTTATCCGCACCTCCGTGTTTTCACACAACTATAATTACGCTAATTGCCATAATACAGTACGATTTCATTATAGGTAAATATCCGCGGAACTCTTCTTCCACGCTTTTTCTCTCCATTTAATTAATCTTCATCGTAATCATAGTTTCGTGTAATACTCATGATGATTTTCTGCGACAGTTACGTAGAGCTCTTCGGAATTACGTTAGATTGTCGAATTCAATAAACTGACAACAAAAGTTCAATCTTATATTTTGGAAACATTTTTCCCGTAACATTTTCGGCATTTTTCAGTCAACAAAATCATTTTAATCAATTTTTCAACCGCCTATAGTAATTAACTAATTATGTTTCAAGTCGTGACAAAATTCCTGAAAAATTTTCATTGAATATTATCGTTAGTACAAATTCCTCGTACCTACAAGACTCTCCTGATGCACAATTTTTATAACCACAATTCAATTTCCTATATTTTCATCATTTTTTGTACACTTATTGAATTGATGATTCAATCATCTTTGTCGGATCCTCGAACAGTTTAACCAAAGTCACATGATTATGTCGATATAAAATCTCGGTATACTTTGCCAACAGGATTGGCAACATTACATATGATTCTAGAAATGGGTGCGTGGAATACGGGGCAGTATTCGTATGTAAAAACTTTGCATAGGTGCGCTAGTAGATTAAATATGCACATCACGGACAATTGATTTTCTAGCCGCTAGTGTGATTTCACGTCTCGCTACTCTGCAACTCTCTTTACCACAACGAAATAATGGCTCTCTCCATACAGCGCACATGTTATCTTGTTTATATTCGTATGTGGCAGGCCATTTACAGGTGTAATAATTACGGCAACCCCTTGAGTCTGGAATACATAATTTTCAAGCAAACCGGTAATCTAGTATCATTTTTCTTTCCGTCAAACTAACGTGGAATTACCGAAGTATATTATAGATCCAGCAGCTTAGATGCAGTTCTAAACACATGCACAATTTTTCTCCCTATCAGCAAGCAATGAAAATGCGATTAATTTGCAATGAGTATACTGTGGATTATTTTTAGAGATTTTTCTGAGATAAACGATCTATGCACCTGTAATCTTTCGATCGTGACTCGTGGTTAAAATCGTATGTCATATCGTCGAGTTACTTTCAAAGAGATCAGACAATTACGCATTGTCTTATATATATGGGAAAGTTTGTAAATGAGCGTTTCTTGAAGAATCTCATTGTTGTCTTTCCAAGTCAAAGATTAATTCGTTTGAAATTTTTTTACCATCTATAGAAGATAATAGCCTAGGGGACTCGTTGCTTCCTTGACATTGTGTTCCCGACTGGGGATAATTTGTTTGCAATCCGAGGCCTTATTCACACTATAATATATATACGCATTCACTTTCAACCATTACAGGGCTCGCCAAGCCGCGGCAAAGAACTCTTGAATATTTTAGTTTTCATTGCGAAAAAGAGATCCCTCTGTAGATTCTGAAGCCAAGAAAAAACGAGAGTACCGAATAATATACGAGATCGCGAGGGATACAACGGGATTGTTGTGAAACCTTTGTAAATTAAAATCCGCGCAGAACCTTGCGATTTATTCACATACAACCCGTGGCTTTATATTACAGTAGACGCTTTCCGTGCCATATTTTCTCTCCAGAATATGCCATACCTCGAAACGTCTAAAAAAAATCATCAGCGAAAACATACGGAATTTAGAAAACGCTGAAATATGTTCTCTCGTAATTTTTATAATGAATCCTCTATAATTATCCCGTTTTGAACCAAACTCTGAGCTCTAAGCCAACTGGTAACAAAGTTTCGATACTCAAGCCTACGAGAGCATACTCAATGCGGTGAAAATCCTAGGTGAAGGGCGCGAGAGGATATTAATTATTTGATGTCAAAGCTTCGAAATTGCTTTTGCATAACGTTGGGCGTTGAATTCACTTTGCATTGATTGCATGCCAATGTAAAACTTAGGAATTATTGTGGCTTGAATTGAGATGAGAAATCATGAGGATCCCGGTACGTTGACTCAGCGACTGAAAGCTATCATTATTTCTACTGCATCGAATTGGAAATTTCCAGGCCAAAATTTATCGGAAATAATTAACCAGATTTCTCTCTTAAGGCAACGGTGATGTTCAAAGATCTGACGATTCGTAGACCTCCAGGGCTGCCATTGGACAAATATTATCTCACGTGCAGACTTCGTAATCAAAGTGGCACTGACATCTTAATTGATGAAATATCGATGAGCTCAAGAGAAGATGATTCGCCGAAGCTTTTCTCAGTACCTGGGACAGGTTTACTATCGTAACCTTGCTGATTGGCAACGAAGGTAATACATTGACAGGTAAAGTTGAAAACCATCGCCGACTATACCTATAGTTTAGTTTGAATAAAATCATAGGAAAGTGAATATTCGTGTGAATCCTTGGATATAAGATTTCTCAATGTAATTTTTCATTCTAAAAGTTAGGCGAGATAACTTCTCAGAGGTAAAATACCTTCCGACTGATGAATACCGCTCGTAATTCAACGCAAGATTTCTCAAGGTGCAAATTCCAGAGGCTGTATACTCCTCACTATGCAGAGTTGAGAGGGTAGGCGGACAGAAAGTAATACATTCAAATTGGCCAGATTAAACCAATTAGGAAATATATTACGATTTACATTCAAAAGAACCAATTATTTATGAAAGAACTCGTCGATTTTTTACACGGTAACAAAATTGGAGGAATGATTTTTCTCATACAGGTCCCGTTCATCGCCGAAATGATTGCATTTATCATTCCATTTTTTTACTTCTTTAACCACAAATCTCCTTCGTAATATGCCAGCCAAGAAAGCGACAAGTTATCAACGGCATTCATCTGCCTCTCGAGAAATATGCTTCAGTTTGATAGATCGTCGTCACTTATATAGCGCGATCGAATGCGGAATAAAAATGCTGGAAGTCAGGTCTAGTGTTTTACTTGTTTCCCACATACGTATATGTACGTGAGACATGTCCACAGTTCGGTAGCAAAAAACAAGGTCCATCATTTTACAATCAATTAAAAATTTTATTGAGATTCCTGGTCGAAATTAGTTTTCTTGTCAAATCCAGGTTCCGTTAAAAAAAAAAAGTTTTGGGAAATCAATCATTATTATTAAACCGGACTTTGCCAAAAAGAATGAACATCGATGTATCCTGTCTCTGAAGATGAAAATTCTTAGATTTATTCTCCTCGAGCTTTTTTATCGTGTAAAGCTCGAGTCCACCTCATGTCTCAGGGGTAAAACCTACAGGAGGTAAATATCGATTACCTGGATCCTATTGATCCCTGAATTTCCCAGTAGGCATTCTAAAAATAACGCGACATTCTAAAATGAAAACTGACAGCGTCTGCGTGTTTGCGTGCCACGAATGAAGTCTCCAACGGCCAAACGTCGAGCCACATCCAGAGTCCTGGAGGCCATGACTCCCTCCTGGCAATCGATTCAACAGCATAGCAGAGGCCATGAACACTGACT
Source organism: Rhogogaster chlorosoma (assembly GCA_944452935.1). NCBI lineage: Eukaryota > Metazoa > Arthropoda > Insecta > Hymenoptera > Tenthredinidae > Rhogogaster > Rhogogaster chlorosoma. Next base: position 14,482,149 of record OX101799.1, on the reverse strand, counting down.
GTTTCCTCTACCCCTATACAAACCTTCCTTCGTCCCGACGTCCCTCCGTCGCACCATCCCTTCGTCTCGCCGTCTACGTATAGGTATTCTACACCCGTTGAGCGTAGGTACCTACGGGGTACCAAAGGTAGTTATATACCTTCATTTATATATATTCCTTGAAAAGGGGGTGAATATATTGATCGAGTAAGCCACGCCTACCACCCCCGCACGCCACGCCTTTAGGGGTTCTGTTCTTCAGGGATGATGGGGCAGAAAGAGGGTTGAGCGATTTTTTCTTTTTGCTTTTCTTTTTTTCTTCTTCTTCGTCTCTTTCTTTTTGCGTCAATTTGTAACGCGGATTTTCGACTATCCGTGTCCTGATCGTGAAGCCAAGGCCGCGTTGGAAAACGGTGAACGATTCGGATAAATTCGAGAGATTCGTGGCTGTTCCAGACTTCCGTTTCTTCCGACGAAAGATAAAGGATTTCCATTCTTTTCGTCTGTGGTTCGGTTTGCTCCATTTTTTTTTTCTCTCTTTTCCCTGTTCTACCCTATAGCTTCATACTTCTTTTTTACAAGACTTTCTTTACTTTCACCTCTCTTCAACCCCACTCGCAAATACTGCCGAGACGCCTACGCAAATACGAATACAAAAAATTAACGAAATTATTCACGATACGTTATCAAGAGTTTGATGTTCCTTAGCGTCTTCAATATTCATTTGATTCGGCTTAATTTCATCCGTTAATATTCAGTAGTTATTGGTTTGCGTCGTGATAATCTTGGAAAGAAACTCTCACCGTCGAAGAAAACTCGAAAATTCCAGGATTTTTGATCTTAACCTATTTTCCAGTTGAACCGAATTTACACATCTGCGCTTTAGAGGTCGAAAGGAAAATGTCCAACATCATTCACGTTCACCGAAGATTTATCTCGTATTTTTTTCTCAGCCAACACCCCTACCGTTTAGTATAGCTCCCGAGAGATTTTGAAATATTTCACGAAAGTTTTGGCTCTCGTTCCCAAACCGTATAAACTTTATACATACTTTATCGTTGCGGTGAATTTTATTCACCAACTGAATTACTTATTTATTTTCATTTTCAAGTATAGCAGCGCTGAACATCTATAATGCATCTCTTGATATTCTCCTATTGTCCATTTTCGAAAGATTGTCGGATAATTGAAATCATTCTCGTTTACATATATATATATATATCATGCACAGCTTTTCAGCATGCACCCATGAAGAATTAACAGTTCAATTATTCAAAACTAACGATACCAATGAGTCACGTGACGTGAAACAGCGAGAAGCAATAGGGTCAATAATTAAGGCGATTTGAACAATGTCGATATATTATTCTACCCGAGTTTTATTTTTCTTTCAAATTTGTCGTAGATGACATTCATAGCATCTGCAGCTAATAAAGGAAAATTACATTCCCTGAATGGTCCAATGAGTAGGAAACGAACAAACGTTGTTATTTCAGAATAAATTGAATCTCATTTGCAGATGCACGTCTGTCGCAAAGCATACTTGAAATAACATTAAAAGTTACCGTGCATTTAAATTCTATTAAAACTTTCTGATTAACGTCAGTCAAACTCGAAATAGCATTACATCGATCGCATAGCGAAGATGAACATTGAAGAATAAAACAGGGTGAAGATTTTCTGAGAAAATCTTGAACCCAGTTTTTATCGATTTACATATTTATGGATTTATGGATACACCATCCAGCTCTTCCAGTCTTTATACACTACGAACTGTATAAAACGAGAGAAATTCTATCTCTGAGATGGATCAGAGATCGGCAAGTTGTCGGCATCGAAGTTGAGTCAGTCTAATTATCCCTCTGCTTCGAATACCTTACGGATCGAGCTTTCCAACGATACATTTTTATTTTTATTTTTTTTACACGTGCGTGAACCACGCGAGTCGCATTACACATATAAGGAAGATACGCGCAACTAGAGTCCTTCAATTCCTACCAAGCTACGGTATAGACGTATATACGCTGTTTACTTATACCGTTATAGTCTTAGAGCAGCAAGACCGCGCATGGACAATTATCATAATACTTTCTCTGATCGATGTCCCCTTTTGTACCTTCAGTCCGCGGATCGTCATTGGAGATATCTTCACCGATCGTCTCTGGAGAAAGTACTTACCGAAAGTACTACTGCAGGAGTTCAGCGTCGTCGTTGAACGTATACTTACACAGAGATCTGAGATCTGCTATGTTTCCAGTTTTTGGATATTTAGCCCGGCTTCTAAATTAATTTGAAAATTATGTTAATTAAATCGGTTAAATTGACCATGGAATTCTCATACAACTCAGTTTTATTCTCCGAATTAAAAAAGCCAGTCTTCCAGTAAGACTCTCCGGATTTATGTGTACCCAATTATTTTTCAAAAATAAAATCAATTTTCTATCATTACTATATTGTAGCTAGAGAGAAGTATTTTTATTTATTTTTTATTGCTGTGTGCAGGAGAAACTATGGGGATTAAACTACGTAAGATAATCAGAGGAATAAACCCGTCCAATTAGAATTCATTTCTGTTCGTAACCGTGCAGGTACGATCTTACTATACCTAATGATGAGTTAACCGAACGCTATTTGAATCGTTGCATCTGTGGCATCGGTGAACCGAATCGAACAAGATTTATACAAGACGGAAGCGATAGCAGAATGAATAACATCCTATCAGTTGAAATGAAACAACCGTGTCAAAGTAGGTTAACTATTAAATAATCCCCAGTAATCGATGCGTCGTTCAACGTTATTATTTCGTTAATTCGTTAATGGCTTAACTTTAAGCATAAAGCAATAAACGAGTCCAGTTTACGGTCTTCCACGCATCGGGTGTGAGAAATCGTTCGCTGAGTAATAAAAGCGATTTATTTCTAGTCCTGTTATTACTGTTATTATACCATTGAGTAAGCGACTAACTATCTTCTCCCATCGCGTCATGTTTAAATAACGCTAAATCAGATTGTTTACAGATTATGCCATAACCAATCAACGTACCGTTAAATCATAAGCCGAATAATTATTAGGTAACCAATAAATCGCCTGAATTTCAGCTCAAGAAATTAGCATTTCCTGATTTATGGAGAGATACTTCTGATTCCTCATTCATACTTGAAACTGTGCGTATTTCATGACGTTCTTCGAGATCCGTCAGCTTTGAGACAGTTTGAAAGTTGAGAAAGTGTGATTTAACTCGTTCCTACAAACACAAGAATCTCAATTCTTATCGGCTTGTATTGACGCCTAAGGAAATCGATTCTCATTGTTGTGTCCTGGTCCTGAGCCGCAGCATAGAACCATTTGAACTGATTTTTCTATGATTGAATTCGTGCCAACGGATAACATTAATGCATGTAAATCCCGAAGGTGTGGATGCCGTAAACTCCCGCTGAAATTTATGAATATGAATTATGTATTTCCTCAGATCTGTCGGTTCTTCAAATATTCACGTAATTATCATAGAATAATTCAATTTCAAAAATATCTAGCTATTTTTGGGGTCATTTCATCGTTTGGCATGTAAAAAATTTACGAAAAAAAATTTCGATCAAAAGACCGAAATCAATTTCCGTTAGACCCGCTCGACAGTGCCTACCTCCAGGCTGACATAGATTTACGTTAGGTTCGGTAATTGCACGTCATAAAACCTCGTATGCTGCCTGCTGCAGATGTTCATGCCGAACTATAGGTATATAACACATATGTACGTATAACTAGTGCGTAGTGCAGACATGGGGTCCTGGTGCACGCAACAAAATCTCACGTTGTCATTTCACGTCAGCAACAGACGTTGACTACAATTTCATTGTCCTACTCGATAAAAGCTCTATAGCTAGTGGAGATTTTGTTACTTGTTTAAAGATTCGATTTCAAAATAATTAATTGGTATGGAAATAACAGATATATATGCACAAGTTTTGAGTGGAACGAAAAAAAAAAACGAATCGAATTGAATTGTTGAAAGCTTATGAACAATATTTTACTATTGACACCCGCATGGTAGCTAAGCTAGCTGGGATTTCATACTTCCAAAGAGAATGCTATTCATGTAGGTACGTCAAGGCTGAATGATAGTCTGGCGATGTGCGGATGATTTAACCTGACTAATTAGTTGATGAGAATATTTCGTGGTCAATAGCACTGTTGTGTAATTGTACGTGCTTGACCCACAAGGATAACATTTGATTGATGCCAACGACAGATTATCCTACGAGCCAAACTCTTCATGGCTAATTATCGTCCGCCAGAATGGTATAACACGCGCGATTCTGTCATCGTAGTAAAAATGAATAAGGTCAAGTTTAGATTTATAGAAAAAAGTCGTAGATAGTATTATAATTATTTCACTTTTATTCCTCTTTCTTGCGAATCACTAATGTGTCCCGAGAGAAGATACCAGAATAAATTTGAGACGTTGGATTCCATGCTATAAATTTGTTTCTTTGAAATCTGAATTCTCGTGCTTTATTCTGTATCTATATAGGTGTTACGTTTATATATTAACTGTGTAGATAAGTATAGAATCATGCTAAAGTCAACTTATTCAAATCTGTTACGAAATTGCCAAGTCTGCTGGCTTTATTTCAGGGAAACCTTGAGGTAACTGTTAGTCAGCATTTTCTCATCGCGAATGAATCTTTCCACCTACCGCGGGGCACAAGACTCAGCCATTGTGCTCCTTAACGAGAGCAGGTGACTTACTTACCAAGTCAAAAGTAAGAAGTTTCTTAGGCAATCTTGGCGCATTATACTGTCTGGCTGAATCTAGCCCCGGACGCAATATTCTTTCCATAGCAGAGATAAGACAAACTTGAGAAACTCTAAAGAAATTATTTAAACGCTGGTTAGGCTGGTTCCTGAAGTATGGAAAGCATTATTTCCTCCCAGCCCCTATCAAACAGATCTTAACTTCCGAATGGTTGAATTATTGCCTTTGACGAGCAAATCGAGAGAGTATATAAACTCTTGTACCATTAAAACGAAGAAAAACTCCGACCATTTTCACCTGAATTTTAATTGATTTTTTCCTCATTATTTTCTTCACACAATAAGATAGGGTTCTTTGTTCATTGTTAATGGATAATTTTGTAATCATTATCTACGCATATCCTCCCGGAAAATTTTCCTGTAAACTAAAATAGAAAGCCTCGTTTCTAGTCAATTTTCCCGATATAATCTAATTCAATTCAATCACTCATTAGTATTGATTGCTGTCATAGATATTGAATATAAAATTCTTCCGGCTACCTCGATAACATTTCTACCATACAACGAATAATGAAACAATATTTCCTCGTACTACGATAGTCTAGAAAGGTAAAATGTATAGGTAAGTTAATAATTCCAATGGGTTTTTAATTGTTCGCGATACGACGTCAAGTATACGCTGAACTTTATTTCACAAACTTTTTCAGCTACTCGTAATTAACTATCATCAGTCATGATGGATCGAGTCCATGGGCACTAAATTGAAAGCGGGTATAATTTGTACCATATAAATACTTGGGGTCGTGAACTTTGCTCGGAAAATACGTATTCCAGTGTCATTTAACTATTCATAAGGTGAGTATAGGCGGATCGAAATAGCTATCGATTTTAGTAATGAATAGCATAAATAATTCAATCGACCAAATCGAGCCCTTGATATTTTATAAAAATATTCTTATCAAAAATATAATCGGATTATGTTATTTCTCGACAAAATCATGCTCTTACTTTCATCTGACAATGAACTTAGTTTGACTCGAGCTATTCGTCGCAAAATTTCGCTTTCGCCCGACGCGACGTTGCGGAATATATATATTGCAATTTATTTGCACAATTTTCCCATATTTCATGGAAATATATACATTGATGAAAAACCGTACCCGACGATTACCACTAATAAATTATTGGTACCCATCAATCTTGTAGATGATATTTATGAAGCACAGATATACCCACATCCGTAAGCCTTGACTGACTTATTTCAAGCGTCGACCGCATGATGGTAAATGTAATATATCCTCAGGACTGGCTACACATCATCTTGATACCCGATCGTACGCTTATGTTCATCGTTAGATGCCCAGAATACCTTGTTACGTACTGATATAGCGAATCGCATCCTTTGAGAATTCAATCGCTGTCAGTAAGTTGAAAAAAATTTGATGCTCAAACGGATTTTTAATCATTTCCCGTTCCGGGTACGCTCTGTATCAGTTACTACGCCAATTAGACTTTCATCTTATCCATAAAGCCGTCATAACCGAGAAGAGCATCACTGAGAATAAATACTACCGACTGCTAGATACCTATAGCACAAATAAGGAGACGATCGATTTTGCACTGTCGCATCCTAATTGCATAAAATTGAACAGAAATTTTCGCGAGGGTTCGAACGGTCTGACTTGTCAAAGTGTGATGACTTTTGTTCGGGAACCTTGGTGCAGACGCAGACCTGTCTTACCTCATACTTCATCTTTCTAAAGTTCACTCGGTTCATTGAGAAATAGTATACAGTGACCCGTTGAGTTGTCAACAGCGAAGGCTGTAGTCTTATAGTTTTATACTTCCTTTTAGATTCATACTCACACCTGTTCCAAACTCATCTCCTCAATCATTTATCCCACGCACCTTTCTTCTGTCAAGTCGAGTGAACGTGTAGAGGAAGGTACGCGAAATCTAAGCGCATAGAACATCAGTCTTGCACGTGATCCACATACTTGAACAGCGCGATTTTCATAATCTCATTCTAAGAACTATGAACTATAAAGAAATTGTCAAATTTATTAGATTCCATGAAATAAGAAGGCAGTAATTTAATATTGTCTGATACATAATATTCATTCAATTCTACCTAAAAACGACACTTGCAAAAGTGGAAAGCTTGATTTCGTCAAATTTTGCGAAAAGGATTAAACAATTATGAAAATGATTCGCACCTTAATTTGAATTTATAAACAGACGATTGGGTTGAATAATTTTGTTGTAATTACCGGTGATATATACTGTAATTATCATGTCATTCAAATAAGGGGATGAACACGGTACAATAATGATACAACAATGGCTCATATCTCAATCCTATTTGTTTCAATTATAAATTTCTCGCAATATTGCACACGGTTAATTAAACCCGGTATGAACAGTAAATGCATTGCAGACACTTATAATAAATTGTGGATAAGTATATGTAGCAGCTCGTCATTGCGTCATCATTGTATGTAACGCAATTCCTCTGAGTTGCCGCAAGATTCTCGGAAAATTAAATTACATTTCACGCGTTAAAAGGGGAGAATCCGAACATCGCAATACGGTCTATCAAAAATGAAGTATGAAAAATCAGAGTGAATAAAAAAAATGAGTGGATAACTAGCAAATTGGAAAAAAAAATGTCGACATATCCGCACGCCTGAGTAAAAGCTGAATAGAATCACTTTACCGTAAAGGCAAAATTCTATTTCCTATCGTATAAGAGTCGCCAATTTGTAATTACGTCATATCAATGAGTTTCTTTGACTGACACGAATCTGAGATTGAATTATGTATACGCAGTCGCGATTGGAGTTTCAATTATTTTAAGCTCTTCCAATTTTCCACCACTCTTCAAAGAATCTTCCGGGTTCGAAAAGTGGTCATTAATATAATTAAAATTGGTCCTACATGTATAATATACTATATGCTCGCATCTCTGATAAACTCAGCAGCAAACCTGGGGTGGATGGAAATGGGATAATTAAACTCGGATCGTAATTATCCACGGTAATTTTAATTACAAAGGTTTATAACTCGGTTTATTCTCTACATTTTCTTCTTTAATACTGTCGTTTTATTTTTCTATTCTTTCTTTAATTCAATTCATATCTCATTTCCTCTGAAATACAACCCAGTGCTTCGGGTTATAATTATCATTCTTATACTACTGAATTTATTCATCAGATCTTACGACTACAGTTTTAACTTCCACACTCTCCTCTGCATAAGGTAATTTGGTCTTGCCAGATAGCACTTACACCTGTCTTTAAACTTACAAACTTACCGCATGCGTCTAATTCGCAGTTTGAATATAAAGTACCGATGTACACCGTCTTGCATAACAAAATCTATTGTTTCAATTACCTAGGTGCAGAAAACGTTGACCTAAAGCTAGCATTGTAGCACTATACTAGAACCATTAACTGACTCATCGGTTCTCTTCTTCGCTCACGATCAGTCGACCCAGCTGCACTCATTGTCAGTCTGTCAGTCATCATCAGAGTTTTGATTAGCAGCTGAATATCAATAAGAATAACAAATGATGAATATCTGCAACCCTTTCTAATAATATTAATTACCATCACAGCTTGCATCAGTTTTGCATTCACTCTTCAACTCATTAAGATCATGGATGTACCTAATACGGTGCAAATTATGCACGCAAACTCACTTGTATAGTGACCGGGTTTTTTTTCCTGTTTTTATTTTTAATTTTTTTTTAATAAAAGTGAAGGTTAATCGTTGTTAAAAGCCTAACTATTAATCGTTAAAGTCGATTACCTGCAATTTATTGACAGGATTTTAGAAAAGAACCAGAATCGGAACCTTGGTATCGAAATTGAATAGGTACCTACATCTCGCTTTTGATTGAGAGTACAATAAGCAGCTATAATGTAAGAAAAAAAAATTGAATAAACGATCCGCTAACCCGGATTTACACGCTTAGTCATAACTTTTTTTCAATTTCATGTAGGGTCAAGTAAAGCAACCTTTCGCGTTTACTAAACCGTTCCAAAAAATGTTCAAACGGTTATGAGTGACTTGCGAACAACTTTAATCCTGTTAGTAAAGTTTCAGTAGACGCGGTGGAGTCTTTATAATATAATTGCGGTTGAGTGGTCCGTGAATTATTTAATTTTTATTCAAGGAATTTTTACGATGTTAGTAAGTATAGACAGGTGTACGTCTGGTCCAGGATCTAGAAAAAAAAATTATAATTATACCGCAAATTCATCAAGATAAGAAAATTTCTACTCATTTTACGTGGACATAAGCATAAGGTATAAGGTACAATAACAATAGAAATTTATTCCGAAAGTGTACGGTTCTTGATTATAAAATTCAGCGAGAGTAAAAGTTATCAAATAATTCACATAATTGCCTCTTTGGATATACGTAATTATTAGCAAAGTATGTTCTTCAGTAAACACTTCTTAATCCCGAGTTACTCATTTCATAACAGATTCGAGTATAGGACTTAGAAAAGATACGAGAACTTATGATGAAGAGGTAAACATTTGCTTTACCATAAATAAAGAATTACAGCTATGGAAACAAGAAAACGAAAAAAAAGAAACTATGAATATATAATATTTTCGAGAGTCTTACGTGGCTATTTGAGTTTGATTAGAATAAATCGAATACTTGTACATACAATTGGTAAAGCTCAGAATTAGATCAATCGCACAATACCTTCGAAGAAGCAGTGAAATGTGTGATAGCTTGTTCTCTAGGTCGGGGACACGATGCGCATACATATGGCAAGGAATATGAACGTTACGCAAACATGACCAAGTGCAAACTGAAAATCTTACTTTTTATTTGCGTACGGTTTGGAATGGAAGACTGTTAAACAAATCGCTGATCGTTAACAAACAAATCACGATCTATGATAGGCTTATTCGAGATGTTACAGATAAATATAATCCCAGATATCATTCTGGGTTCACTTATACTATTTATTTTATCAGTGACAACCTCGAAAGATCTTAATTGAGATACTTAGCTGATAAAATGGGGAGAGGCTGACCCTGCGGTTTGGAGACAATACCGCATTGTGAATGCTTTGCCTAGGAGCGAATAACCAAGAGAATGAAGAACGTAAAGTGAAGAGTAGAATATTAAAAAAAGAGAGATAAAAAACCCACTTTACCTTTCTTTCGGTTTCAACAATGTCACGGCTGAAAGCAACTGGCACTTAGTTCCGGAGCTCATAAGCCCGAATTTCCCTTTCGTAAAGTCAACCTAAAATATCATTTAGTAGCTGGGACAGGTAAACCGGGAATAATAAACTCATACTGAATGCGAATCACGTAGATCTGTTACTACAGTTTCTACCTGTTATTGCTGAGTAGTAATTGACACCTGGTAAATTGGCGTGACCCGTGTAGCTGCATGTTATTTTTTTCTCTCTTTATCTTCCGGAAGTTGTTAGATTGCACAAGAACATGGTATAGCTGGAAGTTTTCAGTTTCTCCTACATCTTCGAAATTTTTTAAACCTGATCAATAAATTCGAGTAGGTCATCTCGCTGATTTGATCAAGATAGTAAGACTCAGCGATCTTCTTGACACCTCTTCCTACCAATTTTACAGCGGAACGAAATCTTTGAATGAATTGCAATTAGCACCGAGGCTACGTTTTGCTTATTTACCCTATCGAAATTCCCTGACCTGTGATCCCCGAGAAACCTTGACGAATCTTCAAGCTAAGTTCTTCAAGGGCCCCGGTCTTTTTACCCATTTTTTATTTCTTTCGTCATCAGTTCGAGAGCAAGAATCAACTATACCCTGAGCACAGCACAACCAGAGTGTAGAATATCGTGTGCATTTTGATCAATCATAAGAAGCGCATCTTCCCCCCAGTATTCCGCTCGCTTTGGCGTCCTAACGTCCCAACACCCCACGTCCTCACCCCACTCTTGGTAGCATCCTCTTGAGCGCCGAAGACTTTCTCCCAAAGACAGCCAACTATAAAAGCCAGATACCTGCTCTTCGAAGTATGTTAGACGAAACGAGTCACAGCTTTGAAAACACGTGCAGGATACTCAGTTTTGATTTCCAGAAGTGAATCGGTCATTTGTCCAAATTATCGCCCAATTAGTTACTTTAAGGCTTGGAGTATGAGGCCCGCTAAGATGTGGGTCCTGGTGGCCGCAGCTGTCGTCGCCACGGCTCTGCTACCTCACAGCAATGCCGAAGGTAAGAATTAGCAGATTTACATCCTTGAGCTAATCACTAATTAATAAACAAGCTTTTTAGGGGAACATAATACGAGCACTCAGAGCTAATTGATAATTTAGTATAATTTACGTGCAATTTAGAACCCAGGATTGACCTGGGAGCTAGAGCATACAAATTATATTCCTCCTTTTTAGAAATACTGGTATAATTAAATTCACATTTTTTTCATCAGTCTTTTCGCGTTGAATATATATATATATACGTTTGAAAATGCTAGAAATTTCATGAACGCAGACAAGTTTACGATACAGGTCTCACTTACCCTAACTCATAATATTCATTACACTGTAATTCAAATTGGAAACGATTACTTATTGAATGTGAATATCATATCTTTACCTACAGTATTTGATACCTGCGTTGCTAAATTTTTGATCAATTAATTAAGGCACTAGGTATCGCAATAATTGAATACGATTAATATTTTTTTTTTTGCACCTGATACTTAATCTCATGATTTGACTGCAATTTGAACATGATATGACTGCAATGATAATAAAAAGATTCAACTTACAACTTTCTGAAACCTTGAATATTTGACTTTCATTGATCATCGGCACTTTTACCATCGCGAAGATCCAATAATCTACCATGTGTTCGTGATAAGCGGTAATTAAAACTAACTAAAGCTAGATATTATCAAATTATGACAGAATTTCACATTTTATTTGGTATAGCCGTAGGCTAAGTTACAAGAAATAGGTATTTTGAAAACTCATTAGTAGTGAAACCCCTTAGACCTTAAGATTGGGAAAAAACGTAGGAAAATGTAGAATTTTTAGTCATCATCATGAATTTCAATATTGCTTATGGCTTTGAATAACAATGCTCATAGTATGATACGAGGCCTTCAGCATTCATTGCAGAGGAAGAAGATAACCAACCCAAATGAATTACAATCAGTCATTATTAACCCGTAAATCGTTAATACTCATTTGTCAGAATACAGATTGACCCCACACCTCCTGCATAGAAAGTATAAGTAGATCTGGGGGTGATGAATACGGCGAAAGACAGCCAGTAGACTCACGAATAAATTAACTATCATTTTTCACACATTTCGTTTGTTGAATATTGGATCAGCTTTCATATTGGTCTCTTTAGAAAATAGCGAATGTTAGTCGTTAATCATTACTCGAAAAAAAAAAAATGTCGAATCGTGAATCAAAACAATAGGGATGCTCTTCGAAACGTAGAGTCGCAGATAGAATGTAGAAGCATTATTATTTTCAATTAGAAAAGTATTACGTGCATAAATCACTGACATAGGAATTTGCACTTAAGTTTAACGGTGAAAAATAAAGAGAGAGCGTGTTTATTACACGTTTCCGTATATCCGGAGGTTAGCAAGGTGCGAAGGTGAAAGAATGGGACATAAAATTGTGCATCACGCGAGTCCCCGGGGGAATTTGATTTGACTTGCATAGCAATGGTAACAACAGCAGTCGTGACTATAAGCCAGTACGAAGAGCTGTGACTCCCACACTTTCACTGCGCTTCACTTCTTCCCTTCACCCCGCCAGTCATCTACCGCTTCCCTCTCTTCCTCCTCCTCATTAGAGGTTGCCTAGGTGCTTCTTCAAACCATTATCATATCTATACACCTCTAAAGTAAGACGAGTGTGAGTGTCAACAGCAATAGAACAGTTTGCTCGGCTTTATAATGTTACGGTCCTCGACAGCTCACTCCTCGATTTCATCCGGTGGAATTTTTCATACGGATACAGTTTATTCGAAAATTTTTCGAGAATTTACTAATGACATAGACTTATTGTCGGTATAGCCCGTAGGGAGTTGTTTCTGGAAGGATAAATGCTTGTTAGCCTTACAATTAGTTTTAGAGGCTATTGTGAAATCTTAGACTTTGCTGTCTGTGTCACAAAACCCTGTTGTGGTTTGATTCCATTCCGCAAGATTTCTTTCAATTAGCCTTTTGAATCCCACAAATTGTCCGAGTCACTTGGCTTTAGGAAAAATTCTTCGAGTCTGTATACGACTCACATTTTTACTGTTGCAACAGATTCTTATAATTAATAAAATAGTAATGTTATCGGCGAGTAGCTGAATTGTTACTAACTACACGACGAAAGCATCGTACCTACTCACTAATATTCTTCACAAACAATTCTCCAAACTTTCTATACACAAATCATTATTTCATTTCTAAACGTACCTACTAGTTTTTTGTCAATTCTCTTTACAATAGACCTTCACTTTCTTCCAATGGATGATGTAGTGTGAAATTCGATTCAATATCTTCTCGTACTAATCAATGCTCAGCTGCACCTTGGACCATAACCAAATACCATTAATTCACTAATTTGAACCAGACTTTTTCTCGTACTCTGCGAATCCCCTATGTATAATATGTCGTTTGCCAAGCGAAGGACTTCCTACTTTTCCATTATCACACAGTAACGGAAGTCTAAGGTAAACTGCTAGGCGAGTAACTCATTTAATTGCTGTCACAACAGTAGTATTATGAAAACCTAGTTTTCAAATTATATTCAGGTCACTCGGTAGCCGAGTTTAGCTCACTGCAGAAGTTCCTTATGATGACGACTGTCTTTCTTCATTTACCTTAAACACATCCTGTACTTGCTCTGAAATAATGTTTCGATGGATTCTAGAAATTAAGTATTCTACTAGATTTGAACTCCGCTACCTGATTCAAATTTTTGTAAGTTCAAAGAGTATTTCCTTGTACAAGAGAATTTTTACAACTCTATAAAGTAAATTGTCAACGCTGCAGTGATATCTTTGAACTTGTACCCTTTGTATGATCTCGTACGCTTTACAACCTCGGAGCACTTTCGCTCTCGTTAAACCGCGGACGTTTTTTGCGGGTACTATAACTCTCCACGATTCCGGTGGTCACGTTTTGTATTCGCTCAGGAGAGGATCCCTCAGCATCTCAAACCATTTCAGTGTAAGTGGGATGGACGAGATACTGCAAAGAGCGGAATTTCGTTTTATTTCATCTCTATGGTTCCGAGATAGGACGCGAGTTGTGCATAGGTAATATGTGTAAATAATATCAACAATCGCGAATCGCGATAAGACCATGACTGTGCCTTTGCCGATATAATGATCTGTGAAAAATTGGCTAGCACTGAGTATGGTATCATTGCGTTTCTCTCTTATGTGATAGTCTTCAGAATCCATGTGTCACAGCTGTGCTATTCACGATTAACATCTACTTTCCTCAATAATAACAGTTTTAACGACCGCTATTACTCTCCGAATCTTCCGTACGGAGATATCCATGTATGTACCATCCGTTGACGATCCGTTCTTTACGATCTTGAAAGTCGAAAATTTCCAAAGTCGTAATATCAATCGCTTAGCTTTGCATATGAGTGTTGTCTGTAAATAATCCGGAAATAACTACTGATGGTCCAAGATTTTTTAATGCATTAACAGATAGCTCAATGACTCAATTATAATAAAATAATAAAACGCAATTATCGGTTTTCTCTTTAGGCAAATTGTTCCATCTATGAAAGTTCCTTGCGATCGTTTTTCAATAATGTTAATCTGCAATCTTGAAGCAAACATTCAGCCAAATTTAAAATCTCGATACTTTTTAAAAAAAAAGCAAATATAAATCCCATCGTAAGCTTCATTTATCGCAACATTTACATTTATCACCTACAGCGATACCCTACAATTTTTTTTCCTTCAACCGCAATGATAATAACGAAATTATTCTCCCACAGCTCCACTAACTGGCAGTTACTTGCCACCATCAACGAGCTACGGCACTCCTAACCTCGGAGGAGGTGGAGGTGGTAGTTTCGGTGGTGGTAGTAGCGGAGGATTTGGGGGTGGATTCGGAGGTGGTGCACCTTCTAGCAGCTACGGAGCACCATCCTCAGGAGGAGGTGGTGGTGGATTTGGAGGTGGTGCACCTTCCAGTAGCTACGGAGCACCGTCCTCTGGCGGAGGCGGTGGTGGATTTGGAGGCGGCGGTGGATTTGGAGGTGGAGGTGGAGGTGGATTTGGAGGTGGTGCACCATCCAGCAGCTACGGAGCGCCATCCAGCAGTTACGGAGCTCCATCCTCTGGCGGAGGCGGTGGTGGTTTTGGAGGTGGTGGATTTGGAGGTAGTGCACCGTCTAGCAGCTACGGAGCTCCATCATCTGGTGGTGGTGGATTTGGAGGCGGTGCCCCATCGAGCAGCTACGGAGCTCCATCCTCTGGTGGTGGCGGTGGATTTGGCGGTGGATTTGGCGGCGGTGCACCCTCAAGCAGCTACGGAGCTCCTTCAAGCAGCTACGGAGCTCCTTCATCTGGTGGTGGCGGAAAACCGTCCAGCAGTTACGGAGCACCATCTTCTGGAGGCGGTGGATTCGGTGGTAGCAGCGGCGGAAGTTTCGGAGGTGGATCATTCGGCGGTGGATTCGGTGGTGGTGCACCGTCCAGTAGCTATGGAGCACCTTCATCAGGTGGTGGAGGTGGAAGACCCTCATCAAGCTACGGTGCACCTTCAAGCGGTGGCGGAAGACCCTCTTCGAGCTACGGAGCTCCTCAGCAAGCACCCTCATCTAGCTACGGAGCGCCCTCGTCTAGTTACGGAGCACCCTCATCCGGAGGTGGTGGTGGAAGACCTTCATCCAGCTACGGTGCACCTTCCGGCGGAGGTGGTCACGGAGGTGGTCACGGAGGTTCCGGAGGTTCCGGAGGCAGACCGTCTAGCAGCTACGGCGCACCATCTTCAGGAGGTGGTGGTGGTGGATACTCGAAACCTTCAAGCAGCTACGGTGCCCCCAGCTCCGGTGGTAGCGGTGGTTTCGGCGGCGGTGGATTCGGAGGAGGGTAAGCAAATCGCAATCATATCAATACGCCGTCACAATCTATCATTCTGATACATTACGTTATCCGTGACATTAAGATAAAAAATAACCAGAGCATTACCGAAATTCTATTTTTTTTTTTTTCTGTTTTTTTAGATCAAGCGGTGGATACTCGAGTGGTGGCGGATCTAGTCGCCCATCTTCTAGCTACGGTGCACCTTCTTCAGGCGGTGGTGGTTACAGCTCCGGCGGCGGAGGTGGTTACAGTTCTGGAGGCGGTGGTGGCTACAGTTCGGGCGGCAGTAGTAGCTACAGTTCCGGAGGCGGTGGTGGCTACAGTTCAGGCGGCGGTGGTGGCGGTTATAGTTCCGGAGGTGGTGGTGGTGGTCACAGCTCTGGCGGCGGTGGTTACAGTTCCGGAGGTAGTGGCGGTGGGCAGAGCTATGCCAGCAATGGAGGCTACCAATACTAAGCTAAGATTCATCTATCCAACGAGCGAGTTTTTACTTACGAACTTGCTACGATCGTCCATTTATCTCTGCCAAGGAATAAATTGAACTTGGTACTGACTACGACCATGACACTCGAAACTATACTAACACGATTAACCTTTATTCTCAGCAATCTGATTGTTTAGAAATTGACGACAGTAAGTCGAGTGTGTAGTTCAATGTGTGGAAAATTCTTTTTTAAATATTTTCTCCCTCTCATCCCGTAAATTATCTATTAGGATATTTACGACGATGTGGAACTAAGTCCACCAGGAAAAACCCGCGCATAGACTCACACGGCTAACTGAACTGAATTATTGTAGATACTAAACCGATTCGTTTCCACAGTAAGAAAGAGATGTACATTTTATATTTTTATACGTGACAAGAAAAAAAAAATTATTTCATCCAGCATAAGACAAATGATTGTTTGCACCGAATGTGATCTATTTATTTTGTGAAAACGCTTTTTTTGTACTAATAATAAAGCTGGTCTGCTGTAAAGAATTTCATTTCTTAACTTGTTTTGAAAATTACTCTGCAGCTTTTCAAGAACACGATTCAACGCAGTTCAATAAAATCAAGGCTTACCTTGCCTCGATTTGCATGAAAGCTATGAAGACCAAGAACACTACTCTGCCAATAATAGACCATGATAGGTCGATATATTGATTGACTCTGGGAGAAGTTCGATGCCATAAAAAATCCTGTGTAAAATTGGCCACCAAATTCGTCATCTTTCGCACGCAGGCAATAATCTCGGCCACAGTGATGGTGATAATATCTGATAGTAACAAGAAACAAAAAAAAAAAGGATTTGGGTAAAGAAAAGAGAGACGAGAATATAGGTGCTTTTTCATACACCGTTTATTTTTAACATTTACAATCAACATCTTGTTTACTTTTTCTCGTATCGTTACGTATAGTACAATATTAAGTAACACTTTAATATTATATATTATGTATATTTTATACATAGACAAATGTATAGGTTTATATATAATATAGTTTTTGTATCATAGGTTTTATACAGGGTTCATTAATTCAACGCTCTTCTGGGGATAGTACATAATACATAGTATACATCTGGATTCCAAATATTTATTGGAATTGGAGGAAACGACGACGTTCGAAAGCCAGTTTAACTTTAATCTACGGCTTAATATTTGATCCCGTGACACACGGAAAAACGGACGTGGTTAATAACACAATAGTTGCTGGTTTTCACCATTATTTTTACTTCCGTAATAATGCCTAGTCACGGATGACCTCGATATATTATATACCACGGATGATTTTCGATAAGATCCATCAATTTTTCAATATGACAGCGACATATAAATGCATATTTTATGATATGTATACGTTTAATTACATTGATTTGATGTAATTGATATGTAGGTGACATTTATGTGCGCTCGGCTTATCGCGTTTTGCACAAATTTTTCCACAATTTAAAATGATGAGACATACACGTATCTTTATTCATTACAGCATATATTATTAAAAACAAAACTATAATAGGGTGTTTTCTTCTCTCTCTCTTTCTCTCTCACTTCCGTCAGAGGTGTAAAATACAGCGACGAGAACTTAAAGTAAATGTGCCTTTTTATGAACTTTTCTAAAAAATTAAATACCCTCCTTTCGTAACTATACAATTAATTATACTACTACCGCAATTCAATGCTATTGCACTTGCACGGCCCAGACTTCCGTGTCTTGGAGTTGAATAAGTTATTAAAAAATATCATTTGTAACAAGAAAAATATATGAAAATTAAATATCATTCATATTTCATAGAAACTCTCATATTTATTTCTTTATTTATATGGTATATATATATATTTATGTATATCAACTATTTTCGATATGCACTGATATGTACGGTTGGTAATATATATATAATAGTCTTTTCATGGATATGTATAAGTTACTTACTGGCTATTTGTTATTTCATTTGAATAATATGGCAATATACTATATAATAAACATAACCGATCAGCTGACGTGCAAGGTCCGGTATTATTTCTACTTAACTAAAGACTATAGAATACAATCGACACATATATGATTATTAATACAAATCTCATAGCTTGAAAATTTAATACTGTTATACCTACCTACGCCGAATCGAAAAAGAAAAGAAGAATTCCAGTTATTTCCCAAACCTTTAATAGTCTAATCGTAAGCTTGACTAACGTAGGCAACGATTACATAAAAAAGCTTTCGTCTAACATCGATATTTGAAACATTGGTGTACCTTATATATAGGCATGTATACGTATATCGTGTCACTTCCAAATAAATGCAACGTTACACATAGAATTGAAAATAATATGATTATATATTATATACATATATGTAATGGAACGCGTTGCGGACCGTTAAATCGTCTAACGCGAATCTTGTATAACACGTTTCTACTCTAATCAGCGCCCGCCGTATTTCGCCTACAATTATATATATCTACCGGCGGCATTTATATTGAATACTTTCGAACGTAGGTCACATTGATCACTAGCACGTCTTAAAGTCATCGTAACGCGATCCAATACCGAATCTACAACCTAAATTACGAGAGACCCTGCAGATCAACCGATTTTCAATATATATATTTAAATTTATTCATTTACTTATTTATTTTTATTTATTTGGTTCTAATTATATTTTAAAAACAAAATGACTAGGCCTAATAGGCGATGCGGTGCCCCATTCCCGTCCCACCCCTTAACCCGCTGTGCATACAGCAATAACAAGTACGTACATACATACATAATATACTATATTTTAATCCCAAAATTATTGCTTAATTGCTTCTACGATAATTGCTTACTGGCCACAAACAACAGCCTTGGCGATAACCTTCGACCGATCGATCCTGCCGTAAGGAAAGAACTACCCGATTCAATATCTATTCGCGCATATCGGACCGATCTTTGCACGAATGATACCGCGAACGAAACCTAATGTTATTTACATCATGATTTTTTTATAGGTCAAGGCCACTGTACATGAAACCCTTCACACCGGAAATCACATATAGGTAGTATTGTTATCCCTGAGGATTTGCGGCCAGAAAGATCCAGTTATAATGAGCACCGAATTCTATCCTATAATTAATAAAAAATGTAAAAACTGAAAATTTATTCCCCTGAATGATAAATGCAATATGAAGAAAATTAAACGAAGAAACACCGCACCACCAGAGTTATTGTTGGTCACAGCATCCGATCATGGAACCTGGAGTTAGAACGCGGTGCTGGATTGCGGCTGACGATCAACGTGCGGACCCAACTGACCCAAAACGTTACAGCCACCACCTCCACCTACGCCACACCCTGGTTCCATATCGTCGTCCGGCTCGAGCGC
The DNA here is from genome assembly GCA_944452935.1 of Rhogogaster chlorosoma. NCBI lineage: Eukaryota > Metazoa > Arthropoda > Insecta > Hymenoptera > Tenthredinidae > Rhogogaster > Rhogogaster chlorosoma. The sequence continues at coordinate 14,462,490 of OX101799.1, read as the reverse complement.
TTGGTTCACTCGGCCGTTGGATTCATCTTTGCTGCCGTAAATTCTTGCCGACCCACCGGCCAGCACAGCCATTTGTTCACCTTCCGCAGGGTCAGGACCTACGCGCTCTACATCTTCGGGGATATTGACTACGCAACGGAATATGTCATAACCCGGTGCAAGCTTACCGGTCATGAATGCTACCTGAGTACCGTATGAAACACCGATTAATGTTACCAAAGACAGCAACATCGCCATTGTCCTGAATGGAAAAAGTTGAGTGTCTGTCTCCGGGTCGTAGCCTGGGTAATGAAACAATGCTGGCAATCCCATCAGAGGTTCTCCGCCGCTTACCCTAACCAGGAAGGCAATGATATAGGCGGACAGGCTCCCATAGGTGTTGCAATACGGTTTGAAATGAACAACCATAAGCAGCTGGGGGAACAATATAACGTAGACAAGGTCGGAACACATCGACCAAAGACCGTATATCGAGGGTATTGTCAACGCCATCACCGTGCTAAGGATCCCGACAACTCCGATACCCGTTCTCATCACCCAGATTATCTCCATCTCCGAAGCCTACGCGGAGAAATAATGACTGTAACCTAATCCAACCGAGCTACTAGCACCGTGGAGAATTTTTAAGGCTTAGCTACTCACCCTTTGCCGGAATATCAGCTTGTAGACATTTCTCGCGAACATCGAACTCGCTGACAATATACTACTGTCAGCCGATGACATAACGGCAGCTGATACTGCTCCCAGGCCAAAAAAGGACACAAAGTCTGGCGTCAAGTATTGGAGAACCATCGGCAGAATCATACTAGTTTCTGCTTCTGTTAGCGGATAGGGTCCCGTGTATCCCGTCTCGTTCCACGCTGGAACATCGACATTGAACGATTCTGATCAGCTTTGTGATCAAGTTTCAGGATTTATTCAAAGCTGAAGAATACACCGAACCATGTGCAATGTTTCCAGAATGTTCTCGTAATCGTTCGCGCGTTCTTCGTCACACCCAAAATATTGATACAGTTCCAATTAGTTCCGGGACACAGCTACCATCGGTGTATCTTCTATTTATATTTATGTCCCGTCACCCCCAAGGCGCATTATCACCGTCGCCCTGCTACGAACCACATGGCTCAGTCCCACGCTCACCACCCATTCGAATCCTGTGCTATTATCCTTGCGCTGTCTCCCCTCTTGCCTACATTGTAAATACCAGCACCAACCCCCCCAACAGCAGGGATCTAACCCACGCCAAATGTCAAGTAGCCCCAAAAATACCGCGGGGTGAGATGAAGGGTCGCAAACCCTCACGACCTCCGCTAGCCCCAGACGATTCCGCAACGAAGCTAATTTAATCCCGTTACAATTCCGACGCAAAGGACCGTATGCCCGACTTCCTTACGCTATCCGGTCTAATATATGTGTCTGAACACCTGCACCTGCTTTGCGGAAGGATATTTTGTTCCCAAATAGAGAGGACGAACGAAAAGAATCAACTCACGCGTCGCCTTTGCTATGGCTCCGATCAGGACGGGGGGAATGGCCATCAGAAGACAACCAGCAGCAGCTACGTAGCTGAGAATTTGAGCTCGGCCAGCAGTCTTCGAAGAAAGTACCCGCTGGAAATATACCTGCCAAGGTATTCCGCCGAAGATCAAAAGCAGCCCGTAGTCCAAGTAGTACCAATATTCGGAGGGTTTAACTTCACCAATCCAATCCACGTCCATCGAGCCCAACGACTCGACCTTGGGATTCATCCAGGCGAAGGGAATGCACATCCACTGAAACATACGTGAAAAAAACCGTCTGGCACTACGCTTTGGACATTTAAAAGTAAGCTTCCGTATATCCCTTGATGATTATTGTGTTTGCAGATCGAGGGAATCGAATGGCATTGTGTTACGAAAATGTATGCGCATGGTGAGAATGCAATCTCTGCCTTATACTATGGCTATATGGTGCAGACATGCGTTCTTTATCCCTTGAAAATCTCTCGGCTCAAAAAGAAACCCCAACCTTTTTCGTCTCATGAATGGAACTATTCCGAGGGATTAACTTTCTTTGACTTCAATCGAACTGTTGGCTCTTTTCAGGTTCCTAGGAAGGGAACGCTAACTGCACCCAGGAGATCGACCATGAAAAGACTAATCTGAAAAGCGCCACCTAAAAGGTTTCCCTTTGCTGCTTACTCAGTGAACTACATGTCACGTACGATAATCGAAATATGTAATTGGTCGTCGAGGACAGTGTGAAAAATCTATCGAAACACATCACGTGTATTTCTCGTAGGGAAATGGTTACAGAAAGAGATGAAAAGCCCATCGCGTGCTTCTACAGAAAATGGAAATTAAAGGGTGAAATCTCGCGAAGAGAACTTTGGTAATTTGAACGCTTGGAGAAGCCAAGCCCTCTTATCGACCCGAAACCACCTTCCGTAAATCAGGCGTTACTGTCTGCAATTTTTCCGAACCTAACCATGTTGAAATCAGCACATATATATCGTGTCTATAAGGAATCACCCAGCTGCGCTCGCTGATACTATTTTTAGGTAAATGGTAATCGATACAAAAAACAACCCTCAGACAGAAACTTACTGTTCGTTACAAATGAGGCAGCAATTCACGAAACTTATTCCTGTCTTTCTTAAATGGTATTTGCATACAAAAATATCATTCGCGGAACACAAGGAGAGGAAAGAGATTTTTGAACTGTAATGAAGAAGAACGTCTGCCCAGTTGTACCTATGTATAAAATGTCTCAGTTTATCATAATAACAGTCATGATAAACTTATATGTTATATGTTATAATGTTAAAGACATATATATTTATTTTACGTGAAAAAAGTTCTGTACACATTCGTCCTTGCTTTCGACATCAAGTGAAGTCTTTGGTGAGTCTGTAAGCGATTACTGTATTGTAGTAGACTAATTTCATTAGAATGATGAGATCAAATATGTTCGGCAACGTAATCTCGTTAAGCAAATCCAAATTCCGTGAAATGTTCCCCGCATCATTGGGCATCCAAGGTCAAGACTTGATCTTCGGTAAAAGTAGCACAATTCTGATAACGAGGTCAGTATGAAAGAACAAATATTTACAGGCCGAAGAAAACTCACCAGACCAATGAAAATGCAGAAGAGCTGAATTACGTCCGTGTACGCGACGGAGTAGAGGCCGCCAAAAAGCGTGTAGAACACCGCGATGCACGCACTCAGAATAACAGATGTACCCTGGTCCATATCAATAATTACCGCCAGGGTGGCCCCCAGAGCAGCTAGGATTCCGGCCGCCCAAAAGACTTCACCAAATAGCGCTGGTAAAAAGAGCAAACCGCCCATCCTCTCGCCAAATGCATCTTGCAGAGGGTCGAGCATGGTGATGTAACCCTGCTGCCGCATCTTGGTGGCAAAAAATATGCCACCTAAAAGAAAAGTAGTTTTGGTAAAAAGTCAACCCTGCAGATTGAGGATCTTTCGAAACAGTTGGATGCTGGGGACTTGGATTGAGTTTTTCATTTTTTTTTTTTTTTTTTCTAATACTCACCGAAGACAAGACTCAGGGCGTATCCGAATGGCGCCTGACACCATACCAGCCCTTTGGTATAGATAGCCTCGGCTGTACCGTTGATGTAACCTCCGCCGACCCACGTGGCCGTCATCGTGAAGATTCCGACGAAGAGACCGATGGACCTTCCGGCCAGCATCACCTCTTCCTCGGAATCGTTCCCAGCCTCCTTTTTCCTGGCCGCCCATATTCCCACTCCCAAAATCAAAAGGTAAAACAAAACGATGGAAATAACTCCTGCGATGTTGATCATGTTGTTAGGTGACGATAGATCAACGGGCGTCAAGTCAAGTTGATGAAGATGCAAATCTAAGAGGTTCGGTGTGTTCTCTGCTTTAGGAACGTTTGGAAACCTAAAAAACCAATCACTTTGTAATTGGACTTGAATTGCTCGACTAGCCTACGTAGAGTCAATTGAAGTTCAACATGGCGGCTCTCTCGCAGACGTAAAATAATCTATAATTGGCCGCCATGTTGAATTCGAGAATATGAACTCGGGTCGTGACCTTGAGCGATCGAACGCACCTCTGAGCACCTCTGGGCGTACAGTCGCGCAGCAGCGGAGGGCAGCCTCACACAGGGACAGGCGGCATGGCCAGGTGACGGCTCTTAGGGATGACCGATGCCGACGAAGATGCTGCCGTCGACGGAGGATTTGGGTTCGTAGGGCAGCAGTCGCCCCACCTGAGCGAGGTCTTCTGGGAGGGGCTGTTCCTTGTTCTAAACGCGAGGCCGCCCATGGGCACTGATGGCCATCGATTCCTCCCAAACTCACTTCTTTCACTTCTCACTCTCTTCTTATGATTTATTGATGTCACAATTGAACCAAATTACGTGCCAGGCTCCTTACAACGCTGCTCCAATATGCACGTCTACAAGCATCAAATACAAGATACGTCCTCGAATTGAAAAAAGGAATCGCAATAGCTGAACCCTGGATGAAACTCAGCCACCGATATGAAGTTTATAAAATCATTCTGATTCTCTGTGCAATGCAATTTTTGGCCTACATGATTATTGATCAGCTCAACGAATACCTTGAAGCCCCCGGGCTGCTATTTTCAAAAACTGTACATTTTATACGGTCACATAGCGCAGGGATGTCATAATGGGATACTTTAGCATATTAGTGGTGTTTCAGCCTTCATGAATCTCTGGTTAATAAGCCAGTCGTATAACTGATTGATTTGAACCGATTGGATAGAAACTGATGAATGGTCTAGTCGCTAATCGAAATTCAAGGTGCGGCGCCTGATTTAAACTCGTCAGTGGTACTGTAACATGCTGAAGAGCTCCATCGAACCGATGATATTGTTCGTTATTCACATTATGCAGAAATCTTATTCGTGACTTGAAATCGATGGCTGATTCATTCCGATTGTGATATTATAAATCGATGATAGAATCTCGTGAAAATATCGCACCATCGATAATCTGTTCTTTTTTTTTAATTTATAGACTGATATTCGAGTTAGATTGTTCACATCGTGTTCTAGCTATCCTCAGATTCAAATACATGATATAATTTATTGAGTAAGAAATTTCGCTAATATACTCAAAACGTCGTTTCATCTGCTAGCCAATCTATGAACTTTTCAAATTGATAAAGCCATAATTCGATAGAAAATATAGTTTCCAAAATGTTAAAAATTTGAAGGAACCGGCGGATGTTAGCGGCTCATTCTAAGCTTCATGATACGCAAGGACTTCTGCCGTCGGTACCTGATAAGAATTTTCCAAGTTTAGTCGAAGTTGTGCGAACTGCGCGTTTACATGGTAAGTCAAGACAAATGATCTTTGGATTCATTGGTTTTCCCAAATAATTGGATTTAGCGTAGAACTTAATACCTATACTTGATCATCTAATTTACAGATAAAATCGACACCGGCAGATGTGAATAAAAAAAAGAGACGGATTGAAAATACATCGAAATGTGGAACTAACTTGAATTGCATCTACACACAGGTAAAGAAAAGAAGCGTAGAAGTAAAAAGAAATTTCTAACAAGATACTTACGTTAGAAATATTGAAGTGTAGCCCCTTGGTAGAAACACCGTCAATTATCACTGTATTTTGACACAAGTATATGATATTTTATTTCGAGTTGATGATGAATTTTGAAAAAAAAAAATTGCCTAAATACTTTTTTTTTGTCACTTAAATTTGGCGGCTTAGGATCGCGGGGATGGTTGATAAGCCCGGGCGGCGGAGAGACAGAGCGTCGGTAGGGTCGGCGTCTCTAGCGTCGCGGCGGCCTCCCCGCACTGATAGCTCCCAGCTCGCGGCTCGCCTCGTCAGACGGACGGACGGAACGCAATATTGATTCAACCCCCGTGACGTCACAGGTGTACCCCCCCTCGAAATGACGGGGGTGCGGGGCGTGGACTGGCAAAACTCGAGTCTGCGCACCGGAAGTTACCCTCCGCGATGATGGTGATGAAAATGAACAGAATCCCTACGTCTGTTATCCCCAGCCAAGGAGGCTGTTTTTAGAATTTACCCACGAATTTGATATGGCGGCATAAGCTTACCCGCATTTATATGAGTATTTTGGTTTTCGTTTTTTTAGAAACTCTTGGCCACCTCTATGAAATCGGGGCTAAGAATGGACTAGCTAAAATCATCCGGAATTTTGTCACACAGCTCTGTGAATGATGTAACGTGACCCCCGGAGACTTCATTTTCCTGTGCAACGGTACAGGGAATTGAAAAGGAAATTAGAAAGGATAAATGAAAGGTTGCCAAAACTGATCGGTTAGTTCAAAGTGGTCAGAAAAAATGGAAAAACTCAAGTGGCTTTTCATAGATGACATTCGTCGACTCTATTACCACATAGAAAAAACTCCGTTAAAAGCGATGAGGTAGTTTATAAAAATGTATTTTGGAAGGGGTGGCGAAATTACTACGGTAACAGTAAGTGGTACTTATTTTTGATATAGCCACCATTCAAATTGCTACAAAAATATGATTCAGAAATATATTTTTCAACTTTATCCGTGATCTTTTATGGGTCGTTGCCGTTTCAGATGACTCTCAAAAATTATGCCCCCGTTCTTGTAGAGTGCTAAACTTAAAAAAATAATCAATCAGTCTTTGCAAGTTCCTATTGGCGTTACGCTATACACATTTCTGGAGGCAATTTTGAGGAGAATAGATCTACTACATAATACAGATCATGGTTGTAAAAAACAACGAGCAATTTGGGCACGATCTTGAGCAAAGAAATCGTAGAATCTTGAAAACCAAAAAATACCCTACACGGGCAAGTGATTTCCCTTGTGTAGCCTACCGCAGTCATACAAGGTAAAATTCTCATGCGAGGTATGACGTACCCTGTACCCATGCGTGTGGCCTCAGAGTTAGCGTGCATGAGTTCAAGTTTTAGACCACGATTCAAATATTGGCAAATCTATCTCAAACACTCATATACGATAATGTCACTTTCTCGTGGCTCTAGTCTATACCATACTGATGTCACATGAATTCAAATTATCAGATCAACTCAAAAGATATCAATACTAAAGGTACTTTGATTAACGAGTTCAGATAGCAAAATTGGAAAACGGAGCGCACATTGTGACATTACATCGTGTGGTCCATCTTCCCTGGACAACATACGCACAAACATATGCCCCACACTGTTTTCTGATGCTACAGTGATTCCAGAACCTGATATAAATGCGATTTTGTGATATAAAATTCGCAGCTCGTGGTTTGTTAATGCGATGTGCTCGACTATCAACTTGTTTGACAGATGAAACAACGAGAATCATCGTAATAACATAAGTAACAGTCACAATTAGACCCTTATGAGAATACTGATAAAAGTTAATTAAGATTTAAGTTAGATTAATCTTAATTAGTCTGTCGACGGTATGACTACTTTTTTCCGAAATGAAACGTCTACGTCTGTACATAGATTTGTATGTACAGCTATTATGTAGTGAAGTGTCCGCAGGGTCCTGCTGACGTCAGGGCCTTGTGAGACCGTATCAACGTCGTCCATTAATAGTCCACTGAGGCCACCTCAAACCACCCTTCATCTATACACACCTGGTCGATATAGCTTGACCTAGTACTTGTCATTGACTCTTTGTGCATGACTTATTATTTCCTCAAACTTTTCTTTGACGTTTGAGGGTCGAGAGAGAAATGCTTGTAGAACTTTTCATCAAGTTTTAGTTCCAGTTTAGAACTATTCCTAAAACATTTGTTAACGTCCCAATAATTATTCTGATTCTGCAAAGTTCACCCGCAGAAATTTGAACGCAGGATTGTGACCATTATACAATATTATTCTGTGGCATATCTTCTCAAGCCAAACATCACCAGCCAACTTGAGGAATTAATTCAACCGTAATTGGACGGTATTACGATATAACTAATAACGAGATAAGCAGGTTGATAATGAAATTTTCAAGTATCCTGTACCGCCATTCAGTTTCTTCTCTTTCCTTCGCCGTCCAGAGCGATGAAGACTCCACAGTAAAATATTAATGTCGTTTTTGCATACTCGCATTGTATGTCAGGTATTTCTTTGCCACTTAACAAACCAACAATATAAACCTTGGAGAGGAATATTTGAGCACCCCGCCCCGAGTTAACGAGTGGAAGTTATAGTCGCGAAGCTTTTTTCCCTGGCTTTAGGTTCAGCTTTGACTTTGTCCCGGGGTCAAAGTTCAAAAGAATCAACTCTTGGGTTGACGCGTGCGTTCTACGCAGTGCCTCGTGCCGAGAGTCAAACGTGGGTCGCAATAAACCTACCTTCAACCCTAAACAATTTCACCCTAACTTGTCCTCGTTGGTGGACAAAGATATATCAAAACCAAGCAGTCATCAACTTATATGAATTGAATTCTGCCACGTGTCAGGTGAAGTGGCGATGCCGATGGAGTACCGGATGTGGCGTTATGATAGCCACGTGGCAGACTATGCAGGTAACAGTTAGGGTAACTTCGACCTCCACCTAGGTACGATGAGGGCTGTGAATAGACCGAAGAAGAGTCGAGACTCCAACCTTTCTTATTCGAACCTACATCCATTCGCTATTTTTTAAGAAAGGTACGCTGTTGTTTCATTTCCAAGGGTGCTGACACAGGCCAGGTGAAATTCACCTTTCGGAAGTGGATGAAGAGGAAGTCGGATGTTGGATGTCAAATTACCGATAAGATAACAAAATTGAACGGTATCGAATTGCTGTTACTCAGAGATAAAAATTACTTCATTTCTCACATAGTCTGGATGAATATATCATTGGAAAAACCAACGAAAATAAAACGCATCAACGTTAGAATTTTATAAACGTTTCCGAAATGAATAATTCGAAAATCAGAGCGTCGATGAGGTCAAGTAAGATACAGAAGTGTTTTTCGTCACAGCGCTTTCGTCGATATTTTATTTTTGAAATCACGTCATAGATGACCTCAACAAAGATTAGTGCCACTACAATTATTCGAATCGGAATCGCATAAACCGAAATAAAAATAATTTGCCGTGCTAGCAGTCGACACAGTTATGCGGTACACAAAACGCATTATACAAAAGAGGGGGTTTGTACCTATTCAGATCGCTACCAAATATCACATAACTTACTGAGCACTGAAAATACAATGTCGGATATCTTGTTGAGAACAATTTCGTAACGAGGTGCATAAACGATTACGTATCCTTGTTAGGGATTACATATGCGGAATTACGTGGGTATAATTACAGCTGCTCATTGTGATCATGTTATCCATTCGTCTTCACAAATTCGATATGATTATTGTGTACTTACCGAACACATATACAGGGTGTTTATTTTAAAACTTCCCACCTTGATATCTATAGAGAACCAGAAAAGATTTTCGAACGCGATTTGCGGAAATTTGATTTTTTTCTATCGTGAGATCGTGTCTTTTTATTCACATTATGGAAATACTCATCGACCGATTTTGATTTACTTTACGCCAAAAGATTTCATTTTTCGAAAGCTTCAATTTAATGTGTCACAAAGGGTATGGTGCTATTTAGAATTTCAAAGTTGAGGCAGCTAAAGGCGAGGAGGTGAGCCGCCCCCCATCACCGAATACCAAGATATGGTTCTCCCTCGATACCTTGTAACCTCTCCCAAACCGCGTTCGAAAATCTTTCATGGTTTTTGTAATATGAAGGTGGGAAGTTTTAAAATGAACACCCTGTATAAGATCCTTATAATGTATTGAGTGGAAGACCAGAATACGAACAATTCCGATTCTGCCTCTTGAAAACCCAACGTAACAAAGCCTGCTGTCGAATCTTCCGAGTAATATTTGGTCAAGATGAATTATTCCTTCATGGTATTCGTTCGGTAGAAATTCCGTCAAGAAGCATTCTGATCAATGGCGAAAGAAAATTTGAACCAATTCTCGCGTGTGGTGATTAGGCCGGATCTCGTTGCGTAATTAAAATTGTAAGAATTAACATTGGCATCGCAAACTGTGATCAGGTCTATATGCTTGCGACGATCAAATATAGTCTTTCTTGCCTAAGACTGGAGTAAAATATTTGAAAGTTATATCCACCCGATTCTCAATGATCAAGGTACTCGCCATGAACAAAGGACATCGGTATTGAAAGAAATAGAGTGGTATAAGAATAAGAACACTACACAACTATATGTTTTCAATTTTTAACGTTTCTAGGTAAACCCGACCACGATTTGGCATTCAACTCTGCTTAATTGAAACTGGTTAACAAGTTAGTGAACAGCCCATGTGCTCGACTAAAATATTCATCCTAAGTCTGAAGATGTTGAAGATTCATTTCTAGCTGAAGCATTAATCTCTGGCACCGCAATTATTCACATCAATTTGAAGTGAGTTTCGGTAGTTTGCATATTTATACAATCCCAATACCTTGTCTTGTAGCTCTTGTCTGAATGGCCCAGAATTTTAGGTGCAATACAGCCACTTCGGCTGAACTACCAAAGTCGTCATTTACTATTCAGATCAGGTATAAAAATTCGTTGAATAAATTTTTCATCGAATGCAGTAGAGTAACATTGCGCTGGGTGCAATCGATACAGTCACAACTTTCCTCCCTCGTCTGTTAAAAATTACGTTAAGAGCAAATTGAATTCGACATATTTTTAATCACTAACACCGAGTCATGTCAAGTGATTAAGAGAATTATGATTTCGTTTATTCGTTGGCTGAAGGAAAAAAAAATTCTACATTGATCTGGGTCGAGTCTTCTCTCAATACTCTGAAAAGACTCTATAATTAATGTATTAATTGGAACATACGTGTATTTTTAAGCAAGTACGCTTCTTGGTATGCGAGGTATCCGGTATAAGTAGGATCTTACATAGTGACCCTCTCGAGAGGGAAGTGGCCCTCGATGGATGAACTGGGTCACGAGCTACGACCCTTCTCCACTATCTAGTTTTACCACTGTGTCACCACTTAATTACTTACACTCTTCACACGGCAACTGAAATTCAAGAGTCCGAATCCACGTAAGATGAAAAAATTGCACATGCAAGTTTCAATCCGCCAATACCTAAATTGCGTTATCCAGATACGAGTGTGTTTCACCATACAAAATACAACCAAAATTTATAGGATAATACATACTTTGATCATACGATAAGACAGCTTGCATCATGTTTCTGAATCTTGTCAAAAATCGTAAATCTTGGCTTCGAAAATAAATTCTAACCAGCCAAACTTCTGGAAAAAGGTTGGGAATCAATCGTACAAAAGACACGCAGTATTATATCACAACACATATTTTATTAGACTTAGACACACACGCAATCGCTAGATTGGTACGATACATTTTATGCAATAGTTGTTGTGTCTACATGGCTTTATCGATTAAACAAATAGAAAATCAAGTAAATTCTCAAATTGACAGCTTTTTTTAAATGGTTTTTCACGAAGACTTGAAGTCAATGGTACTAATCGTATGAGCCCTCAACTAGGTCTACCTACGATACATTCACATTTACACATAAATAGTCACAGACGTGACGAACAGTCACGTAATCCTGAAGTCCTATACATTGAACAAGGGATTCCCAAAAGTAAGTTTCAAAGTAGAGCAAAAGTATAGAGACCTGGTAAAACTTTCACACTCGATAACGTAGATCTGTCCTCTGTTAAAAGTTGCTTTGGTAGTGATTTGCAATCTACTATACCCATATCAATTAATGCATGACATGTGGAATACCTAGGTGATATACTGTATATTACGTCACTGTGGCCCCTGACTAAACGTCACGTGACCTGCAGTCAATTTTCTACTAATAATGACGTTGGAATAATAGTCAATCAATGGTTCGAATTCATGCAGACGTGTCACTCATTGTCAGGTATTGATTCTAGTTTCGAATGTAAAGAGAGAGAGAGCTAGACACTTCAGTTGGACAAAAGGTTCGATGAAGAGCCAATAAAGTCTATATCTCTGAACTGTGACAAGGGTTGATAGATTTTTTAAATAAGTCACTAAAATAGGTGAATAACAAATAGACTAAAAAATCCCAGCAAATTCCTCAATGCGCTCGTCTGTATCTTTCTATGTAACGTTACCCGTAAATCTATCGAGCAGTACATTTGAAAGGCGCAATTTATTTACGAATGTTCGTGTCTGAAGGGTGGGTTCAATTTATTTAACAAATAGCATATTCCGAAAGAATCAAAAAATTTAAAGGTAGCACAATTTGTGCGAAGCATTTAATGAGACACGAATAATATTAACGAATTCAGCCACCATGATAAAGGTATATCTGATTTTTACCTAATGGGCTGTTGAATAGCATGCGAATAACTATTATAGAACATTTGCTTCGGAGAATTGGTAAAACGGAAAAATTGTATTGCAGCAAAAGTAATTTGTGACTGCTCCTGCCACCTCACTTGTCTGAAGTGTAACGTGAGGTATAAAGATAGGTCTGTGATATTTGAGTAATATTAGACTTTGATATTGCGGAAATCTCCCAATTGGATGAATTTAATCTACAGTTGCTTTTGCAAGATTGGAGTAGACACATCCAACAGTAGATGAGACGCGTAGTCCAATATCGATAAGCGTACCGTTGGTTGGTAACAAACCGCATCAACGCGAAACTTTCTAAATAATAAGCAAAAGAAGGAAGCTTGGAAAAATACTAAGGCAAAAATATTGCAGCTCAAAATTTCCTGAAGCGATTAATCATTCATTCAAAATTTTTTCGACTATACCGGCAAGAGTAAAAAAAGGTCCACCTTCTGTAACCCAGTCCTACGACCGTACTCTTCTGCCTACATACAAAATCAAGCTGCAAATGCCACCAGAGAATATATTTTGCAAAAAAAAATATTAACTTGGCTCTAAAACACAAGAAATATTTGCTAATCTAAAATTTTCACCAACGTGTGATACTTCATACTCTCCCTGGTCTACATGCTATATAACTAAAAAAAAAACTCATGATCAATGATAAATGTCACATTGTCATATCAGTCTATAATTTTAATTACAAAAGTATATAATTTTAATTCTAAGTAACCAATTGTTCATTAATGATATGCTGCAATTATTTGTGCGCCTAATCGGATGCAATTCTTGATGTAATGGTGGCGGCCGGGTTGCATATCATAAAGAGTTGCACCCAGTAAAGCACGTGCTGCGGTGGCAGTGGGCCTCATGGTGTCTGAGTAACAGCGTATTCATTGACGAAATAAAATTCTCTTCCAGTCTATTCAAGTAATTTATTACTGAATGATAATGAGATTAATAACAGTTGTTCTTCTGTTATAGTTGAAGAGACTTCCATCAGTCCAAACACATCCTGACAGACAAGATTCTGTTCCAATTGCATCGAGCGGGAATGTATAATGAACTCAACCTTTACGAAATCGATTATAATAAATAGGTATTGTACGTTGTTGAAATGAGAATGTAATTTATACTACCGTAACTTGTATGCCAAGAAGTAAATAAAGAGACACTATAAATTGCGATAGAACAAAATTTATTTTTGAGAAACAATAAATAATTATACACAAACTTGACAATGAGTAATATTTTATCGATGCTAGAAAAATAAATTCCCACATATACCAATAATTTGTTGCTTTCTTTCTTTCCCATTTAACCTCTCTATAACTTTTTATTTTGAGCTCGATTTTTGACAGGAACTTTCTGATACTCCATATAACGTAAGGATATAGCGATGTGCGTTTAGCTACAGTTGTATGCCTATCTAAATGTATACACGGTCCCTCTTTCCCACCAAAACTTTCAGTATACTGATGAAAGGCTCTGTATACATATATGCATACGTGCCTTCATGCCCGTCCCTACATATATATCCATTTATACTAGCGTTTTTCGGAATTAGGAGTATTTTAGCTCGAAAAATTTCTGCTCCTGGTATCAGAAGAACATCTGACCCGAGGAGGTGTGCCGAAAATTTTAGTGTATAGATATAAGTATGCATACGAACTTTCATACAGGTCTCCTGTATATTTCAAAATGTCGCAACAGCCGGATATTTCTTAGCGTCTGATGTTAGGCAATAAATTTGTGTTTCACAGGAATGGCATGCAGGTTGCATATGGTTAGGCGCCTCGATTTTTCAGGCAAAATTAGTTCGCTTCTCTGACGGTGAGATGGCGAGAGCATCCACTACCACGTGCGAGCATCGCTACTGCCGGAAATTTTGGTGTATAGATATAGGCATGCGTACGTGTCTTCATACACGTCTCTATATGTTTATCCATTTATACTAGCATTTTCGGTAGTTAGAAGGATTTTAACTCGCAAAATTTCTGCTCCTGGTATCAGGAGAACATCTGACCCGAGGAGGTGTGCCGAAAAAGGCTATGTGTGTTGATTCATTCATGCATATCTCTCTCTATACGTCTCTGTACCTATAATTCATTAATATTAGCATTTTTCGGAGTTAAGAGGATTTTAACTCGCAAAATTTCTGCTCCTGGTATCAGGAGAACATCTGACCCGAGGAGGTGTGCCAAAAAACGATATGCCTCTTGATTCATTCATGCATACGGCTCTCTATACTTCTCTATACCTATAATTAACTTATACCAGCGATTTGCGGAGTTAGAAGCATTTTAACTCGTAAAATTTCTGCTCCTGGTATCAGGAGAACATCTGACCCGAGGAGGTGTGCCGAAAAAGGCTATGTGTGTTGATTCATTCATGCATATCTCTCTCTATACGTCTCTGTACCTATAATTCATTAATATTAGCATTTTTCGGAGTTAAGAGGATTTTAACTCGCAAAATTTCTGCTCCTGGTATCAGGAGAACATCTGACCCGAGGAGGTGTGCCGAAAAACGATATGCCTCTTGATTCATTCATGCATACGGCTCTCTATACTTCTCTATACCTATAATTAACTTATACCAGCGATTTGCGGAGTTAGAAGCATTTTAACTCGTAAAATTTCTGCTCCTGGTATCAGGAGAACATCTGACCCGAGGAGGTGTGCCGAAAAAGGCTATGTGTGTTGATTCATTCATGCATATCTCTCTCTATACGTCTCTGTACCTATAATTCATTAATATTAGCATTTTTCGGAGTTAAGAGGATTTTAACTCGCAAAATTTCTGCTCCTGGTATCAGGAGAACATCTGACCCGAGGAGGTGTGCCGAAAAACGATATGCCTCTTGATTCATTCATGCATACGGCTCTCTATACTTCTCTATACCTATAATTAACTTATACCAGCGATTTGCGGAGTTAGAAGCATTTTAACTCGTAAAATTTCTGCTCCTGGTATCAGGAGAACATCTGACCCGAGGAGGTGTGCCGAAAAAGGCTATGTGTGTTGATTCATTCATGCATATCTCTCTCTATACGTCTCTGTACCTATAATTCATTAATATTAGCATTTTTCGGAGTTAAGAGGATTTTAACTCGCAAAATTTCTGCTCCTGGTATCAGGAGAACATCTGACCCGAGGAGGTGTGCCGAAAAACGATATGCCTCTTGATTCATTCATGCATACGGCTCTCTATACTTCTCTATACCTATAATTAACTTATACCAGCGATTTGCGGAGTTAGAAGCATTTTAACTCGTAAAATTTCTGCTCCTGGTATCAGGAGAACATCTGACCCGAGGAGGTGTGCCGAAAAAGGCTATGTGTGTTGATTCATTCATGCATATCTCTCTCTATACGTCTCTATACCTATAATTCATTAATGCTAGCGATTTCCGCAGTTAGAAGGATTTTAACTCGCAAAAATTCTGCTCCTGGTATCAGGAGAACATCTGACCCGAGGAGGTGTGCCGAAAAAGGCTATGTGTGTTGATTCATTCATGCATACCTCTCTCTATACGTCTCTATACCTATAATTCATTAATACTAGCATTTTTCGGAGTTAGAAGGATTTTAACTCGCAAAAATTCTGCTCCTGGTATCAGGAGAACATCTGACCCGAGGAGGTGTGCCGAAATAGGCTATGTGTGTTGATTCATTCATGCATACCTCTCTCTATACGTCTTTATACTTATAATTCATTAATACTAGCATTTTTCGGAGTTGGAAGGATTTTAACCCGCAAAATTTCTGCTCCTGGTATCTGGAGAACATCTGACCCGAGGAGGTGTGCTGATATTTTTGGCGATAAAAAGAAATAAGTATATAGGCATACGTGTTTTCATGCACGATGCTATGTCTTTACGTTGTTTGGAGTCTCTGAAGTCTTAAATAAAACAATCGATTCTGGAAGGAAGAATTCTAGAAAGGGTGACGGGGGACGGAAAGAAATAATTATTGGTATAATATGTTGAAATTTATTACTCCAACATCGATACAACATCGTAATACAATGATACAGCAGCTACTATAACTAATTTTACTAAGTCTAATTGTATAAATATCCGTTCGTTGCAAATGGAACAAAATCCTTGTTGAGTGGAGGTGTTTTGTCTCTGGTGCAACCGCACAGGAAATGCATCCAATCCTAACAGAAGGATGAGTGCTGAATCCTCATTATCATTCAATAAATTTCTCTGATAAACAAATCGGAAGGATCTCCTCCCTTTGATGGGTGCAGTATTTATTTTACGACATTATGTCTGCATTTAAAGTATTTCCATTGCTCATCAGAACTCACAATCATATTTTTTTAACGCAGTCTCCATACAATCCCGTTTACGCCATGAAGGCCACTGACCCTAGGACCCTACGTTACCGGAGATCAGCACTTCAAGCGGGCCTCAAAGAACATAAGGGGCTAAATTAGCCAAGGCGACAACCATACGAGGACATGCGGGCTGCATACAGTGAGGCGTACACTTCGGTGTGTCGGCATAGTTGATTTTTGTTGAGCACTGACGTCACGTAGACAGTATATGCAGCATGGAATAGGTTTTGGAACACCCACATGCACTGACTGTACGATAGCCCTATACCGGGCTTCCGTAGGCCTCCGTAGTAATCATTAATCAATACAGAAGCACAGTGCCGCCACAACTTTTGGCAAACTCTTGT
The DNA here is from genome assembly GCA_944452935.1 of Rhogogaster chlorosoma. Lineage (NCBI taxonomy): Eukaryota > Metazoa > Arthropoda > Insecta > Hymenoptera > Tenthredinidae > Rhogogaster > Rhogogaster chlorosoma. Next base: position 14,445,460 of record OX101799.1, on the reverse strand, counting down.
ATTACTATTAATTATTAAATTGACATAAACATTGTTTTATAGGGACGTAAAGATGGCTTTATATGACAACCAACACTGGCTCCTATCACATATTCGCGACAGCTTTATATCTACAGATGACACAGGTCTGCTCCAGATTTATTTTAAAAAATGGGATCGCCCTTTTAGTAGGTTAGAAACTAAATCTATAACGCGATATCGACACTTCACTATTGCGATCTCAATATAAGTTGTGAAGTGCACGGTTGGTAATTTTCAAAAACCAGAAATATGATTGTCAATTTACCGCCTTTATTCACAAACGTATCTATTCAATATTCAATATGATGTGAAGAAATTGTAAAAACCTTTTCATCTAATACTCCAAATGCTCCAATCAAGGTGCCTGTGAAATGGTCATGCTTGGCGACGATTTACCAAAACAATTGAAAGCCAACGGCGTTTTAGAATGCTATCCAGGAATGGAAGAGAGTGACGACGAGGACATTGATGCAATGGCAGAATCCTATGATATACAAATGGGTAAATTCTCAAAGAAACCAAATTCAGGATACTCGATAGTTTATAAGGAACCAACGTTCAATCTAAACACTGGCATGTAATGAATATCTCTTAGCGATCAGCAGACATATTCAAACATTTTAATATTTAATATATTAAAAGTGCTTGTTTGTTTACTAATTTGTTGACTGTATTGTACTTGTACACGCCAAACTGGAGATAGTGCATGAGATGATAATGTTCAGCTCAATCGATGAGTGTTACTTTTTTTCAAAATATTTCATGATTCTAGATATGGAATTTGGGCACAGACAACGTTCTAACACTGCACAACGATTGGAAAAGATGGATCTTGAAAGGAAAAAAGCAGCGGAAATAAAGCATGTGAAATGGGAGAACAATCCGAGCAACATTTCAATCGAAACTCAATCGGAATTGTTTCAACGTAAAGATTTTCGTAAAAAGAAAGTAGTCAAGACTGAGAAACGACACTCGCTTCTTTCAGAACAGTTGGAAAAGTGTCCTAATCTGCCACAAAATCCGTTCACAGATTACGCTAGATTCGATGGAAATGTACGTCTGTTTAACAATCGCAAAGTATTGTCAAAACTATCATCAAACAGGCTATTCTTATCTCAAGTTAACGGCAAACTATCAAATATCATTCTAACTATGTGCCAAGTTTTGCTCTGTCCTTATGGAAACAACAAATGATTTACAATTATATATTTGAGGAGAAATTCCGGAGGATTGAATTTTTTTATACAATTGGTGCAAATATTGACAAATATTACAATTGTTTTAGGAACAAGTTGGTATACCCGCTAAAAAGTATAGAATATTTATGTCTATGTTGCCCGAAGAGCAACGTATGTATCCGATGCAAATTGTAGTCATCGCTACAGCCAAAGTACAGGAGTTCATTGGATTAATCTGTTACAAATATGCCTCCGAACACCCTGACAATCCTCTCAAGTATGTAGGAAAATATCAATTATTATTACAGGTTGTAATATCTTAGTTACGTTCTAATTAAAAATACTGTGTGCTGAAATAAGCCAGACTTAATGATTCAAGTATGAGATTATAAGTTTTAATACATTGATTTCCTCAGCTGTGTGTTTACGATATTAAATAATCTATGAGACTGTGATTAGATTTAATATAGGAAATCTTATATAGGGTAGATATCACTAAATATGGCCTTTACATTACCGAAGACGATGGCGAAGTAGATTGGGATTTGCCTTGTCTAGATCCAAGGGAGACAATTTCCAAGTTTGGATTCACGTGTCTGGGCTTAAAAGAAATGACGCCTAATGACAGAGCACGACATAATACAGTTGTTCCTAGAGCTGTAGAGCAGGAGGAAAATCCTGAAGGAAAAGACGCAGAGCAAAAATCTGCCGATAAGGACATGGCTATAATGGAAGATCATACAACTGCTATGGAAGCACCTTTGTATCAATTGTATAAGTAAGAATTTTACCTGAATCTCAATCACATGATCAATCACTTGATTCAAAAATGTAATAATGTCTAATACCATAATTTTCACGCTTCGACAGGGTGTATATGATAAATAAGGTGAGAGCAAAGACTGAAATCCACCTGGGAATATCTGGTGATAAAATTGAGATAGATCCAGTAGTGACCGGAAAGGGGGCAGGCCGTTTTTGGAACAGACAACGAGCCGTTAGTTATCACATAGATAGCATTGCCTGGTGTGAAACGGTTGAAACTAAAGGACCGAAAACGTTGTTCACCCTGGTTTACACGCCACATGCTAATTATTTGGATACAATTATTGGTACGTAAATATTAAAGATGAAAGAAATGAATTGAGTAAATGTATTTACGAAGTAGGTCATTGCAGGAAATAGTTGATGTGATTTAGGGTCTCTTTGGTCTGACTCAATAATCACATATTTTATAAAGATGTAAAAACAGTTTCGACTTTGGTCACAATACCATGGTATTTCATATATCCTTAATTATCACGATACAGGATCATCTGGGCAATCACACACCCTGCACCAATCAGCATCATTTAAAAATCATGATTTTGAAGCAGACTCAGCTACTGCGGAAGAAATAGTACGAAAAATAAATCACATCCTAGAAGTAAGAAGCGGTACTTCAAGGAAAGAGTATCTGGCTCAACGAGAGAGAAAAGCTGCTAGGCGGAAAAACTTCCATCTACACAGATGACAGCTCTGTCAATTATTTTGGTTTATTTTTGAATACCTCAAAAATTGACTTTCCATCCGACGCAGTATTGTCATGATAGAAGTGAAAATATTGTACCATTCGATATTGGGCGGAGCGAAAGAAATTATATTGTATATGAAAATATTATTCATAACACTGGCAAAAAGGAAAAAAATTAAAAAGAACAAGAACATTTAATTGCCAATGGAGAACGTATCAACTATATTTTATCAGTTGGTAGAGGTTGTGAATGAATCCTAGCTGTACAACGTAGCTTATTAATTATTAATATGCTACGTACAAGTATTATTGTAAATAGTCCTTAACAGGCAATTGGTATTCTATAATTACCAATACCTTCGTAATTTAACGTCGCATTTTTGTCAGGAATAACGTAATATTAGTTATTAATGTAGATCGCAATTTTTACAAATTTTATTATTATTACAGCTGTGATATTACCACTTGAAATTGTTGCTATAAACTCAAATTTAATGAAATATTAAGAGCGCTTAGAATAACTATGCTGGAAAACAGTATGATAATCCAGAGTTTTGAGAAACTTGGAAATCTGTACTTTGAGATAATGGAATAACTAATTACGACAAGGAGCTTGTCGCTAGATTTTAGTTGTTATTTAAGCAGGATCTAAGATATTCCATAATAATCTATACGTTTTATTGAATGAATCGTTTTTAAATTGTTGTATCAAAAGAAGAAAGTACAGTAAAGTTCTGATCTACTGAATTCGGAAGTCGGGTTATTTCGAAAGTTTGTAACAACCCGGTAAATAAGTTTCAGTAAAAGATTGAATTTTTCCCACTGATTATACAGAAAAGAAAAATTTAATTCATTTTACGATGAAAAACTGGTTCACGTTATGTATTATTAATTTAAATTATTATTTGTTTTTAAACGAACAATATTTTAAGCCTTGTTGAGTAAATATTTTCAAATCATTGGACCCCTAACATAGTTGCTTTGTCCATAAAATTATATGCACTCGTATGTATTTCACTAAAGTTGTCACTCATACTCTCACTCGATTCTTAACTAGTAAATTATATTTAGTGCCTAATATATGAAATCGAATACATAAATCAATTCATGGTAGTACATCTTTTGAAAATCTATAATCTTGTCATCGAAATAAAAATGAAACTGATATTAAATGAGATAAATACTGTATATAAACGATTCGTTTGGTAGGTAGAAACAGTTGTATGAGATATTAACGACCTTTGGTCAAAAGGATTGTCGAAGCTGACAGCACAAAAGTATTTAAAAATTCATTAATTACATTCAATATTAATGACATAGTTTCTAATCTGTTCGTTTGTCTTTTTTTTTTTTTTTATTTAACTTTGTTTTTCGTAGTTATTATCTTTTTCAGTGTTTATCATAAATATTAGTAAGTGTGTGTCATTTGTATTAAAAATGATAAAAATCATGTACGTTTATAATCTGTATATTCAACTTAGTATATATATACATACACATACGATAATATATTTTAGGGTGACAATTTTTTTCATCTCAAATTCATAATCTTCTGTCTCACCCGAAAATTTTACCGCAATCGAACAATTTTTCAAGGTCGTTCAGAAATTCCGAAAATTTGACATTTTCCAGAAGTTGTTTTTTTTTTTTTTTTTTCAATTCCGCCGAATTTTCTTACTTAAATATTAGACATCAAAAAATTTCTGGTCAAGATCAGGAATTAAAAATTTCATGTAGAAAAGTTATCACCCTAATTCCTAATACCTTTACATTAGAAGTCAATAGAATTTTAATATTATATACAAAGTTAGTTTAGTTAATAATCTCACTAAACGACCGAATCTAAAAACTCCACAAGACTGCAAAAAAAGAATATTAACGTAGACTGCATTTAACAGAACCATTTCATGGTCTCTAAATGCGTCTAACAAAATGTGTAATATAATAATTGCACAAAGATTAATTACAGTTAAAAAGAAGAAAAAAATTAATAATAATAAAAGACATTTTTCTAAATATTCAGTCAATCAATTTAATAATCCTGTTTGTAAGATCGTCAAGTTTTTTCTCCGCTCTAGAAATGCATCTTTTCTGTAAGTGCATCACGTGATCATTTAATATTGAACTTTCTGCTGCCATAACTGACAATTTTTTACCTTTTTCATATATGTGTTCATAATTCGGGCATTCCAGTAAAAAGTTTCTCTCAGTTTCCGACAAAGCACGTAAATCCAGGTCTTGTTCGCCCTGTTTAACGCTCGACATTTGTTTCAATATACTTTTACGTTGTCGTTTTCTATCTCGCAGCGTTTCTTTCCACATTTTTCTTTCTTCTTTTAAATTGTCGATGTATTTCCTGAGATCAAAAGGCGGCTCTTTGTTCTTTTTATTCTCTAAATGGTCTGGATCCGAATTTTCAATTCTGTCAATCATTTTCAATTTTTCATTCTGCGATCCATCTTTATCTGAAAATAAAATTCATATAAATAATCGAATAATTCATTATTGTAGATTCAAGAAAGACAAACATTGCCGAATGGAGCAATAAATGTGATGACCATGTTTTCAGTAGATCTTTCAAATTGAATAATATTGAAATTAAAATTAAAAGAAAAAAAAAACAAGAAATTATTTGAATAGTTTGTATTCCAAATTTTAGGGTTGACGGCTCGATATTCGGTTCAAAACAATCAAAATATAACCTCAATAACCAAGACTGAACTCACCCTGGGGTTGCAGCGTTGAGCGTCTCCGAAAGAATGTCGATCTCCTCTTATGAGTTGATTTCGGACGACACGGAGTATTATTGTCTTCTTCTTCCATTCTGACAAAGCTCGCCTTATTTTCACTCATTCAAATTTAAAATATAGTTTGTTTACGTGCTGCGCCCAGCGATTGACTAGTGTTGCTCGTTAGTATTAGCTCAGGCGGTAATAGAAGGAAACTGCAACGTTCTAATCGCTCGTAGCTTCTAGAACTGCCCACAACCGTGTCTACATCGTCGGTCGAAAACCTAACCGCACATTTCTAGCGACAAATAATACGTCGACACCTTTCTCAATTTCTGTCTATAAATATTAATATAAACAGGAGGTGAATATAATTTATTCCAAAAGCGAGATTCAACTGTCAGTAAATTCCGATTGAAAAAATGTCATCATCCAAGGCTGCCGAGGTGAGTAAAACAAGTTATCATTATTGAATACATTCCTGACTTGTAGCACAAGCATTTTCTTTCGGCTCTTAAATCCGTCTGTCAAATTCCATTCGATTATTCAATCAATATCGTATTATTGATCTACACAATCATTCACCTGGAAAACAAACTCTGGTATTTTTATACGACAGCAAAAATTGAAATAATAATAACAATAATATTTACGTTACAGATCAAGCTTGACATAGAAGAGCTTAATAAATTGTTGGGAGAAGCGATTAGACAAAAAACTAAGGACATTTTAACTATAGAAATCCGAAAACTTCAAACTGAGCTAACAAAGCTGTTAGAAGAAGATACAAGCCCAGTGATTAAATCAAACCCTGTTTCAGCACCTGGTAACAAATGTTACGAAGTTAAACTGAACAACTATGCTTGGGATCAGTCTGAAAAATTTATAAAAATCTACATAAGTTTGAAGAACGTTCAGTCTTTGCCAAAGGAAGCTGTGTATTGTAATTTCACTGAAAGATCTATCGATTTACACGTAATGGGATTAGATAATAGGAATTATTTATTACCTATAAATAACTTGTGCGAAGAAATACTGCCGGAGCAAAGTTACACCAAAGTCAAAACAGATGTGATCGCTGTATTTTTGGCTAAAAAATCACCTAAAAACTGGTCTCACGTTACTGGTGTAGAAAAGAGAATAAAGGAGGCTAAAACACCGGCGGTACCTGATATGGGAGATAACAATGATCCCAGCTCAAGCTTAATGAGTCTTATGAAGAAGTTTTATGACGAGGGCGATGACAATATGAAGAGAACTATTGCCAAAGCTTGGACTGAAAGTCAAGATAAGCGGACTCCTGGAATGCCCGGGATGCCCTCTGTCCCATCTCTTTGAAAAATTCCATATATTGATTATATGTACTAATAATAAACTAATAATATACTATATTAGAAATTAGAATTTCGTAACTTGTATTATTCCATGAATAAAGTTCTCATTTTTCCAGTAATCGTAATAGAATCGTTCAGTCTTTTCTCCCAGGATCATGAAATCAGATGTAACAAAATGCTGTAGCGGTATGCATCTATGAAAGCGAAAATGCATCGTTTAACTCTTTTCAACTCCCAGTCAATGCTGAAAGTTGAGACGTATGAAGCACGAAATTTCATGAAAATATAGAAATTATTTATGGGAATAGAATTGACATTAATTATATATACAATTAGGTATTTCAAGACCAGTAACGGCACAATTCCAAGTCAGCTAACTTTTGAAGAAGTATACTTCTTTGCTTGCTAGAGTCGGTAATACATGAGTTTCTTTTGAATTTGCGGTTTTATTTCTTCTGGTTTAAATACAATTCGTTTTAGTGTATAATTATTGGCTAGTGTAATTGGAATTTATAAAATACATCAATACAATATGGTATAGTAAGTTAATACAGTCCCGAAGAAGCTAGAAAAACTAAATTCTGCCCATCTGTATCCAATTGATGTATGTTTCATGTTGTCTTATTAAACTGGTCGTTTTATCGAATAAATTTAATGATTTTTGAATTTTGATCTCATTTTCTTTTTTTCAACAATTTGATATTTTCAGTCATTTACTGCAGCCAAAGTTCTCCATCGATTTTCGAGATTGTTTATTTATTTATTTTTTTTTTTTATGAAATATTTTCATTATTTTACTTTTTAAAAACCAAAAAATACATCAAATATACAAACATGCGTGTATATTATATAATTATATCTTTGTCAAATTGTCTCATAGTCCATCTTCAACCTCTACACCTAAACGAAGCTGAACTTTCGATAATAAGCAAATAATGGAATATTAATTCAGCCTAAATTGAATTCGTATATATAATATAATACATTCTAAAAGTGAAATCAAAAATTATTTATGAAAATAAACTAAGTGGAAACGACTAGCCTGGCATTGGCACATTTGAGGTCAATTTTCACATTTGTACACGATTATTTTTTATAATTGCTATCAATCTTGATCTAAAATTAAACTACTTAAAAATGGAGTGCTTTTTGTATATATATATATATATATATACAAGAGTTGCATGGATTGTAAGTCGCTTACAAAGATTATTAAAGGCTAATTAAAAACAAAAATAAGTGTCAACAATCATAAGCAGCAACTAAGGAATACGTAAATATTTTACGTAAGGTAAACTATCATTAATTATATATTATAGTAATACTTTAAATGGCAACATAAAAGTAGTTACCCGGTTTTTGATCTAAAATCAATCTTTGGTAAATTAGTTAATCGTTTAATACTGTAACTGCAAGAATAAAAAAATAAACATGAAAAAAGCTAAATCATTTCTAGCAAAACAGGTCAAATTCTTATTTGTAAAATAGTAAATTGCCACAATAATTTTCTATAAATTTTAACAAGTATGCAGAAATAAATTTATCATGATCAAAGCACAAAAACTTCTTTTGCAACTCGCACAGGATTGTTATGTTTAACTAGAATAGAAAAAAAAACAGTACGTATCAAGTTGGAATGTTGAAAAGAGAGTTGCGAAGGAAATTGTTCCGCTAATAACATTTTGTGAATCAATCTGCTCCTGTTAGTTCGTAAGCCTTCTACTATACTGAGCAGTTGAGGTACTTCAGTGATAAATTGGCTAGCAATATGCGTGTCGTATACTTTACTGGGTTTACAGCTAAAGCATAGAACCTATTTGAAATATAATTGTAGAATATTTGCAACCTAAATTGATGAATAGATTAAATGTATTCATAATGTTGTTAGATAAAAGTTTGGTTTTCTTTTCTTTGGATGATTTTTACGTAATACTTGACATACTATCACTGAACCTGAGACCAATAGGGTTGACTCGATTTCTAAAGGATCCTATACTTTGACTACATTAAATTTGATATTGAATAATTCGTCCAAAGTATTACAGAAATATTAGAATATTATTATATATTTAGGAACATACCAGCCCGAGGCAACTCAAAATACTTCAAAGTCTTTTCTAAGTCATTTCTCTATGCTAATACTAACTTGAATCAAAACAATCAGGGTCTTGCTCCCTTGTGGTAATAAAATTTAAAACACTAAAAATATTGTACCTGTGGCCTAGAGTACACAATTGTAATTCATATGTTTTGTCTTAATTGTTTCTATAAATAGGTAAAGAAATTCTCTCTAGATACCGTCGACTTATTTGCGTCAGATTAAAAATTAAATATAAATAATAGCTGCTCATTTTACGTGTTGTTTGTTGGAAGCTAGGGAAGCCTGCACTTCCAGGTTTGTGGCATGAAATACTTCGCTCATAGCTTTCCTCGTTTTCTCCATCAAAGCTTCAATATCAGCTTTACCCAATCCCTTGGTAGATATTGGCGGCAATGTTGTTATGATTACACGTCCTTAACGACAACAGAAAAAGAAAATCAATTATCATGCTGGCAATAAAATGTCTGCAACACTTTGCAAATCTATAAACCAATCAGATTCGGTCAGTCACAATCCCACACAATATGATCCTAAGATCTAATCAGAGACATGCTTTAAAAAAATGTGTTATCATAATAGATTGCTTGCCTGGATCAAACCGTCTATCTTTAGCAGATAGAAAATAGTACGAGGAAAATACAACTGGTAAAATGGGGAGCTCAGAGCTCACTGCAACATGGAACGCCCCTTTTTTAAACGAATGAATTTCCCCAGTGTTGTATCTTGTACCTTCAGGAAATACCCACAGTTTTATCTGTTCAAAAATTACAAAAATGCCTTTTAACTAGATCTTAAATAGGTTTTGTCCAAGAATGAAAATATTCAATATCATGTTGAACAATTGATGATTTCTTTATTATACCTTCCGTTCTATTATGTGATTTGTCGCTGTATTAATGACTGATCTAGCCTTCTCGGAATTCATTCTATCGATGAAAATCAGACCGCTCAACCAAGCAGCAAGGCCGAAGGGCCAGACGTAGAATATCTCTTTTTTGGCAACTACGGTACATTTATCCATAACCGGCCATATATCAAACATTCCCAATACGTCTATGGAGCTTTGGTGGTTGGCTACAATTATACAGGCTTGTTCTTTTTCCAAATGCTCACGACCTCGAAGTTCCCAACGAAGCCCAAGCAGAGTGCTAACATGATGGCATACCGACGACGCCAGTCTAAAAATATACGGTTTTTTTTTTATCATTAATTAGAAAGAAAATAAAAACAAACAAATTAGATATGGAAGGTGAAAATTAAAATGGATTATCAAATTTTCAATTCAACTGAGCAGTTTTCTAATCTTGGTGTAATAATCAAAGCAATATATTCTCGCCTAGATTTCAAGGTCCGAAAACAAGAATATATAATATAGCTTACATTGTATAGTAGAACTGTAAATAAAGATTGATAATTTTGTAATTAATGTATGTCATCAAAGAAAAAACGTCATGCTGCGATATAAAGTTATCGGTGATAAGTGATAGGTGTAATTTCGTAGCCTCACATACCTAATCTACTGACATTCTAGATAGTTTTATCTAATTCGTATATATGATTTTAGCAGTAGATTGGATAGATACGATCTCGACGTAGTTACGACATGTAACTTAAATGTTTAGAAAATAATATTTCGTTAAATGGATGAATACAGGTACGATTTACGTATTCGAAAATCGTATAACGCCGCCATATAATAAATCATCCCCTATATATAAACGCGGCCAGGATTAATTTGCGAAAAAAATAGCGGACATCAATGAAAGTTAGTTGATTTTGAATGAAAAATAAAAGCAAAATACAGCCAAGTATTCAGTGAAGTTATTAAAATATTAATTAAGTCAAGTAAGAAGGGTATAAATAATCTAAATACGTATAAAGATGTGTATACTAACAGTAGATTTTTCACGTCTCCCGGACGAAACATCATGATAGGTATAACCATCACTGCATTTGCCATAACGATACCATAATACATCAAAAACTTGAAATAATATCTGAAACTTCGACTTGTTTCGTATAGAAATGGTAAGACGAATATAAATACAACTAAAATAACTTCTAAACAAGACGGTGCCATTTCTTATGGCTTAAATACTGATTCACATAAATCTCGTTACTGACTAGTAAACTATACACCTTCCCAGCAGATGACAGACTTCTGTCGGTTCTACAGCCCTACCATACAGCCAAAACACCGGTGGCGCTTTCTGGTGGATGAGTAATATCCCTTGTAAGGCTGTTTTATCAAGGAATATATCAGACGCTGATAATGATCAACGTCAATTTATTTATCGAAGAAAATTTCACCCCTCTTCAACTGATTTTTTCTCAATAATCAACTTCAATATTATTCCTCTTCGGAGAAAAAATTGATAGCTTTACTGACAATTTTTCATTCTGTTATAACTGCAGTTACATATGTTACGGCAAATACAAATACAAATAGAATGAGAATTATAATTAAAAATATACAGCTTTATGTGCGTATTTTACTTTATCCAGGACTTAAAAAAAAATCAAAAAACAAATAGATTAGTTCGCTAGATAGCTGTTTATATTAAGCGATCAATAATTTCTCTGTACAGGTCTACAGTTTGATCCATAAACTCATATAAGTATCAATATTATCGTTGAGAAAAACAAACCGAAAATATATTTTATAATAGGTATAACTGGTAATATAATTAATAGGTATTTGAATTGGAAGGAAACCGGATGAATGAGTTTTCATCTGCAGGAGCGCTGCACGATTCCAACATAATCTGAATAGATTGAACCTTCGAAATTTTAATTCTAACAAGAAATTATCAGATTGATTCCCATACATTAATTATATCAATTCAAATTTTCGAAAAAGTCGAACGATCAACATATTCGTATTTTGCATGTGTATATATATATATACGTCAAAGCTTAAAGAGCGTGTAAACAAGTATTGATCATTTATTGATTAGAATTTACATACATATGTATGTATATATACTTGTCGAAACTACTTGTACATAATCATTATTTATCATCCGTAAGAATGATGATATTAAATTATCAAAAACGAATTTCTTTGCTGACTGAAAATTTGCTGAATTAAGTATATTTTATCCTTGATGAATCTATTCAAATTTATCAGGCAAAGAAATCAAAGAATATTTTATAAGTCGTATTATACGACCGGACCCTGTTCTGCACGAGTGACCCACTGACCTAATCTGACCTGTGGTCAATTCCGAGACCCACATTATACTAATTCTGCGTATTATAATATACAGGTATACAGTTTCCCTGATCGTGAGTATAATAGAATCACTAAAGCGGTTTACTGTCGCCCTTTGTTCGATAGGTATAGGGAATACCCACTGATCGTTAATCCCTAGAAACATACGGCATTGATTCCTTGGATTTTCCATCGAACCCGAAACTTACGATTGGGATATTATAATATGCACACAAAGGCCATTTCATATTGTTATCTTATTATATATTTTAGAACTCCTAACGACATTTTATACCGTCAATGTATTTCATGTCCGAATATAATTATGTATCCATAATTGTTCAATACCAATAATTAAAATAATCTGTACTTCATAACGTGTCTATGATACTTTTATTTATTATATCCAAAAATTCTACGCAGTGCGTGCGTATATGATAAAGCGCGGTTATTTTTTATCCGTAATCAGTTTGGCTGTCACGATAAAATAACTTATTCTATTACAATAAGTTTTTACATTTATTGATATCCATACGTATTATTTTAATTTCCCGTTTATTTAACATATGGGGAAATTTTCCTTTTCATTAAAAGTTGAATTACTCGTATAAACTACTATGATATTGATATTTTTTAAATTTATTGGGATTTATAGGATTTGCCAGGTTTGAATGAATGGAATCAACAATTAGGTTTCAATTGCACATTTATTTAGAGCGTCTGTTCAGGTTCAAGACTGAAGAAAGACGGACTGCAGATGTGCAGACATATAGAAAATTACTCATTTGTCTATGAGGACCATATGCCTCTTTTACCATGGTCTATCTGCGTTTATGTAAACAGTCAATATGCTTGAGTGGGATACAGTTTAGAATTTATATTCTAAACTGTATACTATAGAGAAATGAAATATAGTTTAAATATTAATCTTGAGTTATATTTTGCTTATTTCAATAAAATTCACTCATCATAGATCCTTGAAACCGATTCTTTAAACTTTCCAAAACTCCATAGTAAAAAATTAAATAAAAATAATTAATGATTGCTTTGCAGTAAAAAAAAAATCAGTACTTTTCAGATGGCTCCAATTTGTGTTTCAATTGTGATAATTATGTGTTATTATAGAGTTTTGGAAAGCTTAAAAAATCACCTTCAATGATCTATGCACGAATTGAAAAAATTATGAGTAGCTTACGAGTAATTTAATTTCTAATAAAAAAGAACATTTTCCCATCTTAAATAAATGGGAAATTAAAATTAAAAAACCGACCTCTTAGAATTGAGCTAGAGAGAACATCTTTGGGAAGGACTATTTTCTTCCTAAAAAAAAATGAAAACAAATTTTTGAACCACCCTAATGTATACGTATATGAATAACGTGGCGAAGGACACTTTATCATATATTCTATATCAATTTCGCATCTATTTTTGCCGCCTGCATATTATATACATAGTGTAATTCTCACATTAATCTATAGGCACATACATTAGTTCATCAAACCTATACATACGTTTATGTTGAGCTCACATACTCGTATATGCTATTTCGATAAGTTCTGCTAGGATTAGTGGCCATTAGATTTTAGCGGCAGAATTTTGATCGGCGCCAATTTATCAAACGGTGGATTTTTATGTTTACACATATGCAGTACAGCTATAACATGACTATATAATCAAATTATAACAGTCCGAAAATAATATTTAGCCGAAACCCCCGGACTGGACAAATTTTCTGTTCATTAGAGTTAGGCTTGTTATACCTATACAATGTAGGTACAGTAATGAACACTATCAACAATATATGTATATATAACAAACAAAAAAGTATTTTTTCAACAGGGAAAGCCGATCCTGAAACGTATAACGCAGGTCTCTGATTCGAGCGCTGATCATACTAAATATTGTACTACACTGTACATAACTCGATCAAAGCCAGTAAATACTCATTGAATTGCCTTATTTCGTGAGAATAGTGTAGAGTAAAAAGATTTCGGTATAGACATAGCGTTGACTTACATCCGATTATGTGAGAACGATAAAAAAAATGAGGGAAATCATAAAGATTAAAAGCACGAAGGAATTGTACGTATTACGTATAATAACTTTATTTCAAATAGACCTATCCTATATTTGTAGACCAGTAAACGGCTAATCCTTCTGTTATGGCTTAGGACGTTTTCTGACCTGCGTCCACTGGATTCTGTCATAAAATGAGTTTAAAGATTAAACATTTTCTTTATAACCTGTCCCTTGTTTCAAAGCTGTGCGCACGCATTAGCTGCACAGCAGGGCACCTTTCAAGAACAATGTATCCGCTTTGCAGTGCGAGATTTTACTTGTACCTAATTATAAGTACAATGTTAAAGAAAACTCTTTGCTACCTAACACCTATAGGTGTAATTTCTCAACGGATGAGTTGTTTATTGTTATATAACTCCGTTTTGAAGAAAAATAGCTCACGCGAGACTTGAGGACTTATGCGATAATCTTTAGTACTGGTGTACCGATAACGAAACTGTTTCGATTAACTATATCGGTCACTGATTTAATCAGTACTTTTCATAGGAAATAGGTTGTACGAAGTATACTGCTGCTACGATGTTAAACCTCAGAAATACAATTTTCAGAATCGAAGATGTTCATTTATTATTATTAGAAAACTATAGATATTAGAAGAACAGTAAACATTGAAATACCACAATATGTCGCAAAATTTTGTTGAATAATCAATTTCTAAATTTAATATATGACAGCACCAATTGCAACAAAAATACATTGGCAAGATATGAAAGTAACGAACTTTCGAGCTGCGCATGTTTCTTCTCAATTTCTATGAACGAATTTATAATCAAAGTTCGTCTCGTTTTACGCCTTCGTAGCAACTAAAGTCATATTTAGAATGATGGATTTGGATGATGATAAGATGATTGTTGAAAAATATCTTCGAAAATACGGTCATGCCGCAGGACGTTATAATGTGTGCTTCGAGTTACGCGTGTAAAATTATCAAACGAAATTTTAGCGAAAAGTCAGAAGAGAATATGGATCAGAATTCGAATATCCGGACACAAAAAACGCTTATCGATACAATGTTGTTACTGATACGACACTGATAAAAGATGACAATATATTTTAGTGAAAAGGTATATAAAATAAAATCGGCAAGGAATTTTATTCGGAAGTCAACCTCGTCTTCTTCGAATAACTGATTGAGTATGCATAAATTTTATCATATATTTAGATTAGCCGTGCTGCAATTTTCTTCGAAGTCCAGATGTTATATGCTTACTTTTTTTTTCGTTGCTATTATATGTAGCGATTCTTACGAATTCATTACGTCACCCGTGCATTTGTGCACAGGAGTAGTACATTCATCGTCGAACGACGCGACGCGAGTGTATTATAATATATATGCGAATAACAGAAATATTAATCAAAAAACATACAGCCGATCTGACTATTGATTTTGGTTTTGGTAATGATTAGTTTTAACGCTTCGTGTTTAAATTACCATTATCATATCAATTATCCCGCGCCGCGTCTGAACGCCTCTAGGGTTTTTAAACTCCGAAAGGCGTTCAAACGCTCATTTAAAATGCCGCGTAACTTTGAATAATTTTTTCTAGTTGAGCTTCTACCCATCAGAGCAGATCCGAAACCGCAGCGTTCTCTTTCCGTTCTTTCGGTCTCTCCGCCAATAAGATAGCGTAGAATACTGCCGTGGTAGGGGTTTGTTATGAGCAGAAGTGCGCCACCTTTGTTTCACATCTGAATAGGTATATTTGAATATTGAAAAAAATTCGCACAAATTTACTTCATTCAATTCTATGCCGTGAAGTATGCGGTGTGCTGTGTGCTCTCAATCTTCCAGTCATTCCTCACGTACACGTGGCTGGGTTAAAACCTGAACTTTGAACAGCATCGGTTCGCTTAATCGTTGAAACAATTTACATCTTACACAACGGAATCCATTTCACTTACCGCTTATATACAAACATCTTTCGTCATTTCGAGGTCCACATTCTCGTCCAGCTACGCGAGTACTATGTGAGTATACGTTAATTCTTATTAGACGCTCAACACGTGCCAGAATTTTCAATGGCTACGAATTAATGGTTCATTGTGTGAACCGAGAAAAAAAGATTAGGTTAAACCTCGAGTATTGATGACAATGTGAGTTTTGTTTATTTTTATGAATTCTGATCATACTTAATTCTAAGAATTATAGTTACTTCCATTCATTGTCGGCACGCCAGGTTATTGAGAAAAAAAAAACCATCGGGTGACTTTCATTCGTAAATTTTATCCCATTCATGATCCCTTTCCCCTCGCTTTCCGTGCTTATCCCTTATTTTGGTTTGTCCTCAAAACCTTAGTATGACGGTCTTTATTTATTTGCCGTTTCTCTGAATGTCGTATGTAATTAAAAAATACCTGAATTGCAGGTAAATTTAATACAGAAAAAAAAAAAAAAACAATTTTGCCTAAAATGGCGATGGAAAAAAGACGTGATGAAATTGGGAAAGTACTGGCATGTCTTCTGGTGTCGAGAAAAGGTCGTTGCGATATAAGAGACTTAGAAAGAGATTATCGTGAAAACGAGGGGAAGAAGATACCTTACACAGAATTTGGTTGTTCATCTTCGTTAGATTTCTTTCGCAGTATTTCAAAACACATTGAACTTGAACCCAGAGCTGGATCGTATCTAGTCTACCCAGTAGTTTCAGACAAAATAAAGCACGTTGATGAACTTGTTTCGCGACAGCGAAGTGCTAAAAGACATACGCCTGTTCGAAGGCCAAGGAGAATTTCACAGTACTATCCACCGGTCAGAGACCCAAAACCATTTGTACCGAACACTGTACAAAAAGAAATAGCCCGAATTTTGACACAGAACCCGCACGGCGTTAATAAAAGTTATATCGCGCAATGCTTGGAGCAGTCCAAAGCAGTCGCTGATCATGTTAACGTGAATAATATTGATGAGTATCTTCATAGTATGCCTTACACTGCAACTGCACATGGAAATATGGTTTATCCAAGTCGCTCTTTAATTTTGACAACAACTAACACGGTAAGACGAAATCTAACGGACATTGATGGATTCGAAATAGTTACGTCAGAAAAATCGGCACCCGGCAACGAAGGGAGGAATAATAATATTCAAGATATGAACGGCATTCCCGGTGGCGCTGAAGAAGATGAGATAATATCCGAGGATGAATATATCAAAGAAAATATTCAGCCAAGACCTTCCAATGTGGAGAATAGCCGTGCGGCTAATAACGACAATATTAGAGCCAAAATCTCATCAGCAGAATTCATTGACCGGGCTGGAGCCCAATACATGAAGTGTGATGGTGTTTTAAGGGAGAATAATAACGGGGTAAACAATCGTCAGAACGGTGGAGAATTTGAGGCTGATGATCAGAGAGAGCAGGCTGTAAACTGTGACGAAAATGCAGACTATACTTTTGAGTCTGACGACGACGCGTCCCTAGATATCATAAGTCCCAGAATCAAGACACGGCTGCATGAACTAATTCAAGAATATCCTGAGGGACTATGGTGTGCCAACTTGCTACAAGCTTACTCTGATCGATACAAAGTTCCACTAGAGTATGTGGATCTTGGGTTTGGAAGCGTTTGCGAATTTGCATCACACCTTCCAAAAATATTTCTTTTGCATAGGCAGAACAACCGTGGGGATTTTAAGTTGTATGACGCTACTAAACCGCTGCCAAACTCAGCAACCGAGCCTGAATCTCATGCATTGAACGATGTTTGGGAAGGTGAAGACCTCGAGGACGATATAGATCCGTTTCCCATGACCTTGGTGAGTGATATGAGATAAATTGAAATTTCATTTCATACACGTTCGATTCACAACTTAGAATTAGGAGTTCTATTCCTGCTATTTTATATCGTTTCTATTTCTTATACATTTTTTAGAATGCATTTGCATCAGCGTTCTATAAATTTCTTGAAATTTTAAACCAGAAGACTAAACACTGACATGATTAATATTTCTGATTCACAGCCATTACACACATCTCAAAGCCTGATTCCCAACGGCGTAATGACTCATGGAGAGAGTGTAGGGCAAGAAAGAATACCAGAAATTCACGATGGTACAGACTGCCTAGAAATTTATGTCGTCGAAGTTTATACCCCGAGTTTGTTCTGGATTCATTTACGCAAACAACGATCAAAGCTGAGCCAACTCATGGAGTCTATGCAGTTAGTATTCTTGGATAAGAAGCTTATTCAGTTTTCGTATTTTTTTTATAACTTGTTGAAGAATTTGATATTTTTCATAAATCTGAAATGAAATTATGCAGAATTTGTCAACGTTTATCATATATGTAAAACTAATGATATAAAAATTCTACAGTGATTTTTATCAAAAAGAAGGCGACCACTACACCATACCACACGTTATATTGGAGAAGGGATTGAATTGCGTTTGTACCTTTGAAGATAAATGGCACCGAGCTATAATCAAGACTGTTAAACCAGACGGAGATGTTACGGTAAATTATTGGATTTATATTCTAAGACAAAAGCACTGCGGTCTTA
This sequence comes from Rhogogaster chlorosoma, assembly GCA_944452935.1. Lineage (NCBI taxonomy): Eukaryota > Metazoa > Arthropoda > Insecta > Hymenoptera > Tenthredinidae > Rhogogaster > Rhogogaster chlorosoma. The sequence goes on along the minus strand of OX101799.1, from coordinate 14,426,791 downwards.
TCATCGAACATCAACGATATAAATTTCTTATTTCTTACAGCTGGTGTTTTACGATTATGGCACAACACAAACATACCCTCCAGATTCAGTGAGATTCTTAGTCAGGACATACTCGAATTTACCTGCGCAAGCCATCCCCTGTGGACTTTACAATGTGAAACCAGTGAATGCCAATGCTTGGACAAGAGGCGTCAGTTCGGAATTTTATTCCAGAGTTGCAGATCTTCCATTAGTCGCCATGGTCGTTAAAGTTGACAGAGAGGTAAATCAGTTAGTTGTAATTAAATTGAAATTAATTATACAAAGTTTGAAAGCTATTTTTTTTCTTCTTTTTTTATCACTCAATATGTAATTTCAAATGAGTACTGTCGCTGTGTATTTACTATTTAAAAATAACACTGAATTGCTATTAATCTTACAGAATAATTCCATGCTGGTATCATTGGTTGACACACAAGGTGATACGGACGATCACATCAATGACTGGCTGGTACATGCAGGGTTGGCGGAATCTGGCTTCATGGTGCGTAGCAGGCCTTCAAATTTCGTTCTTAGACATTACATAGCATGTGTAAATTACCGTTACGAAATGCATGCAAGATCTCGACGATTATTGAAAAGGGTCAAAGTAAATTCACAAGCAAACTCGAGGATTTCAGAACGCCCTGATTCTGAGTCTGGTACTAGTTCAAAGGTGAAACTTGCAGCTGCTAATCATGCTAAAAATTTCATGGCTAGACATTCTAAGTATCAGAAGGAAATCATCAATAATGTTTCCAAAAACTCAGGGTTTAAAGATTGTTCTTCGATTGATGTTTCTGCATTGCCAGAGACCAATCCGTCTCTAGAAAACAGTGGTGAAAACCATATCCCAAAGATGTTCAGAAAGAAGTTGAATTTAATGAATCCCAAAGAGTATGACTATAAACCTCTTAAAACAATAGCGGGGGCACACAGACTGTCCAGCAAACAGAGTGATAATAACAGCTCATCTGAAAAGTCTGTAGAAAATTCTGTACCATCGTCAGACGATAGCGACTTGCGTAATAGAACTTCAGAAGCTAAGATTCAGGAATTTGTGAAAATCGAAGACCTTGGGAAATTAACGGAGTTCGGCTCATTTCGAAGCTTACATGGAGGTTACGGCGACATGGCGCCAATAGATTGGTCAACACTACGCAATAATATCCCACCTGAACAGGAAACTGTAGATCAGAAAACGAGAATTAAGTCACAAGCTATTGAAGAATCTTCATCTTGGAAATTACATGAAGGAGATGGAGAGAAAACTAAAGTTAATCAACGTACAGACAAATGTAGCAATTTGTCTGGAGAGTCTAGCCTACATCGTGGGATGGCGTCGGATTTTCAAAAGGTAACTGTTCAATCTGTTGAGAAAAAGCTAGAGAAGAAAATTTTACCAGCCAAAGATTGTTTTATAAATGCAGTACGAAGTAATAAAGATCATTATTACAGTGCGCATGATGAAATATTGTGGTGGTCAACAGATGGAAACATCCAGAATAAACCAGGAGAAATTACCCATCTATTGAGAAAGAGAAAGAAGAATTTCACCCAATCTGATGTTGATTTCACTAAGGTTTCCGCATCCCCTGAAATCTTGAAAATGCTAAGCGGCAAAAAGTTGCTGAACAAAGAAACCGGTGCCATACCTAAATATGTATCCGATCCAGATCTTGAATTTATTATACAATTGAAGAGAATGGCCGATCCTCGTGCTGCCAGAATCTCCAATCCAACTGAAATTAAGAATGTTGAAACTCGTCAGACCAAACTATCTTCAAAACTTTCAAATTCTACTCAATCTTCCCTATCAAGTACTAGATTCGCGACATGTCTAAATTACATCAACAAGAAAAAGAAACAAAAAGAAAATTCCATTCCAGCAGTAAGTTTGTCAATTGAAAGACCGATCGAGGCCCTTGATAAAAATAGCATTGAAACAGATTCTTCTAACACATCAGATCGAAAACGTAATTTACAAGAAGACTTCGGGACATCATATTTACATGGATCAAATTATGCAGTAAAAAAAGCTGAAGAGAATTACAGTATTCCGCAAAACCAGATATCTCTAAACACACATAATTCGATTAAGAATTCAAACGGCAAAGCCGATAGCTTGTCATCAGCCAATATTCAGACAGTAGCCGAATCAGATGAATTATCGAAACACAGTGGAACTGTGGCTCCAAATGTAAATGAATCACTAGAAAACTTTCATCCAACTTTAAACAAAAACCAGGACACCATTTCAACTGTGAATATGACCAATGTCGAAAGCATTTCAAAGGAAGTCAATTGCAGCAATCCTGTAGCTGAGAAAGGCGTAGATGTAGAAGTCTGTAGTTTGCCAAACACTGATGAAAAATTTTCGAAATTGCCAAAAATATCACAAAGTTACTCAAAGTTTTGTCAAAGTAGTGATTCAGTTTCTGAATTGGATTCTGATGATTTGAGTCACTCTTGCTCCAATTCAGAAACTGAGATAGATTTGACAAGAAATATTAAGCCTGATACGGTTGACAATGAAGAAGCCTCAGCCATTACAGGAGAATCTTCATTGGATGATAGCAACGATATTCAGGAGCAATGTAAACAAGATAATATGCTGGTGAATATAGATAATGAAAAAGAAGTGAAAGGTCCTGTGCCTGAAAAGGAGTCCAAGATTTTCGCACCGATTGTTAATGACTTAGAATCAATGGCTGACAGTGACGAATGGGATGTGCATGGAGGTTGGGAAAATTTGATAAAAGATGAATCCCATTTCATGTCTCGTATTGTCCGCCAATTAGAAATTAAAAATAATTCATCTGAATCAGCGAGAATTGTTGAAGTTAATGACAAATCTGAACTGGATGATGTTTTCGACACGAATGACCTTCAATGTGAGCAGGTAATTAGAACGAAAACTCGAGAAACTCATGAAGAGAAGTGCTGCAAGATCTATGACACAATCGATAGCGAATATAGTGAGTCAAATGACAGTATTGCAAACGGCCATGATATCACAAGTGAACTAGAGTCATCTGAACAGAGCAGCATCTATTCACCGAGAGAATCGAAAGCTATATCAAATGGGAAACTCCCAACTCACGATAATGAAGAGAATGAGGTAATTGCCACAATCGTCGATAGTACCGGTGACCAAAATTTATCACAATGCAATGGAACCGTGATTGATAAAACAAATGATGCAAAAAGTAGTGGGGAAATATCCACACAGGATACAGATTCAACAGCTATAACAACTACTTCTGAAAAAAGATTAGGAACCCACGAACCAATGAGTAAAACTAAATCCATGTATGACATGCTGAACAATTTAAAATCTAAACGAAATTTGAATGAATTTGACAACAATCTGCATTCGGTAAAATCAGATATAAATACTTTGAATAATCAAAGTAATTACTCAAGCTCAAGTCAATACTCAATGTTGGTAATTCCTGATGCTATAGCTGGGAATGAAATTGGTAGCAATAGTACACAGTACCTGAAGAGCCGTGAAAACGAACATTTTTCGCCAGAGCAACCTAGCAGTTCTAACAAAGATTCGCACAGCTCTTCCAGTGATACAATAGAATTTATCGAAGAACAATCTGTCAAGTCCTGTACGCAGTTCCCCATTTTATCTAGAGTCAAAAAGCAACGATTATCCGTAAAGTCTCCCATCAAAAATCTTGAAGCTCAAAGTACAAGCCAAACCTATGTCAATTCTGCCTCGGATAAAGGTAGCGTACCTTTAAACGAAAGCTGTGGAAGCAACAACAGCTTGTCGAGGTCGTTCCTTAATAGAATAAAGTCTATGTATCTCTGATGGGAACGGATTAAATTCTAATTTTTTTTTTTATGAAAACGTGATGCTATATAAAAATAATTTTACTTTTAAAATACGAAAGCTAGACCAGGAGTTTTCTCAGTGTAATTTGACAATTGTTATTATCTGATATTATTCTAGCTTTCTATCTATCTTCATTTAATTATAATACATACATATGTACTCTGTATAAATACCCAGCAGCTAGTTGGAAGAATCAGCACCAAAAGTGAATGGGTGATGGTTGTCAGTTTAGTTTGATTATAATCATTTAATTAAATAAGCAATTCCATTTTTTATTATAAGATTTTTATACATCCGTTTTGACCTTGAAACTGAACGTCACATGCTGTACAACGTTCATATAATATTCTGATAGTAAACTTGAATGTTTTATTCTATTATTTTCAAAAAAACAAATGACCCGAAACAAGTCATTTATTTTTATTAAGAAAGAGAGAGAGAGAGAGAAGCGAAAAATGCTTGTTGATTTTAAAATTCAAATTTTCATTTATGTTTTATAAAGTCTATAAAAAAATGTATTATGCGACAACTGATAATATTTTTTTGCTTCATAACGAATTTGAATATATATATATATATTTTTTTTTATATGTATTGTATGTAAAATGAAAATTTTAGTTGATATGAATAATTTAATTCATTGATTTAATTCACTGATCAAAACTACTTATGAATACAAGTGCGTGATGATATTCAAGCATAACATATAATTTGAAAAAATAATTGGTGTAGCACTGGGACACAATAAGTCTTAAAATTTGAACTTATTGTCATGTACTAGACAAATTTTGGGAAAAATTAGAGCTTTATGTTATGCTATCCAATTGTAAGAGAATGCCAGAATTCAGTGTTTTGTAATTTGAGAATAAAAGAAAAATATGAAATACTAAACGAGTTACGCTTTTCATTACTTCACCTTATTCTGGAACTATCATAAAGTGATTATTTTTCCCACATTCAATGATTGGATTTGTTTGGATTAAAAACTTGATATTAAAAATTTGTCGGACATAAAAATGGTCACTTTATTTGATTTTTCTAAAATACTTATAGGGGGATACCGTTGCCTTGGAGTGTTCATACTTGGAAGATCAGATAACTCAAACCAAAGATGCAATCGTGAGCCCGGATAATGTGCCCCTTGTTTCACCACAAAGCACTTTGCCTGAAAATTCAGGGAGCACACTTAAACCTCCTCCAGGGTTCACAAAACCTGCAGACCCGATGAATTATGCAGCTTTTATGGACGATTGTTTGAATGGAAGCAGGTTCAGTTCTACAGAAACAGGAAACTCCACTTTTTCCAACTTCTGTAACATGAACTTGAATAACAATCCATTAGCTTTTCCTAATACCGTGTATAATCCCATGCTTCCTCAATCGGAAGCATTCATTCAGTTTTGGAAACAGAAAATGCAATTGGAACTGACCACAGCTCTCACCCAATTTTTGTTAGCGAGCAACAATGCCTCTGTATTGAATGACACGATTCTTAAGAATTCAAGCACAGTATCATCAGCTACGAGTACCGATCCAATAATAGAACGATCACCCACAAATCCTTTTCAAACTTACCAGAAAGAAAATAGACAAGAATCTTCAACTGTTACAAATAGCTTAGAAGAATTGACCAATAGTTTGGCAAATCTGAATACAAAGAGCGATACAACTTGGCCAAATTCAGAAACACTGCCAAATCCAACTAGCAGAGATTCTAATCTTTTAGAGTTTGATAATCGAAATTTATTCTCAAGTAAACCAACAGAGGGATCTGACAAGACATTTCTAAACAAAACTCAAAATGACATAAGTAAAGAGAGCTTTGGTGCAAACTGTACAAAGATTGATGATCAAGATTTTACGGCAGAGCAATTGCACGATACAAACCCGTTCAAAGAACATTTAATTGGGGGTTCTGACAGCAAGGTCAAGTCTCGAGAGGAGCAAAGTGTTAAAGCAAATTTTGAATACAACAACATTATCAGACCACCAATTCCTCCAAGAAATCCACGGCGTGTATCACCAGTGAATAATGAGCAGCAGACAATTCCCACTACGAAAATCTACTACAAAGGTGAACCTGTAATGTATAATTTAGGAAGTGAGAAGACTAATGAAACAAAGAGCAAACTTGAGGAGAAAACTTGCAAATTAGACTCGGTAAGTTTACGAGGTAACGATCACTATGACATCGCAAACTCATCTCAAGATTTAACAAATCATTCATTAAATAAGAATACATCACTCAATTTTGGCGATACTACGTCATTGGGGTCTGGTATCGATTCTCAACTTGACACTACTAAAACTAACAAAGTTTTCACTTCGAGTTCAAATTTTCCAAGAAATCATACACAATTTATGAGTCCGAGAATTGTACCAAACACTTACAGACCTCCTCCGCCTGCATATAATGAAAATAACCCTGCTGAGTATCCGTATGTAAAAAAATCACCAATATCTCCGCGATTCAATTCTCCAGTGATGTCGGAAAGTTCTAAAGTGGCAATTGAGGAAGTTCAATTAGCCATGCAATCCAATTACTTTGAAAAATTGAAATCTGTTACAACAGAAACACCAGTTCCCACAAAACACAGTCAAACATTACGGAATTCCGAGACATATGAAGAACACACAGCACCATCATCTTCAATGAAAAATAACAACACTTCATCTGAAAAAACTGCTTCAGAATCAATTCTCAACAGTCAAAATCCAGCAAGCCCTCATTCCTTGTACAAAATAAATCTAATTCTGCCAAAATTTCTGCAGGAAGAACAGAGCCCTATAAATTTGAAACAAGAACAGCCAGACATTTTGTATCCGACCAGAGTACTGAACGAGACTTCAGGGTTGACTCTGACCTTTGAAAAGGTGGCGCCAACCACGGTTGAACAATCGCAAAATTCGTCAATGAGCAAAGAAGACAACACCAAATTGCCACGGCCTGTAGGACATCAAGAGGTCCGTAATCTCAACGGTGCTTCTTCATCGAAGAATTCAGAGAGATTACAAAGCTACCGAAGCTCGTCTGGGACGAAAACTGGTTATCATACAACAGCAGAGGCCGGTGGAAATTTTGATACGAGCGTAAAAAAGAATGCATTCAGCTCAATACCAACTCTGCACAGTTCACAGACTTTGGTAAATGAGCAGAATTCGTTAAAAAGAGACTCTGGCAACTCTAATATGGCTTTTAAAGATGGGATAACAGTGGACAACAATTGCTTTCAATCCTGTAACACTGAGCTTGGGAATACATCGTCTAATAATATTTCATACTCTCATCAACCACTGCCGCCAATGCCAAGACAACCTTCGCCACCTTTATATCCAAACAATCCTTATTCACAACAGGGAGTGAATTATCCATATCGCATGCCTCCGCCTGATGCGCAATGTTTGCAAGCAGGCCAGAGAGTACCGTTATTTAACCCCAATATGCACGGATTTTATGCTCCAGCACCACACTGGCCAAGACCTCAATTTTTTAATCCTGTATTGCCTCATCTACCTCATAACATTTCGCCTCCACTTCGGCAACCGTGTACTTGGAATCCCTATATTCCACACGTATTTGTGCATAAGCAGACACATGATAGACCTAGAATGGCATCCAATACACAAACCACATTCCAGACTGACTCTAGTCAAAAAAGTTTACCGTCGGAATTGAGTAATGCAAGGATACCTGGACAAGAAAAGAGCGGAAACATTGACACTGCTGAAAGTAAAAAGACGCCGACCGATGGACCAGAACTTGAAAAGCATAATGAAGAGCTAAGAAATTCTCACTCTGATAATTCGACCAATTTGAAATACCGTAGTTCACTGTCGCAGCCAGACGTACTGAATACCCAGGCAGCTAGTCAGAAGGTGTCGGAAAATGTAGCTGACAAATTAGTTAAGGGGAATACCACTTCTACACAAGGATTAAGCGACGCACAATTTTCAGCAATTTTACTAGAAAAACATAATTCCGAAAAATCGTCAAATGAGAATGTTCCTCAACGCACTCTGTTCCGTAACATCACCCATGTTTTCAAGCCAGTTGGTGAGTTGTACTTTCACTCTTTCAAACTTCATAACATAAATATATTCTCGTCATAATACTGAATTAAAGTTCTAAAATAGAAATATAACTTTCTATTTAAATACAATTAATCTTGATATCAACGATTAAATATTTCAGAGGTGAATGAACAAACAATCTATATATTCAATATTGAAAATGAAGGCTGGGTTAGCACTGATGAAATTGCGCTGACTTTCACCCAGTTTGAAAATCACAACATGATACTACGTTTACTGGAACTTGTGCACGTGCAGATGAATTTCAAGGAAGTAAGCAGAGCGCAAAGTCCACTTTTGTTCGGCGAACTGGATACGTAAGTATTTAAAGGATGCAATAATGTAGGAAAAGATTATTCAAAGATGATACACATACTATAAAGCCGACAAGGCTGAGTTTAAAATAAAAATTCGAGATCAACTGAAAGCAAATTATAAAGTAATCAAAGCATTATCCTCTGCGGTGAAAATATAATAGAACTATCACGAGTTTTTTGGTGATGCATTTTCAATAGTTGCTTGCGTACTTAAGAGAGAAGTCATCCTGCATTTCTTAGTCTTTCAGTTTATTTAATATCACTTCTGAAAGATGTAAACATTTCTCAACTGTGTGTATGCCTTTTCTTTTCAAGAACAACTATACGATTACCTAGGATGACAAATTCCAAGCGAATCAAAGGTATCTTGCATTTGACTCCGCTAAACTCATTGATAAGAATGATGTACTACTTAAAAGTGATTTCTGTAGAAGACATTATTTGTTTCCCTACACAAACACCGCTACCGCCAGGCTCCAAGGTACCTGGATTGGTGGTACGTACTTGTTTTACAGTTGGCTTAGATTCATGAGATATGACTTTTTCTATATGTTCTAACGATTTTGTCAAATATTTTTCAGCACTTGATAAAAGCCTATAAAAGCGACGACGAATATTGGACAGCATAAAAAAAAGTATAAACAGAGCTCGTTTGGTCTGATACTAATTTTTTGATAATTCGATGGCTATAGTTTCCTACCTTGAAGTATTCATACTTACTAAGAACAGTTTGGTTAATTATTTTATATATATATATGTATATATATATATATTAATTATATATCTGCGTATCTAAATGTAAGTTAATATTATAGCAAAGTGCCAATCTAGTGAAGCTCTTTTTCATTCCATAGATTAATTCCATTTGTTTATTTTAATGATCAAAGACTCGTTTCATTTCATAAATTTGACAAAGAAAACATTTTTTTAGTAACTCATCAAGTTTATAGTCTTGTACAAATTAGATTGTTTGAATATTCATCAAGCTTCTGTGAAGCAAATATTTTTATTTATAATGTTGCATCGATCAACTTCCTTGGAAACTTGAAAAGTATGTGCAAAGGAGTCTTATGACAAAGAGCTTGAAAATGGTAATTCTAAAATCGACGAAGGTGCTGAAGTAATTTTTATTACATGTGATAATATAATACTAACGATGAATGACTAATTAACATATTCTATTTGATATTTTGTGGAGTCAGAGTTCACCAAAAAAAAAATATATATATGACATCATTTAGGATTTGACATCAAACGTATTTTATTTGACTATATTATCATTGGAATAGATTGCAACCGCCAGTAATACAAATTAAACAAAAGCTGCTATCTAATCATTTGTATACAGACATGCAGTTATTTGGTTGTATAAATCTTTCGTGAATCTCGTAGTTTCAGTTGAGCATGACGACCACATTTTATAATGTAATAATATAAATAGTAACGCGCAATGGCTGACCCTTCAAAAAAAAAGTCATGCAAAACTAGCGGGACCGAATCTCAATCAAATAAACGACAGCAACTGACTCTAGTAAAGAATTTGACATCGACAGCTATCTCCTACATTTTACAATTGATTACCTACATGAAAGAGTCGTTGGATAAAAAACGTAAATATATTATTATTTGTTTAATTAGAGTACAGAAATTAGTGTTAAGAGTATAAAAACCAAAGTATGCTTTCAGTCTTTATGTGTTAAAAGATCAATCAATAGAGTATATTATATCGCATAATCATTATCCCCGAAATATATAGTAATAATTTTCCGTTATTTTAGTTGTTCCAGTGTTTTTTCTTTAAGATGGTTTATGAATATGTTTGAATATTGAAATATAAAAATAGAAATACAAGTAACGCGCTAGTTGAAATTTATACCCATACATCTACATAATAGTATGATATTCATAGCTCTGGAATGTTGCAATCCCTATACTATTATGTGCATACTTACAGAAGTATCGGGTGACAATGTAAAAGAACTAATATCTAAAACGGAGGGGAAAATCAAGGAAGTTTATAGTAAAATTGTTGAGGAAGTTAGAATGTTTCAAGAGAATGAGTTACCAGCTTATAAGCATCATTCTAAAGAAGAGTTAGCAAAAGCGGAAATAAAATTCAAAGAATACTCATCCAGGATAAAAGGTATATTAGAAGAATTGATCGGACATTTAGAAGCTTTTAAAAATGGATTAAAAACTAAGATTAAGACGTACGAAGAAGTGCAGAGTTTGATGACGTTTTCTGAAGAAAAAATTGATCAAATTAAGAAACTGACACAAGACATGATAAAAAACATTGAGGAAACTATAAAAGATCCGGAATTGAAAAAAAAATTGGTGACAATGGTTGAAACTAATTATAAAAAAGTTAAAGGATCCATAGATGCTCTTTACGCTGATATCAAGGTTTGAATCTTGTAATTGAATTCGTTTTAGACAATGTGATAGAAACTCCTGGTATTTTTTTTCTCTTCCAAATAAAAGACACAATAAACATCAGTATGATTACATAATTCTAGAAAAATGTTAACAAGGTTGCTCAACTAAAATCATTGCCCGAGAAAAAGAAATTATTTTCGAAAATTCCAACTTTTGGTAAAATAAAGACATCGATAGACTCTTCATCTGTACCACCATTGTCAAGCAATGGGAGTGAAACGACTGCCACAGATTATAAGGAATCAAATCCAGCAGTCGGTTTAAACAAAGAAAAAGTTTCATTCTTCAACTTGAGTAAACATTTCAATTCAAAAACCATCTATGGACGTGCTAATGTGAGTAATACACTATTCATATATGGAGTTTTATTCAGTACAATGAACATTATGCATTGCGCAGTATCTGATTCAATTTTTTTTAAATTGATGTCCATCAACAAATACCCATTGGATCTTCACGCCATAAATTCCAGGTAGCAAAGGCAACATACGCGGGGATCCTAATCTACTATGTATACAGAAAGGTCAAGAATACTACAACTTAGCTGTTGAACCCAAAATACCAAGGTGTTCTTACTTTTTGACGAGGTACACAACATCAGACGGAATATCTATCAGAATCCAGAAACTATGAACTGTAGTTTTCTTAATTTATTAATGTGACTGTGAGAAGTTTGACTCTAATTTGGGTTGAAGACGTTTCAGAATCATTTTATTCGATGACGAGATAGTCCCGACATAACAAATATGATTTTTATAACCTTGATTACAAACTTTGGGTACAAATATCGTAGAGATATGTTTTCATTGTACTTTTGATGGCTGTGATAACGTTGTATCGTATTTTACAATATTCTTTCTATAAAAATTGTGTACATAATATTAAAACGACTTTTGTCCTACATAATTGGAAATAATATTTTTTACCCCCAGTAGAACATAGATATTGTCTCATCATTCAGTAGCTAGGAATTCATGGTCAGATCATCACTGTAATAGTCAATAATAAAAAATCGTTACAGTACATTTCTCTGAATACTTGTAAACACACGATTTGAAATTCTTTCGTATTGCCATGCGCCGCTCATGCGCATAGCTGTCAGACAGCAGACGACGGGAACTCTCTTTCCCAATCGCGAATATTCCGAAATATTGAACCAATCAAAACTTAGAGTGTAAAATTTCAGTCCGAGGTGACCAATGGTAAAGCCTCTGGCTGGATTTTGTAGTTTGCTGCCTGCCGTTGCCTGATCGTTTGCCGCTGTATGACAATTGACAAGGCGCCATTGTAATATTTCGAGACTGCTCCGTAAGCAGGAACAAGATTATCGGTAGATATTTATTGGACTTTAGTTAGAAGGGCGATTCGCATATTATGACTAAAAAAAACCTACTGATTTCAGAAAATGTCCGGGGAATCGCATGCTGATGAAGCTAAACTGAATCTGACTGGTTTGTCGAAACATTTCAACAGCCAGACATTCAGGGGCCGGGCAAATGTAAGTTTAGTCCTCTCAACTATAACCTCTAAACTTGCAAATTTACGTAAGAATCACGTAAACGCGAAACGTTTTTTAATGCACGAGAATTTTTCGACTTTTTCAGGTGGCCAAAGCGACGTACGCATCGTTCGCCCTGCTCGGTGCGTACTTTGCACTAAAACCGAAGAGCAAGAAGTAATTATACTCCAACAAAATTAGATCGAATATATTTCTTATGTAATTTTCACCTAGCGTGTGATACTACTAGAAATATCTTGTAATGTACATTATGAAATAAAATAAACAATACACGCAAATATTCAGCTATCAAAAATATGAGCATTTCGTCCGATTCTATTTTCACTACCTTGCAATAATTACCTGACAAATGAGGCTTAATGTATATTTATCGCAATTGCACCAAAGATGTTATACGTATGCTTTATACTATTTGGAATATTTACTTGATATCTAATAATTAAATTGCGATCGTTACAAAAACTGATAGCGAATTTTTAATTACTAATTATTAACAGATTTCAGAATCGGTATATGGAACGTAAAGAATACAACAAGATATTTGGTGTTTAAAAAATGGGTACTACTTCGAAAGTAAAAACGATAAGTTTTACCGATGACCTAAGAAAATCTAACGGTGCATACCTATCTGAAAATAAAAAAAGTTACGAAAACATAAATCGTCCCGAAAATTTAACACCCACGATATATTTCATCGGAGGGTTCAAAGTCAGTGAATTTTTACAGTAGGGTAAAGTAAAAAAAATTACGAATCATAATTATGGTACATGTTTTTTGGGTCTCGTATATCGAGACTTTCTAGTTATGATTGATACAGGAGTCGTGATAATAAATTCCCGTAAAAGCAGCCTCGCATTCGCAGACGGTTCAAGACAATATAATAATTCCTTATTCATATTAGAATATACAGTAGATCATACGGTGCAGAATAAATTTGGAAATCTATAAAAATAAATTTACACCGAGCCTAGCATTTTATATGTACAATTCTCTGATCGAGTTGTAATATTAAATCGGAATTTTGAAGTATAGAGTTTAAAAATAAAATATGGTGCGGTTGGGACGTCCCTGAAGCAATCAATATGGCCACCCGTTACTCGGAGGTAGACCAGATAGTTCAGAGCTAGTTGTTTTTGTTGAAAGAAAACAATATAAACAATCGACTTAGCCTGAAAATAATTAGCAAGATAATTAGTTGGAAAAAAACTCCGCATTCCAGTATAACTTGTCTTATTTTTAGTGGTGAAATTAAGTCAAAAACGATATGTTGACGTGAAATTCTTAGGTTGTGCACAATCGTGTTGGCTGCAGAAGACGCGTAAGAAGTTTGTATATCACATTCCAACGAGATATTCGTTCGGTCTTTTGTTTTCCTTGACAAAGATGTGAATCAAGTTCTACGTTATGTGGCGAAGCTTTTAAGCTTTGTCAATTCGTAGTTTAAAGTGAAAATCGAAGGACTAGATCTACTCATGTCTGATAAAACAGATAACAACGAAATGAGCAAGCCACCAGCTGAGGGTGCTGATTGTAGAAAAGAAGCAGAAATGGCTGCCAAAGAAGTAGTTGAGGATAAAGTTAGTATACAAAAAATTCTCGAAGGAATGACAAACGAGTTTAACAAAAGTTTGAGCTCGGCAAAAAGTCTTGAAATTGATAAATCTCCGCCGAAAAATAACAAGATTGAAACTGCCCCAAAAGAGCAGGACAAAGTTGCAATAAAACATTCCAAGGTGGTTGTTGAAGATAAAAAATCTGATCAAATCTCGGAAGAAATTAACGAGATTAATAATACGAAAATATCAGAAGTCCCAGCCCCTCCTCCAGCTAATGAATCAGAGCAAGAGATTATTGACAACTGCAGTATCAGTAAACAAGTACTTTCAAAGAAGGAAGTCAGTCCTAACAAGGAATCTATACCAAGAATTGTACTGACTTTTAGAACTATTGATGAGAATACAGATGATGGAAGAAAGACTAAGATATCGAGTTGTTCTTCAAATCTTAAACTAGTACCTGATGAATTGACTAATTGCGATCAAATCGGCGGTGTGTCAGTGAAGATTGAAAATTCTGACGAGAATTCAAACCCTGCTGATAAATCTGACGATAATGATGATAAGATTGTAGAGTGCGAGCTGAAAGGGAAAGAAGATGAAGAGGAGGCCAAGGAGAGCACAACACCTATTGTAGAAACCAAGGAATCAAATTCTCCGAAAACAATCATTGATTCGAATGTAAAGAAAGCGGAGGTAGCTGCTGAGATCAGTAAAGCTTCACCGGAATCAGTTGAACTGAATTCTGTCCCTAAGAAAAGAAGGGTAGGACGTCCTAGATTAAGAGCATTAAGGTTACTTTTCATTTAATTAATATTTAGGATAAGATTTCCCAGGATTGAAATGATTTGAAATGTGTAAGTTCATTGAAATCCGCTCGAAAACCAACTGTCTTCTTTCAAATCACCGCTGGCTTTTATTCGTTACGATTTTCTTATTTCCCTAATCTAAATATTTGAACAAGAAATAAGTTTCAAGTATGCCTGGCCAAAGGCAGGAGAAATTCTCTTCATATCAGCTGTAGATACGGCAGACAAAAGTAGCTGCTAAACCCTTATGGAAATTGTTTGTAAAAAATTCAATAATATTGAGTATGAGTACGAAGCATGGTTCTTTAGGTCAACCTGATCTATTCCAACTCTGAGATTAGCTGACAATATCTTGATGTAGTATAAGTTCATTGGATTTGATTATTTTCTTAATTATCAATGATAGACTGAAAATACTGCGTGATAGTCAGTGAGTCTTGTTTTATAATAGTATAGATTGATATTATATGTATAAAGTTTGTTACAGTGATTCGACGGAAGAATCTCCCGGACCTGCGGGACCAAAAAGATCGGCGCGTCGACTGTGCAAAGAATCATTCAAGAGTACTGTACTCGAAAGTGCAATGGCACGAAAAGAGAAGTCTAACTATACGGATGAGCGTAAATTTAAGAATGAAAGAAAGTACAGCAGGCCGGGAAGGCCGAAAAAGATTGTGAAATGGAAAGATCAGCACAAGCAATCAGAAGCCAAAAATGTTGATATCAAAAATGATCATTCCCAGAATACGTCGGATTTAAATGGTACCCAAACGGAACTTAATACGTCGTTGGAAACATCGAAGAACACGAGTTTGTCAGAGAAAAGTCATACCGATATAAGCTTGGATGATACACAAAATTTGTCAATGGATTTTGAAGGAATGCCTAAGTTATCGCCGATCTCAAAAACAGTTGATGGCAATCAGACGAATGCGGGTCGTTCTGCTCCTGCAAGTCCAACTAGAGAGGAGGACACAGTTAACAATGTTGAGTCTGATAAACCGTTCTTAAAACCAATTATCAGTAGAAGTAAAAGAGAACGAGGAAGACCAAAGGGTAGCTCTAGTGCTAGGAAAATAGCTAAAGTCGACTCTTTGAATGAAGGTGAATTTGGAGGATTAATTTTCAACCATTTTTTATGTACAATAATGAGGTTTCGAACTTACTTGATTATCTGCAGTAGTCTATGTTCCATATGAGATCTGTTCCCTTTAGTTTTAAGTTTCATATGAATCTTGTGAGTCGGAGTCACTGCATCTGCCCTTTTCTTAAAGATTAAGAAATACTTGAAACTGAATTTTGTAAAAATTTTCCAGATGGGTCTCCATCTGTTGCGGAAACTGGAAAAAACAACGATTATCCCGAAGGTGAAAGATTAATTTTAGCCCAGCGATTATTAATTTAACTAAAATTCAATTCAATATTAACTATGTAATGGTGTTTTTCAAAGAAGGCGCCGTTCCTGCCAAAAGAACTCGGCGGAGTATGGTTCCTAGTCCAAGTCCTGCAGAGGGTCAAGCATCTAAACCGGAATCCACTGCAATTTTAAGCGAAGTTAGTATCATAGAATAATCCACAGCGCAAAGCTATAATTATCCTTAGTTTGCTTCGGCTTCATTTGACAAAATAATAAGTATTCCATCCCAAGAAGATAGGAGAAACCTTAGAGTTTATAATCTTTTCAAAAATAAAGAAAATTATCTTCATCTGATATTTCTCGTATCCATATTTCGCCTATTCGTTATCAGTTGTTATCTACAAATAGTAATCTACTTTTTACAGGTGTGTACTCCAGCTTTATTGTGCCTGTGTCAAGTACGGTCTCAGTTATACGTGACGATCACAGGATCGGGAGCTCCTCTCTATTGTACAGCGACTGATTCGATAGATAATAAACTTGTTGGTTGTTGCAATGAGGTGGATACAAATGACGTTGCTATGCGTAGACCCAGCACCAGAGTGCCTTTTATAATATTATGTAGAATGCACAAAGAGAGATTGCTCAGACACAACTGCTGTCCAAGTTGCGGGTTGTTCTGTACCCAGGGTAGGTTCGCTCAGTGTGGAAACGGGCATCAGTATCACAGAGAATGCGAGATTTATCCAAATAAAAAAGCACTTTGCCCTCATTGTGGTTGCGAGAGTTCAGCCTACGATGTGGCAATCACTATGAAAGCAATGCGGAAACCCGTCTTTATACCAACTCGTAGAAAGTTCTCAAAACTACCGTCAGCGAAGATGGGTTTCACGGGCAAAGGGGACAATACTAAGCTGGCAGGAAGACCTCCCAGTCCTTTGATACCGCCAGAAGCTATAAAAATACTACAACCAAACTGTAACACCGATAGACCAGAGCGGTATACCATTATGAGCTTGTACACGTCTGTAAAGAATGGAGATTTGGAGAAGTTAGTCAACGTGTTGGGTAGGTATTTGAAAATCGAACGCAGGAAATGTAAGCTTAGCTTTTATAATCGAATGATGATAAATTCATGAATTGTTTTTTTCTAGCTTGTGGCTATAACGCTAATCACACGTTTCGAGACTACGCTCATCGTACAAGCTTGCACATTGCAGCCGACAAAGGACACTTGCCTTGCGTTCATACTCTGATACAAGCTGGTGCTCAATTAGATGTTATGGACAAAAATCAGCTGACTCCGTTGATGCTAGCTGCCAGTAAAGGCAAAGTAGACGTTGTAAAATACTTGATAAAAATAGGAGCGGATGTCACGCTAAAAGGCGAAGACGGTATGACTGTCTTACATATGGCTGCTAAGTCTGGCCATTTGGATGTATGCCAAATCATTTTATCCGAATGCAAGGTTCCGAGAACCTTAGTGGGTAATTAAAACATTTTCAATATCAAATCCTGTCGTGAAAGATCCTATAATGAAGCAAAAAATAAAACGAGCAGCTTTATCATGGTTTTTCAATGTCAAAGTGTAAATTGGATTTAAATTTTTTTGTCGAAAAATATATTCCTCTTTATCGTAATAAAAAAAACATGAATAATCAATCAATACGTTTCTCAACAGACTGTGTGGATGATGGTGGTTGGACGAGTTTAATTTGGGCTTGTGAGTTTTGTCACACAGAGGTTGCTAGATTTCTGTTAGAAAAGAGATGCGACCCTTTGATAAGAGACGCTGAACAAAACATCGCGTTACATTGGAGCGCATTCAGTGGGAGCTCGGAAATTACAGAATTGCTATTGAACCAGGGATGCGATGTTAATGCTGTAAACGTGCATGGAGATACCCCATTGTAAGCTTTTGGAAGTTGACTGGAATTACTTTATCCAAATTTTAGTGAACAGAGAAATGAAAAGATTTATTCTGGTTGCCAAGAGTTTAATATTGATGTAATAAAAATTATTTTCAGACATATTGCCGCCAGGCAAGACCAATACGCTGTGAGCGTTCTGCTTTTGGCCCGAGGTGCAAAGATTGGTGAAACAAATACAGCTGGCGAAACTGCTGTTAATTGTTGTCCATCAGAAGGTGATACTATGGCTGCACTGAGATTAAATGCAAAGGTCAACGAGTTAACTGAACACATGTGGGAGACTACAGTTAAGATATTGTCGAAGTAAGTATCTGATAGCTGAGAAAAGGCAAGATTGGAAAAACAGGTGTTGAATAAAACGGCCAGGGATTAATGCTGATCAAAAATTTAACAAAAAGCATAAGATTGCAGAAAACGCTCTAAAATAGTGAGCACGCTATCTACATTTCTACTTATTGTTCTTATCGTTTCTTTACCCTACATCAAGACATTACTAACTGATATTCATACACTTATTTTCAGTGACATTTCACGCGGCAAAGAAACAAATCCCATCCAGTGTGTGAATGGGTTTGACTCGGAGGATAAACCAACCGATTTTCTATACGTAACAGAAAATTGTTTCACAAGTAGTATCAACGTTGACCGTACAATTACATCACTGCAATCCTGTCGCTGTGAAGATAATTGTAGCTCCGAGAAGTGCTTATGTGGTAATATCAGTCTCAGATGTTGGTACGATGAGGAAGGAAAGCTCATTCCTGAGTTCAACTATGCTGGTAAGGGCATTATTATAATATAAATGTTTTACAATTATTAAAGCAGACATTGCCTTATCTGTTATAGTTTTTATCTTTTGTTTCTCCTTGTCTGTTATAGCATCTTGGAAAATGTCCAAATCCGTTTTATTCATACAGTATTTATGTATTTCTACATTACAGATCCTCCCATGTTGTTCGAATGTAACCAGGCCTGTGATTGCAATCGTATAACGTGTAACAATCGAGTGGTACAGCATGGCTTGACTCAACGTTTTCAGTTATTTAGGACAAAGGGAAAAGGCTGGGGTCTTAGAACTCTGCGATTCATTCTGAAAGGGACCTATGTCTGTGAATATGTTGGGGAAATAATATCTGACTCTGAAGCTGATCATCGCGAAGATGATTCCTACTTGTTCGATCTGGACAACAGAGTAAGTTTTATTTTTCTGGATCTAGGAACTCTTTACAAGAAGAAAGTACCGAGAATTTTGTGCATTTTATATTAGGGAAGCTGATTGAAGTTGTCAAAATTACAGAGTAATTGTCTGACGATTGACTTTAAGATACTTGAATATATTAATAATTTATCATTATTGTGTTGATTTTCTAGGATGGAGAAACATATTGCATAGATGCTAGACGCTACGGTAATCTAGCTCGTTTTATAAACCATTCTTGTGCACCGAATCTTCTCCCTGTCCGAGTATTCGTCGAACATCAAGATCTTCATTTTCCAAGGATCGCATTCTTCGCAAATCGAGACATCGACGCGGATGAAGAGCTTGGGTACGTTGACAAAAACTGTTCCCGTTAAACTGGCAACAATGAGTCGGTTGTAATATTTGTACGAATATCGTCGTATTTTTAAATAAAACATTTTTCGTTTGCTTTCGCTGTCTCGTCTTTACCGAAACGCGTCATATCAGGTCACTGGATAAATAATTAAATAATCACTTCAATTATAAATTTAGTTTGTGCAAACAGCTATTAAGCACATCGGAATAATTGATACTGTGATGGATTTCCATTTATAAATTCATTTCATTTTGAAAAGAAATGGTAAAAAATCGATAATCTTATACCACATATTTCATACTCGGTTATATGAAGTTGATTTTTTTGAAACTCATCCAAGGAAGGTAAGTCTTGGGAAAATTCTTTTTGTTGATAATATTTGTTTTTTTTTTTCTTCTTCCTCATGTTTAAGTTGACAGAGTGACAAATATTGTGGCTGAAAGATAAGCATAAGAAAGTTTATATTTTGTTTCATTCAATTCTCCAACTTGGTACGATTATTCAATAATTTATTACATTTCTGTGATTTATGAATTAGTCGATTGATTGGAATTCTTTATTTTCAGATTTGATTATGGGGAAAAATTCTGGATCATAAAATGCAAGTCATTTACCTGTACCTGCGGTGCCGAAGCCTGCCGATATTCTGAAACTACAATACAACTAACCTTGGATAACTACAGACGAAAAATACAACAAGAGGAGCAGCTTGCTGCACAATTGTCTTAATTTTAAGCGACTTAGATAATGACTTTGGAGACACATTGCTGATTTCCTATTCAATGTTTCCTGACAAAGTAATGATAAGGAGAAGGAACAACCGAGAATGATAACTGATAAATGAAAATGAAATATGTATAACAAATCAAAAACCTTGAGAAAAACGATACTGTCAATGGCAGCTTAGCTAGTGTATGAATTGTTAACGGACTCGAGATTTATTCGTAATTCGTATCATCTTTCCGTGGATCATTCATATCGTTTTTATTAAAGCACGACTGTGAGCTAATTACTGAAAACTAATTGGATATTAGAAAGTATTAGGGTGTTAATGCGTATGAAAAAAAAAACTGATCTAATATCATGATTTTTGCACGAATAAAATAGGTAATATTTAAAAAAGGTAACAATTGAAGCTGTACGTAAATCATCATATTATGTATATGCTACACATTGAAATTACAAACGTAGATATTGTCTTCAGTATTTACTTTTTTCAAGGTGTGCACGACTAATCTATGAATAAATAATAATAATAATAATTAATAAAATAAAATAAAATAAAATAAAATAAAATAAAATAAAATAAAAATAACGTTGGAATCGAATATATAAGTACAAAATTATTATGAATAGAAGGAGAACGATAGTGTATGAATAATCGCTCACCTATCGTCTCGTTTCTTTAGTAAAAGTAAGTTTGAGCTTTTATTTATCTTACTTTACGATGGTGAACTGCTAATCGCGAGTGATAATTACCTGAATGATTATCTATACAATGAGTAAAAAATTATCTCAAAATAGAAAGATTTATTTAGTTAAATATGGGTGTTTCAAATTCCCAAGGAATATATAGTAATTATTGATCACGATGTATATGTCATTACGTAAATTTAGTATTTATGTAAAAAACAGAACTGTTCTCTTATTATTATTTTTTTTTTTTTCTAATGATTCATTTTTTATCAAAGTTTTTCTTTTGTTTATGGAAATCGATTGTTTAAATGCCTCTCTGAAATAACATAATGTGCCACTTTCCAATTGAGAAGAAGAAGAAAACATAGGTATCGAACTCGAATAGGAAATGAATAAAAATAAAAATAATACATAGCGTGAATAATAATAATAATGAATAATAATAATAATAATAATAATGAATAATAAATGAATGTGACTGTTTTTTGGTCAAGGAAAATAATATTCGCAATGAGAATAATATGTGCGAGTTCTATTCTTCATCTAGGCATAATTAGGTGTTTATTGATATAATTAGAATTACAATAATGATAAATCGAAGCAAATCATTGTTATAGAATAATATTCTATGTATTATAAGGTTATTGTTTTTTATTTGTACAAATAAAAAGGTTTTGATAATAAAAACCACTATTCTTTGGATTCTTATTTCTTAATTAATTTTTTTTTTTTTGTTTCAACTCCAGTCTTTCATTCTCAAAATATCTTGCTAGAGTTTTAACCCCACTTTATGATAAAATTTAATATTTGACCAACAAACTTCCTTTAGTGTTTCTGATTTTCATTCGCAGTACATATTATGTATATCTATATTGTAGAACTTTCAATTTTAAGTACCTACGACCTTTTTTCTTCTGTGCTTGAATGAATAGATTTTATGAACGCGCAATGTTGTTGTCGATATTTTCAGCTGTTTCATTTTCAGGATCAACAGTAACTTTTATATCGTAAATTGTGTAGAATTTGTAGATACACGGAAGTGTAAAACCGATTCGAAGCACGTTATACAGAGGACTGCATTCGCCGATATCATTCATTTGCAACGAAACACATTGTCAATGAATATGAATAATAAGTGATCGCTGAAGTGTGAATAATTGAGTGAACAATTCATAGAAATTCTTGTTGCGAGATTATCAATGTGCCACGGTACCGTCTCGGAACCTTTGTGCTAATAAATAGATCCGTCATGTAAATAATCCTCTCACTTGTGTAAGAATCAGCTAGTGATTATTAGACCATTCACAACTCTGAGAATAATAGCCCTCATTCCTTCCACCAACATCATTAATTTTCTACAGCAACGTAGTACGATATTAAGACTCTCATCTCCGTCATACTGAATCCATTAATTGATCATGAAAGTTCTTATAATTAATAACACCTTCACATTTGCGGACCCTCTGCATTGACTCATTCTTACGAAAGGGTGCTTATTATTTTGAGCACTTGGAACCTATGGTTTCGCATTCATGCTTTTCTTTTCAAAATTCAAATAGATTTTGCTTCACACCCTTTATAGTGAGCGGTATATTTTTCAAAAATTCGCCACCCTCTAAGATTTACGAGATTTATCATTGAATCATTCATGGAACACTAAGTTCATCAGATTTTCGAAAAAATACAGCGCACTGAAGACAAGTGTATCTGTACTTCTTGTCACATGCGAATCGATATCTTAACACATAGGGAATACCAAAGGTATTTCAACTGCCTATTCTTCACTTATTTTGTTTACAGCTAAATAGTTAAAAATGGCGTACTGGTTAGTTGATTTCCCGAAAGACCGGAATCGTGATCATTTTTTTGAAAATGAATGTATACTTATATCTTTAATAATCGTATACGAAATACTGCAGACGACCGTCAATTGATCGTTGAAATTGTTCAATTTGAAATTAGTTGAATAAATCCTTTACAAATTTTTCAAGTGCTTATCATTGTTCGAAAACTTCTGGATCAATGCAGGTCAGGTAGTCGAGTACGAACCTCTTCATATCTCAACGGCTATAGAGCTTCCAACGATTGCCTCGTTTGGCACATGATCGCGGCAAATGAAAGTTCGGTTGAGAAAACAGAAATGTTGTTAAACTCATAATGATTTATTTGTTCAATAATGAGGCAAAATTTTCAGACAGAATAATTTTAGTACCGATAGTGCGTATAGTGCACTATGACTTCATTGAATTCGTGGTCACCTCATACAGAATAATACAACGATCAGCTAACAAGAAATTAGGTAAAAAAATTTTTGTTTAATTTATGTTAGAAATTTACTCACTGCTATTACACCTAAAAGATTACTGTCGAATAAAATCAATTTTCACATGGATTGAACTAGGTGCAATATATGCAAGAAATACATAAACTTAGAACAAGGGCTCTAGTTGCTTTGCTAAGGTAAATAGATAAAGTATAAATTAAGCGTCGAGTTACAGTATAGTCTAAATCAAAGTAATATCTACTCGTTATGTCAGCGATTATCACGGTGGAATATAGCCTTGGTTCACACGCTGTAACGCAACAAATTCAGGAACCCGTAATCTAGCGTTGGTTCCATAATGAATTTTGATGAACCCAATATCTTTCTAATTGTCTAATTTTCACGAAGGTACAATTTTTGATTGAATATTCTCTCATTTTTCTTCCTCCGACCTATTACGAATAGCATTATAAAATTGCAGTTTCGACGGACCCCGAGAGTTGCGAAATTGTCTCAAAGCTCTGCTAGGTTCTGTAGAGACTGGCGAGGACCGATGTCTGACCCATACGCGTAGCAACTACTGTTTCTCAATTAGTCAACGGAGAGGAGTTAATCGCGTTTAGAGTCCGGCGTGCACCAATTCTATGAAATCCTATGAAATCTTACGAAGTTTTCAAAGTTGTATAAAATTACATGAAATCTTTTAAGTCTGATTTGTATGTATGTATACGCATATACATGATTTCTCGAAGTGATTGACCTCTCGGTCGATGACATACGTAAATGGATGATGTCTGGCTGTGGTGGATGGAAAAGCTCTATCGTATATTTACTTTAATGTTTAATCTCGTCCGTGGTTAATATTTTAGCATGAGTGCTGGTCTCTAATATAATAATATACGGAGGTGAGCAACATGCTTTAATTATATTAGCGAGCTAACGAGAGGCTGGACGCGAAGCACTGTGAATTTTGCAAATGTATATGCAAATACGATATTCAGAATATATAATTTGATTTGACAAGTTGATTGATTCAAAAATAATTTATATAGGATCTCGCCACTGGAGAGAGCTTCTCAATTTTTGAAGACTTTGAAGAAATAGTCGTCGTAGCAAAAGTTTTGAATACTTTCTGAACGTAGTATACATAGGTAGAGAACGGGAAAAATATTCCTCTCGAAAACATAACTTATTTCAATAAAGTCACTAAATTTTCTTCTATCATTCACGTGTTATTGAAAATATATCGAATTCGTCGAAAATTTACGGTTCTGATTTATTAGATTTTAATTCAACGGTGAGTGCAGCTTGGACGGTATACTTGTTGAATCATAAATTTATAACGAGGGTAAACTTCCGATTACTCGATTGGAATCGCAGTAACAACGTAGCTTTTGTAATTGTGATCTGTTCCGTTGCGAATATTGATTGATTCCGAATTATGAACATCCTTGAAACGCATATTTCACTATACCTCAACATTTACAAACCCAGTAAATTAAAGACTGAGGACTACTACCTAAGCATAGCTTTATAATTGTATATAAATGAATCTCTGAAATGAATAAGGAGGAGAGTCTGACTTCACAACCCTTCAGAATTCTTTATTTTTTTATTAATTCTTTCAGGACGAGCTTTCCGCGGGCGGTAACATTTCATAACGTTCTATCGTACGACTTGACCTCGACTTCGCCTTTTTGAACGAGCATGGAAGTAATATCGCTACACAATAAGGTAAATAGCCTCCTCCTTGTAATCTTATTCTGGGGTGCTTGTTTAAATTTAATTATTATCAACAAAAAAAAATACCAATAAACGCGAGAACCTCACAGCGAAAGTCTTGTACTCCGTAACTCATCAGCGTCGGTACTTTCGAAATTCTTGAAATTCTGCTCTAAGAATTTTACTATAGTATTATCGTAAGTCTGTTGCATATTTCGTAGAGTAATCTGCTGCATGCCGTATGCAATTTGATATCTTGGAGTATTTGCATTGAAATAGGCAACCCTAGGAGTTTGCACGCCTTCAGCTAGGGCTAGGGCTAGCATAGAGTCCTCTCCTGCAATAAAAGATTTTCAGCCCTGGTATAAAAACCCGTGCACGATTAGCTAGTCTACGTTGATTGGATCGCCCCACGTCTCTGTATTTGTCTTATACAGGGCAAATCGTACATAATTTAAAAATTCTGTTTGGAACAGCTGAATTAACCTGAAAGTTTGTGTATTAATATATATTGACCTTTTAGTAAGGAGGAAGAAAGGAAATTATTTTAGATTATAAATATTCGAAACGCCTGATATTATATGCACGGATAGGATTCCATTTTTAACTTTCAATACGTCTTGGGTAGTCGGTATAAAATACATTGAAGTAAAAAAGAATCCTATCTGCTGTAATGATGCCCCGGATAAAATTCTACAATTGAGAATTTAATCTCAGTATGAAATTAATTTTGAAATGAGGGAGAGCAGACTGATCTGTAGCAAATTGCAAGCCAGCCCTAATATGATTAGTGTCAGGGGATTATTTTCGTAGAATCAATGAAGGTGAAATAATGATACATCTTTTTGCACAAATTGTTATCTTGGTATCCTCGATCGAAGGGTATATGAGATTAACAGAAAATTAGATGACTGACTTGGAATGTCTTTCTGAAAATGTTTGACGGTCTGTGATTGGTCGGAAATTGCGATTGCGCAGGCGCAGGCTTGAATTTCATTGGTTGTGAGCTTGCAGAGTTCGAAATTCAATTGAAAGCGCCAGTTAGTGTAGCGACCGTGCGGCGCTTGCAAGCGCTACGCGTAGGCTGCGTAGCTTTAGTTAACGGTGCGTGCGGGTAAATTTTTAGTGAAGAAAAACCGTTTGTTTAAGTGCCGCGAAATAATGATATTATTTGAGAAAATCAGTGATAGTGGAAATAAGCTAGTGCAGGTGATTAGTCATTTTCAAATAAAGGTATAGAAGAATAGCAAAAGTATAGAATGCCCAGCTGACGGATACTCGATATTTTCAACACTATTTGGGAACTGAAGATCTCAGTAAGGGTGCAAGGTGAGTCGTATAATTTTTGAATTCATCGTCCCGGCATACATTGTAGTTCTCATATCCGCTGAGAAATATTTCTTACCACTTTTATTCGCTAATCTGAACTTTTGCCACCCTTTGCTAGACTTCTGCCTTTGACATTTTATATTCGAGCAATTTGCGAGTAAATTAGCTTTCACCTTCACATAGCGTTTATAATTTTTAATCACACTTCGAGCGCAGCCGCGGAGGTTCATTGATGAATGTTGTATATTTTCAAAACAAAAAATTTAACGGGATCTGTAATATTTGCGATACTTATAGAATAGATTTCAAGGATGTATACCTGTTGCGTAAATTGGATTCGCTTGCCTCTAGCCATGGACCGGTGGGTGAAATTTCCGTCCAAATATCACCGAACTTAATGTGGCTCGTAGAAGAGCTAGCAAATATCGTTGTGTTATTGGAATCTGTCAATGTCTGTCAATAGTAAATGTCCAAAGTCAGAAGATGAAACGTAAAGCTTCGAGCTGTCCGAAACATTTCAAATACACGTCTTTAGAGCAAACGAGGTTTTCACCATTTTCGTCTAATCTGAAAGCTTGGTAGGTACTACTGTATAGGGACTGTCAAAGACCGTTGGAAAATGGGAAATGTGATTCCGTGAGTCTAAATTACCGGAACGAGTATTAGTCGAAAGCAATCCACTCGACTTGACAATGTTCTCGACGTCCTTTTGTTACTCCGTCGGACGAAAGCTCGTCTGCAGAGGGTGAGATCGTAAGTATGTACGTAGATCCGTCAGGTGTAGAGGTTGCAAAAAAAGAGTGGTAAAAAGGGGGCGTGAAAAAGAAGAATGGTAAAAGAGAAAAGGAAAGACTTACAATGGGCACAGCGTATCACGAATTCCTCTGGATTTGTCCTGGAGTCGAAGTAATGCATCTAGGGAATTTCTAAATAAATGTTGTCCGCTACTCAATGGGCGGAGAGAGAAAAAGAATCAGATTTTATTCAAATTTGGAATGCTTCGGTCAGAATAGGAGCACAGCAACAGATGTGAAGATATTCCGTTTACAATGAAACCGTAGGAATAAGAAAAACCCACCTATACTCAACACTGGACTGAGGTCTTTGACTTGATTTACAGTTCCTCAAAAATTGTGTATTTCCTCACGTATTTTCCAACGATAAGTATCTACTTAGAAAGCAAGAAGTAGATGGCAATGTCAGCATTATTCATTCGGCACAGAGGTGGTAGAAACTAGAAGGGTTTTAACGAAAGGCGTGAAAAAATTTGATAGTGATCATAACTGAGAAGTTTATAATTCAGAAGAATATAAAACTCCAGAAGTAGGTATACGGGTAACTATATGGAAATATCTGGATGCCATAAGCGTTATCAGTTATTCTAATGGCTTTATGACAATTCACAAGTTCAAGAATAATAATACCCAGCTAATAGCGAACTTTGCAACTTGAATTGAAAAATGGAATTGAAATTTACGGATATGCTCTGCAGCTTTCCGTCAGTTGACTTTGGCGAAAAAGTACATTTTACAAACAGGTAAATGGTTCGTTGGGGTTTGACGGGGATTGTGTGAGAGAAATAGAAGAGGGCGAAAAATGGTGTCAAATGAAGCGTCTGTTCATCAACCGCAAATTTCGATTTGGTACGAACGCGAGGGGTGCGGGGGGGTGCGGGCGTCGAACTGTCAGGGGCAAAGTCGAGTGCGTAAAACTTGGAAAATGAAAACGATAATTAATTGACATTTAACGGAATGCCGAATAAAAGAGGAATTGTTCGTGGACTCTGGTTCAGTTGACAAATTACTTGTGCTCGCCTAATACGTTCGATAGCGTAAAAACGACGCCGAGGTAGATTCCCTTTCCGGTATAGTCCTGTAAATTACCAAAGCACAGGCGTCGAGCCTCGATGCCTACGCCGACGCCGACCCGCCTCTACTCAACCTCAGCTGATTTCCGAGCCGAACAGATAAGCGTAAGCCATAAAGACTTTCGAGTGGAAACACTGAAAGTAAATCAGAGTGAAAAAGAAAGGAATAAGAAGAATCAAAAGAAAAGAAACGAGTTAAGTCACACGCATCAGTTCACTCCATGGGAAGTTTAGACACTAATAGTGAACGATAATTTGAGTCATGAGAAATCGAAAGGTAGGAATTTGAAGGGAGGGAAAAAATTCTTGTAGATTTGAAACATTGATCAATATACTGTAACGACAATTTCCAATAAACACATGCAAATGGATGTAGGTACAGAAAAAGCACGAG
This sequence comes from Rhogogaster chlorosoma, assembly GCA_944452935.1. Lineage (NCBI taxonomy): Eukaryota > Metazoa > Arthropoda > Insecta > Hymenoptera > Tenthredinidae > Rhogogaster > Rhogogaster chlorosoma. The sequence continues at coordinate 14,398,377 of OX101799.1, read as the reverse complement.
TAGAAGCGATGTACTTTTTTTAATGGTAACCGCAGGTTATATTACGTCTGGTATGAAGATTTTTATGTGCGTTTCACCGCCGTAAGCGTTACCGCGTATAGGTATATAGGAAAAGAGTATAAGGGGAGTGGATGCAGTAAGCCGGGAATAAAACACCGTGACTTTATGTCACGGCTACAATAATTGAATGCGTAATTGAAAAAAAAAGCTTGGATAAAACCCCGAAATAAAACCCAATTAATTTTAATTGCACGAAAGAGATTGGAATTCCTCTAAATATTCATACGAACATCCAAACGTATACCTATATATATAATTCCAATCGTTGCTAAGAAATGAGAACATTGTTTTTAGCAGATTGTTAATCCTTTGCATGACAACAATTCTAGCCACGAAAATCAACGTCCTGTCACGCCTTGTGTAAAAAGGTGGGTATATCGTAAATCACACGGCAAAACTTGGATCCGATTTTGGTGATAACTTGAGTTGAAAAAAAAAAAAAAAATGTGAATAGGGTGGAAGCCATATTTGTGAACGGTTCGAGCTGAGCTTTGTTCAAAAATAGAAGATGACTATAGACTGCCTGCACCGACTGAGATACGTACGTTAGGTAGGTAGCTTTGGACGATGATAAGAACCATTGAAGTTTGGAAGTGCGGAAAATGACTTTAGCCCGCGTTAGATTTGTCGTGCGTCAAGTGATAAAAAAATTGTCACAGACCGAGGATTATTGAGCCAGTCGCAAGCTCGTCAGTCTAGCCCTAAAATAAATTCAATTTGTTTCCATGCCAATGATATTTACTCATCAAAGAAACATAATATATAAATGTACATATCTTACACGTGCCAATTCCCAGAAAATCTCACGTGTGGCATAAGACATGAAAGAAAATCTGATTTTCCTTGACAAGAAAGAAAAAAAAAAAATTCTTACAAATTAACAGAGTGGAATAAAAAATCCTAGACGTGCTGATAGATCAAGAATACACCGTTTCAGGCCGAAGCTCAACTGACAGCATTTCCGGTACTTGTCTTTCTTATCTGCGTGCTCGTGGTAAACTAAATCGAACTATTTAATTAAACTTTTCTCAAACTTGGCATGATTCTCGTCACTTCCGGTTGAAAAACTTTCCTCTACCTTTGATTATCGTTCGTAGAAGTATAGCGCGTGGTTCGCAGATTATGAAGATGGATAGTTAGTTGCTTTCTAGCTAAAAGCTTCCGAAAATTTTTTAAAACTGGGATTATAACTGGCGCTAGTAAGTCCGGTGAGACCTTGTGAAGTGATTTTGTCGTAGAAACCGGTACACATCGGTATACACATTAAACACACCTACATGAACTTGGTGCGTGTCGCCGTACACCAGCGGGTGGTACCCATTAAACTTTTGATACCATAAGAGATAAGCATGATCCGGTAATCGTGGCTTTAAATATTATGAATTTAGTGACTAAATAAGAACAGATAGGGGATACCCTCGCATGTTGTTAGACAGGGGAACAAAGGATCGATAAACTTCTACGATATCCTTTCAGCTTTCAGGGTTCATATCAGGCGACAGCTAAGCCAAGATTCCGCGGAATTTTGTGTGAAAGACGCCTGAGATTGGAGGGTAGTGACTTGTAATGTAATTCACGTGGATTTTCGGCTTTAGCATTATAGTGTCCTGCGAATAATACGTTTCACCGTTGACCTGGTGGAATTTTGTATTTAAGTAGATAACGTCTGTGGCGAGTTAGGCTGGGTAGTTGTTACCTCCGATCCCAATCGAGTCCTCGTCCTCAGCTTTCGGAATCTAGTGAAGAGTCCTTTTCCCGATATTTCGGACGTGGGGTTAACGCGATTTCTATATAACTCCGGGAAAAAACTGTCACGTGAAAATATACCGAAAAGCTTTTACGAATATTCAATAATCTCAATTACACCTCAATTTTCTGGTATTAAAATAAAGGAAAGCTCGTTAAAATTACCCTATAAGATAACTGGTTCCATCCGTTATTCAAATGTCTAAATCTACCACTTTCTAAGGTTTAATACAAAATCTGAAGAATCGATATACATATATACCAGATCGAAGCAATTTTAGGCGGGCTATATCTGACGAATGTTGATATACGTGGTATAGGTATGTAAATTAGAGTTATACTTGCAAGCTCGGATGCATCAGGCGACCGAGGGACTCTGCCTGGATATATATCTACCTTTCGATTTTCCGCCTATATTCAAATTCACCCTGTTGCTTTATTGGCACAGGCCTCAGGGTGGTTGGTGACTGACAGGGGTGCGTCATCGGTCGATACACAATCACAGCGTGTCTACCAGTCGGACGTGCTATACGCGTCTTATACACGCACGCACGCACTGGCCAATACTATATAACGCATCTTATCTCTCTAAATTTATGCATCGATAGATACCTACGTATATAGAATATAGATAAATATATTATATATATATATATATATCGGTGTATCACGAGGGATTGATCCTCTCCTATGTGGTCTGGCCGAGCGCTGAGATTCCCATCTGAGCTCGTTAATTGTACCCGTCATATTATACGGCACGCAGGGACGCCTGGCCATCTGGGACCGCGAGAAACTCTGAGTATATATGTATATATATACGTACAGATATGTATTATATTATATACATATATATAAATGTGTATACTATAGGGACACATATAGATATAATAGTCGTATAGTGACAGTCGTATATAATGTATAAGCTCGTGAAGTTAATTTCCAAACGAAATCCAGTGGCGAATGGTATGTACATAGGTATTTGAACCTGCAGGAATTTTGAGGAAAGTCCGATGTAGACATTTTTAGGAAAAGTTCATTACTGACCACTGCTTCTATCGCAGGTATGTGAATGATGATAGATACCCCCTGCCCGATTCCGAGAGTCCTGGGACAGTTTTCACCTGGTGAATATGGGCAAACCACAAGGATAGTGGTTTCTGATGATATTTATAAATTGTATAGAACACGCGGTGTGGTATCAGGCGAGGTTTTGATTGGATCAGCTTGAGTTTAGCCTGACCATCGGGGGCCGGTATACTGTGGTCGACATGTGTGTGCGAGGTAGTAAATGGTGTTAGTATCAGAATAGCTATATGTACTGGTGATACCACATCGTCTGCACATCTAGGGCTGCTCCGTAACATTGTAATCAACTCTTTGATGTCTGCAGTAGTCTGGCGTATCGGGATTTGAATTACTCCAAGACATTGCCCCCGAGTCTGGGTTCAAATTATGACCACTTACAATTGGAAAAAAATAACTCGGGAAATTTTGAAAGATTCTTCGACGCTCTGGGCAGACACCGCGCTTTTATCATCTCGGTTCTCATCCCTCTGACTCCATCTTTTCTCGATCCCGTCCGGAGAGATCTTTCTCCACGTCGAATGACAGCGACACCCAACATGTGTGAAAGCTGTACCTATTCTGTTTTTTGGTATTCGTTCTTATTTTCCAATCAGCAAAATATTTGAATATCGAATATGAGCTCAGTTCGATGCATTTCATCCAACGTTATCAATTGGAAAATGTAGCTTAGCCACGGTATTATATATTTAATCAAATACAATACGGCGGGGAATGTAATCAATTCCGTTTAGTAAATCGACTATAAACTTGACGAAACAGCAGCGGGTTGAAGACATCATAATTTACTCGTTGAGCATACTTGGGATCAAACATCGGAGAGTTCAGAGATTTTACTCCCTGTCTGTATTCAAGCTCGTTATAGGTTGTCTGTCGTGGGTCAATTCACTCGACTCGGAGGGGCTTTCCATTATTGTTACGTAACCATATCGCCCAGGTTACGATTTCTAAGGTTTCACCCATCGTGGAATATCTCGTGCAAATACCTAAGTAAATAAATGCCAATTTCTATCCAACGCAATAGGAATGATTTTATTAGTCTCTTCAAAGTTGGATGAAAGTCGCACTGTATTGGATTTACCCACTTTTGTTAACTTTATGTTCTTTCGCTATAGTAAAATAGCTTTCATTTATCGAGTTTTTCTCATTTTACAATTCTCACGTGAACTAGTTTTTCTCGTTCGAGATTTCTTTCATCTTACCAATTTTTTTTAAATATATTTTCTTACCCCTTGCATACGAGATACGATCCTTGGTATCACAAACGAAGCAATATTACCGAGAATGGCAATAAAACCGAGGATATCACTGCGATATTACAAACATATATTCTCTAAGAATTCATGAGAATTTTCAATACTTACCCTCTGTTATTTTTCAAATTCTTTTCAACTCCTACGTATATGTAATACTGTATAATTTTCTTCAACTTCATAACGTATGCAGACTTCTTCGCCTCTGTTTACACATATCATACGAACATCTTTTTTCCGGGGTATATCCTAGTCGGATAGTGTTTACACTTCAGATCAATTTCGTTCCTAGGACAAGATGAAGAGTAAACTTTAAACAGAGTGTTCTTAGGATGATGGAGGGAAAGAACAAAATATTGTATCTTGTAGTGAAAAAAAAAGAAAAAAAAAATTCACATTTTCGCATTTATATGACAATATCTTCAAGTTTACTACACTTCTTCTTCCCGCTGTAGAAAATATATGAAAAGAACTTCTTGCGATTGAAACCAAATCAGTTCTATACATCTATCCAACTTTCTTTGAACTTGAAGTAAATCTATAGGTACTTCTTCCGAGGTAAACTCTCTAAATTTGAATTAGTGAAAATCACTTACAAACAGTGAATAGTCACTGATTGAATCAGTGGCATACTTATATCTGGGGACCAGTGATCATTCACTGTTTGCAAGTGATTTTGACTAGTTCAAATTTATAGAGAAAGTCAACGAACCTAGTTGTTAGTTGTTCAGCTCCATTCCGCAGGTTACTGTTTTGCCTATGTATCTACCTATATACCCATGTGTATCCATGGCGTTTACGAAAGTCTAAAAATCCTCAGCGTTAAATCCCCAAAGCGCGGGAAAATCTAAGGCAAATATATTCTGCCCACGTTCCTGATGACGGGCGACTGAACGTTAAGCCACTCATTTTGGGATTTGTATCTCGTTTGGTTTGGATTTCAAGTCCACTAAATTCGAAGCGTTTTACTGCCTACACGAATTAGCTCAGGCCGTTGTGTCCGAGTAATATAGCTGTATATATCATCCAGTATCCTGTCGTAACCGGAAACATGTATACATATACTGCTATAAGTCACGTTATAACATGACACATCGGTACATTATTTATTTCGCGGTATCCCCGGGTGATAAAAACGACGAAATATCGAGAAAAAAAAATATATGTTCAGGTTCTCCAAGTGATAAAAAAATCATTTTCCGTGCAGAAAACTTTTCTACAACTCATCTTCGAGCTAAACTTCTATCAAATTGCTGAGGAGTAGCTATAGGTTTACGAAAGGATCACAGCCATTCAATTTACTATTACACCTATACATAGATAGGTATATATATAGAGAGATTTTTTTGCGTGTGTAGATATCTTGGCAACGATTTGCAACCCACCCTGAATTAAATATCAACTCATTAGGTACCCAGAAATCCATTTGTCAGTATATAAATACAATAGTAGCGATATAGATATTCCGAAGTTAGCAGAAAGTCTGTGCTGTATATTCTAGGTGTATATTATTATATAGTAAAGGTGAAATACTCACTCCTGATGCTATATTGGAAAATCAATTTAAGTTAACTTTGGGGTGCATCCTGAGTCCCGATTCCTGACAATGAAGTACCTAGACTTTGTACGCGCCGTGAGTCAACGCATCCAACCCAACCACGTGCATCACCAGGCTTTCGTTTGCGGGTTGAGATGGTGAACACAGGCGTCCAGGTCCCAGGTTCGTCGATCGATGCCCGGGGCACGGTCTATATATAGCTTGCTCTCTCCTGCTGACGGATCTCAGGGTTTTAGCCCTTGACTGATTGTGAACACTTTTTGGGGAGCGTCGACCTATAGGGAAAGGTGCACCAGATGAAGCACTTTACTCGGTGAAAAGATTTACAGCTGTATCGCCTTATACCATTTTCAATGGGATGAAAGATCGAGAAAGAAGTCTTCTTCACCTAACTCTGCCAATTTCAACTGGCTTTTCAAACCCACCGATTGGCTCCTGGATCCCATATGACCCTTAGCTACTCGACGAGTCTAACCCGAGAGCATCGAATATGATAAATGCAGAGTAAATACGAAATATGCAAATTCTGGTACCGCGACTCGCTCGTTTACTTCCGAGAATGCTCCACCCCAAAACTTTAGGGGGGTTCCATTCGACTGACATTGTGGCAAAGCGTTATTAGATTTTGTAAACTCAGCACAAGATATTGCACCATCAAAGAGAGTTCATTCTACTCTTCTTGAACCTTTCATTAGAATCTCTTTGTAGGTATCTTGATTTTCTACGGATAGTTTCTCGGCTCAGTAGAGCGAGCGCCTGTTGAGTCAGACAGTCCCAAACCGACCGCGTAGTAAGCAATAAAATTCTAACAGCGAAATGTAATTCGGTGGAATCATATTTGGGAGTGAATTGTTCAAGGTGTGAAAAATATTTCGGTCATTTTACGTCAGAACTCTGTGATTACGTGATCGTTGAGGCATTGTGTATTCGACATTGATTGCCTTGCCTTTCTGTTCACCAACGTGGATCGATCTTTGTTAGTCTACCGTTAAGTCACCAGGGAGACGGAATTGTAAAAGTGATAAAATTGATATTAAGCGATCATGAAAAGCGCCATTTCCTTCCTGTCGTTTCGACAGCTGTGACTGATTAATCTATTTCTGTTTAAACGACTGTTTCCTGCGATAGATTGAAGGTGACCCCGCGTTGTTTGGCCCACCTCAAAGACTTCCGTCGCGTGACGTTCATTCGTTCACACGACGTTGTTAAATACCAACAGCTGAGCGAACAAACAAGTATATGTGCCTCGAGCTCGTGATGAAAATTAAAGAAATTAAATTGCGTATACGAAAGAAAATAAAACGCATCTAAGCTCCCGAGGAATAAATCTTCTCTCCTATAAATAATTTAAACAACTGCTACACAGCGATCTAGACGTATCTTCGCGGGTGATTTGATGGACATAAACCCTTCTCGGTTCAAGTCACGGCCCACCTGTTGCGAGGGTAGAGCTTTGCTCTTCGCGACGCGCAATGTTCACGACTGGGGTAAAGTGTAAATAGTGGAAAGACAATTGCCAGTAGATATTTGGGACGGTAATACTGATCTGCAGATTATATACTGACGATAACGGATTGGGTTAATGGACAATAGAATTCTAACCTCCGCGGATATTTATCTAACAAGGGGAGGTCACGGGAGACGCATTTTTGTAATTTTTCTACCCTATCGCAAAAGGAGGGGCAGACCCCCAATAACAATTGCCCAAAGCCATAGGACCATATAGCCAGAAGTTTCCGAGAAAATCGAGTTTGAAATATTCCGAGTAGGTAAGCTATGAAATCTAGATGTAAAGCGGTTGGCAACAGGGCGCGTGGCTCAGCCGTTAGCGGGCGAGTCTAGTAAGCAGTAGATCCTTGGATCGATTCCCGCTGTAGGCAACTTTTTTTTTCGTTTCTATTTTTTTTTCTTTCTTTTTTTTTTTTGGTTTCTAATACGTATATTCACGTCATTTATGTGTAAAATTATTCGAATTCATATTTCTTGGTTAACAATATTTATAAATCTTTTGTGCCGAAGCAGCTGTGTCCCGCAGGTAGCTAATACGAGGAAATTGCCCGTATCGATCCCCGAAGTCCTTGCAACGGACACATTAATATCCCACCCAAACACGAAATATTTGTACATTGTACAATTAATATGAATTCGAATAATTGTACACATAAATGACTTGAATATTCGTTTGGGAAAACAAAAAAGAGAAAAAAAAAAAAGAAACGAAAAAAAAGAAACGAAAAAAAAAGAAATGAAAGAAAAAAAACGAAAAAAAAAATAAAAACGAAAAAAAAAGTTGCCTACAGCGAGAATCGATCCAGGGATCTACTGCTTACTAGACTCCCGCGCTAACGCCTGAGCCACGCGCCCTGTTGTCAACCGCTTTACATCTAGTTTTCATAGCTTACTCGGAATATTTCAACTCGATTTTCTCGGAAACCTCTGGCTATATGGTCCTATGGCTTTGGGCAATTGTTATTGGGGGTCTGCCCCTCCTTTTGCGATAGGGTAGAAAAATTACAAAAATGCGTCTCCCGTGACCTCCCCTTGTAAGTCCTATTTACGTGCGCTTATCCGTGTACCTCAAACTCCGCAGGCATATTTAGATAAACATCGCAGACTACCAAAAAAGCTCCTGGTTGACTCGAGTGAATTATCCTTAAATATTATCATATGATCGAGATTATGGTTGTTTATTTTTCACGTGATTTTTTGGCATTGATGAAAAAATGCTGTATTGTTCAGAGATTGTTCTCTGCAGCTACGGAAATATGATAAATCAGCGTAACTCGACAGTTTCAGAATTACAGGAATATGATTAAATTCGTGCCGGTCGAGCTAGAGATGAAATTCCATCACTGCTTGAACAAATTCTCGGTCTCACCCCATTAATCTGAAGCATCGGCTTTGATCCTGGCTAAATATTTAATCCTTGTATTTCAATGAACGGTTCGAATCTCATGTAGAGAGGGGAATAATATCGAGTATGTTTACGTTAAGTTGCCGCGATTTTCGTTTGTTCGAGAGTGTATTGCTCGACGTTATAAAATAATGAAAAAATAAATAAAAATACCTCGCAGCAACCTTAAAAGGCACAGCGCCTCTCGCAAATGGGCCCTTATTTTCTCGCCCCGAATTGTAATTCCATTCGAAATTTTTTCAACCACCCTCCATCAAAACTTCCGCCACCCCATCGCGTTGCAGAGGCTTCAAGACCCAAGTCCACGACTAGTTTGGCCTACCTCTAGCGTGTCGGCCAGATTTAAGATAATCCACACGCTACCAGAAACCTAGTCTAGGCTCTATCGTATATGCCGACGTACACTAAATATGCCGTATTTCAGCGGTGGACTGGTATAATAGGTATAGCTAAGAATTATCGCTCGCCCAGACCTGAGGGCGTTGACGAAAGATCGATATTATTCAAACCGAAAGTATATATACGATGTGGTTGAGCCTCTGTATAAAAGGCAGTACCTACCGGAAAATATGGAAAACTTTTTGTTACTGCTATTATATTCAGCACGTCGAACGAACGGGCGTTACTTTGAATATATATGAATGTCGTTATGTGATCGATTGAGGAAGCATTCAGCGTGGAACATCGTGTGGGGTTTTATCATCAGTAACAGGCCAATGATTTTGTTAGAACGCAGTTCCAACCCCTGCGCGAGTATTGTCTGTCAGAATTCTAGGCTTCAGAGAAATTCTTGTGTTTGCAGAAATTACTGAGCGCGACGGGGTAAGTCCTTTGTCATGTCTTTACCGTGAAGGAACTCAAGTTTTGCCTAAAGACGCTCTCTGTCAAGCGTCTTCGATATCCGCCCAAAACTCGTGGAATCCGTACTAGAAAGTGGATTTATAAACTTTATGCGAGCGTTGGAAAAGATTTAGTTATATGTATATGAATCCAGCGAGGCCTACGAAACTTTGTTGTTTATAAAATCGGGGATGAAATGGACCAGTTTTCATTATTTCATCTCGCCAATTTGAACACCGTAATCCCTGGAGCATTATTTCAATGCGTTCCAGTCGACTTCCGGTTTGACCTTCTTTAAAAAATATTATTAAAAAAAATTCGTAGGAACAAACGAGGCATGGCACGCGGAATTACTCCGGGAACCGTGTTTTATCGCGTGATCTTCACTGCCTGGTGTACAGCTCTTCACTTTTCTCGATCAAGAACAGCTTGATATTGACTGCCCCGTTTCGCCCACTACCCAGAGCGCGAGAAAGATGGTAAAAGGAAAAATGAGAGCGAAAAAGGCGCGGACAAAAGGAACGCGGAGAGTTCCCACATGTTTATAATGAACACATAAAATTATCCGGGTCGAGTAAAAGGAAAATAACCTACTACAGCTTCGGGGATCAAACTCGTGAATTGAAATTGACAATTGACAATTGAACCGCCATTTTCCGCGCCCACGGAGCGAGGTATGCTTCTCAGAGTTGATTTCCAGGCGTGGGTTCAGCAAATCGTTGGGGCATGTGATTTTCCAGCATTCATTTTTGTCAGTTGATTTGAAGAGAAGAAAATACACTTATTTTATTAAAAGTACCCGAGGCAGTCCCGCCGAGTTATTGGAAAAATTTTGCTAATTATATTTAAGAAAATTTTTAGCATTTCTCGGTTGAATATGATTTTCATATTCCTAAAGACCCAGATAAAGCATTCGATTCAGGACTTTTACGTGCCAAATGGGCCTCGATTTGGGTCACTTTGTCTCATCCTGCTCTGGAGTAATTCGGGTCGAAATGAAAGATAATTCTATGGTAGATACCTTAGCCGGAAGAACAGTGTAGATGGAATGAAAAAAGGGATAGAATTATACTCCTATCGGGTGTAATTATGACCGTAACGATATGGTAATATCCACAAACCACAGTACTATACAGAACTGACCACTAACTGAAGGTTTCGCCCTCTAGCTCTATAAGGGATACTGATATGTTTAGTCTTCGCATGCCACGCGATGAACTCTCAGGAAAGAAATGACGATAAGGTGAAAGGGAGGAAGGTGCAGGCGGCCGGGTAAAACGGAGAATAATAAAATCGAAAGATCGACGTATCGTCGTTCGCCAACATAAACGTCAGCGTTTTTGAAATATCGTATAATAAATTTGATGAATTTGGCTCCCAAAAAAATAAATGTAAAAGTAACAAGACCAAGACGATATTAAAATGATGTAGAATCTAGGTGACGATACGAAAGTGGTCGTATAACTGAAACATTGGCCCACGGAGTGTTGTCTGTAGAAATAAGTTAGAAGAATTTCCAAGTTGTTGCCGAGTACGTGAAGAATGGTCGACAAAGAATGCCCGTAACGTAACGTAACGTAACGAACCCCGAAGGCAGTTCCGGAATTTTTTTTCTTTCCTTTTCTTTTTTATTTTCCTTTTTTTTTTAGCACAGGTCGTTTGGCGCTGTTAACCTTACTTCTCATAAGATTTCACATCTCTGGGAGCAATCCCATTTCGGTGTTCTCTCTCCAACATTTCTTCCCACCCTTATTTCTTGAGGTTACTCATATATTTCGAGAAGGAATCCGCCAAGTCAGGGAAATACTTTGGCTTGAATTGCGACGCTCACGCTCGGGGTTTCTCAAATTTTTATTTTATTTTATTTTATTTTTTTTACATTCTCATTATTTTGTGCCTACCTACTGTACTCGCTACTTGTGATGAATCAAGGTTTGATCAGATTCAACTAAAGAATCGTGAGGACAGATAAGCCGATGAATACAGAAACCTTGTACTCCACGTTGACTCGTAATATACAAAATCCCGTTTTTTCCATTGGAATAAACAGACCAGAGATCAAAGTTTACCTCATCTTCTATACACCGGCACACAAGCTCTCAGGCTTTAATATCATATCTACTCAAGTATCCGAGGACACGTATCATCATTCATCATGCTAGCCTAGCCGGGGGTGTATTATTACCAGATTTTCCCCTCTAAATCTCCCAAGTGTTATACCTAGTTCACAGAACGGTAGGAAATCGGGTTGATGCCGTAGGTGATGTGATCTTTGAATTAGAATTTGAAAGGCAAACGGATTATTATTATTATACAAAAATAATATGCTATACTTGGCAAAGGGCTGACGTTACTCGGCTAGATTAGTTCTTAGACTTTCAGAGCTGGGGATTGTAATTAGGACCTGGAATGATGATGGTATAAAGCGGCTGAATTCACACAGAGCGTTGAAAAAAAATCAAAAATTGAACATTCGATGAGATTTTTCTACAAGAACAAAACCTGGATCGATTTTCCCTAATATTTCCACGATTATCTATAACTTATCTATATAGTCGATGTTTCGAACACCTTTTTCACCCCTTCTACTGTCCGCTTTTAAACCTTTACTCTCTCTCTCTCTCTCTTCATCATGCTTCCTCTCCTCTGTTCCAACCCTATAAAGATCAACTCTAGCACGGCATGAACGTACGAGCGAACAAAAGCAATTTTATCACCATCCCGGCAAAGATGGAGCACTTTATGGGAAAATACTTCTTTAATGGCGCGTGTAGTATGTGGAGGCCGGCCATCATACTCTGGCGTTGACCCACCAGCAAAGGTTGCCGCCTAGAGCAATTATTATTCTAATCTAAATCTAACATCTTATCGTTAGTATAGTGACTACTAAGAGCCGGTTATACGGCCTACGTGAGCGTTGTATATCGCGATACGATATTTTACAATTAGTCAAGTAAGATTGTCGGAGTCTCGGTCGATCGGGGACTATAAAATTAAAAGGACTTCGTTTAATTATGTGGGCAAAAACAAACGGCACTTTCAATTAAGGGCTAATTCCAGTGATGTGGTTCTTTTAATGTTATGTTATCTCGCTTTCTTTCTAACTGTGGTAAGTGGTTGATATCAGGCTGATATAAAGGGATATTTTTAGATATTTTTGCTGGTATTAAACAGTAAACCAATTCGTATCGAAGTATTGGCGCTGAGAGAAAATTTCTACAATATTATATAAGCGTTTCGGAATTATGTATATGAAATTTTGCATAGCGTGAAGCCCGAGCAAAGAAACTTCATTTACATTGAGATATAAAATGAAATCCCCCTTGATTCATCGCTGCAGGATTTCAAATTTGAATCATTTTCATTTATATCTGAGCTTTCGCGTGCATGCATCATTTTGATGAAGGGATGGTATGTGGGAAGGTAGACCGTGTATAGGGTAAACTGCGAAATACGAAAAGGAAATTAGAAGGAAGAAAAATAAAAGTTTAGTTAATAAAACGAGATCAGCGAGTGTCTTGGCGTTGAGTTAGAGACAATTGGGATCAGAGACTAGCTTAACAAACTACTGCCGTCGCAATAAGTGGTTCTGACGCCGGGTTGTTTTTTCACTACCATCTTCGGTCCGTTTCGGTCTTGTTTTCGCTACGTTCGAAGTGACTAGCACTTTTTCTTTATTTTTCTCCGTAGCTCTGGGACACCAAGGCATGCAATCGATAGGCGATAAAACTTGTTGCTATATCCGAGGAGTTGAGCTTCGGCGAAATAACGGATTAAGGAAAAATTATTGTCTCACACTTTCAATATCAGAAGCCATTCAATAATAAGTCCACTCCTTACTCACTAAGAGTTATACGATATCGTTATTTTCCCTGAAATATAGCGAGACAATTTCTATCACATAATATCAAAATGAAGACAAGAAAATATACGAATACTGTTCGTAGTATATGCAGATCTGAAAACTGCACCATATAATTTTTCCAATGTAGAAGAGTTCGCATATTTATAAGCCGTTATTACTTATATGCAAAAAACAAAAAAAAAAAGGTACCACGTTTCCTCAGAAAATTGTTAAAGCCACAAGGCATAGGCAACAGCTGTTCGCCAACTTTGAGAAATTACCTATCCCTACAAGGCGAATAGTAAAGTAGAAAAAGTAAATCCATTTTTTGCAGTCTTTCTTTTGTGCCCCACGTATTTAGGGATCAGGATCTAAAAGGACGATGACTAAGGGTGTTTTGGGAAAAGAAGAAGATTATTTGAGCGAAAAACGAGCAGGTCTTTATCCTTACTAACGAAATCATAGTCCAAATTCACTGTCATTTAAATAATGAATTCGGTCCAGGCATACTGTGTGCTCAGGGAAAGACAGTGACTACATAAGGGGCACCGCAAGGGGCTGTAGTGGATCTGTTTGGCTTTAGAAGTTGGCCCTCCGTTGGTCGATATTCTATAATTAATTAATTTTAATTAACATTCATCTTGGCTGTCGAAGCCTCCGTGGGGACCGTGGTGGATGGCGAAGGGCTCAGGTGTGCTGCGGCCTTGCCATCGCGATGAACTTGATAACTAATCAGTGAAAATAAGAAAATTGATTTTTCTTCAATTAAACGACTCTATATTCTTAACTTTTCAACTTCCTTGAGATTCATTTGCCGGAAATAGGTGTTACCGGTGTGGACAGAATATTTTTAGCGAGTTAAAAAGCAAAAGTCGTGGTTGGGAACATCGTCATTAGTTAACCAACTTATCTATCCACTCTATCACAGAGTTATCGCGATAATTGTAAAAAGCGGCAGCTATTAACTCTATCTTTTCGTATTCGTCTTCAGATACGTACAGATAAATGAGTGACAAATAACGTTGAAACAGGTAACGGTTCGATACAAGCTATAATCTAGTTACTAGGCGAAGGTCCTGTACTACGTGTAGATAAAGGATCCCGATCCATTAAGTAAAATTACTATCCTTTCCTGCACTCAAATTTCATAATCTCTTGAGATTTTACCGGGCTGTATTCGTTGTCCTATTCACTTTGCGTTTCTGATATGGGTGTATGTGTAAAATCCCTCGTGGCATTAACGCATAGGGTAAGAGAAACCCTTGTCACTCGGGATGCAGGTTGTCGTTTGATTCGATTTTAGTTTTTAGAAATCCGTGGGGCATAGCCACAGACCTGCGACGAGAGTACAGACGATTTTTTCAAGTCATCAATTCGTGGTAATAGAATTAGTCGAATAATTTGAATACATTTAAAAATAATTACACGAACTAGGTTTGAATCCGAAAATATGGCAGTGATAAATAACGGAGAAAGATGGACGAAAAGATCGTGAATTTAGAAAACTTTACTTTTCTAAACTTGGTCTCATTAATCACTCAAGTGGTAGAAATAAATCGTCGACTGCTAATTACGGACGAAAACTTTCCCCACGAGGAAAGAAACGCGATCTTGAAATACGAAGTATTGCGCTAATTTTACCCCTCGCATTTATATTCACTCTCAGCTCGTAGCCTTGCCGGATCGTCGTCGCCAATGTTTATTAGTCGTATAATCCTAGAAACAAAAGGACTAAATTCTACTCCCCCGTCATACAGCACAATACCCTACGGCAGACACCCCTTTAACCATGGTCAAATTAATATTATCACGGTGATACCACGCGCTGTGTATATTGGCGTAACCTTTGTACTCCCAATGCTCTGAAATACGTGCTATTTATAAGCAGACCATGAGCGGATACATGAGCTCATCGTTATTCTCGATAATGTTTACTCCGAAATTTGTTCTCGTGGAAAAAAAAGTACTTTAAATAATTAGAAAAGGCAAAATTGGAGACCAATGTGCGGAATTAAAACGTTTTGTACATAAATTGTACTTGTGAATAAATGGAGAAGAATTTGAAAGAGTGGAACCAAATTTTAAACACGAAAGCTGACGTGCCTAAAAGAGTCTTGTGGGTCAAGGCTTCAAGGCCACTCATTCGCATATTCAAACCCCTGACTGTGATCATTGGGTCGCTTTGGTCTCCTGCGGAGTTTCTCTTTCTGCTCGTGATGAAAGGCTTCGTAGGTTGATGTAAAACGTAGAATATACGAACGACAGAATCAAGGTAGAAAAAGTAGGGAAGAAAAGAAGCATGGAAACGAGGGAAAGACGGGGTTGGAAGGCAAGAAGAAGAGGCTGAACGACGGCTTGTTTTTGTACGAAAAAGCTTCGAAGTCTCGACACGTCCTCCACCCGAACCCCCCTGCAAGCGCAATCAAATAGGTGGCGGTACAGACTCCCGCACGACTGATGGCAAAATTATTCACGGCTTAAGGAAATTGTTTATTCGGCACGAATTGCTCCGAAATCTGTTAGTTATCTAATAGCGTTTTCGATTTGCTGCCCTCAGTGCGCATTGAGTGCATTTTCCCTAATTTCCAACCAATAACAAGACTGGGTTACTAGGGAAAGTGCATTCAGTGCGTACTGAGGGCAGCAAATCGAAAACGCTATTAGATACAGTCTCACAATCGAGGACAATATTCTGCTGATTGTTAAGTGACAACAGTCTTTATCTTCGATATCAGCATCGAGTAAAATCTATTGATCCAATTACGAGACACCAATCGTTGCTTATATGTTCATGGATTGTTAAATAATCCAATGTAAGTCGAGGATCGGTTCTTATATACTTTCTGCGCAAGGCAGAATGAAGTGTAAAGTAAGTATGTAAGGATATACCTTATGTCTCATTCAGCCTAATAATGAATGATTTAAAGTGGTTCAATTTCGCAGAGGTTAATTAATTTGAAATCGATTAAAGCATTAGCTTCTTCACCTGCATTTCATACGAGATGATTTTTGTATTCGTTGAGAAACCTGTTGTTCCAATTGTATCGTCGAAAAAGACCGATCAACGGGTCTTTCTTGTTTACTCGAATATCCCCAAAGAGAGAGAGAGAGAGTAGGTAGGTACGTACTTTATTTCTTTGCTCGGAGAATGAAATTCCCAATTTTCTTCTTTTTCTACTTCGTACGAAGACGGGAGATCGATCAAGTCTCTTGCCTCTTAGTAAACGAACAGTTTCACCCCGTAACCCAACACGTGAGTATATAATACAATAGAAATGTCTCGTCGTGTATTGTACCGTAGGTATACGTATGTATATACGTTCCTAATAGAACCAAAAGGTCTCAGCCAGCTAGAAAGCGAAGGCAACTAGATTAGAGATATGTTTTGTGTAAACCAACCATATATATCCCATGAAAATTGGACAGTGACATAAAAGCTTGCCATGGAGCAGAGAAATATTATCCGAGAAACAAATGACGCTTGATAATTGCCAACTATATTTGAATGGATAACACGAGTGCCTTTCGAGAATATTGGATTATAGCTTGCCACAATCAAATTGGCAAGATTCTAAGCCAAATTTTTTGTCCGGGAACACTTTGGATGGGAATTAAAGGCAGTAAACTTAATATCCAAATTGCAATTAGTTATTATTTAATAAGCAGCATTCTTAGGTCCCTCTTGTACTTTGCAAGGGTCAAATACCGATCGGATGACCAATTGTTCTCTGATTTCTGTGCTTCTCTATCTTCCTCGAAATTGGACAACTTGCCAGCCTGATACTTGTGTCCAACGAGCGAGGGATTCCCCTCTTTCGTACTTGAGCTTGTCCCGACCAATTGAACGCAAGTTTCCCCCGCGTGCTTGTAAAGAGTGTAAATAGCGCGTGAGGAAATCCATCGATCGAAACACTCATCCTCCGGGATCTTCTTGCTTTTTTCATTGCCTTTCCTTCTACTATCTCCATCTTCTTCATGCTCGCCTCTGACCTATCGATCCAGGGACCCGGCGAGCGGTTGACCAGCCTAGCTGTTCACTCGTGATAATCCTCTGTCCTTCCATCGCACTAGCTAGGTACTAAATTACTTTCGAACCCTTCGTTCTCTTTCTCTTGTGTCTCTTTGAAGCGCGGCGCAGGATGATTTTGAAGGTTGACATATAATCTTTGACTTCTTAAGTAGGAAAAACTTTAATCTGACATGAGAACAGAAGGTATTTCTCGTGCCTTGGGGGTGAAAAGATTATTTATTTTTGAACGAAAAGTTGCGATCGCTACTTGTTGGGACAATTTAATATTTTACTTGCGTCAATTTTACTTTTTTTTTTCTTCTTCTTTATTACCAGACAATTTGATAAAGGTTTTTCTTAGCAAAGCAAATTTTATTCACCGTAAATTGAGACTCACGAAATTTTCAATAAATAAAAATCGCGTAGATGTAGAGAAGAAAGTGAAAATTTACAAGATGGGTCTTAGTCTGTTGAAGTTTCAAGACTATTCTGTCATAATATTATACAACTATGTCCGTGGTACAACGCGAAATACTAAACAATGCTCGTTATGTAACGATATATTAATAGCACGAGTTGTAAGCCGGTCCTATATGTAAGCCATCGAATGTTTACTCGAAACACGACCGGATATATACCTCAAATCTTTTTTGAGGATGAATGAGGATGAATTTTCGAGAATAAACCTTGCCGAGGTTTACGCATAAATCAATCATGACCGCCACCAGCTTGAAAACTTGGCAGTAAAACTCTGAGGGAAATAAATATTTTCAAGTTATGTGTTTGCAAATAAAAACCTCATCTTCAACAAGCCATTAATTTGATCTTCTTGCACCGAGCTGTAAATGTATATTGTGGTTTTATCATAATCTCGTTCTCATTTCAACGTTTAGAATTTGAAAATCTACGAGTGGATTGAGTTACAGCCGTCTTCTTTTTTAATCATAACCTTTTATCTCGCCATCGCTTTCAGGGTTTTGTTACAATTTCATCAGTTCTCCCTTTCCCTATAGAATACCGGGGATAATAATTTATCAAAGAAGGATTTGGTGTTTGATTTTGCTCGGTTGAATTTGAATTTGTCCGAAAATAAAGTGATATAAACCAGAGAGTGGTTTGGGTAATACCAACAGTATGGCCTTAACGAGATTCATTAAAATATACGCCGCTTGTATCTGTCTGGAAATAATACGATTTTGCTCAGCTTCTGATTACCACAATTTATTAATTGATTAATTTAACTTCAACACTTTCGTGGCCCCAGGCTGTGTTTTTTAATCTCTGAATAAAGACATAAATCACGTTTTACTGTCCCAAGATAAACCACGTCCCTGGTATCATTCGGTTGTTGAACAATCAACGCGCTTTCATTTTTTAATATATTTTTATTTTTCAAGTCACTTGAATTTTAAAGCTGCCCTCTTTTGTTAATGGTAAGTCATTAACCGTACGACTGAGCGCATAAATTAAAAACGTGAAAAATATTTTTCTTCAATTTTTCTGTGACCACCGCGTCGTCTAATGACCTGATCAGTTATACTGGCCAACAGTTAATGGTTAAGCCAGAGTTTGTTGAGTAGTCGAAGTCACGCGATGGCCAGACGTTCACCTCTGCATAGCCCAAGAGACTAGAATCGAAGGAGCGCGTTTCCACATAAACCCAGTACACATAGCTGTTGGAAAACTTGGAAATTCTATGCGAAACCGGAGTTGCACGTGTCTTTGGTTTAACGATTCACTTAGCAAGTTGACCAAATGGAAGTCGTTGTCACGGCTCTATAAAGGCTATGAGAACACGAGCGCAAAGTGAAATGAAAACGGATTATAAATCTAGAAAGAAAAAGCCTGCGTGCAAAGCTGTAAGGGAAAAAAATCCTAAAAACAAGAAATTATCGTCCCACTCCCACCTCTCCGCAGTGCCTACTTATATCCATACGTGTCTCACGCAGCCAGCTATATGCACTGAAGATATAGAATTTAGCGAGTATAGTATAACACTTTCCCTAACAATGGTGAATTCACCCGCGTCATTAAAACTCTGCACCTAACCTTATATCCGGTAGCTATTATACTTTGTGCACACCGAGCGAGCAGAAAATGAAGTTCCTTTGTCAAAAGATAAGCTGCTGCGTGTCGAGTGGCTCAAAGCTGAAAAGATGATGAGAAACGAGCCGAAAACATACTGCAGACTGTAGGTAGTACTGGCCATAGGACTTAGGTATGTAGATAAGTCTTTCTCAACGGTCTTTACCGCAATTGTTACCTCTGGCGAGGGAGGTGTTGCATTCGTGGTTTTGCCTCTGGTTTCATCCCCGAAGAAAACAGGTCGACGTTTGCACTGCATATAGGTACATATATACCGAGATATACGCTCAGCTTACTGAGCGAGGGATGGAATGGGATGGAATGGGATGGAATGGGATGGGATGGAGCCGAGCAACAGGGTGCCCCTAGATCTCTGACATTTCAATATACGTACACTCCACATGCGCGCGTATATGCATATATGGGAGATACGCGGATTACACCCGAACGCATATAGTGGAATATGTGCACGTATGGAGAGGTATTGCAATTCGATCTAGACACAAGTGTCGGGCTTTGAATCACTTCAGTATTATACCCGCAGCTACTAATAACATCTGCATACAATTTCCCAGCTCGTGTTTTCAGTTTTACTGAAATCTCTCGTATTATGGTATGTGGTAAGCTGAGCTGTGATTCCGTTGGTATTCTAGCCGGTTTGATCGAGTTCGGATTTCGTTAGAGAACCGCCTACGTTTGAGTTAGCAGAACCAACGATTCAGGAAATCAAAGCACTCTTGAATACCAAACAGAATGTGATGAAAGGAAGCTGACATGTGTTAACATCGTCAGATGCGGGCTTAGCTAATTTTATAATCCATGTGTGAAGAATAGAAATTCTTTCCAGCTGGGTAATTAATTGATTGCTTTTGATTAATCGATTAAAAAATGTCAGGAAACTCGTTAATTTTATTGTTAAAAGAAGCCATGTCACTTGTTTACGGAGAATTGATGAATTACGTTATTTAAAACGGCACGAATAATTGTTGCGTGGGCGCAAGTTGCTTTTGTGCGATATTAAGTTGTTAATTAAGATGAGAATGTCTTGCGAAAGATTGTGAAATAATTTCAATTAAATTCCAGGCGTCATTCATAGTGATTATAAAAGGGATATTACCAAGACTTTATCTTACCAAGTAGGTGGCGTTAAACCGTCGACGATATACCAAGATCCAAGTCTTAGGGAGCGGAGAATCACCGGAGGATATAAACCTACTTTACTAGTTGCGCACTGAATAAAACGATAAAAATCACTCTTGCTAGGTATTCTGAACACTAACAACAAGATGATGGCAAGTATACATTCCCGTCGACATAAATCGTCTTGAAAGACTTCTGGAAAGAAATCTAGTCGAGGTCCAGTCAAAGGTAGCAAAAATAACTCTCCAAACTCAGAATCAAAAATTACGAACGATAAAGAATATTTAAAACCGTCAATCGCTCACGAAGAACGGAGCGAATCCATTTATTTATTAATATGCGCGAATTTCGCTGATGTAATGTCAGCATAAAAAAGAAATCACTGCAGACTTCTGAAGCGATGGCTATCGGATTTAACATACCAACCCATAACATACCTTAAACCTATTTCTATTATACATTATATACTATATGTGAAAGTTAATTGTACCACTTTGACATTTAGTTTAGATCGATTGAATATTTTCGTGCGCACAAATTGAGCAAGAAATAAACCATTAAAAAGAATGTAAGGTAAGCACGAAGAACGATTGAATAATGTGAAGTGGCTGAAAACTTATAAACTTCCTTTTTTTTTCTTTTCGGCTTGTTGAAAAAACGAAGCACCATTTTTTGAATGTTAGTCATATATTTAGATATGAATCAAATGGTATATTTTTGGAAAAATAATCAGCCCTCTCGCGTTGAAGATACTTCAGTATAATTGCGATCAGTTGATAGTGCGAAAAGCGTAGTAATTATATGAGTCTGAATCGCGAAGGTGAACAATATGCTAAATAAATGGATATCCTAAAAAGTTTTTATTTACCGATGGATCAGGCCCGCCTATAGCTAGCCTCATTCGTATGCTTTGAAAATAATTACACAGTTCTTGTTCACGCAGGTGCCAGATGACAAGTTTGCATGACTCTTCGACGTATCATGACTTATTCGGAACCGAAAATAACTCGTAGTTTTATAATATGGCTATTTAGTTAAATTATACCATTAACGTCACGGTAACTAGATTCTCAACTTATCAAAGGCCCTGACCATACATTTTATAGTTGTGTAGTTTTTGATCTAAAGATTGCTTATAATTCTAAACGTCAGTAAGCCACACAAAGATGTGTGGAAATGATGCAGAGTTTATGGTATAAAACTGATCAACATCGCTAACGGGGTGATTAGTGTTCCCGCGATCGTTACTAACAGAACTTAGAAGTATACATCCGTAGATATTAAACCGTGGACATTTATCGTTCGCGAGGTACACGTACTCAACGTCTCAACAAATCGTTGAAAATATCAAGCTTATCGTGTAAATATTTGTTCCTGTTTCATTATGTACATATTTTTCAAGCACGGCTTATGTTAGCTTCAAACATGCGTGCACAATATACCCTAAATTTCTCACTTTTCGTTCCTGTAGAAATCAAGTTACATAACTATCCGAATAATTAGTCAAAAATACGATACAGAATACTGTATGAGTAGGAATAAAACGAGAAAAATTATTTGTGGTTCCTTCGAACGATACAAAATCTGTTAATTATATCATCTCGTATCCCTCGATGACAGAAATTCAAATAAACCTCAAAATCTTGTCAATTGGATGCTACGGAACTTAGCACACCGCATAGCGACTTTATTCAGTAATATAAAGTATGAAGTCAACGAGGCGACAAAATTTAACTCAATTGCCTCTGAGTCTGCGTTTATGTTCATGAGCTAATTACACATTTTGATGAGTAAATTAAAAATTCTTGTACACCCTAATCGGCAGTAGCAGTTCCTGTCTTTTTATTACTTTGAAAAAGTTTTGTGTGTGAGTGTGTGTGTGTGTGTGGAGGAGGATGGGCGTAGATGTGTCCTTATCCGTAGAAAGCCACGCGAAGCTTTCATATTTTTTTAAACGATTACCTGTCAGGTGTCTTAGGGAAGTCTGGCACTGCGACGGTCGTACGTGAGTATTCAACCGTTTACATACGTTACTGGTAACGATGTATAAAGAAAAAGAAAGAGGAAAAAAAAATTACTTGTCAGTTTAACAAGCTAAAATCCCCCGAGGCGTGGAGTAGGAATTATTTACAACTTTTATCGCGATTATATGAGGCGTGACGTCACAGCGTATAACACCAATATACCTATTATCGTTAAAAACGCATAAAGGCTTGTGAATTTATTTGAAATTTTAAATCTGTAAATTTTCTTGAATATCACCTACAAGAAAAGGTCCGCAAGTTTATTTAATCGCACAAGCGAAAGCTCACCGTAAGAAATATAACGATCATCAACGATATCGCGCATTTGAGAATGATGGTGAAGTGCATCTCAAGTTTTTCCATCATATTTTCACACCCACACAATTAATCCGCACAATCGATATTTCGCGTCGAATGAAAACCTCGGCCCGATACGAAGGAGCCTTATCAAGGTTGCCAAGAGCTACGGATATCACGGCGTTGAACAGGGGGCGAGGATCCGTAGTAAAGGAGGACAGTGCAGTGAGAATGGAACTTCATGGAAAATGAGTGGTGAGTCTCGTACTACATGAATAACTCGTCGTAAAGAATATAATTACAAAAAATGCATAGAAGTATTCGTTAGACCACAGGTCCTTCTCTGCTCCTGTTTTATCTCACTCTCTGTGGAATTCTGCCACATCTTTGAATGGTGGATAAACAAATTATTATAAAGAGTTTGGTGGGTTAATCAAGGAACTGGACAAAATTTCTGCTTTCTTTGCCAACTCTTAGAGCAGAAAACAAATATTCACTTGCAATCGAATGCCCCATGTTCCTTGTCATTTTTTTACATCACAGAGAACTGATTCATGCGGTCATCGGGACCTCCCACTTCATTTATTTCTCAATAATTAATCTTTTCAATATTTTTAATTCCTCCAGTGAGGCAATAAAAGGGGGGGAAACCTTTAGCTGGAAAGGATTTATGGCTCCTTTGATAATCCTTTGCGAAAGGAAGGAAATGGTATATCCTTTTCCTGACAAAGCACCTAGTGATCTAGAAAAAAAAGGAAAAGTTAAAAAATTCTTCTAAAATGAAAATTCACTAGCTGGCTGCATCAGTGATGAAACTCGAGTCTCTCTAGTTGCAACGTTATAATTATTACATGGATACAGGTATATCGAATCGTGGGTGGAATAGAATTTCGGTTACATTACCCGATTTGAAATAAATTTTCCCCGTTCCCAATCGTCGAAATAGCGTATCTACACAACCCAAAAGGCCAATAACGAACGAGCCTTAGGAGTACCGTATGAATAAAGTCTTTGGCCCATATTTTTCACTTGAAAGATTGGACTCCTGAGTCAGTTCGAATGTGCTGACTTATAGATTACGATATACCTACTTGATGTGCGTATAATGTATATCTATGTTTCAGTCCCTCCAACCCCATACTGCCCCCCACACACGTATATTTATTTTTCTCCAGAAGCAATTATGTTTGCTTTACCAGGCTGGGTTATACTCCATCAAAATTGAGTGAATAATACGGCGGTATTGATTTTCAAATTAGACAGGTTTCCCGGCTGACCATCCGAACAGTATTACCACTTAATTCACTTTATGAAATGAAGGGTGACCCCTTTCTTCCGCTAGTGATCTGAAGAGTACCATGACGTGTTTATAGTCCATGTCGATATCGCTATAATATCGGAATCCAATAACGAAAAGTAGTAAAATAACTACATAGTGTATGGCAGAATTCGATCGCGTAGATTCAGTAGATTGTACAAATTTTCTTCAATATTTATTACCTCGACGGTATAACTCGTCGAAGTTTATTATTCACGAATCTAATGCAGCAGCCCAAGTTTCAACGTTGGTGTTTCAGGTTCGAATTTCTTATCGAAGTCAATTCTATATTGATAAGATGCAAGTAGAATAGGATATTCTATACACTCGCTTGGGGTTTGGCTATTATACTCCGAGCTATTGTCACTGTCATTACCCATAAGAATTAATCTCTCACTCGTATAGGCTATCAATTATCCCGGAAAAACACTAGAAAGTGAAGAGGGATAAACCACGTTCTTCCTTGTTTAGAAGCCGAGAACCGTAGCCTACTTTCTTCCCCAAAGGGCATGACATAATACTGTGCATTAATAATGTGATATCTATTCGCGGTCTTGGCACCATTAGGCAGCAAAGGGTGTCGCCATACAAAAAAGACGGAAAAAAATTAATAGTCGATTAGAATTATCCACCGAAAAATCCATCAGCGTTAGACTGTCGTGAATATAAAATAAGTATAAACGAAAGAATAAAATAATAGTAAATATGACCCGTGAAAAAATTCGATATAATTATTAGTCTTTTGATTTAATGGCAAATAGAAGGCAAAATATTCTGAATACGTCAGCCGAATGATATTATTACGCTCTGTTTGAGTTGATTTATACAGTACAAGGCGTCGCCTATAGTGCTGTATAGAACAGAGTACAGACAGAAAGATAAAGGGTAGAAGCTCTGGCTAATTAGAGAAATATCCGATTCTCCCGAGTATTGCAGTAATTACAGATTAGTAATTAAGCATATCCAACTTCTCCTGTGAAGAAAGAGAAAGCATATTTCATTCGGTTTGTCGTTCAATATTTGTTCAGTTTCTTCTGCCCATCCGAAGAAAAATTCACGGGTGTAAAAATCCGGGGCTGAGGATAATTATTATTGTTTAAAGTTAAATGCTCGCCCCATACCGAAGACGCGTCTGGACATAGAATGTTGAGCAGTACAGATATATCTATACTCGTAGAATATATTTTACGCATAAATCCTTAATCTGGGTTGAAAGTTTTCGAAGAAATCTATACTGACTCAAAAATGGACAGGAAGATTGACATATGGTATACAGATGTTCAGTGATAGATACCATTCCGTAAAATCTCTATCGTAGCACCAAACTCAAACAGCACCTGGAATCTAATGGGGTCTTAATCAGTTCTAGGCGCGGCCCTGATTGTAGATCATAATTAATAATTCTCAATATCTACAGTCTCTTTGTTAGCCAGGTATAAATATATTAGGAAATTTTCTTCGCAGCTGGAAATTCCCTGCTATATAAAATCAGACTTCACAATTTCAAGACACACGGACAATGTTCGAATCGATTTTAAAACCGTCGTTCTGTTTGCCTGTCTGTAGACTGTCGCTGTTTTATTTCATTTCACAGTAATTTACCTACAAAGTGTCCTCTGTTCGTCACTCTACCGGACTGAGCTAATTCGTGTGCCATTCCGCTGTTTTACATCCATGTGATGGATCTGCAAACGAAAAGGCATTGCCAGCTGGGATCGGCACATGAAGGTTATTCGATAACTTGGGCTCGTTTTTAGCCGACATTCTACAGTCGATATTAAAATTAGGGTGAAAACTTAAGTTTTCAATATTTGATCCAAATTGAAAGAACCCCGGAGTCTATTCCGCTTCATATCCATTTGGTATTTAGATCTTTTCTCATTGAACGAACAATGTCAATGTCGTTAATCGTATTCCGAGTACCTTAATTAAAGGTCTCTTACACCCGCATGATCACTCGTTTAAGGTGATTAAATTTACATCAGTTCTTTAAGAATTCCATGTAGTTTCTGAAGCTTATTCCCACGAAGCTTGTACCCTTATCGTATGATATCGTACCTCCATCAGTTATGAATTTTTAAACTCCACATCTTCCTTGCCATAATTTTCTTCTTCCCAGGAATTTTGCTACGAAATTTATTCTAACATTTCGAAAAACTTACCCGTGTGCACCTATAATCCGAGTGTATCGGAAATGTCGAGTGGTAAACATGTATACCTATTCCTAACGATAAAATCATTCTATGCAAATCGGCGAATATCTTCGCTAATTTGTGTCGTTTTTCACCCATTTTATTTAGCACACAACCAACTCAACGGAGAACCAAAATACGGGCATTCCAACGCAAGCTGCCAGAATTTAAGGAATGTAATTAATCCGTATGTATAATCGGCTAGTATTACACGTGAAATTAGTACGGCAGGGGCGTATGTTTTTTTCTTGATAATGAAGGAAATATAATTTTCGAAACAATTATAGTCAAGGAAATAAACATGTCATTTAGGCCAGAGGGTTTGGTAAAACTTACACTTTGAAGGGATTGGAATAATTTACGAATCGCGAACGAAATTCTAATCGACAAGACGTGGACGTATAATCGTACCCTTGTACCTAATTAATTCATTCGAAGTGGTACCCGGACGGGTTTGAGTATGGAAAACACTTTGCTGGCTAGGGTCAACGCATTTCGGAAGCATCTCGTCCCTGTTCAGATCTCCGTAGTAGACCTGGGAGGCTATTAATGGTCCAGGCCTCGCTTATGTATCTTTGTGTATATGTGCGGAAATAAGACAGTGAATTCACCTGAAACGCAAATGCGTTATTTGCATATCGCCTAAAATCGCTGGATGTTCTGTATTTGTTTTATCTAACAGAATATAAATGTGTACAGTGTTAATTAAAGTTAGAGTAAATTCACGGTTAAATTAATCGGTCAAGTCCGACTCCAATTTCTGCGAATATACCTACGCACCTACCGGATGAGGGTAATTTAAGAAAGCCAATTGGCAAATTTTATTTCCGTGCTAAACGTAATTCCAGACTCTCTCAAGCCGCTTTCTAATTAAAAAAAAAGCTGTTTAAACGACGACCACTCTGTACAGGCAAGAAATTAACTGACACTAATTCAGAGGCAGATAATAAAAGGATACGTATATCCACTTGGCTTCAAAATATTTCAGGATGTAAGCTACGAATTAATACTTACGATGTATTTCATTCTATAAAGCGAAGCTCGGTTCCTAATAATCGAAGAAAAATACATCATATAACACGAAACGGTCTTCGCCCAGGGAAATTTCGTTGCTTAAGGTTTAATTAATGACAGTAGTTTCGATTTCTATTTATAAATGAACTCTATGATTCGTATATACCTATACTAAGGCGTCAACGTTACAGGGGGTAACAAAGGGCACGTTGGATTGAATTGAATGGAATTGAAAGGTGTTGGCGTGATTCAGACGCGTTTGAAACCGGCCTTGGATCTCGCTATCGAATCGGAAGTCCAGAAGAATTGGTTACAAGGGTTGATTGGCCTAAAAAAGTATCAGAAAACAAGTCGAAAAATATCAGTGAGATAAATATAGTCGGAGGAAGACCCGTACAGAATTGATTTCTTTGTCTCGGTCGAGTGCTGTTTTTGGTAATTAACGTTGAAAAATAATTAACGAAGCGAAGCCTCCCGTTGGGCTTTAGGCTTTCACGAGTTTGCCTCCAAACTCAAGAGCCAGATTAATTTTACCCTCACTGCTTATAGATTCGTGGTAAAGATATTATACCTACGTATAGTCTCGACGGTTAAAGTTCTACCTAAATAAGCGTATTCATTTGACGACCACAATGGTAGTCGACTTGTAAATGTATTACTGTTCACCACATGTAGTCATGTGTTAACGGAAATACCTTACCTGCATCGAACTGAACTCGTCATATTCCATTTTTTTATTTTCTACTGCCAATAAATGATTATAACTATGGCGGTTGAGTATCGGTATTGATACAGCGCATGCCATGTCACGTTTAGAAGAGGCACTTATGAAACCCAACCATTCATTGCGAATCCTTGACTGTATATCGCTGTAAATACGGAATTCAATTTGATTCAACTATTTGCCGTGAAATTGTGTTTATAAATGTATTTGTGCTAATCGCAATTTTGAATAACTGCATATGAAGGGTGAAAAGTGTGAACTGTACTTTGTACCCGTGTATATGTATAAGGGTGTAATTTCTCTTCAATTTACAGTTCTATTAAATCTATTGTGTCTAGTCGACGATTGAAAACCACGAAATTTGACAAATTCTAAAGTAGCATTAATCGACTCGTGGTTTTTCAATTCAAATAATCCCAGTAAGCGAAAACGAATACAGCAATAAAATTATATTCCAAACGATTCCGTATTGAAACAAATTACAAGGAATTGAAACTGACGTATATTCGGAGTTTGGACAAATGGGATTCATCAATCCATTCTAGTGTATTGGGACCCGTGAAACGATAGATTTTATTTCTCATCTCATCCTGACTATGGGATAGATAATCGTTAACGAATTTCAATGGGATTAAAACCATTATCAAAATTTTTGCTTCGGAATTCTTTTCTCATAAGTTTTCAGAAAATTTATTCAATCATTTGGACGCTTTTAAAGACAAATTATTTTCACTCGACAACTTCGTCAGCAAATTTACGTTAATTTCGTTAATTATAATGTAGGTAGGTGCGTTATGCATGCGCGCATGATAATTATGTACAACGTGCACTTGGGCTGACCGCACGTGGTCTGTACTACTTCGAAGTAGTTGTGGCCTCTTCGAGCTGACGATCAGCCCAATAGACGCTTTGGCTCAGGTATATAGCCTACCGAGAGTATAGTTCTTGGGTGATACAATTTAGATACGTCCGTAGGTGATTTGGAAAGTACTTAAATGAACATTTAGACGCCCGAGTTTGATCCAGGAGACGTTAAAATGGAATTAAATAGTTACTAGGCAATTATTATTTCGCTTTAGTTCGACCATAAAATTGATTTGATTTAGGAATTGATTTCGGTGCTAATAGGAATGAAAATAGTTCAAACTATTCTATAAAAATATATAAGAATCAAAGTGTAGTTTTAGTGGACAGATAATATTTCCATGAGTAAATAGCTACGTGTCGTATTTCGCGATGAAGGTGTGAAATTTTGTCGAATGTTAAGTTCGTTGAAGTACGATAGATAAATTTTCATTGCTGTAAAATAAATTTTGCGGTCGAAAGCGCCTTTATCGTGATGAACAACGGTTTCATTTTTAGCGTTTCACCTTTCTGTGACGTGGCAGGAATCTGAAAATTTGAAAGGATGTTGAAAGTAGGTATATAGCTTTCAAAGCAGAAAACATTCGACAACGGATATACTCCTTCCATTTTCTCATTGACATTCTGTTCACCGGCTCATTTTTTTTTTTTCTTTTTTTTTAGATTACCTCTCTTCTCTCATGAATAACACATGCAAAATCGTACACGCGCATATCTATCTACTATATATTATCACTTCCGAAAGATTATCATCCGACTTCCTATATCTTATAATCAGATTTCCTCTCGAATCAAGACTATGCCAAGAATAGATATCCACATAGTCCCTAGCTAGCTGGCACTCGCGCAGCAACCGGAAGCGAATTGGCTCTGTCGAAGTGAAACTGGCCGGGAACGACGTGACCAGGGATGGCTAAGAGTTCCCCGGGGTGCCTAGCAACAGGTTGCTACCCTAAAACTCCCTCCTCTCTTCTCTTCTCTTCTCTTCTCTTCACTTCTCTTCACTTCTCTCCTCTTTGCTTCTCTCTAGTCTCTAGCGCTAGCTATATAATATTCGCAATAGCTTTCGTCTCCTTCCTACAAAAGTAGTTATACATAGATATACATACGTGTATGGCAGAGGTAAAACCTACACACGTAGCCGCAAATACGTGCAGACCTCGTCGTACATAACCAAATGCTTATGTAAACGTTATTGTGCAGTTAAATTATCATAATTTGTCATTCCCCTTTTCGGCGAGGGCTGCTATTTATCCCTTACACAAGGGCGGAGAGCGAGTCAGAGACGGGCGAGCGATATTACTTATTACTTTTTACAGCTTATGGTAAAAAATTCACTTAAGAGTGTCACAGTAATGATATAGCAGAACAGAGAAATCCAGTTCTGCGAGTCACGGCTGAAAACGACAAATGACATTGCGAAATAATTAGCTCATGTAGTTGACCGATGCAAATCGTCGATTCAAATTTGAAGAAAAAAAAAGTATAAATTTCATTTATATGAGATAGAAAATCAAGCTTGTTTTCACATAAATGCTCGCATAAATGGAAGCTCGGAATATTTCTATGAGAATTTAAATCGAGTTGAATAGTATATCAGGAACGATAAAGTTCTGGGAAGAAGGTTTTAGATGAAGAAACCGAAAGCGAAAACTATCCGACGCAATTTTCTTGGTATGGAAGTGTTCAATTCTACAACTACTTCGTTCTGAGGGAAACTAATTTCCCCAGTTCTAGTCTCGACTCTACCCGCAGCTTTAGAGATTGGCTAACTCATTTGTCACCTTGCTAACTTCCGCCAGGGTATTTCCTCGTAAATACCATTGCTACCCGGTGGTATATCTGAAATACGACTTCCGGTATTCTATATCGATACTATTCGACTTCGATAAAAGCAATTAGGCGCAAAACTGGGCAGACTCAAGTTTCTACGCGGGAGGTAGTAGATCTAGTGTTATATATCGACATGTTTCAAGGCAGGATGTAAAAGCCGACGTATAGTTAATGTACCAGTAACTTAACTTTAAGGAACTTGTAATGAGATTCAAAACTTGATACTCGTCGTTCGATACGCCACCTAGCATGGCACACCCTTCGGATTCATGTTCGCATATTTTATCTTTTTTCAACCTAATTATATCCTGCAACTCTTCAGAGACTTTTGATGTTTACTGAGTTTACGATACCCTGACGCGCCTTGTGCTTATATTAGGTACTATATTCACAGAATAGAAGTTAGAACAGATATAGCAGAAGATCGATATTTCCATATCGTAATGACCGGAGTGTTTCATTATCATTATTTTTTACCTCAACGAATAAAGTTCCGTTTATCCAGTTGTATCCGGCAAATAAAGTCAATTTTTTTCGGCCATACAGAAAAATAACGATGTATGTATGGTCCTCATAATGCAGGCTTGTAATACACATTTGAATTTTGATGATGGAGAAATTCGTATCTTCCTGCAATAACCTCAGGTCAGCTTGTAATTGTTATATACGTTTTATCATCGACAGTAAAAAATAATGTACACCGATTATTTGATGTTTCAACCGCAGAGATCCGGGTGTTTTATACGCAAAGAGAATACAGAGCTTTTATTGTTCGTGATTTTTCCATTATATCTGAGCTTAATTGACTTTCTCCGAGTTGAAGAGTCTTTACAAGAAAAACAAACTCGGAATTAATATATACGAAATAATTAACAACGATTAAAGGTATAAACAAGTTTGGTGATTTTAGCCAAAGGAAATTCGTATTCCGTATATTTTATTCCGGTTCAAGAACCGTTTCTATTGGCAACCCGCATACCTAATGCCATGCTCCCTCCTTGATAATCCTCGTGAATGCAAGCTGTTTATTTGCATCTGCGATAAATAAGACGCAAAAACAAGAATGAGAAAGCACAGAAATAGAGAATTAAGCACTAAAGAATTAGACAGAAGGAACTTGGGGTAAAAATGAATCTAGGGCAGATAATCGCCGATAAAAGGTGGACAAGAAACAATGCCTAGCGTGCGGCCACTGGTAAGGCATTCTAAGGAAAACTGGACACGCAGCTTGACAAACGGACGGACTAACAGAACCCTAAAGCTTTACACTTTGACAAAAACCTTAATTCCATGCGCATTATAAATCGGGAACATTAATTATTCGACTCTTTAACTTTCTTCCCTATATTTCCACACTCTGCGAAGAGGAGTCAGGCCATTCACGGCTAAAACGTGAAGATTGTATATCGAGATATTCATAGATATAGGCCAATATTTCTTAGGCCGTGGGTTTCGAAGTCAGAATGAATTTCAGTTTTATCTGAAAAAAGCTTCGATAAATAGAGATAAAATGAGTGAGCAACGTGAGAGTAAAAAATCTTGAACCAAGGCGCGTTTGAAAATGACAGCTAAGTAAATGTAATAAAACATTCACTGGCAACCACGCGTGAAATTTACCCTAGAAATAATTGTGTGGTAATTCGACAATTAGAAATTCAGATTTGTTGCCGAAGTCTTGACGCAATCTTCTGACTCCCTCGATCAACTTTCCCTGCTTATCTTTGTATAAATTCACAGTACGTATCCTACAACATTTTTCAAGCATAAAAATCGACCCTCTTTTTCTTCCCACACAAACGAAATATACTTCGAAAATTCCGGCGGAAGCATACAAGAAAAAAAAGGAATGAGAAAAGTAAGTCCGAGTTATCAAAGCGGCGGAGTTACTAAAATTTCGATCATTAGGAATGAGGATAGAACTTTGTATAAAGCAGAGGCCTGATATAGCGAGACGATGATTAATTAGGATTTCGGCGAGGAATTCATTTTTCACCTTTATATCCTGAACGGAAATTCATGGTGTTTTTTTACAGGGTTGAAATTTTGCAAATTTCTGATATTATTATAAACTTGGATCTTTTTTGTGGACCAGGATGTTGGGCGGCGTTGCAGGCCGACACATGTCTACGCGCCGAAGGGGCAGCAGCCCCATGGTGCGCGGAGGCGCGGGCCCAATGCCCTACGGAGCCCAATTGCTCCCGGGGGACGCTGGCGCGGTACCTCCGGACGGGCCCAGGTACACTCGACGACGCCGGGCTGTCACCACCAGCGATCACAAAAGCTGTGCCCTTATACAGACCAGGCTTAAGCTGGGCGACATTATGTGAGTATGCACAATATGTGAATGACATTGATTTAATGATTTGTTTCCGTCACTTTTACACACGTGTTTGCCAGAACTGAAAATAATATGTAAAAGGCTAAAAAGTATACGTTTTTCCATGTTTTGTACAATCTCATATGACTTGTTATCGGTGGAGGAGGATTCGAAGAACTCATGAGATCGGGTACTTCGTAGGATTTTTCAAAAATAAAAATAGTATATAGGTATAGCAGTGAATGAAAAATCATAGGGATATGAATTTAACACGATATTTGCAACGCGTTCGAAATTAGGTACACATTGCTCAAATGCCCCAGTGCTTGATCTTGCCGTAGGCTGCCCGTTTCTGAATTCGATTGACTAACATTCATTATTAAAGCATTGATGAAAAGCAGCATAATTTAGCCAAGTTTTGTACAAACAAGTACGCGAATCAGGGAGTTAATACATCATTGAGATCCTCCGAAACAAATCTGGAAGTTGTTGCCTTCGTATAATTAAAAGGAAAGTCTAACGATGTTAACGATGTTTAAGAGTCTTTAGTCTTCATCGAACAAGGTGTCTGAGTGGTTGGGCTATTGATTGCTTATTTTCCTAATGACTTCAGAAAAAAGCTCAGTTTACTTGTCGAACTAGGGAACCGGATCTTTGAAACTGCTTGATTTTTTTTGTCGGTACAATAACAAACATTCCCTCGAATATCTCCCGGATTTCTTCGAACTTACGATAATATCTTGTGATTCTTAGCCGTAGAAATACGCCCTGAAAGCTCTCCCCAGTCGATAAAATAGACTGTCAGTAACTGGTACAAAAGCTTCAAGCTCAAACTGTAGGTAATACTGTTGTCGGTCAAGAAGTATCACTTCAATCTACCCGAAAGCTCTCGATGCAGAAAGCTACCCCATCAACGCGGCTCCGGAGAGCTTTTGACCGTTGGTAACAAGGCAGAATCATTTACCATGAAATGAACGACTAGAATCGGGAGATAATTCGAATGATCAATAATTTAGACGTCTTCGATCATCGCGTTCAACAGTTTTATTAAACGTACATATACCAAAGCTTTCGTGCCTCGCCAACGGCACCGCCAGCTGGCGCCAAATCTCTGTCCGACCAAAGATTGGTCTTACTACTGCAACTTGAATTAATATCTAATGCTCGCGGTAAGGTGTCCGCGCTGTACCCAACAGATACTTGAAAGACCACTGATGGTATCGATCACTTTTCGATTGTTTCTCGTTACTTTATGTATTTTTAGCTCAGACTTCGATGTCGTTGCCCGTTACATAAAGTTCAATTATTGTTTCCAAGTACTGGTTAAGCCTACTTGTTTACTCCCGCCTCGCAGAACGTATTTGCAGAAATTATATTTCATCCGTACGGTTCATAGTCTTCTTCTTTATTCCTTTCTTTTTCACTCTTTACCTCATTTTTATATCGATGTTAAAATCATTTCTTAAATCACGGAATCAGACTCGTTTAACGTTCACGAAATACTGACAAACGGCGTTTCTCACTTTCTCACACGTCGAATCGTAACTTAATTCATCAAACTGAATGTAGTCAGACGTTCAATGGATCATATAAGTTATATACGCTTCATAATTGAACAGGGGTAGTTCTTCGGAGACAAGTGCGAAAGTACTGAATGCATTCTTGTTCTTCATGGAAACCACGATGTTCCCTATTTTTCCCCTTCTACCACTAGGACGGTGTATTATGGTATTCAGTATGTTTATTCCAGTCGGAATTTGTTTCAGGAATGTCTTACCCCTATAACTCACCTGTAAACTGAGTACTTTTAAAGGGTTGTTATTTTTTGTGATATTTTTGCTCTGAGCGTGCTGTTTTTCTAAAATCCCAATTTTTCGAGCCTATATATAGTTCATAATAGAAAATAGAAACCTTGCGGGAACTCGAAGTTCCCGTGATCCGTCCTGGAAAATTGTTCTGTGAAGAATGAATGCAAAACAAAATTTCAGAGCGATTGATCGATTAGTTTTCTTGCTACCGCGTCCCATGGATAGGAAAATGTAGTTTTGAAAAATGGACCTAGTTCGCTGTTAGCTTCGTAAACAAGGAGAACGTCACGAAGTTATGCCTTGAAAATAATTCTGCTACTGAAAAGTTGAATAATTTTTGTCATTTC
The DNA here is from genome assembly GCA_944452935.1 of Rhogogaster chlorosoma. Taxonomy (NCBI): domain Eukaryota; kingdom Metazoa; phylum Arthropoda; class Insecta; order Hymenoptera; family Tenthredinidae; genus Rhogogaster; species Rhogogaster chlorosoma. The sequence goes on along the minus strand of OX101799.1, from coordinate 14,363,107 downwards.
TTCGAAAACGACATACCTTATAACTTGAGTTTTTGATAACCGATCTCGTACCTATATCGATACGCCGATTTCTTCGATTTATGTCTATCCAGCTAAATCTGCAAAGCACATGGCCACGATCTCCAAATAAACGAGCACATAGTGTTTAAACAAATACCAAATAAATTTCATTCGAGAAGTTTGACTCCCTCTGATTATTTGAAGCAGTTCAAAGTCACCGTTCCTCCTTATATGCCTTGTCATCGAAGTTACGTATACATATCTACGTCACGGTGATACTGGCCTGTGAATCTATACCGGGTGACGTTCGAATGAAAGCTAAGGCCGAGGCCTAAAGCTCGACTTGCTACAGGGGCAGCAAGCAAAAGCAAGCAGGCAGCAGGCAGGCAGGTAGGCAGGCAAGGCAGGCAGGCAGGCAGGCAGCAGGCAGGAGAGAGGCGCCCTGGCGTCGTGAATCAATACCCGCATTGCGCGTGGCCTCTCTCTGTCCCTCTTCCTCGTTCTCTTAGGCTCCTGCGGTTTTCTCTGTCGTAGGCCCACGAGGAGACAGGAGAAAGTGACGAGACGCATTGGAATACGATGATGCCGATCAGGACGATCTATAAATGCAGACTTGACTCCCTTAATTTTTTTCCGCAACTTTTAATTGACTCCTTTTTTTTCCGCGAAAATCTTCTTCTCGTTCTTAATCTTTAGATTTTTTGTTGTTGTTTTAAACATAAAACTCTGAAGAGATGTGAATAGTAGGTAGAAAAGAAAAATAAAATTAACAGGTTGATTTCGGGTGTTACATATTTTTCGCGAAAGCTCGATATCGCCTTTGTTTTTGACAATCATTCGTTCGAGTTATGTCATTATAGTTGACAGATCTTTGAAAATTTCGTAAATATTTTTCTCTGCTTCCCCACGCATTTTATGACTCTAGCTTTAATGGTACGTTCAATTAACGATAGGTAATTACGATCAATCAATAACCATACGCTACAGTTCCTGGCTTGTTGGAGTAAAAAAGAAAAAAGGAATAAAAAATATACTCTAGTATAGTTGGTCAGACCGCATGCATATCTAGACATCGTTCGTCCGTTCGTTCGTTTCGACGATAAACAAACGACACTCGCGACAACAACTTGATCGCGTGACACATGGCGAAAATTTTTCATCCACGTAGTATCAATCTGACAGTTGTTAGAAATTTGGCACTAACTTGAAACTATTCTAATGATTCAGTTAACCGCGGATCTACGCGTCACAATATAATTCATTGGATTTTTTTTCTTTTTTTTTTCCCCCTTTTTTTACTGTATACGAAATTCGCTTGCCACCGCACTCTGGCTGCTCACATAAATATTTTTAGCCGCACGTGAGATTTTGATCTGATCATTCGATTGATTAGTCAAAGGCTTTGTGACGTCACGCACCCCGAGCGAGAGATTCTCGTCAGCCTCGTGGCCGAGTTGAGGTAAAACCTACCCCAAGGCTGGCACAATCAAGTGGGATTCATTATTTTGAATCCAAACTTGATGGTTTCTTGATTTTCGATAGCTTTAATCATTTCATGTTAATCTCGCTCTTCGTTCTTCCGCATGATGATTATTCCGTTTCTTTTCTTCTCTTCATTTTTCTATTCGTTCATCCGATCACATACCCGCGGAGCTACGAGCTTCAACGTACATTGCACTCGCTTTCATATACTTTAGGGCTTCTTGGGTCAATCCATCTGAACCCTATTAGTTCTAGTATCTATTGGACTTCTGTACTGCAAGGGACAGCTCACTTTAGAACGTAATGATTATCTGCTCATGGAATGAAAAGAATTTTTCCTATCTGTAAGTAACTCCTACTCACAGTCCTTTTCACTTTTTACCTTTTTATATATATATATATATAGCAAACGTCAGTCATCACTCGGACTAGGTGCAGAGATCTTTAAAACTTTGTCGCCCAAAGGCCCTTTGGGTAAATTAGTTTCAAGCTCCGGTGAATGTATAAACATGAACGAAATGCTCCTGGCACCTACACACCCACACACATGTATACATACATGCATGGTTTTATCGCGCGGAATTACGTCTCGTTGGTTTTTTGGCCGCGAACGAACTACCGAGGTATGAAAATTTCTATGGTTATATAGGATATCGAGGTCATATGTGGTTTTAGTAAATAGAAAACCGAGCAGGCCACACGATACTCTCGAAATAATTGCTCTGGTTAGTCAGATTTTACTTCCAATTGAATTCATATTTTATTCATTGTGAATATAAACCCCTACCCTACCCTTTCCTCCTTTTTCATTTCTTTATTATTATTATTATTATTATTTTTTTTCCAATTCTGCATATTCACTGGCTGAAACGAAGCCAATATAAAATATATGCCCAGAGATTTTAATACGCGTTTAGAACCATGTCAGGATCATATGCTAGTGCATCAACACCTCAAACTCCCAGGACACCACGACACCAGCTTTTCCCCTATCACACAGGTACATATTGTATACGAATGTGGGGTGTATAGGTACATAAACATAGAACAGCGCGAGATACGTGGCGGATGGCTGGCCGGCTAGAGGACGATGAAAGAGGGAAAGAGGGAAAGAGGGAAAGAGGGGAAAAGAGGGAACCAAGCCGGTAGGCAGCACCCCGTAGGGGAGAGTTCGATGTCCTACATTTTCTCCCTCCTGGGTAGCTGCCTTCGTACCCAGACTTCCATTCCTCTCTTCCCCATCCCTCTTTTATCCCCCTTTATCCCTCCCCACCCTTGTTGGACTCCTCATCCCTCCCGGCGTACCTGGTTACCTCCTCTTTCATCCCTTCTCTTTTTTCTTCTCTTCTCTTCTCTTCTCATCTCTATACTCTTCTCCGCGTCTCCTCTTGTTCCACGTCTTGCCTCCGGCCTAGCAGATCCCATCGGGAACGAAGAGATGAATAAGGGTTGCCTCTCAGACTTCGAGCGACGTATACCTACCTACCTACCTCGTTGCATTTATCGTTAGCTGGCAGCTATTGCAGTGGTGTAGAGAGGTTTGTCATCTTAGTCATTCGCAACGAGCTCCTCACTTTGCAGATTTGAAAACGTGGATTTTTAGACTTGCATTAGATATATGTAAGGCCGATGGTTAGTAAAGATCTCGAGAGAATATAGAGAGGCTGGAATTGACATGGGTAATGTTTCATTTTAAAAGATCAGTTAATTCTTTTTCAAGAATTGATAGCTAGCCACGTCAGGTTAATAGACTAGCGATGAGGGTAGATATGTACATACATTTATGCCAATGGTATATACATGTTTCTGAATAATTATGACCTGCTTCGTTAATTAAATTTATATGGCCACCTGAAATAACTACCATCGATTTCGTACCATGCTACAATACAGGTACATCTGCGTACCCACATTGCACACACACACATATATCTAGCTGTCCAATTATCACGAATGTCAATTAACTAATTAAATATCAAGCATTGAAATCTCACTTACAGTATGGTGGACAATTTTTTTCAAGTTTCATGCTCGGTGAGTAATACTCGTGTTTTTTTTTTTTTTTTATTCATTTTTTTCTCGTTTTATTTTGGATTATTATTTAATTTTTTCTTTATTTTTATTTTTTAACTGAGTACTTACGAGTACCTACCGGCTACCGCGATATCATGAATTGATTCATCCTCATGAATATATTAGTTCTAAGTCACAAATCAAGGGACAGCCAAAAAGATTCCTTTCAAAATAATATATCAAATATGGTTGATGTAGCCTGCAGGTACAGGAAACTTGACCGAGTTTAAACCCCGATCGTAGTATATGGCGACCCAGATTCCCGTCTTCTCTTCCCCTTGCTGTCAACCCCTAACCACCCTAGCCTCACCCCAAGTCACCCCTTCGGGCTGATAGCCCCTTTTACCCCGCATTCGTTCCTCACCCTATGCCATGACTGGTAAACACCATGGCTGCATTGACTTGGGTTTAAAAATCAAACCGACCTTGAGCATTGGCGCCAAGAAACCTGGCGATTAACGCTTATCGGAATAGTGAATAGAATTTGTTATTGCATTGTAGTAATTTTCTTGAATTTTTCTCCGACTCGAAAAGTCAGATTAATTTGCAAAGGTTTGCAAATTAAGCTTGAAATTAATTCTTCGACGGGAGAAGGTTTACATTTGATTTTATCGAGTTCATCTGCAAATGAAGTGTGACACTTGAACCAAAATACGTATATTGATGTAACTGGGAAAATAAAAAAAAATAAAAAAAATGGATGTTCCAAAAATTTGACAAGCTAACAACCAACGAAATTATAATGTCATGGGTTCACTCAATTATTTCTCTCTTCCATGTGGTTACAGTCCCGGTAAAGGGTGCCTATACAAACTACAAGAGCCACATTAAACCCGGCTAACGATGAGCTTGAGATTATAAATCAGTTTGAAAGAAAGAAAAAAAATATTCCAGGCACTAGTTTATTCATTTGTTGGAAATTTTCGCAACAGATTGTTTAACGAGGTAGCGGCGTCACTATGCAACGAATCATAATACTTGCGAGGTAACAATTAGGTATATCTGCTCTAGCAAAACAAAGTTCGACGACGCGAAGTAGTCTAGTTAAGCTAGTCATATATCACTAGTAATTGCTAAGCTTACTGGACTCGACTGCTCTTCGTGCTTAGTAATTAGACCAATTTACCAAAAGTTCTGGTGACATTATAAATTTACCTATACCCACTGATTCAATGTTCTTACCGTCAGTTTTGCCCGCGGTTCACTCTATAGAACGCGACTTATTTCGAGTAAACTAGCTTTACAATCTCACAACTACCTCCTGCACTACTCTTCTCACGAAATACGCAATAATTTTCTACTGTTATTCTGAACGGTGGTTAAAATGTGAACAGAAACGCACGCGAAAATCTGACACATGAATTTACACTAATTAACTTTTCAAAGGTCAGAAAAAATATAAGATTTCACGCTGATGTTCCGAATCTCATGGAAGAAAGGTCGCGTAATTTTATACCTTCTTTTTTACCGGGATACCGTTACTCCGCTCCCTTGGTGTCCAGTTAGGCCATCATGCCAATAACAGGGTGTTTTTTCTTGGAAAACCGACTTTCCGGTATACTAAATCAGAAATAGCCACGAAACAGATTTGTTGATAAGAAACTCTTGTTGTGGACGAAGTTTTACCGTTCGTAAAACTTCATGGGTGCATAATCTTTCATTGAAAAATATGATACTCTTGCCGCAATTCGAATGGTTAGTATTCATGGTCCTCCGCGTTAAGCTTTAACACGAGAAGAGGGTAAAACGAACTTCGGGACGTTTATGCCCTGTCAGAACTCGTAACCCCCCCCCCCCCCCCCCTCTTTTTTTTTTAAGAAACCCTTGTGTGGAGGCTTCGGTACTCCATGTTCATAGTCATTTACATATCACCGAGATCCACAAAGATGCCTCTCAACCTGCGATAAAGAAGAGGTACACCGAAGACAGTGTATTATAAGTGGCAAGCATGGCGTGGAGTCTCTTTATCAAATTATTCCAAATTCTTCCGTCCCCTCTTTAGTATATTACTGCAAGAAAGCGCCGCAGCGCATATAGCGACCCTTCCGACATGTGTACTCAAAAACTTGGAGCACCCGATAATCCGAGCTTTCACAAGGTATTTAACGGCATCGTCGCGTGTCTGTCATCGTTGTGTGTTGAGCAGTTCTATATGCACCGGAAGACAAAGCTTGTTTTTAATTATCTGGTAAAACGACACTTAAAAATAGATGGCATTCGCTTCGAAAAACTATTAATGATGAGAATACAGCCAAGATGAGTTCAGTTGGTGTAAGAAATGAAAAAAACCCGTAGACTCTTTTACCAGCATAGTAATTCCGCGAGGGAGGACATCCAATTTATTACTATATATACACACGTGACTGATGATTTTCTAAGGAACTGAGTCATAGAAAGCTTGGTTTCACCGAGGCGGAAGAAGAGCTTGTGTCATAGTTGCTCTAATTTTATTTTCCTCGCAGTGCGTTGAAGACAGAAGCTAGTTAATTAGTTCTAGGTATAACAAGGCGGAGGCAGAATTGTTTACAAATTATTATTGGAAGAATAAAGAAGGGCGAATTGTCTCTGTTGGTTATACGCGTATCACAGTCCTCCGGTCTTCCCCGCGGGTGGGTGCACCAGCCGAGAACCGGGGAACCATGGAATCCACCTCCGAGGTTCGAACTTCCAACGAGGCCGTCGACGAATGTGGAGCACTGGGTCACCGCACTCCCGCGACCCGGAGCCGAAGAACCGCGATGCATACGCGACGATTACAACGTGATTTGAACCCCACGGTTTTCACCCCTATTGGTATAGCTGACATTTATTCAACCAGGAAATATCTGTCTTGTATACAAATATTCTGGTATAATTTATTATTTATATTCTCACCTGCAGCTGTCAACGATCGTTTATTAAGCCATGAAAGACTCTAGCTGTTATTATGCGAATGCCCGATTAATTTTCCCTAGCGAATTACGGCTCGCAATGTTATATGCTCCCTGCTCGGAAGCGAGATTGAGCAGGTCACGGGGGACGTATAATACTCGGAGAAATAATATCGTTGAAAGTATTTTTCGCTTATTTCAACTTTTCATCTCGACATCCGGATCGAGTCGAGAGAATTCGGGGTGAAAGGTTGTGGGTTCATTCTTCGACCTAATTAGTCCATCGCGTCGTCCGCACGAGGAACAATATCAAATTAATTCTTTATAACTAGGGGAGAACTATAACCCGTTGCAACATGCTCCTGAAAAATTAAATCGATAACTGGTGAGCGAATTCGCGTTGAAAACAAAACAAAAGAAAGAAAAAAAAAAAACAATTTTTTAGTCTACGGTTGGTAGACTTTTTGCGGTGCAATTGTACGGGTCATTCGCGAATATCTTGCACTGGTGAATTTCTACCTAGCGTGACCGAGGCCATTTTATACCTACTTCACGTATACCAACGTTCTACTTAAAATACAAAAGAAAAACCAACTTTGTTTAGTCGACATTTCATTCGTAAAATTGAAAATTATACTCATTACGATATATTCAACAAAATATGTGTACAAACACATCGCATGAGACATTGTGCAGAAATCTTTCATTTAGCAAGTCAAATTTGTCGATTACATAGAATCATATCATTGTTTGAAATGGAATAATAATTGATGTTTCCTCAGTAGATTTAACGCCTCTTCTCCTTTTTTTGATGAAAAAATCAACGAAAATAAACCTGCAGTGTCTGAAGAATCGCGAATAATGCATGAGTTAACAAGGTGAATTTTGTCGAATCGAAATATCAGAAAATTTTTAACAATGGACCGCGTGGTTCAGGGAGGCTAAGCTACGTCCCTAAATTTTGGTTCTCTTCCTACGTTCCTTCGCGTATCGTGCAGAGCGCATGCCTCGCAACCCCGCGCAGTATCGGTTAAACACACACCCTCGAAGAAGCTCTTTCACCGAAGCTCGCCTCCCAACACACACCTCTGCAACCCCTAAGTTCTCGATGACATCTGGCGACAGCCTCTCGAACCAATCCAGAGCTTTTCCCAAGCTTCTAACAAGGCGCGAGTCTCTTTTGAATCAAATGAAGCCCACCCCTACTTTAATCCGCCGAATATTTGTCTTCCCTTAAACAATAACAACATTGAATACATCAGTGGTAATTATCCTCAAATAAGTCTACTAATCTACGAATAACGCGGTCAATCTATGGACGCAGGGTTTTGTGTATAAAAGGATAATCCTCGATTCGGTATAATTACAGGTGAATTAAAGCCAGTTTAAAAAGCTTGATACAATCTCTTTAAGGGTGAAATGAATACTCATTCGAGTTCTGTGATGTTCGTAAATGTTTAAAGATATGGGGCGCCGGTTTTAGATACGGTACTGAAGCTTGCGAGTGACAGAGCCCTCAGAGGGTAGAAAAGAGGGAGGTACGAGGGTGGCGGAGTGAGCGAGTGAGCAAGTGAATGAGAGACTGAGAGAGAAATACTTTGTCGAGTCGAGGCACCGTCCGACCGTCCCAGCGGCCACGAGCGAACGGCTCGAGTAGAGATAGTGTGAGACTTCTACCAGACTGAGGCTTTTCCGGGACTTGATATATACCCTCGCGAACGGTGCTATGCACAGATATAGTGGTGGATAAAGTGCGTGAGGTGTTTACGACGGGGTGACCAAGGTGTAAAAAGGTGTAAAGTGTAGCCGGAGCAGATACGCCAGCGGGGCAGAGTCCTGAACGCATGTAGGAACATGGCCGCATCTAGCCCCTGCCTCCCTCTAGAGGTGAGTGACGAGAAAATATGCTGAAAGATTCAATATCAGAGGACATTTATCGGTGGTTGACACTATCCGGGATTATTCTGGAATCAGTGCATTTAATGGTGCCAAATTTTCATTCACTCTACGGATTACTGCGTCGAATGGAAGAAGCTCGTTATTTTAGATAATGTTTTCGCTACCCCCAGGAGACGAGTTCCGTTTCTATATACGATCCTTTAGAAACGAGTTTTCTATCTATTTGTGAAAATGAGATGGGTCAGGAATAGGAAGAGCGAATGTTACCGCATTTGTTTTTCGTTAATGGAATATATCCCGAATTCTCAGAGGTTCGATACGGTTCTTCTCAGCTCGTGCGAGGCCAGTGGGGGCGAATAAATTCACCGGAGTTTTCGCTTAGCGGGGAAACCGCCCAGAAAGCGAATGAAACTCCGTGCGCAAGATTTGCCAGGAAGAAATTAGGCAAAAATTTGACTATGCGATATAGAAAACTCTCGTTTTACGGGGTTCTTTATTTCCCAATATTTTCATACTTGCCCTCAATTAGCGTAGAGATTCCAGGCTCGAGATTCATGGTCGTAAAAGTACGATAATATACACGTTTCCAAAAAAACTTTGAAAAAATAGGAGAATCATGCTTCATGTGGCAAAAAAAAAAAAGTATAAAAAAATGTTTTTTCCGTTAGCTGTTATCCCCATCGAAAGAATTTTCGTCCAATGAGTAGGTCGATTAAATTCAAAAGGTCGTAGCTCATTGCAATGTCAAATAAAAATGACTATTTGAGATTTAGAAAAAGATTAAGCGTTTCAGATTAAAAGGTGTTTGTCGTTAAAAATTGCACTCAAGCTTGAATCATTTCAAACGAATAAAAAGGCATTTTAAAAATGGTCAAATTTTTTATCTTCGTTCTACGAAATGTAATTCCCCGGCTTTTAATGTTGTCCGAAAACTGAATATACTAATACAATTTATTTATCCATTAAATTTACCGTTTTCATTAAAAGTCTGAACGTTCCGCGCATAGATAGGCACATGATAGCCTGTAGAAAGTATGAGCGTATTCAACATCGGTGTACTGCAGTTTTACGCAAAAAATATTAACGAATGGAATCCCTTTTCGTCAGTGCAGTAGTTATGCACCCTGGTTGAAATTTTGATAATTATATTATTAGCTCGTCGGTTTTAACGGATATGTCGCAACCTGCTATAATGACCTAAACTAATTTCATATATTAGATTTCCGATTGATTTTTTCATTCCCTTACCGGAAGACTAGTGCCTACTACGATAACGTGTATATAGTGGCGCATAGAACGACCGAATTTATCCCTGATAGAATCGAATCAAAATATAACGACTGTCTTAATTAAACGCAAAGTGACGCAACGAAGGTACACGCTGTTTTTTTATAGCTCTCCTCTGCAGATCCCCTATTCATCAATCTATCTCCCCGAGTCTTTATCGACTGCGCAGAGTCTATCGCCAGTGAAAAGAATCGAGTACAGGATTTTGACGTAGGCTGTCAAAATTATACAGTATTGCAGGGCGCGAAGAGGGATGAATATACTGTCGAAAAAGCGTTACGGTATATTTTGCGATTGATCAGCCATTTTGGATGTTTTTTTTTCCTCTTTCATTCAAAAAAATAAATAAATAAATAAATACCTGCGTTTTTCTATGATAAAATCAAAATTTCAACGAATGCAGAATAATTCGGAAGATACGTATATTTAATCATAGATCATTTCACTGCAGTTTAACACTGCATCAATTTAGGGTTTTTTTCATTCCCTATACCTACATTCACTGTTACTTTTTCCCAGCTGTTTCATTTGCGGTCTTACTCTCTGCACCTAGTATCAGTCATAGCAATTGCGTCGATCGTCTGTTCACGTCGACCTACATACGCAACGACACGTTTGACGCTGTGTCCGTAAGCGCGCACACGCACAAATATACCAATATATGTATTTAAACGCCTACACACGCGGGGAATAGGGCGAGGGAATCATATTGCATAATCATCGGTAATTAGTGGCTTCCACCACGTTTTTTTTTTCTTTTTCTTTCGCTTCCTGTCATTTTTTTCTGATATTCTCTGAACACCCAGCTATGTGCCAACGATTAGTGGAAAAATCGCCTGGTGATAATCTACCCCACGCAATAATTTTCGTGGCACGATAATACGACTGGAAATGAAAGCTCAAGGTGCATTTATAGAGTCGCGATTTTGACCGTAATTTTTTGTCCTTCGCGTCTCCCTCCAAAATTTATAATGAATAAAAAATCTAAAAAAATAACAATTTATTAGCATCAAAATCGTTGTTCAAAAATCAGTTTAACCCTCTGATTTTCATCCCCTGCAGTTGCAATATAGCGTGGATTTATTTGAGGTTGAAATGAAAAAATAAAAAATATTCGGCAACGTACCTAGTCAAAAGCTGAATTTTCTACTAAAATATAAACAAAGGTACGAGCTAAACGAAGGACACGTTGCATGCAATTAATGCGTAGTCGCATGTCGTCACGTAGATACTATACATACCTATAGGCATTTCCCTGTTGTGTTGGTATTCGTGCGTCAGTGAGAGCCACGTGATATGCTGCGAGGGGTTGATTTCAGTTGGCAGAATTGACTCGGCTATAGGTTGGAGCGGAGTATAGGAGGTATGAGGGTAGAAGCAACGACGGGCGTGTGGGTGGAGGAGGATGAGGTCGGCGGTGGTGGAAGAGAGAGGAGCCAGGAGAAGGAGGTGGAGGAGGCGCCATGAATGAACGATCAATAGATATATAGCGGTTACTTTGCCCTTATAGGCGTACTTTTTTCATATTTTTCTATTTTACTTCATTTCTATTAGCTGATAGCTGCTGAGTGACATTTGTTTTATTTTTTTATTTATTCAATTTTTTAATTCTTCCATTTCATATAATCGATTTTATAGTGTTCTATCTTGAAAATTGAGAAAATTTTCGCGTCGGCGCCACGTAGACGTATGTATGTACTACATACCTCGTGTCGCGACGATCGGACGACATTCTTTTGACACATGGATTTATTTTTGTAACCATAAAACAGCTGAAATAGTATTGATCATGGTTCACAAACAGTTACGTTTCCAATTTTCCAAGTACAATTTAGATATAGCTACTGACATCATCGAAATATATCCTGTAAACACCAGGAATATGATCTCAGATCTTTGATTTCTTTATAGACGCAATCTTACAATTAGTAAAACACGATTTAAGCTCTGATGCATAAAAATATATCAGCCTCCTGAGAATGATGGACAAATAAGAAAACAAACGAATTATATGCTGTATAATTATTTGTTTCACCTCGTGGAAATGAAAATCTATCGATTTTAGTGTTTGTAGTTCTATCCTTTATATTAAGGCTAATTTTCAGCAGTGGAATAATTTTCCTGCCGTTCATCTTGCTAGGGGAAATCTGATAATCTAATTTTCCATCATTAATATACACACACTGTAGATATTATACGTGTATATAGGTATATAGGAAGGTATGAGCTGGAATATTCGTACAATAAAACATATAATACTGGAAGGTTCAAGATTTCTCCTCGCTCCCCGTTTATACCTATAGCAATACTTATCCACACATGTGTATGTGTGTGTGATATATAACATAAATATGCCCAACCGTATACATGTATGTATGCCCACGATACGGTATGATATTTTAGGCAGGAGAATCTAGTGGTATGTTTTCCACAAACATTGAAAGGGAAGACCGCGATAATTTCGTTGTATCAAATACGAAGACGCTAGTAGCTAAGTTTGTGAAAAAATAAGAAGATAAAGAACGGTAGCATAGATCTTTTGGCGTGAATTGACGATGAAAAATGAAAATCTAGTCGTATGAAATGAAATGGTAAATCTACAGTCCGTAAATGTCGCGTTTGAACGTTACTTGACGTCAAATAGATCGTAGACCTATATTAAATAATAAATAAGAATTGAAACAATATACTGAAAATTTGTAAAAGCTTCGAGTTACATAGATGATAGATGTGTACAACGTTGTTCATTGCACATGCCAAGGAACGTGCGATTTATAATCTAAATGGAATTTTCAAACACTTCGCAATACATTTCTTGTCAATTTTTCCGCCTGAATTGTGCTACCGCTAAATTACGCACTCCGTAAAATTGCTTTGGTACATTAACGTCTCGCCACTCGGACGGCATGGCATTGAGGAGCGTAATGAAGTAGAGACGTCACGTATGCAGTCAGACATTCAAGGCAAACGGCACCAGTCTCCGGCTCCGCGCGTCTGACCAACAACGTTCGCTACTACTGAAATCTGGCGCCGTCTCACGCAACCTGCGTCAAGTAGTAATGCCACGTGCATTGTCAGCCGGTTGAACCCTTCACGTTGCGCGAGTCAGGTGCGACTTTCTCTCTAATGTAAATGAACGAATGATGCCTCGTAGTGTAGTTTGCTTTAATTTTAAGTGTGAAAACGTTGAGTGCGAGGACAAAGTGCCGGGGTAATTAGTGAAACAGAAATGATACAGTAGCACTAGTATATCTACTCCTGTGTTTTTCATTCGTTATCGTACCTTTCGTCGGTTCTTCAGTTATTATTTTTTTTATTCTTCTTTCCCCCCCACTCTAAGAATACAACAATGGGCAAAGCTCTGAATTGCGCATTCTCTCGGAGGGCATTGTCGAGACTCTTCAGCGTTTCATTTTCATAGACACGTTAATTTTTGCGTCTAATTTTACCTCTTGGCTAAATTATCATGTGGTATCTTTCATGATTTATTTATTTTTATAACCTTAATATACAATATTTATCGGTTAAAAAAATTAGCCTCTTTTTTCAAGAAACTTGGAATCATTCTTCGTCTATCTGTGCGTGAAATTATTAATGTAGAGAAATTCCAGTTTTTACTACTTGTAATTAAATAGTTCTACTCACGAATCACCGTATAGAAACATCCCTACACGGAGATCGCACGAGTGTCTTCTGGCGGCTGACTCAACCATGCTTGTACTACTTGGCAAGTAGCGAAGGCGCAGTGACGCCCGTTCGACCTTAAAGCTCGTCCCGGGAAGGAGCGTAAATTAAAGTAAGACATTTGAGTATCGAAAACAAGGAAAAATATATCCCTACGAAATTCCATAGTGGTAATAAATTGCAATTTCTATCAAGCTTTTAGCATTCAGCGCTGCAACTATATACATTGACCCAATTTCTTTCCCGATTATTATTCATTTACATTTTGTATACATGTATATGGGTTGAAAGGCAGCTTCGCATCATGAAATTGGCACATCATGACTCGTGACCTATCTGTATCAAATTATTTCCGAGGATTGAACCGAAATTTTTGTACGTAGGTAGTCGGACGTGTTATATTTTCAGGTTGATATCGAACCACCGTTGAGAGCACTAAAAGAACGTGGCCTGTCGCCTTAACGACTGAAAGGCGAATCTGGGCGTGTTTTTAATTCCCGTATATAGTCGATTCAAGAGCACCATTAACCCTAAGAAACGATTCCTATCTCTACCGGGTATCGGTTCTAACAAACCTGCAGGACTAGTAATCTTACTCACGCAGTCAAGAAGACAGGAATTCGCGGAGGGCGCGGTTGCGAAATCAGCCAGAGCTCTGACGCTATAGTAGTGGTGGCGCCGTTGGTCAGACACATATAAAATAAAAAAAATAAAAAAACCCGCCCTCAATTCAATCCTTCGCATAGTATCACTTGCCAAGAATCGAGACGCAGATCTGGCTGCGTGGGCATGGAGCTAGCCAAGCTGGCGTCTCCAGATATCCGAAATACTGTATAGAATTTTCACTAAGGCGCCAAGGCGCCACATATACCCACGTATATCTCGTCCAGTGACGTCGTCGACTGTAGAGAATAATTCGAGTAAATAGTGATATCGGTCGAGTATGGAGGGTGTTTTTGATGCAATTGAATTTTAGAACATGGAAGCGAATTCGAGTTTTTAATTATACGTGGCTAATTACGAATCAATTAATCAATCGCTCGTGTTTCAAGGACGAAACTGAGCCGCGAGGGTTCCATCGAAGTAATACCTAGTAGGAATTTCCTTCGTTTCAATATTAGGACCTGAAACATTGAACTATCTTTTAAGAAGTTGAAACTTTGTCGAAGATTTACGGTGCTGTTCGTTTACGGAAGAGATGTTTTCCATTCTATAGAGACTATGGAGTCTACCCGAGCCAAAAATCAATGGATAATTTTCCAATGACGGAAACAGATCTGTTTTATTCAACGCAACGCCGTTTATCTTAGGTGCATAATACTGTTAGTAACGTGGAGTAATGTTGACAGTTAATATCTACGTATAACACGCGATTTATACCGACGAAAATATGATTCGAGACATTTTTCACCGAGGTTCACGATTATTTATTTTTTATTTGCATGCCTGTAATCTAGGTGACTGTTATAATTTGAAAATTAGTATCTATAATTCGTATAGGCAGGATAAGTTATAGAATCTGTTTATTCTCGTCGTCCGTTGACTAATCTAGCTGCAGTCTTGCTATATACAAATTTGTCGCAATCGCAGAAATTGTGCCGCAATACCCGCGTCATTTCTAGATAGGTACCTCTAGGTATAGTATTGGGATTTGATGATCGAAGAGAAAATGTCAAAAATCGAGTTCGATTTTCCGCTTATATACCTGGCGAGCCAGTATAGGTAGCTTTGTGCAGTCCATATCATCGTGAAACAAAGATATATTTTTCAATGTATCTCCCATAGCTCGGAGCGTACCAGTTCTATGATAAAGAGTTGCTTTGTTGGCCAGACAACTGGGCCACCCTCTGCATTAAATCTTCTTTCAACTCTGAAGAAATCGTTACAGCTTGAAGCAGTGTGGCTGGCGCCTAAATACACGAAATAATCTTGCCAAAAATCGCCTCGTCCTCTCGCTAACCCTCATGGCTGTGGCTTGAGGGAACGACTAAGGGTAGGTTGGTAGGTGGGCGAAGAGGGGTGGTTCGCATGACGTCACGTGGCCGCCATCTTTCCCGATGACGTCAGCGGGCGCGGGCTGCGTGGCCCTGTGGCGTTTGTGTTGGTGTTTAAAAGAACGGCTGGGCTACTCGCGTTGTAATACCGGTGCGTATTCACAACCATGGATTTTCCTCGTATATATACACAGGTTGTACCGGTTAATGTGTAAGTTGTCGGTTACGGGTTACGGGTTACGGGTTTTGGGTAGAAGGTAGAAGGTAGAAGGTACCTACGTACTTGCTTACGTATACTATATCTATGTGTGTATGTACATACATACATGTACTCGCGAGGTATTCCATTCCGTTGAATACGGTCTGATTGGGTTGTTATCGAGTATGTTATACGTGCATAATCGTGATAAGATTGAAGGTGAATGGCAATTCAAACGCAATTACAAACCCTTATGTATATATAATATTATACATGTATTCGTGTTACATAGAATCCTTATATACACGTATGCCTATATAGGTATGGAATTGACGAAGACACAACAATTACAATGCTGCTCGAAGGATGATGATGATGATTATGATGATAATTGAAATTCGTATCAAGATTTTGACTTTCGTTGTTATTTGTATATTATATAATATTAACACGACAAAAGCTTCGAATCGCTTCTGTATAGAATACTGAATTGAAATTGAAGTGCTCTAAATTTTTGGAGCAGTTGTATTTTTTTTTTTTTCATCATCAGCCAATGAACTTGAGATATATTCAGAACATAGTTTATTGCGTCGAGAACTGTTATTAAAAAACTTTGACAGTCACAAATACCGTAATTTCGATTTATTGAAATAGTTTTGTCGGCTGATTTCTTTCCGAAAATCTATCATTGCCTATATAGATATGTAGCAGCTATTTCGCTGAACGACCTAATGTTGAATTGATTATGGTCTCTGACTCGATTCAACCCACGTGATACACGTGAAATCGGTTTTAGTTTCTTGGAGGAAAGAGAGGAAACCAGTCTCGAATGAAATGCGAAAAAAAAAGGAGTAAAATAAATTATGCGGTAACGCGATACGCCGAATTCTTTTCCACCTGACCGTTATAGTTTCTACGTCGAAATACTCTTTTGTCACGCCTAAACTGGAGGTGTGCACCTTTCATCGAACGGCACGAGAATTGAAACACTCACTCGCTGACTGAGACGACGAGGAAGCAGAATATCACGTGACGACAATCGCCCGTTCACACGCGTTAGGAAAGATACTATCTGACGAGTATAATTGAACGATTAATAACCAAAAGTGTTGAAAGCTTCGATCGAACCGAATACTAATCAGCCACGCTATAGGCACGACGTTTGTAACAGACTCTTTTAAGAAATAGCTGACTGACAAATTTCTCCTCATACTATCCCCCTTCGAAAATCGTAAGCTTCTCTCGACATAGTCGATACGTCGTATGACTTGTAGTTAGTGGTGAAACTCATACATAGATAGCCGAGGAAACGTGTCTTCGTTCTGGATATGACATGTCCGAAGGTTATACCTACTAGAATTTATGTAACGACGTAACCAGATAGACTTTTTGCCCTCTGCTACTACCAAACTACCATTCCGATCCTTGCCAAATGCTCATGTTGCAACCAACATATCTCATACATGTCACAAGGGGATATAGTAGAGGGTGTTTGACAATGGTGAAAGTAGCAAAGCCCCAGAGCATCGTCCCATACATACGGTGTATACGTATGTATCCACGCGTGTTCGCAGATCGGTGAAACCTATGCGGATGTCAGTTCGTTTCATCATTAGATAACTAAATCTTATTTAGTTCTTACAGGGTTTTAGTTCTCTTCGGAGGCAGACATTTCTTTCACCTTTCATATGACGACTCATTTCTATCTCATATGGTTCTATCTATTATCTTTGTAATTATCGTCAGTATTAACGTTACGAGTTGATACTGTATGGACACTCGCGTGTCGTTACACAAGTCCGTATGGAATTCAAATGCAGGAGATCAATATTTACGGAAAAAATAAAAAGAAAACAAATTCACGTAATTACGTAGAGTGCGTTGAGAAATTGGGCTTAATGGGTTCTTCAGGTATATTATGCGTATACGTGTGTGTATACGTATATCTGATATAAATACATTATACCTAATGAGAAGTAGAAGACCCCGCGGTGTTGCAGAACGATTGTTTCACACGTGGATAAACTCAGGCTGTGAATAAGCGACGATCGAAGATTCGCAATGAGCTGAATCTCACAGGCCCCCTATAGCTGATTCTCGATGTACTTTTCTGATTTTTACATTTTGAGTCGGCGAACTGCGGCTGTGGGGTAGGCGTGGTCGGGCGCCTCTTGCGCCCACGAGGCTAGGCGTCGCGACGCCGAAGGGACTCGTCAACAACCCAATTTTCCTTATTTACTATTTTCCAATGACTCATCCTCGCGTAATCAATTCTTCCCAAGCTCGTGCGAGAGATACGAAATTAATTTACACGTTCGGATCCACGGCATTACATACTGTTATCGAGTATGAGTCTGCAACGTCCGTTACCAATGAAGATCATAAAAATCCTTGAAAATTTCATTTTTCCCAGAATCTCTGCACTGAGGTTTTCAAAGTTGTGTTCAAATTCGAAGAATTCTATATAATATTGTCCGTCAGTCGTTTGATAGGAAAATAAATCATGTATTATTTTATAGAAAATAATGAAAATAGCTTCCTCTACGTTATAAACAAGAAAACAAGATATTTTATAATTTAAAGCTTTCATGGATCGCTGATTATAATAGTAGTTATTGTATGAGATATGCATAATCGTCGGCGCCGACAGATCGACCGCTGACAGAAACGGGTTGGAAATAATAGATAGAATTGGCAGACGCCCTTGCCAAACGACCAAAGCTGTCTACTTGTCGGGATGATTTTATACGTCCACCACATCCAATGGTAATGGAATTTATATAAATGTTTAGCTCGTGTTTTTCGACTCATATTGACGGCCTGGAATAAATGATTACAACGTGAAGTGATTTAGCCACATATATTTTTCAACGGGGTGGAAAGATATTTCATTTCATAGGTACATAGTTTTTTCTGCATTTATTCGCTGGCTTAAAATCGTAGATCATACATTCATATTCTGCTTCTTATTCGGTTCATTTTCATATGTAGCGGACAGCGGGGCGAAACGAACCCCATGATGAAAACAAAAAAAAAAAACATTTTATTTCAAGATTCATCCTCTTTTTTATTTTGCTTCCTTGTGTTATTTTTGTGTAAAACACATCGGGGTATTATAACAAATCAATTAAGACGAACCTATTATTTTTAGACTCGGTCCCCGTTTTCCCCCCCAATTCCTATTTTTCGTCGACGTGCCCGTATTGCCCCGCTCTCCCCTAGATATGAGTGGCTATCGGTTCTTCCATATTTGACGCTATTGCGTCAATGGAATTGACAAATGACAGCTGTTAAAATCACGATATTTTTATCGATTGGTCATACCTACATACAGAGATTTATTAATGTATTCTTGGTTTCCGGCTTTCAAAATGTATCGTATAAATCATTTGGTTGGTCCTCGCCTTCATGGCAATCCATACCTACCCCCATACGGCACGCCTGCAGGAAATCCGTAAAAATTCTCTTTTAATTTTTTATAACTTACTGTTTGCACTACTCCTATACACATATACGCTACACGCTACACGCTTTGATTGAATATGAATTTCCTGTAATTCGTAAACTCAAACGAAATCCGAGTCTTAGTTAGGATAAACGTTGTCAAACTCCGATATGCAATACTTTTGGTATTAAATTATAAGTAATATATATATGTATATACCGCATGTAGATAGATATATATATAGCGCATAGTTAGCGCATCAGTTGCGTGTTTATATTGATCGAATATGGTAATTTGGATAGTCGTGTAACGAGAGTAAAACGCTAATTATTTCCCGGAGAATACTGGATCGTGTCTATATGGTTTTTTCTGTGCTCATCTACCGCGTTGAAATGCACCGACAAGGATAATTAGTTGATCACGCGAATATAGTATACCTATATGCAACGGTGATGGTAGTTTTGGTATAGTTCGTCAATAAAATACTATTCATGCGAACTCTAGGTGCAAAAAGAAATAATTTGTCAGCTTTTTGATCGGATTTAACGAGATTTATTTGAATTTCTCTCTCAACCATCAACCTTTACGAGAATTGATGTATAAAGTCTATTTGACGAAATGTCGAAGAAATTTTCATAAAACGATTTTGCCGGTTGCCAATTTCGAATAAAAATGTATTTCAGAATGGTCCGTTAATCGATTCTATAGTCAGCCGATGCCGTACAGTAACAAAAGGATTATTTAACGTTTCGACGGGCGTGTACCTATTGTATACATAGAGTACATTGAAAAGCGTGTTCCATTATGAAACATGTTCCCAATTACATTGTATCTCTTATGTATTCCTTTAGTATAGTTCTGGCCTTTGAACGCAGAAGATTCATGCTTCTGAGAAATTTGCTCACTATTATTTCTGAGGCTATAATCTAAAGGGCAGCTGGATCGCTTCTGTACCAATTCCAAATAAACTTCTAATCATAGAAGCTAAAAATTCCTCCGACATAAGAGAAGAAGTCAGTCCATGTACTGGAAATATACGTACATTTGCACACTGTGCTTGGTCTAGAAAATAAAAAGGCTCGCGCCTGTCCGAAGGTTAAATTCATTAGTTAAAACTGCTGGCCAGCGGCCGGCCCTCTGATATGGTAAAGGCCCGGTCGCATACTCCCTTTAATGTAATAACCTACAACTCCATCACCTAACGGCCGCCTAGGCGGTTGCATTAACTATTATCGAGCCATTTATGCTTCCGTATGTCCGCAGTCCCTTGCGCACACAGTGTACCAAGCTAGGGTGTAGTACATTATATATGTATGTTGAAATTCGATCGTCGTTAGTTTCACGTTTGTATCTCCATTATCTAGATTAGTCGGTACAAAGTTTGTATTAATATTTTATTATTAAGCCCACCGACAAGGTGCGGATATAGTAATAAAATACCGTCAACTTGGGTGGCTTGAAACACTTTTAGGCTTTAATTATAATTAGGTATAATAAAAAAACATATAAAAAAAAAAAAAAACAGGCTAATTGCAACACCGCAAAAAATTCTATGCAGTGGTCCATTTGGGCCAGGAAAGAAGCTTTGTAATTTCGAGGTGATTGTCAAAGATATTCTAAGTGTTTCAATTGGCGCCCCTGAAATGGAACGCAAAAATAAAATACGATGCAAAAATTTGCATCAATCAAATATGAAATCATGCCCAAGGTTTTCTCTCGTCTGAAAGGTCATAAAAAACATAGAAAATGACCCCGAAGATCCAAGATCTGGATCTGAAAGTATTAAGGACACTTTATGTCGGTCAGAGAATAGTGCTTTTTTCTCTATCTTCTCGAATACGAGAGAAGATTCAATTTAACATCGTAAGGAAATCAATTTTGCCTCTGAAATCGGTGTAATTGAAAATCATATCAAGTGTTTCAAGTACTCCAGTTGATGGTATGAGAAAGTAATCGATCCCGTACAGAAAATCATTTCTTTAATTGTTTAAAAATGTTCTTGTATTGAAAAAAAGATCAAGGATCTCAGGCAGGTTGTATACATTATTATCCGACAGAATTGGAAAAAAGGAAAAAACTTGGGGAAATATTGTAGGACATGTTGTGCATAGCCTGCACCCTAATTACGGGCTCTTAAATTCCCGTTGCGATTTTTCTACTCGTCAGAAATACTCAGGTATTATGTATATTATGCATTTTTAATGATCTATTCATAATAGATTATATTCATTCAAATATATGTTTATAAAGCTTATGTATACCTACATTAATTCTATTCTTTTCATATACTTTCAAATATTTAGGAGTTAGGATGCATATTATTTCGTTAATTTACGTTTTTATCTCTGGTTGTAGGGGCTGCTGAAAAAATTATTAACGCATACGGTAAAATTGCAGTGATTTATTCGCAACTTAAACATACTAAAATATCTTTGAACATTTTTCTTCTCCTAATTGAAAAACATTTGGCTAAATCATAGGGCTGACTTAATTTATGTCCGCGAAACCTACGGATTTTAAATTTATCGCGCAATTTTATAAAACAATTACCCTCGGATTGACCCTCGATCTTCACATTATTGTACCGATAGTTATCCTATGTGGGTAAAATAACCCGAAGGTTACCCAGCGGATCACGAACCCCAACAATGTTGTATTACTGTATTACAACGCGATCTGTTGATTACCCATGGGGTTATTTCACCCATAAGATAACTAACGTTTACGTAGCCGAGCATTACCGTTAGAGAAGTATATTTCAGTCGAAGCAACTCGGTTCAAGGACTATAAAAAAAGTGTATTAAATGCATACGGAATTTTTATTTCTCCGCGTATTTTATTCTGAAGTATACTTCGCCATCGTGATTATCCACTTATTCCTACATAAAACGTGTCTTCTGTGACGTGACTCTAGCAGATCTACCAATAAATCATTTTATTCGCAAATCCTATTTCTCTGAAGTGGCGCGAGTTTTACCGCCGCGCCGCGTCGCCCACCGCGTCACCCCCGGTTGCCGTCCGCACGTGGTGGTGGGCTGCCAAACGTTTCGGCTGTTACACGCAGCGTACACAGTTCAAGTGTGACCGCGACAGTAGGTAGATTAGGCCTGCCGATTCCGACGAGAATATATTCCGTTGACAGATTCGTAAACTATTTGGGTATTGTGATGTCGAATTGTCTTTCCCAGTTTACATCGGTCAACCTGATGCCCCGTAAACACATCGATCGTAAGACTTGTCTGATTCAAATACATATTATATTCAACAACGTGTCGAGGGTTGTCGCATATCTATCCTGACTGCTATCAGCTATTACTGAATACTCGAGAGTTTTAATGACACTATTTTGTCACCCTTACTATCGCATCCAACTGCACCTATCACATTGCCGAAATAACCTCGCAAAGTTTTGCCAAAAAATAATCTGATTACCATATCATTTCTAACTAACAGACACGTTGCATTGGTGTTTATGAATTTCGTTGCGTATGTGCAGAATGTGCTAGACGTAATGTCATGTCGCCAAAATAGTCGGATGACAAACAATATGCGTTCCGAAATCAAGTCTTGTATTCGAGACTCAGATCTATCGTTTCCTAATAATACATATAATCCGTAACATAACAATGATTATTGATTAATTACAGGTTGGCAGCAGCACAAGAGGCGGCTCAAAGGGATCCTGGATATACGAGTCAGTACCGCCGACGGCAGAGGTTGGCTGGACTGAGTGGTCTCGGTGACTGGACTAGCTTTGGAGGGGAGGTAAGCAAACCGAGGGTTCATAATTCTACAATAATATTATAACGTGACAATTTTTCTGCCCATTTATCATTACGGAGTGATTCTATCTTATAAAGTCATTACAGATATGCTTCCAAGATCATGGCACAAGATCAAAGTTTTCCGGACCAAAATCTAGCGTCAGAAAAGTTTCATTACCTCGAGATTGTAAGAGATAGATCAAGAAAGAAATTTGATTCTTATAAAAGAGATGCTCTGAAATACCAAAGTATTTTTTTCTTTTTTCGGCATTCCTAATTAGCTGTTTATAGTTTCTAATTCTTCGAACACTTAATTAAAGGAGATGAAAGTCTATCAGGTGATACATCCTGCGAATTATGATAAAATAAAATATATCTGACTTTCATCTCTCAATAGTCTGTAGAGAATTGTTGATAAATCGTTTTATAGTTGGTCTATTTTAATTTAACATGATAGAGTTCTTGGTTTAATGGTCTTGGGTGCAGGAAAGTTAGTTATCTTCGTGATGTACTTAAATTTTGAGATGTTTTTAAATTCTTTTAATCCAGACTAGCTGACCGAGTATAATTTTCCAACAAGTAAACCGTAGGAACCTTGCCGTTCGTTGATGAGATCTCAGAAGAAATAAAAAAACATAATAGTTTTCACTCGTAGATGAGATTCTTCGAATAGGCATTGAACTATTTGGAAGTAAGATATTTCACATTGGGAGACTGAAAATCTCAGAGAATCAAGCAGTCTTGTGCCATCCGCAATTCTAATGATAAAAAATCCCCATGAATGTGACCTAAAATATTTTGATCTCACCCAATTCGGTGCTTAGTAAATTAGAAACTAAAAGAACTACCTGTATCAGAGTTGAAGGCATATAAAAAAAAGCCTCAGTGTTTAAGGCCATGTTCCCAAAAATAGGCTTCACTCTGTGGTTTGATCAAGCCTACTTTTTAAACTTTAGGTCATGGAACTTTTTGAAGCCAGATTCATAGCCATATACTTTGAATCTATGAAAATGAAATGATTCTGTGCCATATGCTAATTGCGTATTAGGAAGTAGTATATGAGGCGTTCCCAACCTGTTTCGAACGATTGAAAAGTCGACCGATTCCAAAAAAATCATAACTTTGTCTTTATTACAGAAATATATTGAAAGAATATATGTGAGTTTTTGCATAATTTTTGCGATTTGAGAAACTACTAAAAAATTTTTGTTCCGAAAGTTGATTCGAAACTACAACTTTTTTGTCTCATAAATTTTCTTGCATAATTTAATGCTTTTGAAATACGGAGGTTCGTAGAAAAAAGTTGGAATTTGGAATACATAACTCTAAAAAAATTCTCATAAATCCTTTCAAATTATGATTTTTTTTTCTATTAATAATCATAAGAATGATTTAATTCTTGTGGATAAATAAATTGTTCTGTATCAGGTACCTGGTCTGGTCGTCATGGCACCAGGCCGGGATCAGGGGGGCGGGGGTGGGGCAAACAAGATCCCATCGTCGTTGTTCATATTGAGTGAAGACAACTTTATTCGGAAACATACCCGGTTTATAATCGAGTGGCCACCCTTCGAGTATGCGGTTCTACTTACCATCATTGCTAACTGCGTGGTGCTTGCTCTTGAAGAGCATCTGTCCTGCCACGACAAAACCGTCCTTGCTCAAAAACTCGAGACAACGGAGATCTACTTTCTGGCTATATTCTGCGTAGAGGCAAGCCTTAAAATCTTGGCGCTTGGCTTTGTTCTTCACCGTGGTTCCTATCTCCGCAATATCTGGAACATCATGGACTTTTTTGTTGTCATTATCGGGTAAGTAAAGATTCTCATTGTTGCACAGGATATTTCATTTTTAAAACTATATTTAAAACTAGGAGCATCGACGGAACAAATTTTATATTATCCGTTTCTATTTTCTCAGCCACTGAAAGGAACTTATCAATTATTTTTCATCTTTGATATAAGTTGTTCAAGATTAGGGCCAGGCTCATTACGAAACTTAGGTTTTTCCATCATCGTTATTTCACTGTTTTGTTGAAATTAGTTCTATATAATTTTAATACAGTTGTAGTAAAATTTTCTAACTATATAACCCTGCGCAAATCGACTAATGATATTCAGATCTGTATCTATATTGTTTTCAGTCGTTACAACATATTTACTCATCTTTTATACGGCGATGATTCTTTTTCATCATGTTTTGTTTCCCATTGTCAATATCACATTTTGTACAGCGTAATGAAGTAAACGTATGATATCCACTAAGTAGACCACCCAACGAAGTTAAGAGCCATCTAAATACCACATAGTTTATATTACGCTCTATATAAAAAATGAATGAGAAAAGAATATCCAGTTATTTTATGACTGCCCTAAAGTTATTCTGATAATACAAGGGTTTCATATTCTGAAATAATATTCATTCCATTAAAGACTGAGAGTTTCAATGATTTACTTGATAGAAGTAAGAGATCAAATTTCTAATCACATTACAATCTCCATCTATTTATATCAATTTTTTCGATTGTTAGGATTGATAAATAGTTTATGGTTGGCGCAGTGGTTTGAGTTATTAAATTATTATGACATTGGAGCAGGGAAAGGAGCAAAATGCAAAGCAAAAATTTGAGGAGCAATATTTGCTGAGGTTTCGTTACGATGTAGCTAAATTAACTTTTTTCATCCTACGCTAATACAGATCTCGTATTAGAAAGGATATAGATTAGGTGACTAGGTAGAGTGAGAATCTGAACTGTTTGCGGTATAAAAACGCGAAATAATATTGAAAATTATAAGTAATCTATCGGTAAGGTATGCATAGGTGATTGTCATCTAGATTTTAGAATAAAAATTGGATTAGGTCAATGACGGTGTTTGCCGAAACAAAAGTGGACGTGGACCTCCGTATGCTGCGTTCGTTCAGGGTCCTCAGACCACTAAAGCTGGTTTCAAAAATTCCAAGTGAGTCGGCGGCTATAAAAATTTCAATAAATCTCACGTGTCCATAGCTGCTGTCGGTGTCTTAGACAATTTGTATTAGATTATCCAATATCTTAGTCAAGTTGAAATAGATTTCATAATAGATAATAAGCTACTGTTATAGAAAACGAGAGAACCCAAAAGTAATTAACAAAGATTCTCTTATAGTCTCTTGAGCCAAGATCAGATCATGGGTGGATTATGGAATATTATCGTACGAAATAACATGGCGAAATATTTATGACAACGTCAAGTTTTGGATATGATAAAATATCCCGTAGTTAATTTATTCAAAGCATTCTGTTAATTATCTAGTCAACAATTCGCCATAATTATTTTTCATTATTATTTTCCATGCAATTTTACATGGACTCATTCATACAGAGATTTGCCCTCCTTTCATTAAAAATCAACTTCACAATCACGATATAATAGTATCTTGTAGTTTATATACTTGATTCGTCTGTGGATGTTATCAAAGTATTTCAATCCTTCCAAAGAACTTTCTATAGCAGAAAGAAGTGTCGTCTGAACTTGGCAGTAGATAAATTCATATAGGTAGATTACTCCATTATTACAAAAAGTGTCTTTCAATGGTGCTGGTCATAGACCACTTTGAGCGTAATAGATGTCCGCTAGATGAGTCTTCCTATTGGAAATACGAATAGGTATACAATTTAAATTTAGCCATATATATTCGCTAGATAATATTAATATAGTATTCAATATATTGACATAATGATAACCCTGATAGCGACTATTTTGATGCATTGATGCATATCTCCACCAGTCAATTATACCTAGATTTGACTATAGGTAAATACATGTTATAGATTTGTATACATATAGGTATATCACACTCGCACCCATATCTTACTGTTTGCTAGATATTATTGTTTCATACATCTTTGTTTGTTTTTTTATTTTATCAATTTTCGTTCAGTAGGTTTTACCATTATCAATGAAATATTTTCAGACGATGTATGAACATTGGCCGTTTAAAATTTAATAACTCGCAGGTAGCATAAGATACACACTCTGCAGTTGAGGGATGATCGGTAGCAGGATTGTTTAAAGTTTCATTGTTCAAGTTCAAGGGTACAGTAAAAACATTACTACAAAGGGGATGGTGCTAAAATGTTTGTCTCGGGAAAAACAGGATTATTATATTTATATTTCCCATTATAAAGTGACCAACTGCAATGTGTTGTACAAGAATATAGTTAGTGTGGATTTACCTACATTATAATCGTTTTATATTTGAAATAATAGACATAGACCTAGAATTGTCCATAGAATAGAATTGAAACAAATATTATGACCTATTGAAATATCGACCTGAATATGCTCTATTCACCGAACGATATGATGAAATATTATTTCATCATCAATATAAATGCGATTTTTAAACGTGTAGAATGCCTTCAAAAATGACCTTTGATAAATATTAAATGCTGTGGTTCATATCATAGAATTAAAATTAGTGATATTCTTTCTTTCTTTTTTTTTTACTTCTTTTCAAAACAATGAAGTAGTTATATTCAGATTATTTCTCCACACAATTAACATAACATAACATAAGTCAAAGACCAAAAGTAAAGAATGATTCCCGATATATTTGAGCCATTAATTAATAGATATTTGATATTTACTAGGGCTATCTATAGATATTAGATGTGTATATTAAGAAGTTAATAAGTAGTGATTTAGCACTATAGAGTAGTAAGTAGTAAAGTGTGGCGGGGTGTGTGTGTTTGGGGCAGGATCATCATGGCGCTCACTTCGGGCACGGATCTACGCACGCTGCGTGCTATACGCGTGTTGCGACCCCTCAAACTTGTCTCTGGCATTCCTAGTGAGTACATTTGTTTATATGGAACAAACGAGAAAAAAGGTAACAGATATTACAATTACGGATCTCACAGTCAATACAATCTTCGCTTATTTTTCTAAAATCATTTTATCTTTATCATTTCTTTCTAAAATCAATTCATTCAAGTTAAAGTACTACATTCTATCCGCGATTGCACTCATTCTCAGCAATACAGTACTTTTTTTTCGTTTATTCGTTTACAAATTTGTAATTTTATCGAACTCCAGATTGGTTTGTTGGACAAGATGGGTTTAAACTGTTTCAATTTACACATGCGATTAATTAAGCAGAAACGATATTTCAAATCAAGTTCGAGGTAAAAACAATGAATGAAGTTTTGCGGGACACCAAAATGAAAAAACGTCTAACTTTCCTTATTACCTCAGATATTAACTGTCTTGAGCACTGTGAGGTCTGTAAATTAGGTATGAGAAATACTATAAAGTAGTGAGGTAACAACTGAATTTTAACGTAAATTCGAAGTATATTGAAGACTAAGAATCAGAAGGATGGATTCTCATATATTGCGCTTACATTCTTCTGGCTATTAGACTTCGGTATTAATTTCGGTATTAACATAATCTGATTGTTCTGTGATCTTTTGGCAGCGTCTTTCATACGAGAAAAAAGTACTAATTTCAAGATATAAATGAATAACTTGAACGATTTGATGTTAATAACGTTTAAAGTCATACTTATTCTCTTAATTTCATATAATGATGAAAAAGTGTACATAAATCACTTGTTAAGAATTCAGCAAAATATACCTGAAAGAAGTAATAAATAAACAATACCACATTATTTCTGTTTTCTTTTTTAATCAGGCCTGCAAGTGGTGCTCAAATCTATCATCAAGGCCATGGCACCGTTGTTGCAGATAGGCATGTTGGTCTTGTTTGCAATTATTATATTTGCCATCATTGGTCTGGAATTTTATTCAGGCGCTTTGCACAAAACATGCTACAGCATAGAAAATATGAGTAAGTAGTTACTCATTAAAACATCATAATTTTCACCCAAATCTGTTCACTATGTATCTTTATCAATTTATGAATAGATAAGTCATTTTACATACTTAAAAAATTGCCAAGTAAATCAGAGATACCAATTCAATGCTAGAAAACTAATTTTTTTTCTTTCCAATAACAGATATAATATTAAAAGAAGGCGATATGGCTGTGCCATGTAGTACAGACAACGTGACAGAGCGTCCATGGGGTGCTCATGTATGTGACGCTGATGAATCTGCATGTATCGACCAATGGGAGGGGCCGAACGACGGTATCACCAGCTTCGACAACATCGGCTTTGCGATGCTCACCGTCTTCCAGTGCATCACTATGGAGGGCTGGACTGCCATATTGTACTGGGTAACGCAAGCGATATGTCCTTCAGTGTTATCTATTAATTCATTAACATACTCTTTATGTGTACTGTTTTTTGTTTTTCTTCATTTAAATATTCATCTTGGTGGCGCATTGAAATTTATTAAACAAACAAGTTTTATATCTAACAGTCAATATTATCAGTTTCAAAGAACGTAACGCTCAGTTTTTATTTATCTAATAGATCTTTCCAGCATCACACAAATCTCGAGAATAATTGACCGTGAAAAGTTTAACAAAAATTGATTCTGTTCCTATAAATTGCACCGTTAATTATTTTTGGCATGCATCGAAGTAAGTGGCATAGAATGAAATATAAATATTAATTTATTAAGGAAAAAACTGTAGCTAAATATTAAAAATAGTATTCGAAGATGAAAAAAAAAAAAAAAAAAACGGTGTTGAAAGAGAATTCAATTTCAATAAGTAACGAAATAGCGAAATTCAATGATCCTAATTATCACTGTCATACACATACTATGTGCTCAGGTAATATTATATATCTCTGATTTGTTTAAAAACAATTAGAGCTGACCTGTGGATTTTTAACAAATTATATCCTGACTGTTGAATGTAAATCTAAATTTATGTTGTACCTTTGTTGTTTGGAATTTGTGGCTATATATGTACTTTACTGTTCTCGCTTACTTTGTGCATTTGATCATTGCGTTGTCTTTCGTTAACATTGGTGATTCTATTACTTTCAATTTGATTGATAATTATCGGTGTTTTTCAATTAGCATTATTTTCTATTTATCCTTCGAGGTTCAGGTGGGATATTGCGTGTTGAACAAAGCTCCATCAAACATTACGCACAAAATACTAATGTACTGAAACACTGACGTATATATACAACTTGCTCAGTATGACATTGACAGTATTAGTCCTCCATCGGTTACCCATTTTACTAATAACATAGATAACAAACTCACAGAGTGCAGTTACGCAGAAGGCGGTATTTAATATATTCTTAAGCTTTACCGTGGCTCAAAATGCGAAATAAACCAACAATTTCCTTAATTTTACAATATAACAACAACAACAACAGGAAAAGATGAATGTATCCATATTTGTCTTCTGCAGAGCTGAGCTATGTAATATCTATGAAAGTTGAAAGAAAAATGGAATTAAAAGATAATATTACCAGATTTCCAGCATTACAAAACTTGTAGATTACTTTCCATCAGAATTGTATGACTTTTCATGCAGTTAAATGATTATTACTTGAGTTATCTTGACCTGGTAAACATAAAAAAAAAGAAAATATAAGAAATCAAATATTGAAACAATACAAGTCTTTGAATGCAAATACAGGATTATCTCAAAGCAAGTTGGCAGAATATATATTAGCATTATCGAAAAATCAATTGCTTCATACAATTCATTCATTCCAATGTAGACGATAAGCTTTATGGTATTGAACACATTGTTTACAAATCTTACGTTAGAGATGGTCAACTGACTACATATAATACTGCCAACTTTATTTAAAAAGATATGCTACCTATGAATATATCTTGATGTTGTTTGCTAACTGGTGTCTAAATGGGTGATAATGAATCAATAATAGTTTAGGCTTCATGTGGTTTGATTTATGGTAAATTACAGACAAACGACGCCCTCGGAAGCACGTTCAACTGGATTTACTTTATTCCCTTGATAGTCCTTGGATCTTTCTTCATGCTCAACTTAGTTCTTGGTGTTCTCAGTGGGTAAGTATTTTCTTTTCTATTTATCATTCAAGAAAAAATTGATTCCCACAGGTTTTTCATTATCAATTTGATATGTTATTCACCCGTATCAGTTGATGACTTCTCTGTGTGATAATTGGAATTATTATGTATTGATTATAACCTGATTATAAAAAATCATTGCAATATGAATGTGAGGCAGGAAAACAAAAACGTTTTAATACTACTAAACAGTTGGGTGAATTACAAGCAGCTTAATATACTATTCTTGTCCATGTGATGGATAGTTCGTTTTTCATTTCATACTATGTCTCTTAGTCAAGATTATTTTACGTTTTTGTTGCTATCGCGGATACAGCGAATTTTCTAATGAGAGAACTCGTGTGGAAAGACGAGCAGCCTATCAAGATGCTAAAAGAAAAAGGCTGTTCACAACTGCATTCAGTTCTTATTTAAAGTGGATCACGCAAGCAGGTTTTCGGATGATTTTCTTTTACAGTACAACTGCTAGATTGTAAATTGCTAATTTCACAGTACCTTGACAGTAGATGTGTGGGCCCATAACTTGAAATGTAGCAGAATTGAAACACGCTCAAAAGTTGATTATATTCCTCACAATCAACTTCATATTAGGAAACCGAAATTCCACGATCCTCTATTTACTTATAAAATATTTTGCCTAATCGTTCGGAGCTCGGCGTATTAATTTAAATAACTCTTCCCTGATATACAATCAAGACAATATCTTGTACACTGTAAATATGCTCTAAAGTATTCCTGCCATATTCGAAAATTTAGTTATCTGTAAATGTAATTTCAATTTGTACCGCTTGTAGTGAGTTTGCAAAAGAGAGAGAAAAGGTGGAAAATCGTCAAACATTCTTAAAACTGCGAAGACAGCAGCAACTTGAAAGAGAACTCAATGGCTATGTTGAGTGGATCTGCAAAGCAGGTGAGACACCCAATGGCCGGCATAATTGCTTTATCAGTTTAGCTCTTATGTACTGTAGCTTAGTATGATTAGTCACTTAACTTTGCTTCCTGGGTGGCAATAAGCAAGCCTATTCTTCTTTTTCCATGTCGATTGCAAAGGAAGGATGAAATATTATTTTTTTCCCTCTATAGTAGCTACCAAATTGAATTTTTCTTTCAATCCTTATATGGCTTAAAAGTGAACTGATATTGTTGAAATTGATTAATATTTATATCGTTTTTACAGAGGAAGTTATTCTTGCTGAAGAGAGAACAACAGAGGAAGAGAAAATGCACATAATTGAAGGTATGCAACTTTGTTGAAGGATCATTGGCTACGAACTTCTTCTAATTTTACTTGGTTGAATTATTTTCCCGGATTCTCAATCATTACCAACTCTGTACTTGTCTGTATTGAAAATGAGTGAATTACAAAAATTTTGTTATTGTTTCAGCGAGAAGAAGAGCAGCTGCGAAACGAAAAAAATTAAAAAACCTTGGAAAAAGCAAAAGCACTGACACCGAAGAGGAGGAGGGCGAAGATGACCCAGATGATGGTGAGTTGTATTTTTCCCAATCATAACCATTCAGGTTCTTACCTAAAAGTTAATTCTATTATGTATGAAAATGTTTTCTATTCTATTGGTGACTCTGCCCATCCATGTATATTATCTGAAATTCATATTTTACATAATGGATGATCAGATACCCTAGAGAAATACTTAGTAAACATAAGGTTTTTACTACCAAATTTTACCACGTCGTACATACCAAATATGAGCAAAGATGATTTTCAGAATTTTCATAAACTTATAATTACAACTTAATCATCTTCATTATCATCGGACCATCCAAGCAGTATCTTATTCCTGGCGTTACCATCATTAATACTAGTCTGAAATTTTGTGATAATAATGTCTCATCATCTGCTATTTATACTCTGGCTCGAAGATAAAAAGATTTTTACATCGTCATGCAGAGAAACAAAAAAAGACTTCTGAGATAGATCCTAATTTCAATATAATGTTATGTCGAACATTAACAGCCCATTTGTCAACGAACATTCTAAACACACGCTATCAGATGCTCCTCTTGTTTCAGTGCCTAAGAAAAAACTGAAAGGTAACTACACGATACAACAAGTATTTTACGAGTAAAATGTTGTTATTAACTGTTTATGGTTTTTTTTTTTTTTTACAAATTTACAGTAAGCGTTAAAGTAATATTTAATTATGTACCGTATGACGTCTGCCATTGCTATGAGGTTGGCTGCGTCGCGTAGCTAGAGTTGTTGTTGATTATAGCATAGAGCTACTGGATATCAAGATATTTAATCACTCGTTTGGTACTACATGGTATAATTAAACATACGAAACAAATGATTGGCATTTTAGAGTGCCTTTCAACGATATAAATTAAGAGTACAGAATGAACTTGAGTATATATATATTAATTTGATAAATTCAGAAATCGTGGTGCTGGCGTTCCGATGATCTCTCATTCACATTTAACAAGTTTACAAGAAGAATAGAAAACCTAGTATGAACATGATCGCAAGAAAGTTTAGGTTCCATGCTATCGTATTTGATTTCAATATCATATTCATTTTATTTTCAAGTCATAATAAATCCATTAACTCTATGCTCATATTGTCAGTCATTTGATTGAAAAGTTATTTGAAACACTGCGGAGAGTCGTGGTGTTTGTGAAGAAAATTTGATTTTCTCTAGGTATTGCTTCTGTTGGCTGGTGAAAATAAAAATTTCTTTAAGACAGAGTATTTACAATATCATATCCATTAACAATTTCCCTTTTCTATATACTATTATAGAAATAATTTTCTCAGAAATGGCTAGGCCCGAGGAATAATGCATCCTTTCTATTATTATAAATGAGACTTAAACACCTGCATCTTTTTCGAGTTTATTTGCGTGAAACCTCTCTTTTACTTGGTTTAACATTCATAGAATATAGATCTCTTTTTCCCTATAAAAAATTTCCTAGGGGCAAATTGTTGATTTCTTTGAAAATTATAGCATTGATTATGATTATTGATCACATACATGTACAGATACAGAATAAATGGAAAGAAAGAATATTAAAAACTATTGACAGTGAAATTAGATCGATAAGAAGCTACAAAATATATTGTGATTGCTCTGAGCTACGTGTATTTAGGTATGTGGTGACAGTGAGCCCTGAACCACTGATTGATGTATTAGCTGACAGCCGCTGTAGGGCGGTCGGAAGTAGTCCTTAGTAAAAGTCAAGTGATTTTAGTAGCTGCAATTCCTTTAGATTAATAAGACCAGCTGCCAATGTCGCAGCTTTTAACCATAAATTAATAGCTATCTTAGTATTTCCTGCTTGTAGTAACATTACGTTAGAATAGCTTAAAATATCATAATATAATATAATAAAATTTCAGTTTAGCATCACTAAAGTAATAGTTTCACTGATTTAAAACAAAAAAGAAAAGAAAAGAAAAAATAAAAAATAAAAATAGAGTATTTGCTAAAATAATGCTTACCTAAAGTTGTATCGTTCCTGTAATATTGATAGCTTTAGTTGATGATATTCTTAAACGGTAGATCACCCCTTAAAAATATTTAACATACCGTCATGATAAATGACCGGGTAATATTGTGTGTGAGATATGATAAATATAAGGAGAGGTGCGGGGATGATTTTTATTATTTCTTATTCATTTTTTGTGTGTGCGATTGTACTTTTCATTATTTTATAGCTTCGGAAGTACTTTTCGGCCAGTACAACACAATAGTTCACCCAAACCAATAATGAAATATTCAAATAATATTTCAACGATAGATTCAGAACCGCATGGTATGATCAAAGAACGATTTCATCCCGTATGTAATTTGTTTCATCAAGATTTAAACAATGAGAAACCACGCAGTGGCGGACGACTGCAGAATTTCTGTTTTCAACTTTCAAGGCGCTGTGTAAAAGTGTTCTTATAATTTACCAATTTTTCTCTCATATGTATAATCAATTTAACCATTTTTTATTTTGGTTTCAAATAGGCTTCCTATCTTTTCCCTTTGGGCTAATCTATTGAACCTGTACTCTACCTATGCTACATCATGGATTGCTCAAATCTATCTGTTCCTTAAATGCATAAATATCATTGGAAAATTGGCAATGATGAATCCATTGCATATGTATACCAACTTGTAGGAAATTATCTATGTTTATTAACATTTGCTAAAAAATTGAATTGTGATTGTAGGGTTTCCAAGAGCTTCCTACCTCAAGTCAAAGGTAAAAAACAAAGGTGCATGCCTACAATTCTGGCGAGTGGAAAAGAGGTTTCGTTTCTGGATTCGTCATACTGTTAAAACCCAGTGGTTTTACTGGTTTGTGATCGTTCTTGTGTTCTTCAACACTGCGTGTGTCGCAGTGGAGCATTATAACCAGCCAAGCTGGCTTGCAAAGTTTCTATGTAAGTATGCACTACCAAATAAGCAAGTAATATTCATTTAATTATTGTATCACTCAGTTTGTCAGATATTTCAAACTCTCATTATGCTAATTGAAATTCAACAGTTCTTATTATTTTCTTATTAGATTTTGCTACTAATAATGCTCTTCTATTTCCAGTTTATACAGAGTACGTGTTCCTTGGTCTATTTATGACAGAGATGTTCATAAAAATGTACGCACTTGGTCCACGTATCTACTTTGAGTCGAGCTTCAATCGATTTGATTGCGTCGTCATATCTGGGTCAATATTTGAGGTGATCTGGAGTGCGGTGAAGGAAGGCTCTTTTGGCCTATCCGTCCTGCGAGCTCTTAGGCTCTTACGAATCTTCAAAGTCACCAAGTACTGGGCTAGTCTGAGAAACCTCGTAATCTCTCTGCTCAACTCTATGCGCAGCATCATTTCTCTACTCTTCCTGCTCTTCCTCTTCATACTGATCTTCGCGCTGCTCGGTATGCAGCTATTCGGTGGTCAGTTCAACTTCCGTGAAGGGACACCCCCTACCAACTTCAACACATTTCCTATTGCGCTGCTTACTGTCTTCCAAGTAAGCCATATGATCATTTACTCAGAACTCGAAATTCTCGTCGATCAAACAGACTAGTAAAAGTTGAATGATATTCTAATTCAAGAATAAACATAAACTCTTCACAATCTGTTACTTTATTCCGTAGTTACTTGCGCATGGAAATTCGCGAGAAGTTAGAGAAAATGTTACATTGCCTCTGCTTCTATAAAAGAGAAGATATTTGAAAGAATAATTGCGAAAATATTAGCGAACTTTTCTTTCATTGCGAAACTATAAAAATATAGAATTGGAGGCGGTAAAACTGTGTTTTTGATCGACCTCAAATTTAGTGTGAATACGAGGTTTAAATTGCTTTCTATTCTGTTAAATAGATATTGACTGGTGAAGACTGGAACGAAGTGATGTATCACGGCATCAATTCTCAAGGTGGCCACAAAAAGGGAATGCTATATTCCCTGTATTTTATAATATTAGTGTTGTTTGGTAACTACACACTGTTGAATGTATTCTTGGCTATCGCCGTCGACAATCTCGCCAATGCTCAGGAACTTACCGCCGCTGAAGAAGAACAAGAAGAAGAAGATAAAGAAAAACAAATGCAAGAATTGGAGAAAGAAATGGAGGCTTTACAAATGGGAGCCGATGGGGTAGCACCTAATGTGGAAATATGTCCACCAAGTCCTTCGAGCAATTTGTAAGTTCTCATATTTGAGTTGATTTCAATTAAAATGTCAAACTTGAAATGTGTAGACTACTTTCAGAACATTATATTTATACAGGTAATATGAATGGTTTATGAATTTCATCATTTTCTTTCATCTTTTTATTCTAGTAAAAGTGGAAAAGGTAGAAAGCAAGCCTCTGAAGAAAAAAAACAAGATGCTGACGAGGACACGGGACCAAAACCAATGCTGCCATACTCCTCCATGTTTATATTATCCCCAACAAATCCGTAAGTCGTGTTCTGAAATATTTCTATAACTTTAAAAACAGGCACAAGAGATTATTCAAAATACCTTACGCTTCATAATAATTAAAGAATTAATCAGGTTTCCTGTTTTTACTATATTATTCATTCCTCGGATCAGGTAGTGGAAAATTTTATTCACTAGACAATTTATCCAATGTGGTTTTTGATGTTTGAATTGCAGCATAAGGAGAGGTGCCCATTGGGTGGTGAATCTACGTTATTTCGACTTTTTCATAATGGTCGTGATATCCCTGTCCAGCATTGCATTGGCTGCAGAAGACCCAGTGTGTGATCAATCGTTTCGAAACGACGTGTTGGATTACCTCGATCACGCATTTACGGGTGTATTTGCTATAGAAATGGTCTTAAAGATTATTGATTTAGGCATAATATTACATCCAGGCTCGTATTTACGTGAATTTTGGAACATTATGGACGCAGTTGTAGTGATATGTGCCGGAGTTTCTATCGTATTTACAATTACGTCCGAAGAGTCCTCAGCGATGGGTCAAAATTTATCAACTATTAAATCCCTTCGTGTACTAAGAGTGTTGAGGCCACTAAAAACTATTAAAAGAGTACCCAAATTAAAAGCAGTGTTTGACTGTGTTGTGAACAGTTTAAAGAATGTTATTAATATTCTCATAGTGTATATATTGTTCCAATTTATTTTCGCTGTTATCGCTGTACAGCTATTCAACGGAAAGTTTTTTTATTGCAACGATGAAAGCAGGTACACAAGGGACACGTGCCAGTAAGTTGAATGATCACTCGGAATTTAAAACCTTACTGAATAAAATTATGAGATTCAACACGGTATAACTTTTTTTCTTTCTTTTTTTTTTTTACTATTTTCAATCAGTTATAATATTATCTAAAATATTCTTAAAGCGCGAAATATTTAATCAGCTAATGATCTATTGTCAATTATGTTTCAGGGGTTATTATTTCCAATTTGAACAAGGATCTCAGCTACCGATTCCAAAGAAACGGGTGTGGGACACTCAATGCTTTCATTACGACAACGTAATGGTCGCTATGCTTACGTTGTTCGCGGTACAGACGGGGGAAGGCTGGCCTCAAGTTTTACAAAACTCAATGGCTGCGACACACGAGAATAGGGGTCCGATTCAAAATTTTAGGATTGAAATGTCCATTTTCTACATAGTTTATTTCATAGTATTTCCATTCTTCTTCGTCAACATCTTCGTGGCCTTAATCATCATCACGTTCCAAGAGCAGGGTGAAGCTGAATTACAGGATGGTGAAATAGATAAAAATCAAGTAAGAGATTCCACGATTTATAGTCTAGATAAATTTTATTCACGAAATCGAGAGTACAATTTTTATATTCAATCATGTTTTGAACGATCTATGTTGCAATCACTGTGTACATATTGGGAAACGAAGTTCTTCGTTTCACGAGTTAAAATGATTATTATTTCCCAACAGAAATCGTGTATTGATTTTACGATACAAGCAAGACCACTGGAAAGGTATATGCCAAATAAACGAAACAGCATCAAGTACAAAATCTGGAGGGTTGTAGTTTCAACACCATTTGAGTATTTCATTATGATTCTCATTGCTCTGAACACCCTTCTGCTTATGATGAAGGTATGCATTCTTTCCATATTAATATTTTACCTCTATTAATGATCAGTATGAGAAAAGATCGTTTACAAGGGAATATGAAGAGTCGTAATAGAATTGATATGAATACAAGGTATCCTAGAAGTTAATTGCCCTAAATAAAGTCGGCAGTTAGAAACACGTGGCATATAAATATAAACACTAAACGAGAGCTCGAATAATTGGGAAATCGATAATATAACAATCATGTGAATGATTTTTAAAAAGTTTTGATGATTTCCAGAACGAGAATATTCTCGGTTTGGAAAATTGTTTTTATTTTTAAGTTAGTTTTCCCCAAAAAGATGACCCAATAATCAATATTGGATTGAACCTAGTAACTGAACTTTTATGATACCATGTGAATCCAAATAACCATCTATTCAATATTATAATTAGAATAAATGTCTTATCATTTGGCTGAATATTTTTGGCTATTTTGACCAGTCCAACAGTAGTTCTTTATTTCACTGTCGTTTCTAATTAACAATGAAGAGGTATGAGAAAACGATATAACAGTTTAATTAACGATTAACTAACAGCTAACAGTATACAGACTTGTTTTTATTTGCCTGCATACTTAAATGTTTCTTGTGTAATGTTTACCTTTTTCAATACACAGGCTCTGTGATATTCATAGTGCGGGTACCAGTTATTGTTAAATATTTATATTTTTCATCTGAAGTTAACTTCAGCTAAATTATTGTCGTTTCTGTATGTTTTGATTATTTTCAATGGAATTATTTAGTAATTTTGTATTTTTATTTAGAATGATAAACTGCCAGTGAGGCTTGAGACCAGAATTCAGAATTTCGAGATATACTACTTGGATTGTTTGAGCATTATAAATCTATGAATTATTTTATTAATCCCCTTCAGAAATGGAAACTTATGAGCTGCTTGAGATTATTTTCAATTCGATTCTTTTCTTACTTTACTCAATTTTTCATACAGATTGCATGGCAAGCATCTTGTCCCTGTTTTCATGTGACCGTAACTGAAAATACTTCAGCAAAGTAGTTTTGGTTCACACTTATTTCTTTAATTAAAAATGCACCAGAACCCCACAGTGTAACTGGGTTGGAATAATGCACAAAACATGTTTAAAAATTGAATTGTACAATCAACGGATTGTTTTGATAAATGCAAGTTAGAACAGGCTTTATATGTATTAGAAAAGACAAGATTAGACAGTCGAATTCTCGTCAGAATATATTCTACTTTTGGTCTTCGGGTTCTGCTTGATGTAATTCTTTCAACAACAATAACGACTCATTGTTTGACTATCCCTGATAAAGTCTGATATTTCATATCGTTACGGGATGTCCATTACCTTTGTATACACTCATGGTGATTATGATTCAATTAGATTCAATTCGAAAAAACCTTCAACCACCTGTTGGGTTTCCAATCTTATTAGAGATTTGACAAAATCCGTGCCAATGGAATTAATGACACCGAGTGTTCATACGTGGATGGATTTAAGTTTTCTATACATTTTTATTATTCATTTGCAATTTTTGTGCAACATTCCGTTCTCCTTTGACTATAAAGCGATAATAATTATCGTCATCATGATATCGTTGAGCCAAATTAACACTAGGATTTCTTTCTTGATCAAATTTGCCATTCTCTTATAAGAAACAAACCCACAGATAATCATTACATATTATTTATTGATCACAGTATTCATTATTGTGATAATTATTCAAATCATTGTTAATAATCAATTCGTGTGCAGTAAAATTGACGATACAGATTCCATTCCGGTGATAGTTGAACTCAGAGACATGAATTTTTCTTGCCCCCTTTTTCCAATTGTTTTCCAATTCAGGAATACTGTTATACTTTGCACAAATCTACACAAAATACACAGACTTAGATTACAATTCAATGAGTCAATTGGCACACTTCAAGAATAAATAAATGCAACAAATAAACATGAAACATGATCAGAGCCATACTTTTCACTGTCAGAACTCGAGAAGGCAGATCATATATACAAAGATTATATTTGATCTAATTACTTTTCGTTTGTATAAGATTCAAGCAATTAATACTGAATGAAAACTGTATCATGTTCACTTGTAGCGTATGCCATTTGCATTTATATACAACTATATACATACAAAGACTATGTAATATATGTGTCGCATGATGGCTGCCCAAAGATCAATCGAATGTTGACCAATGTATGCACGGGGCATTAGCCTAACACAACACATGCTCCCTTTCTGAACCGATTACCTCGAAAGAAACCTTTAACAATTAATTATATATTTTCTGTTATTTAACGTTTGGTCATTCCAAAGTGTTGATTTTACTTGTTTATCAATTATTTGTAATAATATGCTATTGATTTTCAGACACTAACACATCATTTCATGTGTCTGTCATAGACAAATAGTGGAAATTTAGTCCATACGTATAAAAAATGATCATACTGTAAAGTGTTATGTTAATCTTAAACGGAAAGCATCAAAGCTCGGAAGACTCGTTTGATTTACTCGACGCTGTTCGATGTCACTATTTTTCTATGGCATATCTATTACTACTACTAATGGTTTCATTATTAAACGATTCTGCCAAACATAATCAATTATTGATACAACTGTTATTTCTTTTGAAAACCATACGCAGTTAGAATTGATTGTCAGGTGGTGCTTAAAAATTATATCTTACAAAATTGACATCTGTCATTATTCAATTGGAAATATAAGTGTGAAAATCATGAATTCACAAAGCATATAACCACACAATTGTCAAAGCAAGATAACATAGCAATCAAATAATTAACTCAAAAAGTATGTCATGATTTTCAATCGGTAATACAAATGTTATAAACAGTCTCAAGGTTTTATTTCCTGATAGAATATCTTTTGATTCTCCTCAACATAGAAAAATAAGATTTTCTTCCGTAGCTGTGTTAATCGAAAATTGAAATCAAACTCGTTTTTCTCCAAGACTTAAGTTCACATAACTAGCTGAGATCAATGAATTCTGCTTAAATATATATTCTCATTATAGAATACATTCGTTTAATATACATATAACTCGAACGAGTGTAATGTGTACTTTGTAAGTCATCACTTGGTATTATCTAACGCGAAGGTGCAGGCATACCATTACTAAGATGGATTGATGATATCATTACATTATAAAAGAAGCATTTCGCTGTTTGTTTGTTTGTCGGTCCATATGTTTGTCAGTGTATGCATTACAGCACCACGATCAGAGCGAGATGCAAAAGACAATACTGAAGCACATGAACTGGGGTTTCACCACGATGTTCACCGTCGAGTGCACTATGAAGATTGCCGCATATGGTATTAGGGTAAGCCCCCCTGACCCACCACTTTAGCAATGGCGGGCATTTACAAAACGACATGATGTTTTATTCAAACTACGAAAAATAAACTAGTTTTATTTTCAAGTTTTTATACTTGAATTAACTTGAATTATGTATTACCATAAGTCTTTGAAGCTGACACTCAATGATGTATATCACCGCCAGCTTTCCGATCATTAAAGCACTTCATTTATACATTATTTTTTTAAGAAATTGCAGTGTCTGCTTTCTTATCTTGAATTGAGAATACTTGTGCGAAAATGATGGGGGTATAAATTCAGCAACAGAAAAATCATATAACTTATCAAAATTGAGCGGAAAAATATATTTCATTATCTTCTATCAGATACAAACAATGAACTGTATAAATATCAATGCAAGATTCAAGCAAAATTGAATGAAACATCATGACGAAAAATTTACAGATTGGTAAGTCCTGCTTATTAGTGAACGTCTAGTGCGTTTGCCTCACTGATACATATATCTAACAGCAGAAATATGCTCAAGATATGGTATTGCATTAAATATATTATATTATAATACAGACATATTTTAATCAAGTATCAAGTGCGAACAAAAATCAATTTGAGCCCGCTGAAGATTGCAAAGTCATTCAAGTTGTATTCTAGCCATATCTTGTTCTTTTTTTTTTTCTCCAAAGGATCGTTTTGATGCTTGATTATGACCAACACATTTATACATCATGAAATCATCAACCATTACACATAACATCGTTCATAAAAATATTTTGCGAAAAGTCATGGAAAATCCCATTCCCTAAATCCTTGCGGGTGACACATTGTTACCTTTTATGATTATCCGTTATCCTTGACATTTTTTACCTCAAGATCCTCCATACCCTGCATGTTCCGTTGCATATGCACGCTGTGCCTACATGCTGACATGTTTTTGCATGTGGTTCTTTATGGCTGTGAATGGGTCGAAATGAACTATTTCAAACACCCTTATCCTGCACGTTTTGTCAAGACAACCAGTAATTTATCAAAACATATTCCGTACCCCCAAATATTGGCTAGACTCCCTAGATATAACTGGATTTTATGTATAAATCCTATCTTCCATACCAGGCTCAGAAACATCTAGAGATACAATTATAGAGAACAAAATATGTCCGTAAAAAGTTTTTATCATATAGATTGATGAAAACAATATTTCCCAATGCAACTATAAATTAGTTTTCAGGAGACATAGTCAAATAATATTACAATTTTTTTTTTTTTTTGTTCAAGATTTGAAACGATTAGTTTACATGTAACTTTCAAATGTCTTGTTTTTTACTGCAATGTGTCAACACAAATTTTTATTCGTCATTAAAGTATGCACACTGCAATTTTATCTGATATCGCTTGTAAACACAGAAAATTAAATTTTATT
This sequence comes from Rhogogaster chlorosoma, assembly GCA_944452935.1. Classification (NCBI taxonomy): domain Eukaryota; kingdom Metazoa; phylum Arthropoda; class Insecta; order Hymenoptera; family Tenthredinidae; genus Rhogogaster; species Rhogogaster chlorosoma. The sequence goes on along the minus strand of OX101799.1, from coordinate 14,320,134 downwards.
TATACCAAAATCTTGTTTACCAGATCAAATTTTGTGCAAAAAGTGGAATAGCAGAATGTTGATTAGCAGGTCCCTCCATCCTATAGAGGAATGTCTTGCAGCATCCGTTTGCGTGTGACAAGTGAATGAAATCTGTCTTCAGCCTAATGATTCTGCACCTTGTAATAATACTAAAATAATACACTTGCACGCTACACTATTTGAAGAAATTTTCTTTCAGCCTAAATTTTCACATTAAAAACCTGAAACAGTTGGAGTCAAATATCTGAAGGCACACTGTTGAAAACAATATGATATTCTCATTTCAGGAATTATACCGATACAAAAAAAAAAATGCTAATTCTAAAATAATTGGTCATAATTCTGACTTGCAGAATCAATCATTTAAATATATGTATTGAAATATTGTTATCTAAATGCGTTTTTTAATTTATATAATTATAATCTACTATACATAGGGACAGAATCATTTTTTGTCAAGTGTCTTCCAGTTTGAGAAATGCCTATTCAAAGTAGACGTGTGGATTTGAATGCCCCTACCTTGTGTGATATTCTATTATGCAAAAAAATATCCCATCGAGTGGTTATTATGGAATTATGTAGCTATAATTATGAAAACCCACTTCCCCCCCCCTCCGCCCTGAGAGTAGATATATCAATTGGAAACAGTTGCAAGAATTATATATAGAAAATTGTGTTAGGTTCAATCCATGATTCGACACTATCGAGAATTTATGCATGGTAATACATCCAACTTAAGGTGAATGACAGGCTAACATTCTGAAATATATTTCGGGAAAAGTAGTAATCGATGATTTGTAATAAGAACCTTGCATTAGTATCGGGAACTCATTTAGAGTTATCCAAAGTACGTATTGCTATCTTCGAAAATATCAGGAATATTGGAGATCAAGTTGAAATGGGGAAGTCCCCTAAATTTTGAACTTCACGGAAATGATCAATAGTCGAAGTTTTGTTCTATTTATCTGTGATCACATGAATTACCAGATTAATATCCTGGATTCAAATGCGGTGTGGTGAGCAAACTTCAATAAGTCAATACAGATAGAGATACAGATATCAATATGTGAATTTCATTGAAAAGATTGAAATCATGTATGTACCTTAGATTGCTCTGCTATTTAATTTCCTCATAAAGGTAAAAGGAGACGATTATTTAAAAAATTTGTATTCCTTTCAATTTCGGCGATAGCAGTGATGGCCTAATTAAAACAATTATCTAGGTACTCTTACCAGAAATCATCAGTTCGTATTTTGTCTTATTCAAAATTTCGGGTGATCATTATGAAAATTATGATACAGTAGAATATCGATTATATCTGAATTAATTGAGACTGAGCCTAGTTCAAATAATCGAAACACAATTTTTTTTCTGACTGGATAATATACAACGCAATTTTAAATGGACAAAGAGTCTATATGAAATATGCAATCAATCTTCAACTGCTTGAGTACGCTCGAATACACGGTTTGAATAATCAAGATTCTACTGTATAGTAAATACCTGGTAGCATCCAATCCGTCGTCATCGAATAATAATCTCGAAAATTATGTTAGATACAGAATTATAGACATGAAAAGAATGTGGTAGGAGTATAAAGGGCAGTAAATAGAGTTTTAGTTGGGTGTTACGTTTGTGCGTTGGGTGTGTTTGTAGTATCACGAGGCGCCGCCTATTCTAGTGGACAGCCTGGCCATCATGAACCTGGTCTTCACCCTCCTTTTCTTCATTGAGTGCATCCTTAAACTCGTCGCCTTTGGATGTAAGGTACAGCCAAGCTTTTACTCAAATTCTTCGTATGTGTAAATTACAACTACCAAATGATACATGAAATAACAAAAAGTAAGTCTTATCCACAACATAGTGCACCTTGTAATCCGACGAATATATTTCAGTGTTATTATTATGCTCTTTACTTCAAACGTTAAAATCTGAGACTTAATTCTTTGAAAATAGAAATAATTTTCATATTATTGAACATGTTGCAGATATTAGTAGACAAATATTTTCACTTCATTCCACAAACCAATCCATGAAACAAATTTATTTTTTTCAAGCAACACTATACTTAGTCGTCTATACTGAGCTGAAGAATATTAAATTGGTAATCAAAAAAGATTACTTGATTTCAGAGACTGAAATATTTTCTATATGTCTTTTTAGAAAAATAGAGAGACACCTGACATGGGTATTTGATTTTTCATTAGGTGGCCTGCAATCCAGAGGCACTCATCCAAAGAGAAAGAGCACTATTTAAGATTTGAATGAATTTATAGTTTCGTTACCTAGGTATATGAGAAGTAATAGTTGTAACAAACACGTATATGTATACAATTTGTGAGAAAAAACGCCTAGAAGTTTGGTAATATGTATAAATAATTTAATTTCACGTCCGATATATTCGTGAAAATATGAACTATAGGGCTATTACACGTCATTTATAAAATCGGTTAGAGAATACAAAATGTAATGACTAAAGCAATATCGTCATTAGCTATACGTCTGTGAAGGTAGCCTATTATTCAATTCTGTTTAGTGAAACTGTAAGCATCATATAGACATGCTACTTCGTTACCCCTTAGTTAATATCTTTTTTGTGGTTTTCTTGTTACGTGTGTGCATACACCACAGTAACAAAGAGGCATAAGTGAAACTACAATCGGTCATTTTGTTCTCGCCCATATTTTAATGGTATTTTATTTGAAAAAAAAAAAATAATAAACTATTTCACTATTTCTGTAGGTACTTGAAAACTATCGATTTGTAGCTGCTTGCTGTCAGCATGTTCTATCCTTAGATTTATAGAAAGGTCCCGTCACTTCACTAACCACTTACCAAATAGTTTATTAATTTCCGTCACTCGCTGATAGGCTGCACAGATACACACATCCCATCTCACAATTCATTCTCTACACTTTAAGTCAATTTTTTAAATACAAGGCTATTTTGTACACTATTCATTATCAAAATATTAAAATGGAACTCTGCAATAATTATTGCCCCCAAAATAGTCGACACTCTCTAAAGGGATCACCATAAGATTACAAATACTTGAAACTGGATACAATCGCAGTAAATTTGGAATATGTCATCATACGCAATTGCAACAATAATATTTGTACTCAGATCTCCATAAATATTGAAATATCCACCTTGTGGAATAATTTGCGAACAGATGTATACTCAGAATGCTTTAATTGTGTACAAAATAGCTTATCTTCTGTATTAAATAACTCTATGATGTTTCTTTTCCTAACAGAATTTCTTCAAAGATCCCTGGAATACATTCGACTTCATTACAGTAATTGGAAGTATTGTCGATGCTCTCGTCACTGAATTTGGGGTATGTAAAGTTTGCTTCTGATTCCTACCTTTTATATTTTGTAAATCTGTATAAATAGATTATCAACGAAATCATTAGATAAGAAAATTATTCAGTGTTAATTTTCCGCATATATAGAATTATATCTTACTTTTGTGAATCTGATCAAAGTAAGGTTTCTTATTGCAAAGACAACTGTTAGAAACTTTCTAGTCAGTATAGCAGTATGTAGATGAAAGTTGAAGCCTATTAGATACTTGAAATAACAACAAAAGTCACAGTATAATAGAGTATATGCTCATACAGGCAAACTATCACACTATCCCACACTACCAATGCTATATTAACAATGACGATCACTCGAACAACAACATCACATAACACTTTCATAATATTTGAGCTAATTTATTCCTTTATAGAAAGAAGCTATACGATATTTGATTCAACTCTTGAAACTCAAGATGGAGCCGGTAAGAAGCAACACTGACACGAATTACTATTACATATACCAAAAAATAATCCAGGATTAAGGAACGGAATATCAGAGACAGAAAAAACTTTCCACAACAAAACAATATCCTGTAGACAGCCAATAGAGTATATCCAAAGCCCCGAAATGCACCCACTCTCACAACACACATAAATCTACAAAACATTAACAATTTGAAGCCAGATCTAACGGAGAAATAATTGATAAAGTGGCAAATGATCTCTGCAATGATTATAAACCAAAAAAAAAGAGATCATCTATGGGACGGAATCATACTAACAAAAAATAGTACCTTTGAATATCAGATGCTACAGATATAAAGACCGATCCAAGCAAGCAATGAGGAAAGCAAAGAAAAAAAAATATTTAAGACTAAAGTTTTGAATGGGTAACTAGCCACTTCTGAAAGACTTCTGGGAAACACGCAGAGATTCATAACACTCATGTTAGCTATGTATTTCAACAATATCAGAAAGAAATTTACTACAAGTCAAGCAATTTGCATGTTTTCTGAATAGTAGTTAGAGAATAGTATTTTACTCTTGGAGAATTTCATAGTGAAAGTAGATAATTTATATAAATAGCTACAGATCCATATTGTGCAAAAAATAGCCTCAAAATGGGTCTAAGATTTGAACAGGTAAGAACTAATCGGGTTCAGAGAGAGACCCTAATTCTGTACTAATATACATTCGAGACATGTATTAAAAAGTGGCGAGCAGTCATATGATTCTCTAATTTTGAAGGCTTCATAATGTATACTGCAGTAACTATCTTCGGGGTAAGTATCAGAGAACAAGGCTTCCTGCCTGTTTATTGAGATTGTAAGAACGATGTAATTTAGATGTAACTATATTAGAGCTGGGTTAATCGAAAGAGTTTGTCGACAATACAACTGATTAATGGATAAATTGAGCTAATATAAGAAAAGAGAACAGTATCGAAAATATTCTTCAAACTCGGAAATAAAATTGCTCTGATACCTAAGAAAATAATCAGAACTATAATTCATACTTTATAGCTTCACTCTAGTAGTCTCATCCCAATGTGACATGCAAGGCTTCAATTTATTTCATATTTATTCTTGAGGTCTACTCGAGTGAAGCTTACCATTTATAAGAGCCAGAATTTGTATTTGTTTGTTAAGTGCAATTTCCTCTGCCCGTTGCAGGAAAACTTCATCAACGTTGGCTTTCTGAGACTGTTTCGTGCTGCGAGATTAATCAAACTTCTGAGGCAAGGCTACACTATACGAATTCTATTGTGGACTTTCGTTCAATCATTTAAGGTAAGATTTAAATAGTATATTATCTGACGTTAATATAATTTCTGCAGAGCACAATTTGCTCATCTGCAATGAATTCGTTACATTCCATTCATTCGGCATTCGATGGCTGATCGAAATTTAATTCATATCTTTATTTCAGGCCTTACCATACGTTTGCCTCTTGATTGCCATGCTGTTCTTCATCTATGCAATCATCGGAATGCAGGTAAAATACCTTCAGATAAGTGATGATGCTAATAGCTACTCATGTCATTCAATTTAGTCCGTTAATACACATAGTACTATTTTTTAAATCTCATTTTATTTGGGTAATAATAAGGAACGAGAAAAATGGTTATAATATACGTGATTCGGTGTAATAACAAAGTGTAGATAAATCAGCAAGATATTTCTCAAGAAGTACTTCAAAGAGAATATAATCATGACTAAGATTGGAGTGAACTACAGCGATTAGATAGATTGAGACGAACTCACCTACATGTAGTGGGGATACCGATTTTTAGTTACTTCAGATTTTCACCTTTAGGTATTTGGCAATATAGCCAATCAAGCAGCATCTGCAATCGATCGTCACAACAACTTTCAATCGTTCTTCGGCTCTCTCATGTTGCTGTTTCGGTGAGTCGAGCAGCTAAACCGCAATGAAGTATCTGATGCTTCAAATCAATGAGTGAAACCCCTTACAAACTTGAGCATTGCAGCCCGGAACAAACAATTAGAGGCTTGTAAATTTGGTTGAGTCTAGATATTCCAGTCTGTCATGAAGGCCAAGTCGTATCCAACTATACCAATCATTTTTATTTGCAATGAATACCTACTACCAATTATAATGATCAGAGATAATATTGAAAATTGTCCATTTTTCTCTATCTACAAATCTCTACAAACTATTCTTTACTTTCAATTTACATTTACAGAGACCAATTAATTTTAAACAGTCCAATCAATAATTAACTTTTTGGATCATGTTTGTGTCTGCTATATGACCATGACATCAATTTTTCCGAGGCTGCAAGCAAACTAAAATGACAGAAACTAAATGCTATATTAAACGCAGAGTTGATTCTCATACACTGCTAGGATACCACGTTGTAATCATGAGTTGTGAAAAGTAAGCTGCTCGACATCTGTTAATGTTAGGTTGTTATGTATTTAGTTTTGCTATTAAATCTAGCAGTATTATTATCAAATGTGTATATCCATATCCTATAAGCGTAAGCTAGGTACCACATGACAATTGTGTAGCTCTAATCAATTTATACAATGGAGTCTATCATTCTCTCTGACGCGTACTAGGTATTATTGAAATTGTTTCCTCTTTATTCATCTTACATACGAGCCATACTGTATTTATAGATATCTAGCTTACATAATTGAGACTCCATTGTGTATATTTACTCGACTATAATAATTTATTTTCAGCTCTTTCCTGAATAAGGCAAAAAATTGTCGTTGTGTAATTGAATAGCCATACTCAGATTGTGAAATTTGGAGAGAGCCAGGGAATTTTGTGGAAATATTAGATTTTTATTTCTCTGCAATTTATATACAATCATAACAGCAATCTGGGCATGGTGCATAATATTATGTATATTGTCATTCCAAAGTATAAGTTGATAATGCTTTATGGGTTTTGGCTCCCCTGCTTATCTGGCTAGGTATTCGGTAACATCAAACTGAATCCAGACTCAGCTATAACGAACCACAACAATTTCCAAAGCTTTATCCAAGGTCTGATGTTACTATTTAGGTAAGTAACAGTCTTGTATTTCAAACGAAACTATTATTTTACTAAGAAAGTTCCTGTTTCCCATACAACTCGTTTGTTTGGGTTTAACTTCCAAATATTCGATGCTCAGTATTTCCTTTTATGCCTACATGTATGCAACATTCAAATGTATACTTAACATCATGACAAGTTTTTGCAAAATAATTACCACTACAGTTTGTTAACTGTTTTTATATTCTTGAAAAAGTTCATGCTTAGCAAAGTATTCAGAACTATTACAAGAGGATCGAGGAATTTGATAGGAGATCAGTTGCACTTAGAATTTATTATGAACCTATCTTTCTTTCCATGTTTTACTGGCTCAACCAAGTCAATTGTATAAGCTTAGTGTGTTCGAAACCAGGAGCATGACTTGTACAAAATTGGTAATTTGTCAATTAGTTGAATATCACATGCTAAATGCTTACAGCTTTCTTCCTTTTCACTAACCCGTGACATTATGGTATCAGAATAAACAGCAGCAAAATTGTACGAGAGTATCATTACTGAAGTAGAATTTCTGATTTTGTAAATGTTGAGTTTAGAATTATAATAATAAGTTTCTAATTTTTTTCTTCCCTAGATGCGCTACGGGCGAATCATGGCCGAATATTATGCTATCCTGCGCAAAAGGTAGCGAATGTGCGAACCCAAAAAATGGTTCAGACCCACACAGCTGTGGCTCAGACCTAACGTTCGGCTACTTTGTCTCATTCATCTTCTTTTGCTCATTTCTCATGCTGAATTTATTCGTTGCTGTTATCATGGACAACTTTGACTACTTAACAAGAGACTCATCCATATTGGGTGCCCATCATTTGGATGAGTTTGTCAGAATATGGGCTGAATATGATCCTAATGCAACTGGGAAAATACATTACACAGAGATGTACGACATGTTAAAAAACATGGATCCTCCTTTGGGGTTTGGTAATAAATGCCCCAACAGACTGGCGTACAAGAAATTGATCAGAATGAATATGCCAGTAGATGTAGATGGAAAAGTCAACTTTACCACAACTCTGTTCGCACTTATTCGTGAAAATTTGAGCATCAAAATGAGGACTGGTGAGTATCATTGCCTGTATATTACCACATAATTCATGCACTCGGACTAAAAGTACTTTAGATTCCTTCAGAAACACTATAAAAATACACGCGAGTTGAATTTCACAAAGTCTTTTAATAAATCAATCTTCTTCTCAAAGCCGAAGAAATGGATCAAGCTGATGATGAGCTTAGGGTGACCATTCAAAATATCTGGCCTTTGCAAGCTAAGAAGATACTGGGCCTTTTGATACCAAGGAACGAAGGTAATAGCTAGTTTCACATATCAGATATAAGTATAACTTTCAATTTCTTATGGTTTTCTTTTTTCATAGAATTAAATAAGGACAAATTAACAGTGGGTAAGATATATGCGGCTCTATTAATCCTTGAAAGCTGGAGGACAACAAGGTTTGGTCAAATAGAAGCAACTGGACCGCAGGTGAGCTTTTCAATTCAATTATCATTTAGATTCACATTTAACAACTACTCCTCATGAAATCTTTACTTCTATATTATAACCGGCTTTTTAACAATCAAAATTGTAAATTTTACTTCTCATAAATTGAGAGAAACTGGGCAGATTATTTGGGGATATTAATCTTCAAAAATAGCTCAAAAATACAAAGGAATGAATGTTTCTCGTTGGCTTCATCGTCGTAGAAGTTGACAGCCGGTGTGAAAATTTTCTGCCAAAGTTAGCAATCCCGAAACTCCCGTAGAATATAGACACCCTAAGATCGGTTTTTGTTTCTGCAATAAAATTCATTGAGGTTCCGTGTCCCGATCATGTAGTCATTTCACGTGTATTAATATTCTATATACATTTGTATTATCGCGTAACGTTAAATGCAAATAATGTAAACAGATTAAATTCCAGCTCTAACTACTTGGTAAATTACTATTCCAATGATTATCGAAATTCTCTGATATGCATAAATTGATTTATTATCATTTATTCTACAGTAAGTGAAATACAGCAGAAATTGGCAATAATTTACACTGAATAGGATATGATGAAAGTTTTGGTCAATCAATCTCGTCGACTAATTCGTATCATTGGATTTATTTTTATTAAATTTAAGATTCTTTCCATTTGAAAACACATTCTTTTCAAAATTCTTTCCATTTCAAACATAAACCGATCCATCATTCCTGTTTCAAAAATTGCAATCAATCCTATGTGCTAAGTAGTGCTGAGATATTATCTGACATTATATATATATATACCTGTATTAAATTTCGCGGTGTCTTATTGGATTAATAATTTTTTTTTTTAGTTACTCAAAATCCAGTTAATAAACATACATATATATGTCAAGAACTGTACGTACGGTATTCATTGATTCATCTAAGCAGACTGCACAAAGTATTTTCTCAATTAAGCTGCAAATAAAAATAGACAGGGTGATTTAGACCTGGCTTCAGTTTATCTTTACAAACTTTATTACGATTAGTCTGAACCTCAAATTTTTGCCATGAAACTACTTTGTGGAGTTTGCATACAGGGTATTATAATGAATGCCTATAAATTTCTATATGAAAAAGCTACTTGTACAAGCATATCACAACAATATTAGACTTCCCAAGTTTAACTATTGAACTAGTGAATTAAAAATAATTAGACTCCAACTGTTGTGCCCCTTCCTGAACGATTAATTGACATGGATACTGCTACCCATCGGTTTATACCGTGCCCCTAACTTTTTCCACAACGTACTTAAGTATGGACTATAAAAAAAGAAATAACACCTATAGATGTTCATTAGAAAAGAGTAGGATGACATTTGTAAATGATAACTTGCAGTACAGTGATTTTTTTATCCTTCATGAATTGTCAAATTACAACGGAAACTATTTCAAATTAAAAAAAAAAAAACTATGTGCAAAGTATCAGATATCATTTTCAGAGTCATTTTTCTCTTAAATCTTATTACAATACAACATTATCAGAGAAATGAGGATATGAGAACCATGTAACCATATGTGGTAGTACCATTATAAATATTTCAAGTCATTTGAAACTTGTTGACATGACGATGGAACAAATGACACACACGTGAATATTATTTCTCTGATATTGAAATTGTTAAATTATTGCGGGCGTTATACATAGTCAATACCCGAATAAGCTCTTATCGTTAGCTAGGAACAGTTGGATGAATTGATAGATTTTTAGAAAATATTTGATGTTATCATAGGAAATTTCATTGAATATTTCAACTTAGATAGCGTAGGGTTGATATATATTCTTTAAAACGCAAATATAAGGTGGTAAAAGCTCTCAATCATCTCTGTGTGTGTTTTCTGTTTGTTTTTCAGAATGATAACGATCATATCGATAACGATAATGCCGGGCAAAGTCCTGCAGCCCAGGCGGTAGTACGTTAATTTTTCTCTTACTTATTTATTCTCACACTATTTTATGCATTTTATCTATTCATTCTATCACTGTTTCGTAGCCAAATGTAAATAACATGCCATTCGGGATCTTATTTTTTTCATTAACAGCTTCTCAATCAAGTCAATGTATCAAGTAAAAAATGAGTACTATTTCTGAGCCCTTCCTGCATTTCTAAAGACTCTCATTATTCTGTTTAAACTTTACATCTCTAAAAATTTGATGAATATAACTCTTCAAGTTCAAATCCAATGTACACAATATTATACATTCCACCTCTGTTCATTATACTATTTGCACATTTTCTACTCAAGAACTTTTAAATTATTAGTATTTATATGTATTACAAATTTATATGTATGAACTTGGATATTCAACTACGAGAATAAGTCCAACGATCTTTGTGAGCTGCACCTCCGAATTTGTATATTGTCTGTATCAAATCATTTGAATAAATTTACCAAAATGATGACGTAATAGGCACAAGAGTTCTAGCTAAAAGTTTATTACAAAAAGGTTCTATTTGACTGAATTAATTTTTTTACATTTGACTGCGTTACAATAACTCACAACTTGTTATGTTCACCATTTAACACACATTAGAAGATACCATCTTCTGCTATACAACAGAATATAACGACAATAATAAATTCATAACGACTGAATGCTTCTAGTTTTAAAACTTGAAGCAGGTAATGGTATCTTCATTGAAAAATCATATTATCATCTTCAATACTTGAATAATTTGTTCTATATTTTAACTGAGTTCCCTAATTTTGTTTAATCAGTTGTTTAGTTTCTGGTAATTTTCTATTATTCTGTTATTAACACAATTGAGAGAGCAATATCCCAATCACCATTCCAACAATAAGACAGTTTTGTCTGTGATGATGAATTGATGAAGTTACAATTGGCCATATCAAATGAGTTTGGAATGGCGGTAGTGATACTTATAAATTGACTCATTACATTTTTTAAATTCTTTGCGCACCTTAGTAAGAAATAGTCTATAATTAAATTCAACATTGAATAGCAACTAGATTACCCATACAAAAAAGCTCCCAATAAAGTATCTGGTACAATGTTGCCCAATTTTATATATCATGTACTAAAAGAGGCGGAAAACTTCACAACGCGAGGAATAATTAGATCAAAAAAGTCTATATCCAATTTATTTTGAAACTCAATCCACCTATAAGATATGACTTATGGGGTATATATGTAATAATGTTTGGTCAAATTGAAAAATTAGCTAATTAATTATATATTGCTTTGCTGAAAGTTGACTATACTGCTGGTAATTTTTTAAATACAAATTTTCACTTGTGGCTTCAGCAAGTACGAACTTTCAATACTCTTTATACTTTATAATTAATTCTTGAAACTATTTTCCGAGAATTGGCATTTATCACTGTGATGTATTTAAGCAAATGATATATACAATTGTCACATTATGAATTTTAGTTTATAACACAAATGGTTACCAATAGCAATGTGAGTAATACACTAGTCTACTCCTAAAAGTGTAAGTGATCATACACATGATATGAATTTTTCAAATTAGTCTACCTTTTGCCTCAACCCAAGTAGATACACTTTGGATATCGTCGAATAGATACAGTTAGCGATATTAGATCGACTTTAGAAGTTTCTACACTTTACAGCACTTCAAAGATTTCACTAGATTCTGCTGTTAACTCTAGAAACATATTGATTTTATTTAATTTCGTATTCTAATGAAGATGATTTCCGATTAAAGATTAAAGGAGAGAGATTCTACCAATTGACTTTACAAAACCATTTGCAATGATTATCATGCAAGACCACAGGGGATGCAATTCTTGAAAATCTAGTGGTGTGATTCTAGAGATTTTTAACAGCTTTACAATTTGATACTACGTATATAGTTAGCGAAAATTTTTTATAGACCTTTAAAGAATTATATAGAATTTTTTTGCTTGTTTTCATGCCTTGGTACTTAGAATACGTTTCCATTATACTGCTAATGCGGATACCTTGAAGTTAAATAATAATTAATGACTTTAAAATACCTGTTCTCTACCCTTGAAACTATGACTGCTTTTATATTTTTACGTACGGATATGAGGTGTTATTAAAAAATCACTTGAGCCCTAATCAAAATTTTTAAATCCACAATACTTTTATTTGGCCATGGCTATGGTTCTGAAAAAATTATATACACATTATTGAATATATGAAACCAACCAATTTGTGTTCCAATAAAATTCAAATACATCGAGATGGTTACATAAACGTGTAATTTTTATGTTTCCTTCTTAATGCGTGAAAATGGTCAGAATATAAAAATATGAATGCAATTACTGCATAGTTTCATTTGTATTGGAAATTATTGGAAAATATTGGTAATCCAATTAGAAAATATTTATTTAATGGCTTACCAAAATTTGTCTAAATTTAAACAAGGAAGCTAAACAACGTTGTCTAGCACCCGTAGGCATGTTCCTTAAAATAATATTCCTGTATTTGTGTGTAGGTACGTTTATCTTACTCTGTTGGTGGCTACTTCTTGTACAAGCTTGCGTTTACTTGTACTTAACATTGAAATTGTATTGTACACTCATTTATATATGTCTCTAATAACATTTTCAGCATTCACGTATCAGCTGTAATAACATGACGTTGCCAATATCGTATAGCAGCAATTAATTCTCATTATTTGAATGAAAAAAAAAATAATAAAAATAAAAATAAACAAATCTTGCGGCCAGGGCTCGACGTGCTCCGTTCCGAGAAAAACTCAGGAGCGTACACGTGTTGTTTACATTGTATGTGGCAAATTTATCATTTGGGACTGGCAAAATTTTACATATGGCTCTGTTCCAAACGTGTCGAGTTCGGAGTACTATATCTATATACATGCCTCTCGCAATAAGAGACAAACCCCCGGCCGTGTCTCTTATATCCAGAGTTCAGTGTAACTGCAAAATTTAACATTTCAGTAAAGTCTAAATATTGTGATATTCTATGGAGACAATTTTTCTAATGAAACTGTTGCGATATTGGTAGCATTATACTATGCATGATTTATTCTCAATTTTTTAATTGCATTTGCAATATACTATTAATTTGTATGTAATTATGTTATCTTACAATATCAATCTCAACTATATACTCAACACATACTAACTTATAAATCAAGTCCAATATAATATCTAACTTAACAAACATATACAGGCTTTGTAAAATAAAATTATCTTAATCACAAAGGATTGTACGGTATAGATATGGTCCATCAGTGCAATTATATCCAATTGTAAAACGAGAATTCTTTACCATGAGATATCTTGAACCACTCGAAGTGACTTTTCTTGAAATATTTCATTTGGTAAAGAAAATTTTTATATACAATATAAGTTTTTGCCAGACTCTCTAATATATCCTATTTCCTACACGTGATAATCGACACATATGATTGATCGAGAATTTAGTGTATATGCTTTGCTTACGAATATTTCTTCACATTACACTACTTCTAAAGTATGATTCTACTCATTCTTATACAGTACACCTTTGTGATTTAATTGAAATAATAACAAGACTAAGTTCACACTCGGCACCATCACACTTTGGCATGGTTTGAGACATTTCTACAATCTATTTTCAACCTAATTCAATTTTATCACTAATGCTTGGGGGATGGATACTATACTTACGCTGTATTACAACATTGATATCGCTATTGGGTAAAGCCTGTATGTGGGTGAAGGTACCATCTTGCGACGGGTAAAGTATTTTGAATTTGACACCGGTTTCACAAATTCAAACAGCGTTCTACCTTCTTCAACTGTCTGCTGGATATGGCTGGTGTCAACCATACTGGAGGAAATAATCATGGTCCACAACCTGGCGATAGCAGAGCTAATAGCTTAGAGCCCCCACCGGGACCCATTGTCGACTTGAGAGGGGACCGCAGAGAACTAAAAGACGACGACGAAGGGGCCCTAGGGGCTCTTGCTGCGGCCGAGCAAAGACGACAGCGTAGCATCAGGTTAGTTGAATGAATCTTCACTGAAGTATGAAGAATATTTCATTTCTACATCTTATATAATCTCATTTTCATTCCTTTTCTCTTCTCAGGAACAAAAAGGTGAACTGGATGGTGTCCCATCCATACGATAAACTAGGCAGCAGCGGAGAGAGTAGCCAGGGAGGGGGTGGGAGTGGGGGTGTAGTTAACATCCTCGATCGAGCTCCCGAGCTAGAACCGTTGTTAGCCGAGCCCTCTCAGGAGTACCGCTACAATAACAACTACCACCGACCCTCGTACTACCAACACCAGAACACCACTTTCGTACCTCGATCCTCAATCCGTTACCTCAAGGTCTCGGTTCCAATCCAAACTCAAGTCACTTTTTCAGACAATTATGAATCAATTTTTTCTAATGATTATCATTTCTTGTTGCAATTTTACCCCTGATTCAATACGTACAAATGTATGTATTCGATACAATACTTGCAAATGTTGTTAAGAGTATTCTAGTCAATTCCATATTCAATTTTCAATTCAATGTCACTTCCACTCGATAGTATCACACCAAATAGTATGACATTATCCTTGTTATGTTATGTTAGATGAATATGAACATTTATCCTATCTAAACATAGATATTAGATCCACACACCGTTATTACTCTCGATAGAATTTTCGTTCTACATTTATATATTATAGAATGATATTCAATATTTTTTTTATAGAATACTTAAAAATGTAGACATAATAATTATCTATAAAATCACCGGAACAAGCTATAGGCAAGAAGAATTACTATTATTTAAATAATCATCTAGAGTTGCGGATTTTGTAGTCTAAACTCGATTTATTAACGCGATAGTAGCTAGTTACTGTTTGTCTCAGATATCTAGGTAACAGTTTATAAAGATACAAATTAGTCGTGTGATTAGGCATTCATTTACACTACCTACACCGACTTACTAGAAACATTATAAATAGATATCGTCCCACCCTTCCCTAGCTGCTTTCACCTTCACGGTGTTAGCGTACTTATGAATATTATTGGATATATTTATTTATGTTTAAAAAATATCCCTTTCTGTGTGGGTGGTAAGTATGGGGCACTTATATGTCGTTTAAGGATAGTCACTTCACTGATTGACATATTAACTATTACCTGAAGCATGGGCATGTCAATGCATGATATAGATTTTCTCTACATTATAATATTTACTGTTATATTACGCTACATTACACTGAGAATATACATGGAAATAGTTTCATTTCTTTTACATGGTTTTTAGACATTCTACGCGTTTATTTATTACATGCAATTCATTACTAAGCTACAGTATCAAGACCGGTAAAATAACGGAAGTAAATTTACGCCTCCTCGATGGATTTCATTCTACATATACGTTTAACCGTGTGGTATAAAATGAAAGTATAAATATTGAAAACCATTTAAGAGATATGACATCTTGAAAAATCGAGGCAAAAGGTGCGATACCAAAGTCTAGGGATTAAATTATCTTTAAAACAATTCAGTAATTATTTTGTGGAATAATATTTCGAGCCAATTACAGATCCCCCTTTTGTTCTAAGACACAGTTAATTACCGAACACATTCTTATCATGTACTCTGTTTAGATGGAACTACAGGACGTGGTAGTTAGCGAATCCCGGGCTGGTAGTCTTGAAAGTTTGACACATCCTGGAGAGAGGCTACACTCACATCATCCAGCGTCTCAACAAAGACATCATTCCAGGTCGCCGAGCTTGAGGTTGGCCTTCCGCATCTTTACATCACATTAAAATTTCTTGATCTTTCCATATCATTGATCGAGACAGATTGTGCAATTACGAGAATAGAAAAATAATTATGAAAGTTTAAATTTATATCTATCTTCATTCGGTAGAAAACACTCTCCGATCTTGCACAGATCACCATCACCCAGACGGCACAGATATGATCATCGTGTTCATCACTATCATGATGGTCCTGGGTTCAGTGATACAGTTAGTAACGTCGTTGATATTCAGAGGCATACGCAGCATCCACATGGATCCCAATATAATCATCGGCATAGAATAAGAGGTCAGTCAGCTATTTTTTTTTTGTGTTTTTTTTTTTACATTTATTCATGTCTTTTTTCACACACAGCCATCATTTTTTCGTGCTACAAATTGTATTTAATCTAAGTAAATTCTAACGTCTTATTTATATTTATCACCATCACAGTAAATATTTGTTAAAAAATCAAATAATATCGTAACGATATCTATATTTTCAAACATACAAATCAGCTGCAGTCAAATGTATAATTTCGAACAGGCAGTACCTTTCTTTTTCGAACTTGCCTTTTCAGTGAATTTTCACGGAATACATATAAATTTCTACTTAGTTTTCCATCTATGAGAACTCCCCCACCATTAATATAATTTTTGCATTATGGTGGTGCTTATATTGAGAAAGACTTGCAGAAGTAACTTGAAGCAACTTGCATCTTTTAATGTTGGCCAAAGTCCGGATACCAACATTTTTTTTTTTTTTGCCCTAGATTTATTACACATTTAATAGACCAAAATACAATTTGTAGTTACATTTAATTGGATTACTGAGTGTCACTTTAACTGGTTTTTTTTGCAAAGTTGCTCAATGTTAATCGATGTAATATATATTTTTCATTTTGTTCTGTTGTGCGCTACATAGACTATTACGACTTCTGCAACTATTACGACGATGGTAATTTTAACTGATTAACCTTGGCATATTTTATCATTTATTTCTGTAATATACCTATTACATTTCCAATTAGTTGTTCAGTTACATAAATTTACAGACATTGTATATATATACAGCTACCATTGAACATTGAATATGTACATGTTTTAGTGTATGCCTAATTATTTATATTGAGTATTCCAAGTTATGCAACAATGTTAGTAATTTCCATATAAAATCAGAAATAAATTCAGGTAAAATTACTTGATTGCAAATCACTTGAATTATAGCCATTTCTCCTTCATTGCATTTAAAGCTTAGGTATATGGTAGGCTCTCGATTTCATGGACCATTCGATCCCTTGGATATTGAAGCACTTCCATTATATAGAACTTTAGAGTAATTTTCTATTCTAAGCTTTATACAGTTATTGTATTTTTCTTCTATCGTACAATACTCTCAGATCCAACATTTTGAACTGTCCAAGATATCCAAGACATTTCCCCTCACGTTTGCATTAAGTTTTTGTAATCTTATCAAATATCATTTTCAAACGAAATAAGGTCCGACGATGTGAGATCCTACATATGTATAAGCCTACTCTTTGAACTATATTCATCAATTATTTGTGCATGGATTTCAATCGATTGTTTTGTAATTTTATTAAGTAGATAGATGCGTGTGGCATATATTGAATTTAGAGACATCATTTCTGCATCCACTGTTCATACTTTATACTGTTCATTTCATACTTTAACGTTGATCATATTCACCCAGAGATGTATTTTGTTTTCGCTGTTATGGAGTTTTTCGAATTAGTGTATACAATCTATCATTCATAATAATTAAAGTATACCGTATTGCATGTGCGTACACATGTATAGTGATCTCTCTATTATCCGGCTCTTTGCCAATTCGGCCCCTCCAGTATTCTTGCGTTTTGATAAGGGCGAGTGGGTGTTTCTTTTTTTTTAAAGACTAATTTCCATTTTATTATATTTCGTAATATTTTATTAAAGTACATTTTTTTTAAATGAGTCTCGACTAATCCAGCATTTTTGTTGATCTGGCAGTCCTCTGCAGGTCGGATATCTGCCGGATTACTGAGAGAATACTGTACATTATTTTGGCTTACTAATTGATACATGAATTACAATTACCAATAGTAGTTATTCTTCATTCATTTTCATATACATGTGATAATTGACCTATTAAAGTTACTTTTTATTCATAGAAATTTTATTTGAACCAAAATGTTATGCCTCCTTGCAAAAAAATATGTTTTATACTGTATTTGTATAAATTTAATTGCAAATCGCACTTTGAATAAAATCCTATGAATACTATAGTATAGTACAGTCCGACCTCCCAATAAGAACGCCCGCAATAAGAACGCTTCCCCAACTTCTCGCTCGAGCACTACCCCCACTCCAAGCTCGAATTACACTGGCGTGCGAATGAGAGAGAGACAGAGAGAGTGAGTAAGCGAAGAACGCACGCATGGTGGGGGTACTCGGATTCTCGGAAAAACTCTTCCCCTTGGGGGCTTTTGCGTTCTTATTGAGAGGTCGGACTGTATTTACAAAGCGTGAAATACAAGAATCTCCTTGATTCATATATTGTCCATATGAAAGTATACTGATATTTCGATATTATTTATTATTTGTTATTCTCAGTAGTATCTTACTCCTGTATTACAATACCGCATAGATCAATGAAATAATGTTGATGATAACTTGAACAGGTTCGTGGAGTGCATCAACTAGTCCAGCTCGATCACCTAGTCCAGTTCATAGGATGGGACACAGTCGGCATTATGGAACTACAAGTTTAGAACAACGGTCTCGGTCACCAAGTCCAGTTGGTGGTAGGCAACCAGCCCACACCCATCATCCTCATCAGCACAGCTACCCAGTCCTCGTAGCTAGACGAGGTCAAGGTCGAAGGTTGCCACCTACTCCTAATAAACCATCAACACTTCAGTTAAAACCTGCAAACATAAACTTTCCAAAATTAAATGCTTCGCCAACGCACGGACCACATATTACGCATGCCCCTCAAAACTCGCACGTTCCTCTTCCTACGATACCATTAGGCCATTGTCCATTGAGCTTTGAACAAGCTGTGGCAATGGGTAGAGGGGGAAGACTACTACCGAGTCCGGTGCCAAACGGTTACAAACCACCACCATCTCAGCCTAAACAAAGGACACCAAGATCAAGGCATTCGGATAGTGACGAAGACGATTGGTGCTAGCCAATATGGAACCCTGGATTGTCGAGTGAAGAACTGGACTTACCTAGGGATTTGTCGGTTTGCGCGTAGTGTGAATATTCATTTCTGTGTCTGGAAACTGCTTATTGTGCAGAAGACATTTGACAGACTGCTAAGAGTTCTGAATTAAAATTTGATAAAAATTTGATAATGAGAATCAAATTGCCATATAAACGCAGCTGTTTATTTCATTTTATTTTTTGTTTTTCATTTTATTTTCGAACTCACGTTACAAAGAAAAGTTTTTATCGACGTGACTCCGTAAGCCTCATTTTCAAGCTTCCAGGAAGCAGAGTTAGTTTAAAAAAAAAGTGCTAAGAACTTGAAGAAATAAATTCTTTAGAATTAATTTACCAAAGTCTGATGTATAAAAGAATGAACTGATAAAAATACATGACTTTGGAGAGATATTTCTAGTAAATTTTTCATATGAAGATACATGCGATAGCGATCAGTCGGAAGAAAGAAAAAAATAAGAAACAAATTAAGAAACATTTAAAAACAAACCTGCCAGAATATAATAAATCATTAAATTTGTACAGAAAACCGCAAACTGAATCTTCATATGCAATACTAGAATTAAAAAGTAAACCTGTTCATGTTTTCACATAAAATCTGGCTAGAATTTATGAAAACTCGTTTATCAGGGTATGATTACGATGAGAATCGTGTTACTAATGAATATGGAAATTGTTTTAATTACTAGACGACTAATTGTTTCTTATCTTCCCTACAACATAAGATTCGATTGAGGAGAGTGATTCTCTCCAGAAGTGATTATTATTCATTTTCTTTATTGATCATCTATAAATTTTTCAACAAATGTTGATGTTCAATTTTAGCACGAATCATCGATATTTATCTATGTAAGCTGCGGATCTAATTGAAGTTTTTAAGTTACGTTCAATTATATTATTGATATAATAAAGAAATTAGCTAAAAAGAAACAAAAAAAAAAAAAAATCAACTATGGTGATTGAAAAGTGTATAGCCAAATTGGTTTATTCTATGCTGCAGCTAGGGAAATTCACAACCCGATCCTAATGTGTTTATATTCACTTTTAGTTAGACTCTTTGTTAGTCAGTGCCATTTCATTAAGAAAGTCAAAATACGCTGTGAGATATTTGAAATTAAGCATTTTTGCCTGCAGAGTGATTATAATTGAAAATAACCAGGTGTGAATATAATCGTTGTTTATTTTTAATGTTTTTTATTTACCGTTATTATTTATGTTTTAGGATTTTAGGGTGCGATTCAAAATATGTTCCAAAGCACACGAATTTTTCATTGCAGTTTATTAGTTCAACCTCTCGAATATGTCATTAATTATTACAGATTAGCCAAGAATACAAATTGTAGGAATAATGTATACGTATACCTATAATTATGGATAAAACAAAAAAATTTCTTTGGCTTTTTTGGCTAATTTAACATTAATAGTTGGGACATAATGCATGGGTTGCACTGGTAAAAAGAAAAAGAAATACACAATAACATGTACAAGTTTTTCTCCAGTTTGAACACAAAATCTTCTAGCCAACGAACAAAATCATTATCAACACAAAAAAAAAACAAAAAAAAAAACATTCTTATGAATCTCTGCACTTGTAAAATATTGCATATAAAATTATTATAACACGTGCTACGTATTACTAAACATAATAATAATAATAATAATAATAATAATAATAATAATAATAATAATAATTATATTAATAATAATAATAATAATATAGTAATATTAATAATAATAATAATAATAATAATAATAATAATAATAATAATAATAATAATAATAATTCATTTATTTATAAAATAATTAAATTTATCCACCCGGGATATTAACACGTTATATACTGCCAATCGTACGAGGTGTTTAAGAAGATTATTTGGAACGAAATGAGTATAATTGTCTCCATAGAAAAAAAATGTTAGGTTTTCAGTATTTCATGCTTGCGTGGGGCAAATGTGTGTGAATCGCGTATAAGTAATATATTGAATATGGTCAGGCTGACGCAACCATTGTGCGTTGTGTTAAGAGACTTCTAAAGACTGTAATCGCGTATTTATATATTGTTTCCAATATGACTATCGGATAGGTAAATCGTAGATTTTGCACTTTTTTTTTTATTAATGAACACTTTACTCAATCAATGTAATGATAAAACGTTTTCAAATCACAAGATTTGCAAGAAGTTGATTTTTCTGGTTCTTCATAATTTCAATGTTAGAAGAGTTTATTTGATTGTCTTTTCAGAAAATTATTATTTATATTGTTTTTCGCATAACTAAATATGTAGCACTGAGCTTCATTGATCTGTGAAAGTGAATTTTTCTAACATCGATACCGAATTCTGTGTGCAATTTAAAGTGTAGATTAACAATGATTAGCTTTCGGGATTAGAGAGAGTCTATTTATAGAAAAAAGAATGCAAAATATTATGCAAGTCAATTTATCGTTGAAGCATATTGAATTCCATATAATTTTTGTCTGAGAAGATATGTATATGGTGTATTTAATTATTTAATACCGCGATAGTCCACCTAATTCTCCCTATGTACTTCAGTGGACTCGGTGTCATGAAATTATGACCGTTAGCAGTTTTTATGAAATATAATCTAAATACAAGGGTATACATCTTATCTCATGACTATTTAAGAAAGAAGTACTTTACAAGCCTCTTAATTTTGTCACGCTGAATCAGAACCGCGTGATTCCTTCCCTTAAGTGCTTTTACCAACTCAATCGTACTTTGTATGTCCCATAATGTTGCTAGGAGTAAAAGAACAAATAAATAAAAAAAAGAAAAAAGAAAAGTAAAAAATCTCGTTCATTTCTCATTAAAAAATCGTGGATGTACTTAATAGAAATTCATCCGAAAACTTCGAAAAAAAAAAATAAATAAAATAAAAAAAAAAAGATAAGATTAAATATTATTACAATGTTTTTCTGTGATAAATCCAAATCTTAGTACAAGGGATAATGGCACCCCTTGAATCGCAATCGGACGATCATTCTCGAAGTGTTTGTAACAATATTAAAATGAAATTAAATAATTTAATCTTTACCTAGTCTTATGCAAGCAGATGACCAAGACCTTAACGATGAACTAACGTTAAAACTAATAAATTAATTAATAAAAATAAAGAAGAAGGAAAAAAAAAGGAAAAGACTCTTGTAGGTGATTAAGAGTGTAATAAAATGCTGTAGCCAGAAGTGCGTATGTAAGAAATATCTAAAGTGAAAACTTTTAGCACATACATGAATAATTAATGAAGTAAAAGTAGCTGTTTCTATACCATACTATTGATAAATAGCATGTCGCCATTTTCTTATATGAAAATTCATACTCGCAAAGTATATAAATATAAAATTAAGTATCTGAAAATTATAGACTAGCAAGTCCAGTTTTGTCAAGTTCTATATAATGAATTATACATAGAAGTTCCTCATACGAGCTTGTCACTAGTAGTTGGAAATTGTGATTTCATTTGATTATTTTATTCCTTGTATCCAAATGATATTGTCACACCTACCCAAGTCCAAAAATGTGTACAATGTATTTTGGATACATACGCTTCTATTTTAATGCAATCCAAATCGTACGTCATATTTAATCTTGTACATAGAGCTTTTGTAATATGTAATGATGATTATTTTATTTTGTTGTTGTTCGGACTTGACATTCTGCAACTCTCAGGTACTGATTATAACTAATATAAATAAAATATTAAATTACCGTTAAATACATCAGACTGCTCCCGTGCATTTTTTGCGTCACCATGTTTATTATCTCTTAAACGTTCAAGTTTAATTATTATCCTGATTATTACAGTTCTTAAAATCATTAAAGTTATAAATATTAATAAAAGACATACTTATAATAATATGAAAATACTGTAATATACACAATTACACAAAACATGAATTATACAAATTATAAATATTAATAATGTAAAAGTATATAGATATACGAAATTATAATGTAACATTATATTGTACAGTACGATCGATTTCATATTCAATTATTCTCATTAAGTAATATAAATTTGGTCACGTTGAAATAATTAATTGGATTTATGAAACCGATTGTACACAAACAGCAAAGTATTCGCGCAGCTAGCAACTCTCTCGACTTGTTCAAAATGCCCATTGATTAGTGAGAGAAAATCTTTAATAAATTAATTAACTTATATCATACGATTTCATTACTTGCATTTAATAAAGACACGTAAATATTACAATTAAGAGTTTTTCTACTTATCTATATATGGTAAAAAAAAAAATAAATAAAAATATGAAAGCGTATTATATTAATTAACGCCCTGTCGATAATAATCACATTCGTCACTGATCGGTCAGGCTCTGAGACTCGGGATCCTACAATATGTATAATTGTATCCATGTTTCTTTATTACTAGTAAATTTGATCATCTAATTTTCGTTGCATAATGCATAAAGTATAACTTGCATTTGAGTTGAAAAAAAGTGCTTGAAAATTAAGAATATAGGCCTTTAATTATAAATGTTAATGTGTTCGCAGGCATAACTTTAACTATTTACGATCACCAGCACTGTATACTTACAACTCAAAAGTTTTAAGCAATAATCTCATAATGATTATCTGAATGTATTATTTGCAAATATATCTGTTTTCCGTTATAGATGTTAAATTCACTTAGATGTTCTGATTGTTCAAACATTCTTTACAGGTACCGAGTTTCTCAGGCTTGCTGAAACTAACCTTTCATAGAAAAATTACTCTCTGTATTTAAAGATTAAAGTAAAAAAGTATCCTATATGATGAATCATTAAATTTGTAACAAAAGTTGCCTTAATAACTAACACTCGTAATCGTGGTTTGCGAAACTCTTGTCTTATAAATACGATAATATTTCTTTCATTTCATAACAAATGTAATACAGTTGGACATAGTTGAATTTCGAATAAAGGACATGTTATTATAAATTCTCGCGAGAAAAGTTATAAAACGTAGTGAAAAAAAAAACGAATTTGTTAATTAAGAGTCAATATTCTAAACTATTTAATTCTCTGTACAAACACATTAATTCTTATGCTAGTCACATATCTGATGTTTCAATCAAGGTTTCGAATTATATTATTATGTTTCGTAAATTTACTCCATTCATTATTCATTCATACTAATCTCAATTCTTGTAAAAAAATAAATAAATATACACATACAGTACTTATATATGTATATATAAAGTAAATAATTTTGCATATAGTAGGCTAGCATAAGGATCGCGAGATAATATGCATTGATTGCATAGCATGTTCCATGACAAGCGAATTTGTTGAACACCGTTTTACCGGCATACTGTAAATTAATATTCAGAATATATCATCTAGTCACAGGAAGTCCAATTACATAAAGTGAAACACTATTGTCCAACTGTAAATAAAATGGAAATATACTTCAGACATAAATATATATGTACTTAAAAAAAAAAAATGTATGACAGCAGTAAAGTACAACCAATCAAAAAGCTGAAAAAAAACGAAGAGAAGAAAACGAAAAAAAAAATTGAAAAAAAAACAAAAAAAAAAAAAAACGAAATGAACGAGCGATGGCTAGCTGTGTCCTGTGAGAGGCTGCGATTCGTTGTAGTCCGTTGTTACAACATTAAAAAACCATGGAAAGCTTTAACTTTGAATAAACTAACTTTAACGGTATAAAGTAATGTAATGAATATTGAAAATATGATTATGAAAAATCATGTTGTGTAAGTGGAGGCTTAGCTGAATGCTGTAGGATGCTTTTCCTAATAGTTTTTAGCCTATAGTTAAAGTTAAGAGATCATTAAGCATTACTTACAAATAGGAGATATAAATATGAGACACATCTGTGGAAGAAAGATTTACGTTGAATATGAATTTTTCTTAATAATATATTTCTTAACGTACGAAATGTTGTATAGCGACGAGGCGAATAAATATTTCTCAGATCTTTCACTTTCTACACGGTCAACACAATTCTTGAAAGAATATTTATATATTATTATATTGTAGTATATGTAATATTATAGTCAGGTAATAAACTCAGTCTTATAAACATTTTGATCATCTCCTATAGTTATGGAATAATCTTGCACTCATTGGCCTCATACCATAGCTGTGGTAGCAGGATTTACATATTTCTACTAATTACTTACTTCCTAAGACCTAATGACTGCTCAAAATGATACAAAAAAACCTGCACCTTGAATTTAGATGTTGAAAGTTATGTGTTGATTTATTTCGACAGATTTTAGCATAGTATGATCCTTATTTGTTGATTTTTTAAAGTTCATAATCATGTTGAGTCGTTGCGTACCCTGCAGCACCCTGCTCGGCCTCGTATTATAGTAAATTTATTGTAAATGACTTATTATATATAAAAGAACAAAAAAACTTGTTTTCTCAAAAACATTGTACCTTTATATATATGTATATGTTACAGTAAAAGCCTAAACTTCGTATATGTCGAGATCAAGCAGAACTGTGTCGAATTTCATTAAGTGCATATATTATTCCATATTATATGTAAGCACAAAAGACTATTGTTTTTTTGCTGGTTGTAAACCTGCACAGATGGCTAATCGTAGTATCATAAATGTGTTTAATAATTGTATAATTTCTTATGAAATCACAAAACAGTGCCTGCTCTCTGTAAGAGTATTTGATGGATTGATAGACTCAATTTTGGTTCTTGATAACAAAGATTTATTACGTTCTACGTCTATTGTTATATATATTCACAAGAAATATGTGAACTAGAGCGCATGAATCTCGTCACTTACCGAGTTTCAGACATTTACTTTAGCATATATCCAATTGATTACTACCTTAAAGTTAAAACTATTCTAAGGACGCATCTGCCACACATGACATGCGCACGAACTTACTTACCACAAAATCAAGAAAAGTAAGAAAGAAATATAAGGCATAACAAGCATTATATTATATTAATGAGAAGGAATACCTACTTATACATAAATATTATAATACTAGTTCAATTTGCAAACTTAGTGTGTATTGTCGCTTAGGAAATGCCCAATCATTATTCGCCAGGATCCAACCCAAAACCGATTTCCAAGTTCATTCTTTTTTCAAGGAGAAACAATAAATAATGTACTTAAGTATACAACTCCCTTGATTTGATTTTAACCACATAGCTATTCCATTGATAAAGCATACATCGATAGCTGATTATACTGCAGCGGATAATACAGTCTCCAGGACACGATAAAAAATTTGAAGAAATGGGAAATATGCTGCTTCAAGCAAGGTGAATTCTGCTAAGCTATTGACTTGCTTTCTTAATGCACTTAAATGTTCGAACAGAATTCCAGGCCAGCGTACACATTATATTCAGTGATCCGTAGAATCGAACCCCCACATGCGTCTCTTAGAATAATTAGTACGGGATGACATCTCTGATTTGTTAATTTGAAATCATGTGTTCTTGCTTAATAAGAAACATTTGTTCAAAGTGTTTTTATATATTATGTAAAGCTTTAGATGGTACGACCGCCCTCATCCTACTGAAATTCGGATTCGTCGGATTCGGTTATTGTTTGCTGCAGGTATTTCCTATAATCCGCTGCTACTATTTTTAGAGAGACATTCAGTAATTATGAGCCAGTTGCAGGCATTTTTCAAAATGATAAGAATGATTGCCAGATTGAAACGAACAACGGCCTTATTGAATGCGATACAATTTTGAACGGGCTTGTCTTTCGACTACGTTTGTTTGTTTCTTAAAATCAAGGGCAGCAGGAAGGGGAAAGTAAAGAAGATCAGAGACATTGATTATTGGTTTACCAGGAGGCAATTTATTGTTGTAGCAGCAATACAAGTAACAATACAAACGACATTCGTATTACAATAATTATTATCTAATACACATAATTTGATAAAGACTGAATTTTGCAATGTACACTTTTTCGTCTTCATTGGAATAGAATCCGTGCTGAATGGAGATGTTTGGATTCTGATCGAAGTTCAGTCAATTCTAACAGATTGACGAGTATTATAATCATAGACATATGAGAATAGACCGCGGGAGTGATGGAGAAGCCCGTTGGTGGATGCCGACTAGACGAAGACAAAGGGTACGTTGTAGGCAACTTTCTCTTTCTGTTGCGCTTCGGCATTTTCAGCCCGCTTCCGCGGTCTATTCTTATAAGTCTATGATTATAATATCTGTGCACCTGACTGTATGCAATTTCCCACCTAGTGCTGGGATGCAGATTGCCTACTATAAAGATACATATCCGCGGCAAAAGTAGTTCGTCAAATCGACCATGAAATGGCAATACCATTTGCTACCCCACTGGTACGACTACCAACGGAGCACTGACGTAGGATACAAGCACCTGTTGACCACTCAGTAGCCCTCGTGGCATCAAAGGGTTCGTACTCATTGACAGAAGAAGATTCTTCGTATCTAATATTTACGGGTACTTTATAAAGAAACGAAGACTGTATTTGAATCCCAGCTCCGCTCTACATAAGAGACTATCTTCGCAGTTTCATACGTGATGGCGGTAGTAAACTAACTAATTATCATCTACTGGACAGGAAATAAAGTTAAACTCTATGCCAGCATTAATAAAACTTTGTTAACGTTTATTTGTCTAAATTCTATACTTTTCCTGTCTTTCATCGGTGTTCTATTACAATGTTACTTAAAAAATTACTTTTATACCCTGTCCATCGAGAGAACGACCTCCGTCCTCTCTCTCACTCCGCCGCAATCGCAAAGTCGCTATCGCTATCGCACTCAGAATTAGATGATTAGCAATGAAGCACTGACTTAGCGTAAAAGCACCTACTCTAGAGGCAGTGGCTCTCGTGGCATCGGGGAAATTGCATTGCAGTTGCGTCGAGAAACTGCTGTGACAGGCATCACGAATACTCCGATCGCAAAAAAGTTGTCGCAAAGATGACGGATTCGTTGGAAAAATAAAATTCTCCTTCAGTCTTTTTGGGTAATTCACTGAATAATGGTGACAATAATAACACTTGTTCTTCTGTTACAGTTGGAGAGATTTTCATCACAGTTCAAATAAGAAAACCAGAGTCTGTACTGTTCCAATTGCATCGAGCGGGAGTGTATATATTGAACTCAATCTTTATAAAATCAGTCATATTGGATAGTATGTTTTTGAAATAAGATTGTAACTTATGCTATCGTAACTTGTATGCCAAGACTCAAAAAAGAGACTCGATCAATTGTGGAATATGTTTCCTCCTCCGAGGAAACATATTTATTTTTAAGAAACAATACAAAATTATACGCAGCTTTGACAATGAGTAATATTGTATCGATGCTGAAAAAATAAATTCCCACGCATACCAATGATCGTTTGTTTTTCTTTTCCCCTTCGCCCTACCCATGACTCTTTATTTTAGGCTCGATATTCCGATTCCAAATTTCATAAACTCCAAGTAACGTAAAAATATAGCGAATTTCAGAAAGCAACGAGTGCATGCTAATCTATGCACTGTTCTTTTTTTCTTGGTATCAGGAAAATGTCTGACAGGTGTGCTGAAAATTTGAGTGCATGGATATAGGCATGTAAATGCGTCTTCATGCACGTCTCTATATAATTCGTTTATACTAGCGTTTGCCGGAGTTGGTAGGATTTTTACTCGAAAGATTTCTGCTCCTGGTATCAGGAGAACATCTGACCCGAGGAGGTATGCCGAAAAAGGATATGTGTATTGATTTAGACATGTATACGTGGCTTTATTCAGACATTTCAAAGCGTCACAACTGCCGGATATTTCTTAGCGCCTGATGTTAGGCAATACATTTTTGTCATACACGAAAGACATGCGGATTGCATATAATTAAGCGCACCGATTTTTACGGTGAGAAAAGTTCGATCGTTTAACCGCGAGATGGCGAGAGCATCCGCTACCACGTGCGAGCCGCGCAACTCAAAGGGTTCCCTCCTTTGTATATTTCCGCGAGTAGCAACTGCCGGAAATTTTGGTGTATAGATATAGTGTCTTCATACACGTATATGATTATTAGATATAGGCATGCATACCTGTCTTCATACACGTGTCTACATGTTCATCCATTCATACTAGCGTTTTCGTAAAATTAGAAGATTTTAACTCGCAAAATTTCTGCTCCTGGTATCAGGAGAACATCTGACTCGAGGAGGTGTGCCGAAAAAGGCTATGTGTGTTGATTCATTCATGCATACCTCTCTCTATACGTCTCTATACCTATAATTCATTAATACTAGCATTTTTCGGAGTTAGAAGGATTTTAACTCGCAAAAATTCTGCTCCTGGTATCAGGAGAACATCTGACCCGAGGAGGTGTGCTGAAAAAGGCTATGTGTGTTGATTCATTCATGCATATCTCTCTCTATACGTCTCTATACCTATAATTCATTAATACTAGCGACTTCCGGAGTTAAAAGGATTTTAACTCGCAAAAATTCTGCTCCTGGTATCAGGAGAACATCTGACCCGAGGAGGTGTGCCGAAAAAGACTATGTGTGTTGATTCATTCATGCATATCTCTCTCTATACGTCTCTATACCTATACCTATAGTTAATTAATACTAGCATTTTTCGGAGTTAGAAGGATTTTAACTCGCAAAATTTCTGCTCCTGGTATCAGGAGAACATCTGACCCGAGGAGGTGTGCCGAAAAAGGCTATGTGTGTTGATTCATTCATGCATATCTCTCTCTTTACGTCTCTATACCTATAGTTAATTAATACTAGCATTTTTCGGAGTTAGAAGGATTTTAACTCGCAAAATTTCTGCTCCTGGTATCAGGAGAACATCTGACCCGAGGAGGTGTGCCGAAAAAGGCTATGTGTGTTGATTCATTCATGCATATCTCTCTCTATACGTCTCTGTACCTATAGTTAATTAATACTAGCATTTTTCGGAGTTAGAAGGATTTTAACTCGCAAAATTTCTGCTCCTGGTATCAGGAGAACATCTGACCCGAGGAGGTGTGCCGAAAAAGGCTATGTGTGTTGATTCATTCATGCATATCTCTCTCTATACGTCTCTATACCTATAGTTAATTAATACTAGCATTTTTCGGAGTTAGAAGGATTTTAACTCGCAAAAATTCTGCTCCTGGTATCAGGAGAACATCTGACCCGAGGAGGTGTGCCAAAAAAGGCTATGTGTGTTGATTCATTCATGCATACCTCTCTCTATACGTCTCTATACCTATAATTCATTAATACTAGCATTTTTCGGAGTTAGAAGGATTTTAACTCGCAAAATTTCTGCTCCTGGTATCAGGAGAACATCTGACCCGAGGAGGTGTGCCGAAAAAGGCTATGTGTGTTGATTCATTCATGCATATCTCTCTCTATACGTCTCTATACCTATAGTTAATTAATACTAGCATTTTTCGGAGTTAGAAGGATTTTAACTCGCAAAAATTCTGCTCCTGGTATCAGGAGAACATCTGACCCGAGGAGGTGTGCCAAAAAAGGCTATGTGTGTTGATTCATTCATGCATACCTCTCTCTATACGTCTCTATACCTATAATTAACTTATACTAGCGATTTCCGGAGTTAGAAGGATTTTAGCTCGCAAAATATCTGCTTCTGGTATAAGGAGAACATCTGACTCGAGGAGATGTGCCAAAAATTTTGGTGTATAGATATAGGCATGCATATGTGACTTTATCAACGTCGCTGTATTTGCACGTCATTTGGAGCCAATGAAATTTCAAGTCGGAAAATCGAGCCTTAAATAAAGAGTCGCGGATAGAGGGAAGGAGAAAAAAAAACAAATGATTATTGGTATATGTGGGAATTTATTTCTTTAGCATCAATAGAATATTACTCATTGTCAAGGCTGTGTATAATTTTGTATTATTTTTAAAAATAAATATGTTTGTATCGCAATTCATCGAATCTCTTCATTTGCTTCTTGGCATAAAAGTTTTCATAAAATAAAACACATTCTTATTTTATCAATCTGCTAGCTAACATAACTGGTTTTACAAAGATCGAGTTCAATATACACTCGAACTTGTTGCAATTGGAACAAAATCTTTTCTCGACGGATGTCTTCAGACTCTGGGAAGTCTCTTCAACTGTAACAGAAGGACGAGTGTTATGATATCACTATCATTCAGTAAATTACCTAAAAAACTGAACACGAATTAGCGTCTTCGTCTATAGGTATGTATTACGGTGGTCCTTATTTTGGTCAAATTCCGAATTATCGTTCCCGGCGGCTATAATGTCTCTAAATGCCTCAAAACAGAAGTACCCTAAGTTGCAGTCTCCTAGCTTAATTTTAAGTACCGTCGCAAGGTTGTCGAATTTTTACCATTTAAGTAGTGTACGATTTTTGGCACTTCCCGGTTCATATTTTTTTCCTCTCGCACTGTTGCACCGAATAATTTGAAACTTGGCACATTTTTTACCTATAGTAGTAGGTATCTGAGAAGAATCATAAAGATTTTCCAGCGATATAATTCCGTGATGAAATGGTTAGTCGCGATGCCTTATTTACCGCAATCTTTGATAAAATTGATCAAATCTCGAACACTATGCGAGATACGTTAAAAATGCGGAAAATCTTTAACATTTTTATCGAATACCTACTACTATAAGTAAGTAATGTGCGAAGTTTCAAATTATTCGATGTAATACTGCGAGAGGAAAAAAATATCAATCACGAATTGCGAAAAGTCCTATGTTATTTAATTGGTAAAAGTTCGATAACTTTGCGGAAGTACTTAGAATTGAGCTAGGAGACTGCACCTTCGGATACTTCTTTTTCAACAAATTTAAAAACATTTCAGCCTCTAGGAGCGATAACTCAGAAATTCGACCAAAAATAAGGATCACCTTAGTATGTCTGTTCTACGGCAGCTTCTGCACGCGCGGAGTATTTCTATTAACATATCTGTCACAATCGTATATCGTTAACTCCATTCCCATTTCCCATGTGAACCCGTTGACGCCATGAGGACCACTGCTACACGTCAGTTGCTTCTGCTTTACCTCAAGTCAGCGCTCTGTCGTTAACGAGCGAGTCGTGCCAGCGGATTGACAAATGGTATCGCCATCTCGCGGTCAAATATACGAACTACTTTTGCCGCAAATATGTAAGCTCCTTGTAATACGCAACTTGCGCGCAAGAGCTATAAGTAGAGCAGCCTATTTTCAGGCGTACATATTTTTACTGCAAAAGTAGTTAGCGAATTTGAATGAGAGCCATCCTGAAAATATGACCCAATCAAATCGCACCATCGTTTATATGTAAATCACAATTCCTAATCATGCCAAGTGCTAGATATTATTTTCTTTAATATTGCATTAACAAATAAATTTACAATGATTCAGAATTCTATTATACTATGTAGGATTTATTTTCGTCATTTACTTCGTAAACTAAACTAATAACAGGGAATTGGTATGGAAAATCACAGTTGTTTTGTCAATGTTTTATTTAGATTTATCATAATGATTTTAATTGATACAATGATTTTTCTGGTATACCGTTGTCTTGTTTGCTACCATTCCAAAATCTCGAGTTCATATTCAGTTAAACAAAATTCTTTATAAATATGTTTTCCCAAGAATAATTCCAAAAATCTTAACTAACATTGACCGGAACGCTATATCACATTACTGAATTCCATCAATATACATATATATCTATACATATATATACTATTTTAAGAACGCGTTTGAGAATAAATCCATGTTCGAAAGTTCATCTACAGTCTCGTTTCAATATGCCTGATTGACAATTAAAGAAATACAAAAAAACTCAAGATATTGGAATGGTTTTCAATTGTATAGCTTAAATTCCTAAATGTATTACAGCACAATTCTCTTATTGTTTATTATGCGGTTCTGATGAGAAATATGAATATAATGTTTTATATAGGTATTCGTAAATGTTAATTATTATTTTCCTTCTCTCTTTTGTCATTACTCTTTTTAAATGTTAGGTAGTGCGTAGTTCCAAAAGTGCACTTTAAGTGCGCGGTTGGCTCTTTTTTGTCGTATACTAGCTGTGCGGAGCGCACTTGTACTGGTCGCAACGGGTAGAAGAATCGGCTAAAATCGACTCTACGTTTTTTATCAATGAAACAGAAAGTTTAATTAGATGGTATAAGAATAATGTGAGAATACAGTTCAGAACATTACATTCATTCAAATCAAACATAGTGCCAGACTGAAATAATAAAATAAAGAATAAGGCTACTAACCGATATTAAAAGACCTATAAACTCTAAAACAGATATATTTTTGTCAAATTTATAAACAGTGAGAAAAAAATAAAGGATTAAAATACTTCATTTAATGAACTATTTAGCCGATAGTACTTCCAGCGACGTGTTATAACAGTGTTTATACCTAATCGTTCGTAGTTTTTCTTTTAATTTTATACAATTGAAGAGATATTTTTTCTATAATCTAAATATATCATATTCAATAATCATAATCAATTAATAATAATCAATATCGCAATGATTTCAACTAATTAATAATGAAAAAATTCATAATTATAATATATAATGGATGACCTTAACGTTATAGATGCCTAAAGACTATCTTTATATTTAATAATAATATATAATTTTCATGTTGAAAAATCGTATACATCAGTGTGTTGCAGGGCATTGCTTCATTTGGGCATAGGGACATAGATGAAAGAACATTGCTAGGTGGCGGGAAGAAATCAGTTTACATCTCCCCGATACCCAGCATTCATCTTTAAACTATATTATCCGAATTTGGATTACATAAATTTAATCAGTATAGTTTTTATCGTTCGTATACTCGCGCTGGGGCAAGCCTTGGATCACAGATAGTGAGGTGATCAAATTTCGATAGTTTGTCAATTTTATTTTCCTGTATCTTCTAAGGATTTCAGGGCGACAGCTCCTGAAATCAAACAGCAGTTGGCCCATGTACCCCATTATCTTATAATAAATAATATCAATTATTTATTATATAAATGACTTAAATTATTCAAATTTTGTATAATAGGTAAATATCGATTTTAGAAAATGACAGGGTTTTCATACGGCTAACTAAGGATAGGCAAGCGCAATCAAAATTAAAGAAATCAAAGAATTCAAATTTTAATAATAAAAATTCATCGCT
This sequence comes from Rhogogaster chlorosoma, assembly GCA_944452935.1. Lineage (NCBI taxonomy): Eukaryota > Metazoa > Arthropoda > Insecta > Hymenoptera > Tenthredinidae > Rhogogaster > Rhogogaster chlorosoma. Next base: position 14,285,663 of record OX101799.1, on the reverse strand, counting down.
GAATTACATAATGAATTTACTTTATACAATCATGCACACAATTTTCCAACATAATTTAAATTGTGATTAATTCTCAGTCACATTGACAATATAAGAAGACTCTGATATATTGTTTATCAATTTCTAGCCATCGGAAAAAGGGTCTTCTCATAGTGCATAGATATGACGACAGGAAGAAATGAAGAAAATTTTTAAAAATTAACTCATAATAATTAAAACAAAGTAAACTTGGAACATAATTCACATAGGTGACATAAGCATTCGCTAGCATACAAAATACAATGTATAATTAATAACAATTAGAAACAATGATTTCATAATAAATTCATATCCCTAGTATCTAGCATAATAGTAACTAATCCATACGTGATGCTCTTCATTATTGGACAAATTGATTTATACTATTATTATTAAAAACCAATCTATTGTATTTTTCATGGATTTCTTCAATATATCAATACGCAATAAGGCAAGATGTAGTGCAGTGGGTAAGTTAAGTTATCCAAAGGTATGGGTCTGTAACAGGCCCTGACTCTTTTTCTTTAAATTTTTTTAACCCATTTTCACAATATACACATCTCGTAAATCTCCAACTGCAAAACTTTCAGTACAAAGATCTTTCAGTAAATTTCCTTATACGGACCTTTCTCAGTCACTCTACATCTAGCAGTATCCCGATAGCAAATACTTCGATTTTTTTTGAAGAACCTACAACAAGAATCTATGTTACTATAATCATTAATAGCACCCTCTCAATTCTCTTATCGTTATTACACAAATTCTCAAGGTTGCAGAGACTTATAATGAAAGCAGGCCAACAGTGAGCAATGTCTTATGAGAAATAAACAACTCTGAGGTTTAATAGAGACGCAAGAAAGAAGTTTACATGTATTATCTGCTTTCGGTAACAGAGATAGGACTTGTATCTCATTTTTCCAGCCGTGTCTCTGCCATTTGACTTGGCTTTACATAGGCGTTAATTCTGTTCAGTTTCTTCAAAATAATCAATGCTTGTTTGTTTTTTTTTTCTTCGCTACATATGTCTGGGTTTAAATTTTCTGGATTATTTTTCTGTTTTGAAGTATTAAGAAATTGATTAGGTTTCGTTTTGTCAAATTGAGAGAAGATCTACTCTCTGGACCGATTACACTCTGGGACGTTTCTCGTTTTCCCGGTCGGAATCAGAGTCCGCCGAATCGTGGAGTGGTGGAAATTCCGGAACAGCCTCGCGCTGTGGCATCCAACCTGCTCCTCCCCCAGCCATTGCCTTGCCCTGCGTGATTCGATTCATTCATTTATCCCTCAGTTTTTACTATCCCGTTTTTAGCGACAATTAGTGACATTTGTCAAAAGTTATTGCCGAATCAGTCCCAAAATCTCTACAATAACACTATTTTAACTACAGTACGCAATCAATCTACAAAACTTTCCAAATATTTAGCATTTGTGATATTTTGAAACCGTTCGATTAATTACTTAGGTATAACGAGTTCCAGGATATCTTATTCACTCAATGACAGCATCAGGGAACAAAATGTTATTGCTTTATAGGAAATATTCATCATATGAATTACCTTGACACCCCCGGTTCAAGTGTATGTATAAGAATTATTATAACTTTATAAATATGCGAAAGTTGAAGAGCAAAGATTTTTGTAGCCTAATCCTGTGTTGAAAATCTTGCAAATTTCAAGTTACAAAAGCATTTATATAAGTTCCAACTAAATAAAAAGAAATCAAATTTCGCTGATTATATTCAAACTGTTGAACGGAGAAACTAATATAATAGATTTTTAGAATTTGTAAGATTTGAGAGAAAAAATAATGTTATATCAAATCCCACCTCTCGATCAAACTATTTTCTGACCTCAGCTCTGCGTCAATTTGCTTTAATGCTCCGCATAACAGAAAATAAATTTCCTCTTCCATAGAATCCTGATTGCCCAAGATCTAATTACATACTAATCCCAGTTAATAAAATGAGACGTCAAAAAAAAAAAAAAAATGAAATAAATTTATAACCAGTAGTATAATTCTACATGCAACCATGCATGCTTACGGACACTCAATATCTAATATCTAAAAAAAAAAACAGAGACCACAATTATCTATAATATTCTAATGATATCCACTGGTTAAGTATCAAAGCCGTTGGCCCATATGTACAAAACCTGCTTATAGCTGCCACTAAATAGCTGCCTAATTCTAATTTTAAATCTTAAGCTAATATTTTATATCTACAACCCAGTAACGAATTTTTATTGCACATCCAACGTAGACTCTGTTTAAAAGGCCATATTTTATGGGTTTCTATGTATATACTTTGATATATAATGAATATAATATGACGATTGAAGAATCAAAACGTTTTTTCTTACTTTCTTTTCTTCAAAGCAAATAATCCTAACGGGAAGGCAACCATTACATTATAGCTAAATATTCAAACTGAATAATGAATGATACCTCGCCATATAAAATATTCAAGATCATCAGGCTTCTATAGTCTCGTGTAACACAATATCAATAACATATTGCACTTTTATATGTAAGTACACATACATTTCTATACTATGTATATGTGTATACATATAGACTTTTAACAACCGAGACCTAGACTGTTTTATATAAGAACTTAGTTAAATAATATGCCTGCTCTATTGATTTAATCTAAGGCCAAATTGCTACATAATAGTTTCGTAATTTATTATTCATTAAATAATCTAAAACTGACTATATTTAATTTAAAACATGTGCTTGTTGCAACAGAGGAGATCCTCCTGGCGCTTCTACTGTTGATTATTTAAGCTGCGTCGCATCACTGCAAAACAACACGAGACATCAGTCTCCCTCACCGACAATCTATTATACAAATTTTAGCTCTAGTCTAATTGTAAGAGAATCGAAAATATGCCAGGCCATGAACTGTGCTTGTAACAAATAACAATATTCCTATTTGCGCTGAATTTTACCTCAAATTGAAGTAAATGAGAATCAAAAGATACTCGAACGAACAAAAGAGAAGAATTGTAAAGACCAGCTAGTCATCTATGCAAAGGCCTCTCCACTTGTAAATGTAATTATGGAAAAGATTTACAAAAGCAGTGTCCAGAATTATTGAATATTGAAGTGAAGAATGAACAAATCCTCCCAAGTGACCTTATATTGCGAATTAATAATTGAAATGTATATAATGACTTAATGTGTTTGAATCCACTGAGTGTACTGATAAATATGTGCATAATAGAACCTCGTTGCAACAACCACAGTTCATTGTCGTACATGGAAAGTACATTGTCCATAGTACTATGGTACGATTTGAAATTGTCATTTAGGCAAATGTGCTCAGATGCAAGCAATGTTAAGGAAAAAGTTAGTATTGGGTTTTTTATTAATGGATTTTTAGAAAATACATAAGTATAATTGGATAATCCAGCGAATGGAATGGCGTAGTAGTGTCTTGATATACGATGCAATATGTATTTGAAAGCTTTGATATTGAAAGTAGCCGCTGATGGAACCTGAATCAGTGCAAATCCGAATTCTAATTTCATCTGTGTGCTCTACACGAGCGGCAAACTGAGATTAGAACAATCTCAAGTCCTATGTGCTATGACCAAGTCGATGGCATGCATTTTAGTTGCTTCATTTGAACCCCGACTTCCCCTTGGGCAAACTATGCCCCAAACTTAATTCTGACTACTGTTCATGTAGAAGTAAAATCCGAATCAATTTTTTTCTCTCAAATAACAACTTTATTTCCAATTTCGAGAAGGCTTATAAGTTTATAACTGACTGACAGCGGCTATCCGAATCTTTACAAAAAATACGTTATACTTCACCAGTTTGTTAATACTGCAATACAACATCATGCACATGCAATACGATGTACAAAATTCAATTACAGAAGTAACATATCTACTTTGTCTAAACGTTTTAGAACTATCTATTCAATTAATCTAATCTCTATTTACGAATCTCAAATAATTTCTATCGATCTACTATCTAATATTATTGGAAGTTTGAAGGATTCTAAAAATCTGTTAGATATATGTGAACACTTATCAACTGAATATTAGAAAGGGAAGAAGCTTTTTACACGCCAAAGTTCGAACGACATGCAAATGGCATATTTAATTCTGCCCGTAAATAAATACAGAGAATGTGTTTTAACGATTAACTGTCTAGTTGTTACTTTGGATAAGGCCAGTGCGAATGTTTTGTGTTCTATACCTGATGCATGGGGTCGTAACCCATCGAACCATCATTGTACGGTTGAGAGCCATAGTCGCTACCGTTGATGCCCATACCGTATCCAGCCATATCTTGTGGGCCTCCCGGTGGTGCGGGTGACATCATAGGTGTTGGTGTACCTTGGCTGGCTCCACCCATGCTGTACGGCGATGCTCCTGCAAAAGCTGCTGTAGAAACAATCGCGGTGCATAGAAGATTCGATGGTTTAATCTATCGAGAAAATAAAACAACTGGAGGTAATAAATGCTTCGTAGCTTATGGTCGCCTTTCAGAAAAGCTGGCAAATTTTTTTCATTCAATTATATTCTGGCTTTGGAAAGAATTGTCTGCAAATCAACACGGCACATGCCACCTCCAATGCTTTATTTTCTTATCTTTTCTTTTTTTTTCTTTTCATTTCTGTTCTTCAGAGTATCATCTCAAAGCTGCTATAACTCCTATGATAGTATATATCTAATATTTAGTCTCCATCGTTATCCTTATTATTATTCTGGTATAAAGGCAGGGGTGGCTTCTTTCTGAAGAAATCAATTAAATAATGGCGCTAGCCACGTTTCTGAGCCTGTAAAGCACACAAAAATATGTTTGGGTAGATTTACGACGTTAAGCAAACTGTAATGTTACCTATCTCTTAGATTGAATAAACGTTCAAATTGCTTATTTAGAAAATTGAGTAAAAGAGAGGCCAATCACTTTTGAAGTCTGGCTTGTAAAACTTGTACTGAATTTTCATTGAATCCTGTGCCATTATTCCAAATCTTTCGACATTTTTAAAAAAATTCTTATTCAGTCATTGGTTTATGAAAAAGCAGCTACTATTTCTTGATTATAAATTTGTCTGTGATGTTAAAAAGTATGAATATTCAAATGATATGTTTATTCCATGAGGATTCGCGATCATAATAATTACCGATCAAACTTATCCGTCAATCAATCATGGATACATGAATATATCCGCAAAAGGAATTTACAGATTACGATGCAATTTTAAAAACGGAAAAATTCGATCTCTGATAAAAATATAAAAATAGACTCGAGGAACTACCTACTGCAAAAATGTTTTAAAACTTATAGAAAACCCTGAAAACTCTAGATTTATAGCTTTATTGCTCACGGGTAACTCGAGCGTCCAGAGTTGCATTAAAAATACCATAAATTATTTGCGAATATCCAGTTCGAACTCAGTCGCGCGATTAAAACTTGTTTCAACAAACTTCCCCGAGTCTAGAAACTTTTCAACATACACCCACATACATACGTACATACAACTATCGTCTTATAACTTTGGTTCCTTCCTCACGTGTAGATATAACAGAAAAACCTCTCCAGAAATCATCACGTAAAATACGCAGAGAAAGAAGAGATTAAAAAAAAGTAATAAAAAATAAAAAATAAATAACGACACACTACATTTTGCTGCATTATATACAACGTAAAAAAAACTGCAGTGGAATACTTGCAATTGCATAGTAATTGTAATAATTAATTTCGTAAGATTCTGTATTATCAATAAAATAACTGCTAGCGATATTTGATGTAAAAATCGAAAAAAAAAAGGAAAGGAGAAAAAGTCTTATTCAGATGATATAATATTAAATCGTAAATACCGAATGTTACTTACCAGCGGCTTTTTTGGCTGCGTAGAGGTTGGCCTCCTCTTGCGCCTTGCCAATGTTCTTTTTGTACCGTATCCTTTTGTTGCCAAACCAATTAGACACCTAACATTCGAAAACAATAGGTGAGCGAAATTCAAGTTTAAGTAAAATGATATAACGGTTATGCCTGTACCTGTGCCAGAGGTGATATAACAAAAGGCATACAAATTGCGTAATGTATGTACACATATACACAGAGAAATCTCGTAGTCTGTTGTTCCCCGATCATCGAAGACAAAAGGGTTTTAAAACGATTACGAACGGTGTTTTGTGATATCGTATCCTTTTATCCCTTTATCCTTTTATCCTTTTACAATACGAAATACCTTTATATCGGCGATGATGATACGGGGATTTGATTCAATGAGACATTCAAGATTCAACGTTATATGTAATATACCAATGATAATATATCGATCATTTTCGTTTTAAGAGACATTTGTAATTCCATTAAATTACGCACGAGCGATCATTTGTCATTCCAACGAGTCAAAATAACAACGGAAGATGAAACGCGTATATCTCCATTTATTACGCGAATACGAAAATTGTGTTCAAAAATTAGAAAATAAAATAAAAAATGAAGCAAAACATATTTTCGATAGTCACTCACCTGACTGACCGTGATCCCGCACTTCCGCGCCAATTCTTCTTTAGCTTCTTCACTGGGATAGGGGTTGCTTAGGTGTGAATAAAAGTATTCATTCAAAATCTCCGAGGCTTGTTTGCTGAAGTTTCGTCGCTTACGCCTGTCGAATCGTGAGAAAAAAAGAGAAAATGAATGAAATAAGGCAAAAAGAGAAGCAATGAGTTAACAGGAGCATAATAATCCGACAGGTCTTATTTTCATCCTGTCGCTCGCTCGCTCTTTGGAAAGACACATTTTCCAATTTATTTATTCGCCAGTATAGCCACGTATAGATTTTTCATTTTATTATATACACCAAAATGAATGGAAACTGTAATATGAAGGTGAATAAATTTATATAAAATGCGAAAAATCCACAAGAAATTATAATAATGCCGGTTAGATTACCTTGCATCGAGAAACCGACTTCTGAGAATCATCACAGCCTCACACGTCGACTGTTTCAACTGCATTTGAATGCTCGAAAATTTCTTATGAATTATCTGCACCATCCTCTCGATTTCCTTAGGTGTTATCGGCCTGGTACGACTCTGTTCTCTCAAGAGGTTCATCACGTGTGTGGTGAACTCGTTGCACGCCTGAAAATTACATAAATTACATAAAATAATGATCGAAAATTCGCAATGATTATATATCTTTGCGATTAAAGCTAAAACGGTTCAAATATACCGACTAATCGTAAAAATCAGACGATTCGATTCAAAGAAGAAAAATCCGAATCAACTACATATGTAGGTATAAAAAAAAGCTCAAAAAAATCCTGTAGAAATAATAAACAAAGAGAGAAGTATATAATGGAGGAGAGGAATGAAAGCCCGTGGCACGCCAGTCTGAACTTTGTACCTAGATACCGACGTACACCGTCGTCGTAGACGGTGGTATCAGTATTCGGGACAGGCACGCGACGTTGGTTCGGGTTTTCCTGTGGGAGGTGCGGAAGGCTCGCGCGCGAGTATAAGGTACGGTACGGTTCGTCGTCAGGAGGGTTGGTTTTGGGGATGGGTTTGCAATTTCGGAATGGATTCCACGAGCGCCCCAGCCTCAGCCTCAGCCCCAGCTTCGGCCTCCTCCATCCCCATTCCCCTTGCGACGAACGAGAAAAGGCGAGCAGTGAACACATCCCGACAGCCTGCAGCCTCGGAATAGAGGCGAGGAGGAGAATGAGGAGAATGAGGAGAATGAGGAGAATGAGGAGGACGAGGATGAGGAGTAGGAGGGACGGGAATACGGGGATACGGGGGAATGGATAGATTGGATGGAAAACCTGAAGCTTTTGCCTCCTCTCGTATCTCGCCTACCGCCCGCTCCTCGATTCCATCGTTGCTTCGAAGTAGTATAGGGATCGTATATATACATTGGTGTATGTATATACATGTATATATATATAATACACGTATACACCTACTGGTATACACAATTAAAACCGAGCCAGTTTGCCCACGTTAAAATGCCGCAGCGAGGAGAATCCCCTCTCTCCTTCTCTTCCTCTGCATTTCTGCACAAAATTCCCTCGAAAAAGAGGTTTTAACTTCGTGCTGCACGCGATTCGAGCCCCGAAGTCAGAGTATAGATATATTCCTATATACGGTACATGCATATAAGTAATACATGTTAATTTTGTTCGATAATTTTATGCTAGAGAAGAAAGTGCATGAGACGATTCAGATCCCAATTAAAGTCAGATAATGTTTTCGGGTATTGCCTATATTTCAAGACATCATGGCGACATTTAAATTAGCTATACGTATAATTGGATGTAAGATCGAAGGAAGAAGAAATTATTTTTATAATCGCGAATATCGAATAAGGGTTTGGTATGTATGGAGAGAATTCGATTTTGAGTAGAATAACGACAATAACCTCAAGACAGCAGCGGTGTTTTGTCTTTCAATCGAAAATCTCGGGTAATCCGAACAAAAGAGCTTTCGGTCTGGTTCAGTCAACGTCACTGCAGACAAGAGGAGCTGTAGAAGCCGCTAGAGAAGGACAGAACCGAACGAAAAAGAGAGAAGGAGAGAGAGAGAGAAAGGGAGAGAGGAGAGTAACAGACTGGAAAAGACGCGCTAGGTAACGTTACACCGTGACGAGGCCTGACGTTCGAATCTCTTGCTTCAAACGCCATTTTAGTGCCACGAGAAGCTTGCTGAATTGAAATGCCGAGAGTTGCTCTCCGGACTTAGAGAGGATAAAGATTAGGATAATGGTAGAGAGAAATGTGTGAAGAAAAAGGAAAGAAATCGACAAGCTTCTTGCTTTAATATCCGCAACGATGATGATACAGAAAACGCGTCAATTACTTCGCGGCTAGATTATTCAGGGCAACTTTAGAGTCATTTAGCAACAACTCGCCAAGGTTGGTCCCGGCAGCAGCACCACCGGCAGTAACAGCAATATAAACAACTTTGAAATATGTTAATGACAAAAATTTATCTGATAACTGGGTAGAAGCACGCACGCGAGGATATCGCGAGATGGAAGAAGGGGGACCCGGACGGGCGAGAAAGGTGTGCGTGTTTCTGAACCGAGGTACACGCTTCGGGGCAGACCGTCGTGGTACGTGAAGACCGCTGACGTAGGCTTTATAGTTCGGTGGTACATAGAGCGCGGGGGCCAGCCAACGCGATGGTAGCTAAAAATATACTCACAAGTTTTACCTATACAGAGACCTAAAGAAGAATGTTGCAGGCCGTTCGGAAACCACCATTTATAAACGAACTAGAAATATATACGTGTATACATGTATCGGAGTGTCTAGATATACTGAAATCTGGCAGAGAAATTTACGAAGAAAGACAAATTCTTTATAATTTTTGTCAGGTGGATCGGAGACTCGATTCCTCATTCATAAACTATACCTACTCGATCAATGCTAATCATATATTCATTGAATTATTTTTTGTCGACACTATTACGGTCTTCGAATTTCAAAAATGTATTTTAATAAAATGATTCTATCATCCGAAAATTTCTTCATTCTAAGTTTGTTGGAAAAAAAATTAAAAAATTTGTTAACCCGTCAATAAAAATCCCCTGATATATATATATATATACAGGATTTCTATAGGTTTTCTTCCAGATAAGAGACGATGTATACAAATAATTACTAAAATAGATACGATTTTTTGGATCTTCAGCTTTCGAAATGGTCTATGTAGACTTTCGGGAAAAGACCCTTCCTATAAAAACTGTGAGTCAGTAATATTCAAATTCGGAATTTTCACCGTTTGGTGTACTTTCAAAATTCGGAGCTTTAACGCCAGCCCCCGGTGTATAAAAAACATGTTTCGTACACATCACCCCTGAGTAAATTCACGATAAAAACGACGAAAAAAAAAAAAAAATCCAGATACATAACGTATTATTACATCCCACATTTTTTGTTAATTTTTATTATTTATTAGCAGTCGCAATGTGGATATATGTATAATATTTACGAGCTAAAACTAGTGCGTATCGCGAATGCGCGGCACACACGACACGTCGCATTATACCGCGGCACGCGTACTTGTACAAGGGATACTTGACATGCAAGATTTTACTTAGCAAGGCACGCCGGTTCATTTACACACAAATTGTCTTTTCGTTTGGTGTTGCGTCGAAGCTTATACAGACCGGCGAGCAGCGTGCCAGCCGGCATTTTATACTGTGAATTAGATTTCTTATCTTATACCTATAGGTGGATATATAGGGTCAACTTTCCTCCGCTATATTCCTGCCATACCGTGCCGGGGTGAATTCCAAATTTTATACATCGATACGACGTACAGATTATTCATTCAATTAGACAAAATTAAATAAATGAATCTTTTGTTTTTGAATTGCGAATATAATCAATAAATTTACTGACTGTTTAAATCATTTATTTCAACTATTTTCACGAATTAGTTGCGTCTATAAAAGATATTGAATTTGGACCTCACCTGTTCGTATTTCTCCAACTCCTGGTGATAAATTTGTCTTATTTGTGCCAACTTGGCTCGATAATCGGAATGCTCGATTGCATTATCTGGTTGTCCGGGTGGACCAGCAGCGGCTGCCGCAGATGCCGACGCTGCAGCACCAGCACCGCCTCCTTTCTCTGGTCCAGCAACGCCCTCGGCAATCAGCATGTTGTCCAAACGCATCAGCTGAGGATCAGGAGGTTCTTCTTCTTGTGTATTGCGGAGCGAAAGAACTGCAAATAAAGACAAAGAAGACAAGTTAAAATTACTCAAACTGAAAGAAATTGAACATTATTCTTTATTCAAAGTTTATAGCCTATAGCTCGTTGCAAAATGATGCTTCGATGATCGTTTATTTCACCGAATGAGTTTGGCTCGATGACATTGGGTTGTTTTAGGTAGTCGAGTTGCCTGAGTTCAGTCGTTTACTGATCATAAACGTATCAATTTTGTGTGCCTATCGAGAGAGAGAGAGAAAGAGAGAGAGAGAGGATGAGGAGAGTTTGAGATTTTCCGTATCCCCCAGGTCTGCAGCGCAGGACCGCGTAACGCGCAGTGGTTTAGCCAGTTTTAGTAGAACGCGGGGGACGACGACGCTCTCGCTAGTAACAGCAGTTTTATTGTATTTTTACGGCGCATGATGGACCTGGACGAGCCATAAAACCTGGGGCCTTCACTACTCCTCTTCGTCGAGAGATACAACCCCATCTTCACGGTACCTACCTCCGCCTTCACGACGGTGTCAAAGAGCTCTTTCAAGTGAATGTCGCGCACTTTGACCGGCCGTAAACTTTGCGGATAGGAGATAGGAGTGGCGAATGGCAAATTAATACTTCTTCCATCTCCAGACACTCTTTTCCCTTCCCTCTAACTCTCGCGCCACACTTTTCCCAGTTTTACACCTTGAATCGTCTACATTTACGCCGCGATTAAAATCTTCTCCATAAATAAAAAGATTAGATATTCAAAATGCGAGACCCAATGACTTGGGGTTATTTTTTCATTTTCAACATAATTGCAGCTTACGAGGATCGCCGATTTTTCAGATTTTTTCTCGTTCCTTTTTAAGACTATCTAACAATAAGACGTAATATAAAGACTAATAAAATTGTTGTCGAAGTAGCGAGAGGTAAGATCTCGAGTCGACCAGCGACTGTTGCGGGTTTAGCGGGCTGTTAAACGGTTTAGGTAGCCGTAAACAGTTTTATTTCGTTCGTTTGTTAGGTATATATACGAGAGATCGTTCGTAGCTTACCGGTAGATTCAACGACCGTTTTATTTTTAATTACACTCAAGAAATTGCGAGACGAAGAAAGAGTCGAGGGAAAAGTGAAGCTTTCCCGCCTCGCCTCGCTGCGGCATGGCAGTTAAGAAAGAAATCGGAAGTAATTTCGAGTTACGATTTTATTAAACCTTAATTGTTACTAATTTCTTTTCACTGATAAAACGGAATGGCTCCTCGTCCCCCTCTGTCAGTTACATAATTCCTTATTTAAAAGAACGTCTTGATTGCCTCACTCACTTCGGGAATAAAAATTTATGAATATTACCTCCCGCACTCTGACTCAACTAAAAAAGAATTCCAAATCTATACCTATATGCACAGAGATAAAGGAACTTGCCGAGTTACAATACGTAAATGGAATACATCAAAAGGATCCGCGAAGGCCCGAGCGAAGAACCGTGAAATGTATGCAAGAGGGTAATGCATTTATACGAAGTGTAACCCTGTCTTTCCAACTAAGGCGATTAACTTCTGGAGTAGCTCCCGCGGGAACTGAGGTGTAAAAATTTGAAAATTATGTCCCAGGCTTCGGTGACTGCGTCGCCGATTCTACGAGTACCAAACTTTCGCTTTACCCTCCTTCCGCCGATTCTCTAAGAACACCACGTAACATAAACTATGGCATGCATACCTACAGGCACTACGTTATGTATATTATATCCATAGAAATTTATGTTTAGGGTGATACTCATAGATTTTTTTTTCGGAAAATTTCAAATTTCCATGGGGACAGTTTTATGCTTTATATGCAAAATTCGCTGATATTGATACCAGAGGATCTTCAATCATTTTTTAGCCAATGAGATCAAGCCAAATTATTTTTTTCATAATAATTAGCCGATTATCCAAGAAAGAGTGTGATATACGGTTCCTGCAAAATTGATCTTAAATAATATCAGCAAAGCGGAATTTAGGAGATATTACTCAAGAGGAGAACCCAACTTCGTCTATATCACAGCGAGTCTATTAATATGTGATGAAATTGGAACAGAAACATCTTGTTATAAATACGACCCGATCATATAATGTCAGAAATGAGAATAAGAGGAATTCTATACTATTCTATATGAAATTTGTTCGACGAAGATTTCCCATTTTGTCCATGTAGGTATGTACCGCAATTGCCCCAATTCCGTAATAATTTTCAAGTATACCTAACGAAGGAATGAAATGAAAGGTATACATATACCTGTATAATATATATATAACGAAAGCATGAAGAATGTTTGTTTATATTATTTGGCGAGAGAGCGAGAGTACTCCTTTCACCCAATAATCTGGCCATTAGGGTGTTAGGCAGGTCCTTATGCTCCTGGCTGGCAGTTGGCGAGGGGTTTGAGGCAGGGGTCCGGGGGTGTTTCGGGGTCGGAGGTCCTTACAAGCACGTAAACTTGGTTTTACTGGCAGTTAAACATTTTACGACAGAGACGGTCTGCCCGCCTGTATATATACGGCCCCCCGTGTAAGGTGCCCTACGCGAGTTGTTACGACGAAGACGCGGTGTTGATCCTTGCTTGCTGGATGCAGCCGACTCCTGTATCTTCCTTCCCCGTCCTTTCTCTTCGTACTACAATCGTCTGTCTGTTACCCGACTACTACAGTTTCGCGATTGCGTGTGAATTGCGTTAATTTACCGCCCCGTTTAATATTATGCGGCAATTACCTAATTGCAGACATTACTATAAAGGAAATTTTTAGTTTCTCGGGGGAAAATGTAGGGGACGGTGAAAAACACCCCACCGCTATTTATAGAACAACAAGACCATTTCGTTTTTACTCTTTCTTACACATTCTATGGATTCCATACGCTGTCCAGCTGAGACCTTTAATTAGAGAATTTTTCTCTAATATAGTTTGCACATTTCTGCTATGCACCATGTTATAACCAAATGTTGAAACGAATGACGTAAGCACGTCTGATAATTGTTGGCATATAGGGCATAATAATAAGTTGATTAATTTTGAGTATCAGATTGATAAAGGATTTCGAATCTCGTGCCGTCTCATGATTGTAAAAAGTTTCGAGCTATGCACCGCTCGGTAATAATTAGAATTTGTGAAACAGTGGGCTTGGTATTGATCTAAACGGCAAGCATGAAAGCAATTAAGATAAGGGGCGTTACAAAGGGTTGGTGGTGCGCGCCGGTCTGCCAGAGATATCTAAGCGAGGGAAGTAAGGGGTGGAAAACTCTGGGACATTAATCAAAGGGGCTTTCAGCGTTTTGTTATATTAGAAATTACGCAATTTCAATTCTACGTAACAAACAATGCCATGCCACCTCTAGTATTCGGAAAATCCGTATATCGTCTCGCCGCGGACTGATTTCCCAGTGAAACACGTAACCCTCGATAAAGCACGCCCAACAATTCATTCATTAATGAAATTCGAACTCCAACAGCTGTATTCAACGAATTCACCTACGATATACCTTATTTACACTGTGATAATTTGAAACATTCATTTCACCTCGCTTATCCACGTAACGTTCACTCCATGGTGTTCGAATTTAGACATAAAAATATAATATCCAATTTTATGTGTTCGACATTTTTCGTGATGACGACGAAGAAACTAAATTGGCGAGCTTTTGTGTTTTCAGCTAATATGTCGATCAAAAGTGCTAATCCCTTTCCCTCGAGCTGACATTCAGGAGTGGAAACTTTAATTACAAAAGATTTGACCTCGTAATGATCGTAGGATATTCAAATTCGCCTTTCTGTCCTTTTATCCCTCCCTCAAAGCATTTCTCTTTAAACGGGACCAGCGCAGAAATCTCTGAATCCAGACTTGTTTTTAATTAACTCCGCAGAGTAGCTGAGGAAGAAAGAGGGAGAGAAAAAAAAAGGCAAGGAAAAAGCAGGAGAGAAAGAAAGAGAGAAAGATGAAAAAAAAACTCAATTTAGGTGGATTTCCGCGCCAAGTCCTGCAACCTAATCCTAATTCCTTCATAAATCAGAAGAGGATAGAATATCCTATCTTACACCCTTGGTGTCAATATCGCGTTTTCCCCAGGCGCCCCAAACCCTCTATCTCCACCCTCGCGGCAACCTCGTCTTTCAGATTAAAAGACTCGCTATATATATCGCTCCACGTTTTCCACGCTGTGCGAGAACAGTGCAGATTTTCAAAAAAAATCTAAACTCTGTCTCATTTACTTTTATTAAACAAAATTCAATACTTTCTTATATTTCACGGGGATTCGCAAATATTTTCATTCAAGAAGGACGAGACAAATCATGAAACTCGCAATGAATTGAGGAGGAAAATAAATAAGACAAGCATAAATGATGATAAAAATAACGTTAAGAGTCGTATAATAATCGGAAATATCAGTCCAAGTTATTTGTTTTTCATAAATCAAGAGGTAGGTGTATACCTACGTCGCTCCGCGAGTCCCTGCAAATGTACATTACAATAAAACGCGGTATAAAAGGCAGCGGGTGCTTTGAACGACCTCAGTTTGCGCGATTCGGGGGTGTGGGTGGTTTCGAAGGTGGCGCGATTCTGCTGGGAGAGACGAGACTACAGAGGGAATGGATCTTTTCCAGTTTCCACCAGGACACAGCCCGAAAAAACCTTCCCCATATACCGACACATATATCTATATCCCTCGGCCCAGTACGGAGCTACGAGAAAACGAGGGAAATAGAAGACGACAGCGAATGAAAGGCGCGAGTAGATTTTTACCTAGCTTCTATGTATTTTATACTCAATACTGAAAATAAATAAATGAATAATCTTAAATTTGTCGATCACGTCATATGAATAGCTCGTTTCCCCATTTCTTTGAATCCTCTCAAGCGGACTGAAATTATTTTATTAGTAATTATTTTATTATTTTATTAGTAAAAAAGAAGAAGAATCTTCATTTATTGATTTTTTTCTTAATTAGTTTAATAATTTTTCTTTCCCGAGCGAATCTGTGGATTTCTTTTTTGAGAAATCAGAGCGATCTGATTTTTAGCAAGGTTTATTTAGCTGGTGAGATTTAATGAAGAAATATTCGTAAAATTCTGTACATAGTAGGTATATACGTGAATTAGTAGACGCGTCAGGCTTTAACGATTTGATAACAGACACGTAGAGAGAGATAGAGACAAGGATAGAAATAGAGAGGGACAGGTTAGCGAGTCCGTGGAATTTGGATGATTTGCACTTAATTTGCACAAGACTCAACACGTCGTCAAATAACCAACCCTAGGACCCATTTGGCGCGTTCCTGTCGCGCCTCGTCTCAGTTTCATTAAAAGACCCTACCGCTCTTCGTTGCTTGAACGCCATTGCTGCCAGTTTATATATATACTCATACGTATATGTATATACGTACATATGGGCGATTTTCCGTTTCTCTATAAACGAATACTTCTCAAATCCCAATGCATGCGCACTCGTGTGACCAATAAAATAATGTTATAAAATAAGTGTAACACACGCGTAAGCACGCCTGGAAACATCTGGTAAAACTACGTGATGAGAGGTTCTCATCCGTTACGTTTATATGTAAGAGATGAAGAAAACGAAAAATTATGAAGCTGAAAAATCACCAACTGAATCGCGCCTTTTTATCGAATTAGACAAAATCATTGTATCTACACGTGAAGAATATTTATCAGAACGAATTTTCCTTCGAAGTATCGTTTTCATTTCGAGAAACGAAGAAACGACGATCGAAAAATTTGAGAACATTCAAAATTGAAGAGAAAAACTCTGAAATAAAAAACACCGAAAGTTCAGAATCCGAGAGTTGAAATTTACCCATGTATTCATTCAGTGTCTGATAACTCGGATTATATTGATCAAATCAAAACCAATAATGGGTCAAATCAATCGCCATGAGATGCAATTTTTGGAGAAAAAAGTTTCAAAATTCCATCAATTATGAGATATCGATCGAAGTAAATAAAACGATCCTGAGAAGTAGATCGTAATTTTCGAATTTCTCGGAGTTTTGAGCTGGCTGCATTACTTTCGAAATTTTAATGTTCTTCATGAAACTTCAGTTTCTGAAAATTCGGAACTTGAACCGGGCGGCCCATCATTATCGTTTTCGTTTTTCACGAATTTTTTGATCATCTGCTCTTCGTTCATTGAAATGAAAACGACAAAGCCCGGAGAAAGATTCGTTTTGATGAATATTCTTCTACGAATCAGCTCAATTCCACCGGTACGGGAGTTAGGCGGGGCTGTAATTTGGTGCACTGTTCGTTTCCCCGCTATTCTGTGTATATTCTGTGTATTCTATATCATGTATATGGGGATTTATATTCGGTGTATATACTTGTATACTATCGTTTAAAGGTTATATTATTATTAACAGCGTTATAAACTCAAATCAAAGGCACTTATTCGACCGGCAAATAATCAATTTCTATAAATGTAATCCGGGAATAAAATTCGTAACGCTAGTCCCTAGTTCAGTGAGATGAGGGGGTTTGGGACTAAAACCCCTGGTGGGTATAAAAACCGTAGAAAAGAAATATATACATCCCAGTTTCAGTTGAGGGCCTGAGAACACAAAAGGCCCCTTTCGAAACTAGACGAGAAAACTCATGAATATTAATTAGACATAGGATACGAAAGACTCAACTTATATTTCTCCACCGCAGACTGCAACGCGCATATACGCTCATCCCTTTCAATACTGTTCTATATTCCTGTGGTTTATACAAACGTATTACGTACAGATTTCATACGAAATTGCACAAACCGTAGTAATACACCATGCGAGAGAATTACGTACAAAGTTGAGAGACACCGGTTCGGGCAAACCATCCATAGGACAAGAGGAATGCAACCACCACTATACTCTGAGTTAGGGGAAACTGGTATGGGCCAAGAGGACGAGGAAAAGGTCGGGGATACTGTATGTATTTATCCGTGTGTGCGTGTGTGTGTTTCTCTTTATGTACAGAGAGAAAGAAGGAGAGACAGAGAAAGAAAGAGAGAGAGAGAGAGAGAGAAAGATGTGAAGAGGGGAGGTACAGAAGCAGACGTCAAGGAAGTGAATTCGGGGGTATACGAAGCTTCCTTAGTCCTTAGTTTAGTATACATATATTTCTAGCCATCACCCTGGGCCCAGGCGTAGGATTTTACGACGTGTTTTACGCGATCAAAGCGAGCCGTAACAATTATTGGGCGATTTCGCGGCCGTAAAATTGTATTCGCCCTCTTACCGAGTCAAGGGGTTGTTCCTGGGGGCTGGAGATATGGGACGAGGGGCTGGTATGGTACCAACGTTCGCTCACTACACTACGCTGTCTCTTGCTAATTACAATAATAAATAAAACGGTCCGATCGTCTTGCGCGCCGCGCTGTATAGCTTCGCTAACACAGCAATATCCGCAGCTGCACCTGCATCTATATTCTAATTAACAACATATTTACGTATTGAGATGATTAAACGATTCCACTTTTTTTTCACGTTTTCACTTTTCGAAAACGAGTTCTAGAAAAACAAGTCGTTCGAAATTGAAAGAGATCGGAGACAATTGTCAATGACATCTGAACTTTGTTTTCAATAAACTCGTGAAAAATCGCGATCCTAAAAACGATAATGACGGGACTAGGTTGAAGTTCCGAATTTTTTATAAACGTTGAAGTCTAGAACATTTAAATTCCGAAAGGTCAGAATATAGGCGGCTCAAAACTGCGAAATTCCAGACTCCCGAAAACCCAAAATCCGCAAATTTCGGTTAAATTCTCAGGATGCGAAAACAAAAAATTGTTCGTTCTAATCGAGACCTACTTTACGGAATCTCATTTTATCTATTTCTTAATCGATAACTCTGATGTTATAAACAATTGTTAGGATTTTGAAACACTGTTTTCCAAAAATTACACCCCTTAACGATTGATTTGTCCCTTTATTGGCTTCCATACTATCGATGCAGCCCGAGTTATTTAACAGTGAATTAATACATGCATAAATTTTATGTCTCGAAGTTTTATCCTTTGGGAACTTCAGTCCATAATGTTGAATGCGAGGATAAATGATTTTGAAAGTTAATCAACATTCCAACTCTGTACATTGATTGATCGAGTATCTGAGATGTCATGTCCTATATCAAATGGCGTTCTTTGAATCTACATATATATACTTCAAAAAATGATAACTTTATTTTTCTTCTTCTTTTTTTTACGAAAATCTTAAAAATTGTAAATTCGCTCTCGGTGTATAAAATATGCGTATACCTATACGTCTGGATACAAGTTGGTATATATAGAACAGAATACAGTCTTGGGCGTGAGTGGTTCGGTTATAATATGCTAGAAACACAAGATATACCTATATGCCGAACGTAATATTAAGAACTGGAAGCTGGTCCATAAAAATGATGTCATAAAATGAACGGAGGCTTAATAAAAATCTTCCAAGAAAGAGGAAAAGGGAATTCTTATTGCTTGGCAAGTCCAGTGTTTCCGCAATATACACCAGGTGTATCCAATGTTTCCGCGTACCACTATAATACCACTATACCATCGCCGTAGTCGACGGTGGTGCCGCTCCAGCTACATCGGCAGTCCTGGGAGCAATGTAACCGGCATAACCCAAGAAAATTACTTCCTCAGGCTGGGGCCCCTCTCTAGTTATACTATACCTACAGTATACAGTATACAGTATACACGGCACACGCAGTCTTGTTGCAATATACTTATATAGGTATAGACATATAGCGGGATGGAAATTCTGGTGAAAATTTTTGTTTAAATTTCCTTCACGCTTCACAAGTTTCGAAACATCTGGCTTAAAACTTTTCCATCCTACCTTATATACCTGAAGGATTCATTCCACAAGATATTATCCTAGAAGTAACGGTGCAAACGTGACCGTAAACGGTTTACATTATTTTTCTGTATTTTTATTAAACACAAAAAAAGAATATTTCCCCTCTAATAATAATAATTGGATAATTTTTTTTTTTTTCAAATAAACATATAGGGATTTTGTTTAAGACACAATATAGCCGCGGTATGCATACGTAAACGAAAAGCAAGAGGAATGGTAAGAAACAGGAAAGTCGGTAGAACTTACGAAGGCGAAAGGAACGGAGACCATCTTGAGATCAGAAGAGTCGATATAACTATCTGAGACTTGACTTGAAACTGGTTCGGTTTGCACTTTGTTTTCGAACTTGCAGGAATAAAGAAAAATAATTTAAACAAACCGCAGGGAGATGTACATAAATCTCTTTTAATGATACAGATTCGATATAAAAGCCATTCTTTCAATGCGTGTGTGTTTGTACGTGTAAAATATATTTTTCAAATTCGTTGTATACATATACGTGGATCAAAATTAAACCATAAATAGATATATAGATCTATAAGTATATCTATGTAGTAGCAAAATCATAAATGACGTTGATAAAAGAACTTATAGAATTAGTACATATAAGTACTTTAATTACATCGCTGTAAGATAAATTTTTAACCTCGTTAAGACAACGTCGTAAATGAGAGAAAGAGAAATAGAACGTGCAAACTTCCGTTTACACACATAAATACATACACACACATAGTTACACATATATAATATGTCTATAGGATAACTCTGCAACGTACCGTACTACCTCTACTACATACACCTCGGAATACCAACCCCAAGTTAATTCGCACCCTTTGTTTTTAGCACGCTCACAGTGTACGGTATTCTATATGCACACTGTGTAGAGGTATAATATATATACCTAAGAATATATCCCCTTGCACATGTACATATATACATGTAGATATATATATATAAATTTATATATATATATATATATATATTTCGACTGATCTTCTACAGTACACTGGTACTGCAATACACACATAGATTTTGCAGTACAGAGTTTTGTATATGTTCTCATACATACCAGCATGTATACGTGTCTCTCTTTCGTGTACGTATATATATTCCCTCTACATTCTTCTATATGTATATATATATATATATTTATATGTTTGTGTGTGTGTAGATATATATGTATATATATATAATATATATATATATATATTCAACACAAGTATAAAGTAGAAGCGCACTAGTGTTGGTTCGTGGGAGAGCCACTCGATCAATACACCACGTTGCCTCCTGCTGCCCCAACCCTTAGAACCCACCCCCGCAATGGAACCCTGCGCGTAGCCCCCGCCGCCCCCGAGCTCGTAGTTCGGAACCCCCGCGAAGGGGACGTGAACGTAGAAAACTGTATACGAGGTGGACGTATTCAATGGAGGCGATATATAAAGAAATACTTCTTTTTTTTTTTCTTTCATTCTTTCTTTTTCTTTTTTTTTTTTTTCATTCCGTATTTTACTCGCTGCGAGATTATACTGTAGAGAATGACGAGCGGAAAATAAATAACACACACCAATGGAATGAAATGAATTAAAAAATAAAGAAAATTACATACAAAATTTCATCTGATTGTGTATATAAAATAATAATAATAATAATAATAATAATAATAATAATTAGTACCCGAATAATAATAATGATAATGAGGCGGTTTAAGTTCGCGAGATTTGGACGAGAGAGAGTCGCGCGATTCGCCTTCCATTGTTTCGATGATAATTATTGTTGTGTGTAGAGATTATCGTTCCGCCATTGTCCCTGGATCTTTAGATATCTGAGGCTCGTACCTACCTACCTATTTCGCGGGTTGATTATAATTGTTATAGCCTTTGTACACTGTTGCCGAATTACGCTCACTCTCGGTTTATATATAGTTTCGGGGTAGTTTTTCTCTATTAATTTTTAAACCTTTTTATATGCTGTTTATATACACGGTTCAAGGGGGTTTACTAGCTATGTACGTATAACCCTAAGCTTCATAAAGCGTAACATAAAGTAGCAAATTGCGGGGGGTAAGCCCATAAAGAAGTACACACACACACACACGCAAAGAAATAAAAAAAAAATTAATTAATCGAACTCTATAGAACTTCTTTATATCGTAAGGAGTCCGTCACACTTTTTCGAAAAGATGAGAGAAAATGAGTTCCAAATATATAATTGTCCATGACTTTTACGACTCGCGGCGGGGAGTCTAATAGCAAGTTTTCTTTTAGAGCAGATCATCGTTTTGCAGTTTGGAGCGAGGCGAAGTGAAAGACTACGAGTATCGTCAATGCAATTATTTGTTAATTTCACGTCGAAAAATGTTCTAATTACATTTCTTTTTTTATTCTTGCAAATTTTTTTGTTCATTTCTTTTTACGTCAGCAAGGGCAGAGCCTGGAGCATCCCGCAGGACATGGACACAGTCGACCACCAAGAGGTCTACTCCGTTTCATTTCTATCCCTCCACCTCCACCTCCACCTCCGTCCTCCTTCTCCACCCTAGCACCTCTATATCCTCTTCCTCCTTTTCCCCTGGCCCTAGGGAGCCGTTACCACGCGTCCAGGCTACGCGGCTACCCTTGCAGGATAATCTACGGTCTTTTTCCTGAAGTGCGCACCGGAAAAGATCTTCTCAGCGCCGCCGTAGAAGCTTCCAAAACTTACGATAACTCTGCTAATGGGTTTGTCTTGTAGTCAGATTATTTTTCTAACAACTCTCCTCTTATTCACTATAGTATACACCAGAAATAAGATAGCGATAGAAAGTCTGATGGAACTTGGCCTACGACTAAGCTAGTCTATAGTTACTTTTTTCCCGATTTTTTCTTCTTTTCTTCTTGTTTCAAGTTCATCTCTCAGAAAACTTTTATAAATTAATAATGATGATCGACGAGGTGTGATATTTTTGGATTATAAGTATAATAAACTTACATACATATATATAAAAGTTAAGGTGATAAGGTGCAGTGAGAATATAAGAGCGAATAATAGTATATAGGAATGAAGTGCGGAGAGGCAAGTTCTATAGCGAAAACTTTAGTGCCGAATCCAGTCTGCGTTACTGCTTTCTCGTTTTTCGAGAATTTGATATCGAGCGGCTGCCGTCGAGGGTGAAGCGAAACGCACCGGCGACCCGGACGCCCTTCGCCGACGGCGGAACGCGAGGGTCCCCCGCCGCCTCAACCCTCTTCTTCCTCCACCTTCTCATCCTCCTCCCCCTCCTCCTCCTCCATTCTCTGTAGATATTATATATATGTATGTATATATGTATATATATATATATATATTTCGTCCAGGCAGACCTTCGTCCTGGCCATACGAGGGCGCGAACTCACTTGCCAAAAAATACGAAAGGTCGTTTCTCGCAGATATAACTAGCCCGGTATAACAATACATAACGTTATAAGTGGGGGAAAAAAAGACCAGTGGACAAAAGGGGAATACGATAATACGTTTCTTCGTAAGAATTATATATCCGTCGAATTTCAACTATAGCTGTATATTAAAGGCATACAATCATATCATCGTCATCATGTATGGTCATCGTCGCGAGAAGAATAAAAATCAGAACTTCTCTCATAGAGTACAGGTATACCTATAGGTGTGTATTTCGTTCACGAAGAAGCCGAAGGATCCCACGATACCTGCGTCTGAATTGCTCTTCCTTTGCGCGTGTGGATATACATAATGCATGTAGGTATATATGTATATATATATCGCAAAGGCGTAAGATCGGTGCCTATACTCGTCTTTCCGCTCTAAAAATCCCTAAATATTTGTACATTTCGAAAAAATCAAGGAAACTAAGAATGAGAAAAAAAAAGATCCCATGTATATAAATTATTATTATCCCAGGTTATCGTTTACGTGAAAGAATTAGAAATTTGGACTATTTGTAACGAAATAGAGACTGTAAACCCGATCGGAAAATTCATACTCGGTATATGAAATTAATCAATTGTTACAATTATCCCGATCGAATTTATATCGCGACTTCAATTTCGAGTATAACGCAATTCACTCAACTCATATCCATCTCTGTGGTTGATAATTACTCGATTTGGACTCGTTTACGTACCTTCAGAAAAACGTAAGAGCTGTAATGACGCGCAACTCGGTGCACGTAAAGGTATTTAAACGGTATTTATTTTTCACTTTTTCTTCCCCATTATGATTTAAAGATATAAAAAGAACCTATACCTACGCCCACGCAACTTCTCGGCATTCGTAAACGCCGTCAAATCCACGTGGGCAAGAATACCTCGAAGAATATAACGAGCAGATCTACACATATACCTGAAGTATAGCTAGTTATCTCGCGTTGATGATTTCACCCCGATTTCTCATAATTATTCACAATTTTCACTTTCTTTATTTCAGCCAGGGTAAATTCGCATAGGTAGTAAAATGAGGGAAGAAGGGGGATATCGTTCACAGGGGAAGCACCTCTTGCCCCCCTGACTAGTGATGGTCTGCCCCGCAGCCGGTAGGGGTTCGCGGGGTAGGGGGTTTGGGTTGTAACGCCGCTCGTAAAAACACCGTAAACTCGACAGCAACAGGTCTCGTGCCTGGCACCCCCTCAAATATGATATTCGTCTGTGTTTTGGGCACCCCCGGGCCCCGAGTAATAGTCACGACCCTGGTTCTCCACCACGTCGGTTTAATCCGCGAATAAGTATAGCTACGACCGCAAACCGGCTTAAAATTTCGCCTGTGTCTTACATGTATATATAATATATATCCATGTATCTATAATATAATATATATATACAACAACAGCTGTTTAAGTATATTCGCAAAAATTTCATCCAAATTTTACATATATACACGTAAAATTAGTTTGAAAAACATTTTTCATGTAAAATTCCGACTTTTCCTTATATCCTTAAATATATACGTGTATATATATATATTTGCAGAGTACATAGATGGCTATATACATAGGAATGTTATGTATATCAGATTTGGGATGTATATACGTGTATAAGTATATGAGTTGATCAAAGTTAGCCCAGAGGGTCGTGCGAGGAATCGCGGCAGGGGGTATAAAGGGAGTAAGCGACAGGAGTTGCAGGAGGAAACCGGGTGGAGGGTGACAGGTGAATGGCGGGCCACCCTGGGGATATTCCTCACTCCTGCTTAACGTCAAATGTGAATTGTGATATCGTTTCGGTAACTTGGATATTGTTACGCGATTATTAGAAGTGTACTTCCTAATATATATACGCAGGGGAAGAGACAGAGGCAAAGTGAGCAAATCTCGGTCTAAATTGATAAGGTTTTCATTTTTTTCATCAAAAATATTTTTACTCAGAATTTTTTTTCTTCATTTTATCAATTTTCGTTCACAACTTTTTCCCGGCTCTTTCCCGCACATTTGAATCCCATCATAAACATCAGATATCAAGTATAACGCGGATGCTTGAATATATTATTATTATTATTATATCACACGAATCATTGATATATATAACTGTTTGATCACGAAACAAATACGAAAAAAAAAAACATTTTTTCTCGCTTCCTTTATAACTAACAGCAATTATATTTATCGGCTGTCGCATATAATATACTTCGGGTTTTGCAATTCATGTAATAGAGACAGGTTCTATGATTATTATTCTTTTTTTTATGATCATCGATTAAAACCGTTCGCATATATTATAGCATATTATATTAAGTATATTATATTATATTATAATCCACTGATATCTATACATAGAAACACGAAATATTAGAAAGAGTATATTTTACGTGAAAGTAGATAGATATGTATGTATGTACGCTTTGGGATTCCTGAAAGTAAAGAACAAAAAAAAAAAAAGAAGACTAAGGAAGAGGAAAAAAGACGCGTACATTTCCGTTTGAGACTAAGACCAAAAAAAAAAAAAAATTAAAGATCGAATATCTTAGAGGCTTGAGAAGAAGGAGGAGAAGATCTTAGCAAGACAAGACCGAATTCCTACAAGACCCTCGTGTTCCCCATGCCGCAGTTTTTTTTTTCGTTTTCTTTCTTCTCATTTTCTATTTGTTTCTTTTCTTCTTTTTATTTTCTCACTAAATCAAGTTTGATCCGACACGAATCGTTGCATGCTAGTACGTCGGGCGGTGGATCAACGCCTTCCTCGTATACCTTTGGCTGTACCAGCCGATCTACACCTTTCGTCCGATCACTCGCGTCTGTCTGTTTCCTTTACCCAACAGTCAACAGGGCTATTCCATCGTTGAAATAAAACACGTAGCTAGGTAAATACCCCGTAACATAGGTATAATGCAAGTATAAGACCCGAACCTATCCCTTCAATACAAAATCGCACGGGAAATAATCCGAGCGCATGCACAAGTTTCAAAAGTATTAATCAGGATTTCATTCCGGCCACAAGAAGCCTATTAATAATTATCCCATAGTTCCTTTTTTTCCTCAAAACTGATCTTTCGACAAATTTGTCGGATTAGGTATATTTCAAAGGATAGAGTGGAAAAAAAAAATGTGGAAATGGTCTTTCAGCGAAAATTTTCCGCTTAGTTCTGATATATATAAATGCTGTGAAAGTTTATTTTTCACCATTGATTCGAATTTTTATAAAAAAAAAAAAAAAAAAAAAAACTAGGCGAATACTGGGGACGTGGAATTTATAGATCGGAGCTGAATGATTCCAATGAATATTTGATCATTTTCAAAGAACGGTTTACAACTGTCTCCGATAAAAAATGAAAGGTTCAATTTTCAAAAAGTCACTAATATTATAAATCTGAGTCAAGAAGTACACTAAAATGTTTGAAAAATAAATAAATAGTTTCATGCTCTTTATGACTGGACTAAACGATACTTTACTTGATGTTAGAAAGCAATTCGAGATGGTGAGACTGAGATCTTGGTTAATATTTGTGAGAATCACCCATGTATAGGTATATAATACGATACTATAACGTATAGAAATACTCATGGAGAAATTTCTAGAGGACCTGAAGGCACCTACTTAGTTTTATAATTGAAAAAGCAACAGTTCTGGAATACGAAATGTTATTTCTCGCAATATATATGGAGGTGAGCAATGAGATGACGATTCTTTTTTTATTTTGAAAAATTCTCGAATGTATTCAAGTACCTACCGCGGTTGAAGAATATATAAGAACGCGGCAATCTACTCTTATTACTGTGTTATTGTTTTTAGTTCCTTTTTCTTTTTTTTGTCTCTTCTCCTTTTTCTCGTCTTTGGACCGTTAGAATACGTTCCTAAATTTCTCCGACCGGCAAGTGTCCGTGTAAAACATTTATGAACCACTGTATATGTATGAGGGCCGTGTGCCGCTATCGTAACATTTTTTTTACGAACTCGAAACGGCACCATGAAACTGAAACTGTATGATCCCGCAGGAAAGGAATATAAGGACCCTGCAGCTTTCAACTTTTAGATTCATGTCTCATTTTTAAAATACATAAACTCAGATCACTCGTCGCATATTATACGCTTTGTACGATAATCATCAATTACATACGGGAGACCGGGGCAAAGGGCTGAAAATTGATAACATTTTCTTTTTTTTTTTTGCAACTTTTTCTTGAAAAAAAAAAAAATTCGAACAAAATCTAATTTCCAGCCGATGTGCCTACTTCGTCTTGATCTTCTCTACCTATCAATGCCTGTATGATAAAGTAAACGAAGAATACTTCGGTACTAGAAACGGCGCAAGAGCGGAGAAAATAATTTTCAAATAATTTCGAAAAGCGTATATTATTATAGAATACGATATTATATAGAAACATCACCCGGATAACGGTCTCTATATTCTTGTATATCCTTGATCATCAAAAATTTCATTAAAATTCATGAGGCATTGGCAACAGTGAACTGGCGCCTGCTCTTCAGTCTCGAGCGGTAAGTAAGAATAAGAAGAAGAATAAGAATAAGAAGAAGAAGAAGTAGAAGTAAGAAGAAACGGGGCAAGATATGAATAATATAGAGGAAGTTCTAATTGCTTGGGCAAAACTTGACGAAAGTTTTCCAAGATCGTGGATGGGCAGCATGGCGTAGAAGCACCAGGACCATCAGCAGCAGCAGCACAAAACTAGACTTCTAAAACCAAAGTTTGCACTTGTTTAATTTAATACGCTATTTTCAACGTAGCGATTTCAAACTGCAACTCATACAGACGAGATGAGAGATCTTCATGTTGCATAATATGGCATATGGAAATAAGTGATAGCGAATGTATGAGTGGCTGTCGATATAAACGTGTTGAATTTGTATAAATGGGAGAAGATTAAGGAAGAGAAATATCGTAAATTTTTAAACGAGAGTTATGAGCCTTGAAAAAAAAGTAAGAAAAAAAAATAATGAATAAGAATTATATTACCTTGGGAATAAATAATCGACTAATCTGTATTGGATGATTAGTCACTTTAATAAACCGCGATGAGAAAAATAAATAAAAATAAAAATAATAATGTTAGGTAAAGTTAATAGGTAAATAAGTTGGAAAAGAGGCTATCGAAGCTCTGGCGAAACGTAAAACGTTCCTCGAGCGAAGCCTAATGACCTGTAAGATGAGGTTCTCTCCGCTCCATGCAATCTACATACAATTAGCATACTATTACTGCGATTGGTTGACTCGGAAAAATGACTAACGCCAGCTCAGTAAGCGAATTATTTCTCATTTATTTGTTTATTTATTTATTTATTTATCTGCTTTATTCTCATACCTATACGATCTCGACTGAAGATGAAAGAGAAAAAATTAGTTATCCATAAATCCTAAATCAAAATTCTACAAATCTCAACAATTTGCGATACGCTACTAATATTACGTATATATGTATATAGATATAATAAATCTATGTGTAATAATTCGTGCCGACGAAAGTTGGACAGTTGGACAAACGGCAGTCAGACACAAAGACTGAAAGACCGAAAGACTGACAGACAAACAGACAGACGGACATTCGGACTGGCAGAGCGTCAGGTCCACGAGAGTCTCGTGTATCGCTGGAGGAGCACATATAGCAGCGGTGGGGTTAGTTTTTCCAAAGCGCCGGCGTCGCGTAGCGTAGCGTCGCGGCGTAGGGAGAGCTTGAGCGACGCGTGTGGCTGCCGAGGTAGGTAGGTAGGTAGGTACGGTATATATATACCAGCGTTCATTTTACGAGGTTATTTTACTGGATTTTTATGATATAACATACCTAGTTTTCTCGAGTTTATAGGTTTGTCAGATTTTATCGTAGCTAACGTATGGTTTGTTAAATCGTTCATCCAACCTCCCACTATATTTCCGCGAAGTTTACACTCCTCTTTCAGACATAGGGGAGGCCGGAGCAAAGTTGGCAATTCAGCTGAAAATTGCCGAGAAAATCTGTTTTTCTTTACTTTTCGCAAAAAAAGAAGAAAAAAAAGAAAAACATTTATTTTCGAGGAAGTATTTTTTTTTTTCCTTTCTACCAATTTTCAACAGAACTTCCGACTTTCCTTCGGTTCATCGATTGATATGAATGAAAGCTACTTTTTAGTAGATTTTCAAACCGATGAGAAAAAGTTATATATATAAATAGTATAATACGAGGGTTGAATTTTGATCATTTTTCAAAACCCGAAATATTTCGAATAATTTATTTGGCAGAGAATATTTTCTATTGAAGTGTTTCTATAGTATGTAGAGATTAAATATTTCCTCGAAAGTGCGGCCCTGGACATGCAGATGGGGGTCCAGTCAAGGTGAACCGCCTTCTGCGAGTCTTCGGGTCGGAGTCTCGTATAATCCCGACCCGAGCTAACAAGGCATTTCTATTTTAATATATATCTTGGGGAGAGACGTGAGCGAAGAAATCGAAAAAAATAAAAATAAAATGGAAAAGAAAAACAAGGGATTGTCATTCGTTAAAGATTGGGAATTGTTCACCGTATTTCTCTATACTGACGCATATATAGACGTATACCAAGTCCTTCTCTCTTTCTCTCTCTCTCTCTCTAAGTATGTTTGGACAAGATAAAAAATACAACTCGTGCACAGTGTTTAATATTCTGTCCATAGAACTGCGTATCTACAGGTATACTAGTAGCACAAACAGTGTTTGACAAAAGATAAGATACGGGGGCTCGGTCGATTCGCTCTTTTTCACGAACCTATATAGGTATATATTTTTCAAATTCTCTTATACATATATATTGATTATCTTCTGTATAATATATCCTCGGACAAAAATTTTCTTACAAATTATTACAGAATCATATCAAGAAAAAAAAAAAAAGGAAAAAAAACAAACGCTTGAAAAGTCGCAGCGGAACAAACGAATGTTTTAGAATGATTACTTCGCTGTGTCCGCGGGTACGTGAACGAGAACAAAGACCGGGGGGCGGTATTGTGCTGTCAAGTTGACGTGACGTTTACTGCGGGGGCCTGTTAATAGAATTATTCTTCGTTGCCTTGGTTTAATTAAGGTGGTGGGTTTCGGTATCGTTTTCTAAACCGCAGATCGTATATATGAGACAACCTATAGCTAAAGAAACATCATCTCGTTGAAGAGTACGAATATATATCTAACATAGCTCATTTCTAGTACCTACATCGGATTTGCCTTGAATTGATAACAATTTACAGGTACACATCATTTGAACGGAAATTTTCGTTAACCTTCGATACCTCGAGATATAATATTTATAATAATTTCGACAGAGTATAAAAAAGAGAAAAGAAAAGTCGACGATTATTGCAATAACGAAACGAATTTTTTGGCAGACGATATCGCGTGGCCTCGCAATTAAAAATCTATACACTCCGCCGCGGTACGAGATTTGGCTATATTCCAAGAGTCAAGAAAATCGCGTGGGAAATTATTACACCGAAAATATATCTATATATTTGTATAAGTTGGCGGATTTTTCCGCAAATTTTTGCTACACTTATTCGTATTTTTCCACCTCTTTTTTTTTTCGTTCATTTCCTAATTCTTATTTTTCCGTCTTAATCTATACATCGTATATATTGTACAAAGTAATTTTCAATTTTCTTTTCATTCGTCAATTACCGATCCTACGACACTGCAACGCAACGCGTCAAACGTTGCAGTTACTGCTGCTGCACAATACCTAGTATATCTATACCTATATGTATATCCAGAGTCAAACGAAATATACACGAATAATGCGTCTGCAGAGAACCGGAGAGGAGAATTTTCCGCGCATAGTTCGCATTCCGGCAATGCTCACGGCCGAGTAAAACTCGGCGGGGGTGTCTTGGTTCAACTATAATACAGCATGCTTCTGCTCTCTGGGTAAACTATATTAATATTATTATCATTATCGTCGTTTTCTCCGTTCTGATAATTCTCTTCGACATTTTTGCTCCGTAATACCCAAAGTGTATTACATAAATATATTCCTTTTAATGAAAACACGATTCATATATACAGATGAGAAAGTAATAATTCTGTAAGAATAGTGCGTTTACTGTAAAAAAAAAAACGTTCCTGAAATAATCTTCGTCAGTATATATATACCTAAATCGTTGAATAAAAATGTACGGGGTACGGGGTATATTCAACAATTTGGATCATATAAACGTAATTGACTCGTAATAAATTTTGACGTGATGACATTACCGCGACTAATGACAGGAGAGCTGCGTGATATAGGTAGCGGCAATTTCAAGCCGTCATTGATACTTTACGTGATGAAGAAAAAAACAAAAGAAAAACAAAGAAAGAAAAGAAAAACATGGAATGAAAAAATATAGTTAAAATCTATAGATATAATAATTGACGGTTGAGTTTGGTGGAGAAATAGTTTTTAGAACGGGTCAATTTGACTCGACGTTCAGTTGAGTATGATTAATGAATCGTTTTCTAGAGAAAAATTTTTACGTGCACATAGGTGCGAAGACCGATGAAGAATGAATTGAAAGAGGCGAAAGCAACGGAAGAGCAACAACAGCTGGCTTATACTATATTATGTATAGGTACAGGACTCGGTCTTGTGCGGGCGATTAATTACTCTTAAATTAGGTTCGAAACGGTATCTTTATAAGCCCATTCTTCATCGTCAACTTCAATAATTGACCAACCACGCGAAATGTCGGGGAACGATTAGAACAGCTTTCAATTTCTTTTCAATTCTGAGTTCAACGATCTACCCTTCTCTCTTCCTCTCTTTCTTTCTTTATTTCTTCAACTCTCTAGGCCCTCTCTCGGAGTCCTTTGTTTTCGACTCAACGCGGTTTACGAAGAACGGACTTGAATGTTCTCAGTCGAAAGTTTCGAAGAGAAGAGGCCCCCCCGCACGTATAAAAGTAGTTCGCGATTGAACGCTAGATATATGTATACGTATAGGTATATATATATATTATATACGTATATAACCGAGCGCGTGAAAATGTATTTTTAGCCTCAAGAGCTACAGAGAGAGAACGAAAGAGAGGAAAGAGAGGAGCGAGAAATCGAGCTCTCGGCTTGCTGTAGAAGTAAGTAAGCAAGCAAAGCTGTCGGCTCAATGGGCCTTTCATGTGAATTTCTGTACCGCCCGCTGTCATGCGAGCTATAACCAAAAATGACACCCCCGTCGTGTAACCTGGGATAAGGCCCTAAAATGAATAGGACCCCTAAACGCCGTGACAATCCCGAAAATTTAGGGGCTGTATTTTCCTCTCCCATGCCTATCTATACCTATACCTATATAAATATAAGTATATATGTATAGAGCGCAAGGTGTTTTCTCACATTCTTCACTAGGGTATAGGTATATAGGTGGTTCTATAACAAGAGGGATTTACTCGGAAGGGTAAGAAGAAGAAAAGGAAAAGGGTTTGTTTATCTGGAAAGAAAATCAAGTTACGGAGACGATAGTTGTAAAACGTTAGCATATGCAGCAGCACTGCAGGGTCCGTCGTGTCAGGTAGATTATATGTATAGTCGGTCTGGACTCTGGAATATACCCTGAGCTAGTTTCCATCTCCTACGCGTATGGTAATAATAGGAAAAGATATAATTCCTCGAAAGAAAAAATAAGACTGAGAAAATCTTTTCCAAAAAATCTGGTGCTCCGCCTAATCCGTATTTATCCTTCCTCCGTAAAGAGAGAGGAGAGAACCCCCTGATTATATTAAATAGCGAGCAAAACGGTCTGCTTAACATAGCGTTTATCTGCTCCTCTTCTCCGTTTTACTACTTTTTCACTGCCTCGTCAGCCATTGCCCATAAACTGTGTGCGTTATGTATACGTGTGTATCCGTGTTTTCAGAGAGCGCCATATCCCGTTCTATCCTGGCTTTCCTGTGTATATACATACATATATATGTATGTATCATATATGTGCACGTACACGGGTTTATATAGCTGACGTGTATTAGAGCCGAGAATCTAGCGTGTAGGTATATATATATAGGTATAGGTATACGCGTATATACACTCACTCGACTGGGAATAACAGCCACCCCAATACCAATTCGAAACTCGTAAACATAATTTTTATGTGATGTTTGGATTACTTTACGCGTGGATAGAGAGACCACGAAGTGCGCAATTATTTTGGGGTTCCTCCTCTGCTTTGGGCTTCCCCCTTGAGCCCCCCACGTTTTTTCATCCACCCCCTCCCCGGCCCTTACTATTCGGCTTTTCTATGTCGACTCTGTCGATCTGTGTACGGGAAGGGGAAGAATGACGGTGCATCGAGGGTCGTTCACCGTTCACGCGTTTTGTATAGGTATCATGTCTGCGCGTATACATGCTATATCTAGACTCTCTGTTTGTGTGGCAGCCGCGTATAGAACGGGGGAAGTAGAGCTCCGAATCTTAGATGTGGGAACTATACTGTACCAAAATCAAATCCCGCCAATTGAGGAACACGTCGTTTAAACTAAGACTCGCGCAGCTGGTCTCCCCCCCTTAGCTACGTTTCTTTGCCCATTTGGTTTACGTGGGGTTAAATTAACTACAGCTAGCTCTCTCTCTATCTCTCTCTTTCTATATATGTATATACATACGTATAATATGTGTAATGTACGGTGTAGTTAAGGGAAAGGAAGCGAACGAGATACGTAGACGGGAGTTTAAACGAAGAAGACGAGGAGATTTCAATAATAGTTTCCGAAGTGATTGTACATTTTTATAGGTATAGTTTTGATACGCGAAGCGAAGTGATATTCAGTGCCGTGATATTACTTATTTTCGTACAGTTTTTGTTATAAAGATCTTTTCTGTTTTCTTATCTAACGTATTGTCATACTGATACCATCGCGAGATAAAGTGTGATAAAATCGTACGATCCATCATTGCAGTTGACATTGATACGATGAGAGAAACACCGGCGTATATTATACCTAGGTCGGTCTTTAAATCGTGTTAGAAATTTTTAGTACACTGCTGACGCCGAAGACAGAATTATAATTCATCAAGGAGTACGAATCAATGTTTGTTCGTCGGTCTATTTTTCCTTCTCATTACAGAAGGTAGACGGACACCTCATCGCAATATTTATCGCTTATCTTACATAATTATTGCGTAAATATAATGTATATGTGCATGTTTTTTTAAAAAAAATTTTATTGTTTGTTTTTAGCTCACCAGTTTTTTCTTTGATTTCGCACAAGACTGAGAATAGGGCTGGTTTCATTCTGTGGCAATTTAGGGTGTGCTTTCTGTGGAGAAAAATAAAGAAAGAGATATATTGATACGTGCTTCTAGTACAAATACATGAATTACGTACACCTATATAATCAGCGTTATAAAAACGCCTGACTAATAGTATGCAATTAAAACAGTATAACCCTGTAATAGAGACACGCGTGCGTTAATACAGACGCTTTAAAATCTCATCGCATTAGTTTTATAACTAACTCAATTTCATTTGACTTCAAACTCTATAGTTTAAGATAAGTATGTTTAAATTAAATCGCAAAATCGACACACGATGGCATAGAATATATATTTCATCTTTCCTTGAGAACGTTACATTCTTGGTGTGAATATTTTTTATTTTTATTTCTTATTGAAATACAAGACTTTCAGGATTCGAGAAAACTCCCGAGGTCAAATCAGTGATTAATATTTGAGACTAATGTCGCAGGACGGTACGAGAAATATATATCTACAGCAAAAAATGTGAATGCATTTTTTCTTTCAAGATTCTTCTCTCATTCAAAGCAAGATATTACAAATCACGTGTCTGTCTCGATTGATACGAAGAATATATAACAAACGAAATGGTTTATCAAGCTAAGTGATAATGTCTCTGAAAATTGAAAAGAAGTGAAAACGATAAAGGAAAAAGTAAAAAGTAAAGCCAGGAAATATACCTGGCCTGTGCCTCGTCCAAACTTTGGTCCGTTATATTCATAATTTGTTGCAAGATTTCGCCGATGTCCTGTTTTCTTGCCTCGACGCTTTGGTCGGGGCCTTGAGCCGCGCTTCCATCTACGGGCCCCATGCTGCCGTAACCTCCCGCGTTTTGGGCTCCCTGACCCTGGTTGCCCCCCATCAGACCCACACCTGAACCACCGTGTTGCAGCATCCTTCCAGTTTCATCCATCAACTGAGTGCCAGCGCCGTTTTCGCGTTTTCTCGTCGTTCACGCACCCGACGATACTTGAAATAATGTAAATACGTCTTCTTTATTTTTTCCGAAACGATTATAAATAAAGGATTATTTTCCCTCAGAGATTCGAATACGTTTATTGTTTTCACTTATTTTCCCCTTCGTTTTTTTTTTTTACTTATTCTTATTTTATATATATTTTGTTCGAACGAACAGTCCGTACAGAATCGCGCACTCGGGTAATTTTTATTTAAAAACACGTGTTCACACTTCGTTATTACAATCTTTTATTATCATATTATGTACGCATCTAACGCCCCCGAACTGCTGCTGCGGTTGTTGTAACCGTTGTCTCTGTTATTTTCGAAAAATATACTCGTTATTATAATAATAATAATAATACTATTAATTATTGTTGTTACCTTGTTATAAAAACAGGATTAAAAATAATTTCACAACACTATAAGTAGTCTAAAACAGTTTTATTTTTGCCTTTTTTAGTTTAGTTCTTTTTTTTTTTTCTTCTTTATTTATCGTCTCGTATTATATTTGATTTTTATAAATTTTCTTTGTCGTATATTTCAATACCTTCTCATTATTACAATTATTATTATTATTATTTTTATCTTTTTTTCAAGTAGTTCGTAGAATTGTTAGTAGTGTCTAGTTGACGGATTGTCAAAGTGTTTACGTATACACGGTTTGTTTTATTAACATTATTTTATTATATATCTACTATGATTATTAATATTTATTATTTATTATTACAATTATTATTATTATTATTATTATTATTATGCTTCACAGCAAGCCTAGGCCGATTTTAAACTCTTGCCATTCGAATGGCATAACTCTGTGCCTTACAAGGCAGCGCGCGGCCCGTGTTCTGTCCCTAGCAATCTGACTTTAGATTAGTGTAAACCTAGCGCCCCTCTTGTGTGTATGCGTGCGCCAGCCATATCCGTTCCCGCCAATCAGAACGTGGCATTTATAGTCTGTCCTCTAACACGAGACATCTCTCTCCCACTTGTTTGCTGAGCCCATGCGCGTCTGAGATCTAGTTCCCGCTTGACTATTTATCCGTATTGGTTGGACCGAGTTTTGTAACGAATATTATTTCTCCTTTTGGCACATAGCTGGACACTCTTAAATTCACTAACTTTTCATCGTTGTAGAAAAATTCACCTTTTATTTTATTTCATAACTTAACTGACAATATTTTCTAAGGCAAGTCTCTCACGTCGCGTCGCGCACCGACGCTCTTTCCTGACAACGGCGCGCAGGCTCCTCCCACGGTGCACTTTTTATTTATACTAGATTTATTTATGTCTTTTTTATAGACACGTTTTTCAACATTTTTATAGACCCATCTTGGCTGGGATGAAAAAGAATATTTTAAGCGCTTTCATTCACGCAAAATTTAATGCACCCAATTCTCAATCTTTCTTTCAATTCAATAAATTACTCGTCGCGCATGACAGCGAATAAACATGGCTTCCATGGCGGCCATGTTTGAATGCGGTTGTTTTATGAAACTGAACACTCGACCGGTTTGCTTGCAATGGTATTACATTTCAATTATGAGAATTTTATCAAGCGTTCCGATTATAGGTTAGCTTTTAATCAATGCCGGAAAATTATATGCTCTTCTAGTTAAAATGTTGCACTTCGATTTCTCGTCGGTTGTTGCCGTCGTCGTCGTCGTTATACTTATGCACTGTACTCGTGCATTATCATACATGCGTATTTGAATTAACAAAATAGACACAATTTTATGTAGATACACTTCATCTACTCACAAAACATCTTCTGGCAGCTCACTTACGCAAATATATATTCTTGAAATATCTCAGATAAACACCGTAACATAACCTCACATAACACAACATAACCTAATGCGGGGGCATCGGTACCAGACTGCAGTCACACTGCAGTCAATGTTTTCGTTATTCGTCGGCAACGAAGCCTGTTTTATTCTTGACGGTAGCGTCATCTTCAGATTTCCATATAGCCGTACACTCGGTATTACATTCTCATATCGAAGTTTCTTTGAACGATATTCACACCTTATCGACAATTTTCTATCGGTAATTCTTCTGCACGGTAAAGCAGGGAGAGTTTGAAACTAAACACTGTCGTAGTATCCGATCGAGACTGCACCGAAATACACAGCTAGTTGCATTGAACTCCGCCTGATCGTAGTGACGCATCGTAGAAAAATTATTTACAATTTGCTGTATAAGGTGCACGTGAAACTTGTGGAATAAAAATGCAGTTGACAAAGTTAAACAAGTCGAAATCATTCGACGTGAAATTTGCTAAGCAGTTATTGTTCAAAGAAAATAAATATATAACAGATTTATTCTCCCGCATGCCAGTGCCTGTCTCTGCTCTTCATAGAAACGGTTCGATATAGAATATAACCTAAAAATTTCAACGATATTTGTACATGTATTACCTTGCCTCGTATTTCTGTTCAATTTTTAATTACAAATAATACGTTTATATTTTTACAGACGATATCGAAGATGACGGAGCTGACGAGGAGGGCCAGAAAGGTAATGCATATGTTGGTAATAAAATAAAATCTGTTGTTTTTATTAGCAAAATTAACAAATTGAGTGACACGTGATCAGAAGAGAGTTAACCAGCTTGGATAATTGTCTTTATTATTGTATTGAAACAGATAAAGGGGAAAAATTTGATCTTACTTTTCTCATATTTCAGAGAAAATGTTTTCTGGTTCGGGCCCGGGGACTTCCAGAGCGAATACATTGCTCGAGCTTCACGAGAAATTGGAAAAGCTTAAGGGAAAGAGATTGGATTATAAAACAAAACTGTTGAAGCAGGGTCTGAAAAATAGGTTGAAGAAAAAAACAAAGAAAGAGGAACGTATGATGCAGAAGAAGTTGGCGAAAACAGAATTAGCTGCAGCAGGTGGTGCTAAAGTAAAGCATGAAAACGGGGACGTTCCTAAGTTCACAAAACCTAAGCCAGTTTTTAATTCGGCAGGCAAAATGGTGTTTAGTAAGTTTGACTTTTCTGAGATTGGAGCTAAGAAAATACAGTCAAAGGAGGACAGAGATCCAAAGAAAATTCTAGATAAATTGGAAAAACAAAAACTAAAGATAAGCGAGTTGGAAAAAGCTGGGAAAAAAGAGGAGGCTGATGAATTGAAGGAGAAACAAGCTTGGAAAACTGTCCTTGCCAAAGCTAGCGGGGAAAAGATTAAAGACAATCCAGAGTTGCTGAAGAAGTCTGTCAAGAGAGAAGAGCAAAAGAAGAAACACAGCTCTAAGAAATGGGAAGCCAGAAAAGAAGGAGTCCAGAAAGCACTCAATGAAAAGCAACAGAAACGACAAGAAAACATACTGAAACGGAAAAAGGATAAGAAAGTTAATAAGCTGAAGAAAGCATCTAAAAGAGGTCGAATTATACCTGGATTTTGAATAGTTTTCCAATTAATTATTATTCCTTTGATACGAAACGAGCTAATGTATGCGACGAAGGTGTTAACTGACGTTGTTGAAATATATGAATATATTGATATCAAGTTTCTACATTATTCACACCGTTTATCTTTACTAAATAAGTTCGAATTCATAAATAGAGCTGAAGAATAGCTATATTTAGATTCTGAAAAGAGATGAAGAATATCGCTCGAAAGTTCGTTGGACGTTTAGGATTTGTTTTTTTTTCTTTTGTTTTCTTTTGTTTTCTTATCAAAATATATAGTTTATTCAGCGAATTTCTTTTGGTAGGTACAATATATTTTTGGGAAACAATTCTAATACAATTCATTGGTTATTTTACGCTGTGAATTATGATACATCGATAGTTGCTCTCGATCGTATATTCTACATTTAATCTCTCAAGTCTTTCCTAAAACTTTGCTGGGTTGGGCTAGAGCCGTTTTTCACCCCGACTCAATAGCATACGTCCAAAGATTGTATCACCGTCGAACACTTAATATATTCGATAAGTTTTGGTTCACGCGATTTTATACAATATTTTTGGATTCTTTCAAGTTACAACATAATAATTGGTCAATTCATCAATTATGTATAATTCTATGGTATGATGGATTTCTATAGATAAAGTCTACACGGACTTTCGCGTCACGCGTCACGCATCTAACATTTTTCGATACAGTTTCAGGCATCCTGTTTTATAAAATTTAACTTAAATTTATTAAATTAAATTTATTTCTGCATTAACTGCTTGGCGTATTGTGTATTTTATTTCGCATATATGTAAAGTGCATTGCTGCATGGCAGGTTCAAATCGAATTTAAAATATATGCACAAACATGCTGTTACGATATTCTAAGCGGAAAAATTTCTACTAGCAATTGATCTCCGTGTGATAATTCAGGGTGTTCAGTCTTCATGGAAATTCTGGAATCATTGAATTTCATTCCCTCTGGAAAAGAGCCTGGGAATCTCAGGAAATTTCATAATGTATCTGGAATTTTCTCAAACTTGACCATAAATTTTAGAAAATGTACTGGGATTTCGAAATTTCGATGCCCAAACGAATGCTTCTGACTTTGTTAGGCTAGTTTCTCGATTTTGCAATCCTTGGAATTTTTTGATCTATTAACAACGAATCTTGAGTTCAATTATTTTTTTCATTTCTTTAAAATTTCAAAGTTTATGATGACATTTGTTTTGGATCGATTTTTTTCTAGTAATTTTTAGAAAATTTGTTTATTTCCAAACAATCAGAGGATCATGAATTGCAAGAGAAATTTTATCACTTCGAATGACGTTACGTCGTGTTTTTCTAAGTCTTCAAGACTTGCTACGACCCTTTTGAGAAATAAGGGTGGTCCGCATTCTACAAAATGTTAAAATACGGTATAGATCGTTAATAAGATTGTTCCTGTTCCCTAAAAATATTCGAAACTCACTACAGCGATAATAAATCCTTTATAAATGTTTTGTGCACGTATATATCTCAGCCGTAGCAATTACTCGATGATGTATACCTACGTATAAGTTGTAATTATTAACACGAAATATTCTTAGGAATTATACAAATTTCTTTCTTTCCGTCGTATCGCTATAGATTCAATAATAAAATTATCATTTCCTATAACAAAAAACAAATCGAGTGCCTTGAAAGTATTCCTGAAAGGCATGTCCAACAATAATCAGACGTTCAATTATTACAACATTTTTTCTGCTGAACTATATAGAAGCTCATATATGTATATCATAATACAGGTCTATCTATTAACTTCATTCAATTTTTGACGACTTTTTTACTCCGTAATTTATTATTCACGGAGGTGTGCAGAAGGACAAAAATATACAAAAAGGACTCGCCTAAGGTGCAAAGGGGCACACAATTAACGCACTAGTCTAGTTTAATCGACAGTAAATATCTCGCCCCATAGCTATACTATTTTATGTGCGTTTCTCCGTACGTCATGTGATGTGTTGGTCCATGCTGCCTGTGCAAACGCGTACCTATAATCATACACGTACTCGTAATGTATGTATAATTAAAAACTATATTACCGGCCATAGGCTACGCGTAACTCTACATAATACACGAATTTTCTCCATTTTTTTTTTTTTTTTTTTTTTTGTACGGCAAGACACAAGGTAATATTCATCATTCATATTGTGATTATCCGAAATTTAATAATCCCGCGATTTCAGGTGTGAGAATAATTCGAGCGATTTCGGTACGATGACCCGTGACAATGCGACCATACGAGATGACGTCGAATCACATCGTTGATTATGTTTACTGAATAATTCTCCTCGTATGTTGTACCTATTCTATGGAAAACCTCTTCGACATTGATGGATCGAACAAACGTATAATTTGTAACCGTTACTTCATATGTCCGGGCAGACAGGCACCAAGCCTTCTGATTTATGTAATAATTGTTTCCTGTCGACTCCTGAGTATGGCATAGGTACATTCCTACCTTAATTATATGCATTTATTTACAGTCATATACGGATAATGTTGAACACAGTATCTTAGTCTCTACCTAATACTTAATAGAATATGATATCGGCCTGGGACACCTTCGTCAAGCCATCGTACACGATGCCTATACGTAACTGGTAAAAAGAGCTACATTATTACATAGACTATAAAGCTAGATTCTTATTTACAGACGTTTTATATAATATAATATGCATTACGTGTATAATTTTCATTCATACATTTTGCCATACGACTATACAGCATTCTCAGTTAAAAAGCTTTATTTTTCTTCATTTAATTTCACAGCTATTATAATCGATTACGACTTATTTAAACTATTACTATGTCTCTCCGATAATTAATCAATTACTTTTACTAGTTAGTAATACTTAAGCCATTTTTTATCTTATTCTTTTTATTTTTCACACCAGTTCTTTATCCGCACTCGATATACCTTGCTTATGTCATCGCTTTTCAGTCTCTGATAACATGCAAGTATTTTTTATTTACCGACACTTCTTGTATATTTTTACTATAATCAGCAGAGAATTTTCGCCAATATGAAGTGCGTCGATCTCTGCATCTCTGTCTGCATGAACAAATCACGTGAAAATATCATTATGATATCGATAACATCTCCTGGTAAATTTGTATAGATTCGAAGACCGCGACGTTGTCGTTTGCGATGCCGTTGAGACTCCGTTGTCAATAAATGATCGGCAGCTCAAGGACTAGCGCTTCGACGAAGCCGCTGTCTTCAATTTCCTGCTAGGTATCCCCAAGGACCGTTGTGACGCTGTGTGCATGAGTCAGGGCCGTCCATAAAGGACTGCGGTCCACTGGAGGCGGCACAACCAAGACCGTCGATCCCCTCGGCGATCTGAAAGCCCAGATTTCACAAATACCTGATTTATACTTGCCTCATTACTCTAAACGATAACGAAGAGATAGGAAGCTAAAATACACGACTATATAGGTAGGTACAATTTGCAATACTTGAAACTGGGTAGTTCGCACGTGAATGAGGGAGGAAATGGTTTTAAAGATTCTGAAAT
This sequence comes from Rhogogaster chlorosoma, assembly GCA_944452935.1. Lineage (NCBI taxonomy): Eukaryota > Metazoa > Arthropoda > Insecta > Hymenoptera > Tenthredinidae > Rhogogaster > Rhogogaster chlorosoma. Next base: position 14,243,537 of record OX101799.1, on the reverse strand, counting down.
ACAAAAACAAAAAAACAAAATAAAAAAAGGGATATATTTTGGTGAATTTATGAGAGGATCATGTGACAATGATGGCTGTATCGACGTGGAATTACCCAACAATTATACGACAACGATGAATGCAAAAACTACGGCAAAGCAACAACATTAAAATTACATATCTCATTTTTGGAGAGGTTTTAAAATGACCAGAAATACCAAATAATAGACAACCCAATTGATGAATGAATTTTGTCCTCATTATACACGAAGGGATTCATTAATTTGAACCAGATGGAGAAAATGAGAAAAGTATTGATGATACCAAGAGAGAGTAGGTATATATTGTACGTACTATACGAACTGCAATGGCTGATGATAATTAATTTGACGTGGTGGAATAAATTTGGCTGAAATTAGACTAGTGAAAATGATGGTCGTAACAGATATTAATAGGGTTTAAAATGAAGACGAACTCTTCTTGAGTACGAATCTCTGCGGATCATCGCTCAATTAAGAAGCTCCGGTAATCGGATTAAATCGGTTAAGATCATCGCGAGGCATAAAACGTGACTAATAGGTCGAATTGTTGATCCCCAAGATAATATACAGGGAGGGATTATCTCCGATTAATATACAGGGGATGAGTCCGAATAAAAAACCCTTAGTCAACGTGGATTAAGAAGTGATCAATATAAATTAATTACACTGGTACATACAGAATTGTATACATATACGTCGGAAATAAAAACCTACAAACACGTACTCTCAGAGCAAACGATCGTGTAGTATCGCATTTCATTACAATCTAATTACCTTTCATTCGCCAAAGTTCTTATTTTTTTAATTTTTTAATTTACCTTTAATTGGTCACCTATATACTGAAAAACTTTTCATACACATAAATATATACGGACGAAAGTTAGTTTACTTGGCTGTTTAATGGTCCCACCTTGGCGGTGCCGCTAGAGCCGTATGCTAGTCCGGACTACTTAGTTCCAGGGCTGTACTTTGTTCCGGATCCGAACGTTCTTCAACTACAGTGTCCAGTTCTAGGGATGGGAATGCTCGAGAACCTCTCTCACTCCTTAGGGATACAGCCCTGTTGGTCCTGCCCACTCCAGCTGCCCAGGATCGAAACGGTTTAATTAATTGAGTGCGTGATATCGAGAGCAATTAATTCTTCGAGGGTAAAAATAAAAAAGAATTTGCAATATTTCACTTTTATCCATAATTATTATCACATGCTGAAATAATAGCGTTTAAAATTCGCTTGTAATAAAATCTTAATCGTTTTTTTTTTTGCCGAAATTGCAAAAAGTAGCATATTCGCACGAAGGCCGAGTGTAGGTATATTCATATCGAAGAATTAATTGCCTGGGTGTAGAAGTATCTGCAATAAATCTACTTGTAAAATTGCCATTTCGCGCTATACCTATCTTGGCCAATCAGACTAACACTGAAATAAATAATAGATACTATCAAATGCCAAGGCACTATTGAAATATATATTGCAATGTAGAAGCAAATCAGCAAACTGTTCGGTGAAACTGAATTATTAATCAACGAATTTATTGGCAGTCTGTATTTATAAAAAATAAATAAAAAATGTCCACGATACACTTAAGATAATTTGTACTTTAACTAACTTCAGCTACCGAGCCACATTCTGTACCCAACTAGACAAGAGGCTTGTCATATAATTCAAACACAGAGAGACAGAAATTATTGTTTAAAGAAAATTCTAGTGTTCGTAATTCCTTGCAGGGAATGCAATTATTTCATTCGTAAAGAGAGCAAAAATAGCAGCAGCGGCTACAAGTAGTTTGCGTACTCTGTAAAGTGATTTCACCCATGTCTTCTTTGGATGCTGCATGGGCCAAGAAATTTGAAAAGAAATGATTAAAGGACGAGGAGAAAGAAAAGTCGAAAGAGTCAAGAGTAGAAAAGTGTGCATAAGCGATATAAGTGCCCGTCGTCTTGCTTTGTAGATATTCCGAATTTTTCAGCAATTTCATTAAAACTAATTCGAGCATGTTTTCTTTTTCTTTTATAAGTGAGATTCTTATGTCGGGAACCTTGCCTTATTACGATCCTCTTTTATATGCTCAGGTTACGTTGAAGCTAAGAACTTGCTTGAGCAGCCTATAACACGGAGATGGGAAACTACCTGGAAAGTTTTAAATCAACCCTGCACCGTCGATGTAACACGAATATAGTCTGACGGACAAGCTAGATCCTCCACGCTTGCTGGTGCTTTTAAAAATTGAAATTTGAACTGAACTTATCCTCGAAGTTGGCACAGCAAACCCATTCGAGCGATGCTTATTTCTACCCTTATACTCACAATCAGACAAACTTATTCGAGATACTGGAAATGTAAAACCGCGCTTTCTCGATACGAAACTTACGTCTACATCGCGATAAATAATTCATAGATTTTTTTCAAATTGTCATTTAAACTCGTTCTTTCGATTCTTTGTAGTACATTAACATACCCCAAAAGATTATCGATTTTTACCAATTTGCAATAATTTTTGGAAAGGTATATTTTCCGGGTTGATATGAGCTAAGTGATATAGATCCGAATATTCGTTTGAATGTAAACTCTGCGTTTGAGTTCTGGCCTCTGTGAGCCGAAATTGTAATATGAAAAGTTTTAATTAAGTCAGAAATTAGACGGATCAACCCTGAATGAATGGATGCTAAGTAAGCCTAGCACAGATCCCTAAGGAGCTTGAAGGGATGTTCCCAGACAATCATTAGTGTTATTATATCTGCGAGACGTATTGTTCTAGGTAGAAATACATTTCATCGTCTCAATAAGCGGATGAAGTGACACGAAATAACGCTTTTCTCGAATGACTGTCAGAGCTCCAGATATCTATTCTGGAAGAAATTCTCAACTGTACCTAGTTAATCATTTATTCAATGGTCGCATCTGCAAAAAATTCTACTTTATATGATTTTCATTTGTAAACTTGTTACAACATCAAAATATTGGCAGAAAAGGCTTCTAAAAGCTAAAAAAAAGCCTGTTTGAGGGTCGAAATCTGGTTAAATCTAAACATTTTTTCTCTCAATATTTAGACTTAAAACATGTTTACAAGCTGCAGGTAAACTTGTTTCAAAAATCGCTTTGGTTATCTGTCTCGAACAGAGTGACAGGGGCACGTAACGATGTCAACGCCCGACATTTAGCGTCGCGGGAGTCGCTTAGGTATATAGGGGTGCAGAGAGCTTCGATACGCGCTTTCTGTCTACAAATTTTACGGACTTTTATGAGGTCTGATGTGATGTTGGAGTCAGTCCCCGAGGTCTAAGTGTACTTAGGCCAAGACTCAATTTACTTTGCGGTGGTTTATCTCGTTCGAGAATCGTTACACGGTGATCTTTACAGTATAATAAATGCTTCTCGCTTTTCGCCTGCATCGTTTCACTATCAGAATTATTACGGTTGTATATTTATTGCAGGAGGAAAGAATGGAAAACAAATACGTGAGATAACGTGAAATGTGTTGAAATTTATCGGGTTCTGATGACTGAAATTGTTCCAAAGTTTCGATATCTTATACTGTTCGCGTCGTCTCCTGGGATATGTAATTTTACTACACGATAACAGTCTGTAATCCGAAAGGTCGCGATGGTAGGGAAGGACGAAGGCTTGAATAATCGTCAAATATCCCGAGTCCTCAAATTTCAGACGCTATAGATATCAGGCAGATATAGACGGGTAGAGGAAGAGAGATTGAGTCCAGCCATAAAGGTGGATCGGTAGATATAGTAAATGACGATATAAATGGAGGCTTGCAATAGAGAGAAATAGAGTGGAAGCAATAGAATACAACAGAGAATGTTCTGTCAAAAAACAGGGAAACATAAAAAAGGAAAAAGGAAAAAGAATGGGGAGAAAAGTTGGCAGAGAGTAAGGGTTGACTTACCGAGTCGATGGATCGGACTGAATCTGACAAGACTCAATGCACCGTGGTCCATATCACAGTTTCTTCTCCTAGCTCGTTCTCTGGCCAATTTCGCACGTCTTCTAAGGCAGCAGATGACCAGAAGAGCCAGTAGTGGAAAACCAAGTATACAGGAAACAATGGGCACTATAATGCTCTCCGGAGAAACTGTGGGACGAGAAAGTACCATAAGAGCATGGACCCGGCACGGACCCTCTCACGAGCTTTTAGCTCTTGGGTTCCAAGTTTAAAGCGTGGCTTTCAATAAATATGAATAGGTTCAAGAATGGAGAAATAGACTTCCGAGGTTTGAAACTCGTTAGTACAAAAAAAACTTGTGTCGATTTCAGCGATTCCTATACACGTAACACTCTAAACAAAGTCGAAATAACGGTGATTCTTATAAAAAAAGAATAAAAAATCAATCCCATGAGTGCAAAGGAACCTAAATCCTTGTTTTTATCATCTGATAATTCAGCGACTGTTGTTCGAAGTTCATTCTAATACTCTGAGACCGAAAGGATGGGTGGTCTGAGAGATTTGTCTGGTAGTGATTTCGGGAGGAATCAATTTCTCGAACGAAACAGCAAACTGGCTGAAGTCATTTCGAGAGGTCGACGGATTTAATGAATACCTTTTCTTATAGCAGTCAAACAAGCGACGTGAAATCTCGAGGTTGAAGCTCTGGAGGAGCTTTCATCTCATGGCGACTTAGTTTAAACTAATTCAAAGTCAAACTTAGGAGTCGGTTGTATAATTTGAAAGCTCTGTCTTTAATAGTAACTGTTAGAATTACTGTTTGCATGACATATATGGAATCTCTTAGTATTCCAGCAAAAGTCAAAGACATTCTGAATACAGGACACAACTCTTGCTACCCCCAAGTTGAAATCCGAAAATCTGGTGAAGACTGAATAGAAGATTTGTTTTTGAGTTAAACATATATTTTCAAGAAGATCAATAACATTCACTAGCACGAAGCACCAGAGATATACTTCGTCGCATTCAATTCGTAATGCTTGAATGTTCGAGGTGCAGATCTCTTCTGTCAAATTATCAGAAAAAATAGGTAAATTCAAACTAATTAATTGGAATTTTTATTCGTTGTTCAATCAGTTCAGACTCTTTAAAGCCCTTTCATTTCGTGCCATTCATCACCGTGCGCTATGCACTGTGTTGAATGTATTGCGATTGGTTCCATCAATATTCTGCAGTAATCTACAAAAACCCAATAATCATAGCATTGTACTGGGCGAGGTATAGAGTCGAGGGCTAAATCCTATTGTAATATTGTTTGTGTAGTTTGCTTTTCCATCGACCTCCCGAGCACTTTGAAACTGTTTTCGTCATCTCATTATTGGCCATCGCTGTTCTGTTGTAAAGTACAAAAGTTCAGCTATAGATATCGGTGTATTATTGCAGGATAACAAAGAGACAACCTGTCGATTCGGATACTTTCGCTGACATTGACTAACGGTACGTTCTTTATCAGGGATATAATCTCATTGTTCCGACTTTGCCGCATATAGAGACAAAGAATGGGATTTTCCTCCCCCTGGCTCAGTCCTATTTTTCGACTCAACCCCCATTGTTCATTTTTATGGGGAGGATCAAAATCCCATCACGGGTAATCGAAGAGATGTGATAAATTTTTGCAACAAAAATTGAGCAAATAAATTAGCCATTACAAAAATGTTCCTTTTTTCAGGCCTTTTCGTCGCGTGTTTAATTTCTCACAATAATTACAAACTGGTCTCGAACGAGTGCTTTATTCTAATAGAAGAAATGGAGTGAATCGAAAAAGGGTAAATTATTGTACTACGTAAACGGCCCATTGATCGTATCTAGGTACATATCGACTACAGAATCAGCGAGGAGTAAATTATTTCTGCTCGCTCCATTTGCCGATGTTCAAACGTTTGAGGAAGCATTACTATTTGAGGTAATTACTCAAGGGAAGAGATGGTCCTTTGCTCTGTATGTGTATGATTGATTTTGAAATGTATAGACTGAGAAGCCGTAGGCGAGCTGGTAAAAGACAAGGTTACGAACTATAATTAGTACGGTGGTAAGATCATTAATTATTATAAGTGGAATATACGTCTATATCCGAGATATAGGCTAGGGGGAAATAACTTAAACCTGGATTGATACATCAATTGCATTGATTTTTTCAATCTAATTTAATTCTTGTAATTCGATTTACATTTTTTTTTTGTCAAATTCGTATCTATTTCCTATTTACAATCAGTCGCACAACAATCAAGTAGGTATAGATTTACGAGGACTCTTTAATGCGAGGAGAAATTTCTAGAAACTTTTCCTCGTTGATGTATAAATATCTGAAAGGTTAACCGAAAAAGAGTATGACTCCAGCTGCTATAAAATTTTCATTATCTCCGTTATGTTAAAATATGCGACGACGCACGGTGGTATATAGTAATCTCATGAAAACCGTTCATTGAAGGAAGAACCCCCAAGTATGAGATGGAAAATAGGGCGGTATTAACGTAACATCAATTTACAGTCAGTAGGTATATATATATGGCATGACATGTCTAGAATTGAGTCTGAAATTATGAAATTTTTTCCCAACCGCAAGGCCGGTGCGCGGGGACTATCGCCCATAATGCACGATGCTTCCCCATCTGAATATTTTTAATAAAAACCGCACAGCTACCGTAGCTCATTCAATATATGGGCGAGCCTCGTCTTATCAGTTTCTGTCCTTTTTTTGTGCAAACGATGCAATGACCCTAAAAATATCTGGATCTGAAAAAATGAACTTTGGCAATCTGTATAGCCTTTGAACTGTAAATTTTTTTCTGCCTTTTTCAACTCAATGATAAAAGTATTGAAATTAATTTCTTATTTCTCCGATAATCGTTTTTTAGAAAGAGTTAAAAAAATAAAATAAAATCAGTTTTTAGAGAATTTAAATAGGAACAGAAAAGTCCTGAGACAGTTATTTCTTAGAGCCATAGTTCAAAAGTTACAGATTGTCGAAGTTTAGTTTTTGAAGATGCAGATATCTGTACGGTAATTAATTATCATAGGAACTATATTATCAGTGGATTAGTTTTTATCAAAACTCCGATCGAACGAAAGTCGATCTCCTTTACCGACGTGCAATCCACAATGATTTGTCTATATTTATTGTTGTTAGTATAGTTGCCAAACACACAAGTAGAGGCGTTTGAGTCGCGCGCGGGAACGAGGCTTATTAATATTTAATAATCGACGATAAATAGGATAATATTAGAAGATATCAAGTTTCCAACCGATCTGTAGTAATAAAAATAGAGAAGCCACATTTTTTCAGCTCAAAATTTTAACGGCCAGTCTTTTAGTATCGATTTTTATCTACCCGGATCCGATTGCGAGACGCAGATTTCCGGCTAGTCAGTGATCCCTTAGTCTCGAACCCCGTCAATCTGCGTGAGTACTTTATCGTCATTAAATAATGGCTATTTCGGTACAGTAGTAAGTGTCTACGTTATTTCTCGACCATAAATAGTATTAGAGGCTTTTCCCCGCTCGTGTATAATAATATGATTCTGAAAACCCGGACGAAATTTTCGAAAAACATGCTAAACTCGGCCGCGATACCCTAACAACGGAAATCGACGTGATGCTGCAATGGCGTCTTGATTTCATTAGTTTTGATAAACTTTTGTTTTATTCGTAAGTCGTTTTTCAACTTGTCAAATCGTTATAGATATCAAATTTAGTTAAGAAAAAAAAAAAAAAAAACGAAAAAAAAGAGTAATCACGAAAAGAACGACTGAGAAAAAATCAACGCCATGAAAATCCCATCTTCGAACAATATAGATTTGTCAGTAATACGTTTCGAGGGTTGGTAGTCATCACCCAGCTAAGATGGCGGTTGTTTTTTTTTTTTTGTGAATTGTCTAACGGCATAGTGAAAAGTTTAATGACGCTGTAAAAGCTTTCCGGCCACGCAAGTCTTGAGAAAAGTAGCTCATGTAATTTTTACGTGAGATTTGGTTAGCATTTATAATACGAGCTTGAGATCGTTAGTATAGCTATATATCCTTGCCTTATGCGACAATAGAATAGTCTAGAAACAAAACACCGCCCGAACAGTGAAAACAGACGAACGACGCGCAGAGTCCGAGCTTGAAAACTGTTTCGATAAAAGACGGGGAAAAGTGAAGTGATTTTCTTTCAGGTTAGTGCCCAATTCATTGGATTACGTCGCTAAGAAGATTTTCTTTCAGGTTATGGCACCCAAGGATCGCGATTTATCGGAATCGCATACCCAAGAAGATTTCCATTTCAATTTAACAGTGAAGTTTGGCGTAATGTAAAGCTATAAAGTGATCGATCCTATCGTGTTTATCCGCAGTGTCATACCCGTGCTCGGCCAGTGCCAATCGGTTCGAAAAAGTTTTTCTTAAATACGCGTAAATTCATTCGATCCCCGCGATGTTTTTGTCGTTTTTTCAAAGTGTGTCAGTGTTTACTGTGTAGTGCGATTTCAACGATTCACAATTCTGGATTACGTCGCTGAGAAGATTTTCATTCAGGTTATGGCACCCAAGGATCGTATTTCATCGGAATCACATCCCCGAGAAGATGTTCATTTAAATTGATTAGTGAAATTGGATGTAATAAAAAGTGAGCGATTGAATCGCGGCTAAGTATTCCCATAGTTCGTCATATCGGTACGGTATTCGGTCAGTGTTAACCCTGCGAAAGAGTTTTTCTTTATACGTTCGTATTTCGCGATAGTTGGGACTTATTTTCAAATCGTGTCAGTGTCTAGTGCAATTTCCAACGATTCACGGTTCTGGATTACGTCTCCGAAAACGGTGTCTTTCAAGATGCAGTGCCGAAGGTTCGCAATTCATTTATTTATTATCCATTATTATTGATAAATATTATACAAGTTTTTCTCCGAAGTCCTTGACGTTCGCTCTTTATCTCTGGCTCCTATTTATGTTTCCAAATTCTTCTATTATATAGTTTTCGCGTAATCATCCCGGCAAAGCCCTTTTCAAACTATAACATTATTCTGGGCTTGTTTAAACGAAGTACCAGCAGTCTTACAGATCCGATATAGTGGAGTCAGAGGATAAGGAGATGAAATATGAAAAATTCCAATTATCCTCTTCTGGGAAAAATCTGTCTAGAATCCAGGGCAACGTAGGATAAATTTTTTAATAAAATCCGATAAATCTCATCGTATAACTATATATATGTATATAAATCCGTAATCTTAAATAAAAACTGTATTGAGTACCAATTAATTCTCGTCTGACTTCCGAGGAGCATTCGGGCTCCCAACAATAATTCTAATCAATTGTTTTCCGTCCAGGTCTCTTTGATCAGTTCTTTCGTTGGCGAATTCATTGAATAATAAATTTCGGTTGGATTTAGGCGGTAATTAATTATCTCAGGAGATAAGAAGACCATGTATTATAAAACTTTCGAAAACTCCAGAATAAAGAAAAATCATATTATGGTTATAAACGAAATGCTAAGTACAAGCTCTTCAGACTTCGTCAAGTTCGATTTCTGAGGTTTGCTTCAGAACTAATAAGGGTCTCTTGTATCCACGTAGAGTTTCTCAACTACTTGTGTTGTGAGTTTCTAATTTTTGTTTACATTCATTTATTTATTCAATTATTTATTTATTTATTCGGGCGATAAATACACGAGTAGTGTAAATCCGCCAAGTTTTACGCGAGTAAAACAAATCGGTGGCTTACATTTCCGCAGCAAAAGCTCGGAAAAGCCACTCTAGACTTGACTCGTGATACACAACCGCTTCTCGGAGCTACTCGACGTACGAGTGAAGTTCGCAATGTAATTAACCGCGTGTTCTGGGGGTGTAGTTACTACATGACAGACCAGTCTCTCTTTACATACATGTGTACAGAAACTGTACGCACACTGTAACACTTTTAAAATTACACCGCTGGATATGGCAATTAAAAACGACACACTACCCGAACTCCCCTGGCAAGTTATTAAAGCACAAATTCACGCGAAACTAGGAATTGCACACATCGTGTGTCTAATGGCAGTAAAGTCGCAGGCGCGAAAAAGGCAATTTTGGTGATGGAAAGTCGTGCAATTTTTTTTATGCCGTAATTCGTTATAAAAATGATGAAAATACATAAATAATTCAAAAATCTAAAAGCAAAGGTCGCGTGTCGGCAGATTCAACCGTTTGCTTCTTAGTTCTTATAATAAAAAATCAATGCTCAAAAGATGTATATATCATAGCTAACATAAGATCCTTCTGCTTTTAAGCCTCCCGTTTTTCGATTCAAATTTTCTTTTTTGAATATATTTTCAGGCGAATACAACCTTCTGCTTTTAATTATTGAATTAGTAATTCTTCAAGTTTTTCTAAGATTCTCATGGTTTCACTTTTACAAATGACTTACGACCTTTTGAAATTAGTTAATGTGATTATTTTTCACTCCGTTTGGTCCGCAGAGGTTCTGCTTTGACTTGGCCAATTTTCAATTTCATCGTTTTTCAACATATTCTTAGGTTTTTCGCAAAAACTCAAACGCCCATATAATGGCGAAGATTAAGTATGCTTGTCATGATTTGGGGGCTCATTTTTACCACGTAACAAATTTTCGTTTTTATATATTGCGCGTATAGTTTGAAAGATGAGAGGGAACTGTATCCTCCTGTAGCCGGTAATATCTGTTATTATTCTTCGTACGAATTTGTAGCAAATGCGATATGACAGACCCCTAGAGAAGTTGTTATTGGAGCAATCCCCTGGAGTCGATGATATGAATGAAAAAATAACACTCTGACATGTGAAGTTTTAACTTCACGAAGATTGACAAACGCGTTAAACTTGAATTTCGCCTTCTTTATAGACACGGTAAAAAATTGAAGATATATGCTCTTTCCTCTCTATTTCTTTGCCGAATATTTTCTATAGAAAGACTAAGACGTAAAGCAGAGTCAATCTTCGTAATAGCGCAAACTAACCAAAGCCCACGACGAATTTTTATCTCATACTTTTCCTCATTCCGTTAACGAATACGTCTTTACACAGTCTTCAGAGTTGTCCCTCATCCACTGCAGTAAACGAGGACGTAAAGTGAGACTCACAATCAGTCTCGCGAAATATTCAGCGAGTATTCGCGAGCCTTTGCTACCTCGTAAAACAGTACGAATTTTCGTCAACCCTCTTTCTGTTAATTGTCAATCTATACGCTTTCTGAAATCAATATCCGCAATCAGCCAGAGAATTGTGGCACCGGTAGCATCGAAGAAACCCGAAGGAATAGCTTCGCAGGAATTTCTTCCGATTCTTCTTTCATCTCGGAAGATCGAAGCGCACAGAGTATTTCTACGAAGATGCGACGGTGATACGAGAAAAAGGTTTCCGGTACGTGAGGGGCTCGTCGAAATTCGATACCAAATCTCCAGGGAAGTTGTACCTACTCTTCTCCGGTTCAGTAAGCGATGCGCAAAGTCCGAGGTCCACGAGACCCATGAGGGCCTCGAGGGCCCGATAATACCGGCGAAGAATTATTCGCCCGAGTCTCTTTTTTTTCCCTGGTTCTTTTTTTCCCCGTCGCAACAATGACAAACAAAAGGCGAGACTCTTTCACAAAGCGGGTCACGAATGAATGAGATTAATTGCGGCGGTGTCGTTCGATAATTAGGTAGATCTTGTACAATTTGACAATTTTAACATGCTTGATATTGATTAATTGGGATTCGTACCCCCACGTTCGATTTTTTTTTTGTATAAGTATCCCGACTCCAATCCACGAGGTCCTTTACAGAATAAAGAGAGGAATTATCCGGAATAAGTTGAACAATTTATTTCTATTCCTTGTAGAACACGTGGCAAAGTGATCAGAATTTCACCACCTTACCCCATTACTAAGCGGATCGTGATTCAATTACATAGTTCGTTGACCTTCATGCATTACAAATAATGGAATTACCCGCTCTTTATGCTCGACAATACAACAACAATGAATTACACACCATTGTATAGTCCCCGTAGATATATGTACGCGAATACCTACCTGTTCATCTTTTATCTGTGCAGAATACCGAATGCAAAATATTTCTATATTACTTATTCAAATTTCTCCCAAAGTATTGAGAAATCTGTTGTATAAAGAGCGAATTACCTTCAGAGACTTTGAGCTTGAGATTTACTCTACGAAACTGAGAGCCCATAATGACCGTACTGCCTATCACGTGGATCAAGATTAATTTTAGATTAATTGTAACATCGTTCAGGCATAAATCCTACGGAAACAACTCTCGTTGCGAGAAAGCCTATGCTATCTCTTGACCGGCAGGAGGCTATTATATTCAGATCAGATCATGGAAATGGATGCTGCAAAAGTTCTACTCCTAGTACAGGGAAGGTGTAGGTTGTTATCGGTAATTAGTAGAGTAATCAGGGTGTAGATATTATATCTATAATTCTACCGGATATTAACTATTAATGCAAAAAAATTAAAAAATTAAAAATAAAACTTGCCAGGACTATAATAAGAAGTTATTTTTAAAAGTTGGAACTTTTGGTAGCAACAAACCGTAACGCTGTAGAAGTACGTGATAAAATACGATATTCCACTTGCGTTTAAAGTACAAAATGATATCTGCTGATTGAATCGAAAGAATAAAACATATTAGTACCTACCTACAGGAATCATTTGTTACGACGTATAACATCAAGGTTTATTAAGCACTCGAGCGGAATATCTAACACGTGAAACTGAAAATTGGTTTTTATTGTTGGTCAAAGAATGCCTGTGGTAATCAACTTACCCGTTGGATATACAAGTATAGTAGGTCTTTTCGATTGAGGAACGGATGGCACCGTGGGCCGACCTGCTCTCACTTCGACCGACATTTCCGCAATCCTTGATGAACAGGTCTGTAACATAACGTGTAAATATACCTATAACTTATCGATTAATTATATTCGAAGGTAATAGATGGTTCTGACATATTTTATATCAATTTTGATACGAACCCTTCTCTTACTGTTAACATTGTGACTATAGAAGTTGTGTCTTACTGTCTGACTACCTAACTCAGGGCGTCTGCAGGCGAAAGCTTTCCGAACTATGTTTCCTCTGCTTTAACACTTTCCGCGTGAGATCCGAACGTCTATATAACAAAGGGGCTTAAATATGACGAGTTTCTAAGATAGGAGTAAGATAAGAGTAAACTACTTATTTTTTTTCTTTTATGGAAACAGATTTTGTGCCCCGGTTCTTTGGCACGAGCTGCTTATTGCATAATTAGGTACAACTTAGGTACATTCTTGGCACAACTTTGGCTATGATTTTTTATCACTTTTGTAACCTAATTTTTGCAAACCACGCAGCTTAACTTCCGTATTTAATTTTGAGCTTGGGAAGCAACCCAATTACCACGCTGTTGCCTTCATGCTTCCCCCGGCTCTGTATATACTTTCAATTAATCAATAGCGACCACTCGAGCGTTATAAAATGCTTACAGTTGTTATTATCATCGTTTTCCTTCGTTGGAATGTAAAAAAATTTTGACAGAGGTGCAAAAACACTTTTTGCGAGTGATTTATTCGTTTATAATATTCTACACGGACGAAAACTCATCGAAAAATGTTGATATCTTCTTTAATATTCACTTTCGGAAATCGTGTGTAAAATTTAGCCTGGATTGTGCGACAAACTTCAAGATAAGGATATCAGAGATACAATCTTTGACTTGAAATGATTATTCTATTTTATCGCATTGCGGTATCGATCGGCCGACTGAAAACGGTTGAAATTGCTCAGAAGTAATATTGTTCCTGCTCCACTGAGGATATTAACTTTTCCCGTTCTATCACTGATCTTATGAAAAAAACTCACTGTGGAAAGAGAAGCTTTAAATGAAAGAATGCTAATTGTAAGGTTAGGAAGAAGTAGGAACAGCAGACAGAGTTGGGACCAGTAAAGATACGATAGTTTTAGTGTCCAAAATAATCGTGGTCAGTGGCAACGGAGGTCTGTGATAGGTACCCAATAGACTGAGTTTTGATCGCCTGTATTCACTTGGCAAAGATCCCTTCATCTTTTTAATAGAATTGTCAGACTCGGTGCCTCATGGAGCTTAAGTTTATCCATGGAGTGAATTGATCGTAAGATAATTATTTGAACAAATGAACAAATTCGATGAAACATGATGATAGATAAATTCGAGCACTGCTTTCACTCTTTGATTTTCCTGGATAAGACACGATTGAACTTTGGCGCCGATAAAATCATTCCTTACGTTATACGACCGAGTAGTTATCCATCTTGATGTTAATGGGAAGAAACCTCCATAGACTGTAGGCGCCGAGATGCTGGTATATAATGCTCGGTGGGACTTTTCGTTTAGGCAAAAATACGACAGACACGTTTTTCGTCGTGCTGAATGAACGATTTTTTTTCGCGAGTGTGAGGATTCGGAAAATTTGATGATCATGCATGCGATGCAACTTTGGTCATAGACTGTAATCCGAGGACGTCGCATGAGTCTTTTTTTCCACGTTCTTCTCGCTTCTAGATGATAGATATAACTCAGAAATTGTGATGTCAGCGAATGGAGACAATTAGTTTAGTGCAATGTGCGGAAATTTCTGTTCTACAGCCGAGAGAGTGCAGTTGAATTATGAAGTCCTTAATTGAGTCGAAGAAGAAAGCTCGTGAATATACATATATATATTCAAAGAAACTACCGTAGGATAGTATCTGCTGCCGACAGTTGGCACTTTTTTGATTTCTTGAATCATCGGAGTGATTATTTAGTTTTCTTCGGTAACGCCGAAAACTTGGGTGAGAAAAAAAATTGACAGGATTACGTTTGCACGCTGCGAAACAAATGGCGCTGTACGGGTTTTATAATTAGAAATTAGCGTCACGATGAAGTTCCAAATGAAGACGAAGTTTAATTAAAACGAACTTCACTAGTGCAATGGGTGCTACACCGTATATTACGTCTACCAAATACCCCGTTGCGTCAGTCTCCCACTGTAAGACGTATTTGGAAAGTAATTTAAGGATGTACTGCTGGTACAATCAACGTCTAAACAATAAAACAGACGAAAATCTAATTAATTAATCTTCGATAATGATCATGCGACGAATGAATGGTCAATATTAAGGAAAGGATATTCCCACGACCTTAGAAAATAAAAACCTATAATCAAGTGTCAAAGTCTCGGAAATACTAGAATAAAAAAGTATAAGAAATGGCGAGAACAGTTTACAAGCACATTTTAGGATAATATGAAGATTCTTTATTTTTGATTCGATTTGAAAATTTCATGGTTTGTTTTAGTCAGCAATGAAATCTCTTCGAAACCATCGAAAAAACTTTTCGTATTATTTAGTACGTACTTGTGAACTGTTCTTGCCATTTTTTATACTTGTTAGTATTTTCCGAAAATTTTAAACTTGATTATAAGGTTTTACATTCTCTGAGATTGTGGGAATATCCTTTCCGTAATATCGACCAATCATTTTTCACGTAATCACTATCAAAGATTAATCAATTAGATTTCCGTCTATCTTATTGTTTGAACGCTGATTGTACCACCTGCAGTATATCGTTAATCAAACGACTAGAAAATCTAATGAAACAAAGACATAGAGCAAAGCTTAATCGACACAGCGATCCTTGATCAAAAAGAAATTATACGAAAGTTTCAGCTACCTACACTATGCTTCTTCATTTGTCAGACCAGTCCCTCGTGAAACTACCTGCTTTTATATCGTAAAGCTTCCTTTCTCACCTCGGAATAAAAATTCCTTTTATATAAAGTATCTTTGTCCATTGAATGGTTTATAGGGTCTATCCACTCTTTGCCACTTCAACACCCCTGTGGAATTATACTTTCTTCGTCAACGCATACCCTGTCCTTTCCTGACCATCATCCTTTCCGCCTCGGAGTCAACCAGGCTTGAAAATACTGGTAGGTACGCGGTCGATTCTCACCAGGTGACATACAGCCTTAATATTAAGGCGTTCTTGCGCGCCAGGTATACTCGCCGAAAATATGAACAGTTTGTCATGGTAAAGTGCAGTGCGGGGATTAACACGGTACGTTATCACGTTACCCTGTGCAAAAAAAATTTACAGAAAACGAGGTATACAGCTTCCTTGCGTTATAAGAAAGCAGGGAATAAATAAACGGAAGAGAAATACGAAATCTCTGTGATGCTTAAGTAACGAAGGAGATTATTTCGTGCTGTACATAACATCTTGAAAACCGAAGCATATGCGACTCGCGATTCAACGTTCTCTGAAGATCGAATTCCATGTTACTATACGGACTCCTGGCTAAATTGAATACGAGATTATTATTGTACGTAAGTTGAGAATAGCTTCGTGGACTTGGGCTTGGTAATTATTGAACCATAAAATAGACTAAAGAGATACTATTATAGTTCTATGTCTATATGCAATATACATAGATAGGTATGTACTTCCACCTGGCGTCGTAGATTTTCGCACAAAGGTTAGGTAGAAGTTGGTGCTAATTAGCCACATTTGGTGGAAACAATTAGAGCCAACCACACCATTGTAAGTTACAGTTTGTACGACTTTCGTTTGTTTAGTGCTTATGCTTCTGCTAATTTGAGGTGCGTGTCGTGGCGGACGTAGATGAGATTAATCAAGGTGGGGTAAAGAGTCGTTTGTAAACTTGACCTGTTAGCTTCCGCTGATATCCCTTTCTCTTAGCTGCCTGGAATAAGACCATCCCTCAGAGGGCAGAGAACCCTGAGATTGACCTAGGGATCAAGGAGAGCAAGAGATAACCAAGAAGGGCCACTGAGAACCAAGGAGCTATGGGGTTTCAGCATTGCAAGGACTCTGACGGAGTCACTTCAATCTGAATACCAATGAAATCGTGACATCGCATAACTTACGTTAGCTATTCGGTCTCCATACCCACACAGGACCTCGTCGACCTTCTCTAAGCCTGATCTATGAAGAATACGGTCTATGTAATATCACAGAATAAAAAGGGGACACTGGGAATTCGCCTGTGACACCGATTGCGTTTTCCTGCGCGGAAGCAGGCGATACGATTCGAAAAAAATAGCAACTCACTGTTTGGGATATTAGATGAAACTTTCGTGAGTTTTTCTCCCCTATAGCAGGTATACACAGCAGAGGATATTACCTCGATTTGTTTGAATCATCCCCTCGGTCTGTCACGCACGTGGTCGTAGCTAGCTACATACATGCATGGCTTTCTCGCATACTTACCTATCTATTTCTTCTCGTGTCATTATATTGAAAACGGTTCGTGCCCTGTCAGTTGACAATGTTTATTTGATCTTGCGCCTAGTTTCTTACGCGAATAGAAATTGATCTTGCTGAAATCGTCGGCGAGGTATAGCCCTCATTTAAGGGAACCCCAGAGCAGATGAATCGAGTCGTAAACTAGACACGTTCGGGATCACCTGATTGAACTAGGGCAAAGTAGTGAATGGCTTACTGCCAGATAAGGCGTACGGGTCGGCCGATCACCCGCAGATACTCTAAAGGATAAGATATTTTAATTGCTTCCCATTGAAATAATCATTCGCAAATTATCTCTGACAATCAATATTCTTTCAGTAGAGAAGGTAAATTGGAACGATATACGATTTGGTCTGCTATCTTAACGTAGAAGTTTAGTCTACTTTTGGAATATTTTATTGTTAGCTCAATCCTTTGCCAATGCATAATTACTAAATGAATTTTATTTCCTAGATATTATAACACAATTCTACCAGTTGTTATTATATCTATGAATCTATGGAATACAGATTCTTTAGTAGCCGAAAGAAATGGATTCTTTACTCGTTCAGCTGTGATAGATTCAGAATTTTTCTTGCGGAATAATTCAGCTTCCGTATTCACTTGCACGAAAGACGGTAAACTAGAGGCTGGTTCATAGAGCTAAAATCTTCTCACTTCAAAGAAACTGGAGATAACTAGGTTCGTTATACTCAGCTGGATAGCAAATGCATTATTGAGTTAGTGCAGTCAATAACAAGTTGTATAAATTAAACGTTGTGTAATTGGCTTTCTAGAAAGTTATGTACACGTACCTTCGGGCATACAGATATAAGCTGGAATATCTCATACGCCATTATAAGGTGAGCTCGTGGATGCAGTTGACGTACACAAAATGTGGATTAAATATTTTCAGATAAAAGCATAGATTTTTGGGACTAAATGATTTACCAGGAAACAAATATGAGCAAAAGTTGGCAAGATGAATAAGTATTAAGAAGAAATTCTTCCTCCAAAATTTTAATCCTGAGTCGTTTGCGAAATATTAATCCGTCATTAGACTTGACTACGAAAATCTGTGACGATGATCCAGTATATAATAAATCCTATCCATTTCCGTGACGCGTTATGTATGGCTGAGGCGTGGCGTTAATATCAAATGGAAATGTACGTCGTGTCTAAAATTGAGCACGACTTGATCCAAGCTTACCGCGTGACGGTCGTGCAAGGCTTAGTGATGCACTTTTCATGCTCGTATCATATCGCCTTTCCCCTTTACCGAGTCTGCTGTCAGCTTTAACCGCGTGTACAGCATGCTGTAGTTCTGGCGGTATTCGATAACAATTCCCAATCGATGATCGACTCTATGTAGGTAATGGTTGCTAATATTTCGTTTCCGTTGTAGTGGTTTGAAATGAGGTGTGTGGATGCAAATCCAGTTTATTGATTAGGATAAAAAAATAGACAAACAAAAAATTAGGAAAATTGGATTTTACGTTTTTGAAATCAGTTTTGATGGATTTAACAAGTTTTGAATTTCTACCCTTCCAATTAACCCGCTAACTTCATTCAAATCCAGCCTCCAAGAAGTTTGAACTTATTTTAAAATATGGAAATTAATTGCTCAAGAGCAATCAAGGTCCGGTAATTATTACACCAGAAGGCCCTGCAACCATAAAGCTTTACGTTCGTGTCAGAATTCAAAATCGTTTCAATCACAGTCATCCTATTACGCCCTCATATTATTCTTCCCATAAAGCTGGAATTGATCTTTCGCAGGATGTTAACGAAGTGAATACGTAAGCATCTTTGATATCGTCGGATCCCTGGTTCTCCTTACTATATAATAAAAATATCGGAACACTTGTAAAATTCATTTGAACACGTTATTTCAATTCACATATGAGCAGCGGCTAATCAAAGTCGAATTTTCGTATTATGCTAATTATTTCTGGTAAAAAATTCAATCGATCCAGAATTTCATCCGCAATCAATTCACCCTTCAGTACATTGAACTAGCGATCAGTTAAATCTCCATAGCTCAAAGCAGTAATCTTGTACATTTGACGCAATATTATATGTGATCCGATTAAACGTACCTCTGAGCTCTGAATATCAACCCTATATGTACTTAAATGGACGTCTATAATTAGCAGATTCATACATATTCATAAATTTTATAGAATCAAGTTTAACGTTCGTTTAAGGTTAGGGCTAGTGTGAGATAAAATTTGATATTGAATTAACCATCCGGTATATGTATACGTGAGCTGTAGAGGATGCCAGTGGTTGCACACAATGCTCAAGACCTCTATTCAAAATTAATCTAGCGAGTTTATGTCGATTCCACCATTATTCAAGCTTCGGACGTGAGTCAGATTCGCTCCAGTCTGTAACAGACGTTAATTAAGCCCTTCAAGTCTGAATTAGTAAATTTCTAACTTTACAAAATTAATCGCAGACTTAAACAGACTGCAGAAGCACGGGGAAAAACATCGTTACAGAAGCGTAGAGTCTGCGGTTGATATAAAGGACACAGAAATTAACTCTCCGAATGAGTAGAATCTCATTAAACGTATAGGTATATTGACAATGAGTGAAATTATATAGTGTATCACTGACAATGAGATACAATTTTCACAAGTCGTTTAATAATTCGAGCTCATTCAGCCGCTGCGAAATTATTGTCAAAAGAACGTCAGCTGATAGATTTATGAAAACGTCGCGATATCAGATCATCGTTTAAATTTACTTACCTACACGTGCCTAGATATATTACTTGCAGTGATAGTAAATTCCCTTCAATTCTCATTACCTCTCAATTAGAGGCAGGAATTGAATAGACGCTGTTCGATTTCGATATACCGACGAGACAACTAATACAGGCTGTGATCTCATGTCGGTATTTGACCCAGTTCAGCTAACGGTCGATTTCCAGTATCGGAAAGATTTTATAATTATACAAATCACGGCATTGCGATCAATGAATTGGAACGAAACCGATTATACCCTAACCTAACGAACCTAGCGCGAGGATATAAAAGCGTTCCAGGCCTTTTAACCCCATGCGGTATGCTACAGAAAATTTGTGGTCAATATTCTTTTTTTTTTTTTTTCGAGCACTTTACGACCAGAAAGAGTCTTTTTTTAAGCTAGCTAAGTATATTAGGGGTTGCCTGTGGGCTCTGGATTGTATAGACTGTTGCCCCCGTACATACTATGGACGGTTAAGGTATCTGTGAATGTCCACCACCGCCTACTCTTTGGTTGGTGTTTAGTGAGCAGAATCTACAGAGTTCTATTATATCCGACACATTCTCACACAACTCTGTTCTGAAATTTAAGCATCGGAAAAATAAGGGAGAAAAATATCGCTCGTAATGTACATACAAATATTTCGAACAAATAACTATTTGACAATATTTTTATACTATTTTATGATACAAGTTGAGATGTGAGGCTGTACACCAGCGAGGAAAATCTCTTCCCATATTTATCCCTGTAGAGAATTTATGGCGCAATGAAACTGAGCGGTTATAATTAACTGGTTACGGGATTGTGGGTCATAGGTAAAGTTTCTCTATACGGTATATGGGTTTTGTCGCAAATATATATCACGAGCTTGACATTTATAGGTCAGTTAACACACTTTGGAGTCTTCTTTGGCTCGTCTCTCGTTATTGTTAGATTATTTCGTCCAATCTGCGGTGACTACTAAGAATCGGTTAGATACTTGCTAAGACCATGCAAACTTGAATTACCGCCATGTAATAGTTCCACGAGATATGGTATCGAGTTCGATGAAATCAAGAAAATTCTATTATCCTGAGGTCAGAGTTCACCCGAAACAACACTTCTATAAAAAAAATAACCAGACCACCGCGAAGTAAGCACTCGGAATATCAGCTTTTCTTATACGAAGCTAGCAGAGCGAAAGTTTTGTCAGCGTAATTTGCAATCTAAATTCGCTGAATGTACGACTGTGACGGTACAACGATTCGATACTTTTTTTCCCAATCTGTGTTATATAGCTTTCACCGTTTACAGCTTTTAGTACCTATGTCCTCTGAATTCGAACACAAAATAGATACATTCTGAAAACAAGCCTTCCCGACATTCAAACTCGAGAAAATTACAATACATTAATATTGATAGATACATATGCACGCAAAAATCGTTAGCATACAATAATTTGTTAACTCCGAAATGTCCCAGCGATTTTTACGGTTCGGTGGAAAAAATGAACTCATGCATCGGGGAAAACAGAATCCGGGGATTAATGGTCGTTCCGTAAAGCGTGTGAACATTACGAGGGGAATATATGTATCTACATGCCTATCTTTGTCCCAGGACACTCGGTGTACAAGATAAAAAATAAAAATGGAGTAGGTAAAAATGAGCTACTTGAGAACGGTGCTTGTTCATTAGTACCATCATGGTGTCATCTCGAGAGGGGAGTTAACGCGAGCTTTTTACCTTACGAAGCTTTGTTCTCAGTGAACGCACTTTCTGGTCGAACAAGCGACGATATCCGAGTTGAGAGCATCCTTCGCGATCTTTCCGCGAAATATAAAGGATCCGGAAAACTAAGAGAGCGCCTTTCCCGCACGCGTCGTAACTCAACGACCAAAGGGTTTCTTTCGATCTTTGAGGAATGGGCGACGCCTGACGTCGCATCGTCACGATCACGAACTCTCCGACGCCACGTATCTAACTTCTTTTTGATGTACCGAGTTGCTTTGAGAGAAAAAGCTGAAAGCTGAAAGCGTGATACCCACCTACTGAAATTAATAGGCATACATGAGCGTACTGATGATTAGGAACTTTTCTGAACTTTCAGTCCTATTTTCTCGTCCCGAGGGGGTGACCCGAAACTCAAAGCTACACGGCGAAATCATACCTTCTAATTTTCTAATTCCCAAGCTTCAAATGGCCGAAATAAGGGAAGGTAACGTGCTGCGGAAAGGAAAAAAGATAGCGGGAAACGGTTCCGAAAAAATTCGGGTTTACTTTTTGCCCCTCGTTAAGACTCCATTCAACGTTCACAAAGAAACGTCGACTTCTCTGATTGTAGAAAATATTTTCACCATTAGAACGCAGTGTCTGCATGGCGAATGAGATAAGAAAATAAGAAAAGCCTTCTTTTATTTTCGTTAGTCAACGGAGGTACTTTCCTTGAGTTTGTCGATTATCTTCATCTTATTGACGTTCTTCTTTATTTTCTATTAAAAACTTCCTTTCCACTCTTATTCTGCTGCTCCGTCGATTCTAACTTTGTGTGCTGATAGAACCATACGATGAGTATAATTTTTGGATAAACTCAATTTGTGTAGTCACGTTCTGACTACGCAATCGCCCAAGGGATGATGAGGAGCTTTCGAATGCTAGGGAAGGATTAAAGCTCCGGGTAAACACAGACAGTCGGAACAAAAAAACATTCTTCAATTTAACACAATTTGCATTCCTAGGAAAGTCCATTCAAATTTTTGTATAATTTTCATCACAAGTCTGAATAAATAAATGTTCCAGAAATGAATTCGCTCATTTTCATTGGATCTACAAATTAGCAATTCTGAATTCGTACTTTATATTCACAGTTGATTAACAACTTGATAATTTAATCGGTCATGCACCTACTGGACAACAGGTTAATTTGACTGAATACAATTTAGTAATAGAATTCGACATGAATCTAATTAGTTACATCGACTGGTTTTCGACACAAAAATTCCACACTTATCACTGCTTTCTTAATAGCGACGAACAATTTTTTACACTTTAATTATGTACAGTTTGTCCACAGAACGGTGTTTTACCAGCAGACGATATCTTTTTCTGCAGATTATTTATTTTTCATTCATCCCTCAGGATTCTTTGGCTTGTACATTTTTACTCCTACTATGAAATACCCATTACGTGATGAAATTAATAACGCATTGATGTTGAGAATGGGAATGGGAATATGTTATCTCATCGATGAACTTCTCCATTCATTCGACTTCGTTCAATAACCACCTAGTCTCATCCGATTAGGACTAATTCTAAATGAAATTAGGTGCGTCGATATACTGTTCTGGTTCGTCATCCTATTCAGAGCACGTATCAGCTTCCTAACGACGTACATTGAGGCATTAAATTGCAAGTTACGATTATTGTACTCGTATGAGTTTCCTTCATGCTACGATCATTTGGTTTGAATTTATTTCCCACTAATTCTATAAAATTCATTATTATATGGATATCTCATTCTTCGTTAATTAATCTCCCCCTCAGTATTTACTAAGGATAAATTAATGTTGAATTTCAAATATCTGGCGACTCTGATGCCTTAACCGATTTTCTCATTTCGACTCGAACACTCTGTAGGCGTTGAGACACTTTGGCGAAAAGTAACCCGACGAAATAAATTTCATTCGGAATTCTCTCGAGAATATACCTCCACCGCGAGACTTCTAGCCCCGTCCTAAACAGCTGGGGTACTCGTATAAGTCCTGGCGTGGTGGAAATGGTTGGATACCTAAATGACATAACGGTATACCCTGAGTACCTCTACTTCTTACTTTGGCGGCTTAGTCCGTGACAGGGTCAAGAAATGTGATATGTGACACTTCATAAGAAAATAAAGAACCCAAGTTTTTGATTTGGAGAGAAAAATTTTTTCCTTCTTCCTACAGTTTATTCCGCCTGTCATTTTGTCTCGCGAGTTTTCAGATCTTCGGAATCATATATATGGGTGAATAAAACGGTGGAAAAAAGAAAGTATGTTAAATATATAACATATTAAAAATAAATTAAACATCAACTTTGGGACGAAAAGCGTATCGTAAGCTCGTCTGGGCACTGAGCGAACAGCCATATATTATCCACTCGTCCTCCTCATCTCCATATTTTAGAATATACGACATTTTGATATGAATTTAAAATTCATTTTATCAAATGTCTTACGTATAAAGTCCCGGAATGATATGACGAGGCAGTTGTAAATTTAACAATTATTACATATTCTTCATTCGATACTTTTCCCTCACTTTGCACAAGCAACAACATATAATGTTCGATTGAAAGTCCGCAATCACCGCAGAAATTTCTCGTTGATAGAAGTATTTGACAGGTAATAACAATTTGTAATTGGTTTGAGAAATGGGTTGAAAAAGCACTGCTAACGGTGAAACTAAATTGAAAATTAGTCCGTGACCAAGCACGTTTATAAATTTCCAATATTCCGGCAACAGTATACCTATACCTCAGAGGTGATTTCGTTCGTAATAACTTCCTAGAGTCGATAAAGCTATACGCTGTGATATGACGAGACACAGTGGGTAGGTACCCTGCGAGAACTTCTTTAGGTTGAATTTACTACATATTACATAGTAAACTGGTAGATTATACAACATACATATTATACGTATCTTCTCAGTCTCATTTAGAATTATAGTCCCGCTCCGAGCTTAATTTTGCAGCTTTGTACCACGGTGGATTATTAGACAGAAGATTGAAATGAAGCAGAAGTTAGCAGAAGATTCCCAGCAGAAGATAGGCCCTCGCTTTTATTTTCAGCTATTTTAGGTAATTTTCGTGATAATTATGAGAAGCCTAAAGTTTCATCGTTTGCTCACCCTTCGAAAATCTATTTTGATACAATTCAATGACAGTACTTCCACTGGCCGCGTCAAATTCGCGCAAAAAGAAAAGTGCGGGTCTATTTTCTGCTGGGAATCTTCTAACTTCTGTTTCATAAGATTGAATGTCTCAACTGATAGAAATGATCTATACTTAAATAATGAGTATGAAATTTAATTCACACGAACAAACTGTCTAAAAAGCTCCGATTCTCTCACACGCTTCTCGCAACGCGTGATTGTGGCAGATTGTAAGTATACATATAAATAAAACACCAAATACGTGATCAAAGATTGTACAGCATCTGATAGCCTTCCAAGTTACATATCTTTTTGCAAGTATGATTGAGAAATGTCGTGTTTTATTGATCCTATGAAATTTGACGAGGGGTGTTTTGAATCCGGCTGAAGGACATTGACCTGTATAGCAACTCCCATATGGCATATATATATGTGTGGAAAGGTTGCAGTGACAAGAAGACTTTTTCTATACGTAAATCTATTGCCTTGGGGTATTTCTCTTTTTTCTTTTTCTCTATCGATCAATATCTTCGACTGCGGAGGCGTGGTTGGGTGTATAATATTTCTGCAATTCAAAAACCTAGCGAAATTGTTCCTCTGTATTTATGTTTCCTTCTGTCCCGCTGAATATGTAGTAAAACGAGTTGAAGGCATTTTGTGAACTTCAGGTGGCTTGTAGCGCTGCTAATTTCACGGTTAGATAAAGAGAGATATCATTAGCACAAAGTTTAAACATGAAACAAAGTGGTTCTACTTATTGTCAGTAGATGAAGACCATCCACGTTCGTTGTTTCCTTTTGTATAATTTTTCCTGGTCGCTTTCATAAAAAATGCAACAAACTTCTTTTGTAGCTTTATTCTTTTTCATAATGGTACTAAATATTTCACAAACTTTTCGCGCCGATAAGTTGACCATTGAACGACCGTTCACCCCGGCTTTTATTTCACCCTTACTTTTAAAGCTCGATTTTTCCAGACATTCGAAGCTGGTTTTTTCAGCGGTACCACTGTTTCGAGTATCGTTTCGAACGAAGTGCGATTGTCATATTGAGTATGCCACGATTAGACGTTCGTTTGAAAAATCTAAATGATATAATCGATAAACGCGTTGTCAAAATTTCGAAAGTTCTAGATGAAACGAAAAGGGTCGGTTCTTATTCAAATTCCACGTCTATCAGAAAGCGAGAGGAAATTTCGACCAGGTACTTGCCGGAACGCCATTTTCACTTTTGTTCAGTGATTTATTAGGTTTGCTTTACACGGATCGCGCCTTTATGAGCTTTTCGTAATATAAAACAGTTGAATAACGGATGGAGTTAGGATCTTTCAGTAAGTTTTCGACGAGGGTAAAGTCTGACTATTGTCCTTCGCTGTTCAGATGGCATTCCGGGAATTTCAAGTAATGGAGCTTGCATCAATAAATTTGATGGCTCAAAATTAAATCCTTATAAAAGGCGATTTTATGCTCCTCAATAATTTCCAGATTCGATCTTCCATCGACTCGGCATTTCTCAACATTTTTCTGACATGATTTTCAGAATTTTAGAAACGTAGTGCTTACAGATATGAAAATTCAAATTCATTCAGTCTGGCATTGTGAATTTTATAGCCTTTATTCTATTCTGAGTCTTATGAATTACAAAATTACTTTTGATTTTTATAGGGATTCAGTGTTACCTACTGAATTAAAGCCCTGAATTAAAATTCCGATCTCAAGTGAAACCGAGGTAAAAAGTTCGAGATTTCATTTTTTACCCGTAATGCTAAATAATAATCAATTTGTGTAGAAGCTCCTGTACGAGCTCCCGTATGACTTAACAAAGGTATTAAAATTTCGCTCTATATTTAAACAATAGGTAACTTGACTTACTTTATCTTACTTGCGGTGATGTATTAACTTTCTAAAAATTTCAACAACTGTGATCTGCAGTTGTCAATCCTTCGTGTACGTCTTTGGCCAAATTAACGTTACAATATTGCTTTTTCGAAGCCTCTGTGTATTCGAAATTTGTGCTTTTAGCAGAAATGGAAGACTGAGACGTTCGTCTGATCGCTTTACTTTGCAGAAGTTATTAACTCAAGAGGAAAAAAAGAAAAGGAAATTGATATCTATAACGGAAAAGTACGGAGTTGAAAATAACTGTAAAGTAAGTGCTCGTCGTCCAGAAGCTGGTATAAAATACAATTATAAAGTAACCATAATTAAATCAGCTGTCTGCCCCGGTTATATATGAGCGAGTAATATATTGCTATGAATTATTGGCTATAGCAAACGATTGATTTCGATATTCGCTCGCTGTATAAATGTTTCAATTTTTTCAAATAATAATATCCTTATGAATACCAAATTCGTATCGTCGATCATAACTTCGAAAAAGTTGAGTCTTCTGTGCGGAATAATTTTGTTAAAGATATCGTCGAAGTTATTCTTGGCTTCGCAGCCTTCTTTAACTTCAAAAGATAGTTTCGTTATCTTACCGTTGTAAAATCGTAGCTTTCTCTCTGTTCGACACTTACCGTTGTCCTTTTTGATCGCCCTTCTTTTTTCTTGGCCATTGAGAATCAGTCCAAAGATACACTCTTTGTGTTCAGTTTTCGAAATATGCCACTGGCAGAAAAGGCGACATTGATGAATGTGGCGGAACGATCGGAACCCTATAACTTGGTCTTCATCCAGTTGAAAGTATCGGGAATAACTGACTCCTCGATAACAGATGCGTACAATTTATTCCACCTTCTTGGACAACCGAAATAGTATTCAATTTTCTATCAACCCTCTTGTGTTGTAAATCTCGCCAATTCCGCTGCGTTATATAACATAAAATAACATAAAATAACCTGAAATGAATATCGCCTGAGTCTTGGCACTCTGCCTTGTAGGCTTGATACACGACTTTACACGTAACTATTCTCTACTGAAATTCTTTATCCAGGTTCAGACACTTTTCGGTGGGATGGGTCGCCGGGTATAAAAAAGAAGTTGAAAATTACAAGATTTTAGCTCGCTATATACCACCCCGTGTATTCATGATACTGGAAGACAAATAGTTACCCTAAACAAACAGAAAGATAGACTGTTTACTGTATAGTAATTCATAACCGAAGCTCGCTAACCGAAGCAGCAGCTGTTTAGAAACGATTTTCGCAAATCAGTGAAAGATAAAGACAAAGGATTTATTTTTCTTCCCTCGATTTCAATCTCATGCGGCACAATTTGTTCGTGATTATCTAGGGGGGAAAAAAACGTCCGAATGAAAACACACTAAAAAGAGACACTCGGGCGATTTTACGACGAATCCTCTATAAACAGGGATTCAGTGGTCAGCCACTGATCAGAGTTTATCCGGTGGTATCTTGACGGTGGTATAAAGCTACAAAAATCACGTTTTTTGAGATAAAAGCTGCTAAAACAAGTAATGAATAAAAAATGAAATTCCCTTGCGGTTATTTAAACGGGCCAATCGTTATCTGTATTAATTAATCATCTTTTCAAACGATGCGAGTATCGTATAGCGTCTACCGCGGTGCGACACGAACTTTCTAATGAGGATACGGACCAAGTAGATAAATAACTATTCGTGCAGAGAATTGCGCGTTCAATAATATTTCGCTATATAGCAACTCGCAGGGCGCAATGAAATCTGAAATTTAAACATATGTCAGAAAGTTTAGCTGATCATAAAGCTCGAATGCCAGACACGGAACTTTTGGCCACGATTTCCAGCTATTTTACACTGTTTAATTAGTTTTCTTAATTTAAATATATATAATACGTAATAATAAACGTGGAAATTGAAGGGTGTACGTAGATACGGTGCTGCTTCTCCTGGATAAATATTATCTAGCAAAAGCTGATGAGCAAAAATTATAGCACAAAAACTATAGTAGGTACAGCCATATTATGCCTGAACTTTTTCACATTAACTACTGCAGCATTACACTGCGCAAAGTTTAAATTATACTGAACTAGATTTTACTCCGCAAATTCAGCTAACGAATTTCTACGATCTTCTTAACGCTTCCACCGTTTCTACGGCTTATACAAAGTCCACTTTCAGTATTGTTTCAACCCTATTAACACTGAGCAGAGGTCAAACTCTAAGTAATTCTGCAACTTGTACCCACCGATATTATCGGTTATATGGATTCTAACGACAGACTTAAAGCTCGGCTGATGAAAAACAGGCGAGCTGTGATAAAGGAGGAACATACACTCGTAGGTCACCTAGGACCAGTTTGAAATTGGCGAAAATATGCCATCACGTATCTTCAAGCCTGGAGAGTATTTCCCGGCTTAGCCATTGTGGCCGGTCGAAAGTTACGACTAATGCTATAGCCATTGACCGCCTACCTAGCCTCCGGAACTGAACTACTTCCGGGTAACGCCGCTCCTAACAGAACACGGAAAATCACCCTGGTAGTAACGATTTTGTAAACGACTACCTACCACAGGCTTGTAGACGAGTCAAAACTTCCGCTACGAAAGGGAACATGGCATATCGCCGCACATCGGGAATCCACAATGCAATGCCGCGGTTTCAATTTCACGTGCAAGGAATGGTCTACGTACGTACGTACATACGTTACATACCTACACTACGAGTCGTTTCTTAAAGCTACATATTACACTCGGGAAATGTATATCGATATTTATACCTATGGACGCAGAGGAACAGGATTCGAAGAAAGCTACAAGTTCTGGGATAGTAATATACATATAAGTGCTGCATGCATTATATATTTTGAATATTGAGCGAGTCGTATCTCTGCTACTTGGCAACCTAATCGCAACGACGAGAGACCTTATTTGAAGAAAATCAGGCACACATTCATTTATGTCTATTCTCGTATTCGTGTGTGTTTAGTCGATGATATTATCTTTCAATTCTTTCGATATTTTAACTGAAGGGTAGATATCTTCTCGGGGTATACTCGGGATATATAGCCGAACCCTACGAGCTATGGAAAAGGCAATATAGTTCGTATTGGTGAAATGGGAGGCTGCAGACTTCGTTCTTACAAGACGAAAGGACCTCGGCTGCATTTAACGACCCAGCGAGAAAATAGGACGCCAAAGTTTGGTCCTTTTGGCGATTCTGCATGAGGATAGTAGTAGTCGGTCGGGTCGTGCTCGGGTGAAATTACAATTAGGAACAGTCTTTACTGGTGAAATATGTTGGTCGAGAGATGCGGTGATCCCAGAAGCTTTTGGAAACTTGAAAACATTTCAACAGCTGTCCAGCTACGGAACAAAATTATATTACCTCGATGGGGTATAAAATGATGATTTTTGCATACAATAGGTTTCTAGGTTACAGTTATTCTCATCCTCTTGTGGATTTATACCTCGTTATTTCTGAAGTGTCCAACGACGAAGGTGTATTGAAGAATAGTTCAATATTTTCATCCGAATATTGGACGGGTATTTGAAGAAGACTGCAGCTCCCATGTCGGAAAATGTTCTGGCTATAGACTTGACGGTAAATAATACAACAGTAAAACTCCTACGATTATTGTGAGGTCAGCTATCAAGCGAGTAAAAGAAACGAAGCTGCTGCAGGGTAGGAATAAAAGAATATGAGATGAAAAATGAAAATTGTAATTTAGCAAGAGCTGGGGAATAGAAGATTGAATCGAAGATTACTTTCAGTTTACCTCGAACCCACCGCAAATATACGTATGGTAGTATCGCATCTAACGACCCTTACAGTATTTTATAAAAATATTGAGGCGAAACACCCCACGAATTATCAATATATCGGCTGGTTATTGAGAACCGGAGTATTTCCACGGGGAAACGGTACACCTCACTACCTTTTTAAATAAGTTACGTTGCTCTTGCCGGTTCGGGAGATCGAATCAATCATTAATTCAAGGAAGCTAGCCTCACTCCTCGCTTCCGTGTACGTGTATGTATAAACTTCCGCTGCTTTCATCCACTTTTATCCTACCTCACTTTCTTCAGAGCTTTTTGCCGTATATTTTCCACTCATATCGACCGACCGAGCTTCATAGAATTTCACAGCGTTGACTGCACAGCTGCCATTGACGCCTCACTCGATGTATAGGCATCGGACATTGGCCTACCGCCATGATACACAGCTTCGTACTTTACTACCAGACCGTTCGATTCTTTACTCTAAACTATTAATACGCGTATGCATAAATCCGTATTTTTAATGCGTATACAAATATGTATTTCCAACTGAAAATCATACATTTATGAATGCGGATATACATTGGTGTATTTTAAGCATCAATGGGGTGAAATGCTGAGGGAGTGCGCGCTACAACGCCTCGAGGATATCTTGCGGGGGTAAAACGTCGCTGACTTGAAATAACGTGGCGTATACTTTTCAAATAATACAGATCGTGCGTTCCGAAATTGACTGACAGTACTGCAAGTTTGTGTCAGAGAAACATGGAAAACTTGCAGTACTGGCAGTATATTTCGGAATATACCCAGAGGTACAGAATATCTGCGGTACGAATTCCAATCGTAACAGCTTTTCAGTTATAGTTCATTTTCTGTTTCTTTCGATCGGAAATATCGATTTTTACATCGCCCGATCATCCCTTCAAACGTATATAGCAGAGCTTTTCCTATTCTGAAAAGTCGCATTTAATTTTACTTCTTCGTTTAACTTGATCCGATGGACTTAGGATCCGAGTCATTTTACTTTTTATCTCGACGTAGGAATTAGGAAACTAGATTATCCACGGATCTCTGAAAAGCTCGCATGGGTAATCTTTTTAGTGATTCATGCAGGGACTGCTTGTATATATTATATAATATTCTGACATCATTTCTCGATATTTAAATCGCGAAAATGCTTTATCATACGCGATGATCCTCGATTTCAATTCACGACAACGAAAAATACTGATTCTTAGGCAGAGATTCAGTGCGTTCTCATAAAAAGGGGCTAAAGTATCGATATGTATAGAAAGAGATTCACCCTGAAGTAAAGTTCGCAAGAATTTTGGTCATTGTTTTTACGCCTGGGGTATTCCGGAGTAAGGCAATGAAATTGAGAAAAACTAGATCATAGAATGAAATCAGGATAAATAAAGTTATAAAACAAAATGTTATAAAGTATGAATTCTCCCAATGTTATGGAGATTAGCCGACGATCAAAGAATCTAAATTACTCATTAGGGCATCTGATACTTAAGTTCAAGCTCCTGAATTTGTATTGTTTCTTGCACATATATATTATGTGGCGTTGCTAAGCTTAGCTTTCAGTCTAAATATTGTATAATGTTATTATACCTTCGATTTCAGAAGCTGCAAGGCTATTACTACGGGCTTTGACTTTGTCCATGCGTAACTTGCGGGGATTTGGCTTTGTTATCGCAAGAGGAGGGCAAATATTGTTTCCTGCCCGAAAGGCGTGAGTATAAACTATATACATATATGTATTTTAGCAGTATACGCCGTTCGGTTATAACGACTTGGGTCTTCGGCGCTCGTGAAACGCGTATATAGGTAAAATAATTATCTTTAATTCAATCGGTAGAAGCGTTTACACGATACGCACATACCAAAGCTATAACAAGCAGAGTTTTAACTTTAAAACCTGATAAAATGTTAGAAAATTTGATTACCGCAACACCCGCGCCTAAGCGCAAACGTTATTAAAAAATAAACGCTCAGTTTGAAACTTTCGAGTCAAGGTATGCCGTGGGAAAATACGATAATCGATATGCCAGGCATGAGGGTCGTGTGAAAGGCTTGTCTATCTCACTTACTCATCAAATCATACCAAATTGCATTAAAATCGATGTGACCTGGGTGCAGCTGCGAATTGTCCCGCACACATCGAAGTCACTCGCACTTTGACCTACACTTACGAATATCGCGTGGTAATAGCCACGTTTCTAAATTTAGCTAACGAAGTAGGTACAAAATATTTCAAATTCCACGAAATCTGCATAATGCCGAGTCATTTCAGAGGGAATGATAATAATCATAACCATAACCATAATAATTGATCCGTTGCTTCAGGACTAGAAACAACTACGATATAACTAACCAAAGAATTTGGCTATTCTTTTACTTCTTATTATTTTTCTCCTGCTAGTTCCAATTCGTCCGTATATATAGGGGAAATAAAAATGTACAATTTCGGGAAGAATCGAACTCGTTAAATTTTACGTTGCGGGTACACGATTGGATTGTCGTGCCGTAATGTATTATTATTATTTTCCTTTTTTTTTTCTTTTTTTTTCTTGAAATCCGTAGCCTTTAATTCCTACTTCAGTTCCTGTCGTCTCAGTGATAATGAAACGTGGATTTATTTTGCGTTAAAGTTGATAAATAAATAGTAGGTTTAGATTGCTGAATCAACACGGAAAGAATGAGATCTCTAATCTAGTTTCCGGCCGCGTCTGCTTCAAAGTACGTGCAGACAATTTTATCTTGTAAGGCGGGAGCTGTACAGGAAAAAAAAAAAAAGGAAAACTTATCTCTCAAACCTGGCATCGAGCATCACAACGTCTACAAATTACTTTCTATGATATCACGTATTTTTACGATACTGAAATCCGGTTATTCCGCAATAAAATATGTGAGCATGTATCCAGGTACACGTGTAAAAAAATTTAAGTACATACATGTAGCACAAAAATCGCTATAAATAGCAGTTGGACTTGGTGGCCTAGTTTTCATTCTGTTGTACTATGGACTAGTATAGAGTACACCTTCTATGATTCGCACACTAAATTCCATGCGGGATAAAAGAACGCCAAGGAGTAAAAGTTTTCTTTTTTCCTCTAATCTTTTTCTTTTTTGTTTATTCTCTTTTTCTTCCTTGGAGTAATTATTATCCAAATACGAAGAACTGTAATATGTAAAACCTGCAAGCACGAGGTCGTAGCGATTCTAATCGCTGATTCTCGCGGTATATCACCTCGGTTTTGCTCTAACCTCGTCCTAAATAAAGACAATGAATTCAGGAAATTCGTAAACTAGATAAAGCTTTGGCAAGTATGTAAAAAAAAATGAAACCAAACTACATACGTATAAGGTAGTGTCTGATTAGTCTGAAAATTTTTTTTTCGTTCTTTTATTGAGAAAAATTTAACCGAATTTAATTCGGTTCCCGGATCTGGGTTAATGACGTGGCATAAAACACCCTAAATAAAAAAAAATAAAAAGGAAATGAAGCAGCCCCGCCTTGCTTGTTCTCTCCACACAAAGTGAGGGGACTTTTTTTTTTCTTCTTATTTTTCGTCTATTTTTAATACGCTTCTTCCCTTCACCTATAGCCCTTGCTATTTCACGTCACCCGCTCACTTGACTTTGAGATTTTGTTTTTCTCATCTACGTCACATTGACAGTTTGCAATGATATCTGCACGATCAAAGACAACTTGTGTTAATTCCTTACTTTCTTTAACCAAATCGTAGTCAGTGTAAATCCTCTTAGTTTGAATCGATATACATTGGGTATTTATTTTACGATGCTTTCCTTCGGCTTTAACTCTCCAATAAATCAAGCCATTGACATCCTTCGATAGATCTTTAATCTGGCCTTTTTCATTCGCTGGAATTCTTTTTTCTCAATCGCGCGCAAGGCGTACATTCTATAATTCAATTGATTGAAAGGGATGCGAGATTCGATGAATTCTTTCGTGCCTGAAAGGCCAGAATGTAATTGACGTTGATAATAAGCATGAACAAACCTCCACGAATAAAATTACCCTCCAAGGTCAATAAGTTTCCAGTCAAAGCTCTGACCTACTGCATAAGGTAGACGGAACAACCTGCTTTTGAATAGCTTTGATGTATTCACCCCAAGATCAGCTTCTACGAACTGATTAGAATTTCTCCAGCTATGAGAAATGGGGAGATGAATGGGAAAACCATTATACAACGTACATAGACGTACAGTCACTATAAAATTGGTTGGAATTCTAGATCCTATGATCAAAGATGTGACTCGTTGTCAGAGTCAGAATTAGCATTTGAGACAAGTCGCTTCGTTATCGTGAACTCATTGCCAGCCAACATACAAGATATCTGATTGATATTTTCTCCAAGTCCTTGTAACGTTATCTTCAATACAGGTTTATACGTAAGATAACAATTTGACTTAGAAAGCATTTGAGAACGGGATGAAAGATACTTGAAGCGAGAGTTCGACAAAGGAATCTCAAATTCCATTCAAGATTTTCTTGCTTCTGGAGAGTATTTTGTCGACGAAAGGACTATTTCCGGTAGCTGGTAGGTGGGATTCTGCTGACGTAATCGCAGACTAAATCCTTGATTTCATGATTCTTCTACGTCCTTCCTTTCGCAAGGACGAATCTCCGAATCTTCTGTTAAAAGCTACAGCTTCCATGACCCGCTGCCGAACTTGACATTTATTTCTAGAACTACGAAAAAAGTCGCAGAATGTACGTTGACGGGGTCGAGAGAGAAGAACTGACACCCTGGCACGTTACACATTCGAAATATTTCACTGTAGTGACTCGGACTTATTTCGCGTGACGCGTGTTGCGTATAGGTATTCTCAATTTGAACATCTTTGGCACGGAGAATGACAGCGTCAAACACTTTGGAGAAAAATATCAAAGTTCTTTTGCATAGACAACCGAGTATAACTTTTATACGTACAGATCATCGTTACTTGGAACGTATTCATACAGCTAAACTAACGCTAAAAAAAGCTAAAGTATCGCAATAGTGGGGATCATGGTTATAGTCGTTTAAAACAAAGACGGGTAAAGAAAGTAGTGTGCTAAGCACCCCGACAGATGTGACACTCCGTCCTGTCGTCCCATTTTATGTTGCTGATTCGGGATGCTATTTGAGAATGATGGCGCAGGGTGGGTGGTCTTGGGGCTTTTTCCAGTCGGATGAGAATGAAGGAGGGTAAAGGAGGCAAGAAGGACTTGGAAACGGAGAAACGACGGAGGGATGACGGAGTCGAAAAGGGCTTCAAGGAACGTAACGCATACATATCCATTTATATAATATACATACACACACTCAGAAAGGCATCATTGTTCAGTCTTTGATGTCGGAACCAGATATCGGCGGTTATTTGCCCGTGATACCTTTTGATACTAGATTGATGTCGCAAGCTGTTGCGTCAACGTTATTCCCAAGGCTTGAGCTTACAACTATAATGTGTAAAATGCAATTCTCGATACACACGGCGTTGGAATTTTATAAACGTCCAGTCTCAATCGCTTTGCGAATTTTATGCTCGTATTATTCCTCGCCATTCACAGTCCGAGGAAATTGTACCTACACCCTAAATACTGTACGGCTTTGATCATCCTAGATTTCAATCTAATGACTATACGCTCTCAAATACCAATATCGCGTGGTTATAGAATATCTATCAAAGTGAAGTTATTGGTTACCGAATCAATAGCTATCCCCTGTCGTGAAATCTCGTATTAATAACTGCAGGCGTTTTAGAGTTCAAGGTAAAGCAAAAACGTTAAATGTAATGGGTACGAAAATCGGATCACAGTTGTTATTTGCTCTCGTGACGCCCGTCGACAATGGCCTGACGTATATCGCACGTAGGCTTGAACGTTGTCCTCGAGTTTGAAATTTCTACGAGATTAAAGTCTTCGAATGTCTATACGAAATCGAAATATATTTCGTTTCGGAACGGATATATATATATGTATCGTACAAAGCTGTTCCCAGTTTCAAAGAATCGTTCTTGGCACATGCAGAAAAGACGAGTACATACAAAGCCGAAACACTTCGCTGCGTTTTGTATTGAAAGTCCTGAACTTGCTCTTTCTCCGAACGCCAACGTATGGAAAGTTGGGTATTGATAGCTAACTCAAAATCGGAGATTTACAGATTCCTGATCGGCGACGTATCAATCCAAGGAGATAGATTTAGCTCGATTCACCAGCTTTGCCAAAACGGCGCGAGGTACTTCGGAATAATATTTTAGCTAAACTGAAAGACGATCAGTCTTCTTATCTGGCGTTGGCAGCATCTACTAGTCGTTATTTTTCATTCATATAATACTCTTCTATTTGTGAGAATTACGCGGACCAGTAACTACGAAATTCTCAAAAAGTTACGTCGCATTTTATCCGACCTGTTGTCACGAATGAAGACGGGATGCTTTGTGAATTGGCTGAATTGTTTTTGATCGTAAATTTTTCAATCGATTCTATGACACCCGGGTAAAATTGGGCGGAAATAAAAACGCCGCAGATATAAGAGCCGTGAAATTTTCACCGGTGTCACTATTATTCGACATTCATCACGCGCGTTCGTTCCTTTCACACGGAAAAATTTCAGCCTCGTAAATTCCTGAGAAATAGTGACATTAAAAATGAAAGATTACTGTAGACTGAGCTCGAATTAGGTCAGGTGAGATATCTCAGCATGCAAGATTAATCTGACTAATTAAAAATTTACCACGGGATATCATTAGGATTAAAAAAGAAAAATCTGACAACCGTGGGTCGACGTCCCTGTCTCTAGAGAAATCGTCTTAGCCTACTACGGATATACCCTTCGTAAACCCAATTTCATTCGTTAAAAGTTACTCCCAAATCGAACCCAACTCGTACCGGTATAGTTGGCTCAAGATAGCCCGCTCTCTCTTTACCTCATTGCAAAACTTGCCCAGACTTTGTACAAGGAAGACGATTTTAATCGTTCTTCACCTTTGTTCTAGCGACTAGTCGCTAGCAGTTGCAACGAAGAAAAGCTATACGAGAGAAATAGAGAACCACGTCTGCCTATATTGATTTGTATGTTCATCGCAGACTGCATGCACTATACAATACTTCCCGAGAGTTTCGTACAGAGTTATTATTAGACAGCATACATGATAGTTCAGAACGTTTGAAAGGGGATTGTTCGCGTTCTCGTTATATATCTCACGGTCTTTTTGATCAAAACCAGTTTGCTGAACGGAGAATATCTTCCGAATTGATGTATCCTTAGAGTATGGACACAGCTGGAGGAATAGCGGTTCAGATACTTACCTACTTGAAATTAACAATGTTGAAACACTTCAATATCACAGAAATGCATAGCGAAGTTAACTTGCTTTTCCTTAGGGGGTCCTTTCACATTTTGCTACAGAATACCTACTCTGCCTGACTTTTGTTTGCTTTAACAACGCTAAGATCTTGAATACACTAGCATCCATCTTACGGAGTGAGGATTCTCCTTGAGATGATGACACTCTGTATCCCTAGATCCATTCTTTTTCGTGGATAATAAGGACTGTATCTTCACTGTTGAGAAGAACGTGCCGAGATCTTTTGTGCCCTGTTGATCCTGGGTATTTCGGAGAAGCTTGTCCCGAAACTTTTTCGTTCCCAATTTCATTCATTCGGTCAGAGTGTTAACGACGACGAACCAGGGTCAGGATCATCCTAACAATAAGAGAAATAGTCTCGTAGAGTTGTACTTGTTAGCCTTGCCTTCACATCGTCACTTTCATCTAATTCTAGCATCAGATAATCCGACGCTTTTCCAAAAATCAAATTCCACTCACGCAGACCTCGGAGAAAATAAAGAATTCAACTCTCCGGAAGTCAAGGTCTAAATGTTTTACAACTAGAACAGTAAAGTGACAATTTACTCGGAAATGGTTCTCCAATTGTTTTTCAAGGGACGTATTCACAGTTCGGTTGTGTTACGTGCTCCGAAAGAGTGATGTATTGAAATGTGCAGTGCAGAATTGCGCGATTCTTCATTTGGTTAGATAGAAGTGAAACGGATGGATCCGCACGTATTCGTTTATTTCTCTTTGGAAAACCGAAGTAACTTTACCGATTTATATATCTCGGTTTAGAGTTTTCCCCGATGCTTTTCTCATTTTTATTTTTATTGCTCTCTACGGAGAGCCTTCGATTTATCCGTTACAGCTGCTGCACTAAAGAACGACGTATATCACACCGCGTCGTTTTTACCCCTAGCTTTTGATACTAATTAGCAGTTCGTTTCCAAATATTTCCAAATATCGCCAAGGTATATCGCGAAACGCCGTTGCTTTTACTCTTGACGCTCCCTTCACAAAAACGGGAATACGTTTCTCCGTATTTTATCCATTAATTTCACAGCCTAAACTTGTCGGAAAAAAAAAAAAACGATTTAATTCTTTATCGTAGACCAGCTACACGGGGGCGAAGATAATCGATATGTAAATGAAAAAGCGGTACTTACGTTCGTGCTATGCACGAAAGTAATTCTATGCAACCATCTCAGCGACTCGTCGCTTACAGTTTAGTGAGTCTTTAACTTAATACTCGAGATAATCCAACGTCTCTCATATATTGTCTGCGTTATAGGTATATACAGGTTATAATATAATGCTGTAATTCTATTAGAGGCAACGTTGCATCTTCGAGATACGTTGAGACGTTTTTCATACTGAGGCAAAAGCTCTTCTGATATGCAGCTTTGAGTTGTAGATCGTTATTTCAAGAGTATGCAATATTTAACCATATCATGTCTCGCAATCAGGTAGCCGCAATTTCATACTGGAACACTCTTGGTGTCTTAGGATTTGCGGATTTAAAAATAACCTCAAGAGCAGGGTTCAGTTCTCATCAATATAACTCTCTTTCGAGATTAAAAAGTCCGCGCTTTGCTTCTCGAGGGTACAACAATATTCGATGTTCGAGACCATTCTACGTCTTCGTTAAGACGGTGAAATTATTTTGTTTTCCGAGAGGTATTTCCCTAAACCCACGAAAATAATAATTCCTTCCAATTAGCGTCTTGCTAAAATCTTATAAGCCGGATAATTGCCGTTCTTTTTAGCCTTTTAGAATTATCTGTTAGAATTGGCGAGAAGAAATTAATTCACACTGCGATACGATTTACACGGAACGTTACCTCTGCAGTATCTTAACTTTATCTTAACAGGTTCCACTTCACGGTGAACTACTATATATAAGAAAACTGTTACAAGATGCCACCGGCGTGTACATACATACATACATTGCAATCTACCTTCTGCAGTATTCAGAGTTTACTTTAGTGCAAATACTTCCAAGTCTGCGCTTTTCTTACGAAGGATAAGGATTGCAGTAGGGGTTTTGAAAAGAAATATTCTACTCTCGTGTAAATAGCCGATTGACGTGAATATAACATGATGTAGAAAGTATTACCTTATATAATGACAATATGATGTGGATATGATGAAAAATATGTTTGAATAAAAATTCTACGGGCATAATAAATGCTAAACAATGCTCTGTGTATTCATGAGATGTGGATTTTCAACCACTTCTTTCTTGACGGAATTTGTTTTCAATGAATTCTGTGATGTTTTCTTATACGCTGTGAAAACGTGTATATTACAGTCTGAGATTTCAAATTTAATTCTCAATTCTATCATCTTTTTTCTTGGATACAAAATACTCATTTGTCTGTTTTTTTTTTTTTTTGGAGTAAAAGGAATACTAATGTGAACAGGAAATGTGGGTGGAATTCTAGCGACCAATTTTTCTTCCAACGTAGTGTGCTAATTGAAAATTTTTGTCGAATATATTTTCTACTCTTATCGTTAGATGCATACAGAAATTAATTTAAATTTATACTCTCGTCATTCCGAAGTAATGAAATGCATAAATTTCCTCACGAGGGATGCTGACCCAGAAGCCTTAAATTTGAGTCTGAAACAATGAGAATTACCAACCCACCAGCGGTCGTGTGGTACCCTTCAGGGTTTGAATTATTTCGCACCTATTATTATGCAAATAAATATATTCCTCGTAATCCAAGGATAACTGGGATGCTGTTTTACGATAGCACCTAGTAAAACACGAGTTTAACCTATGGGAAAATCTTTTATATTCTTTATCGCCTCTTTAATGGACCCTTGTACAGCGACGTAAAATCTTTCGTGCTATCCCCACTGTACTAATGGCTACTAAAAAGTGCTACCGCAGGGTCGAACCATTAGTACACTGAATGTACATGCGGTAATTATCTTCACAGCCAAGTTGTGTAATTAGAATAATTATGGATATATTTTGATCACCCCTTAATTCGTAAAAACAAAAAAAATTTATTGATCGTTTTTCCGAGTGGTTTTAATCTTGACCGTATAAGTCCGCGTATCCGTTGATGGCTTCATCTTTTTGTTCCCTTTCTTGCCACAAATGAAACACTTATTTGACATCTCTAGGTCTGGTTTCTTACAAAGGGGTGAATTATTGACTGACCGCAATGGGGGCACTCGGATCCCGTAACGGACCTTGGGATAGGAAAAGAATAAATTGGCGCGATGAAGAGTTCGTTCGTATAACCTACACGCGTAGGAAATGTCTCAAGTATTCTTATTTTATCTCAAGGGTTAAACGTCGATAGATAATATACGTGATATGTGTCTTGATCGCACATACGGTAAGGTACCCGACGATCGACGATTGAACTTTCGCAACGATATAGGCACCCGCAGTTCGTTCGTTGGATCAAGTTAGTTCGGCAGTGTCTAATCAGATGAGAAAAGCATTAGGAAATTACGTATCCACTTAGAGCCAATCGCAGTATAATCCATTAGTTGAAGGCTTACTTAAGTGCCACTAATTGTGTCTACGAAACTTGAGTTTAATTACCAAATTAATATTACAAGCACCCTGCACACGTGTCTATAATATCATGTGTGGGTTCATAAATACCGAGGTAGCGAATTACGGGTTAATGTTATCTGTAGTTCGTATCAGGCTCCCGTTCTTTCGTTATTTGAAAAGGTTGGCTTATTTTTTCTTGCTATTGTTATTTGAGTTCACCAGACCCCTTTTCCGGCTAGCCTCGCCCTAGTAGAGGTTCGATTGGTTTTTTACGCCCCGGGTATTTTCCTGGTAGATAATCCTGGAAATGAAATGTATGGAAACTGTATATTACGCATGGTTTGTGTTTTTAGTACCCCTCATGTATTTACATTGGATTCTGTGTGCTCGTGGAATTTAATTGTCACCCCGTGGTGTATTTGAATTACTTTTACATGATCCTATAGTCCGACTCGCTTTTGTCTCTCCGTCGTTTCTACACTCAAATTAGTTTCATTAATTGATTATTAGATTCACGGGTGTCAGTCAAGTAGAACAATTACTAAACTGAGCCGTTTATAATTGATTTAAGCGCCAGAGTATTTCCGAGGGATTTCATTATCGACTCTTTTACCATTAATGGCCTAAACTCATCATCGACCCCGAAAACTTCCCCTTCCTCATTCATTTTCCCCCTTAGATATCCTAAGCAAATATTTTCTCACCGAGTCCCAAGCAGTAAACAGGATGAAATTGTTATTTCCTTATGCTTTTACAATTTAATACTAAAATTAATTACAATTGCTAATTGCAATGATAAATATGCCTTTCCGATTCACTGACGTGAAAGTTTTCCGATAATACCTATACGGCCGTGAATCTTATTTCACCCCTTAGTTTCAAGATATCGAAGTACCTCCAGATATAATTTGCACAAAATTATCATTCACACATTCATGGGCACGTGTAGTTAGTTTCGTTATACTTATTTCGCTTATCCTATAGAATCTGATTCCAAGATATGGTATGAGTGACGTTGAATATTTATTACTTATACTTGGAGAATTAATTTCCCGTTTGTTTTTAGATCAATGTGAATCCGTGACTCGGAGCACGCAGGTTTTCGCGAAATTATGAAACAAACGAAATACTTTCTCGTAATCGACGGATTCCTCAAATTCTCAACTTCGAAATCTATTCTCTATTAACAATTGGTCTATTTCCATAATTTTCAATGACTTTATTTGTACAGAACGGTAATTGGGATGGAATGATCCCAAAGACTTACAAGAAATAATTACAAAATCCTTCTCGCTTACCACTGACTCTGCAAGGGGTTAAAGAAAAATAAAATGAAAAAATACCAACCACCGGAGTTTGATCGAATATAATTGAGGCGGAGGTATTCGGCGCGAATTCGAAGTGTCGTGCTGCCGTCGGAGGGTGAATTTCGCCCGAGCTTGTCGGTCGCGTATTTTATTTGAACTTTCGATAGGCCTCAATTTATCGGCAGCTGTGAACGTATAATGGGCTTGAAGTCTGTGATTATCGGCGTGGAGCGAATTTCGTTTGTAGATATTGATGATTATTATTTTCAAGGACTAAATAATATAGACAAAACTTATCAGGCGAGATAAGATTACTTCTTATTCTAGGACTGGCAGGTTTTATTCGCGAATCTTTTATTATCTTGTAAAATTGATAAATTTATGGATTTCCAACGATCGAACGTATATTATTTTAGGATATAGTTATACCCTAGAGGTGTGTATATACCTCGAGGCAATTACGTTACTTATGCAAATGATTTGTACCACGGGGAAACAGATCGCGTCCATTTCATCTACAGACGCGACGGTCTAAAAGCTTCCTGAATTAAAAGGCTCTTTCAAAGAGATATTTTTTTTTTGTTGATTTGCGTCTTATTTGATTTTATTTTATTTTTATTCCTTCATTTTATTCCCTTCTTGTGTTTCACGGGCAAGATGCCAGAAAGTACTCCGACTTAGCCGGGGCTCAGATAAATAGTAAAGCTAAGAATTTAGAAGCTGGATGAAAAGCGAGGGTCACGTAAACGCCAGTGAGTAAATCACTCTCAGCCTTGATCGTCCTGGTTGATAAACTTTCAGTCTTACTTTATAATTAATTTCGTGAGATGTGCAGAGGAGACAGGGCTCAAGCTTCTTCCTAGGGCTATATAAAGCGGTATTCAAGACACAAATTCAACATTCAAGACTTAAG
This sequence comes from Rhogogaster chlorosoma, assembly GCA_944452935.1. Lineage (NCBI taxonomy): Eukaryota > Metazoa > Arthropoda > Insecta > Hymenoptera > Tenthredinidae > Rhogogaster > Rhogogaster chlorosoma. Next base: position 14,199,938 of record OX101799.1, on the reverse strand, counting down.
GTACCCACTTCTGCACAGGCATAGCATTCGAGTACTTCCCGATCTTCTGTTTCAGCAGTAACTTTGTCTTAGGCCAAAACTTCCTAGCGAAACAAATAATTAGAAACAAGTTTTACCCCCGGCATTAAAGTTCATTGTATAAATGATTTGACATCAAGAATATTCCCTTTTTCATCATGTAACAAGTTCACGGAATACGAAATTATTCCCGTAGGTAGGTGTATCAGTTTGGATAATTCAAATCCCTGTTCATTCGCTATTCGTCATACTCTTCAAAATTTCATCTCTAATTCATAATTCAGCTTCACACTTGGCCAATAGAGCCTGATAATTTTTTTTTTTTCTTTATATAGCAGATAGCTACTAGGTATAATCGATCATTAATACTTATCTCACAATAAGGGAGAATCCCCCGAGACTGAGCCTCGTCATTTGTCTATCCCAAATCCAACACTTCAACCACAGCCTTAAATCCATCTCCTATAATCGATGCTGTGCGTCTTTGAACCGTCCTAATTCATCCTCTACCGAACCTTAGTTAGATTCTATTATAGCCGGCTGTATTCTTGCCATGTTTTGGGGGTCTGCTGATCAGCTTGTATACGCGAAGAACCTTTTTATTGGGCAAATTGTCTCAGATATTTGGAATTTTTTCTAATAAGCTCGTGGTCGCATACCGAGGTGATGCCATTGTCCCGCGGCCTAGTACAAAATCACAGGAAGAATTTATACAAAGATTGACGGAATAGAAATTCGTGGCACGCGCAATAAGTTACATGTTTGGTATTCAGGGAGAATATGGGGTTGGAATTTTAGTGATTTTTTCTTTTCTTCCGTTTTTCCCACTTTCTTTATTTCGGGGTGATGGGTGACGGGTACCCATTCGACCACAACCTGCGATTGTAATTATCGATGGCTAATCATTCGTATTCAATCTACACATACATGCTCGGTCAAAATCGGCGACTGTGGTGTTTTGCATTCAATTAACAGTGAACAAACTTCGTTACACCAAATCAATCTATAGGTAATAATTGCCAAACACGATAGTGATTTCAATGAATAACAAATAATCACAATAATCATCACGCTGTACTCTGTGATTGAGCTGAAATCTCGCGATATACACGTATTTGTATGTACCTACGTTATGGTATGGAAATGAGTAGTTCTGTTGACACGAATTCCAATTGAATTCTGTAAAGCTTTTCAATGACAGACTAGATCGAGATATCGTATTGTTTCTTGTAGCAGATAAGCTAGAGATGCTTTCATAGAGTATAGATATAATATCGTTTGAATAAATGGGTCTGAAATTTTGCATGGGTAAAAACTCGGAGATAACTGTCAAACAAGCTCACTGACATGACGTGTGTCTTGTTGGATTACGCTATCAAAGAAACGAAGCGTAAAATGAAAAATTGAAGAAAAAAATCAGTCCAGTTTTTCCTAAGCTCAGTCGACTTGACTGGTATTTTAATGCCGGTTGAAAACAATGAAATCCAAGATTTGGGCAGGGATTAGAAAGGCTTTCACAAAGAGCGGAAAACTTACTTAGTTAAAAATCTTGACGGAGCGTGTAGCTTAAACTTTGTTAAAGTTAGTACACGAATTTCTAATTGTGTTTTTGCACATTTCTTTCCACGACCGTGATATCAGGGACTGAAAAAACATTTGCAATTTACGAGAGACAAATTTTGCAATCATCTAATGTAAACCTTGTGCTTATGCAATGCCATCGCTTTAATCCAGTGTCACTGGCTTACAGTTACGGTGCAGTGCGTTGCTTAGAGCTTCGTACGTCTCGCCGACGCTCTGCGAAAACACTCGTCGCTATTTTAAGTGAAATTTCGAATGAACTGGCTACGACAAGAGAAATGCATCAGCGAAAGTGTGCCAGTAAAATATTCGTCTTTGTGCATTCTCGTCGGTTGTAATCCACCAGTGGATTTGAGGATCTTTCTGTGATTGAACTGGATTAAACCTTAGTTGAGTTATTCAATCGGTTGTTTCTGTATCGTCCAGTAGAAATGACGATGAGTGAATCATTATTTTCTTCTCCAAGACATCAAAAAAAATTTTCTGGATAATCATGCGCCGGACGAAGTGCAGATATCAAGAACCGAATATTCTGACAGGTCACAGGAGATTATTTTGCTCCGGGATTTGATTAAGAAGAGAATGAATCAGTCATCCAGAATCAAAATCACGTCGATTTATAATTTTTATATTACATTCTGTCAGAATGAGTGGAATCGTATTAGAACGTTTCTCCATGGTATTTGATTGAAAAGTTCTAATCGACGGCCGAACTTAATTATTCATTGTCAAATGGCACTCGTTGAGCGAGAGATTATTAATTTTTCAACGCTTTTTTGAATCTTGCGTAATATCAAAGGCTTTAAACAACGAAAAACCTCAACTTCTCAAGCTGGTTATTATATGCGGTAGATTTGCATATTCGTTACACCTGCGTGTGTTACGTGCACTCGGGTGTGTATACCTATGTCAAGATAGTGTACGATAAGCACGTAAAGCGAAAAGCTTAAATTTACATACCTAAATGGTGATTAAGTTGACATGGCAGGTTAGCAAAGTTGGAAGAAGAAAAATCTAGCAAAATTCATTAACAACGATGTTTTAATTAATTATCCAATTATCTTTATACCTGTTAATCAAAGTTTTACTAATTTACACAGCTCTACCGGATTAGATAGAAATTTTAATTAGTTTAATAATTAATTCCTTTGGATGCAACGGTCAAATACCTTCACTCGTTGTAATCCAACCGAACAAAAGTTTGTTTCTAAACAAAAAATAAAAAAATGCATATGAATACGATCCCTGTCGCTTAATTTGAGCGGAATTAATCAACGTAGGATAGGCGAAAAGTAGCCCTTCAGTACTTCTACTCCGATATCTCGTCAATCAGAATGGGGGTCGTTCTTTCAAATTGAAATTTCAACGCCTATGTTCCCTCTCACGGTAGATTGACTTTCGGAAAGTTGAGACAAGACAAGTTACGGTAATCAGAAACGATTGACATAATTTTTCACTCATAGCTCGGCAGTTGGATTATAGATATGTGTGGATATAAGTCACTTAACAGACCTGTGATAAGAGTGAAATGATTATCTCCCACTAATCAGAGGCCGCAGTCTTCTTTGAATAATGTTTAAATAAATTTCACTGACAATGAGTTTTATCACTTTTCGAAAAAGCTTTTGGAGCAGAGAATCATTTTGAAAAATGTCCAATCAACTCAGCTCCAGGTGTCCTCGTGTCAAATGCCCAGAGACTTACCTCGGACACGTGTTCGCACGCCCGCACTGTTTCCTCGACTGAACTTTCAGCCGAAAGCTTCTAGATTTCTAAGCGCACGCGCCGCCTGTTCAGCCTATTCCCTGCTATTCCCTCGCTTGGTCCTATCGCACTTAAATATTCGTTGGCAGGTATTTCCGTGAACACGAGCTGCCGAACTAGGCTACGTTAAGCCAGGTTAAGAACATCGTGTAGGTGATGTATATTCCGCGTGTAGCAAAGGGTTCTACTAGCGCGCGGTAACTGGGAATAATAATACGTGGCCAACGACGCGGCCTTTTACGAATTCGCGAATTACGTGCCAGGTATAATATCCAAGTGGATTTCGAGCCGATCCTCGAGGCGTTGTACGATACGCGATAAAGTTTCTGTCTATCGAACTTTTTTTTTTCCTCAGTTCATTTACGTAGCCTGCAATGATTGCGAAAACATGCCAGATGATCGTTCCAAAATTTATACAATTTTTAAACAGAATTATTGCGATTATTAACGAAATGACGAGCGAAATGATCTTCTCGCAATAGAGACATGTGAACTTTAATAAAACAGGGATGAATATCCAGAATTAGTTTGTCATGAAATTACCTTCACTTTCTCCGCCTATACAGAGTCTGGAAATGAATTGTTGAAAATTATCTAATCCTCGGGAAATGTTTTACTCTCGAAAGGGTTACTGCGAGGTGTTCATCCGGCACCCCCAACATATCGATGTTACATTGAACTTTTTATACAGAACAGTTGGCCACTTTTTTCAATAGCTCGAACTTTTCCTCGGTCGTTTTCCGTACCTACCTGCACCGCACGACTATAAGAGCCAAACCGTGTTTGAAGTAAGTTAGAAGGAACTTGCACAATATTAGTGGCTTGCAATTACGCTTTAATTGCACGAAATGTAGATACATATAACTAGTGAAAACTTGGAACAATCCAAGTCATACAACTTGAACCGTGCAGAGTGACGAATTATCCCGACTTGAAAAGAATTTTATTTAAAAATAATTTCAGACATGTGAAGTAATTACATTCTTCCTAAAAATTAATTGCACAAAATTATACAACGAGTGCTGGAGGCGCTTAAGTGACGAAAGAAGTTTGAAGGATTCTAACGCTGAATAATTAAGTCGCCGCCTTTTTTTCAATGGTAAAAATATTTTCCATCCACAAATCAATGGATTGAGTCTTCAACTTATAACGATCAATTTTCAAGTTCTTCAGGCATCTAATTTTCGCAAACATACCTAAATACCAGACCAGGACTCGGCGACAATATTTCACATGTATCGTGTCAATCCAATTCACAAAAAATGTAAGGTTCAACGACGACGACCCACGAAATGTATCCTTCCATCACCCAATACCATTCCAATGGTATAAATGCCGTTGATCATTACCTCCCGCATTTTCTGCGATCTGCAAGCTATATACTCTTGCAATAAATCGCACTGTATCGAGTAGAGATTAGTCTCTCCGTGTACGCATGCGGCCCACCAGATACTGGCAGTGGGTTATGCTAATTAATGTAGAGAGTAGGTCCAATTTGGTGTATATTGGCGATCGAAGGAATGCCGTAGGGCGGCGTAAGGCAGACGATGCGGTGGGAAGGTAAAGGAGTTATAGAGAAAGGGAGAGAATTCAAGGGATTGCTTTACTGTAAGGGTTTGTTATGATTGTGGGACTATAGAGGGTGCAGATATGGTTGGTTTGACGAGGTACACGGGCTATTCGATGGCTGATGGGTTTACACAAGCTGGTGTCGTTGTTTGATAGAATTTTGGGGCTTAGACTGGATTATCGAGCTCAGTGTAAATTCTGCATGACATATATCTGCGGATTTGACCGTTCCAAGTTTACTAGTCCGTTTGACCTGGCTCGTTCTCACGATCAGGCGTGAGGCAGGGCCAGACAAGCTTTGTGAACGTTAGTTCTGAAGGGTCATGTAGATGGAGACTTGAATTTTTTGACAGGCCGGTAATTAGCGAAGAAACTGAATAGCCGGGCGTTTTTCTTGTGAAATCTTCCAGAAAGAAGACTAAATGCTTCAGGTGGATTTAGGAGTGTTTCGTGCCTCGGGGTAGTTAAGTAGGCTCAAAGAGAATGAGTATGTGCTCCCAAATACTGAACCATGAAATGGGTTCTCTCCGCCACTAATTTAGCGTTATAAAAACGCGATTATACCAGTTCCTGGTTAAACCAGGAGTACGAATTATTCTGGAAATTGTAAACCCGTAGATTAATCATCGCTTTTACGCACATCGATAACAGCCTTCTGTTTCGTACTGCGCATTCATAAATCTGGTTAAATCAACGTTATTTAAGCTATGAAAATATATTTTCATAAGTATCGCGATGCGAATTGATATCGGTTATCTGGTACAGTGCACGATTCGCTCTGCAAATCCTTCACGTACGTTCTACCTCAAATGCTTGAGAATATCTGAAGCTTGCAATATGACTGCCGTATTTTAGATAGCATTTTAACAGCAACGTGTATCAGCTGTCTCATCGTTCATTCCTATTCACTTTCGAAGCAATATTGACGTTGATAGATTGATCAGATAGAATTCTGGGTATTTGCTACCCTCGGTCTTTTCCACCTTGCGGCAAGTGTGCCGCCAGATCGAAATATCATTTGCAATTTCATTCGGTCTAATTAACACGGCTGTTTGAGCGGGTCCATTGAATTCTAACGTTTCGACACATATCTGTTCACTCCACTCGAATGACGGACGTATATTTAATTAATGTATTCTGTCGCGTCTAATATTCCGTCGAAAATGCAGCTCTAGATAATTTCCTTCATCTCATGATCAATGAGGCTTGTGTCCTTTCATGGAAATATGTGACATAGCATGGTAAAGATATTGCGACACTGCAAGACGTCATCATTATCTTGATATTTCACTGCCTCTTATTGGGGCAATGATCGATCAATATCACGCCATAGCTGCCCGAGCAAGTTTTGTTTTTCCCCCAATGCTGAAACTGTGTTCACTACCCCACAATAAGTGCAGGTTATTACAGGCAATATAAGAGCCACGAATTTTCCGATCGATTTTCAATCGTCGCGGAGGGCGAATTGAACTCGACGAAATTGATTCCTCCTCCTGTCAATGTGTACGTCAATAAATTTCCCAATCAGACAAACCTACGGGGAAAAGGCCAGGGCTAAGATAAAAATGAGGACGAAAATACGCAGCGAATTGGCCAGCAAAAAAAGGGCGATAGATTTATAAATTGAATGTGTTGAATTTTCATTTTGATTTATATATCAGAAACGCCAAATGCACGTATATGCCATGACGATTTTCACCCAGTAATGCTAAGGCATAGTTCTCAACTATTTTCATGAAAATTACTCTGCTTGGACGCGGTGAAGGTTTTTTGGAGTCTCTACCTCCCTGCGGTTATGTGTTCCTATGGGTATGCATATTTATCTCATTTATTCAAGGTATATAGGTATGATATATGTGTATTTACATAGATTGTTACAACATGGACTCTTATATTTCTAAAACATGGTTACTTAAAAAGTTTGAAAATTATCGACTCGCGATTTTTATATCCACACTAGGTACATGCACAGCTTTAAAAAATAGACTTAACTCTTAAAATCACTCTTAGATACACCCCGTTACCATCTTTATACATTATTTACCGAGCAATCGATGCTGTATTTATTATCGATTCAGTCTTACCTAGCTCGTTTATTCGATACGAATACTAGCTTCAATAGATTAACAACTGGAGCCTCCAATGTCAGGCTGATGCAAAAAGAAAGAAGATACGATGCCACAAGGTTGCCAAAGTAAACGATCAACTGAAATAATAAATCATACAGAATTAGAGACGAGGTGTTCAGTCATCATTCCTGGAAACAGGAATTCTCATGGAAGAGTAAAAAATGACTACGCTCATATCTCATTGTTTAACCTGTTCAACTCTGACGTTGGATATGCTAATTTCAAAAATTCGGTTGAAATGTTACCTGGTAAATATATTTCCTACTCATTCATCTTGGCTGCGAAAAAATGTCGATAATTACCTTCGAAACCTTAGTAAATTTGATGGAAAATAATTTGGAAATTTTTTAATATTCCTAAAAGAGGCTTTTTATATAACCACCCTAATGTAAGTACAAGTATCCATGTATACCTGAAAGCTAATGAAGTTACAACTTTACGCGTATACATAGGTATAAAGCTACAGGACCTTGGTTCTTATGGCATGCTGAGGTTTCGGTCTTCTTGTAGCGAGGGTAATGTATCAAGTGACCTTACGTTAATAGCAGAATGTGATTTGCCAGAAAAAGAAAGAAAAAAAAATGGTATGAAAATTGCATTAGCGAAATAGGATGTTAATGTACCAAAAAAGATCTCGCGAGGCTGTAAATTTATTTAAGAAATTCTTAGGCCTTCCATTATTATACACTGAGGAAATTCACTGAGAGCAATATTTATTGCACTACGTCAACCCGAACAACTGATTTCTGTATTGGAAGCTCAGTTTAATAAGTCATAATAAATATTTCTGAAAATTTTCATCTGTGAATATCTCTGGCAATAATTGTCAGACTTACCACAATACCGTTGTGCAAATGCAACGGACCGTCCATCTGCACCGTGGTAATCATCATGATTACAGGATGCACGAGGTAAGCGCAATAAGTAAGTCTTGAGAGGGGATACATGAGTCTTAGCGACAGTAAACCGTCGACGATACAAGCAGATCCTGTACAGCATTGTACGACGATGAATGCTATGGCTACTGACCATGCTGTGTGCCCCAAGGAAGCGTAGACCGAACTTAATGTTACTGTGATACTGTCTGGATAAAGACCATAGACAACTGAGAGCATGATGAACGCTGACAAAATCCATCCAATTACTTTTACGTACTGATGAGATGAAAGAGGTGAAAAAAATTAATGTACATTGAATCATTACTCATGTGTTAAGATTCAGGTATATCCTGACTTCACTTACGAGAGGTGTGCGAATTATGCAGTTGGTTTTGAACAAATAGTATCCGGTGATGGTGCCGATCAGATAGGGCCCCGCTCTGAGCCATGGTTTGTCGTAGAGTTCGTCAAACAAGGCGAACGGTTCCTGAATTCTGATTAGGGGAATGGAATAAAATTAGTCAACGAGGCATTCAAATCGAGCGAGTATCCACACGAGGTGATTTACTCACCTGGCCACGTAGTCGTTTTGGTAGGCTATGGAGAAGGTCGTGAAACAAGATGAGATGATGAGAAAAACTACGGATACTGCGACGAACTTGAAGTATTTCACCGAAAGTAGGAGCAGGAATATTCCAAGGACGTAAAACTGGGTGTCGTTGGCCATGTACCAACTCCACAGCATGCACTAGAATTTTTTTTAATGATTGATGAACCCTTGACCCGTCATGTCATTCTCGGATAGTCAATGAACGATGATATCGACGGATCAATAATAACTTTTTTTAAATACTGTTAACTATGCATATAGATAGAAGTTTCAAACAGCGGATTACGATTCTTTGAATAAACTGTCAGGCTGGGAATAAACTCTGATACTTGATGCCGAACGGTCAAATTTGTGGATACTTTACGTTTGATACTTCAAAGGGTTGGTGACGCGAATTTTAACGAGACTTGACTTCGTTTATCCCAGGGTTTCCCGGGCTTCGCTTTAAAGTGATTCATATCGACGCCAATGGAGACCAGGAAGCACTAACTACCGGGAGTATATATATGTATAACTATAGGTATGAGAGTCTTCCTAGATCGTTTCCCGATAATTAATTCCACTTCTTGGCGCGGTGACCTATAGAAAATGCCCCGAAGAACAGAACTTGGCCAGATGTACCTCGGCGACTTGTTCAAAGACAATTTACGCCACTTAAATAGCGCCTCTAGTTCCAGTACTGAGCTACTTTAACCAGGAATTCAACGCCTTCTAACAAGATACTTTTGTCAACTCACCATTTCCGTCCGAGGATAAAGTGAGTTCAGATATAGGGCATTCCTCCACCAGTATTTTTCGCATGTCAGGTGATCCATGACTGCTGGGAAAAATACCGTTCGGGCTTGGGCTTGTCTCATCGCAACTTCGTTCATTCCAAGTGCGAACAAGTATGCTGGTGTCAATCTAAACGGTTTTAAAATATTTTCAAGCTCGCTCTTTCCGTCCGTATTGAATCGAATTCACGTTTCTTTTTTTTTTGGTTTTATTTACCTGATGAATCTGTACAGAATCATTACTGAGAACTTCAGGGCACTTGATTTCAGAAAGTTCTTCTTGTGCGTCTTTACTCCTCCCAGGGAGCGATAGTAAAGCACTGTCAACAGGAGACCACTAGAATAGTTGAAACGTGAGACTTCGTCCGTTCGTCTTATAACTTTGTCAAACTCAACTCTGGATTATCATTTGATTCGGATTTCTCGCTTACCTTATGAAGAAGAACGTGTCTACTGAGAACGTAGCGTTGCTTATAGTTTGGAACATGAAGTTTCTCTCAGTGATGGTCCTCAACATTTTATTCTCTGGAATGAGAATAAGATAGAAATTATTATCAAAAAAAAAAAAAGAAAAAAAAAACGAACTTAATTACTGCTTTCTGCAAAAATGACAAAGCATCTCTTCATGTGACTGGCTTTCATTTCAACTTAAATTCATTGCCTAGTAGACAGGCGGCGAAATAACGAGTACAAAAGAAATTGCGAAAAGAGAAGAACGAGGAAGTGACAGGGAGGTAAAAAAAAGTTAGAAAAAGAGTTCTTAGGTTGGAACGTGCCGTGAAAAGTTCTTTAGCTATATCATGGAAGAGAGAGGATCTTGAAAAGTTTTCCAACTTTTGATATCGCGAAGAGTTTTCACGCTTGCATTTGAAAATTACGAATATTTTTTTCAACTGTCCAATCAGTCTGCAATCAATTTTTATCTTTGATATTGGATCGTTGATGAATCATCCCTTTGATTTCGGGCGATTCGCTTCTGTTGTAAATTACTTTTGCTTACCGGCGATAGAGTACATTTGTAAGTAAGTGTGGACCATTACTACCCAGCCCAATGAAAAAACCCTCAGTCCATGGAGGCAGGTTAAACTGTCTCGGGCTGCCGGTTCCGTGCTTATTATTTTGCTACCGTTGGTAATCGGGTTGAAAGCCAACAGACATTTTAGCCAAAAGCCTGTAACAATAAATAAAGAAGAAGGGTTTGAGTCTATCAAAATTCGAGATTCTTCAACGGCCCATAAAGTAATTCTACGCTAATAATAAAAAAATAGATCATCGTCACGGTATCACACATCGTTGACACGGGTACAGTATTCGCGATGGAGACACGATATTCATCACGTAACTGTAGGATCAAACCGCGTTACTTTTGCACCTAAAATGATGAAAGTTGAAATAAATTGGCTCGTAAAACAGAGCGTCGTCTTTCGTAGAGTAATGAGAAAATACTTTATCCGAAGATGATATGGATTTAAAATTCAACTAGGAGATAGCAGATTATTGAGTAGGGCGATAAAGGTGACGACGCGTCTAGACCATGTAGAAAATTTCAATAATCTCCAGCTTTATAGATTATGGATGAAAAGAGTGTCCCATAATGTTACACAAATCCACTCCAGTCCGATTTGTTCACGGAGAGACGAGTCTCGTAGATTAATACAGTGGCGAATGGTTTCCTCGTTAGACACTAGAACTTGATTATTACAAAGACTAGAATTTTATCGCGAGGGTTGGACTAGATTTATAGTCTGCGACAATCTATCGAACTTTGAGTCGAAATCACACGTGCAAGATGCTAACGCCTGACCGAACATTATATTAATTCTTATCCAGGGTCGCAGCCGATTTGTTCGAGTAACGCCTAAACCATGTTTCACCGTGAATTCAGTTTCAACTCACGGGATTCACTGAGACCTGAAATCTGAACGCACCATTCCTGCACTGCAATCACACCGAATAATCGAGGCGATAAAAAACTACGTACCTTTTTCTCTTTTAATCTTCTTCTTCCCCTCGTCTTTACCCTCCTTTTTTACCATCTCACTTTTCTCGATCAATTCCTTGCTGTTATCTTGAATTATTGATATCCGACGTTCGTCTGGGAAATTTTTGTCCGGATACGTACTGATTATTTCATTGTTATTTCCGCTGTTCGGACTTTCCACGTCTGACTCTTTACCTCCGATCTCATTGTATTCGTATACTGTAGCGAGTATCATCAGAAACAGTATCACACCCGCGACACCACTGAAAATAAAAAAATCATCATATCGATATACTAGGCTACATGTATACATATATGTCACAGTTGCATGTATGTACGCTCGCTATTCCCGTCTATGTATGAATATTACTTTTTTTCTTATTTTTTCTCTCTCTTTTTTATTGGAGTTTTAGAAGGAATTTATCGCAGATTCGTGTTTTAGCCGCACGTATTTAACATACCGTCTATACCTTCGAGATGCGGGAGAATTAATTTCACGTATAAATTCGTATAATACTTTGTCTTCGGGTAGATATTCGCAAGCGTATAATAAATTGGGCGATCAGTCGATCAACTGACAAGATCAAAAATTAATTCGCTAATCAATCAACCTCGTTGATCAAAGCATTCATTCATGTGCAATGGCGCACATACATTATATATCTATATATACCCGATACCTGTTTCGTTATTCACGGTGATTTCCATCCCATAATTACCCAGGGAAAATTTACCTTCATAAATTCAGTATAATGACTGCAAAAAACATATATGGATGCGCGCGTGCATGAGAGACGAAAAATAGGACTCAAAATTCATTTTTTTTTTTCTTTTTTCTTTTCGCTTTTTATGATTATACATATAAATATACATATTTGTCAGCCTAGAACGTGACTCTCTGTATTTTGTGAGTCAAAATATAATGCCCAAAGGTCCCCACGTGCGCGTTCTAACTTTACGACTCTTCGCTCGCGTCTCGCTTACACAGTACCACCATATTACATTCTTAGCTCCAACAACGAACCGTTGTTCGTTGAATTATTCCGTTATTAAAGCAGCATAAAAAAGATGGCGGTATATACAATTTGAGCTTGGTTTCACGTCTATAGGGAAAAAGGGAGGCGGGCTTGAGCCGAGTCCCCGGTCTCGCGGGACAATGGAACACAAGGCTCTGTGTTAATTATGGTATTTCAGGGCTAAGCTTTAATGGTCGAATCTTACAGCCCGCATCCCTCGTTCTTCCATTGCTAGTGGTACTTGCTATAGTCTTTTCAGTCATTTTCCAGAATTCGTTACAGTCAAATATTCAAATAACAAAATTCAAATATCATTCAAATATCTGACTTTAATGTGAGAATAAATGGGTGACATTTTTCAAACGCTGTATAATATACTTTGTCGAGATTTGAACTCTGAACTGGGTTACAAAACTGTCCTACGATGCGTGAAACGCAGCCAACTACGTCATATCGCCCGCATGTATACATAAACCACTCAGAAACGAAAAAGCTCGAGTGAATTGCGGCATGAAAAATTTGCAAAATAGCTCTCATCGTACCGCTTTAAAAGAGCATCCCTGGTACTGGCTCGTTTGAATGCAATTTAACATGAAAGTAGCTGCTGTATTTTCCGTTCAAATAGTCTGAGTTGTAATGTGGGTGGGTTTACCCACGAAATAAATCAATATTAAACTCTGCTTGCTCGTAATATTTTTTAGAAGCGTATCTAATCGTATATCCTATGATGGATTTATTCTTTATTCTCTTATGGTTTGGAAAACACTGTGGGCCTCGTTCAGGTATTGTCATGTAAATTTGTTGAAAAAGCTCTGAATTTTGTCTAACGTTTTTATGATTTTGAAACTAAGCTGCGATACGCTTATCTTCTTCTAATCCGAAGAATTGCTTTTCTAAAAAAATGTAGAAACCGTATAAAATATCGCGAAGGCTATCATATGAGTCTTGTCTAAATTTTACATATTTTATACAATTTCTCAGTCGATACCTAAAAAATAATCTCGATTCACTCTCCGTAGAGAATTCAATCGTTTAATGTTGAAACGATTACACGGAATGCATTTGAGAACGATCGTACTTTCACGAGTGTGGAGTGTAGGCTTTCTATTAAATATGTTTACGTAAGAAAAGTGAAGTGAGCAATAAGAGTGAAGCAAACGCTGCAGTTAAGTCATCGAACTGCATCGATTAACGAAAAACATTGACGTATCTAATTAGCTTGCAGTTTGCGAAACTATTATCAACTATCAAAGATTATAGAGTTGACTATATTTATCTCACAGGCTTCATCTTAACGATACTGAAGATAATTGAGGCCGCGGTAACAAGCCACAGAAAAACATGGAGTAAGAATTTGCCAATCCGTTGTTTCCCCGCGAAACTCGCGACAGTCTCCGAATATTTTTTCTTTTAAGCCTTAGGTATACTGACTCTGGCGTCTGAGGATCATAAACCAGTGAATCGAGGAGCTTTGAAGCCCGCGAAAAATAGAAGAAGACAAAAATCTAAGCACTCAACGAAATGTTACGACCAACGTGCGTCATTCTGTCGCGTCAGACTTTTCCTGCCAATAAAAATGATCGCGTTCCATGCGAATTTTAGCTGGAACTGCTGCAGATTTAACGCGATTGTATCAACCAGTATACCCCGTGACGTGTAGGCATTAGTCTCGAATCTAGAACATAGATTGTAGCCTACCTTGAACCACGGAAATGTATGCCTCGTCATCAATAATATCACGTAGCATAAATCAATCGCGAATTGAGAAGGGTCATTTATCCGACGTTCGGTGTGATCTACATTTATACCTGGCCTTGATTGAGGTTTTTTTCTTCACATTTGACTAATCAACTTTCATTTCTATATATTCAGAAATAATTAAACCACTTTGTGTTCAAATACTTTCATTGCATTTGAGAGAAAGTGAAATGCTGTACTGCAGCAAGCAGCGATTGCGATTGAACAGCAAAACTTGTATGACGGCGCGGATTTGGCATTGGGATAAAGATTACTTGGCTGAATATGCGTTCGTTTAACGTGAAGTATTGCATTCAATGCGGTTAATTAGACACAACCACGCTGAATAATAATTATTCCAGTATCATGCTTCGGAATATAATACGAAATACTCGCGTTATTTATTCCGTTTCACCGAAAAGGCGCAGAAACGACAACGTAATACAAATAAACGAGCAGAAATCACCAAAAAATTACAACTGGAGTATTCTGTTTTGGCTCATCACCGTCGAGTACCTCTTTAAAATTGTATTCCATTTCATTCATTAAACAATTATATGTATGCTGTGTTGTCATCCAGGCGAAGACCTCTTAAAAAAACAAAAAAGAACCACTGTAAAGTAGGATTAACGTTTTACGAATGCTTAAAACTCCCACGTAGTCAAGAGTTTTTGATTAGCTACCTCTTCTTTTTGTCTTTGAGCTAACAAATTAATCATCATCCGTATATGAAGAAAAAAAAAAATGAACGCAGGCATGATTCGTCACCTGTTTTTCATGACAAATTTCAATTCTTGTTTTCCTCCACTTATGTGGAAATTCTGCAGTGTTAAAACTGTGTTAAAACGCTCTAACTATTATATGCGCTTCTGTCTGTTCAATTTATTATAACTTTGAATACGATTCGCAAAACTTTTTCATAAACCGCAAGTATTGTTTTCTATTGTGTCGAATACGGTGAAACTAGCTACTCAGAGTAGGTACCTAGTTTGTAAGAAACTTCAGTCAAGTAAAGTGCAAGGATCCGTAGCAAAGCTTTATCTCGTTGCTTAAACATTGATTACATATACCACTGCAGTGTAGTTCTATTTAGAAATCTGCGGGCATCCACGTCCTTTGCAATCCCTCTCCGCTATATTTGTTCGTAAAACTATATTATTCCTGTTCTTATTACTCTGATATAAATTTGCAATAGTGCAAGGTGGGTTGTCAGAGCAGAATATGATTTGTACTTGGTTGAAATCCAGTACCTATCAAGTATACCGTGACAGCTGTGCGAATTATGGAGTATATTACTATATGTACATAGTTATATCAGATGTTTGAGGTTGCAGGGGTTTCTGTTCGCTGGGAATGCTTACTGCAGGGTTTCGCACTTGTGATTTGTCGGCCATATTGTACACCTCCATAATTTCGTACGTCTTCGTATTAATTATTCAAGTAAAGATCTTCGCTGGTCCGGAATTTCAGACCACGATAAATTTGGAAACATTTCAAGTCTACAAGTGGTACCACTGCTGAAATATTTGAAACACCCTTCACCCTTCAGTTTCTACTTTCATTTAAATCCGAGTCCAACCGCGTAATTTTTCTCTATTTTAAAATGAACCCCCGTAAACTCCATTCGAGTATCATAAATCTTAAAAAACCGTCGACGTTCGCGGTGGATGAAAATCATACAACTTTTTCCTCGAACACCAGTTCCGCAACGAAAACAGACCTTCATTTAAATTCGCATTAGGTAAGGGCCACGTCTAGTTAGACTGCACCGGGATTCGTTTAGGTTTATCCTAAAAACGAAGATGAAAAAGAACCTCAAATATATTCACCTTTTCTACATTCATCAATCGGATGTTGAGGCCACTGAACTCCTCGACAGAAATCTTTGGATAAAGTTCACGTACTAAATGACTCCGAATATAGAGCAGGAAACGTATCTCACCTACTTCTTCGGCGAGAAGTGCATGAGGTAAATTCTGCACGGTAACGCAATTATAACTATATATAGTTGCGTAATCAAAAGTTGCAAATTCATGGAAAGAAAGTGGAAAGTCTTATACCTATATATGCAAGCTACCGTTGCACGCCTCAACGCATCTTTACCCGAATCCTGTTCTGCCGATAATTTTTGCCCATATCTATTCGTACCACTGGCGAAAATATTGACGGTTATAAATTCCCGCGTTTTCCTTATCACTTTTTTTATTTTTCGTGTCGATTATTCCAGGAAATATATTCCCGTTTTCTAATGCTCACGCAAGCGTTTTCATTTCTTATTACTCAATCATTCTAATCAAATGGATTTTCCTGTTTTACTATGTCTTTGTGCCATACGTCGATAACTCTTCAACTTTCCAACTAAAACCGGGTCATTGGACACCGTCGAGCATTCGTGATTCGTGACGAGTTGCAAACGAACGAGTTTGCGCAGTTCTTGTAACATTAGCTAACCGGAAGTCGCGGAATGCCTCAGGAATATTTATAACTTTGATTCTACCTACATATTACAGAATTGACTGCTGGACAGTGGACAGAAGGAAATCATATAAAGCTCGAATTTTTTCATCTTGTTTGGGGATCGTTTTTTATTCTTGCCATTTCATTTCGGAGTTTCCTGTTCCAAACGCCACACGCACTGTTACATCTTACGCTTCAGGCTACCGAGGTTGAACAAATTTATATAAATCCGTGGATGAAAGGATTTCAGAACAATGTTGTCTCAGTCCCTTTACTCATTACGCATTATCGTTCTAGATTGTTTTCATAGAATATATCTCATCTTTGAACGTTGAGATTAATTAAATCAGTTCTTCAGAAAGGTTGCTGCTAGCTTTGTGGTTGGTGGCTGACGGTCAGGTAAAGATCTCGAGAGTTTGTGGTTCGCACAACCCTCATATAAATGTCATATGAAATGAACCTGCCTTTAGTATGAAAGTATAATATCTACTATGACTTACCGAATAGCCTTAAACCCGATAATTAAGTCGTAGGTATAAGATAATGAGATAAATTTTGAAAATTATTCGATGAACTTTTGATAAATTTGAAACCGAATATTTCGGAGTGAAATTTATTCGATTTCTCACTTGCAAGTATTCCCTCAATGCTGTGAAATACTCGTCTCATATTCTCAGTAGAGTTTATCCGGATTATTATTATAAAGTATGCATTAGGTGGATCAAAATTAACGCGTTTGTAAGTAGGAAAGTTTCTCATGATGAATAAAACGGCTTCATTATTAGTGGTTAATTTCTGGTTAACCGAACATCGCGGGAGTTCCAAACTCCGATCGAAATTGCTATTCCAAAAAAGAAAAAAAAAAAAAAACAAAGGAAGAATAAGAAGAAAGAAATCTGTCAAAAAGTTTTCGTCGCTCGTTTAATATTGCATCTGAATTTTTATATCGTGGTGTGATTTCACGCGGATGAGAATTCGACTTCTACGGATAATTAACCGCGACAAGTATATAGCGACGGTGAAAGTATATAAGGGGACATGGGTGAAAAAAACTTTCGAAAAAAGTCTCAAGAGGTCAGACTGGGTTTGGATCGATCATGTGATCAGTGGGCCGCAACCTACCTTCACGGACGTAAAGGTATAGTGCGAACTGTAGAGTGTGCCTCCTGGCTTGTGAGGAGAAACGAATTTTCCCTTTTGCTTGTGCGGTAGGACCTAGAGCCTCGAGGCTTAGCGGGAAGAGGAGTGGTCGCGATTGTTCCTTTTCTACTTACGACAGGACGTGCACCTTTGGATCAAGCCAGGGAGTGTAGTCGCTTGCTGGAACAGACTTCACCTTGGCAATATGAATTTTCGGTCCGGATGAACGATGCGTAAAATTTCCCTCCCTCTCGACTCTGTCAGCAGTCGCCCTCAGCATCGAGGTTAAAGAGACGCGGTCACAAGAACCAGGTAGGCAAAGACCGAGGAAGATTTGTCGGGTCTGCCGGAAAATAAGGAAGAGAAAATTTCCATCATAACTTCGTAGAACAAAAAAACATCTCATGTCTAAAAATAAGGACGAAAAATTCCCACCTTTTTTTATTCATCTATTTATTTATTTATTTATTTTCTTCTGTTTGAGGAATAGAATTTTTCATTTTTACTATACTTCAATTCGTGACGAATTATTTTTCAAACATTTTTCTCACATATAGATCATCGCTTGGTTTGCCCCCTAAGATTTTACGAACGTTAACTTTGGCCTGAGTTTGAGCCCAGTGTACGCAGAGTATTTTGATAAATCCTGGAAAATCTCCTTAAGCCGCGTGCTTCTTACTTCGGGAATAAAATATTTTACCGAATCAGCTTACGATCCTTCCTTGTCTTTTTATCTCACTCTTTGCCTTCTTTTCATATTTTTCCTAAACTTTCTACCTCTTCTTATCCTTTTTCTTCTGGTGTCTCTTTTTTGTATTTTCAAACCACGTAAAACGGGGTCGAGCCTTCACCGCTACTCGCTTACCCCTACGCGGTGAACTGTAATCCCCTTTAATCTTTGACAGATCCAAAGCCTTATCCGGGTTCGAAAAATCTCAAGGAGTGACAAAGACACTTCAAGACTGTCAACGTAGTCGGATTGCAGTCGAGAAAGGGTGGACCTCGATCACTGCCATCGTCTTCATTTCCTAATCTATTTATACAAAAGTTTTGCTTACCGATGGCGCGACATCCTCAGGTAATGTCAAGTACATCCTGGCGACGTGAAATTTGATGGGATAAGGCGGGGAATCGTCGGGTAGTCCTGGCGCTCTTTTTCTCTCCGCGTTGTCCAGTTCCTTGCATAAAGTGCTTGAGCCGAGCCAAAAATCATTTCCAAAATGAAACTGGGACGAGTAACGACCGCTGGCATCAAACACTGTGGGAGTGAAAGAGATAGATAAATGAAATGAAATGAAATGAGGAAGTTGGAGGTGCACGAGGTTCCTTCAAATTACAAAATTAATAAATTCTTTAACCTTTTCCGTTGTTATTACGAGAATTGGAGAATAATAATAATAAATATTACCGGCTTTTATTAATTTTACTAATGAATATTGAACTTCTGATTCGAAGGTTCAACCCGAGTCACGCGGTACAGCAGTAATTGGCACGTTGGAAACTCGCTTTGAATACGGATAATGTAATATTTATATATATTTTAACAAGATCTCGACATGATTTGAGTGGATGAAATTCACTTCGTTGTTATTTATAAAGTAAATTCTTTGAATGTGAAAATTTATTTTTGCGGATGTTAACCCAGTTCCGAAATACATAACACTCTCGGTGTGGTGTAAGCGAGGTTCCTCTTTTCTTTTCTTTTTCATTTTTTACTGTCTAATAAAGAATAACATTCCCTTTTGCTTTATTTCACGGCACAGTAACCGTGCGAGACTACAAAGATCTCAATAAACGTGACGCAGCTCACCAGAACCAGCCCTGATCTCTCGTTTATCCGAAGAACTCTAAAAATATACGATATCATTCGACCATTTTTATTTCATATTATTTTATTCATATCAGTTGTGTTGAAACAGGAACTACCCTGCGCCCATAAACTGAAAGGGTTTCCATGCGACTACCCCGGGCAACGTATACCTATACTTCGTTCATATCCACCTGTATTATTGACTTTTCGAACAAAACGCATATACGACAGAGAACCTCGAATTAAAAACTCTGCAGCACATACCTATATACGAAAGTTATTAACGAGATGAAATTTGTTCTCTTTTATTTTTCAATTTTAGTCAGTGAATTAATCAACGAAATGTAGGAGCTAATACGCGGTGCTTCATTTCAACGAAATAGCACAGCACAGCTGTACACGTTCAAGTTCTCGAGATCAATTTTGCGTATTGAATATCCACTCAGAACTTTAGTTTTGAGAAGTTTATTGGCTGGGAAAATTGAATAATGATGAGAATTATAATTGATGATGTTGGTAGCGAAACGGGATGCTATCTGGGAATTAAATAAAACACGATTTTTGGAAAACCCTTTCAGCGATGTGTGTTTATTATAGTTGAACATCTCTCTTACATTCTGGGCTCATTTTTCATACACGATATGGCTCTCTTCGCGTGCATAAATACACGTAGCTGGAGGATATTTTTTTTATCACGTGAGATTTCCACGCGAATAAATTTTACTATCCTATACCCTCTCTGAAATGGACGTTAATTTAGATACATTACGAGTTATTGCCCGTATGAACCTTAAAAGGAGACAGAAATCTGGTTTTATAACCATTCTCTCTCTTTCCTGACTCGCGAATATCTCTGCCGAAATAAACGTGTTTGAAATTGACTTTTTCTTCTCTCCCAGTTTAACGAGTGGAAATAAATTAACATTCATACCAAAGCAGTTTATCACATGAAAACCGAACGCTGTGTGAATATTCTCGTCTTTTGAGACGACCCCTACCGATAGACAAAAAATTTAATCAGCGAGCATCCAGACTACGCAATTACGAAGCAATAAAACGAGCTAACAATTAGATCTTTCCGATCAGAAGGTAAACATCCAGATAAATAGAGCTTTATAGTGTCAAGAGCAAACAAGTTGCCAAGAAAATTGCCTACTGTCGCCTTTAATGCTTGCAGTTGAAACGATCAACTGCGAACTCAGAGACGCTGTATTTACTCGACAGGGCAAAAGATCTAGGTACATACAGCTATGATACAACGTCCGGCTTTCCTCTGAGCTTTTATTTCTCTCAAAGACGATTGCATGCAATATATACCTATTATATATATGTATAGGTAAACATAAATATCGCTCTTCGATTGAATCTTTCCGGTTATGTGAAAAGTATTCTCGTTTATTAAAAACGTATGCCATCTGGTCGAAGACAAATATCTGGAGAGATGGCAACTCTCCTTCTTTTTTTTATCGGGGTTTCCTCGATGCATATTATAAACAGTTATTATATTACTCACATATGTCACAATGGAATAAATTCAACCTTTACGAAAGAGGGAAAATCTCGTTTTTCCATCTCTTTTGTAACAGTTTGAAAACATATTTTATCCAACGTGAAACTAAATATCTGAATTTGTCATATACCAAGGTATCGTTAGCCCCCGTATATCAATTTCCCGATAACTCTACCCACGAGATAAGGATCATCGTTCAATTCTAAAATTCGATGACAGTTACACTAGTGGGAGTCTTCCGCATTGATATATACATTTCGCGTTGCTAGCTCAGCTTGAAAGTCACGTGATACAGTTCGCGGTATTTTTCATCGATTTTCTCAAACTTTGTGAGACTCGTTATTCTGTTGAAGGAAAATTTCACAGCTAGGCTTTTCAAACCCCTGACCTTTTTTATTTTTACTTACAAATTTACAGACCGGCGCGGCGCAGTACTTTCGCCTTGGACTTATTCCAAAAATCTTCGAACCTTAAATTCAACGCGATTTCTTTGTATCTAACCTATCGTCTGCTCACTTCCTCACCAATAATCTCCGTTCCTCTCAGACTGCATGTGAGGCACGTCTCGCTATCACTATTGCCAATTGTTATATTTATCGCGTCTGCGCGATTTCCACGTCCTGTAAACGTCCGTACGTGTTACTGACGGCAACGGAGCTGATGGTGGCAAAGTTTTTGACGTAAAGGAAACAAACCAAGAAGCATTACGATAGAAAAAGTTCAAGTTGTGGGAGCAGAAGCAATTAGCACTATTTACGGAAACGTTCGTACTTGTACTTACGATAATAGCCCGATGTAGAGGTAAAAATATAGTTTAGTTATTCAAGTGTAATTGTACGGATGTTATTGTATCGTAAAGCTCGTTGAGTTAAGTTGGCTAGTTGGTAAGCCTGCCTTGGCAAGAGTTCATTGCCAGTTACGTAAAATCACCGGTCAGCAACATACGGGTAAAGGAAAAAACTGTACGGAGTGTAGAAAGTGCAAACTCAACACACTGGTGCATACAAGTAAAATCAGATGAGTACGCGAAGTTTTCCCGTATTCGAACTGAAACTTAAAGTTTGCCAAAAGTTTCCGGAAGGGACTTAAACTTTGGCGCAAATTTTCGTCCAATTCTTTGCGATAACTTTGGAATTACCCTAGACGCCGTTCTGCGCATCAAATAATACCTTTCTCACCCTTGATTCATATTATTGCATAACTTTTACCGATAATCCTAGTAAATTTAAAGGAAATCCACCCAGAGCTAGTGGGAAAATCGTCCGATTGACAAGGCCAATGTCGATCAATCGAGGGCGAGAATTGTTACGTACCTACTCCAATTTTAATTAAATTTAGGTCGAGTATTCTCGACCCAATAAAATCGAGTAGGTACCCACCGATACCCAACTTCGATTTGTTATAACTTTGCTATTCACTGGGCGTACTAAATTGAAACGTCCATCAAATTGCAGTACGTGCAGGATTCTGGCCAGGGTTAAACTAGGTTAAATTGCACATTCTCATCGGTTAAAAAGTGCAACTGAACTTTCTCCATGATAATATCTATCATACGACACTGCAGTTGCAACATCTTGCAATATCTAAGCCCATGAAATACCAAGATTAATGCAATCGCCATAGTATCTTTTCTCTCTTTGTAGCCAAGGCACTTTGTCCAAATTTTACTTCCCTTTTTTCTTTTTTTCCCCTTTTTCTTTTCTATCTTCTTTATCATCTCAACGAATAACTGGGCCATAAAAATAATCACTTAAATCAGCAAAAGAACTTCTTTGCGGTAGTCCTTTGTTAGAATAAGACGAGAGAGAGAGAGAGAGAGAGAGGAGATTCGAGTTGCGGAAATTTAATGAGGTTGACGACAAATTTCTTTCTACTATAAATATTTTTTTGATCTTATTCAAATCGGTACTATAATTACTTTCTAGGCCCTTTGAGTCAAATAATGATGACAGGTTGATCGCTCTCGTAATGTTCTAGCTTCTACTCGAATGTTCCAACATGCAATTATAAAGTGAATGGCAAATCCGCATTATAGGAATCGCAAATAGATGATATATAAGTAGATTGTGAAACTCTTGATCTTAATTGAAACGGGAAGAGATTTCTGGGTTCATCTTTTCATGGAATAAGACAAAAGAATAAGAAGAAAAGGAAATAAGATGCTGTAGCGATAAAACGAGAAATGGGTCGTCAGCTTAGCCAGGGAGATACTTTCGTGCACGTCTGATGCTCCTTGGATTGGTCGTGAGATTTTGTCTTTTCCCGTTATATATAGTGCGCCAAAATCTGCTCCGCGTTACGAGAGGTAAATTAAAGGGCAGGTTATTGTTCGCCCAGACGACAATTACCCAGCGATAAAATAATTAGGAAATAATTATGTGCTTATAATTGAAGATTCAAAGAGTCGAAGAATTCTACTTACTTTTAGCAGCCCATAAGCTGCCGTTTCTTAGTGAGTGTAAAAACATATCCATGTCGTTCTTACAATTCCCACTCAATTTACCAGGGATCTTTTTCCATTTCAGAGGATCGTAGAGATCTGACAGCCACTGAATGCTGTTCGCAGTTTTACCCAATTTCTCCTCCATGAAATCCAGGTCTAAATCCCTGTCTATCTTCACGTCTTTCTCAGCGATTGTTAGGTATTTTTTCCAGTCTAGTTCTGGATTGTTTTTACTAAATCCAACCAACGGTTTTTGGTCCACAGCCACGCCTGGTGTTTCCGTAAAATCTTCCGTAACATTATACTTTGGATATTCGACTCTGACCGGTTGTATGATTCCCGGCTTACTCAATCGTAAAATGTTGGATTTATTTTCAGAAAGAGTCGTCACGACACAGTGAAACCCCACTACCATAAAAACGATATTTTTCCAAAACTTAATCATTTCGTAGTCCTGCTTTTATCCCGACGCCAATTGCCTCAATTCTCTTTATTTTATTCTACAGACTGTTATAGTACTTTCGATTTCCTTTTCTTATCTTCTCACTGAACCCATGATCATCGTGAATGGTTCAATTCATTACCGCGTTAAATGCAAGAATTTCTACACATATAGAAAAAAAGCTCACAATATCATCTTCCTTTCTGGTACTTGGCGAAATTGTTCTCAGCCACTTATATAAACTAATTAATGTATTTATCACGGTTTCTTTCAGATTGAATAATCTTTTAGTCTTCCTCCCTCGGCCTCACAATAGTTCCTTATAGTTTGTTAAAAATTAGAACCGTTCTTTAACTCGACAACATATCTTCTGAACTCTTTTTTAACGGGCTTCCTACTCTTTTCTATGAATTATTATACGACAAACTATCCACCCTCGATAATGGGCTTCTTCGGCTCCGAGCTAAGTATACGCGCTAAGTGACATGGAGCCAATGATTTCGCGAAAGTTTCACTTGAACCGTACGTGTAGGTTAGAGCATACGCACTGTATCGAACGCACTGCTGTATGCTGTTGCATCGAGCTATGCCATTCCCTTTCCCCGTGGATGCATTTCTCTCTAAAGTGCACGAGCTGGTCACAATTCGCTTGAGAAGCGTTCTTTGTGAGCTTTAGACATTCTTGGACACCTTCAGTCTCCTTCGTCCTTTATCTCTTCGTCCTTTATGTCGTATATCTTTAGAACTAGAATAACCACAGGGAATACATACGAAGAAGCTTTCAACGTCGAAAGTTGTTTTTCTTATTGCGCTTATCCTCGTATATACATATATAAGGAAATATAAGGAAATATAGTGCAATTATAAAAACACTCTCAAGTCTCGACTGAATTGCTCCAATCTTCCCACGTAATAATACATATCCTGAATCGCGTGTTTCGTTGAATTGAATGACGATATTTCTTCGCGGATCTAGTGCAGATATTTTCGCCGATTTTACAGTTCACAATGATATCGGAATTTTCTTCGAATTTCGGTTATCATTATGGTAATGGACCTGGGGATATAAAGGAATTTTTGAAATGTAGATATAACGATGCAGCGAGATGATATCCCGCGAATTTTTTATCGACCTGGAGTTCGTGCGAGTAGAAAAAATTTAGTATTCGCATGCAGAGTTTTTCGTTTCGAGTTCGCTTTGCACTTATCAAACGATTATCCATCACACATACCTGACTAGCATCGAATTTCACAAATGTAAATTGAACAAACAGCAATTTTAATATCCAATTTACACAAGGATCATCGAATGAAATGACAAAGTTGATACCAATTGATTGTAGATGTGATCAATCTTTGACTTGATCTTCTTCGAAACTATATATAGTCAACTTTTGATTTTTATTGGTGATTTGGAAACTGATCCATCATTGAATTATGCGTGAGGTTTAAAACGGTGCTGCAATGCTTTAACTCTAACTTAGGTATTCATGTTTACTATAGTATTACTTTAATAAACATTTACATTAAACAATTTCACATTTACGTAATAAATATATAAGATTTGGGGTAATGCGTTTCCGCGAAAAGTTTCATTTTCCTACAAAGATTTATAACCAAATAGAAATCACTTACATTTTTGACTGAAAAATTTGACAGTTCATTTACTCTGTTCAAATCTGGTTGACAACTATGCCATGCTAAAAACTGGCCTCGCTGTACGCAGTACAACAGCCCATTTTTAATAATGACTAAGTCAAAACGAGGTACTGCTATTCGTGAGCCTATTTTATCATGTCTGTCATACATCTATATTGCGTATGATGAGTTAGTCCGCGATAAATAAAAAAAAAATGAATAAAACCCACGAAAAGACTCATATGTGTATAATATATATATATGTATATTAACATACGTTATAGCTTATAATCTATCCCTATACGCGTTTCGCCTTCGAAAGTGAAAATCCGGATAGCGTAGGTATAATAGGTTTGAAAAATGATTCGAAATCGCCGTTGATTAAATCTCACACGAGGCAAAGAATACAAACTAAGGGATGGACCCTCGAAGGTAGATACTTTTTTCTTCTTCGTAATTTCGCGAGGGAGTCGATCGACGATAATATGTGGGATAATATCCTTCGTCTACTTCCCTCCAGGGCGCGAAGAATAGGTTTCAAGTTCAGCATTTCTCGCCGAGTTTCCTACGGTAAATTTATACCTAATGTGCCTCTCGATAAAACGAATGCTATGTCCATTTTTATAGCCAAAATGTCATTATTATCATTATTTTTTTTTTTTTTCAACACCATCCAATCGTTTGGGAAATTACCTACACTCTCTATCGTGACTTTGTGTCGGTAGGGTTTGGTTGCCTAAACGATTTGTTAGGGTATTAAACGGAAGAATAAATCTCCCGTGAATCTAAAACCTCGTAGCATGCACGAGCTGTTTATTCGTCACTAAAAACCTGCCAACCCTTCGCGTGTCCATGGGAAAAGATAAGCAGAATGTAAAAAACAAAAACACAAAAATTTCTTTCCACGCTAACGTCGATTGAATAATTTATATCGCGAGTAGAATTATTTTTAGTCAACACCGTTGCGGGAGATTACTTTTCCGTTATCTTCTCAAGCCTTGAGAATAGTATCAAATTTATCGGATAACGTCACGGCTTCGCTACCCCTTGGGGCTTGACACATTGCACCCTTTAACGCCGCCGCACGAACCTTCCGATACTAAATCCGCGGTGTCTCTTGAATCACTACCTACCTACAGTCTTCGTGTTTCACTATTCTACTCTCTAAATTTGAATAAGTGAAAATCACTTACAAATAGTGAATAGTTACTGGTTTCCAGTTATAAGTATAGAAAATAAATAAGCGACTCTTAACGCTGGAAACAGAAGAGAAGATTCTAAAGTCCTAGGCTTTTATAAGACCTCGATTTTGCATATAGAATATGCATATCTGTTGAAAGGTAGCAGCTGCGAAAAGTTTTTGCGAAAAACGACGCAACGCAACGGTTTTTTGTTAAGATGTAAATTTCTCGGTGTAAAAAAGCTGCAAAGTTAAAAGTGATTCTTCTTCTTCTAATGAAAGTTTATTCAATTTGCTCTAGCGCTCATGTCGTCTAGTTTACGTTAACGTAAATTCAACGATATTAGGGTGCAGAGTACCTATCTCACCGCTCAGTCATCTCTGCAGCAGAGATATTGCCTCTCAGATTTCCCCAGCTAATGTAACGTCAAAAGATATCCGACTGGTTGAAATGAACAAAACATGTCTCTCGACAGAGACATGAATTCAAAATTCATCTAATAGCCCGAAGTTTGATAAAGGACTTTATTGATTAAGAACACGGCTCTAACGAGTGGAAAAGAAAATGCTCATTGAAGCGTGTATAAAGAGATATAGGTTCGTACCTACGCACTCAATTTATGGAAACAAATGTATTTGCATATACATACAGCTACTCGAAGGGAGTGTAGGTGATACACGGTATAAGTAAGTGCGGTATAAGCCGAAGGAGACCAACAGCGCGAGAAATTGCTTTCAGTTTTGGTACATTACGCCGTTTGTCATCTATAGCGTAGAAGATACGACGACGATATAGGTGAAGGGTTATTGGCGAAGTATTTCTGACGAAAAGAGAGAGAAAAAGAATATTACCAACCGAATGATTGATACTTTACCAGAGCCTGTTGTTGGTCTCCGGTCAATTCGTCTCTCAAGACTTTACCTCGTATCTACTATGTACGTATATAACCCAAGTTTTGCCGCATCAGAGGTCTTCGAGCGGAACACATATAGCCAATATGTTTGCGGAAAAGGTCCAGTATCGATTTACCATCACCTCACATTTACCACTGCAGACTGATCTTTCTCGATGTTATAACAAACCTTTTCAAGTACCTATCTATAACATTTTAGCACTTGCCATCTAGCCTACACCTTCATCTTCTATCGTATCTTCATGCCTGGATTATTTTTACACGAAAACATGGTTTAAACGTATACCTATACTAATTATTTGACTTTCATCAATCGATTAGAGTCAGAATTCACATCGTAAAATCTAGATTATCAATGTCTGCTCGATTCAACGTTCACTAGCTCATTAGGTCAGAGAATATGTGTAATTATGCAAGAATCACTGTCTCAGTAACCTTGTGCAATGTGTTTCTTCCAATCAGGCGAAGCGTGAGAGAATATTTTCGATTTTTTTAATCAACTTCATTTTTATCGGCGATTATTTGCAATCGATGCTCATAGTTTCCCACCGGGACTTGTACTCTATTCGAAATCGTGAATGGGCAGAGAGCCGTAACTAAAGTCTGGACCACCGCGTCGGGCGCGTTCGATAAATTGGAAAACTGACAGCTATCGGATTATTTGTACGTGGTTCAGCGGTAATGGAAAAATCTAGCTATATTCATTCAGCGATAAAATTTGATGCGAGTGAGCAAGACGTATCGAGTATACTCAATACTTGGGGAACTCCCTGCACTCACGCCTTATGCTAAAGCTACACCACTACTTTCTTTGCGAGGCCAAGTTATGTGTATAGTATTTACTTTCAAGACGTTTAGGTATCGAATATCGTACGTGTTGTACAAGAGTATTTTTCCAACCGGTCCAAATATCCGGTTGAAAGAAAACCGTGGAATGTAACGGTGCCAGGTAAGTTTTTAGAAATGAAAGGATACACGTATGAGATTGAATGACAGTAATCCCCCGTCATTCACCTAAATACAGATAATGAACAGAATATTACAGCCAACAGCGGCTAAATCACTTGGATGATTGAAGAACGCCTTGGGTGTACATATACATCGAGGGAAAGCTGGAGGAAACAGGGATTCTAATTAAATTAACTGAACGTCGTTGACGCGAGCTTTTACTAGAGCGATAGCATATTGATGTAGTTGAAAATTTGATGCGTCTGTTAGTGTTAACGCGAGACATCCTTTCACAGATCAAATAGCCGAAAGCTTGTTAGGAAATTGTATGAATGAAAAGTATTCACAAGTCTATAGATCTATAATACAGTTAGTAATAAAGTAATCGGTGCCTGTTATATATACCTCAGAGTTATTAAACTTTTAGCAATAATTTACGCTCGCTATATAGTTAGAAGTTTTCTGCATTAATATCGTAGATTATTTCTATCCAGATGCTGAATTATATCGAAACAATGCTTGACGCTATTCACATGCCTGACTATAGCCAAGAGTTTATGGAGAGTTAATTTGATAGTAATTGTTTCGCATTACTCTGTCGCTAACGAGTCATAATGAATAAATTATGTCGGATAATTGGCTGTTGAACAATTGAGTTTTCATTCCCTCTGGCGATAGTTAAATACGTTTTGTTTGTAGGTATATATGATTGGCACAAACCATCGGAGCTTATTGCTGAATAATTGATTGCAAAATGCGAGATCGGTTTTTATATTTCACACGATCAAGCTTAGAAAAACTTTACTAGCTACTATTGCATTGATATCCAATTTTTGAATAATTTTGAACATTTCTTTGACTACTTTCAGGCTCAAAAATGAATGCTCGGATGAACCCTAGCTGATATGGTGAGTTTTGAACAGTTTTATAAATTAGTAAAAATTTATCGCACCGGTTTGATGTATCCGCACTTTGGTAATCAAAAATCGTATATAGGTCAATAAGATTTCATTTCAGACTCAAAGGAACGTAATATTCGATTTCCGATTGAAATAAATTCGCTTTATGTATTCTATTCGCTTCAGTATTCGAACGCGGATTGGTAAATATAGGTAAATCACGTTATCTCTATTCAGTGCGTTTCTATTCTGCGAAAAAATCGGCTAAAAAACATTTCGTTTACTGGTTCAATTCCGCTAAGTTACTATCTATACACCCACCCATATTTCATGCTTGAACAAAAATGAAAAAAAATAAAATAAAATAAAATAAAAGAAGAAGAAGAAGAAGAAGAGTATAAAATTGTTCTTAATATCAGCTTTAGCTCTTTTCGAAAGCTAACGCGGTGGCTCTATCTATCGCGAGACGTGGTCGAGGCTATAGTACCTCGGTTTCCCGACAGATTACGATATAGAATACCTACAGTGCAGACGTTCGGATTATTCCAACTCTAGTTTTTTTTTTTTCAAATATATTCCTACCGATTATTAATAAATGAAAAACGAAAAAACGAAGAAAGAGACGTATAGATCGGGATCTAAGTTAATTATCAAACCCAAGGCAATTCGCTTTCATATCTGTTTCTAACGATGTCTACAGCGTGGATTAGACACATAACGATTATGTACTGATTTCATAACTTGTACACACAGCATATTTCGCTAGACATCGATTCATTTATCAATTTAGAAATAAATCAGCAATATGCCATCGGTTAAACGAAGTCCAATACTCGATGTATCGACATTCGCTTATCTGATGTGAGTTCAATTTTGGCAAATATATTATCAAACGTATATTGAAAAAAACGGGAAGTTTTTTAAAATACTGTTTCGGAAACGTTCTGTAAGTCAGGATGGCCGAGCGGTCTAAGGCGCTGCGTTCAGGTCGCAGTCCACATCTGTGGGCGTGGGTTCGAATCCCACTTCTGACAATCTTTTTACATTTATCATTACTGACGAATTATCATTACTCTTAGCTTGATTTATCGCTCTCCCATTTTAACCTGCACATAAATAATTCTCAGGCTTCTCATTTTGTGCAGAACTGATTTTAGAAAAATGATATCCGCACGTAAGTCCCCGGTGAATTATAACACCAATTTATTTTGCTAATTGTGAATATTTCCTCCACACCCTCTTCGGCTGAATGATCATTTCCATCTAATCCGAAGAACCAAGATGAATGGGGTGCAATTTTGCTCACGCTTTTGCATAATTATTTCCTATCGATTAAATTCTTAGATTGAAAACTTGTAGACAATTATCGAACCCGATACTCCACCCGTTAGTTATGATGTACCTAAATTACTGGTATCGATGTTCACATATATTAATAAATAGCTGGATAACCGGTGGTGGTTATTTTTATCTGTAAGAAATATACCTACCTATACTCTGCATGAAGAAGAAGGTACACCGGTAAACGATGAAAAGAAAAAAGACAGCACCGTTTGCATCCTGGTGCATGCTAATTTATGGAATTCGAATTAAAGTCTGTTTTATATATAGCGCATGTTAGACGATTCGTACATTTGCTATTCGCCATCTGCTGTACCTACCACAGCCTACTAGCGGTTTACCCGCTTCGATCTGTTGTAAAGATCCTGTTAGCTATGTGGTTGAATATCTGTTTGAGCTTACTCACATTTTTCTCAATTTACAACCCCAGTTGTTTCTTATATCGAGCTTTACCGTACCTACATTTACTTAACTAATCATTGTCAGTTCGAAACACACCGTTTGTTTTTACGAGCTGACATAAGCGAGCCTTAGTGTAGCACTTCGCATTCTCCAAAATTATTTTTATTTTAATTATTTATTAATTATCGCTGCAAGCGAGCTGCCAGAAATAGAAAGAATTGTATTTTGCCAAATTTTTATAACCGTGAAATTACAGGCTGGATAAATAGGTATAAGAGCGGATCCACGTCACTTCACTCAAAAAAAAACCGTCAAGTCACGGATTTTTGCGCCATTCAATACATCTGTAGTACTATGGAAAAAAAAAGTACAATTTGGAGGATTTTGAAAAATTCTCAAAAATGGCGGAGTTAGAGGCATGTGAATTTTTGTGCACCACTTTGTTTGAAAATTCATATCTCCGAAAGTGTTCATCGGAGCGGAAAGATCCTTGGATCGTTTTGTTCGTGAAAGAATGCACTTTTATACAAAAAATCATATTTTCAAAAAAAAAAATTCTTTCAATATTTTTTTGGCGTTTTAATTTTTGATTTCGCTGCCATTTCTAAAGGGCTTACAGAAATTAATGGAGATAATTTTTTTTGGATACCTGAATCCTTCCCCTTCAATGCTAAAAAAAAAAATTTATGGAGAAAATACCTGGGCAGGAGATAGAAAATAAAACGTGTCGTCGCGCGTCACCGCGCGCGCTAATCCACGTCCGCGCTACTCCCGCAAGCTCGCTGTGTTACGTAGTGGAGATGTGATATGATGCTTCTTTACTTACCCAGGTTATTCATTCTCCGAAAATGGTTATTTTACCACCTTAGCCCTTCCGTATCCGTCTACTGGTCATGTTTTCTCGGAGTTATACAATTGTATACGTGTATATATAATATATATGCCTGTTCTGAAAATTCCAGGTACGGTTATGGTTCGTTCAACATACCTGTGCTGGAATTAAGTTTGATTCCATTTCACTCGGCTTGTGCTATATGACTGATGGATCTTGAGCAGATGTTTTTCGCGATAATTCGGTGGAT
Source organism: Rhogogaster chlorosoma (assembly GCA_944452935.1). Lineage (NCBI taxonomy): Eukaryota > Metazoa > Arthropoda > Insecta > Hymenoptera > Tenthredinidae > Rhogogaster > Rhogogaster chlorosoma. The sequence goes on along the minus strand of OX101799.1, from coordinate 14,167,676 downwards.
GACACTTATTGTCCGCATATCGCGAGTTTACAACTGATTGGCAATTCCGATCCTATTCAAACACCGCTGCATCTATATACTTGGGCATCTTCTTATTTTCGAAGTATATCTTTTGCGTACTGTACGTCTGCAGAACATCAAGCGGATCGATCTATTTTACAAAATCGATTCGATAAAGCATTGACAGTTCGTGGCACTTTGAAATTGCATGCGGTCATTCCAATATCTCATAAACTCGTCAGAACAAAATTATTTTCCGCCTCAGAAAAATTTGATACGATGAAAATTATGAATTAATTTTAAACAGAGGTTTCCTAGTAAATGTCATCCAACAAACCACCGTGAAAAACATCGGCCCTTTTCAGAGCCACCAAAATATTGCACAAGATCCATCAGTTATATATAGCACAAACCAAGTGAAATGAAATCAAATATAATTCCAGCACAGGTGTGTTCAACGAACCATAACCGTACTGGAATTTTCAGAACCGATATAGGTAATACACAGGCACAGGTATAACTCCGAGAAAATATGACCACAGACGGATACGGAAGGGCTCAGGTAATTACAAGACTATTTTCGGAGAATGGATAACCTGGGTAAGTAGAAAAGCATTAAATGAAATTTAACTTGACTACGCAATACAACGAGCTTGCCGGAGTAGCGCGGACGTTGATCGGCGCGCGCGCGGTGACGCGCGACGACACGTTTTATTTTCTATCTCCTGCCCAGGTATTTTCTCCATAAATTTTTTTTTTTAGGATTGAAGGGGAAGGATTCAGGTATCCAAAAAAAATTATCTCCATTAATTTCTGTAAGCCCTTTAGAAATGGCAGCGAAATCAAAAATTAAAACGCCAAAAAAATATTGAAATAATTTTTTTTTTTTGAAAATATAATTTTTTGTATAAAAGTGCATTCTTTCACGAACAAAACGATCCAAGGATCTTTCCGCTCCGATGAACACTTTCGGAGATATGAATTTTCAAACAAAGTGGTGCACAAAAATTCACATGCCTCTAACTCCGCCATTTTTGAGAATTTTTCAAAATCCTCCAAATTGTACTTTTTTTTCCATAGTACTACAGATGTATTGAATGGCGCAAAAATCCGTGACTTGACGGTTTTTTTTTGAGTGAAGTGACGTGGATCCGCTCATAATTCAATTTCAACGACTAATGAATAACGCTAAATTTTTTCATGGCTGATAAAATGTGCAAAAATTCAAGAATATTCAGACAAATTCTTTCGCATATCTTTCACCTTACTTCGCGACTAAAAATATTCAGATTATTCAGAAAAAGAAAGAAAGATTTTATGATATTTGTGCTAGATGTCGTTCTGCAAGTATTCTACTTGAAAATATGTCGAGATATTATCCTGCCTCCTCCGTACCGTGTATATATATCCATTTGGTAAATTTGAAGCCAAACTTGAGGAAATTGCTTGGCTTCTAGTACCTACCTTAAAACTCTCTCATCTCAGTTCGCACTCTGTACTTCAACATCGCGTTTCTACTCGCCTTCGCGCAGCAATTTTGGTCTTCTCAAACATGGTACGAGATCGTACTACAGTAGAACCTCGTTTATCCGGCCTTCGATCAACCGAGACTCCGCGTTATCCGAGGCAACGAACCCATCCGAGTACTCCGCGTTATTCGAGGTGTATGCTCGGATAATACGGAAAAACTCGGATAAAACAGATAGAGCCGCTATGCCTATGCTGTACGAGCGAAGAATTTAATTCTACAATTCCAAATACATGAAAAATTATTTAAATTTCCGAATTTTTCATTTCTTCCGTACTATCCGAGTTTTCGCTCATCCGAGATACCCCCTCCCCACATTACCTCGGATAAACGAGGTTCTACTGTATAAGTATTGGCTTTTCAAACTATCTTGGTAACGGCTTGCTTTACAAGTTGATTATTGGAAACGTCCTTACTGACCTCGCCAAGTTTATGGCTACATCTCGCCTGCAGGATACATATAATTTTTTATTTTTATTTTCTCCTTTTAGCGGTTAGAGTTGCGCGATAATTAATAGCCTGTAATAAACTCTGGCTCGAGTATACAGCTAAGTGGTAAAAACACGCCTAGATCCTTACGGAAGAAAGAGAGGAGAGGGACTCTGGGACAGAGCGGAAAGAAGAGAGTGGAAAAAAATTATCTAGTAAATAATGATGAAATGTCGTCAGAATCCTTTTGCCCACGGAATGTAACAGTATAATCTATCCTTTCATCTGAAGGTTAAAGATTTTATAAGTGATCTCCAGGTTAGATTCTTTTTTCAAAGAATTTCTAGTCATTAATTTTTTCATTTTTGTCTTCTTTTTCTAACATATCTAATAAAAAAAAAGAAGTAGCGTAGAAACGACAATTAATAACTTCTCTACATGATAGAGCGCAGTTGGCAGAGGTAACAATAATCTAATCTATATACGCTATGGAGAAGTAATAAAAAGCGAATCGCTTCAATTAGTACCAGTTTAATTTATCTATTACCAAAAGAAGTAGCTGTAACAATTTTATTCAGGTTATAAAATTGAAACATTTTCCGTTACTCAATCTCAATCTCTGTTTCCATTCTTGTTTTTTTTTTTTTTTTTTTTTTTTTCTCAGCTTTTTTCATCGGTTTCGACACCTTTTCGTCTACAGCACCCTCATATACGTATACCTATCTCTCAAAACGAATCTACAGTTATGCTACAATCTCGAGTCTAAACGCTCCTATGTCATGAATACTGGCTACCAAATCTCAACAATAATTACCCGAAGATAAGAACTGCGTGTGAGAAATGTTACAGGCTTATCAAGATTCTCCAACACGTTCTGAATAAAGACTATGCGGTCTAATCGCGAGCCAGTATCTTACTAAAAATAAACTTTAGATGCCTCTTTTCCACATTATAAAGTCTTTAATTCCAGAAGTGAACTCTGACGTTGATAATTGGTTTTATTTTATTCCAATTTACAAATTAATCATCATTTCAATATCGCCATGATATGGTTGATCGACAAATCGAACGAGACATACACGATAACTGAGCCTAGTTTCTTATTCACGTGCCTCTGATCGAAGATAAGTAATTGACACGAGTTGAAAGTGGGCGAAATGAATCTTGTGGACAAAAAAAGCATGTGCATGATGAGCGCCTTCGGGCTCTAACGCATCAATCTACGACTTTTATTCAATCAAATTTTATACCCGTCCATGTCAGTGCTTGGTTGATGATATGACCTTCTTACTCCTACTCAATTTTTTACCCATCTATACTGACAATGAGTTAGAATTAGAAGCAATTTGTCTTGGATGTTATTAGATATGGTAAATCATGCTTTTCGATAGCTGTAATATCTTTCTCCGTTGGTACGTACCTCTAACATGACCCCGTTCACTTTGTGGCATATTACTATAATATATGGCGCCAAGAGCCATGAGGCATGTGACTCATCATCGAGTCATTCCATTTTTATAACTTCAAGGTTGTTGTGCGAAGATTTTCGATCAGTGAACCTTTCCTCGCGTTCGTATTACTTCATTTCACAGTCTAGAGTTCCCTGTGGAAAGTTGCTCACATACTTAAATAAAATTCGCTTACATCACGGGATGACTAACAATCATAGCCGCTTTCCGCCTTCTAATTATGCTTTTCGCTTCCCGTTCGCCTTCGACGGCCTTCCTAATTTTTTTCGCAAATCTTGCATGGAGATCTTGAACCCGCGCTGGTATGATAGCTGCTGCAGCCTTGCCTCCAGCATCGCAGCTGTACCGTTAGCTAGACTCTTGAGTCGACGTCCCATAGCGACAAGATCTGAGTTGCTAGTGATATCTAAGGAATATATACCTAGTTCGTACAGTTGTGTACAATTTTCAAATTCGTTACGGATTTAACGAGCAATTCGTTTTGCAAAGACCTGATTCCACGTGGGATGGTCTCCGAGCCTCGCCGGCGTCAGACCGATTTCAACCCTCGTAGTGATCATTATCTTAACGCGGAATCCGATCGTTAGATGAAGAAGTGAATGGAAAATCAATCGCGAGTGAAGCTTGCGATTATTGATAATTTTTAATGAGTTTTTCGTTCGGCAGTCTGAAGTCATAATCGCATAAAGGATCCAAAAATGATATTTTGTGAAAGAACGCAGTTCAAAGTCTCGAGGGCTGCAGGGGTTTCTGATTTTTAAATTCCCGCTTTTCAATGGCTGAAAATCTCTCCTCTTGTGACATCGATAATACGTAACTCGAATCCGTCTGCCCGTTGAGGATCCTTGTTTTTGAGTATAGAATAAAACGTGGCTACGATCATCAAATGGAATGGTGACGTGAATATATTTTTCGAATTTTCTACCCTGAGTGTAAAAACAGTCTAGACTTTACAACCTCAGCTATTCAAGACTTTTTCTACCCTCGAAACTCTCAACGTCCTTCAAATTTTTCACCACGTCATATCGTATGAAGGACGAAGCCACGCCGAGCAATGGCAATGACCCAGTGTCTCTGACGTTGTGGTGCATTGCGGGTGTACCGTTCACACGGCGATCAACATCCTTCAGTAACATGCTGCCCGAGCCTAAAACGAAGAGGCGTTAATGTTTATCATACACGTGCGAAACACATTCACGAAGATATGAGTGACAGCGTGTCGTAAAAGTGTTGCGTGTACACCGTGTTCACACATGAATGAATGTGTATGTTATATTGACTTTGTGGCATACTATTGAGTTGCTTTATGAATTAATAGAAGAGAGAGTATATATAGTAATCTGTAAGAACGAGGTGAAATAAAGCATAAAAAAAAAAGAGACCAACGAAGAGGTGATCAAAAGTGTTCCTGGATTAGGAAAGAAAAAAAAAAAATATATATACGCAGGACCTCAGTAAAAAATGAGATGCAAACGAGTGTAGGTGTTAATGAGAAAGTCCGCGGGTACTAATAACACCAAAAGTTGAGAACTCGGAGTTGGGAATTTCAAATTAGGCCTTTGAACGTGTTGTTTTTCGCTGTATACAGATTCACTCGCACTAGAGGTAAGTATACGTGTACGTATACGTTCGCCCAGTTTCTATAAATATGTACCCGCGGGTATTTTACCATCACGTAAATGAGTGAGACCAACTGCTGTTTGCAATTTTGCGGAGAAATTGGGTCTCGTAAAAGGATGTTTAATTCACTTTAAAACTGACTCGAAATTGAAAATGAAACATTCAGTTTCACTGTAGAATTGCTCACGGAATTCATTTCTGCGGGACGAAGGATAAACATTTTTCGACTGATCGCTGCACTGTCACGATATACCATTTTCCACCCATTCCGTCATTCATTCATTTCGTAGTACAAATTATAACCAACAAACTAATCATTTCCTGACTTCGATAATTACTTCCGCACCTAATTAAACTCGTTGTTAATCAAACAAATCAAATAACGCGAATTTGAACGAATTAACGAACCTCTGACGATCAACGAGCAACGCGAAATTGGTTACTACCACTTTATCATCAAGGACTCAAACGATTCTGAATCTCATTGTCTAATTGTAAGTCTTATACTTAATCACGAATAGTACATGACAATGGGACGGGTTTGCGTGTCAAGTTGTACACCGTTTGCAGTTTCGCACGTTATTGACAATGGGACCGGAGGTAGTCAAGACCTACGTACAGTTCACTGACTGTATTGAAATTTTAGTTAAAGGAAGTGACAATGAGTTTGAATACAGGTCACTGGCACTCTGCACTGTTATAATTACGCTCGAGTCTTGACTAATGATTTGATTGCAACTAATGACTAATCACCAGACACTGCATTCCAGGACAACCGCATTAAATTATTAATAAAAACCTTCAAGTGCAAGTTGAAATGTACAGTTAACCTTAATACGTTTCAAGCCATGAAACTGCAGGTGTTGCCTGAAACGGTTGCCCGTAGAATCTGTACTTATATAGAAGAGCAATTTCATTATACATTAAGCAATCGTATTTTTTACCGTTCTCAATACTCGGATCGATTATCGATTCCACATTTTATTATTACTAGTGCAGAGTTTCAGAAATAGCTACAATTTTTTTATTCTCTTACTAGATAGGTCGCTACTGGATCATTCGAAAATAACGATTCATAAATTACACGGTTTAATGTTCTTCAGCATCTCGAGCTATTCGAGTCCAAATTAAGGACGAACATTTTATCGAAAGTTCTCTCTCTCTCTCTTCGTTCCTTTCTTACGCTCGTTCATCTTTTATAAACCGATATCAGCAGTCCACTTACAATTGGCGTGTTAACTGTCGTTCTTCAATTTAGCAAATAGATTATGAGGATCGAGTAGTACAGCTAATTATTTCGCCTGACGTGAGTATTGAGCTAAAATAAAGTGGAGGCCGTGCCTTTGACGTTATTTAATTTGAAAGTCTGCAGCCTTACCCCCCTAGCAAGAAAGAAGCCCTTCTCCGGGGTAGTCCTGCCAACTTTCCACTGGTTCGGTATCGTCTTCCCACTTTTCAACTCCTTCAACCCCGGAAAGTAATCTCGTGAAATTGGCCCCGAAAGTCTTAGGAACAGAAGTGAATCCGTGTTTCCGAACTCTGGTCTCACCCCTCGATTGTGTTGAGGCCGCGCAGCATCCCTCGCGTTCCCACTGCACACATCTGTGTTCGCCGACGTATGTATCACGTATACCGATACAATATACATATGTATATATACCAGCGTATCGCATACATGTATGTACATATGAGAGTATCAAGACAGGGTAAGAAAAAAAAACACGAAATCGAGACGGTAAAAGCAGGAGCCAGCAAAAAGCTCGATCCGTAGCAGACCGTTGCCTTTTTCGTTCGTTTAGCGAGATTTACGGAACTCTCACAGTCTCGTTTGGTCCGTCTAACTGTAAATTTTGAAACTCTAGAATATAGGGCGGACGAATTTGCGGTGAATATTTCAGCGATATACCTACTCCGCCGGGCGCTTCCCCCTTTATTCGTACTCCTCTCTCTTTCTGCCCTCTACGGTTTTCTATTTCATATCCTCCGCTCTTTATTCTCCATTCTCCGCCGCGTGATGTGAAGATTTTTTGATTACACGGGCTTGTCACATTACTGCAAAGCCTCGCGGTCTTCTCTAGCTTAAAAGACATCGCGGAGCTATTTTTTGCACTGACTGTTTTTAGGCGCTGGTATACGTCACCGGGGCTCAGGTGGCAGAGAGTACTCAACCAGGCCACGCGTCTCGTCCAACGGGACAAAGTCCTCTGACGTAAGGTTCTATAAACAGAAAAGGTAGAAAAGTTGAGTCAAGATTCAAATAGATTTTTTTCTCCTCAACCAAATGTATGTACACAATATTCATATACATAACAGCACCGAGATTTGCCGTACGTATATACATGTACCTCATTTTCCTCTGCCGAAGTCTTACACAACCGTTTGCAATCACGCAGCAACTATTCAATTGCTAATTTCTCTGAAGAGGAGGCGAGCGAGAAAACGCCAATACAGCCTTTCGTATGATGAAAAGGAGTTACTATCCTTCCGAGAAGCTGTCGAAATATACTGACCTATATTCACACGACAAACATGAGAAACAAATTTCTACGAACAATTTGAAGGGATCGTTTTTATACTGGATGTAACAATCTGGTGGCAGAGGTAACCTTTTCTTATTTGTACCGAAAAAAAGAATGCGACACGTCTTCTTCTTGCTTTAAATTGAATCCGGAAACCAATTCGACTTAGTGCGTGTATTCGATGATTTTGCGTTAACCATTCACCTCGTTTAATCAGTTTCAATCCGAACGATAACAGTCTTTTATAATCCTGGGAAAAGCGAGCTAATCTTTCGTTAGGGTGAAATAAATGAGCCGGATGAATTAACAGTGATATTTATTAAACGAGTCGTTCAACCCGGTTAATAACGCCAGAATGAGTTTCCGAGTCTTCTCGACGGATGTCAAGATGGTATAAAATTTTGTAATTAAGTTAGTCCAAGGGAGAAATGAGGCGAGGCGAAGCGAGTCGGGTCGTTTATTTCTAGCCGTAGAATAATACTTATGACTTGGTATTAAATCTAGTAGTTTTAATCGAGCAGCGGTACTCAGAGTAAATTCGCGTTAAATCCGAGGTTAACAACTGCTTATTACCGACATGAATTACATCTCATGATATACCCCGACTAGCCGCTGCTGCAGTTGCAGTATAATTCAGACAATTAGTCTAACAATAAGTGCGCTCAGGACTCCCCGCAAAGTTATTGTAATTAAGAAAGAGTCGTTAACATCTCGCTGTTTACCTCTGGCATATATATATATATATAAACTTCTTACGGAATATTTAAACTCGTAAGAATTCTTGGCCGATTAGAAGGCATAATTGTGGTCAAACTTATGTCCAAGCTAGCGAATACATACATATCTTTGCAACATTCCTTTTGGACCATTCCAATTGATTAATCTTATTCGTCCTCTAGCGGTTCTTAACTCAAAGATAAACTTCAGATAGAAATCGTGTAGTACAAGCGAGAGACAGTTTTATGGATGCAAAATATTTCCGCGGTCGTTTTTTGGCTTTTAAAAATCTGCAGCTAAATTTAGGGTCTGTTTTAAACTAGCGACATCAGTAGCGGTTAAATCAGAAAGATGACCATTCCGTGTGGGTACGAATGTAACATGTATGCATGGGTATGACTGAATGTGTGTATAGACAGAGGTGCGCGAAAGCCAGACGTAAATACTGAAGATTTGGCACGAGTTCTTCAATCTGTCTTGGCAAATAGTTTAAAGATTATATAATTATTCGGCAGTGTCAAAGCGAAGGTATATATGTATATATAACAGTTCTTTACTTTTTGGCTTAAGAATCACTACTTGGTTCTCATTAAAAATCTCCATCTCGAGAAAAACATATGACCACAACACTGCTGACTTCGAATATCTATTTGCATACGCCAATATAACGGCATTGGCAATCTTAGCCGTATACATTACGTGGCTTAAGTGTTTAATCATCATTTTTTCCTCTCAAGTCTCTAAACTTTTGCAAAACTGGAAATCAAGGAACATTGGCTGTCTTCTCTCTATATATACACTTACTCTGAGAGGGATTTGCATTTGCCTGCTTAACGAGGAACGTTAAATCTTAATTGCGTTCACTCAACGGTGTTTCACTCCTGATTACAAGTGGCTTGATTTCGTTTCGTTTAGTTTTGCTCCTTGCGCACCGCTCGTTTCGTTTCGTTTCGAGTCGTTTCGAGTCGTGGGTGCGGGTAAAATTTCCGAGCTCTGTTTCTGTCGCGACAAAATTCGTTCGAGGGTGTACGGTTACTCAGGTTTATAGGGTCTCCTATATGTATATAAGTGATACTGGGAAAGTCAGCGAGAATAGAGTAAAATTGAACCGAGGCAGCGCAGCGTCTCGAATGAAAACTTAGAGCCCACACCGAGCGTGAATAAAGTTGATAAGAAATTCAGGAGCTGAAATAAAAATGGAACTGTATCAAATACTCGCTTTACCGTCAAGATTGAATCGAGCGGAATTGCGTTCAGCAATAAATACGACCGGAACTAAAATTTCCGGGCAAAATAAATGGGACGAGAAATAAGAGAATCGCTTTAGGCACGTGACGACGTATCGGAGAGGGCCATTCTTTACCCCGATCCTAAAAATCCATTATAAAATTGACAATAGGAAATATCCCTCTAAATATACGACCGACAATTAGTATATAACTAACAATTTGATTAAACGCAAATAGAAGTCTCTTTACGTCGTTCTATATTTAATTGCAAACCATTACTGCGGGGATTCATAATTAAGGAAGATCGTTTCATCTCACTGTAAGCTGAAATATATATGTACCGATCTTGAAGAGATTCACCGCTCGAAATGCGGGGAATATAGGATATGATAATAAATCATAAATTGAATTGATACTAGAGACATTTGTAACGCGTTTGTATAAACGCGTATGCTAGAATGACTATAAACTTAGCCTGACAGCTGAGACTGAGAAATATCTGTGCGATAGTTTGCGTCGGTGTAATATTGTAAGCCGTTTTATGGATGCAGCGCGAGATGTAACTAAGTTACGTAATATTTCCTGTACCATGATCTCGAAGAACGGCTTTTGCACATGTCACGTGATACAGCTAGGTGCGTGCGGATGCGTTATACCGACGTGAAACGAGACGGGGTAAATTGTGCGTGTATACGGGAGAACCCACTACTGTTATCTCCGCAAGTGATACCCGGGATTCTCAACTTTCGTGCCGGTAAAATCGAGGGACTTTCGAAGATTTTTTACATTTTTGAGAAAATAATTAATTCCGTCTTAAGGATTATTCTGATTTTACTAAAAATAATAGTTTGAGTAAGAAGGTCACATTAAAATATCATACGGTATAATACGAGTACTGTTAATGAAATAACGATAATCGTCTTCAAGTCTTCTCGAACCTCGAACCTAATTTACCACGTATGCAACACTCTGCACCAAGCAACTACCTCCCGTTAATCTGAACAAAGTATAGACTGTCCAGATGACACCTTCCTTGCGGAAAACCCGTTCCAAAGGATGGAGAAAAAAGTGAGGATCGCATAATCTTGGAGCGTGCCACTTCTTATGTGCAGCTTGTCTATCGATCCCTGTGTCTCTGACAATCCTGCAGGTATACACAACGCAGAGTTCTCTTTCCTTCCACAAGTTCCACCTTCGGCTTGACAAAAAGTCAGGTACGGTTTAATTATCGAGTGATTTGCGAATGGAGGGTAGATACTTGCATATAAATGAATAGCAATCAGAGATCGCGGTGGCTTTCAACACACACACGTAAATGATTTATTTCAAAAAGGTAAAGGAGCTTTGATACGTGCAGGACGTTCGTTGATACAGATCAGTTGAGATGCTGGTCTTTACTGCTGGCTAGGTACCGTTAGCCACGTGGTGTTTTTACCAGTTAAAGTTATTTTTAATTGCAGCAGTAGCTATAAATTCTCTGGCACGTTGACGTTGGACGTTCTTGACTTTGTCGAGAACGGCATCGGCTATAGCTACGGTACGCCATAAGTAACTTATATATATGTCTGTCTAGGTATATATTTAATTCCGCAGACAACTGATAGGAAAATGCAATCAGCTCTACGGATAAGCACCTGCCAGTTTCATTCGCATCTATGAGTTGATTGAAACAACCAACCTTTGATAAAAGCCAGAGTTCACTCATCGTTAGACTCAGAGATCGTGTATGGACGGTAATTACGCGATTACTGACCGTGCGGTTCTCGTTTAAACAGGCAACTGGCGCCTCGTTTCTTCGTTGATTAGCAATTGTCTTTCCTTTTTATTTTTTCGTTCGTTTCTCTGTTCGGCACGTGTACTACGTGTGTGAGTCTCAGCCTGACTAACAACGGCCAGAATTACAATGGCCCAGAATTTCAGATGGGAGATAGGCCACGTCCCGTGCCGTGTGGTCCTTGGCTGAACGGTTCGCTGCTCGCGCACAATGTGCACCAAATTACTGTACTCTCGAGCCTAGTCCTCGCCCCATCTCTCAGTTCCTTCTTGCTTGGTGGTACAAATCTACTTTATGAAGTTTTGGTAGCTAGCGAATAACAGTTTCTCCTGAATATATGTATCAACTGTACCTACCTACATCCAGAAACATCCGCGGAAGGGAAGTAGAAAAGTGGACCACAGTGACAGTGAATTATTACCTGGAAAGGAATAGGACAGTCGTTGTTACTCGAAAGGTGATATAGGGATGCAAATGATGAAATTTACAACCCAAAGTTCAACCCTTCGTTTTGATTTAGTCTAGTCGGCAATAGGATATAATTCATAGTACGTAGCCGGTTTATTAAAATTCTTCTAACACGTTATCCATGCTCGGTTTATAGTACTGCCACTGGTGAAAGATGGACACAAATAAATAGAGAAGAAGGTAATTAACTTGTACCTCTGTCAAGACGAGTTCGCGTCTTCTTTCTGAAAAAAAAGAACGTAATTATTGCAGTATAATCGAAGCATCTCGCTGCTGTGGTCATTAGCTAGATATGCTTAATGTAGAAAATCGAAAAGCAACCTTAATTCCCTTTTACTTTTTCACCCGTGACTGCTATAATTATCTTTTCTTGATAAGTGGATATATAATTGCAAAATTTTTGTCTAGCAAATACTTTAATTGCTATTATAAAGGTACAGTTCAGAAGTTCAATCTGAGACGGAAGACGATCAATCATCTCTGCAAACGATTCTGCGATAGTTTTGCAACGTCGTCACTTTAAAATGCAATTTTCTCTCAACTTCTTCTTATTTTCCATCGTCTCCCGCCGTTATCTAATGTTGCATTATAGTACAGTCTCGGGACGAGTTTTCTTTACTTTTCTTTACTTTACAACATTTTCATAGTACAGGAGATAAACATTTTCGTACACCGATGTATACCAGTATGCAAAGAAGCTCGCGTATGTGTACACTGCATCATTTAGTGCATAAGCCCTTAAGTCTGTAAAGAAGCGCGTGTATAATCAACTTTAATTGGCGTTCGTTTCTGTTTTTATCTACTTTGCGGAAGAATAAATCAACTTTCATATATTATTATAGCTGACTGTGTAACCGTAATCTATGCAGTATTTAAGTAGCTGCAATTGTGATGTAAATTAATTTTTATCGAGGTAATATTATTACACGGTAGAGCGAACCGCACTCAGGTTTCTTTGTGGGATATTCGACGCGCCGCGCACTGCAGCATTGGCCCAAAAGAAATTGTCGCTAAAATTAATCGCGAAAATTGTGAACCTTGAGAGGAATAAACGCCCAGCGGCAAGGTGCAGCAGCCATAATACTTCCGCATTGTTCGCTCAATTTTTTTCTGCTCGTTTCCTGTTCTATTTCCTTTTTTTCTTCTTCTGCTTATTCTTGTTATGCCTTTCAAATGCGGTGCTGTGCAGCAGACTAGCCGCACTAGTTGCCCTGCTCTGCCTCGCCCTACAAGGAATCGCCATCGGTGTAACTCCATTCTACCAACGCAGAACGTTATGAAAACAAAAAGGATTTGAGCTTCTGAGTTCATCTGAATTTTTGCAATTTCTTAGGACTTCTGAGGCTGAGAAAATTCTAAGTTAATGAACTTTTTTCAGCACTCTACTGCTCGCTGATATTACAGTCGAATGAACAAGTACATACAGAAATGACGAGATATTAATATTGGTGGAAATGGACTTTTGAAAGGGACGCGATAATCTGCCCGAATTCCTTAGCGGTTTCCTCGTCCTTGCCAATCAAGTTAGAAATTCTCCTTTCATGGTTAATCATCGTCACTTGTACCGGAAAGTGCTGTATCCAACGCCAACTAATCTTGCAAAGTCACGATTCCCCATTCAGACAGTAATAATAACGTTTTCATTTATTAAACAAAGCATGTAATAGTTGAATGACATCTGCTTTCTTCCTCCAATAAATACCTACCATCGTATAAAACGCCTTGTTGAACATTCGCGTCTGTCACTCGTAACTAATAATTACCAACGATAAACTCAATCCCATTTTGGAATAACACTTATTCTCCAGTCATTTTAACTTTTAACTTTTCTACGATTAGTTTCTTCCTTAATTGTTCAAGAAATTTGCCATGTTTCCCACTAATAAATAATAACCGGTAAGTAGTTATGGAGTTGGGGGAAAAAAAGCTGTGTATGCTGAAGGGACTTTGGCGAAAGCGGCCTTGAGCTGTTACACGTTTGTGTAAACAGCACCTCGAGCGACTCGATCCCCTAGGAGTTAGCTACCTTGATTTACGTACACGGTTCAAATAGCCTGGAGCTTCAGTCGCTGAAGTAACTCGAAGAAGACGAACGAAGCTGTCCAGTTTTACGTGAGACGACAAATGTCTAGCCTCCGGACTATTGGAGCGAATAAATTTGACCCCAGTTCTTCAAGCTTCATTGATGGACCTATTATGTGATAAGAGCTGTACGTATCCTTTGAAATAGAGTAATTCAGTCTCTGAAATATTCTTCCCTGATACCCTGAGTAATAATTACCAGAGATTAGGAATAATTGTGCTGAAACTTTGAACCTATAACGTATCGTCTTTGTTATTTGCTCAGGCTTAACATTCGAGTACAAAGCTGATGATACTTGCAAGTTGCATTACACAAATGCTGCTGCATAGCGATAATTTCGAGGATTGAATCGTGGCGCAGTATACTGACTGCAGCATTGTGTAGAGATATTCCCACTGATGATTATAGTCATAGTTATAGCCGCATACATGCATACGCACATGAGGGAGCACTGATCGCAGAGAGGTGTATAATGTTGGAAATGCATAGGCTCTGTACGTACGGCCTCAATAACGGGAATCGTTTTAGGGCACGTTACGGTAGTACGAAGTCGTAGGAGTTGTTCAGATCCGTTTAAGTCTTACTTTTATGGAAAAACAAATTATGGTACGAGCCTAACCCGTTTTTTAAACGGAGGTGTATCCACGCGCCTATATAAATTTTTTTTTTTTTTTCAAATGGGAATACCGATGCGCTTATAAGTGGCCTGAATTACACTACCGTAGTGTCAGCTGCACGCAAACTCATTGATCGTGAAAACTAGCATGGATATTTGCGTCGTTGAAGAATTCGCAAACAGATTCGTTGCAATTTTCATTTTTATCTTCGAATCATGAACCGTTAGTCTCATCGTATTTCTAATAAATCTCTAATCGTAAACTTCCTCCGGATCAGGCACATCTCGTAACTGATTTCTTTTGCATATCGCTGACAATCCTGTCTGAAGGAATAGATCATTTATAATGAGCTTCACCTTTTTTTCCAATTTTCTTCATAAGCATGAATTATCAATCAAGGTAAAATTCCTATGCAATAATTATACACAAATTTCTCACTGTATTCACCCCGAGGATATTACAGCTACGTTCAATACTGAATACGCGGCTTAGGTCCCACAAACGAGCACAGTTATTATCCGTGGGTGGATGAAACGCGGGATGGTGAAGCGAAATATTCACGAATAGAACGAAGCACACTATAAATCTAAACAATTGACAGTATATCTATCTATACGAACGATATTCAAGACCGATACACGATTGCAATAACGTTAAACATCCGGCTTTGAGCTCGAGTTTACTCGCTCGGCTAAAATACCCTGCTACAGACGTTGAATTCCAAATCCCAAGCATAAATAGACAATTTCGATCCATGCCCTACGTTAGTTTATTAGTATTATTGTTATTATTGTTATACAGGTACCTGCAGTTATTATTTATTTATTTTCTCATCGAATTCACGACGTACAGTGTACACCATCTTTGTTACCAATTAGCGTAATTATTTTAGCAAAATGCGTTGGCGCCATTATGGGAATCGATACGTGTCCCAGTGGTTGACCCTCTTGACCATTTGTGAATAAGGTGGCGTTGCTTATAGGCCTTTGGGTTACGGGACCGTTAACGAAGTGGCTATAGAAGGCACAGGTCAGGCACTGATGCTTCGATGCGCCAGCCTGACGACCTTACCTGTATCTGTGGGCGTAAGTGTGTTCGAACATATATACCGATGTAGCATACATTCATACGTAATATAATGATGTGTATGTAAATATTACACTCGCCGGTACGTGGGCAGAAGTTGTCCTATAGCCAACGCGGGAAAAAGGAGACCAGGTCATTTCTGGATTGCATCTGATTTTAACGGACGTATGCTATAATTAAGAATCTTATAATAATATAGTGGAACAACACACCGTTCACTGGAATAGTATGTAGGAAGCGGTACGTTTGATGGAGACGATATGTCTTATCTTTCGAAACATTTTTAAACAGTTACGACGATCTCTTAAAGAAAATTTTAGCAATTTTGAACTACATGGAAGAATTTCACACTACGAATAATTTACGTCTCTGAAGATCACCCCGCATTTTCGAAGAAATCGATTCTTCTTTGACTACAGTTTTAGAACACTGAAAAAAATCGAGTTTTTTGTTTCGAAAATGGTATGCGAACTTTACAGACATATATAATTAATCGTAACTGATCATCATGGGTAATGATACCCATAGTTATTTATTTTTATTATGATTATTTTGTTGATTTTTTTACGTATTTGCTTGAAAAAAAAAATATTGAAACAAACGAATTGCACTTGAAGAGGAAACGGTGGGTTCATTCCGAACAAAAAGTTAGGTATGCATAGATATGCGAGTAATTTTCTCTGGGAAGTTTTTCTTGATAATTATTAGATAAATATTAATGCGACCTTCTTATGTCTGTGAAAGACTAACCCGCCCCGTCAAGGCTGCTGTTACTGCCGCTGCAGTAGCCGTACCCAATCTAACTGTACAGCAATCGAGTGATCTACATAAGGATTTAGATACATATTTGCTTTTTGCCGTTCGCTTTTATTATTACACTCTTATTGCATGTTGTTTCCTTTGCGTCAACGTTCGTTCGTGTTCTAGATATACGTAATTGGTAAGGTAATGAAAACCACACGGTCTGAGTTACAGACGATCAAAGGTGGTCCACGGAGTAAAGAAATCTTTCGTATCTTATCCAAATCCCTTCACTCATTTCTCTTCAATTCAGTTCATTCCTTTTTCTGTTTTTCTTTTTTTTCTTTCTTCTTCTCATGCCTTGGCAAAGTCAATTATTTCGAAGATTGACAGTGAGGTCAGATTCAATATCGAAACTTTGTTGGAACTGTAGACGCGCTCGCACCCCATTTGCACTACGAAGGTCAGAGTCCACGCCGGATCTGCACACGATTAACCTCTTCATAAGGTAATACCCAGGGTAATACGCGGCTTGTTTGTATAGCCACTAATGATCTACCATATATTATACAATAACTTATCCATAACTGTACAACTAGCCGTAAACGTAACAGCGTGAACGCTGTATCTAGATTCTAGAGCGTCATAGAAGTAAATTCTTACGGCAGACTAAAGCGTGTTTCATTATCTAAGGAATTAATTTAGGTAATGTAAACCATACATCGACTTGAGTTTCATGTTCAGTCTCACATCATTCGTAGCATTTTCCATTTCCTGAAAATCGAATCGTTCCTGGCTTCTATATAAACGATAATTTTTCAGGCAGAATGCAAAATGTTTGTGAGAAAATGAGGCAAGTTGGGTCCATTGCGTACACTGACCTGCCACACCTCGCTAGCGGTATTCGGAAAAACGATCTTGGACCACATATCTCGGCATGTGAATAGCGAGATGGAATAACTGCTGTAGATTTTTGATATTATGTTTCTCAGCGTCTAGTATTTCGCTGTATTCGTTGCCGGGTATATAATGTTGTAGTAAACCTCCAGTGCATCGCGTGATTGTGACTAATGGGAGTACGAGTTTACGATTCGCGATGCAGCATTGTCTTTTTCCCGACGGTCTATCCGTACCTACCACAGTATACTGGTAAATCGTTTTCTCAGATTACCCCAGCCGTGCAAAACGTTCGAGTCTCTTTTTCATTCATTCCTACATTAGGAGAGTGCGCAAGGGGCGCCTTGGTACTCCACACTCAAACCGCGATTTTCAACTTCAGTGAACTTCCAACTCCGCGCTTCCTTTGGGTTAAGTTTACAACAGCCGGAGGAGGAGACATTTTCCGAATGACAAGTTCACGTTCTTGCTAAGATATTCATGCCGCGCTATATGGTTCCTGAGGTAACGTTACCTTCATGATTTCAGTTTACTTAACAAGCTAAGATTGGACAATGTGTCACGTAGAGATAATTGCACGTCGTCCAATTACTCGGCGACGTATTTTCTCAGGCTTACATCACGCCAAACTTATTCGAATGGGAATTGAGATGAACTACATGGAATCTGAATTATGATCGGAGCGTTCGGAATAACACAAAACAACCCTAAACTGATTTTATGGAGTTAGACGCTCATAAAGAATAATACAGACAATGCGGTGGGTATAATTTTATCATTTATTTTTAACTCTTCGAACTTTCGCTGCTATAATTTAGTTACCAAAAACTCGAGTATCATTACCGTGTTGCATAACATTCTCAATTATGAGCATAATAACGAGGGGCTAGACTCGTTAGCTTCTGAACTCGTACACATATCGAAATGTTACATGCATTCTTTTTCCTCGTGGGAACTTCTTTTATCCCGTAGTAGAAGAATCTTCCGCTAGATCAGTGGTCATCAACCTTTCTTTTCCTTTTCATTATTCTTTTTTCTTACTCTTTCTCTTTCTCTTTCTTTTTGCCCTTCTTGAACAGGCTTGGGAATGCCCTGTAGAGATAACGTGTGAATGATTTCTAAAAACGGTAAAAACTTGGATTGAAAAAAGGTCTACATTCTCACAAAATAACTATACTAATCAAGAACCATGGAGAGCATGAACTTTAGGCGAACGCGATCAGTAGATTGCAGATTTATAATCAAAGCCTGACCAGGCGGAATACTGGTACCGTATTTTTATTCGAGGAAAAGTCGCTCGAGCATTAAATTATTTTAACACGAAACGCGTTAGATAACCAATTACATCGCTCCAAAATCAATTTCTTAAATAAGCTAAATGGCCACTGTACGATGTACGGTATATTCACATTCAATCGACATACCTATATTTGTAAAGAAACGTTAGAATTCCTATCCGGGGCTAAAACCTCGAGAGTTTTCGGAGTTATGGTTTTTTGAAAAAAGGATCTAGACACACAGCTTTAGTATAGGCATGCTGCTAATCAGTGCTCATAAAATATGAATTAACAAAATCAAGGCAATTAGCCTGTCGCACGTGGGCAAAAAATCGAAAGTCCCGGGCACAGCTTTGAATATTAATCAACGAACAGGTTCACATTCGATGCCAATCATTCCAAATAATCAGATATACCTAAGAGTTCCCACTTTAGGACGTCAATAGCAAATGAATCATATTCAGTATCAATTGATTTTTAATAAAAAAATTAGATAAAAAATATGGGCAAAAAATTTGTGTATATAAATAAAGGAGAAGCATACCTACCATTTTTAAATATTCTCACATTATTGGCTTCAGTTGTCTCGGGCTGAGATCCCGTTGGGTACACACTATGCTTACCACATATTTTCTTAGATCCGCTCTTAGCTTGCAGGTCCTCGTGAAATAGGTAAAGAGGTAAAATCAAGAGGCTCCTTATACCTATAAGTGCGCAGAAGAATCAAGCTTTGGCATCTACGAACCTATTGATATACCCTAAATTTATAACACTATATCTACTAGAGAATCTTATCCTCGATGTGTTGTTACTTGTTACGTGTAATAAAGTATAGCAGCCTTCCTAGTATCGGAGCGATCGGGAAATTACCGCAAGAATCTTACTGGCTCAAGCGCTTCAGCATAACGTACTTACGAACTTATCTACTTTTATACATAACAAAAATTTTCATCGTATGCGAGAACCGTATGATGTAACAGACAAGCATCTACGGACGTGTATAATATGAAGAATACATATTCTGGATTGTATAGTAGGTACGCGTATCAACAGCTATCTTACGAGGACCTTACGCTCGCACGGTTAATCTAATTCATATTAATAAATAGCTGAGTTGATCATGGGTTAATTTATGTGGAAGCCTGTGTTCCCTTTTACGATTAGCTTGAGATACGTGTGTGAAAATACTATGATTTCTTTACGGTATTGTGATATGCCGGTTAAGTGGGAAAGTATTGGCGTGAATTTTTAATCATCTACGTTTGTAATTATAACGGACAATAGACTACGTGTGTATATCTGACAAAAGAAGGGTAGAATTTTCTCAAGATAACTTAGAGGCAGTGGTATGGGCTATACATTCATTCAAACTCTAAGACGAGACAAGAAACACCGGTGCAATTAACATCTAATAATGTGATGCTGATTAGCTCAGACTTCCGATGCCATACTCTTTTGTTCCGGCTTTCTATTCATGTAGTTCGCACATCGGGTACCATTCAACTTGAACTAACTAACTAACCGTAAAACTACCTATAGGTATGCCTAATGCATAAATACAAATACGTACTGTTTGAACTCGAGACACTTGATCATAGCAGCAAACTCCTTGTCAAGTTTATTCAAGTTCCTCAACGAGGGAACAAGCTTTGCCGCATTGCAAACAAAAAGACTGTTCGATACTAGCATACATATTACGTAGTCACGGTACATGGGATGCGAACGATGTTGGTAGATTAAGAAACGATTGAAAGGGTCTAAGAGATAGAAGTTTTCTCAAGGATAAACGACCTGCAACCATCTTAATCATAGCTTATCTCGAATTGTAAAATGCACGTTCAGGCAAATCACAGAGCAATTTTACAAGCCATCTTTCATAATCAAAAGATGCGAGTATTCTTCGACGAAGGTACAATCAGGCCAATCTCTGCGACGAATAGAGACGTTATGTTATTACATCCGTTGAGCTTTTGCGAACCCTTCGTGATCAGCCAAGAGCCATATCGATAAGTTTCTTCTTCCTGTTTAGAGAAAAGGCGAGAATAAAGAAAGAAATATCAGACAAGAAAAAAAGCTTCGTGGCATTTTGAGATTATATTTGGTAGTTTTAGTGCTGCCTATATGTGTGGATAGATGGATATAGAATAGAACCCAAGAATACCCGGTACATTACCATTTTGAATAGATTCTCAGACTAGGCTCGAGCTCGTAAATTCGAGGTGATTCGCGTCATGTGAAAAATTCGGGTCGGCTTTCTTGCCGGAAAAGCCACGTCTCTAACCACCGAAGAGTGTGTATATTTTTTATGCATTTACCTATACCCCCAGGAATTCCGCACCCGGATCCTTGACATGACGTGAATTACTCCATGTGTATAAATACATGATACACACATGATTTAACTTGACAAAGTCAAATTCATTCGTGAATATCCGCCGGTTTTCTATCTTTCATCGTTCTATAATAAACCAGTAAATTTGCACAATAATTTTATCATCCGTTTCTCCAGTTCTGCCAAGTTTTCAGCAAATCATTCATTTTCTAACGACGTGTTGAAATCTTGAAATGGCCTTTTCTAAAGGGGTAGTTTGTTGCACACCGAAACCCCGTACTTTACTCTAACGCGGAAAATTTACGATTGCACACTGTTGTCGTTTTGAAAACAAACGCGAAGAAAGATATTTGGCAAGTTATCCTGCAGATATATCATATCTTGGTGTAAAAGTTTGCGAAAACGCGTAGTAGTACGTCTGTGATACACGTATGGGAGAACCAGAGCACGTTGTGCCAAACGAAGTAGATCTTCTCTCGTGCGTTGGAGTTATTTCGCCATGACAATGAGATAACAATTGACGGTTACATCATTACTTACCTCGTAATGCATTGTTACCTTCGTCGCGAGTTCAACTTGCACTGGACATTTCTCCTTCCGGTTCACTCGCACTTCGATCCACTGGATGATTTTCGCAGTGTTTTATTCCATCGTGTTTATACTCGTGCTGATGTTAGCGCTAGTGTTAGTGCAGCCGTTTCGCATAAATCTGTGACTCTACGTAACACATGGAATAGGTATGTCCTTTGCACACCCGTAGACATCGGCGGTTGCCGCTACGCAGAAAAAGCTTTCGCGTGTAGTGCGTTGGCGACGCACGCGTCGCAATTCAAGAATGAGATACACGTGGATGTGTGGACGGACACGAGTTAAATTGGCATGAAGCGTGACCAGTGTCCACTCGCTGCCTCTGCTTCCGCATCGCTTTAATTGCAATTACGGTCCCGTTTTTTGCTGTACTTTACTAATTGTCTTATGATTCCACGAGATACGAAATATTTAGGTTAAGCAAGCGCAAGTCCCTTTTCAATCATCAAACATTATTTGAATCTCGAATTTCTTCTTACCTCTTAGCCCACCTGAGAAGAATAGGAATATATCACTGTAGCGAGGAAAAACCTGACCTTGACAAATGCTCTTCTAGGCTTGACCTGCTGAGCAATAAAATCGGACTTTAGATTCAATTTCGGCTCCGTCTGATTGTACCCATTCCCGTAATGTTTAATCCATGGCTTCCTTCGAACATTCCAAAAGGCGAATCATCATCGAAAACAAGAATAAGAGTCTTACTCCTACCAAATTCTACGGCTAATCAGGCGGCACCCACAACCTAGAAAAATGTTCAGTGATCCGACAAAGTGTTGGTATTAACGTAAAAACTAAATTTACGCTCGAATGCATTTTCTCAGTGGCAAAAATCGACGGTAAAGTAAACACCGAAAGGGCCGCTGAGATGGCACCAAGCCACAGCACCTTATCACTCATCACGTGCAAACAGAATCGTCCATAGCTTTTGCTATTGGTATAATATTTATGGGTATTAGGATAAAAGTTATGGTCAAGTAAGAGAAGGATTGAATCGTTTCCACGGCGGTTAATATAATTACGGGGCCGGGTGTCGCCAAGATGAATAATTTATGATCAGTTTACACCTGTTGTGTCGAGGTATGTAACCTACTATTCATAAGTGCGAATAAACTTCTGGATAACTGCAGTCTTATGACTGTTGTGCATCGCCCTTCAAGTCATCGTCCTTTTTTAGAGAGAGAAGAAGACATTAAAACGATACACCTATGTAGGTACTCCTCGTGCTTAAGGCACTAGTGTTCAGGAAGACCTAGAACTTCTGAGAACGAGGTCGTCGACCCTTGCAATAATCCATCTCTTTATACGCTGCGCTTGATTGGTCAGTGAGCGAGTATCTACACAGAAGTTTCGCACTGTTGGGTCCAAAGATGTTGGTCGAAATTAATTAATAGGGTTCCAAAAGTGGATCGATTTACTTTTGATTTGGGGTCAAGACTTGAGTTGAAGATTTTCAAATAATTGGAGACATTTACTAGTATTTTCTAGTATTTAGAAAAAAAAAATTAAAATCAGCGATGATAAAAAGTATAGAGAGAAACATGAAAAGAGAAGAGAAGAAAAAATAAAGAGCACTGCGAGAGAAGAAGAGAAAAATAAAGGATGCGCCGAGCTGCACGAAGGCGTGACGCAAACCAGAAACCAGAAGTCGACGTCCCCTTGGGTTACAGTTATGTCATCCAATCTCAGAAGATACTCTGCGTATCACACTAACTGGTGATGTCATTCTGGACTCAAGAAATGGACTCTACTTATTGTCATGCGGATATCTCGACCATATGTAACATTGATTAATCATTAACCCCTCGAAGTAAAGTGTAGATCACTTCTGCTCATTTCAAGGTTCACTTCCTCGGCTGCTACCGCTTCCGCATTCTTTCCAAGGGGAGGATTCTTACGGTCAAACTTGAATCGTAGCACCGCTCAGAGCAGCTAAGCATAGTTAGAGATCTGGTCTCTATCATACCGAGACCAGAGACTGAAATGATAGAGCCGCAAAGCTGGCTGACAATTTGTCAAGGATATAATAATCCGAGCACTGCCATCCGACAGCTGTAATAAAACCCGATGCGCAAATTCATCGAGTTTAATTGGAAACGACATTATCCTCTGGGTCAGATATAGCCTTACAAACTCTACTATTTTTCGTTCTCTATGAGCCTAGCTATAGGTGAAGAAGGAAACAATGAGCGATATAATTACGAAGAATCCAATGGCTTGGTATCGACTTCGCCTAGTATGATACCGCGGTGGGTATTAGCTGACCCTTTTTGATACTGAATCACGTTACACGGTGATAGAAAATCGAATGATCATCTATCGACAATGAGAAACGTGCAGCTATTCTTTCATCTGTTATGTATAGATAGATATAGGTATGTACGTTTCTATTCTTTTAGCTTTTATTAATCAGCAACGTCTGGCTGGCGAATAGCGCGAGAAGAAAATCCGAGGCTGACCTGTAACCCCATGTAACTTAGTCAACGTAGACAAGTACGTGACAAGCTAGGATTACCCGACGTTTCTTCAGACAGGATCTATCCTGAAAGCCAGTTATTTGCTGAACCAATGATCGAACGGCTGCTCCGGAACCGTTAGTCTTTTTCGACTAGCTCCCATCATCCTTCCACGTTATCATCCTTCGGACTGGAGGCTGTACATTTATTTCATAATCTTGCTTCTAAAGATCGCGCATATTTAACAAAAAGACATTAACGTTTAAAAACTAATTAAAGAAGAGTAAAACCGTATTATCTAAATAGAAACGTAGCGGATGCGTGCTAATACCAACCCGCATCATAACTGTTCAGGAATGGAGTGAAACAACATAGATGAGGACCCTCATGACTCATCCCCACGCAGTCTGAACCATCTATATGCATATTTCTTATATCTTCAGGAAGTAGGTTTCAAAATGACTTTTTTTCCGACGGATGCTTAAAGATTACACGTGTTCTTGTAAAGTTCTATTTATAGTTAAGGTAATTTGTTCCTGGAGCCCGGAAGGCTTTGCCGCGAGCTTGACTCGCCGTCCGCTCTCACGGTCAGGGCGAGGCTTGACTCCTTCGACAACTTCGACATCCCGTGTGCATACGTCTATCTACCTTATTTCCTAGACCGTATACTTTGCCTCCTCGTGCGTAGGACGTGCGTCAATTATCTTCATCGCTAACCAGTTGCAACGTACCTCGAGTCAACTCATCCGCAAAATACCATTCGCGGCTGGTAGATATCGGGAATTTGGTATACCTATTTAGGAGAAATTATATCCTACGTATATTTTGAGATGGCTATTTCTTCATTTTACTACTCTAAAAATTCGTCTCTACTTATACTCACTAGGTACATTCTTTGGCGAGATGTAATGACTAAAAAATTTCCACCAACACGTTCGGAGATTGGCCTTTCCTTTGAATCAACTTCTTGCCAAATCTGTTCCAAAGTTCCTCATTGTTCCTTATTGCTGAAAAACTCAGATCTAGGATTACCGTTAGCGGCGACACCGCAGCTGTAAATAATTCTCCGAATAGAAATTGGCCATTCAGAAATTAGAACTCTATTCGGCAGCTGATATATTTGCCGGGAGAATTTACTGGCGGTGCAGTTTGATACGTTGAGGCGTAGATATCCTTTCGGTCGTTAAATCCAGTCTTGACCCCTATACAACTACGAAGTATAGATAATAGCGTGCGTGTCTATTTCGAGCGAATTTCTTGAAGATTCTTGGTAACGTTATAAAACGAGGCTTAATGGTTTACCTATAAATATGGAAGGAAGGCACCTACAGAAGAATGGCGTGAGGTGGTCCATGAGAAAGCAGTAAAATTATGGGTCTAGGCGATCCGGGGCAGACATTATTATAGTATAAATTCCACGAATCGAAGCACAGTCGTTAAATATGAAAAAAAAATAAGATGAGAATGAACACGATACATATCTTTGTGGACTGTGGGCTTGTAAAACGGATGCCCTTTGCTCGATTTTTCATTATGATTTACACTCCAGTAACTAATCACCATGTAATTATTCCTTTAACGAATCCTCGTGGGAAGACTAACCGCCTCGGTTAAAAATCTGCAAACTTTTAGCTACCACGTGGGGATGGGTAACTATATACATATATAATCGGTTGAGGGCCATCAGGGCTTGCGGTAGGTGTATTTATATATATATATATATATATATAGCATCGTGAAATCTTGCCTCGCCTCAAGTCGCATTGGATTGCGTTAGGTTAGGTGAGGTTCGGAAGAAGAACTAAAGATGAAAGAAACAGGGACAAGAAGAAACGAGAAGAGAGCTGAAAAGAAGATAAAAATAAAATCAGTGCTTCCCGCTGCATCGTACTCGCTTAAGGTAGAAAGAGAGAGAAAAAGAGCGGGAAGAGACTCGAGCAACGAGTCCTTGACCGACCGTGAACCTCCAAGGAGATGGTAGGATGTAGCGCCGAGAGCTACACGGCCGCGAAGACCTAAGCGAAGAACTAAAATATAGTGATTATACCTCGAGGAAGGAGGCGCAGAAGGACGAGATCGCGCGGGAGGAGCAGGGAACAGGTACGCAATAAGATGAGGGTTGCTAGTAAGAATATACTATATACACTATCCTGTATGTGTAAGTATATATATGAAAAAACCAAAAAAACATGCACAGAGTATATCCTCTATGAACTTGAAATGGCTTATCTTGTAAAGAGAACTTTTTGATGGGAATGATATGTAGACGGGTCAATAATTTCATGATACCTAGGTCTCACCTACCTGAATAAAAATCCACTGATACTATTCGCGATAAAATTGAAGGTGACATGTTAAATCGAAATCATTTCCTGCATTCTTGCCTTACGCCGTTAATTAGAATCGGAAGTGCTTCTTGCACGTCAGAAATTCCCGTACACACATGGGTCTACAAACTTCATTGATTAGACCTTCATTTGTAAAAACGAATAATGATACAGTGAAGGAGATTCACTGTCTCGAAAAAATGTGGAACATATTTTCCTAATCGGAGAATGTAGATTTCCTAGATTCAATTGGCTGACAGTAAACTTTTGTCAAAATTTGTCCGCTGCCGAAAGTTTCGGCGCTAATGAATATCCGCGATGGTAACGTGCAATTCCTTGATATATTCTTCGAAAAGTATACATGTGTTAACTTCCTTAAATACGGCTTCCTGTAAAGAGGCGATGTGATCGCCGTGGGAGAGTACGTGAACTGGTAGTTTATAAAAATGAAATCCTTTGAACTGTTTGCCGCGATCCTGAGCCTTACAATTAACTAGGCGATTAAACTCACTGGGATTATCGCATGGTAAAAGAAAATTGGATTCTTGGCGATCTCGAAGCATCGATCCTAATTCTAACCACTTCCGCCTCCATGACGCGACGCTTCCGTGTTTCAAAGTCTTCGCTGTATATGCGGTTTCGAAATATCCACGCGCGATCAATTCTTGCACGTCGTTCACGGGTCTTCTGTGACTGACCAAGCGCGATGTAAGGAAAAACTATTGGCAGACTATCCTTCGAGTTAACGAACGCAGCGGCCATTTCACCGCAACAGAATCGACACGATCCTTGAATTGAGATTATCGAAAAGATGAATACCGACGGGCGAAGCAAAGCAAATCGAGATACAGTAACCCGCGGGCGTTTGTTCCTAAAACGCTTTGATTAAAGCAAAACAGCCGAAAGGCTTCGGAAATACGTTAACAAAAACCACATCGGCCATCGGTCTATAACTGATGTTCGCTCGTGCTACTCTTACAGACTTTTTATATCCTTCTCAGGACAAAAAAGACTTCCTTCGCAAGAATTGATACAAGATGCTTCATCTGCAGGAGTCAATATTAATTTTAATATACCCGCATGTTAACACATCGGCATTAGGATGAATATCCTGAAGATAACTATGAATGACGTGAACAAATGAATTCTGAGAGAATATTACCAGAGAAATAGACCGCACCGAACAGCCAGTAGTCTTCGTAATGTTCATCTCTAGCCTCAGGATACTCAAGAGCTTCCGCTTGGCTTTTTTATCCCTCCTATTGATAAAGAGGATGAGGTAACTCGAGGCGGTCGTTACATTCCACGTCTCCATGGCAATCCTCGATTAATGTAAAGATCTGCTCTTATATAACTCACCCCTGCAGGCGAAATAATTGCAAACGTCTTGGTCTAGAACCACACGTTTTGTTTGCGGAAATAAACCCAGGAACTGAACGTTGGAATCTTCCCTAGTGTAAAAAATCCGTTAAAAAAACTCCCATTTCTATTCACCCCGCGGCTTTGTAGAACAGATGAAAACCAGTCGAGGTGTAAATTACCCTTCCTGCAGCCTCCGGCCGCCACCAATCAACGCGGATTTACTTATATTGTTAGCGCAGCAGAATTCAATGTTCAAGGAACACTTACGCTGCTTGAAACTATACGTATGCATGCTCTCTAGTCTCTGACAACGAATTATAAAGTGGTGTTCAAGTAGCTTTCGTTCCTCGCTTTGAAAGAATACCCAAGAGCTGCCGCTTCTCTTTTTCACTCCACCTCAATGAGTGATAGGAAGTTGAAACGAAACTAAGTACTGGCTGCCAACTATCGCGAGGAAAAATGACGATGAAGAATTGCACTCGGTGTTTATACATACGTATAGTCCGCAATGGTAAACATCATTTGCTCCTCTGCTGATGAACTTTGGCCCTCGATGTCTGAGTGCGATTTCTCACGTGAGATTAGATGCTCCGGTGAATTCCATCGCTTGAAATTATTTCACTGATTCCTACCCAGAATCCGACTTATAATCTTTGTTCCCCAACGCAACACGTAGCGACTTATGAAGTAGAATATACTCGAAGAAAACTTCACCTCTAATCAGCACAGCACAAGTTATAGTGATCAAGAGGAATTTCCTAGAGCATTATAGTCGGACGGTAGCTTCTCCGTAATCAATAGGATGTATAATACTCAGTACGGTCCTTTCCTCCCTAGTTAAGGGGGGCGATACATGTAAAAAAACGAAAAAATCGAATATTTTTTTTTGCATAAATAGTTAAAATAACATCGCAAAAATATGTCTGTGAATTTTTAGAATGAAATTCGCATTATTTATCGATTAAAAACTCATTTAAGTGCTCCGCCTCAACTCGGCGCTCGAGCGTTATTAAGCCTGTACCGGAGCGTTCGACTCTCGTATTGACGACCCGGTTAAGCAAATGTTCAGAAGCTCTTCTATTCCCTGATTCCATGAAAACAATAACTTTATACCTAGTTACTATAAAGTACTAGTTACTATAGAGTTTCTGTGTGTGAAAACTTTAAACGCGTTTTTCTCGAAACTACTTTTTTTAAATTGGCGGGCAAGATAACTCAAAAAGTTCTCTACCGATTATTATGAAATTTGGCACACGTCTTCTCTATAGTATGAGCTTCTAGTTGAACCTCAAAAATGCCCCCAAAAATTTCAAAAATTACCATTTTTGACCCAAAAACCATCGAAAAAAAGGGTGAAAAATCGGATTTTTCTTTCTGAGGCGTGCCGATTTACGATTTTTTGACTTTATTGTTTTTTTATTGGTTCAACTAGAAGATATGTGTTTTATAAACACGCTCACGCTAAAATTGTTGATTTCGGATCGCTGTAACAGAAGCTGAAAATCCCGCCGATGGATGCCTTTCGCCGCGAGGGTCGCAGGAAATGAGTTGCTACAGCGGCCATTTTGGAAAAAAAAAATATTATTCCTGTATTTTAACATATGATGAATAAATATACTGAATTTGAAAACGATTAATTTATTCCTACCCTTTCAAATAAGCCTCTGAAAAACGCTAAAAATTCAGGCGGTTACATGTATCGCCCCCCTTAACTCGACATTTTATACCGATAATTTCGCTTCTTTTCTTATTACAATGCAGGGATGTGGCTTGCGGCAAGACTCACTTGTCTTGTCGTAATCAATTTTTTGAGCTTTAATACAAACTGTCTGAGAATTTTAGTTATTTTAGCGGTGATTTCCCTTAAGCGATAGCAAACTACTCAGTGAACCAGAAAATTTCGTTATTTTATTGCCTCAGCAACCACCAAGTTGTTTTTGTTACTCTAAAGATCACGTTCTCGGTCCAAAACGTTTCGTTCTTCGGTCACATAATTCGGTTACCAGTTACATCTCTCTTACAATCTTCCACCTTCCACCGGGATTCGAGATCCAAAAAGCAGACAGTACTCATGAGCGGTGATCTGGGGGAACAGTTAGATACTTAACCTGACCGGTCACACTGAATTCGGACGCTTCTGACATAGCGTTTCCTTTCCGCTTCGCGATCACTAGCGATCGCTACCGTAGGTTATGTACATATGTGTATATACCTGAAGATCATCTCCCTGTGACGAGGCTCGTATGAAGAGGACGTCGCACACTTTTTTCTACGATATTTTAATTGAAGCGTGAATTACTTAGAACGCGGAAACTCGTGAGACGTGGTCAGACTCAGCTTTAGTTGAGAATTACTTTGACCCTGCATCCGGCGAAGGTGTCCTTAGCGTTACCTAATAGTAGTCTAACGTCTAACAACCATGATGGATGATATCCCTCCGTTGTTTGTGCCACGATTCTCACTGGTCGTAACGAATCCCGAAAATTTGTTTAAATCGACCAAAACCGTTATTTACTATACGTCGTTAGATTTTTAACGGTGTCTTTTCACTACGTGCATAATTGTACGAAGTAAGACGTATGAATAAAAAAGTCGTATTCTTTTTGACAAAGGTATTCGCGGAAAAGGAAAAAAACTGACAATGAGTAATCATACGTTCAGACACCTAGATTCGCTTGTCGTTCGACCGTGAAGATATGAGACAAGTAAATCTGCGAATCGGTAAATTTCAAACATTAGTAATTCGAGTACAACGATCGTAGTTAAATCTCGCGTGCCTCATTTGCTCGTACCATATAAATTCACCCGACTGGTAATTGCCAACCATTACATTGATAGATTACTGATATTCAGCCAAGGAATCGTGGTTTTTTGAAGCTCAAAGACGTTGCTTTAGATCAGGAATACGTAATTTATTTCTTTCACAATTCATTCGAAAATAGAAGGTTGCACTAATAGAATAGTCGGGTTAAAGAAAGACGGAACTTCAGGATCGATCGAAAATTCAATTTCAAACTCTTCATTTATTTTCTCGATTAAATTAACAATAGGTTTCAACTTACTACTACCACCTACATATCTATTACATACACGTTCAGTGAACTGTGAGTCGCCAATAGATCTGGATTCAAACATGGGGGTTTGAATTCAATGAGAATACCGAGAAATCGTTATTCTTATTCACCTGTGGAATTCATCCTGCCCTGTTAACGAGTTTAAATGCATTAACTAAAGAGCGTTCGAGTCTAAGTTTTCCCCTCGTTTGCAAGGCGTTGTTAATTGACTATTTCTACTCTATCCTGCATTTCTCCAAACCCAGTCATTGCGACTATGACTATCTTGTTCCCCGGTCAATCTTAGTCGTATTCTTGTAATTCCGAGGGTAATGGATCGACGTAAATCTTCAGCTCCTTGGATTGAACTCTAAAGTTCGTCGACCTTCCGCAGTTTTCATAAGCAAAGGCTGGAAATTTGGAAAAAATTTAAAAAAAACCGTCGATTCATATAATTTCTTCAATTTGGAGGGCGATTATCTTTCCTGGCTCGATGCTGTTGAATCTTCACTATAATATCGTCGCTCTGTCATCAACCTACGAGCGAATATCGGTGGGGAAAAAGTTTGCTACACTTTTTCTTCTTCTTTCATTTGTGGTATATTTTCACTGAATCCCAGATAAACTACCGAAGCGAGAAGATGGAAAAAGAAATTAACTCTAAACCTCCTCATAACCACAGAGATATAACAAAAATGCATCGCGTGTGTTGCGCTGTGATTAAAACGGTACACAATCTTTATATTTTCAGATTAAAAACCAACGACGCGAAGGCAGTTGGAGTTTTAGCAGACTTGGTCAATTCGACCGTTTTTTTTATTTTTTTTTATACTATACAAGTAAAAATTCCACAGTTATTATTATTCTTCGGGATGAGTTGCCCCAAGTCTCGGAATACTTACGTTATCATACCCAATTCCAGCCTAAGTAACATATGGAGGCCGGAGTATCATTATCAAAGCACTGGCTGCCTTTCTCAACCCAATTTTACTGACATTCAAAAAAACCATTCGAATTCCCACTGCGCTGTGTGTGAAAATTTTTCCGTTAATTTTGCTAATTTTAGAAAGCCTTAAGAAACGAGGTCTTCGTCAAGCGTTTTAATAATGTTCAGTAATCGTTAAAATCTCATGCCTATAAAAATTAAACACGCTAGCCACGTTAACCCTGGATTTCAACGTGCTTCGTTTCAAGTTCAAACTTTATTGAGATCAGGTTCACATTCCACTCCAATATCCTAGTTACACATCTACTAAGCCTTTCACAGTTCACTGACTATCTGGCGTCATAGCATTGAAGCGTTGGCGGAGGTGTTACGTACATTGTTCAATTTCGATTTGCATGCTCATTCAGCGTACCTGTGTAGTCTTGCAAATTATTAAATTCAGAGAAATGCTTTACACAGATCTTGACATTAATTTGCTTGCTATAACCTTCGCTTTTCACACTGTAGTACTATGGTTCCAAATATACCTATTTGATCAAATAAGACAGGAGAGGCACAGTCTCGTAATAAGTTAATTAAATTGTCTATTAATAATTATAATTGCACGTCTCATAGTTAATCGATGAAATTTCTACGATGAAAAGAATTTGCAGATTTTTGAGCGTCAAGAATAACAAGTAAATCAAGTTACTTGATGAATAAAAATTCCCATATATCTGTATTACTTGTGATAAAGCATCGTTAAACGCTTGAATTCCCTTTGATAATGAAGTGATATAACAATTTATCACAGGAATGAAATTAGTAACACTTCTATAGACAAAGAGTCATTCAAGCTATACACCGTGACGCGACGGCTTCGGTGTCTATATTTTATCTGACCCATCGATGCAACGTATTAGCTGCCTCCTTTGATCAAGGTCCGTCCTTGATGCAGCCATTGAACGGCGTATTTTCTTTCCGTCAATCTTCACCTGCTCGAGACAGGATGATGAGGATATTCTAATAATAAAACCGCCGTGATCTGATCACGAAATATGCGAATGACATTGGATCAAGGCGTACATAACAATCCTGCGTCGTATAACTTCTGCGCCTTTAATTAACGCTAATATATTTATCGGATATTTAATGACGATGGTTTTGAGGCTGCGATTCAATGTCTCACGTTTATAGAATAGTTCCTTCTCCACTGTCGATTGTACCCGATTAAAAAAGCGATCATTAATATAATTTCTTTTGCCCAAAGAAGAGAAGTTGTGTCCGTTAGGTAGCGGCATTTAATCCCGGAAGATTAGCCGAGGCTCATTAATTTAGGTTACGTTATTTATATACATGACACAAGACCGTTCCCAGCATTGCGGACAAGATGTATACCTATGATACCGAGGAGGGTGCAGCAGAAAGTCCGCGAATAAGAATTCGTACCTGTACCTACCTAGAAATGCGAAAAATTACACCGAGGCGAGAGACGGAGAGTCTTAATATAATTGAGGCTCGAATGAGATAAGGAGAAAAATAAATAAAACGGTAACGTGTCACTCTTCCCTAATTACATAGAGTAACTAGCCGTTGGTACTCGCCGAAGACTCGCGGAAACATCGAAGCAGATCCGAAGGATCCGAGTAAGTACGCGTACGTGTAGACGCGGGCCGGTACCGCTAGCCGAGCTCCCAATCGGAGACTTTCTTTGGAAGCTAGGAGCCAATCGCGTTGCTTTTTTAGACGGGTTAGTCGATGGAGAGGCTACCTTGGTTTATAAAGTCACGGCAGCCCGTGGCCTCCAAGACAGAGCTGTCGCGGCAGCCCAGCGCTCAAGATATTTCATTTGATTTTTCAAAAAAGTGTGCGTGCAAGGTCGAAACGAATTACAACCATCCAAGTTTTAAGATTAAGTTTAGTTTCGCGATAGAACAAAGTGGAAGTGATTCGAGTTGATCGAAAGGTGGCCTCAAGTTGACTTCCAATTGGTACCAGTGATTGTTCAGAGGTACGTGTTGATCTGTGCAGAATTTTACTCATTCTTTACCATGGCTTTCTATCTTCTCTGTTTTATAATAAATTTTCATTCTATCGCTACTGGAATTTGTGGGGTTTAAGATCTCGTCGAAAATTATTAGAAGAAGAAAAAGATAATGATTTCCTCATCAAATTTCTTCATTTCGATGTATTATAAATGCTATCCGAAATGAGCGCGATCAAATATCCAGCAATCAATAGACCAAATAACACGAAACTAATATAGTCATTCCTGAAAGTTAATTGGCTAATAATTTCATATTTAATCTCACGGCGTTATAGTGCCAAGTTTTATTATTAATGTTGGTAATTATGTAACCTTATGAATATTCGATGAATTTTATAATTTACCGACCTCCCTGTACCAGGGAACGAAAATAACTACAGTTCTATGGAAATTTATAGGATTTTGAAAAGGAGTTTTTGGACACTGTATAGTTGCAAATTGAGAAGACAGAATGATAATTGGACAGGAAAAAATTAGAGAGGAAATACGTATTCGTTCCAAAAGTATCTAATTTTGAACGATATATTATGATTGGAGCGATTGATTATATGCAGAGATCTTCCCCAAGCCGTTTCTTTTTCTTTTTCATTATTTTTCCCTGCTTTTTAGTATCATACTAAACCTAACTCTGTAAATAGTATAGACATAGTGCTCTTGTATTCCCACGGTTGAGATAGCGCGGTTCAAAGTCAGGGCCGTCAAGTTAGCTGTTGGGTAACTCGCCGATGTCTGTAGCGTATATTCAGCCCGCCATAAAAACGAGAAAACAAAGGAGAAGAAAAAAGGAAAGAATAAGAAAAGAAAAAGTGAAAAGTAAAAAGTAAAATGTACAAATTTCAGAAAAAGGAACCGCTTTTTTTATCTAATCACAAGCTCACGTCAATGAAAATAGTATCGTACAGTAAATATGTCTTTCCTGTCTCCAATGAACGGAATACTAAATGAAATTTTCCAAAACAAATAGTTCTCTGTCTTTGAACCGAATTTAATTATGCATACTTTTTAAATCTTGCTGAACCATCGTAGAAAAATTTTACTCTCATATAACCGGTTGTGATAATGTTTCTATTCATACGTATAACGTGTGTTATATAAGCTTGAAATATTCTAAATTCGAAAATATTTCCTACAGCTAGTTCAAGGATTAGGATTAGGGAGCTGGATGCCCCAAGCTATCCTAAAATCTGTTAAAAAATTCCGATCTCAAAGCCCAGACAAGAATTAATTATCACTAACATTCTAATAGACGAGTATAGAGGATACGGTTATATTTCCAAGTCGAGAGACTTGAACGCACGAGCAAGCCTAAACCGTATTTCTTATTACGCTACAGCCTCACGCACCTACAATTTTGTCTACTTGCTAAACCGTGAATAATTTCAATCGTCGTGTGCCCGGGTATCAACTCACATGATGTTATTAAAAAATTGATAAAATGAATAAAAAATTGACAACATCGTTACGAAAATCGATTAGATTCCGTCAAAAGCTGGCGTGTATTCTTCGTCGCTTAGAGCTTCCTTTCACACTTCTATTCAAGAAAACTGTATAGGTGTGAGAAAATAGGAAGTCAGAAGAGAAAACGGGTTATTTTTCCCTGATCAAAGTTCTCCCTCAACTCGACGAAAATTTGATACTTTTACGGTAGAGTTACCAATGTGTTCCGACCTGCCCCACTAGCGGCTGCAGTTGCTAGTGGTCGAGTGGCTGGACGCTTGGTGAGGATCTTCGGCGCCTCACCGCCTGGGCGTTGACCCCTCAGACGCACGGCTCCACGTCCGTAGAGCAACGCGCATTCAACTAGCCTTAGTCGGCAAAATCGACTTTACTCGGGTCGAGTAGTCGTTTGCTATTAATACGGTCCAAGGGCATCGAGCGGGCCCTTTTTAGTCCGAGAGTGCTGGACGTGAGGGATGAAAAATATGATTTTTTTTCTCCTTTTTTTTACATCCTGCTGGTATAATACCTTATACCTATTATAGTTCGAAGCTCCGCTATACAGTTGACGACTTTTCTCTATTTTGTTTTTTTAGGTCACGTCGAACACACCTGCTGCAATAAAATATACGAATGATTGAATGTGGGTGCCATTAAAATTACAGTTTAGCTATTTACAATCGCTGTAGTGCAAATAGGGGTTTGCAAAAATAGCACTAGATTTTTGATATTGGTAATTTATGGGGCAGAATTTTCGAACATTTTTCTACTCCGAAAGTATCTCAATTCCTGTACCTATGTACCTTACACCAAGAAATTATTTTGTTGTCCCATTTTTATACTTGTATAATTACAATTCTCAGTTTAGCTGGTCTAAACCTCATTGCCAAAGGTTTATCTTAATTAAAAACGTTTCACCGTCGAATATAAAGATGAGATTAAGCTATGATTATCCCATCCCAGATTGACTGATCAAATAAATTAAGATTGCTATGAAAAAAAGAATCCATTTCTCATGAAAATAAACTGTAAACGTTACTATATTCACTAATGAGTGTGTGTATACCTACCTCAGTGATTAATGTATACACCAAGCTCTGATGATTAGTACCACGACAAGCCTTTAGGCGGAATATGAGAATCTACAGTAATAAAGTGAGTCTGTCGTCGATAAAACGATCAGCAATTATTATGAAAATTTGAAACCGCGAATATTGATAATCCAATTTGCCGCGAATTAAATAGCTGACTGCACGCTTATCGAGGGAAAAATCAATCCTTTAATAAATCGAATTGCTATTCCCTCCGCGTCAATCAAACGTTTCTAATTATCCCCCGACTCAGTAATAACCGCGATGAGATTTGCACGAAGGCGTAAAGGAAGTCGACCGTCTTATTTGTCCCCGGCGGCGTATCCTGCTATCTTGTACCTACCAAGGAAGGAAATATCCACCTATAGTAGATATAGCTCGCGGTCTTTATCCGTGTGGCAATTCTTAATGTATTACCGTTGCTCGGAGGCGATAGAAAGAGGATACGAGATGACGGGAGTTCTTCCGATCGTAGGATATGCAAGCCTCTGGCTCTTCTACATATAGGATAAGTGGTTAGGTATGTATATACGCATATGGGCGCAAGTGTATGAGGCAACGAATGGAACCATAAATCATCTAGCGTTTAAAAATAATTATCCACAAAAAAAAGTACATAATTATCGATATACGGTTAGGTATATGTACTTGGGTTAAATTCAACCACTCACAGTATACAAAGAACGTTCTAACGGAATCTATACAATAGCGAATATAGTCATACGTTTTAAACCAGACAGCGAATCTTTCCGAATAACGATATATATGGTGTTGAAGAATATTTAGCGGTTTTATTAATCGCCAGATATGGAAGTACGACGTGTGATGAAGCTGGTGCTTTTTTTTACAACTTCAAATTACACGTATACCCTCGTATACATCCGACAAATACAGATATAGCGTTGGGCGCCAGTATGCAAAGTGCGAAGTGATGAATAAATCATTGTCTGACATAGTGATGGCAGTTCTCATTGGTAGTCATTATAAATGCAGTTAGTTGTAATTATAATGTAACCCTGCAGTTTTAATCATCATATTTGCTACGTGACTTACTTAGGCCTAGTTCTCAACGAGTACTAAATAAAGTAGTTGTTATTTCATTCATTAAAATTTGTCTAATTCGAAAGGAAGAGCGAAATGAGAGTTGGACTGGAGCCCTAGACGGTGCAGTCTACCTGCCCACGAAACTATGTATAATTCATTCAACCAGTTAAAATTAACCAGATAACCCGGTTGTCGCGGTTCCGTGCAGAAATTTACCATTAAAAACCGGGAATTTTAGAGTAGGTACTAGTTTTCGCAATCCAGGCAATAGACCTTGACGATCACTAAGCACCGAGGCGAATCTAACACGAAAGTCTTTCTTGATCGGAGATTATCGCAGTATGGCATAACAACGGGATATCCGGTAGCACCAGATCCAAATTATATATTCGCCTCAGCCCGTTTTATAGGAACCACCAAATTATCATATGTGTATATATGTGTATGTGTAGACCTCAGATTGGAGAAAGACAATCGCGAGAGAGAAAAAGAGAGAAATGACGAAGGTGGGCTAGTAGTGGGATCGCAACAGTTTGTGGACCACGCAACGGTAACCGTGCTCGCGAGAGCTTGGCGCTAACACTTCGAACAACACCCGTTACTTAGGAAGGCACTCGTACGTGCGAGTTCGCTACATACCGAAGGAAAAAATGAGTACTGCCATGGATTTACTTCGATCGTTCAATTGCTGATAGCCAGTTACTTGTTGGCCTAGAAACTGAATTCCGCAATCGATAAGAACGGTTCTGACACTTGCCACTTCGTGGCTTTCGAAATTATTCCTGTCGTCAATGAAAAGAAAAATTGAAAAACTCATTCAATTCTTTTGAGAGAAATTGAAAAGTGAGAGAATAAACCTAGGCAGAAACACGCGAGTAAAATGAAATACTCCCTGGTGGGAAAAATCCGGATAATTATACTGTGCGGAAATATACATGACTTTTCGCAGATTAAAGTCTATTAATTTTTGTGAATCCCGAGCGATTAGATCTTTCGATGAGCTCAACTACCTATATATCAGTTATCTACGACTATAAAGCCTTTTCATGCTTATTCGTATCCAGGTCAGACCTAGTTTCGCTCCCTCGCTTCGTTCGATCAGTACCTACGATACCCACGATATATACGGGCTCTAAAATTTCTACAAAAACTGATCCGATATTCACGGCTTAAATATACAAGCAAAATCATTCATTCGTCTCATTCACCATAGCAACTCTAATCATGTTTTGCATTACGCTGAGTCACACGTGTCAATGATCGATCATCGGCGATAAGC
The DNA here is from genome assembly GCA_944452935.1 of Rhogogaster chlorosoma. Lineage (NCBI taxonomy): Eukaryota > Metazoa > Arthropoda > Insecta > Hymenoptera > Tenthredinidae > Rhogogaster > Rhogogaster chlorosoma. The sequence continues at coordinate 14,129,284 of OX101799.1, read as the reverse complement.
TAAAAGGAATGGCTTACGGCTGTATACATATGTAATTAAGACACAGCAGTACTAAGTTCTGTTGTGTGAAAGGCTACTGTATATATTCTGCGTTTATTTTTAATTGGTTATCTCATTAGTTGAGAACAAATGCACACGCATTTTATAAGTTTCAGAGTTTGTTTTGATTGAGTGTTAATCATACCAGACTTCGTGTGGTGGCAATTAGTAATCAAATCATTTCTATGAACTCCAGGTGGTATTTCACGAAACAGTATATTACCAATTAATTCCTAATCGTCAAGTACTGTGGCATTTCTTAATTAGAATCTAGATCGGAATGAAAATTCAAACAAAGGTATTCGTCGTTCATAATTTGTCGTAATATTAGAGGGGTCTTTGTAGCCCGGAAGTGATGGAGCAACAGAGCATTGGATTAGAACGCGTTGAATCAATTAGGCCATCGAAAACCGTTAACCAGTTGGTAGATTTACTAGTCGAGCAAACTAGTCAATTGACTGGCGACGACTATACCTGCAATACGTAAATGGAAACAAAATATCGATTATTCTAATCGCTTTGGCTAACGATGAACTGAATTAATTGATCCAATTGACCTATTCTAAAAATGGAAACGGCGATGGTGAATCGTAGAAGTATTTGCATAAAGTAAGGCATACTATCGGTGAAGGAAACTCATGTGGGTTCAATGCAGGCTAGAATAATTAAACCTGATCTCAATTAAAAATAACAATGCATCCTGTTACGGTGGAGAAATTATGAACTCTTATTGTTAGTGTAATATGAGTGTTGGATATAGAAAGCAAAAAATTTTTACGGCGCGTGTAACTGGATCGATTATATAATAAAAAAAAGGCCCTTCCTATAACGGGTATTTCCTTCACGGTTCACGCAATGTAAAAGTGAACAAAAAATTCATCTTTTTTCATTCTGTTAACGTTGGTGAGATTTTCAGTCCTCATTTGTTCCTGAAAAATTCGTTTCTATGAGATTTATGAAACTTTTAGTTTTAATTACGACTAAATGTGAAATTCTTTCACTCATATTTTCATTAAAACTTTTCATTTCACTGTCGAATGAAAAGTTTCATAAATAGATGTATACGTCAAGAATATAGACTCGATGGAAGTATAGCAGCACGTAAATACTTGTGGTCTAGCATCCTCGCCTGCACTTCCAGGTCACGTCGGGATTAATGATTGAAATTTATTAGAAACGGAGGTCATGGTGAGAGAGGCTATTATAAGTACGAACTCGGTCAGAATCTACTGGTATATTTATATATACCAGCTATGTATAATAACTCGGTCTTGAACTGATCTCGAATAGCTCCAGTTACGGCGAATAATAATACCTATCGAATAGCATAGAGCCAAGACTCATTTGTTTTATAGCATCTTTTTGCAACGGAGTAAAGGTATTTGTGTCACTGGATACAGAACGGATCGAAAGGTCGGGAGTAACGGTAAATCATGCGATGGCCGCCTAAAATGACTCAACTTGACGTGTTCTCAAATAATTGAACGATGTTTCACGTCACTTACGCAACTCGGCCCAGGACGTTTATCCCCACAAATTATGCATAACTAGATGACGCCTTCATTTGAATAAATTGCAAACCTTTTGCTTCAATTATTTACCCGCCTAGTCCCGAAGTGTTACACGCTTATCCTCTCAAATACATAAATTCACCATCCAAGAACTCTTCTTTCACCCAAATATCATCTCGTCAGACAGTTTTTCTGTATAATTAACTGGGCCACTGAAACCATTACAGTTATTGACTTATTTATAAATACTGGAATATTTGATGACGTGATTCTTTCCACTTACCAAATCCAACCTACTCTTCAGATATTACGGTGCTTTTGAGTTAAAAAATTAATTTATACCCGAGGTTCTGCATAATTTGCAATAAACTGATGTATCTACCGAAATAACGCGGTTGAATTTGATCTTCGCGGTGAACCTCATCCTGGCAGGTTGTGATCTAGCAGGAAAAGACCACGGCTGCGGTTGTTGGTATTTTTAACTTATTTTATTTCATTTTCGCGTTCTTCGGTACAATAGACCTAGCGGAGCGCAATATCCCGGTGTATAGCTGCAGAAGAAGAGGCAAAGGCTTGCGGAAAGAGAAAAATAAAGTCAAGACTTATAGTTAGAGAGGTTGGCCACTGTCCGAAGAGATAAGACAACCTGTTGCTCCGCTCGACAAGCGACCGCATCGCTGACAGGCACCAGAGTCTCTGGGAATACAAATGACTAGCAAAGACAGACGTGCGGAATAGCAATTAAAACCTACAAGGCCTGAACAACGACTCTGGGAATCGTTTGGCGATGCGAAATAAATGAAAAAAAAAAGAATGAAAATTAAAACTGAAATGATTTAGCTCACCGGTGTGAACCGAACTCCTGCACGGCCGATCCATTTTCAAATAAGTAAATCACTTTTCATACCGATCTTACCGATCATTCTCAGCTCTGATCGGTCCTCGTGCGAAACGAGCAATGAACGACGAAGAATGAAACGCAAATTCGTGTAATTTACCACGGCTAATCTACCATTTGAATCGAATAAAAAGTAACAACAAACCAAATCATTCCTTCTTCCTATATGTATAACGAAATGGCTACTAATAATTATCGACAGTGTAGCTAAAATTCGGGCGTAAGTTAAACTATAAAGCATAGTCATTTGAAATTGATTAAAAAAAGATAATATGCTGGAATCAATTGGACTTGGTCTGCACCGCTCACCTTTCGACCGCCTCGAAAGGCCCATAATAAATTCATGAGGACTGGCAAGGCTCATTTGGGACCCAACCGGGTGCATGGGTAGCGTACGTGATATTGTGCATATGCGTGCACGCATTCGTTCGATTAGTCTCAGCTGTCACGTATATGAGTAAAAAAAATATTTAGTTCGGGTATTTGTTCGTAGTATAAAGTTCAAGAAACTCAAACGGTCCAACGCTTGACACAGTCGAATGGTCCAATTATTCTGTTTCAAGTTGACGAGAAAATTAGTCGATTATTTTAAGATTTACTCTTCAAATCGCCAACTACCGGATGCCTATTAGCCTGCCATCCATCAAAAAAGTTCCTGAGTTTCAAACGAGGTATATATAAAGTGGGGTGAGAAGTTTTGTCCCCAACTTAGTGTCTCTGCAGTAGCAAGATACCCGAAAATTTGTAAGCAAAAAGTATACACGATATCTTGGTGAATAAAGAACATGGAGAGATGATGAGTTAATTTTACCGCGGATAGAAAATTACTCGTTACTACGAACCGAAAGAGATAGAAGAAAAAAGAAAAATTATCCATCAAATCATCTGAGAAAAAAAATGTCCGCTTCTTATAGTCGGCGTTCGATTATCTTTTTGTTCTTTAGCTCGTAAAATTGGTCTTGAAATAATCACAGACTTGTGATCTTATACGGATTGTCCTGAAAACCCCTAGACTCTGTCGAATCAGTCGGGAATAAATTGTTGTGTATAATAATCCACAACATCTTCGAATATATGTATACATTATGGTCCAGAACTGTTACAAAGTTGAATATCTCGCCACAAGACGCAAAGAATCGTGGTTAAAGTTAAACACACAATTACGGTGATCTGGCCGCAAGGTATGTCTCGGTGGTTGGGGACAAACGAATCCTCGCCTACTACACCAGGTGTTATGAGAGAGGTTTAGGTAACAGGACTTCCTCAAGGCGAAGATGTAATTGAGGAGCAAGGTGATAGGGCCAAACCACAATAGGGCAAAGAACTGAGCTAAACAAAGGATCGTTTGTATCATAGTGACTTGTTTAATAAGTGGTGATTGAATTGAGAGGCGTCGAAACGCACGACTGCCTTCATAGAGATCGTGACACGTACCGAGACCATTATTGCTACTTAATTGAAACGTTTTTAGGTGATAATGGACACGGTTTTTTGTCTAGTTTGAAGATTCGTTGGTAGCGCGTCTAGCGATCGGTTTTTTGTACGTCCATTGCTCGTGTGGTGAGGTCATACCGCTATGGATAATAAATTGAATACCCACGATGGCATAAAGGGTCTTCAAGAATGTGGAAAGAAATATCCAACGATGTTATTTTCCTACTCGATCTTCCTGTCTTGTCTTTATCGTTTTATGCCTGGTATATACAGTGATCGTGCAACCGTTATGGTTAAAAGCGTTATGGTTGCAGTAATCACTCGATTACAGTATCTAGCAACGATAGCGTGATACTACGTTTAAAAATAATCAGATAAAAGTGACAAGAGTAAGTCCTATTCTTCGGGATAAGATATTGCTACTGTCTGCAGTAATTAGGAAAAGTGGAAAGGCATTTAAAATTCTGTAGCAAGTTACGTATTCTTTCTCATCAAGTCTCTGCAGAATTATTGACAAGGATGAAACCATCTTTCTCGATAAAATAAAACAATATCATGTACCCTACCAATGTTGTGTTCTATACATTTCATTTGATATTATATCTTTGCTCATATTAGCCCGCATCTATATAGCCAATCAATATTATCATATGACAATGGCTTTTGACATTCGCGTGATCGAACTCAATCTTCATATTTGGTTAGCAAAGATTATTTACTGTGACGGTGGATACTTTTTGGATTCTCAAAAGTAGGTACTGCGCACTAATCTTGACTTTCGAGTCTTCGTTTGTTCATTAAAATTTACCCAAGTGTAATTTGATAATAAGGAAGTACGAAAATGTGAGGTGTACCTCGACGTACACGCGTATTACAAATTCGAGAGTGTTCTTGCTTAGGGGACAAATTCCCAGAGTACAATGAATTCCGTTCTCTCTCGCTCGATCGCAAACACAAGCGTACACATACACGGTCGACCTCTCTCGTCACTTCTTACTTCATCGTGGGATGAAGGTGCGAGAGAATAAGGAAGGTGAATAGAGCACGGAGCTCGGAGATTACTGAGAAACATCAGCGTCAACGACCACCTGGTGGTTAGGTATGTACGTGGTCGTAACAACGCCTCAATGTGAGACTTGGTTGGTTACCTTTCTTCAACCACCAATCTGCAAAGGATTCTCCGAATAACAGGCACGAAACATCTCATCCCTAACCACCCCAGTTCTCTATCCTTGTGGTGTCAGCCATCCGAAGCTGTACTACTATTTGACACGCGAAAGCTTTGCAGAATTCTATTCTTATCCTATAAAACTTATTCAGCCTATCCAAGCTCAAGTTCAAGGTCAAAGTCGAGGGAAATTTCACGTCGAGGTCAGACCCGATATTACTCTACATGTAGTTGGGGTTTTAGAGAGGCTCGGAACGCGTAATGTAAGATGAAAATGGCAGATAGGATTTATGGTATCGCCTCGAGGTATATATTTGCGAGATGAGATGATAGATCTATCTACACACGACTGTGCATACCTGATATATCAGAGTATTGAGGTTATCGTATGAAATTTCAATTTCTCTTATCCCCTGAAGAATAAAAAATGACAATTCTTCGGAAGATCTCGTGGACCGTGAATTTAATGATGGAGCATCATCTCGCCCTGATGGAAGGAGTATAATATATTTACGGAGCATATCTCGTGGCTCGCTACCCTGCACCGTGATGCTTGGGTAGGTAATGAGAAAATATACGAAGTAATGAAGGGACTGACTGGAACATGGTAGCAATGCTTCGTCCGAGAAACGAATGACGCTAAATCATCCTGTAGTCGCGGACTATTTCACGCTAGAATAATGCGGACTCCCGTGGTAATTACGTAGGGCAGGAGCTGCGCTGGCTCGGGATCCTTTTTCATCCACCGTTCTGCATCGGGGAAGATTCATTTCAAGACTATCCTGCGCAAAAAGGTCTCATCTTGAGAGTATATATCTTTGAAAAGTACATCCTTTTATTGTTACAATTATTATTTGCCTCTCTCTCTCAACATCACGACTTGTTTTTCAACGATCTGAGGAGAAGGATCATGTAAATGTAAAATGATCCGGTAAAAAATCGAGTCGCTTTATTCCTAGAGCTGCAGAATGTACCCTTAAGCCCGCGGGGCTCTTCCTTTCTTCTTGCGCACCGACGTCTTGATGGCCTGCCACACTTTTCCCTTCATTTCTTATCCCTCGAGGGCATTTGCATCGGCGGGAATAGCCAGGACAAGAAGAGTCAAGACTGCTGGTGAGTTGATGAAAAAATTTCAAACACGAACGCGCACCGAGTTCGTGGCATGGGACAAAGAAGCGACGCCGTAATGGTAGAGAACGCAACCATAGGAAAGCACGAACGAGGTAGGAAGATCACGTGTCAAACCATCGCGAGGGAAAACACTCCCGAGAGATTACAGCGAAGACCTTTTGCAACGTGAAGACACGCCATCTTCTTCATTATGGAATCTTCATGTGTGATGCGGCAGCCAACGTTGACGTATCAGAAACGATAATAAAATTGAAAATACCTCATCAGCTTCCGCGCAATGTTGAGCTTTCGGTCCATCTTACAATTATAGTAAATGAAATTTAACGAGAAGTCAACAAAGCGGCAAGCTGCCCTTAAATTAAAACCGACGAGATGCAAAGAAACTATTACACCTATGTGACCAATGACCATACTGCATACCGATACCAGCAGAACATTGTACCAAGTTCCTATGATACTCTGGCTAAGGTATATGTACCAACTTCCAACAACTGGATGTTAAGTGCCAACCGAGCAGTGGACCGCGTACCTCGTCCTCGGCGGTGAAGTCAAGGGCTTAGGAAGCTGAGGTCGTTGTACGGAGGTGGAGTTAGAGTTGAAGGTGACCTCTACCACCACCTCTACTCTCGGTTCTAGTATCCTATTCGTCGAGAGGAGATTGCTGCTAATTACCAACAGGATTAGCCGATAACTCAAGAGTGGTGGCGGGCAAAGATTGCCCCTAGGAATACATAAGCACTTGTTACATATACAGGGACTGGTTCTGCCGCATCGAGAATTTATTCCGAAGGGACAATCGCGGGGTATTTATCACGTGTGAACGAAGTTTCAACCGCCTGTCGTCGTCGACGCATTAGCGGGATCAAAACCAGTTCAAGTTCAAATAAATTTCACGCAAGTATCATAAAACGCAATTTCGTAGGCTAACATCGAATAACAACTCGAATTACGCCATCGAGCAACAAGCTACCCCAGAATTTCTGTACCGGCACTTTGTTGAACAAAGCTCTTAGAGGCGTTGTGGACAGCGAGACAAATGGTGGTAATTTGCGAGAGATTTAAAGCACGAGAAAAGGCATTCCAGGTCCCGGTGGAACGGCTTTTTCTCGAGTATGACCCGACAGTTACCTGGACGGTTAAATTTGCATATACTATCATCGCTCGTGCCATCTTGATCCGTCACTAAGTGGTCCCGTATACTCGAGGTAACGCTACATTGTTCGCGAAGATCGCTTCTCGTTTATGTCGTGACCGCAGAGCAAAACTCTGCACTCCATGTTCATATGGTAGTAAGCACCATGATAGAGCAAAAAGCTGCCGGTTCTACATATATGAGAAAATAGTGATCCCTCTTCCAAGGACATTTCCCTCAAGGATTGATGATGCACGGTTCTATTGCGCCGTGCAGGAGTTCAAGTCAGCTCGCTTCTTTATTTAAACAAGACAGATACTCTGAGTTCCGGTATTAATCTGCCCGCTAGAGACGTTAGAATGAGTATAAATTTGCATTCGGTAGCCGTGCAATCGGGACTTTGACTCACGGTCATACAAAGCTGAGAACTCTATCTAGTACCGATGATCAGATAGCCCGACTACTCGACATGGGAGCACAGGCAGCACCTTCTGTCTTTACCGTAGGCAATGGGTATATATACGTATGTACATACATACCCATGTACAATACGGTATACTTACATCTCCTTTGCAAATGCTTTGCGTGAGTACTTAGTAGCTTCGGAAGTTTTGCCGCCGCGGAATACCCTGTATCAGGTAAGAACCGCAAACGAGCCAAGTAATTGCAAAAACTGATTGGAATGAGGAATTACTTCAAATATCTGCTCAAGATCAGCTCGGGATCCATATAATTGATAGCTCGTTTCGCGTTGTTGCCTCTCTTAATACTAGAGTTTCAATACTCTGATTTAATGATGATTCCATACGATTGCCTAGATCAATTAAACCCGAGCGCGCTTTTGATTATTATCATTAACGACCTTCTGATTGTTTGGTTGATTAAGGATTATCGTCTTCTTGGTATCGTCTGCTTGTTAACGATGGTTGAAGGTAGTTTTTCCACTAGTTCGTATAGCTAATTAAGCACAATAACAAACACTGAAGACATTTACAAAATGTCCAATATCCAGTTTCAAAAAACATTCTGAAACGTGTCTCTTATCGTTAGTCCTTTTCACTCGTACCTACAATGTGATCCGGCCGGGTGTCTTCTTTCTTATTTTAATCTCATATAGCTGAGCTACAAAGGTGAGGAAGGTCCCTTGGATAGGGCACGACCCAAGATAGCTAGTCGTGGATCTTCAGGGTCAGAAAGTCATCCTCGCTCTTCGGCTCCCACTCAAGCCACATACAAGTACACTGAAGGCTAGGATATCTTAAATCATAAGATCTTTGAAATCGGCTTAAAGCCCTAACTCCTAAGAACGCATTGAGAAATCCCTCGAATCTTGTCGTGACTCATTTGTATAAAATAGTATCTTCCCCCGGCCTGGAAAGATTTACTTTAACTTAGGTATAAAGCGGCGGAAGCTGGTTTACCAGCAATGTCTCATCGTCGAAAATTGAACTATGCTATTTACGCGCTTCTTTTTCTCGTTTTACCCATTTTGCGAAGTATTCTAGGTAAAGATATACCTATACGTATAGACTACGGCAACGTTCATCGACCTCTTATAGTCTTCCGTGACAGCGAACAAGTGTGACCACAAAACGCTTGCCCGTTGTAAATCGTTTCGAGAATACCTACCTATAACAAAGGACGCGTTGTGTAGTCTTCAATCTCTAGTTTTATACTCTCCATAGTCTTGGATGAAATCTAATCTCTGCATCGCTGGTATAGGTGCGGGTGGTCTTTTTTGTATTTACATCGCATAGGGACGCAACAAATTCTTGACCTTCGTGTAAGCCAAGAGTCTGGCACGAATGCGAACTCCAGAGGTCGATTCGTGGCCGCAAAGATGAAGGCCTCTCCAGTATCCTATAGGAGTTCTCCATCGTGCCTTGTCTCTGTTCCTTGACTTAAGCTTCGAGACTTGGCTTTCACGATTCGTAGAATCTTGGAATTTATCCTGAGCTATCGATGTCCGAGGTAACGATTTCCGACGAGGCGGAATAGCTGCAGGATATTCTTGGAAGTTGTAGTTCTTTCGTTTTCTATTCGTTTTTGCCAATTCTTAGGACTAGGAAGATCAGGATACATTTGTGTGACCAGGGAAAATCGTTCAATAGACAGACTGACGTCGTAATAATCGTCAGAGAATTTTCCCATCTCTTTATGATTTATTGGCAAACGAAGCTTCTTTAATAAATTTGAATAATCAGATGCGGAAGTTTGACGCGTAGTGAAGTTTATTTCGATCGACGTGAATCACTGAATAATTTTTTTTATATGAAAATTTGACGGAAATAAATTGCCACTCGAAAGTGGTAGCTGGTATAATCTCGTTGACTTTGTTTCGCATCGCCAAGTTTCCACGGCTTATTTATATCTTGATCTAAATTAATATGAATAAAATTACACGATTATGATCAAAGCTTCAGCATATTTCTCTGTTTATGGACGTGTCAGAAACTGTTCTCGCATTTCTGATGCTGAGTTCTTGATAAATGCCCGCGATAGCTAGAAGCGAACTGGTTTTGTTAACAAAAAATCTTGGCTAAATTCGCTTCGTGTTCGCGGACCCGACTCATTCACCTCTTTTATTCCAAGCCGCGTTCATCCGTCTCTCCGCTTGTCTATCAACGGCTGACAGCCAACATATAAGAAAGTGTAGACCGAGAGAAAAATCGAGAAAACGAGAGGAAAAATCATGGGATCAGTTTCTTTCATTATATATTTACACGTCTGGATCGCGCTCATACGACAAGATACAGCCACCTAAGGTATCCCGAAATTTAGCAGACAAAAATTACCTCGTATTTATAAAAATTGGGAAGAATAACGACAAGCTCTACACTGTTTGAACTGTATATTGAAAAGTTTCACCGTAGTTCGATATCTCGAGATATATAGGTGTCTACTTGGTTCAAAGCCCGCTTGGAATGCCCATTATTTTGCCTTTTCTCGATCCCACAGGTAACGCGCTGCCCAGTTCACAGCACTTCCTGTTGAACGGGTACAGCCACTGAATGTCGGATCGGTAACAAAACGATAATTCGTGTAATAAAGTAGAAACTAGAGAGCAGAAAACCGCTTCCAGCGATGCTGCAGCAGCTCCTCATCATTCGAAGGATCTCTGCAGCGCTGCGATTCTGCAGTCCGTAGCATCAAGACACGAGTATATAACTCGTAATAGCTGCACTACGTCCCCAGCTGTTATGTTGTATTAGACTTGACAAAAAACGGATACTTATGACCATAGATGTTACCAATCTTTCGAAAGGCATATCCGGAAGAAGAATTATCAATATTAATTATTAATTTTAATTACAAGCCTGAATTTGTGTTCAAACTTTGTGAGGGTTTTCAATTTGTTCATAAATAACCGGTGTGATAAACTTTTCCTTTGTTTTGTTTCAGATGGGTTCAGTTCCGTGCAGTCCGACCGCTTTGGCGTTGATATTAGCCATTACTTGCACCACGTCGTACGCCGCTTTAGGTGAATCTTAAAATTCAAATTATCTAGTGAATTTTTATACAACTGCATTCCTAGCCTCTACTTAACTCGCTGGCGCTTGAGTTCTAACAATAAGCCTAGCTTTGATATATACATAATGGAGTAATATGGTATATGTGCGACACGTCACGCTACCATACACGCGATTATACTCACGTGCAATTCGACCTGCGTGTACTTCTGGCTTATACGCCAACTGCACGTCATCCAAATAACAACGATTCCAGCTTTTACTTAAGCGCTCGACGATGTTAGAGGAAATGCAAGCAATTGCAGTCGGCAAATTGCGAATCTAGTATGACTTGTATACGCCAAGTTACATTATGCTATTCTACGCGCATAAGTAGTTTGGTCGGGAAAGTTTGTTTCTCAATTCATTTCAACAGCTCATAAATGTTTCATTATTTTCTAAATAGGTGATAAAATTTGTCTTTATTCTTACAATCAGCGCGAACGGGTTTCGAGAAGTTAACGGACTTCGACTACAGAGGACTGACCTACTACACTGTGCGAAACCTGTCCCTTTACGAATGTCAAGGATGGTGCCGCGAGGAAGCTGAATGCCAAAGCGCGGCCTTTTCATTCGTACCTAATCCTTTAGCCCCAATGCAGGATACCGTTTGTCAACTACAGAATGAAACAGCGGCTTCGAATCCAGCCGCTCAACCGCAAAGAGCAGCTAACATGTACTACATGGTCAAACTACAGCTTAGATCAGGTACGTTAAATAAATATACATATAACAGCGGGAGGTATACGTGTAAGTTGGTTAAGAGAGGTCAGCGATCCAAGATATGCACAACACGCGTGTATAATGAATATTTAATAGCCATTTCTTATAAATCCAAATCCACGATGGTATAGCTGCAGGTATACACATATACGTAGGTATGGTTTTCTGATCCGATACGGTGAAACGAAATAATTTTGCACGGTCTCGCGTCCAAAGTCCGAAATGTATTTTATAATTGTATAAATTTATAATCTTTGAATATTATTTGAATAATTGTTACATCAAATTCGTAACGCTTTATGGTATATTTGAATGAGAAGGACCGTGCCACTTTTATAAAATATACATGCCTGCAGTATATAGAGGTACTCATGGGTTACCTAGGCACCAATACATATACAAACACCTGTGCGGGGGTAGGCAGGTATATACAATAGACGGGATCACCGGCAGGTATAATTTTAAAGGTAAATTCTCGAAAGGACACTTGAAATTTCTTTTGTTTGACTACCGGACCGTGATAATAGATTTTCGTTAGGATTGCTGGTGTCCAATTCCACCGTCGTTCTTATAGCTCTGCGGGACCTTAAGACCCTTCTGTAAATACATTAAGAACGTTCCTAGGCAAACAAGTACCTGTGAACAGTTGTAAAGGTCAAAGAAACCCCAAATGTTAGCTCGCTGGTAAGTTTGCTAGTAGTTTCCTCCGCGCTAACCATATTGTACCTGTGGATAGAGTAAACCCGATCGTTTTCAGGCCCCGTCATATATAATTCCAACACCCACGGTGCTGCAGAGATTATTTTAACGATAGAATTCTGCAGACTCTCTGTATTAACATTCACATACACACTTCGAGGAATTACCAAAAAAAAATATACTGCCGGAACGTAGAGCGTAATATACAAACGGATTATGTGGGAAGAAAGACGTGATTTGGTTTTATGAGTCGAGAAGGCGTCAACCTTTTATAACACATGCAGGCACGTATGTTGGGTTGTCTATCGCAGGCGCATGAGAAAGATTTGTTTCGCCAAACACGAGTCGGGTTGAATTTTTTCTCAGAATTTTTCTCTCCAATTCTACAACCGGCGAGTAAAAAGAAATCGTTAATACCAAGACCTTGCCCTTCGCAGTTCTTTTTTTAGTTAGTTAGCTAGTAGGGATCCCAGTAAATTGAATTACTGTGAATTTATAGCCTGCGGTTACCTAAATTTCAAAACTGCGGGGGTCGTGCCAAAAGTTTTACACCATCGGCACTAGCTCGCTTAATATCGCGAGATTCTAAACGGCATGGCAAGATAAATATGAGTTGTATTATAGTTATAAGAACGAATCCTGCGGAACGGTTGATTCGAATTTCAACCTACCTCTACCATTCTATATATATAGCGATAAAATATAACTCAATATTGAAGTAGCTCGTTAATTCTTAGGTATCTAATTAAAAAGTAACTGCTCTTTTATAACATCGAGTTTACGAGGATGCCTGAAAAAATATATCGCCTCTATAATAACGTACTTTGAAATAACAAGAAACCCGTCTTTTTTCCTAGACCGTCAAAAAACTAACTCTGTTATATAATTTAGTTCGACAAGAGACTAGAACTAGAATAAGATTCTTTTTTTTCTGGTTTTATGATTTATCGTCGTGCTAAAAATTGAAGCATTAAATACAGGAATGTCGGGGTCTTTTTCAGACCCTTTCATAAAAAAAAAAAGAAAGAAAAAGCGCCATTCCATCAAACCTAAGGAAAAAAAGACTTGAATTTCCGGCACTAAACGTAGTGTTATTTTCTCTCTTGTGCAGAAAACGTGTGTCTCCGCCCTTGGTCCTTCGAACGTATTCCAAACAAAATGATCCGAGGCCTGGACAACGCTCTGATCTACACCTCATCTAAGGAGACATGTTTATCCTCATGCCTTAACGAACATAGGTTTGTCTGTCGGTCCGTCGAGTACAATTACGTCACTCTTCAATGTCACCTGAGCGATTCGGACAGGCGAACGACCGGGCAATATGTTCAATTCGTCGATGCCCAAGGTGTCGATTATTTCGAAAATTTGTGCCTCAAAGGTGAGATCATCGGCGATTGTTACATACGTATATCATTAGAAAAGTTTCGTCATTCATTCTCTGATCGTGGGATAATAAGGAACGAAATTCTTTAAACTCAGGTAAGGATGCCTGCAAGACCCAGAGGGTATTCCAAGTCCCACGTATCGGCGTGGCCGACGATAAAGTTGCCCAATATGCTGGCCTCCACTACTACACAGACAAAGAACTTCAGGTCCAGAGCGAATCAGCCTGCAGACTCGCCTGTGAGATAGAAAACGAATTCCTCTGCAGATCTTTCTTGTACCGTGGACCTCCTCAAGGAACAACTTACAATTGCCAATTGTTCCATCTCGATCACTTTACACTCCCCGATGGACCATCGACGTACTTGAACGCGGAGAGGCCCTTAATCGACAACGGAGAACGAGTTGGTACCTACTACGAGAACTTCTGTGAGAGTGAGTATCTCTCTCCCCCTTTCGATTTGATAGAGTAATATTATTCTCGATTCTCTGTATTATGTCTAATAACGCATTTGTAACGGAGTGTGTTAACGGATATTGATTGTACAATGGAACACGATTACTGAATACTAATTCACCATCGCCGGATGGAGTGCTGTCTAATAATACGCAATTATTCCTCACTTTATCATCATACGTTACGTTTAAGGATTTTCAATTATTAAACACCACGTACACGTTTTATTGACACATCTCCCGCCGCGCAATAATCATAACTCAATATGCAGCTGTTCTCCAAATATCGATCACCGCTAATAAATGTTTCTGCACGCCGAATTTCCACATTTTCAAAGCTCTCGTTTGATTTGAAAGTATACATTCATTTCATTCGTTATTTTCATTCTTTCCCGACAATCTCACGTAATTGTTATCACAATATAGTTTTCATATATTCACAGAGAGTCTTGGACCCCACGTAGATCCTTTGCCCGTGGTATTCGACAGCACTGAGGATCCGAACCTGAACAACCTCACACGAGCCGATGTTAATTGCGACAAAAAGGGAACCTGCTACGATGGTAAGCTAAAATGACTGTTGATTTTTGGCTATCATCTTCGAATCCAAAAAACACTTGCAATTTCTTACTGAAAGATTGATTCTATGGTAATTTTATCGTGATCCTTCTTACAGTGGCTGTGGACTGCAAAGACACGCGTATTGCTGTTCAAGTTCGTACGAACAAACCGTTCAATGGACGTATTTACGCATTGGGTCGTTCAGAGACTTGCAATATCGATGTTATAAACAGCGATCTATTCAGGCTTGATTTGACTATGAGCGGACAAGACTGCAACACGCAAAGTGTGGTAAGTATTTATAACTCGATGCTAAGAAAGACGTTCTTTTTTTTTTTTTTTGTTCTTTCTATCTTGAAGAAATAATGTTTGTGATTTTTACTGAATGCTTATTTTTTTGTTGCTATTAGTTACTTTGGTTTATTGAATATATAGCGTGACGGTTTTCAGACGGGAATTTACTCCAACACTGTAGTACTACAGCACCATTCTGTGGTAATGACAAAGGCGGATAAAATCTACAAAGTTAAATGTACCTACGATATGTCATCAAAGAACATAACATTTGGGATGATGCCAATCAGAGACCCAGAAATGATCAGCATAACCAGTGCCCCTGAAGCTCCACCTCCAAGAATTCGTATTTTGGATAGCAGAGCCAGAGAAGTGGAGACAGTCCGTATTGGGGACAAACTTACTTTCAGAATCGAAATTCCAGAAGACAGTAAGTAAATTTCTCATGGTTAATATTTTTAGCAAATTAGAGCAAATAAGCTGTTCATCAAAGCATAGTAATAATTTTCACTATCAGCTATCAGCCTCAAGAGCGACAGGGTATATATTTATCAAGCACAAGATAATGGTGTGAAAAATTCTCGTCGACCTAGTTTTATACTTTGATTAAAAAATAATGAAATACAACTCGTTGTAAATATTTATTCAATGTGTAGTTTTTATGGTATAACAGCTAGACTGCTCTACTCTATGATTTTAATACTAAATAAAATATAACAATATCATCGACACTGAGTATTTTCAGATTATTTCATTCTATGACACTCAGTGATATTAATTTTAGAAAATTATTACAATGGATGTGTGATAACGCGTTGAGAAAAAAAAATCGTCTGTTGAGGTTCTTGCTAAAAATCAACGAAATTTATAAACAATATCTTTGTCTCTTTACTGCAGAAAATTCTAATGAACGATGAATAATTCTTTCAGCTCCATACGGCATCTTTGCACGCAGTTGTGTCGCCATGGCTAAAGATTCCAAGAGTACATTCCAAATCATAGACGATGAAGGGTAAATTAACATACTCATTTATGAAATGCAGTTCTTTGAAGTAAATATTTTCCGAACAAAAATAACCTTCTAATTTATTCCAGTTGTCCAGTGGATCCTTCAATCTTCCCGAGTTTTACTCCTGATGGCAATGCGCTGCAATCTATCTACGAAGCGTTCAGATTTACAGAGTCATATGGTGTAATTTTCCAGTGCAACGTTAAATATTGTCTAGGACCTTGTGAGCCGGTGAGAAAATTAAGATATCATAAAAAAAATCTATTCATAGGATGATACATATAAGTTCTGAATAACTAAGTGAACATCAATTGATTGTGGTATGTACCCTAATTAAGAGATATGGATTTATTTGATAGGCGGTATGCGAATGGGGCCGTGAATCAGTGGAATCATGGGGCAAAAGGCGCAGAAGAAGTGTTGCAAATTCAACCGAAGAGAAGGGTGAAGACATGACTTTATCACAAGAAATTCTTGTCTTGGACTTTGGCGATGAGAAGCAGTCTGAGTTCTTGCGCAATGATGCTAGCATAGATTTCAATGAAGCAGGTAAGAATATTGAACTTCATTTGACTACCAGAGAAATGGATAATTGAACAAATCTTGCCTTGTCTCAGGAATCCTGTATTTTTTATATTTTATAATAATGAATCGAGGATTGTTCTAATACTTCCGCTTCCCCATTGTTACAGAGAAAACGGTAACCATCGTAGAGCCTTGCCCAACAAAAACATCAGTTCTTACACTCGGTGTGACTTGCGCTTTATTGGTTCTGATCTACATAGCAACAATATTCTCTTATTATATGAAGAAATGGTTGACCCCGCGCAAAATGATGGCATGAAATGACCGGCCCACTTGTGGCTCGAAACGAGCAAATTGTGAAGTACGGTAGCTTATAACAAACGGTTAACGAAAGGTCAGCAAGATACTCAAAAATCAATCAGTTTTTTTTCAGAGCCATTAAGACGAATGGTTCTATATATATATGAAATTTTATCCATAATACACTTTCATATCAATAATAATATCGTAAATATTTAAGACATATTAGACATTATTATTATTAAGTATCATTCTTAGCTACTTTTGATTGGGTTGCAAACATTCATACATAATTCAATATATTTCCATCAAATGATACAGATCATATAATACTGTGATCAAGCTTCATTAGATTCATGATTCTCTATGAGAGAAAGGATAACGAATAGTTTACTTTCACGAGAGTGAGGAAAATAAATGAATGCAAAACGAAAGAAGAAAAAATAGGTGAAAAACTATTGAACTGCTACGCTTGAAAGCCCGTAGGAATTTTGTCTGATATATATTGATCAGTTTAATGATTTGTAAACTCATATCAAGACTAGTAATATTTAAAGGTTCGCTCCTAATTAATTATATCCCTAATATTAAGTCCCAGCAAGAACAGTAATTAGCATAAGTAACAATAGATTACATAAGTTGTCTGTCTTCAAGGCCTTAATGAACAGTATCAAGACATGCATGTTAAGTGGCTCGAATACAAATTATATTGACGTATTTTATACCATTTAGAAAGCAGGATAGCTGTAATAATGACAATGTCAGGTTTCTGCTGCTATGTATGAAGTTTTTTTAAACTGTCTCTAAGCTCTAAACCGATATTCAGTATATATATATGTCACTCTAGCTTTTTGGTGAGAATTATTTCCACGGATTCGAAAACAAGTAAGAATATAAGTATTGTGGTTTGAGAAACTCTGATAAGTATATTGGAAAATAAATTCTTACCAAAAACACGGCAGATTGGGTGAAAATTGTGATTCATTGGTTACGGTGCTTGATATTAATCCGAGAGAAGAAGAAACAAACACTTTTGTTATTTCAAACTACATTAAATTAGAATCATTCCCCTGAAACTATAGAAAAATGTATATATTATTATTGCCCAATTAATAGGCATACATAAACATAAAGTTTACATGTATTTGTACCCTATTTATATACAACATGTTTTAATAATTAAACGAGATAAATTTCCACTAACTGAGTTCACACATTCTTGTTACACGTGTACATTATTACAAGTATAACAAGCCAGAACCAATTTCAAATTCCTATTGTATATCTCAACTCGTAATATCTAACATGTTAAATAGGTATGATAAATGTATATACCCTTCCCTATCTTACGTTCAAGTTTTTCGATATGGTATTGGAATCACGTGTGATCGACATTTGAAAACAAACGTAATATTGTGCATTGCAACCATAATATCCACTCGAAACTGTTGAGCGGGATGTTAGTTTATACGACGTGTTATCGACTGTACAGAAATGTAACATCTTATAACAGCTGCATTACATGTATGATGGCTGAATTTATTAATATCGTTCCAGATATACTCTGGCTATATGGTAGGTAGATACATGTTTGAATTAACGCGTGAAACAAGTCTAAAGTGTTATGTGATATCAAAGCACTAAAATTTACGGGATGCATGAAAGAAGGGCGTAACTCAACTTCCGCACTTCTGCCGGAGACCAGATTAGATGACGCATTATTTATGCAACTTTATTCGCTGCAGTCACTTGTGGAAATTATCTGGCGAAAATTCTCGCTAATGCATTGGGAATGAGGAACAATTAGCGTTACGTATTTACGTTATTAGCTCATAATGAAACTACCAGCACAGAGACAGAGTTACATGAAAGATCCCACGAAGTTTCTCTGCACCCAACGCTCGAAGAATGGGTGTAAGTGGAATAATATTTTATACGTTGAATATAATATGAAGTGATGACATTATTGCTCAACAAAATTAATCATCTTTTTCCTACATTTCATATTCTAAAGTAGTCCGAAATCCGACAACTACTTTTTTCCTCATAGCTTATTTACAGGCTTGAAAATATGAGCATCGGGTGCGCCTGATCGAATTAATCTTTCGAGTTGCGCCCTTCTTCCACCCATCCCTTGGATTGATACTTTATGCAAATTGCAGGATGAAATCTTCACTGTTATATGCCCGGGGGTAAACTAAACTTGTACTTTAATAGATATTATAAAGTAGAAAGAAAACTTGTTTCAAACGCAGCTGAATCTTTATTCTGTAAATTTACATTATGCGAGAATGCGACGCTGGCCATATTATCACGTAGATACGTATGTATAGCCAGAAGAGTTACGGCCGCAAGATGAGGAAATGTTTACTGAAGATAAGCGCTACGAGTCATTGCTTTCAAGTATTGATAGCAGATATCACTTCATAAGCGTAAAAATTGAAGAATTCGTCGACCAACTTGGATCGGTTGTTAATCATGGATCCTAAGTTTTTTTTCTCATGAAAATGATGAGATAGGTAAAGGACTGCCTTATAATTGGCGACATCTCGCTTCATAATTGAATGTTTTAATCAAAACTCTTATGAAAACTCGCATATCAGGTATATACCAATTTGGTTCTACGTTACCGCGAACGAAGGTAAAGGCGGGCAAGATACAGTCGGTCGGTAATATGCAACAATCGGGTTGTACAAGCTTATCGATTATAGTATACCGGAAACGGTAATAAGAGGGTAGGTACAGTTCGCCTCGAGATATCGTCGTGTTTTCTATGGCGAATGCATATCTCTCGTTAGTTTTCTCGTCAATTTACTGTCCACTCAAACCTCCACGAATTGAAATCAAGCAGATGGCTATATACCTTGAATATAGAGTAACGCAACACCTATAGACATCTTCAACGGACGATAAGATAAGGTACATTGTGCATTTAGAATCAGCACATGTGTCATAATTAAGTTTGCTTTCATTTTCCAACCATATACGTACATATACGCATACTATATTAATCTCTCTGTCCAGTAAAGTAAAGTACAGTGTAGTGAAGTACAGTATAATACAAGTAAAGAGACGTGTATAGATATAGCCAGACATTGTACATAGAGTCTGGGGTATATTATTTCGGCGCCGAGAAGTCTGGCGCGGTCGCCAGAGGCTCGTCTCTGGTTACTCGCCCATTTGGGGCGCCAAGGGACGACCGAGGTGGCAGCCCCCTCGACCTGCTCCCCCGCGTTACCCCACCGACCCCGTAGACCCCCTTCAGGCCCTGGTGGGCCCCAGAGGCCACATTCCAGCCGGACGCAAGTTTTCAAACATGGCCGAGCGTGAATGTAGGTCCTCGACCGATCCTACGCCGTGTGGCAGGCGATGCCCCCTTCCCAATTCCCCTCGTTCCTCCTCGTCCCGCGCGGCACCGTTCCGGCGGCCGGGTCGTCCGAGCTGGCGACACCCTGTCTGGCAAGACCAGCGCGACGGACAAAGGAAGGGGAACTCCGACGTTGCCACGTTCACTAACGCCGCACCTATCTTTGCCCAAGGACGAATGGAAAAATGAATTTTCATCAACGATAAACGATCGGCCAAACTGTCTGTGACGATAAACTATTTGAGAGGGTAAGCGGTAACGTCATATTAACAGCTGAATATATTTCATTGAAAGTTTTATTTCGCTTGCGTCACGGTGAGTTTCGCGTGACTACGTGCTGAGATCTGGCAACGTTTAGAGCTAAACTTGTTAACTGCCGGCTCAGTCCACAAAAACAAGATGATCTCATTCTATATACCGCATATGAGAAACTCGACCGTGCGTCGACTCGAACCCTCTCGCTCGCTCGATCTGCCTTTCCTTCTCTCTCTCTTTCTATCTCCATCCTTCTCACTCTTACGTCGTTCGAAGCTTCATTCGAACGATTAGGCTTTGAAACGACAACGCTCGTTCACGTTGGCGCCTCTTCTATGCGCAAATCAAAAATATCCGCGAATATTGAATGACGGTTTGTTCTAGCGCTCTGTATTATCTAACCGATTTAAAAGCGCGCGTCATATAATCGCATAAAGTCCGTAGGTCAAAAGGCAAGAAAACAGCAAGCAGTCTCGTTCGTACGACATTGACGGGAAGAGTCTCGTCCAACCAGACGGTCGCAGACAACATGGCGCCGCGGCCAGCGGCAGTGTTTCCCGCGCGTCATTAACGGAAGTGAGGCCACAAAATGGCGGAGTTTTACGGCGCTGAGGTGTGAAAGGGGGGCGCCTACGAGGTTTTTGTGGCGTTCGGAATGACTGGGTAGTGGACGTAGAACG
Source organism: Rhogogaster chlorosoma (assembly GCA_944452935.1). NCBI lineage: Eukaryota > Metazoa > Arthropoda > Insecta > Hymenoptera > Tenthredinidae > Rhogogaster > Rhogogaster chlorosoma. The sequence goes on along the minus strand of OX101799.1, from coordinate 14,108,210 downwards.
GCGGGGGCACCGCGGTACGACGTTCGAGCGTTGCGTTGCGGTGAAGTGCGGCGCGGTGCGGTACGACGCAGGGCTTGGGACGCTAGAGGTTCGGTGAGCGGGGATAAGAGGGGGGGCCGACAGTCACAGAGGGGATCCGAGCCCGAGCCGTGCCGTGGCGCGGTGGCCGACGGTGGTGGGGATGAAAATTAGTTACGGCATCTCCAAAGACCCAAAAGGAACTCCGCGCGCCTTGCCGCTCCGTGCAATGTTACGTGGTGGTTAAGGGATCGCTCGTCATTCTCTAGTGTGTTTAACAGTGCCTTGTTTAAAATAAATTATCGCGAGTTATTAAAGTAATTATGGCGCATGGTGTCGCCGATGAGTTGACCGCAACCGATGAAGAGAACTGTGTTAAAATGGTGACGAAACAGCAACAGCAGCAGCAGCAGCATACCAGTGTTCGAAAGACCGTGGGTGTGATGGGAAGCAGACGGATTTTCGCACCAGCGTTCAAACTTAAGGTTTTAGATTCTTACAGGAACGACATTGATTGTCGTGGCAATCAGCGTGCTACAGCTAGGAAATACGGTATTCATCGTAGGCAGATACAAAAGTGGTTACAGTGCGAGGATAACCTAAGATCCAGCTGCGTAGACGCGGCTAATACGGGACGTGCCCACGGTCATTCTTCATCATCTTCTTCATCCTCGTCGTCCTCGTCTTCTTCGTCGGGACCAAGTTCTATTGGGAATTCCGCCGTTTCCGGGGCCCCGATTGCCGAGGGCCCTCGCGAGCAAGTCGCGGCTCCAGCGCCGGCCTTGAACCTAAGTCGCGCCAGACTGCATGGCGACGAAGAGTTGTTGTCTCTTACACCGCCGCAACAAGGACCCCCCCTTAGGCAGCATTGCCCCGCCTCGCCCCGGTACGATAGTCCGCGAACCATACCTACCCAAAATGGACAAAGTTCTTCAACATTATCACCGATTCATCCGGCAACAGGAATCGCGAACGATATCCCGCAGCAGCAGCAGCAACAGCAACAGCAACAGTTCATGGCTAACACACCCACCGAGTTTCTTGGTGGTAATCGTTCAGAGAGTACCGCGAGCCACATAGATTCAACGCTACATCGGTACGGGTCGGGATCAGAAGATCGGAGCAGCTACTACATAACGAAAAGCAGCTACGAGATAGACTCGGTTTCATACGATGAAAGCGGTTCAACGGATGTGAAATTGTACAAGCAGACATCATCCAGGTATCGTGGTAACGTTTCGCCGGTCGAACGTTACTCACATAATATTAGGGATGATCATTTCTCAGGAATATCAATTGCACAACGAGATATCGCCGCTCAAATATCACCCGGTGCAGTAGCGATTAAGAACGAGCCAGCGAGCCTAGACGCGGCGGCGGCGCCAGGGCCGTCCGATTTACGGGAGCAGCAGACAACGGGGCGCCCGACTTCTCGCTCGGTTATATCGCCGCCCTTGCCTCCTCACCGCTGCTTGACACCGCATCACGCCACCACAGCAATACCAGCCGTTCACTCCGAACTATCACGCACGAGTCCGAACCTCCTACGAACACTACCAAAGAACGATGATGGAGGCTGCAGCGGTGGCGGCGGTGCTAAGGCGAACGAGAATTCCGGGAACGCACACATAGATGGGAACACCGCTTCGTCGCTACGCCAAGCGGTCGCGCGTACGCCGCACGCCTATCCAGAACCGCATTCACATTCACATTTACATTCACACTCGCATGTACAACAGCAACAGCAACAGCTACAGCAACAGCTACAGCCACAGCCACAGCCACAGCATCACCTAACGCAAACACATTCACACTCGTTGGGGGACGGCGAATATTCCGATCGCAGTCAGCCACCTGCTTCAGGCTGTTCAGAGCCGGCACAATGCGTATCGTCGATGGGCGGCAGTCCCCCCCTGAAAAGGGTGTTGTATTCAGGTCCCCCTAGTCCCGCGCGTAGTCTAGTGAGTCCGGGAAGCAGTTCCCGAGGCCCCCTGAGCTCGGGGCACTCGACAACGAGTTCAGACAGTGAAACGGACGCCCTAGACTATTCGACGACGACGCTAGCTCCTTCCAACGACCTTGCACGACGACGCTCGTTCTCTCTCAGATTTAAACTCGACGTTTTAGACGCGTTTCATCGCGACGCTCACGTAGCTGGAAACCAACGCGCAACGGCTAGAAAATTTGGCATCAATCGACGCCAGGTACAAAAGTGGCTTTCCCAGGAGACTGAGTTGAGGGGTGAAATAGCCCTTAGAGGCGGTGTATCACGGCAAAGACTCGGCCCTCTAACTTCAACCGATTCACCGATCGATTTACGGACAAATAATCCGATACACATTGATCTACCGGAGATATCCGTACGTATGTCTCCGCAGGAACGGGTCTCCACAGATTCTTACTGCTGCTATAGTCCGGATACGGTTTCTCCTCACCCTCAGAGACAGCCGTACTTCGTTTCCGCCGAAACCTCGGATGTAATATTGAGCTCTTCCGCGGGACGGCGAGGATGCACTTTGTCATGCTGTGCCGACAACGTTTCATGCTACTCTCACGAGTCTTTGAGAATCTCCGAATCCACTGTATGCAGCTACAACAGAATTCAGGGCTGTTATGCGTCCGAATCTCATTCGGTATTCGCATGCTTGTCAAGCCATGATTCGACGGAAATATTAATCGCTAAACGCGAGTGTACACCAGCGTGCTACGATCCTGAGAATATCGAGAAAACGACAACGCCCATTGGGTCCTCGTCACCGTTGAAACGATCTTGTACCTTATCATGCTGCAGCTACGCAACTTCATCGCCGAAGAGATTACGCGGCCTTAATATTGAGGAAGAAACTATGGCGCCCCAAGACGCGCCACTCTGCCTCGTAAAACCAAAAGGTATAACAGAACTTGCCGCCCAAGTAGAACCTGTTACTAGCACTGTACCAACCCCTCCGGCACCCCCGGCTCTACAATCCGTTCCAACGTCTGTAGCCTCGACAAAACGAGACGCGATCCTATTCAAGCCTTACCTAGACAATCCGATAGCAAAGCCTAGCGATGATCAAATAATCTCGAACGGTTCTCCCCATCATATTCACAGTATTATTAATAATAATAATAATAATAATAATAATAATAATAATAATAATAATAATAATAATTGCCAAAGCGTCTGCAATTTGAATAATAACAACGGAGGTACTGGAAACAGAAGCGGTGAAGGTTACGCCTTAGAATTAAGCCTGAGAGTACCGATTTCATGGCGAACTCCAGCACGAGGTATTTATTCGGATATATCGCAGGTAGGCAGTGCCTTCGTGCGATATCCGACGTCGCAGCATTACACGTAGTCCATCTGGAGTCTAATCATCAAATAATCGCATCAATCACTCTGGAGTGATGATACGAAACGCGTTTATTTTTGGATTCAGAGCGATTGAAGGAGATTGAAAAATTGCATCGCCGCGTATAGGTTTATAATAACTTGCGGATTTTTTTTCTATATACCTGATGCGAAAATCACCCCTTTGTAAAAATAAATTTGTTAAATAATACGTGAGTTTTATCACGTACGGAACAGTCGCACAATCAACAGCATGACCAATCCCGCAGGAAATTGATAAGATCGAGGAGAGATTAAACGCTTATACGATTAACAGATTAAAACCTAGATTATAATAGAAAAGACGGGAAACCACTACCTTAGCGCCATGTTCGCGGCTCTATCTTGCCCACTTCGAGTAGCAGCTGAAGCTCGCTTCTTTATCACAGATAAGCCAAGTACATCAGCTAGGCCGTTTAAAGGTCGGCGAAGGCCGATGTATAATACGTTACTCGATCTATAATTACTATATTATGTCAAACATATATATATCTACATTTCTAATCCTTGCATATCGCGATCCAAATACAATTCGATTCCGACACCCAAAGAAACTGCTAAACTTCAAACTAATTCTCTGCAACTCTGAGTTCAGTTTTTCTTATCCATACTATCGTATACGGATGTTAAATGACCAAATTAGGGCGAATTCAATTGCTCAAAGAACTGCTTCCACCTAAAGTATAATATCTAAAGTTTAACGTGTATTTTTTTAAACGCGATCCTGTACATAGTGTAAATATAAATACGAGCATGTTGATTTATTAATATCATTACTGTCATTATTATTCATTATGTTGCTATTATTAATATTATTATTACTATCATTATGATTATTTTTATTTTTATTATTATTATTATTATTATAAATATATAAGAAATTTATCAGATTATTAAAGCTTTCACAAGTATAATACATAAATGAGTACGGTGCCTATTTTCAAAGAGAGGATATATATATTTATATACATAAATTAAACAGTACATAGAAATTGAAATACCAGTGCACAAGGTATCAAAATGGTCCAAAATAAGTTATCAAATTGTAGAGTATATATTTATATATTTATATTTCACGGTGTCGAATAGTTAATGCCCAAAACAATATTCATTCAATATTCGTGCCTTAAACACAACTTCTTACAATTATTATATTATTATAGAATACATAAAATTTGGGAACGTTGATTTAATTTGCATCATGCCTTATAATTGATACAGGGACATATTACATAATAATTAATGGATAACTTAGGTAGAAATAACGCAGATATGTGATTGTTCGTTAAACTTTAACAAAATTGCTGAAATGGCAATATTAAGTAAATGGAAAAAAAAAATAATAAGAACAGAAAAACATGTAAATTTATGCCATAATATAGTTGAATAATGCCATAATATTTACATAATAATGATATAAAAAAGTATAGTATTGTTGAATGACTGACGAAAAAATATGTAACATTATAATCATTTGTGATGAATGATGATGAATTTGTATTACCGATTGTACAGCCCCCAGAGTCTAATACTAAAGCAATATATTTTAAGCGCATATATATTATAAATAATAATGATGAAAACTTTAGATTTATATTTATCAAAATTATATTTTAATACATGATTTTAATTGTCATATGTATACGGAGCATAAGGTGGTGCCTCTGAAATTTTTCACTGACAAAAATCGTTGTGCCTTAATCTTAGAAGACATAAAGATAAAATAGATATTAGATAATAGATAATAGATAAAAGACCGAGACAAATCTACATAAATTTTGCCGAAGGCAGCTCAAGGTGTGATATCGAACAATAATTGAATAAATAGACTCATAAAACGATACATGTAATAATGTATTATGGATTTTTGCAGTTTCAAGTTTCAGGAGCCTATATACTGATATTAGATTAGGTATAAATACAAATAATATTCTATATTTACCTATACTGTAAAAAAACAATTCATAAAAGAGTCTGTATTATTTTCATAATTATTATAAAATGTCATTTTCACATAACGTTGTGATTCATTGGCAAGCAATTCGATTTTTCTTTTCGTTTTTTTTTTTTGTACATTCGAGAAAATTATTGTATTAATAGTGTATTATATAGAAATTTATTCCTTTTAAAAGAAAATATAAGAGACTATTTTAAAAAAAAATTTAGACTACCCATATATATTATTTAGACCTTCAAATCAGCATGTCGTCTTCCTTCATCAAAACTCACAACCTTTTACGTCGAATCTTATCTACAAATACAAAAATCCTTCGGCTCAGAATTATAGACCTCCTTCTGAATTTCATGGAATATGTAATCACTAATCAGTGAGTACTCATAAGACCAAACAGCTCGAAGGAGTTCTCGTTCACTAATCGAGATATGCAACGTTCTTTGTCATATTCCATTTCACATAATGCTATGTATAGTTACTGATAATTTCTTGCGTGCAATCTGCTGGTAGTTTCATCATGAGCTGCAATTACAAAATCGAACCTCTTGTACCCATGAAGTTTCAATTTTGTTACGGTTATTATTCTCCAATACGTATTGAATCTGTATTGCAGAGCCAAGGATAAGTGATCTAGATTAGCTTATCTTGTGTATCTCCACCAAAAATTAGGTCGCTGAATTTTACATACCCATAAGAAAAAACAAAACAAAACAAAAATCATTCCGATATCTGTTGACGTCCTAATCAGGTGAGTTGATTTTCTCAATTACGTCATGATCCATAAGTACTTGAAATAAGTATTGAATGATTTTAGCTATGAGATTGCAATAATTTATCAATAACACTGAATTTCTCGAAGTTGTTTCTATTTCTTGGAATATGATATGCTTTGTATATGACTACATGTGTAGGTATACCTACGTCGCCATCAAGTCTCAACTATCAGTTTGTCAAGGAATTCCTGTGGGGTGACGCTGATTACAGAAAATCAGATAAATTCTCGTCGTAGAGTTTGCCGGACAAAAGACCGCGAGCAAGTCAATCCTTTGTCGCTGCACTTGCAGGCCTCATTCATTTAGATACGTATACATCTATATCTATACATAATACATTATATTATATTTTCTATTAGTCGATGGCTTGCGGTTGCGGGATAACTATTATATTTCGCATACAACGATGAATGAGATTGTGGATCAAAACAACGATAGAAACCCCAGTCTTACATTATATGTATATCTACAACGGGCCAGTTAATGAACGTAGAAATCAATCCCTAACAAGTATAAAAATTAGTAAGAAAAAATGAATAAAAATAAAAACCAGTAAAATTATTTTCAACCGTACAATTTCCGAGGATGAAACATCGTCGATATTGTGTACGGGTATCGCCAAGATCGTACTGCCAAAAACCTTGACTCTTTCTGGATTAAAATTGTAAATCTTGTCTTGTATACGGAAACGGATATAATATATAATTCTCTCCCGCTGTCCTAAGATGTAATTGGAAAAAGCTACCACAGGTATATTCTTCGATGGATAATTGACATTGCAATTTTCTGAGTAGTGAGGATACGTAATCGATCTTTGCACTCGGCTAAAATTATTTCTCGTTCTCAATGATTATCGGACGATATCAATATTTTTTATGAATCATTGGAAGGAGGAATGAAAGTCGACTCATTATTATCGCCGTTTAGTAATAATTCGATAACACGTATAGTCACAGTAATTTCGGTCCGTCTATAAACAGAAAAATAATCATAGCGTCGTTTTGATAAATATATTCGTGTCCAGCTTAGGTCAGCCTTGTTGACTGACCAATATAACAATGCGAACTGGGCTTCGATCTTTCACGAGATCTTTCTCATTGTCAAATGCGAATCTCACGGTATGTATCCTGAAGTCAGTAAACGACATAGATTTTACCACAAGGCTGGATGACTCACTTGTACATGTATATACGTACATCTATACAATACTCCGGCCTCGTCGCTGTGTCGGTCGTTATCGCTTATATATTCGCATCGTAGTTCGCACGTGCACTTGCGTCGTTGATTCCCTGTAAAATTGACTATAGCTGCAGCAGGCGGACTAATTATAGTAAACTCGTCTCTTTTTCCTTGTTAACCCGGACAAAACGCGCGTGATACGATAATTATTTCATAACTGCATGCTGAAATGTACCACGTCGCGATATAAAATCCGTGCTGCAGTTTGAGTAGGGATTGCAGCAGCCTTGTAATTAGCGTAAGCCACAAGGACGAGGCCCATCTTTCTTCATTTCTCTGTTCTAATATACCATTGCAATTTATATAAATTTAACAGTTTTTCATTAAAGATGCTTCGGTCCGTCTCACTAAGATCCGTGACGTTCGGTTTGCTAGGTCGCCTAATCCTGGTTCGGATTGACAATATGTGACTGTTAGCACGCAACAAGTATACGTGTATATCTGTAAATGCAAGTATAAGTACCTACATACGAGTGTAGAAACGGGGCAAGGTACAACCCGCGCGCATAGTTATTTGTTACGCAAAGGTAGCACACAGTCGCGCGGGTACTTGCGCAAGTTCTCTAACGTTCAGACGAAGTCGATCCCAGTTAGACTTACTGTCGAACAGAGCAAACAACCAAGCTGTAGCTACTACCATGCGTCGTAGAGTAAATATACGTATAATGTGTATAGGTATACTCATACTCCGGTTTTACATCTCTAAAATCTATATTCTTCTTATTCTTAATATGATCTGTAGAGGTCGTTTATGATTTATTATTGCACTCCGTACGATGAAAATTAATTAAGAATGACAGAATCAAAGCTATTTTCAAGTTCTTCAAAAATAGGCCTCCAAGCCGCATATTAATAGTATACTCAAAGTATTGTATACACATGTTTGTGTGTACTGCACACGCTCAAGAGTGCCAGTCGCGAGTACTTGACTACTACGGCAGTGCAGATGCACAAATAACACAACGAGCAGGGTGGGTATATCCTATATAAGAGGGACGCAAAAGTATAGGAAAGAGGAAAGAAAATAACAGAAAACAACGTTAATGAAAAACAAGCTAGATTTACGGAGCGTAGTAGTAGGCATTGTGTTCCTTATCGAGAATTGTTGCAAGCGAAAGCAATTGGCAGACCAGATGGTGCACCCGCGGAGCGCACGCGGAGAAACAGTAAAAACTGTAAACGCCGAGCTGTTATACTGATAGTTTTGAGGCACTTTACAGGCAGGATTAGATATTAAAATTCGAGATAACCGCAGGTCCACACGGTGATGAAATAAACCGTAAATTAGACTCTCAAATCAAATTCATTTCGATTCAAACTTGTATCGGCTCGTGCCTGCAGTAGAAGCGTATAGCATACTTTTAATTTATACCTTTTTTGATGGCTGTCGAGAAAAATTCAGCTCGTGAAAACTCTAAATCAACTGACTGGCGTATTTTTGTCTCATATATCAATTCTGATACCAGAAACATGCGTTTTCTACTGTATAAACCCAATCGTCGTTGGGATTTCTATATACTTATACGTATAATGCAGCTTATGGGGTTTTATGATAAAAATCATCTAGATACCTACACGTGGCAATGAGGCTCAAGATTAGTTCAACAATAGCAAACTATTTCCCTCCGTCCACGTACACCACCCTTTGTGATTCATTCGTTGCTACTAATTTCACGTTCTTTATCGCGCAATTATCAGGGGAATCGTGCGGGATAATTAGTTAAAATATGGAGAGATCGATGTGTCGAGTCCGTTCCTGCTGCATTGAATCAACGGGAGAGACTCTTTTCTCTTCTTATTTTCATTTTATAAAATATAATGCGGTGACATTCCGCAAATGTGTGTATGTGTGTGTGTGTAGCTAGAAATGTGCAGATGTGTTGCATAGTTGTTACACCTAGGTATATAGATATAATAGTTAACAGCGTTGCCTCTTCTGCAGATCTGGAATAAGGCAAAGGGAATATATAGGTATGTGTACTAGAAACTTTTGGCCACTGGCCAAATTGCGGTAGAAACACCGTAGGCATCGAGCTGCAGTTGTATGTTGGTCGCTGACCACGAATCTTCCTTTTATTTTCTCCTTATTTTCTCTTTTACTGTTCTCAGTGTACACTCGGTGTTTTATTTTCGAGCTGCTACAGTCTCGGCTGATTCCAGCAGGAAGGGATAGGCTGCTGCAGAGAGAAACGAGAAACAACGAAACGAACTCGGTAAGAGATTAACTGCAAGCGTTATGTACGTTGACGTGCATATAGTGTGTGTCCCTAGAATAAGATATACATATACCTATAGGTTCAGGCCAAGCGGATACGAGTGACACTCGACGAGGCCTTGTTTCTTTATTTTTGACCATAAGCTAATTATAGAGAGTCCAAGATGTATTTGTCTTTAATAATTAGGTACAGGGATCAAGTTACTGAAGGTGACGATCCGAAATCTTGATTACACAGGAGAATGTCATTCGTTTTTGCATCGCGAAATAATATGAAAATTTTATTTTTACCCACAAAACAACGTTATGCGACGTGATTTCGAAAGATGTTGTTAAATGGAGGCCATGGGTATATATAGTGTATACTTTTATATTATGATTACACCCTAACGACGAGGAGATACAATAATGATGTTTGAACGAGATGACCTTTCAAATTTTCACCCATACACATGCGGGTACAGTCAGATTTTTTTATAGACGATAGTGACAGTTAGTTTGAGGTGCTATTCCAATTCATTGTCAGACTTTTGAATAATCGATGGAAAGACAGTAGTAGATAGACAGCTTCAGAAAATGGTTCTGGAAAAAAGTTACAATTTCAGTTTTGCTTCGCAATATGTATATGAAACAGAATTTGAAGCTGAAGCATTTCAGTAAAATCTTTCATAGAGCTGTCGATACTCTGCAATCCTCCACTAAACCATCATTAAGGTATCCTTATTTCTGATTCAATATTGAGTACCGTCTTGAAATGTGACCGGCGATCAACGATACTCAAAATTTATTCAACTTTCGAAACGCGCTTATAAATATTGATGTCATGTCAGATCTGACACCTGTTATAAAACTTAGAAGCTAATCTTTGGAACTTATCGCGGCAAGTGAACTTTACTCATATGCTAATGCAGACAGCAGGTGCACTTTTTCCGGGTCATACGAATTTCGGCGGTAATGTATTTCGGAGCAAAGACCCCTCTTTCGCGTGGTAGATAATAAAATGCGAAATCTAGAGTGAAGTTCAATGTAGGGAAGTCTTAATTAGTGAGGACAAAAATTATAGTGAATTCTTAGTTACCGACTGTTGTTTAATCCGCGCATATTTTCTTGTAGAATAAGAAGAGGCTTAACAGGCGTTTTGCTACCAGTTGGATCCTTGACTGTTCTCAAGTTCCAAAAATAATTGAAAACGTCCAATTATATGTATAAACGACGAGAGATTAATAAAACAATTACAATTGGAATTCTCTAATTGGAATGTAGAATATATAACATGATGTTTGTTTACAGCGTCATCAATATCAAAATGTGACTTCGGAATGGTGAAGAAATACTTGATAATGTTCCAATCTGGCAATTACTATACTGTAAACTATTAAATGACTGCAAGATATGAATGCCCAGATCACGATAATACAACAGAAGAAATCCACAAGCGTTACCAGGATACGTCTTTGGTGATTTTCAAAGTACGCTACATTCTGAACTCAAATAAAAGTTATAGTACCAAATAACTATCATAGTAGCTGAATATCCATCTGAATAAGCATTTCCAATTGTCATTGATGCATAGCCATTAAGATTAGTAATGATTTTTAAACATTAAACGAGATGCATTGGATGAAACTTGTATCTGACATTTGAACTCGTTGCATAGTATACATACATACTGCTTACAGGAACAACAGAATCGTCCGCAATTGCAGAACTTCCTAAGCTTTGGTCCAAGTCGTAAGACAATGGAATATAGCAATAACGGAAATGAGGCTATCGTTGTAAAAAAAGTTGCTAAACTACGCGAAAATACACTGTCAACTAGACAGGTGTCTCTTAAGCCAAATGCAGCTTGCTCGATAATTTAAAATACCAGATATATGTATATACATATACAATAGTTTGATAATTAGACAATTTATTGTGCGACTAGACTGAGGGCAGAACTTGAAAACGACGAAAGCCATGAATAAGCATTTAAGAAATTAACGGAAAAATTATATGCGATAGATATGTGGCATTTTGACTTGATATATAAATATTCCTAAACAATATTATTGCATTAGAGTTTTCAAAGTATTCCAATATCATATGAAGAGCAGGTAGAGCGCTTAAATGAATCATTAATCCCTTGTCGTCGCCACCATGTTAGTAAATACTAAAGGCAACATCAGTTTGAGTAATTCGCCAATCATCAAAGCAAGACCAGCGTGGACAGTCAGATATTAGGTGTCCGTCGTTGATGAGCTTATTGCCCTTCGTCTAGCTTATGATTGTAAAAGATCTAACTCGGAAGTATAGCTACAAACCAGTTTTATAATTGTGTAAGATATTGAAATATATATATCTTGTGAAGTTAGAATTGAATCGAGTGATACTCTTTTTGAAAAACCTATCTAAATCTTTTATTACATGTGTCCTAATCTGATCTTGAATCTAATGAGAAATGTCGACATCAGGTTTTAGAGTGAAATAACAAGAATGAAAAATAAATTATTGGATATAATCCTGTTATTTATTGTGACTTATAGAAATCCAGCATATATATACACAGAAATCATTGAATATCATTTATACAATACTATATTATATTTCATTACGAATTAAGAATTTCAGTTTTGTTTTGTCATTTATTTCCAGTATTACCTATATGGAATATAATTGTGAAACGATTACACTGCAACGGTTTTCTCTCTTAACACTGAACAAGTATGGCAGAAGTTTTTTTCCAATTGTCGCAGAATTCCAGACTCTCAGATAATTCGAATTTTCAATGACAGAATCGTTTCAACTTCAGCTATTTTCCGAAGGTCAGTGATACACTTAAAATCTTCCAAATATAATTGCAAATCAGAGAAAATTGTGAAAATATAACGTCTGCTGTTACATGAAAAAATAACTCTAGTCATATGTGTCTGAAAATTCAATTATTACTGTGATTGAATTCATTACAGGAATGATTCGATTTTCGAAAATTTTTACTTAGAGTCGCTTTGCTTCATAGTAACAATTACGAGTTCATTCAAGTCGTGTTATAAAGAAGGAATTCCAAGTCCCGGATCGAAGAAACATTGCCCTACATTTCATTTTAGCTGTTCAGTTTTAATTTCACACTTCCGGTTCTTCATTATATGCAACAAGCATGGCAAGATATCAAGTTGAGAGAGTGAAAAATTCCTTGACACGTAAAATATGGCATATTAATTATTTTCGCACAATAAACAGTGAACAATTCTTTGGTGCACACATCCTCCATCTTCCATACTATGATCTTAGGGCACTGCGCTTTTACTATTTTCAATTGAAAACAGTCCAACACAAAAACGACGAGTACAAGTTCTTTATACTCTTCTTATTTCCTACTTCGAGGGTACTTCAGGTGACCAGTTTATTAAACATAGATGCAAAAAGTTGTCAGGGTAGCTGAGATGCTCCGACAACCATTGCAGGGGCGTCTCCAGGAGAGGGATGATTCCATGCGTCCGTACAACCACTGTAAAAATGGAAAGTCTGTTAAAAACCGCATGGTAAACATTAATTTATTCTTTTTTATGTTTCCGACAATTCAATTCCCGATTCCCCACACGTTTTTTGATCAATAAATTAAATTTCATCATTCTCTGGTTGACTCACGACATAGCAGTCACCCGTTCAAATATTACAAACCTTTTTCTTGATCGGGAAAGACTTCCGACAACAAATGGCCTAATTTTTTCCTCTGCCCTTCTTCATTAACAGGTTTTACAAGTTTTTGGATGTACTTCTCTTCGCTCACGTAACATCTAAATGGTATATACTTGAAACCGTCGTCATTGCTAGATTCCATGAGGCGCCTATTAACGGCCCAAAATTGGTCAAATTTGTCATTAAGTAACCCAAGCCATAATTGATTATGGTCCTTTTTTTGCATACTGGAAACAACTTGCCCTCGGTGTTTCAATACATCAGATTCTTTTATGCAGGCTAGAAAATATGACTCTACCACCTCCCTGTAATCAAAATCTGAAGTTTTAGCTATATTTAACAATAATCAACAATAATAATCATTCAATAATAGGTATGGAAATTCATATTGCTAACAATGATGTAGATAGGGAAATTATTTGACTGAAAATCAGTTACTCTGCGGTCCATAATTATGACTAAGGCACAGACACAGATAATTATTCGTACTTATTGTGACAATGCATAATGATGTTTTCTGGGAACTTGTCAAAATGAACAGTGATGTTCCAAGGTAGTTGAATGTCTGTAGTATGTAAATCCAATAGGACGCCTATAGGTAAATGCCACTTTAATGGTGCACCGTTGAATTCCAACCACATTTCGTTTTCTTGTTTATCTTTTTGTATGTGACGCATGAAATGCTTGCGCACCTGAAACAATTATCAGAATTTGAGTTTAAATAAGGTAATTTTTAAAGATATCTTAGAGAATATAAGAATGCTCAGTCTCGCACTGTATGAATATAGATTTATAAACTATTAAATGCCAAAATGACCGAACTACGTGTATAGTGACGATATTCGAAACTGTCAGGTTGTAGTAATTAGGAAGCTTAGATTGATTGAAATAGTCCAGATATTAGGTGTTTGTAATAATTGATTTATTTACCTTATCTACGCAAAGTGGGAAGTAACTTAACCTAGGAACCATTAAATAATATGGAGCTGGAGCTTGAAGTTCACATACTTCTTCTGAATCGAGTTGGAAGCAAACAGGTACCTTGCCTTCCCAAATCTCCCTCAAAACTTCTCTATCATTAGCCATACTAACACCCAATATTATAATTTCGGAAATAAAAAACTTTTCTATTTTATGATGACAGACAATCACTCTCCGCCACTCTCTACGCGTAGGTTATCAGTGGGCGATGCACGGTAAACGGGGGAATTTTCATACATCGCTACGTGAAGGAGAGGCGCTAAATAGTGTTACCCGTGGTATTGCCATCTCACGATCGTATTTGCGTACTACTTTCGCCGCAAACGTCTTCCCGCCTTATCATATGCAACTCTAGCACGGCACTGTCATGCAAGTTGCATATGATGGGGCGTACACATGTTTTCAGTAGAGGTGGTTCGTCAATTCAACCGCGAGATAACGATACCATTTATCACTCCACTGACACGACTAGTTGGCGAGCCAAGGAGCGCTGACCTCGGATAAAAGCACTGGAGTGCACTGAAGTCACTAGTCGGTAGCTTTCGTATCCTCAAATAGTTTGTATGAGGGTTGTGTTAATGGGATACCACTCTGTCAGACATCTCAATACAAACATGTCGGGACGCAGAGAAGTGTCGCAAAGTAGAAAGTGTATTTAATTGATAAAATAAATTTCCTGTTGAGTTCTCTTTTGGATAATTAATTGAATGATAGTGACATTAGTAATACTTTTTCTTCTGTTACAGTTGGAAAAACTTTCAGTACAGTCCGTGACAGAACACATTCTTTCAGAAAGGATTCTGTTCCAGTTGCATCGAGTGGAAGTGTATACATACATGAACTCAATCTTCATAAAAGTAGTTATAATATTTAGTAGCTTATGGATTTGAGAATGTAATTTGTGCTGCCATAACTTGTATGCCAAGAAGCAAATTAAGAGACTTAAATGATTGCGATAAGAACATATTTATTAACGAAAAAAACAATAAAAACTTGTATACCACCTTGACAATAAGTATGTATGGATGCTGAACAAATAAATTCGCACATATACGAAAAATTATTTGCCTCTTTTTTTTCCCCTTCGTCTTCTAGCGGTTTCTTCATTTTACGCTAGAATTTTCGACATCTGACCTGAGGAGGTGTGCCGAAAAAATATGTGTATTGATTCATTCATGCATATCTCTCTCTATACGTCTCTATACCTATAGTTAATTAATACTAGCATTTTTCGGAGTTAGAAGGATTTTAACTCGCAAAATTTCTGCTCCTGGTATCAGGAGAACATCTGACCCAAGGAGGTGTGCCGAAAAAGGCTATGTGTGTTGATTCATTCATGCATATCTCTCTCTATACGTCTCTATACCTATAGTTAATTAATGCTAGCATTTTTCGGAGTTAGAAGGATTTTAACTCGCAAAATTTCTGCTCCTGGTATCAGGAGAACATCTGACCCGAGGAGGTGTGCCGAAAAACTCTATGTGTGTTGATTCATTCATGCATATCTCTCTCTCTACGTCTCTATACCTATAGTTAATTAATACTAGCATTTTTCGGAGTTAGAAGGATTTTAACTCGCAAAATTTCTGCTCCTGGTATCAGGAGAACATCTGACCCGAGGAGGTGTGCCGAAAAAGGCTATGTGTGTTGATTCATTCATGCATATCTCTCTCTATACGTCTCTATACCTATAGTTAATTAATACTAGCATTTTTCGGAGTTAGAAGGATTTTAACTCGCAAAATTTCTGCTCCTGGTATCAGGAGAACATCTGACCCAAGGAGGTGTGCCGAAAAAGGCTATGTGTGTTGATTCATTCATGCATATCTCTCTCTATACGTCTCTATACCTATAGTTAATTAATGCTAGCATTTTTCGGAGTTAGAAGGATTTTAACTCGCAAAATTTCTGCTCCTGGTATCAGGAGAACATCTGACCCGAGGAGGTGTGCCGAAAAACTCTATGTGTGTTGATTCATTCATGCATATCTCTCTCTCTACGTCTCTATACCTATAGTTAATTAATACTAGCATTTTTCGGAGTTAGAAGGATTTTAACTCGCAAAATTTCTGCTCCTGGTATCAGGAGAACATCTGACCCGAGGAGGTGTGCCAAAAAAGGCTATGTGTGTTGATTCATTCATGCATATCTCTCTCTCTACGTCTCTATACCTATAGTTAATTAATACTAGCATTTTTCGGAGTTAGAAGGATTTTAACTCGCAAAATTTCTGCTCCTGGTATCAGGAGAACATCTGACCCGAGGAGGTGTGCCGAAAAAGGCTATGTGTGTTGATTCATTCATGCATATCTCTCTCTATACGTCTGTATACCTATAGTTAATTAATACTAGCATTTTTCGGAATTAGAAGGATTTTAACTCGCAAAATTTCTGCTCCTGGTATCAGGAGAACATCTGACCCGAGGAGGTGTGCCGAAAAACTCTATGTGTGTTGATTCATTCATGCATATCTCTCTCTCTCTACGTCTCTATACCTATAGTTAATTAATACTAGCATTTTTCGGAGTTAGAAGGATTTTAACTCGCAAAATTTCTGCTCCTGGTATCAGGAGAACATCTGACCCGAGGAGGTGTGCCGAAAAAGGCTATGTGTGTTGATTCATTCATGCATATCTCTCTCTATACGTCTCTATACCTATAGTTAATTAATGCTAGCATTTTTCGGAGTTAGAAGGATTTTAACTCGCAAAATTTCTGCTCCTGGTATCAGGAGAACATCTGACCCGAGGAGGTGTGCTGAAAAACTCTATGTGTGTTGATTCATTCATGCATATCTCTCTCTCTACGTCTCTATACCTATAGTTAATTAATACTAGCATTTTTCGGAGTTAGAAGGATTTTAACTCGCAAAATTTCTGCTCCTGGTATCAGGAGAACATCTGACCCGAGGAGGTGTGCCGAAAAAGGCTATGTGTGTTGATTCATTCATGCATATCTCTCTCTATACGTCTCTATACCTATAGTTAATTAATACTAGCATTTTTCGGAGTTAGAAGGATTTTAACTCGCAAAATTTCTGCTCCTGGTATCAGGAGAACATCTGACCCGAGGAGGTGTGCCAAAAAAGGCTATGTGTGTTGATTCATTCATGCATATCTCTCTCTCTACTTCTCTATACCTATAGTTAATTAATACTAGCATTTTTCGGAGTTAGAAGGATTTTAACTCGCAAAATTTCTGCTCCTGGTATCAGGAGAACATCTGACCCGAGGAGGTGTGCCGAAAAAGGCTATGTGTGTTGATTCATTCATGCATATCTCTCTCTATACGTCTGTATACCTATAGTTAATTAATACTAGCATTTTTCGGAATTAGAAGGATTTTAACTCGCAAAATTTCTGCTCCTGGTATCAGGAGAACATCTGACCCGAGGAGGTGTGCCGAAAAACTCTATGTGTGTTGATTCATTCATGCATATCTCTCTCTCTCTACGTCTCTATACCTATAGTTAATTAATACTAGCATTTTTCGGAGTTAGAAGGATTTTAACTCGCAAAATTTCTGCTCCTGGTATCAGGAGAACATCTGACCCGAGGAGGTGTGCCGAAAAAGGCTATGTGTGTTGATTCATTCATGCATATCTCTCTCTATACGTCTGTATACCTATAGTTAATTAATACTAGCATTTTTCGGAATTAGAAGGATTTTAACTCGCAAAATTTCTGCTCCTGGTATCAGGAGAACATCTGACCCGAGGAGGTGTGCCGAAAAACTCTATGTGTGTTGATTCATTCATGCATATCTCTCTCTCTCTACGTCTCTATACCTATAGTTAATTAATACTAGCATTTTTCGGAGTTAGAAGGATTTTAACTCGCAAAATTTCTGCTCCTGGTATCAGGAGAACATCTGACCCGAGGAGGTGTGCCGAAAAAGGCTATGTGTGTTGATTCATTCATGCATATCTCTCTCTATACGTCTGTATACCTATAGTTAATTAATACTAGCATTTTTCGGAATTAGAAGGATTTTAACTCGCAAAATTTCTGCTCCTGGTATCAGGAGAACATCTGACCCGAGGAGGTGTGCCGAAAAACTCTATGTGTGTTGATTCATTCATGCATATCTCTCTCTCTCTACGTCTCTATACCTATAGTTAATTAATACTAGCATTTTTCGGAGTTAGAAGGATTTTAACTCGCAAAATTTCTGCTCCTGGTATCAGGAGAACATCTGAGCCGAGGAGGTGTGCCGAAAAAGGCTATGTGTGTTGATTCATTCATGCATATCTCTCTCTATACGTCTCTATACCTATAGTTAATTAATGCTAGCATTTTTCGGAGTTAGAAGGATTTTAACTCGCAAAATTTCTGCTCCTGGTATCAGGAGAACATCTGACCCGAGGAGGTGTGCTGAAAAACTCTATGTGTGTTGATTCATTCATGCATATCTCTCTCTCTACGTCTCTATACCTATAGTTAATTAATACTAGCATTTTTCGGAGTTAGAAGGATTTTAACTCGCAAAATTTCTGCTCCTGGTATCAGGAGAACATCTGACCCGAGGAGGTGTGCCGAAAATTCGGGTGTATAGATATAGGCATGCATACGTGTCTTCATACACGTCTCTATATGTTTATCAATTTATACTAGCATGTTTCGGATTTACAAAGATCTCAACTCTAAAAATTTCTGCTCCTGGGATTAGGAGAACATCCGACTCAAGGAGATGTGCTGAAATTTTTGTCAGGGAAAAGGGATACCATAGCGATAGGCATGCATTCGTTGCTTCATGAGCGTCGCTATAAGTTTATGTCACTTCAAGTTTCTGAAATTTCCAAGTCGAAATATCGAATGTAATATAAAGAATCGCCTAAAAGGTCAAGGGGACAGAAAGAAAGCAAATAATTATTGATATACGTGGGAATTTATTTTTCCAGCATACATACAATGTTACTTATTATCAATGTTGTCTCAGATTTTTTATTATTTCTTGAAAGTAAATATGTTTTTATCGTAATTGTCCAAGTCTCTTAATTTACTTATTGGCATACAATTTATGATAGCATAAATTACATTCTCATTTGCATAAAATACCTATCTATAGCTAATATAATTATATAAAGATAAAGTTCATATACACTTCAGCTTGATGCAGCAACTGGAAGAGAACCCTTTCCGGACGAATGAGTTCTTCGTTCGGACTGTGATAAAAGTCTCTCCGACTGTAACGGAAGAACGAGTATTACTAATGTCACTATTATTTAGCAAATTACCCAAAATAATCCGGGTGACATTTTTATTTCGTCAATGGATACACTGTCGACTTTTGCGACAATTTCTCTATATATTTCCGGAGATTTGTATTGAGATGCCTGGCCCAGTCATATCTTGACAATGCTCCATAGAAATTCTTTGACGCCTTGAGAGTCATTGACTCCACAGCAGGTGCGTTTGAACTAGGTCAGACTGTCAGAGCTTCGTCATCAGCCATAGCTAGTCGTGCTAGCAGGGTGATTGATGGTATTGTCAACTCGGGGTCAAATTGACAAACTACTTTGCAGCTAACACGGCGCCTTATCGCATGCAACTCGTGTTGCAGTACTCTAGGTGAAACTGCGTGTAACAAGGCGGGCAGATGTTTGCGGCTGAAATTGGTTCGTGAATTTCATCGCGAGATGACGATACCATTTAAATCCCCGTATGCCAATTTTACCACAAGCTATTCCCAGCTCTGGAAGTGAAACGCACGAACCGTGGTCTTCAAACAGCGTAACGTGTGGCGTCTGCTAGGCCTTACATTGTTGATAATTTCGTCAGAATTTAAATAATACTAGAAGAATTGAAATAGAAAAACATGGCGAATGCATCAGGTATGGCATTAAAAATAACAGCGTTGACCAGCGTAGGTTTAGGCGGATGGTTTGCGGGTCAGCTTTTTGAGAAATGGAAACACCCAAGGGAAACTTGGGAGAGTAAAACCAGTCTACTATCCGACATAAGCATTAAAAACATGCCTGGACTTCCGATATTTGGAACAGTTTCAGCAGCTACTCCCTTACCACCTATAGAAAATAAATCTGACTCTGGCTTAACAACTCTTTCAACGACCGCTTCCAGGGTTTCACAGGTATTTATTATCGTCGCTCATTATTCGAGCGTGAAAATTTCCTAACCTAAATACATGTTCTGCAAGATTTCGCGGGTCGAATAACACGCGTATAGTCTTTCGCCTGTGTATTTCTATTTCAAATAAATGATCATGATTCCTCTCAAATCAAACAGATAATGAAATTTGGTTTTCCTGGTCTCGATCACGTCAGATCTTACGATGATTTTGTTCTATCATATGACAGACGTACCAGAGTTGCACATTGGGTATTTGAACATCTTTCTAAGGATAATGTTAAATATAACGAAGGTGTGGACAGATCAAAATGTGACTTTAAACCCGATGAAAGTATACATCCATACTTTAGGTAAAGCACAACAAAGCTGTCAGTATTGTCTGTTAATGCAAAACGTTTAAAACTCGATCTGCGATTTGAGTCTATTGATAATTATTTCACATAGCATCATATTGAGTTTATTTGACTGACATAATGATCGAGTTGTTGAGCTGTTATTGTGAATCTTTTTGATATTTTTGTTTTGATTTTGGCTTGTATTCATGTAAACTTTAAGTTTTATACTTCTATAATATGCTATCTGTTCTTTTTTTATACAACAGATCCGACAACACGGATTATAAACGTAGTGGTTATGATCGAGGTCATTTGGCGGCAGCTGGTAATCACAAAGGGCATCAAAAACATGTTGAACAAACATTTTATCTTTCTAATATTGCACCGCAAGTTGGTGTAGGTTTTAACAGAAATGCTTGGAACAGTTTGGAAAAGCATGTGAGAAAGATGACTGATGTTTACAAGGATGTATACGTTTGTACAGGGCCTTTATATCTGCCAAAGTAAGCATTTACAACTTGGAGTAATTCATAGTTACTCATTTTTCAGATTTATGTGCAAACTATCATCCAATATTCCAATATTTTGGTAAACTCTATAGATCTATTCACAGACTTTATAGTTGTGTGTTTTAATGATTATTGTTTGCTAACAGAAAAGAAGCTGATGGAAAGAAGTATGTTAGGTATGAAGTAATTGGTACAAATCACGTGGCTGTACCTACACACTTCTACAAGATAATCGTCGGTGAAACTAAGGACTCTAAGTTAGAAATGGAAGCTTTTGTCATGCCAAATGTTCCAATAGAGGATGGCACACCTCTTACAAATTTCCAGGTATAAAATGATTTTCATCTCTTTGATATAAGAGAAGATTTAACGTTTACACAATAATTCTCGAAATTATACTTCAATAAAGTTACAGGCTGTTTTTCATTCAAGTATGATCAATCTTGTATAATTGTTATTTATAAATACATCGAATTATTTGATTGTTGGTATGTTATAAATAAATATTGCGGATATATTAAGTGATTGAAAATTTGTAAAAAATTGATGTTTGTGTTACAGGTACCACCAGAAAGTATTGAACGAGCGGCAGGTCTTTTATTCTTTGACAAAATATCCCGAGATAAATTGGCTAAAGTTAATGGAAAGCGTGTTGGATGGACGTAACACTTTATCAATCTAGACACAATAATGACAACATAATCATATCTTAGTTTATTTGACCAATGTGTATATTTTATTTCAATTGGATTGTAAATACTTGATCATTTAGCCAGCTAGAGCGTTTGTTTAGAATTGAGACATCTGCATAACGAAATAAATTGTTTATTACCACATCAAAAAAGCAATCTTTTTTTTTACTTTCACTTTTATCGGACTATCAATATAAACTGAAGAACAAATGTACATGTAATTAAGTTTATAATCAGAACTGCATTCTGCATTCAAAATTCAGAATGCATCTGAACTTATTAGCATGATACTCAGTAGGACGTAGTATGACATTTTCTGGTACTTCTTTTTTTTTTTTGTGAAAATGTTAAACCGTGACGAATGAAAACAAAATTGCACATAAATTATACACGATAATAATAAGAATGATGCAGAGATAAGTTGCATAATAATGTTACAAAGGGTAAAACCACCCTTTATATTTCCATAACCACCCGATCTAATATGTATAGACATTAGACTATCAATTAACGTATGTCTTTTAGAACAACCAAATCAGGTTACTACCGAACGCTTCTTTTTGTAAACAGTCTTGTTCTAGACATTAAACCGAACGCACGCATATTTTAATATACTCATTTTACCCCTGAAATATAATTCGCATTCGACTTGAACCTTTATTTCTTAACTCAGAACCCACGCGCTAATTCATTCAAGCCCCCCAAGCCCTCCAAGTCTTTATTTTAGCCCTAAAAGCTAAAAGGGTTACAATATAATAAATGTATGCACTTTTATTTTTGTACAATTAACTGATTTACATATTTCGATATAATAAGAGCGCTTAATAATGAATTCATGCCGTAAAACTTGTAAAAATAATCATCTACGTTCGTACATACAGTGTTATTATCTTCTGTTTAAATGAAAATGTACATGGGGTATTCTCGCTCATCCGGGACACTTTTCTGCGCATGAATTTTCGATTTTCGGGTTACGCGAGATTTTGGTTCTTGGCCAATCCCTAACAACAAATCCAGAGTCATACCCCCTGATTTCAACTAGTTCCGAAGTTATTGAATTTACAAAATATGAGAAAATCAGTTTTCGAGCGCACCGCACTATGTTCAAACGTACGTATCTTTGGTTCGGGGGGTCCGAAATCTATTTTCAACCAGTGCTCTAGAATCAGAAAACTTTCACCTTTCACGCTGTAATATTAAAAATTTTTGAAAAAATATTTTTGCCCACGAATTTCACAATTATTTTTGTTTTTCGTCCTGTGACCAAAGGGCATAAATTTTTTCGATGAAAATTGAACTGTAGGTAGATCTCCATGTACTTAAAAGACCCTGCAATTTTCAAGAGGGCATTATTTTTCTTTTTTTTTTTAATAATTTTTTACGGCTTTTTTTATAGGCTTTTTTTATATTTTATTTTTTTTCTCAAAGAAAAAGAATTTTCCGTACGTCTCAACCTCACGTGAAAGAAATACGCCTGTCCCCTGAAAAGAAAGAAATCATTCGTTTCGATTTCTTTGAGAAAAAAAAATAAAATCAACAAAAAGCCTATAAAAAAAGCCGTAAAAAATTATTAAAAAAAAAAAGAAAAATAATGCCCTCTTGAAAATTGCAGGATCTTTTAAGTACATGGAGATCTACCTACAGTTCAATTTTCATCGAAAAAATTTATGCCCTTTGGTCACAGGACGAAAAACAAAAATAATTGTGAAATTCGTGGGCAAAAATATTTTTTCAAAAATTTTTGATATTACAGCGTGAAAGGTGAAAGTTTTCTGATTCTAGAGCACTGGTTGAAAATAGATTTCGGACCCCCCGAACCAAAGATACGTACGTTTGAACATAGTGCGGTGCGCTCGAAAACTGATTTTCTCATATTTTGTAAATTCAATAACTTCGGAACTAGTTGAAATCAGGGGGTATGACTCTGGATTTGTTGTTAGGGATTGGCCAAGAACCAAAATCTCGCGTAACCCGAAAATCGAAAATTCATGCGCAGAAAAGTGTCCCGGATGAGCGAGAATACCCCACATACATACAACTTTCAGTCTCTCTAGAAAATATTTTTACTAATAATATACCTGGTCCGAATTTGCAATTTAAAATTTCTTATTTCTTGTTATATTTCACGCTACCCCGCAGCCATACTTTTGGAGTAGATTTTATTATTTTTTTCTTTAATATATATAATTTCTATAATATATCATACTTTATATTTATTGCTGTAAACCTATGATTGAGAAGTTTAATCTTAACAGATCTGACATAATATAACTCAGTTGAAACCGAAGTTTAAACTGAACTATGAATTAGAAGAACATAATAATTATTACAGTTCTTGAAGAGATTTAGATTTACAAGTATGAAAAAGTCTAATTAAGGATACGTGGTATAGTTTACCTAGATTTTTATATTCATATAAAATCACAATCTCCTAATTCATAGTCTATTCTCTATTGCATGAATTAAATTCGTTCAAAGTTTGTGAATACAGGAAAAGAAGAAAGGTTTTCACTAAAATTACTTTGGTCGTCATGGTAAATGTTACATACCAAATTAAACATGAATGTAAAAATCTTAAGGACAAAAAAAAAAACCATTACATACTAACATTCCTAACTTATAATCTACAATATTTACAAAAATTAACAAAGGTTTTGTTTCGCAATAATTTAGGCTCATTGAAAATAAAATAAAATTCATTTTTTTTCATGATGATTTTTAAGTACTCCTTCATACCCATTATAAATAGATTATAATTATCAATATAATTATCATTATTATTAATTCTTTACTTATAATATTTGCTTTTATTGCTCACATCTAGGTAAAGATATATCAAATTATGCTTCAGAGATCTTTTCAATTGAGTCAAATGTTGGGAATGCTTTTTTTTTTTAAATACGTTAAACTCTACATAATTTTTATGTGATTGTAAATATATATTAGGCACTAATTGGACGGGTTGAGTTATACCTAAGAGGCCTTTCTTAGTATATTTAGTAAACTATTTAACATTAAGGACACTTATTATCATTCAAGTACACTTTAAATGGAATTTGTTTTAGTTTAAGTATCACTGTTATATCTCATACTGAGTACGTGTAGGAACCTACCAAAAAGTGCATTTATTGTTATTATCCTTTCAAGTATAGTGCAATTTCGTTCAACACCATTTCACACTATATCTTATTATTGTCATCATTGAGATTTCTCCTCATTGATTTCTACAATGATTCAACTTCACATTCAAGAATAAAAAATAAAAAACCATATGTTGATATTTCCTCATGTTTGATAAAGATATCAAAGTAATCAGCAAGTACGATATGAAATGTAGAAATTCTTTTAAAACCTAAAGACAATGCACTCTTGGAGCAGTTATTCCGGAACTCAATATTGATCTTTGTTATTTAAGGAACCGCAACTCAACTAACTTACGCGAACTTGCATTCATCTTTCTGTTCAGGATTGATACAATTCAAGAAAACAAGATCAAACCTATCTTCCATTTGAGTCATAGATTTTAAACTATAAGTCCTAAAACGCGTCAAATCTACGGAATGAACTTGAGTCTAACATACAAACAAATTTACAAACATAAATTCCAATCTCTAGATTTTCAAAACTAAAATCTATCGCCATTCGGCTAAGTTACTAGAACTCATACACTCTTATTGTTAATCGGTCTCGGGACAACAATAATGTTTACAAAATCTCATTGCGGTCGATGAGTTAAAGATATAATAACTTATTCAGGGGACTAGGTTCAACTGACGATGAATTTTCTCTACACACTCTATGTGACCTAGATCAATCTTTCTTCCGGCGGAGGTTTCATTACATTATCCATTTCCACTCTAGGATTACTAAACTCTTGAGCACTAGGACTATAGGTACCACGGGTTGCCCGTTTCTTCCGAGCCATCATGAAAAGTGCTATCAAGGATCCCGCACCGATCAGAAGCAGACAGCCTACAATTGGACCAACTATCACAGCGATATCCAACGCTTGACTGCCTAGCGAACGTTCCTGCTGTAAATAAAAGTTTCAATGTTAAAATTGATAAGAACTACTGAATTCACATTTCCTAAGGCATTTCGTTTCACTCTTAAAGTCTCACCTCTGTACAATTATGTCCTCTATAGTCGGAAGTACAGTGACAAGTGTAGCCGGAGTCACCCAGACATTCGCATGTTCCTTGATTTTGACAAGGTTCCTAAATTCAAAGTTTTTTGTTAATAAAAGTTAACATTTTAGCTGATGAAGTATGTAACAATTAATGAGGGCCTCTAAACATTGCTGAGTAAGCCCTTTGAATTTATCAACTGAACGGAATAATCAAATCCTAATATTAGACATAGACTTGCCTCGATACATGGGTCTATAACTCCACAGTTATTACCGCAATACCCATCGTCACAGATGCATTGATAAGTTCCTTGGAAATTTAGACAATGACCATTCCCACACTGTACCATAAACTCTGGATCTGTGCATTCGTCGATGTCTATAGAACAGTCAGAGCCGTGATAGCCTGTTCCCAGACAATCGCATGTGAAACTGTTAACTCCGTCAGTACATTTCCCTCTATTCTTGCAAGGAACGTTACCGTTCGCATCTTCGGCACAATCGTCTATATTAGTCTCACAGTACATGCCTGTGTATCCAACCGGGCAAACACAATGAGGAGTCTATAAAAAGAGAATATAATCAATAGCAAAGGCGTCTCAGTATCCGAAAATAGTAGTTGAAGAACGTGTTTGATTACCGGCTCTTGAATGTCACATACTCCGCCATACTGGCACTCATTCACAGTACAATATGGATATTCGCACAAGGGTCCTTCGTAGCCAGGCATGCATGTGCATGTGAAATTCCGTCTGGCGTTAGGGTTGACTACGTCAGTGCAAGTAGAGCCGTTACGGCAGAGGTGATCTTCGCATGTAGTTGATCTAAATATCTCGCATAAAATCCCCGTGTATTCATCTTGACATTGGCAATCGAATGAGCCGGGAGAATTAATGCAAGTACCATTGTTCCTACAAAGATTAGGCGTTGCACATTCGTCGATGTCTTTATCGCATCTGAAATAGATAATTTTATAATGAATCGTGATGAAGATTATTAATTTAGATCTGTACTAAAGCTGATATTACTTACAACTGACCCTGCCATCCGCTGTCACATGTACAGTTATAGCCTGCTATTTCGTCTATGCATGTAGCTCCATTTTTGCAATCGTTTTTCAGACAATCGTCCTCGTCGACTGAACAATCATCTTCTATGTAACCAGGTTGACATTCGCACTTGTAACTGTTGGCTTTGTCTAAACATCGCCCATCGTTTTTACAATCATTATCGGAGCAGAGACGACACCCGATATTATCAGACTTTGAGGTGTTATCTGGTACTTGTAGGGCGAGGTATTCCATGGGTGTGAAATTCGCATTACGATAAACTTCGTCGTAAGTAAAATAGTGTAACAGCATAGGACCAATTCTTACTTCACCTAGGCAGCCTTTGAACGCATTTCCTGTAAGAAAGATTTGCAAATTACTTTAATAACTAATAACTCGAACTGATTCTTGTAATTAATTGAAACTAAGTATGAATATTGGCAGAATATAAACGTGAAACTTGCTATCAGCATGTTTCAAAAGATCTAAGCTCATATAAGACATAAGTGTTAGTCATGACTATGTAGCAGGACATTTTTGTAACATTTTGACTCAATTACCTGAAGCTTCGCTATCAGATGGTATGGCAGTAGTCATCATCATGTGATCAGTGAAATCCACTGAATTACTGCTTATAGTGACGCTAGTTCTGTACACATCATCAATTCCAGCTATTTGGTAACTATTTCTGTCTGATATATCGCCGCCAAGACCACCTAAGGTCACTGTACCAATTGACAGCAGGTCGTACCACAAAGAGAAACTAAAATTTTGACTAAAATGCAGTATAGTTTCATCGTTTGAGTTCGCGTATCCAGCTTCAATGGAATCGTTGTTAAACTTGATTACAATCGAGGTCCAATTACCGTCCGGCACATTTTTTCCAAACGATAATGTCCCGCGATTATCAATATCCAAATTCCACGATATAGTTATGTTGTCTTTAGAAACGGATACTAGGAAATTTTGATCCCCGTTAGTTGATGCTATATGCATCAATACTCCACCAGTTCGAGATTGATAGGCGATTTCAATGCTTCCTATAGTCGATTCAGTTATGTTCTGTTCTTCAGAGACGGTGTAAACGTAGCTGAACGAGTCATCGCTTCCATTGAAAGTAGCATTCGCTATGCATTCGTATCCGTCATCTAAATTCTGGCACCTTGATCCGGTCGGACAGTCTTGTAATTGGCAGAACTCCATCTCTTGGCACATTTTCCCTGTGTATCCCCTCGGACATTTACACCAGAAGTCATTCCACGTTACGTGACAAGTCCCGTTATGGTAGCACGGATTGCTCGCGCAAACTGGATCGGACACAACTCCCTGCAGAATTTTTTCCGTGTCGAATGTAACTGAACCAAATTCTATCGGCGTAGGTATATCTCGAGCAGTTAATGGGAAGAATTCGACCACCATAGTCTTGGAACCGTTTGATATTTGCACGTCTTGGATTATGCCTTTGAAATTGACTTGGGGAGATTGCTGTACTTCCATTTGGCGACCGTCCGCTTGTCTACTGTATCTAGATGCCTGGGGGAGACCGCCAAGGTACAAGACTGTTACATTTGATTGTCCTGTAGCCCCGATGGTCTTCCTGAAGTACTCAGTCCCGTTAATTTTGACTTGTACCAAAGTGACGTTCCTGACAACCTGAATCAGGTGATAATTTCCTTCGTTTAATTTCACCCCACCGACGGCGTAAGCTTCAGATCCATTGAACTGTATCTTAACTAGGAGTTCCCCATGCTCTAAGAGGGCTCTGATGTAAGGTTTTTCCTGCTTTCCATCAAACTGTGTACTCGATTCAGATCCCAGGTAGAATATATCACCCGTATCTTGACGGGTTCTTATGAACATGGAGATGTCTACTATAGATCTAATTGCACGGCGTGCTATGTCCGTCACTTTAACCGTTACATAACTGTTCGTGATATTTCCATATCCGAAAGTAGCAGCTGTCATGTTGTATTGGCAAGTGTGACCGAGATAGGGGCGTTCACATTTGCAGGAAAAATCTCGCCATCTGTCTGTACAATGACCACCATTCATGCATGGATTTGGATTGCATTGTTGGGTGCGATGGCAGCCTTCTTCTACCTTTTCCATGTGAACTGTCTCAGACGACAAGCCGGTGTACAACTGAAACAAATTAAGAAATTGAATTGATGAAATCCGCTTGAATAGATCTGAGTGTGATTTACAACAAGGGAACTTATTATGTATACCCATTCTCCGTTGATAACAACGTCTTCCGTACAGCCGATGAAAAATAACGGCCCATGAGTCAATCTTTGTACATTATTTGGCGTCCCGCCAACATAAGTTGTCATAAAAGATGTGTGACTAGTGTTTCCTTCGTTTAAATTAATTGGATAAATAGTTTGCTCTTCTTCTGCTGATAGAACAACGTGCGTTGTGTTAATAGCGACAAATACTTTGTGCCAGTCAGAATCGTTTAAACTACTGCCAATGAAGACACCCTCCCATCTGTTCAGCAAACTTGAATGCAAGTTTAGCTTGCCGTTGACTAATTCGAGGATATAATAAGTCGCGCCTTGACCCATAGCTATCAGACCGTCAGGCAGTGAAGTCCGGAATCGGAATTGTATGTCGTATCCTTCGTCTCTCGTTGTGTTCATTAATACGTAAGACCTGCCAGACCATGACATAGTCGTTACCTGATATTAAAAGAATGAAAATACTCATCAGATTAGTTGTTAAGTCTTAGCTAATTATAAACTTTCGTAGAAACTAGTTAGGAAAATTGCATGAAGCAGACTATGTGAGAATGACTCAATTGATTCTACAGCCGGAGGCTCTAACCACTAGTGTACATTTCCTATAGAATACTATATATTTAAGATACTCAAAAGTTGCGAAATAATTAATTATATTACCCATTCCTTGGATTAGACGAGAAAATAATGAAACAAAATAGCTTTTAATAAGATCTTAGTGTTTTCATAAAATGATAAATTAAATGTACTCACATTTTCGCATATCTCTCCGTGAAAGCCATATGGACAAGTGCAATTGAATAGATGCTCTGTTTCGTCAATTAAATACGGGGAGCAGGTACCATTATTATGGCACGGGTCGCCTTCGCATCCTATCAATTGCACCGAACAGTTTTTACCACCAAATTCAGCCTCGCATGCACAAAAATAATCTGCTCTTCCATCTGTGCATGTGCCATATGCACATGGCTGATATCTATCGCATTCGTTAATGTCACTTTCGCAAAGATCGCCTTCGAAGCCTTTCTCGCACTCGCATTTATAGCCACCAATTCTGTCTGTACACGTTCCGGTAACACACGGATTACTCTCGCATTCGTTGATGTTTATTTCGCAATTTCTTCCCTCCACGCCCTGCACGCAAATGCATTCGTATCTGAAAACGTAAGATTTTTCTGAAATATTTCTGGAAAGCAGTTCTGGATTTTCTAATCATCAATACATGCCTTCAAGCTTTTCGACATGATGTTAATTGATAAGAATCCTTACCCGCTAGCATTCGCATAGCTGAATGACGACTGGGTGAATATTGCCGGCAATGTTTGTGCGTCACTCTTGTACAATTCTTCGTTTGATCTTTCAAGGCAAGTGCCATTATACTTGCAGGGTAAACTGTCGCATTCGTCGATATCAACTTCGCAATTTTGTCCCATGTATCCGGTGTAGCATTGGCATATGTAAGTCTTTATACTATCAACGCAGGTGGCTCCGTTGACACAGGGTGCAGAGAGGCAGTCATCGATGTTATTCTCGCAGAGTTGACCCTCGAATCCAGTGTCGGTACAGTCGCAAGTATAATCATTGATGCCATCGATACATTGTCCGCCATTTTGGCAGGGTGAAGACTTGCAGTCATCGATATTTGTCTCGCAATTATATCCAGTGAAGCCGATGGAGCATGAGCAAACATAAGCTGCGATATGATCGATGCATATTGCTCCATTCAAACAGGGATTATTTTCGCACTCGTCGATGTCTGTCTCGCAAATTTTGCCAGAATAACCAGGCGGGCAGTTGCAAACAAATGAATTTATCTTGTCTATGCAAGAAGCATTGTTTTTACAGGGACCACACAAACACTCGTCTATGTCCATGTCGCAGTGATCTCCCGAGAAACCTGGCCTGCAAAAGCAGTCGTATCCTCCCGCCTTGTTTATACAAATTCCATTGTTACACACTGGAGTACCTTTCATTTCGCATTCGTTTATATCCACATCGCAAACGGGTCCTAGAATGAGTTCAATTTCAAATTAACAATTTCTTTCATGTACAAAGTGATGAAATATCGGGAGATCGAGAGAATTCGTGAGTTATTCCTTGCCTGTATATCCCTCGTCACATTGGCACTCGAAATTCTCGCCCAAGTCAATGCATGTGCCATTATTACATGGTTTAGTCTCACAATGATCAACGATAAGAGTACAATTTGGTCCTCTGTAACCGTCTCGGCATCTGCATTCGTACCCCGCAATTACATCGACGCAAATTCTGTCCTCTGGACATTTAGCCCCGACACACTCGTCGATGTTAATATCGCAGATTTCTCCCTTGAATCCTATGGGACATTCGCAGATGTAATCCCTTCTAGATCTTGGCGCAAGAGTACAAGTCCCATTGTTCATGCAAGGGTTTATTGCACAAGCATCGTATTCCCGCTCGCAATGATCTCCCATAAAATCACGAGTACAATTGCAAGTATAACCGTTTATTTTGTCCATACATGTACCTCCGTTTTGACAAGGTTGAGAAAGACACTCGTCTATATTGATCTGGCAGTTTTTACCTGTTGGAAAATTAACTCCGTTGTCATTTCGTGATGAACTCTGGCTAGATATTCTCCCGGATGAAAGTCAGTTTATGAATAATCAATCGATCATCAAAACTACTATCACAATAGCGTGCTAGCAGACTTTGCATATCTTTAAACGACGAAACCAAGACTCGGATGTTGCGAAGTTAAATTAACATTAATATTTTAGTCAAAGATTTAAACAAAAAGCACAATATGCAACAAAAAGCATAAAAGAATCACATCAAAGGTTGAGAATGAAAAAACAATGTACATGTATTAGTGCGCCACATATTGTATATAGATTTAATGTCAGTTGCTTCTCTCATACATTAGGGTGTTTGAAAATAGTGATTTGAGATCTTGTGATGTGATGATGCTCCTAATACAATTTTCAGACTCTTGCTTGATTGAAACCAAACAACTATTGAAAAAAAATGTATAATTTACCAGTATAGCCAGGGGGACACTGGCAGTAGTAACTGTTTAAGTGATCGATGCAATTGGCACCGTTGCGACAAGGGTCGCTTGCGCATTCATCCAAATCAATCGAACACTCTGGCCCGGTCCATCCAGGTTCACAATTGCAGTAGTAGCCGCCTGGCTGAGTAGTTAATAACAATAATTGAAGATTGCCAGTAAGTAAATAGAGTAATTCTGACATACTACAGAGTTTAGTTACTGAATGAACAATATATTCATTATTCATGTATCAAAGATCGAGAAATAATTTAAACAGTCAAGTCAGTTAAACTGACTTTGTCAGAGTGAAAAATTGAATATTGATCAAGCTAGAAGAGTTCTGAATTAAGTAGACTAAAATCCATAAGGACTGAATAAATATGAAATTTAATGAACCTAGCATGGTGCACCTAACGTACTTACGTAATCATGGCAAGCGGATGCTTGTTGACAAGGCATATCTTTGCAGGTGATTTTTTGTTCGCATTGAGACCCTGTCCAAAATCTCGGACATTGACACATAATACCATAAATGGTCTCGACACAGGTACCTCCATTTGTACATGTCGAGCACCAATCAGAAGCAGGTGACTTGCACGTTGATCCTGATTACCGTACATCAAAATACAACAGTGAACATACAATGAATGAAAACGATTGCAAAAGCAGAAGTAAATAAACCATTAATAGTAATGTGAACAGTTTTAATGAGAAGTCGGGTAAGGAATTATGATATTACAACATTCATCCATTAACTAGAGACAAAAAATATCAGTTACAAAGTGAAAGAATTCTGAAATTGTTAAAAATTTAAGAAGCTAGACAACTTGGCTAGTTATTAATTGGTTGAATAGTTAATTCTATACGCACCCTTCCATTCCGAAGGGCAAGTGCAATTGAATCCATCCTTGTTACTAGTGCAGCTGCCTCCGTTCATGCATGGATTACTGGAGCAGAAATTGATTGTACAGTTTGGAGGAATCCCCATATACCCAGGCTTGCAGACACACTGAAGTCCGTGGATGTCTTCTATGCAAATACTGTTGGCTGGACAAAAGGCGTTTTCGCATAGCCGATGTGTTTCGCAATGTCGACTGGTAAAACCAGGTGGACATACACAATGATAAGTGCCAACATCATCAACGCAAGTTCCTCCGTTGAGACAAGGGCTACTCAGACATTCGTTCAAATTGAATTCACAGTTCTGGCCTTCAAAGCCCATAGGACATCGACAAATGTAGCCGCCATAATTGTCAAAACATTCTCCGTTATTCAGGCACGGATTGTTTACGCATTCGTCAATGTTCACCTCGCAGTTCAAGCCTCGATATCTGGATGAAATAAATTCTGGATTAATATATTGAACTAAGAATCGATGATCAAATGAGCAGAACTGGTGAGGATTTTATAATAATGACTAAATTTCATGTCTTATTTCTGTCCTTCAATCATAATATTACTTACCCTGTCCTATCGCATCGGCAAGTGTAATTATTAATGCCGTCAACACATGTACCTCCATGTCTGCAAGGATTAGAAGCACATTCGTTGATATTGATATCACAATTTTTTCCCATCCATCCAGGAGTGCATTCGCACTTGTATTCGCTGTCCGTGAGAGACTTGCACACTCCGTCATTCTTGCAAGGATTAAGTTCACACTGGCTAACTCCTGCCTGTGATTCACAAAGTGTTCCTGTGAATCCTGGGCCACAGGTGCAGCTGTAATTACCAACCGAATCTTCCGTACACGTGCCGCCATTCTGGCAGGGATTATTGTCGCAAGGATGACCTGGAATCGTATATATATTTTATTAAAAAAAAAAAAAAGAATTCGTTTACAAGCTTACATTTCAACCCATATTAATGTTTCCGGGGATATATCAATCTTCTGAAACATGTAACACGACTAGCTCTAATTATCCTGTTAGAAATGTCTTAATATTTCATTATTTTATGCGATTTAATTACAAGATCACTGTTTTAGAATTGTTATCATATCTCAATTGCTATTTTATAAACAGTTTACGAATACATGCATATCTGTGTGTTAGTATAACAAAAAAGCTTTTTTAAGCGACGTAATAAGCAGTGGTAGTGCGAATGCTACAACTATATCCAGATTCCGAACAGTGATAGAATTCTGGTATATTTAAATCCATCGGCCCACCTAAAGTCTGCCTAAGCCTGAAGACAGCAGATAAAAAATGAGCAAACAGATTGCCCTGATCTAAAGAATGATCTGATCAGATATTTTTGAACTAAACTTATGTGCTGAATTTCTATATTGAATATGAAATTTATACTACGGGTGCTAAAATAGATACAGATAAACTATCTCCGAAGTGACTAGAAGAATAGAAATAAAAGATCTTCATCAAACTCTACCATTGTCGAGTTGACAGTTGTTGCCTGAGTACCGGGGGTAACAATGGCACTCATATCTATCCTGTCGAGAGATGCATTTTCCATGCATCATGCACGGTTCATGGTGGCAAAAGTCTGTCGTAGAAGCAGTCACTGCTGCTAGACCACCGGCACTATGTGGACCACCTGTAATATAATGCAATACCATGCACACACCACACATCTAGCCTACGTCGAGGTAGCGCAAAAACTTTAAATCACTATTACCTAATGCAATTGAATTCAAATAAATAGATGTTGTTCAATTCTAGGAGCCAGAGCTAGGCATCAGCCTGGTTTATGTGAATTCAAAAAATACATTTAAACTACTTACTGCTTAGAAAACTTCTGGGTATACAAATACATGTCTATCATTATTAATGTATCTTTTCATTTGTAATATATTTTCATAGAATTCAGCATTATGGAGTTGGATATAGATTTTCCAACTGGTATGGACTCTCATCCATGGCTGAGTTTGATGATTATATACACTTAACGAGTCGTAAATGTGATGAATTCATGATCTCATTACTATTCATTCGGCATTTAAATTTACAGTTTCATTTACAGTAAGTTTTAAGACAAAATAAAAACTGACCGAATAAAGCGAATATAAACACAATACAGAAAATTGCATAACTTTGTATTGAAACTTTAGACAAAAAAACGGTAAATATAAAAACATGATACACACACAGCTTTGGCAAAGCTAGTAGTGATAAGCTGACATGGACATTGATCAATCCTGTGGTTTTTTCAACAATCACAAAGGCCAATATTATCGATGGATAGTCGTACATAATTCGGACAGACAAAAATAATAATAAAAACATTATAGTTCGTGTTACGTAATTTCTCTTTCATCACTATTTCGCATATGTGATTAATTATTAGTCCTAAGTATTTACCTTCAATTAAAAGTGGTCTACGATTTATTATTCAGAGTTCATACTACGTAAAGATAAACGAACTGCGTGTATAAATGAAGAAACTGCTATTGAGAATATTCAGTGATATGTGTATAATAGGTATGTAAAAATAAAAAAAATAAACGCAAAACTTACAGCCTTTAGATTCCAGCGGACATGGTCCAAAAACAGCGCCACTATTAACGGTCTCGTTTCGTCTAAATAAAATTCCGGGTCCTTGTAAAATGCACCCTTTAAACCCATCGCCGATTATTAACGAACCATTCACGTCATAATCCGGTAGATTAAGAACAGCCGAGTTGTAAGTTGCATTAGCAATCACCTGAGAATAGAAATAAAAATAAATCTCTAAATTAATACGATCAAGGAATACTTTGAGCAGAAAAGTTTCCTGACATTTCCGATATTTTCCAGGTAATTTTTACGATGTTTTCGTGTATAACAGAAGTATGATTGTCATTCATAGATATTACGCGAAAAATGTTTAATTATGCTTATTTTTTCCTCGACACTTCTTGTTAACAATTTTTTTCCCAGGAAAAAATTACCTGTTTCAAAATCACTGAGTATTTATCATCGCAAAAGAAAAAATCTTGCATAAAATAATTATTTAA
Source organism: Rhogogaster chlorosoma (assembly GCA_944452935.1). Classification (NCBI taxonomy): domain Eukaryota; kingdom Metazoa; phylum Arthropoda; class Insecta; order Hymenoptera; family Tenthredinidae; genus Rhogogaster; species Rhogogaster chlorosoma. Next base: position 14,071,950 of record OX101799.1, on the reverse strand, counting down.
TTACAAAAATGGTTTATTTCAAGAGTTTTACAGAAGAATTTGTTCACTCCTTTAAAAACCATTCGCTGCGTGATCATGAAATTTTCTGAATTTCATTGGTTTTTACAGATAATAGACACGCTAATCAACCAATAATTTTCTGATTGCCGGATCATACAATTATCTATATTTTACATATCACGCTGAGAAACTATAGGTGCATGTAAATTATGTGAAGAAAATTGAACATGTAGGAAATTGACGCAATTATTAACTAGAAACGAAATAGTCAAGTTAGACCAGCGTACTTAGGATTTTTTCTTTTTTTTTTCTTTCAGAGATAGAGAGAGGAATAATTTACCTGTGTATGTCCAGCAGAACTGAGAGTTAAATTACCCAGTCTAAAGAACAAGTTGACGTTCTGCCAAGCGTTGTTTAATAGTTTGGCATTCAATTTCGCTTCGTATCTTTGCTGGTCGATATTAGCTAAAAAGAGCAAACCCTCAGGGTTAACTTCGAGAGTTATAAAATTCGAGCCAAAATGTTGTGTGAATAATTTTCCTCCGTCACAAGTACGAAAGCTCAGTCCACTGTGACGATGTACTGATACGGTTGATGCGAGCCTCAGAAATGCGGAACCGTTGAAAAATGCCTCGCGAGTATTTTCATACGTTTCAAAACTTATCGCGTCTTGGGGTGCCTCGAAGGAAATTGTTAATAAGGCGGTAAAAACTGTAACATAAAAATACAACGACAAAAGTTAAACATTTTTATTCAAATCTTCAATTTTCTCGTCTCTTATTTCATATGAAAAATTTCTGTTCAATCAGTTCTTCAAAAATGATAAAACAACAAAAAAACCAACCAAGGTTCTGGACTACACGACGCGGGATGACAAATAATCTATCATTTTAGAAGTCAAGACAACAATGAACAACATGGCAATGAAATTCCACATCTGTATTCTACCTTCGATTTTCAGTAACCCTGTCTTAGTCTTGTCAAATTATATAGTTTGACGTCGCATCCTTATATCGTATGCAAATAGTAAATATACGTTATATTCTTTAGGCCGGCCGATAAAGTATATATATTTTGAACTGAAGAATATTCTTGCCACGTCTGAAAATCAAGTTTTTCTTATGCTATATATTAGTATGTGAAATAAATGGTAAATCTACAATTCGCACAAATTATCCAATAAATTTTAATCCGTACAATTTGTGCGATTGCTGGCCGATTCATGTGACCATGAATAGTAATCAGATTTAATGACATTATATCACAATTTCTCGGTTCATTAAAGTCTCAATTATACACATTATAGTTATACTTATATCGCTTGTCACTTTATATCTGACCGCAATTTTAATCAGGACAGTTTAGATCGTTTAATCTTTTTCATTCCGGGTTTATATACTACTATCAGATTGTACATCGAGCAAATATTCATATAAGTGTACCTATACCAGATAAGGACAGTGTGTTATTGGGACAATAATAATCTGTCAATGTTTACAAACGGTATCAATGCAACTTGCATTTTTCTGATAACGCACTGATATATAGGCATAGGTACTATACTTAACCTCTTTCCAGCCACTGTTCTCCATATCTGGAACTAGTTCAAAAAAGTTCTACCGCGCTAAGAACGTTTTTTAGTGATTTACGAAGAAATTTTCAAGGAACGTTTTTTTTTTTTTTTTTTACAGAGCTACAAAATTTGGCCGGGAAGAGATTAAAGTGATATATTATTATACGATATTAAGATTTGAGGATATAGGAAAATAATCGACAAAAAAAACTAGAAGAAGATTACACTTTCGTCTATATATATATAGCGGATGAATAAATACTGCACCGTTTAAATATCAAATATAAAAAATCTGTGGATTCCACGAATAAAAAAAAAAGAATGTATTAAGAGCAAAAAACCGCGAATTAGTAATCAATGAAATAATATAAAAGCAACTTCTTAGGATACTATGGGACTCATTAATAAAAAAGACTACGAGTCTCAGTGACCTGAGGCATCGGAAAAATATACCGAATTAATATATGTCTGCTTAATTCAATCTTCCATAAATAGTTTTAAACCATAAAAATGACTCCTAGCATATGCCCTCATCGGGTGTGCCAATAATGACCACCTGCAATTAAGAAGGTCAGCACTAGCAGTTTCCTATATATAAACGCTATAGTGTTGCAATAGATAAATGCAGCATGATCGCGTATAAGATTGATGCTCAAGTCGTATTTATACGCGTATGTGATCTATGTACCTGCAGTATGTTTGAATACAATACATGTTTAGGTATACGTATGTGATGCCAAGTAAGGATACACTTACATTTGGACCTCGCGAGTTTTATAGTCTGTCAATCAGAAATTTACACAGCAAAGCTATATCCAACTGTTTATAGCTGTATAAACAGATTTCCAAGTTGCATTATATCGTCTTCAAGTATAGAGAATGCAGTCTCTGGGTGTTAGCAGATTTATATATACCTATATCGTTGCAGCACGCAAGTTTTCCTGCTTATTGTTCATTCCTGGTTTAAAAACACTGTGCGCGATATCTCCGCTCTATGGTTTCAACTCTTGATACTTGGTCTTTTTCATAATTAATATTTTTTTTTCTTGCGATTTTTATCATACCTATAGATCGTTCTATAAATTGACAAATTGAAAACTGACTGCGAAAAGATTTGAAAAAAGTTCTCGATTTTTTGTGTTCTTTTTTTTTTCATAGATCTCAATTATGTTTTTTCAAATTTTAATTACGACTAGAGACTTATAAATGAAAGAAGATGAAAATCATCTACAATCTACAAAGTTATAGTGGTGATATAAATATGACAGTTTAATTGACAGGAACATGTAGTTCTAGAGGCAGGGAAAAGAGAAGGAAAAATAGTGAAAAAAAGGTAAAAACCAGATACGAGTGGATGAGCAGCTGCAGAATCAGCGAAGTGAAAAGATAACCGATAGAGAAAGGATCTACAACTATGCGGTTCGCTAAATTAAATGGAAAGCTGTATAGGTACCGACACGTAACTTATTAAAGTATAATTTAGGAGCCTACATCACATTTAACTATAGTATACTTAAATTATAGTTTTGAGGTATTCCCAGGTATTCGAGAAGTCAAATCTTGACAGGTAATTATTCTTATTAATTGAATGGTCAAATTGTTCGTGGAAATCTAGAGGTCTGCGACGCGATGATGATGCAGACCTTGACACTCGCGGCGATTGTAAAAAAACTGCGTATAATACCGCCGCAAGGACTCGTTATACTATAGTTAATTCTACGTTTCAACGTTCGCACATTCACAAAAATACAATCATGTACTTGAATGAGTTGCAAGAATGGATATTCTTTCATTGATGGATTTCCTCGTGAAAATCTAACATTAAATTTCCTTCACCGGAAATACGAGGGACCAACAGTTTCCGAGCTGCGAAACATCTTAGTTGACCAAACGCAAAGCGTATACGAGTCACATGGACAGGGCACTGCTTAACTTCCGCTTATGGCCAGCTCTGCCCGTGTAACTTATAACTTATAAGGCCTGTGATTTTTCAACTAATTGTAAGATCTTCCATAGCTCGGGAATTATTGGGCTCTCGAATTTTCGGTGAAGGAAATTGAGTCTTAGAATTTCCCAAGGGATCTATCCTTAAAACATGGCTGCCTTAACTTGAATTGCCGTGTATAAGGTAGGTACTTTGAATTCCTGTGATAACAATCTTGTCATTTTCGAGTACACACAATGCAATGCGCCGAGAAGCGTTGATACCTTTATATGTACTACATTACGCACTATTGCTGTATAGTAGTAAATACGATTTCGTATGCTATGTATCTTTGCGATAGCAGCAAGAGCATGATGAATAGTATGGTTGAATATATGTGAGAAAGTACATAATATTTGCAACTGGCGAATTTTTTTATTCTTGAATTTAGTATAAAGTCTTCAGCTCTTCTGCAGCGACGAGCTGCAGTGGCAACCGCACGAAACATAACGGCACTTTAGTGCAGTCTTATATTGTACAAGGGACTCCTCCACAGGGACAATATATACAAATATAGTAAATGGGTATGCATATACGTAGTTTGTAGCTATAATCCTATACCTGAGGTATATTACATGTATGTGTGTGTCTGTATATATTCTATAGATATATTATATATATACCTATACATATAACGGTCGTCCCTTCGATTTAGGAATCCCTAATTAGTTGGGCGTCGTATATAGGTATAAATATACCTTCGAGTTCAACACGTGAGTACGTGACATTGACGCCCGCGCTAAAACGGAATTAAACAGTATACAGTCTTCCGTCGACTTGACAACGACGTGCAGGTATAGGTATGTACATATCTTGCATACGAAATACCTACATATCGAAATATACATATATATTTTAATATTATACAGCGTGAGGGGATTTATTTACCTGTATACACAGGTATGGGTTATTCTTTGAAAATTCCAATGATTCTGGTAGAAGATTCTTCGACCTAACTTGCGACATGTATATAGTGCATTCAACTCAATACTCTAGACGTCCTAGAATGATTAGTTTTTTTTGCTGAGTTTCAGATTTTCACTTATTTCATGGTCTAAAAATATACAATAAATTTTGATTGTTCCTTAAAAACTCTGAGTTTAATCGAAATCAAAACTAAATCAATAGCTAGCATTCACCGATCATTTTTACTCTGAAAACATTAAAGATGTTGCAAATTTACCTATACCATGATTGCCACTAAAACCGGTCGATAAAATTTCCTGACTTCTCCCTGATCAAATTATAATTTTTCCCTGAATTTAATTGAGTTTCCCCAAATTCCTACCACGCGTATGAAAAAAATCATTCTTTGAATTCTGCTTCTTTACAGATGTAGCGTTGATGTTTTTTTCGTTCCATACTCCTTTTCCCTGACCAATCAAAGACCTGATCATTTTCAAATTCTTTGATTTCCCTGGCCGGTGGCTACCATGTTGATACTAATTTTACCCCCTGTATTCCATTTCTCGTTCAAATGTTATACCCCGTTTACAAAGCGTGCATATACATATGTAATATGTATCGAATAAATTTGAAAGAAAAAAAAAGAATCATGAATGAAATCCAAGATTGTCTGCATAATAAGACATTACATAATCGATTTGGCACGGAATGCCTATAATCTTTATGTACAATTGTATTACAATAAAAAGAAAATGCCCAAGTATTACACCGATACAGTATATATATATATATATATTATATACCAATATATTTATATCTAGGTTTACCGATCTACCCGATTCAGCAGCTAAATATAGGTATAGAGGATACACCGGACTGTGCCGGACGCTCATTCATACCGGAAGTGACGTCACTAGGTATGCCTCACGTGTGTATTAATACTATATTAAGATAGGTATACATATATGCACTATAGTAGGTATATATGTGCAGGTAGGTACAGGTATATAAAGTTAAGAAAACAACAGTCGGTGACACAATAATCCGCGACGATGCGTGCTATAATTTCCCGCAAGCCTATAATATAATTCGAGGTGAAAAGAAACTGCAAAAGTATCTAGAAGAAACGAGAAGCTTGCATTTTTACTCAAGATAACGATTTTTTTTTCTTTCTCTTTCTTAATTTTTTCTTTGTCTTTTTTTTTTTAACGGCAATAAGTGTCATATGATACAACTCCACAGACGTTCCACATATCCGCGGAGGGTGAGGCGCGTACCTATATTCGTGTTTTTTATTTTTTTTTTATTTTTTGTTTTTATTTTTTTGTACAAGACGAACTCAGCTATATAAGTATATGTATATATTGTATAAGCGCGAGGGTATGACGCGTTCTACGCACCCGACGAAGCATTGAAGTCTCCGAACCCGTTTTCTGACTTCTCACACAGCCGGTCGCAGTTTCTCCAACCAATGCACCACTATACGAGGTTATATCTAGGTATATGAATATAAGCTCTGTATATACGTAGGGAGATCAGACACACACGTGTATGTGTATGTGTATGTGTATGTGTGTGGATATCCGCCCACGACGCGTGTATACATATGTGTATAATAATATTATGTGTAGTATACGACACTCTACAGACTGCGTGTTAAACTGTAAAATGTAAGATGAGTTGTGCAGGCTGATTCAGATTGAGTAGACCATATTTTGAGGGTAGATTCCTTGCGTAATTCTAAGATTATTATTACTTTACCAAAAATTCTAGGGTCCATTGGTTCCCTGGACACGAAAGATCTTATAGTTGAACAATCACACAACTTTCAGGTGACACGGACGCAGGGCTATAGCCACATGAGTGGAAGTTGAGCGGTGCTCTGACTAAGATCTTTCGTAGCTCGGAATCAATTGGTTCCTAGAATTTTAGGTGAAGAAAATTTAAGTCCAGATTTTCACGGGGAATCTACCTACCCTCAAAATATACCCCGCTGAACCCGTACCTTATACTATAATACATAATAAACGCATAAAGTGTAATAATGAGTTAGTATATGTATAGAAAAACCAATTATTTTGCGAACGGTGACAAAATTTATGAAAAAAAAAAAGGAGAAACAGAATAACATAATTCACTGCAACTATAAATTTCGTTCAGCTATCCCTTCGTCACAGTTTATACCTGGCTCAAAATCCCCGCTACCCCAACTGTGCACAGGTGTTACAAGGGTATACACCATATTGTACTACAAGTGTATAATATTCGCTGTGAGCGAGGTATACTTATAAATACGTGTAAGACAAGAAAAAAAATGACTCATATTATGTATTTTTCCAAGCGAGATTAGGTATAGTTATGTATAATTAGGTAAAGTCTGATAATAAACACGTGTATATGCCTATACCGTACCTACCTAATTTCTGTCAAAGTTGCAATTTACAAGTGTAAGCCTAGCAGCAAGTAAAAGTTTTAGTATAAAAGTGAAACTTGTATTTAAACATGCGGAATTGTGAGTACGAATTAACTCACGATAGTGCAATAGTGCCTAAGTGCATTTAATTATATCGAGCTGCAAGGAAGAACTGGCTTAAGCAAGCTGTAATATAAATATCTAACTTTTCTTTTTATTCTTATATCCTTTTGCTTCCTTTTAGTCTCATTCTTTTTCTTCTATATATAAGTACGTTGGATGCGCACCGCGTGAGTTTTCAACAAAACCGGCCACTGCAGACGCAATTAAATAGCTTTACTTTGTAGACATGTTAGAGCCACATGGATTGGTCAGTGGCTAGTTTCGTTAAAAACTCAGGATCTATACACACGTACAACACACCTTGACGAATTATGTAATAAAATATAAAAAGCAAGCTTTTATATGTTCATAATATATACCTATATTGTAAGATTCTTTAAAACCGGAAGTGAAAATAATTACAAAACTATTTAAAAGTGGCCTTACAGTCGAGAGAGAAACTTTATAGTGAAGTGTAGGAAAGGATGCTCGAGCGTGTATAGGTATATTAGGTATATAGCACTATTCTAGTACCTAGGTACATGTACATAGTTACGCAAAGTTGCACAGGACTTGCAAGTTCCTTGACTTCTATACAGTTATACCTATTTAGTTAGTTGTATATAGTTTTCTCTTACATCGTTCAAGACAAATTTATTGTAACTTGAATGAGAGATCCGGCCGGAAACTACCGACGAATTTATACGCCTATGATGACTCACATGAAAGTGCCCGAGAGTTAGCCACACTACGGTATTTCACCTTTGAAAATAAAGTATAAAAAGAAGAAAAGAAAAAAACGTTCGAACAGGATTTGTTACGTGAAACAAGATCACCGCGAGCGTTTGAACCTATTGAACTTGACTGAAAATATCTTAGTCAACTACTATTTCGTATAAGTTATTTTTACTCTAAGTATTACAAGATTAGGGCCAAGCCATTGAAAGCACCCCGAAACTCACGTGTAACTTGAGTAAAATTACGTAATACATGATCGATACCGTAGAGTCGCGCACGAGGTAGCTAAGGCTAAACTTTGATATAACTATTTAGCCTGACGTAGTTATAGTTCATTGGAAAAGGTCGCCAAGGGTGGTTTAAGATTTTTGTCTACAGACCACGCGGTTTGAGAGCCTGGGAAGATGACCTCCTCTGTACCAGGCTAACTTCCGGCAGAGGTGATTTCTTCTTGAATAACGTCTCGCTGAACGTTTAGCGATGATTCGAGTTGCAAGCAATTTTCTTTCTTATATACGCTGCAGTACCCACCGCGAACTGCGTCGCGTTTTTATAGATATTATTTATACATTTCTAGGCATTTGTATATATATATATAATGTATAAAGATGAACGGGAAAATATTGACGCATTAAATTCTGCGAAGATAATTCTAGAATATATATTATATATCACGCAATCGGTCACGATCAGTTCTAGGATTTGTCTTCAAATTCCCGGATTAGTCACGACGCTATAACCAGCGTCTACTCCTATGCCTGGCTAGGTAGATTGTACGATATGCGACAAGAAAAAAGAAAAAATTAACCAGGTAAAATTTTACTAACTAGCTCGTATATAACTCGAGGCTTCGAGGAAGTAGAGAAGGTCTGAAGATAGATTAGGTTAACTAAGTGTAAACAAGATGCGGGAGACCTTCGGTACCTCGAGCCGTGAAGCCTTGGAAATTCTTTCTATCTTTTTAGGTACGTGGAAAATTTAGTCTTTAAGCACAGCATTTAGGATGAACAGCTGAGTAAAGTCTTATTTGTGGTTTTGAAATTACTCCACAATTTTCACTCGCATTATTATAGTTGAACGCTTCATACTTTGAGGATGGATTCCCCGTGAAAATTTCAAACCAAATTTCATTCACCGAAAATTCGAGGGACCAGTTTCCGGACTACGGAAGATCTTATTGTTATTAGTTGACCAAACGCAGAGCATCGCTCAATTTCCGCTCATGACCAGCCCGTCTGCGTCATCTTTAAGTTCGATGATTGTTCAGCTGAGATCTTCCTCGTAGCTCGTAAATTATTGGTCCCTTGAATTTTTGGCAAAAGAAATTTAAGGGTGTCAAGTTATTTGTCAATTCTAAATTTTCTGAGTTTTCCAGCTTTTTAGACAAAATTTTTTATTATTGTAGGAGAAATTGGAGTACTAAATTTTTCTAATAATTACTAGAAAAGAATTAATCCAATAAAAATATCATCATGAATTTCCAAGTTTTAGGGAAATGAAAAAAAATTTAAACTCAAAATTTTTGAAAATGAACTACGCACATATATCTTTCGAGTAATTTTTCCAAAAAAATTGGTCGTTAATGGATCAAAAGAATTTCAAGTATTGCAGAATTGGACGAAAACTAGCCTCCCAAAGCCAGAAGCATTCGCTTGTGCAGACAAATTTTAAAATCCCACTAAATTTTCAAAAATTTAGAGTCGAGTTTGAGAAAATTTCACATAGGTACATCGCATGACATTCCCTGAGATTTCCAGATTTTTTTCCAGAGGGTATCAAATCCCATGAGAATTTCATGACTCCAGGATTTCCATGATGACTGGAATTTCGCAAGGAATTTATTCTCAAAATATGGTCCGCTCAATCTGAATCATTTTGTATAACGATAGTAGGGTTTTTATTATTACAGAAATCTGACTTCACTGAACCGACTTAGGGAAATCCCGATTCGCACTGGAGGCGAGACTGGAGGTGCAAGACGCGTTTATTGACCAGAATGATGATAAGATATGTAAGTTATGTAGGTATATTATGAAAATAAAATGCGAAAGATAAGAATTAGGCACGTAACTTGCTGTTTGCATTGCAGTTTCGCGTGTTAAGCTGATTCATATGCACCAGCTTCGCCGAGTGTAACATAATAAGCTTTGGGACTAACGTCTGTAATTCGCGATTAAAATTTCGCTCTTTATCAGAAAATTAGGAAAAGAATTGATTCTTGGTTGGAGATTGAATGAACCCCTGAAAATGGGCGCCTCCATAGGTTCTTTCACCTCAAAATAGTGATCAGTAATGTTACTTTAATTTTACCAACGTAGATATCGAATAATGTGCAGACAATTTCGCATTTTATTAATCAAACTTTTGATGAAATTTGAAAAGGGGGAAGTAGCCACAAAATCCATCAGTTCACGTAAATATGCAGTCGACCTAGATCACGGTTTTATACGCAACGTAACATTACACCTACTCACGGTTACGATCGATGTAATCTTTTAATCGCCCCTGACTCTGCACGAGTATAAATATATAGGCGTATAGGGGAAAGATTTGTTTCGTTGAAGATATAATTATGCACCGTGTATATCTGTATTTTTATTTAACTGTTATAATCGTAGAATGAATTAAATACACGGTTCGTTTGTTCGCTAAACCAGCCTCAGAAATGTCTAAAATCAAGGATAGCTTTCTAAATGAATTACAAGGTTGTACGGAAAATTATCGCAGATCATGACTCTCAAAATTCCGAGTGAAAACAGGATTTTAGCCATTATTCATATGCAAAGTTAGAGTGCAGCCAATTTCTCTCTTCGTTTCAATATTATCCATCTATCATGCAATAGATGTGAAATCACAGGTTTCTGATTTTCCGAAACACAAAATTAATTACAGTTATAATAAATCACGAATTTTACATCAAAGAAAATATCCTTTTCGAAATAATCACGATCATTGCGAAAGTATAAGAATTAGAGTTAGAACAAAAAATTCCAAGATTTGTAGCAAATTTCCGAATTGCGGGGCGAAATAACTCGAAATAATTCAGAGCTAATATTTTATGTTATAGCAGGTATCTTACAGCAAAAAAATAACGTAATATTCCAAATCGGAAGTCATGACGCACTGCAGAGTCTGGTAAAAATGACGTGGGATTACCTGATACGCAATACTGTAGGTATAACCCGAAGTCCCTTTTTTTATTAATTTTTGGTTCTTGTAAGAAATGATCATTTCTTTTTAAATACATGTGACTATGGCTTTCGTTATTTATAACAAATTACCGGTCATTCTCAATTTCAAACAATTAATAAACCGTTGTTTGACTCACTGGTCATTGTCGTTACGATTTCTCGCCTCGAGCTCCCTTTCGCTTCTGCTACTCGAAGTATAGGTAGGTATACCACACTGCGGAAGGAGTGAATGCCAGTGAATGAGTCTCATACTTCGATCTCGTCGATCTTATGGACACAAGAGAACCGGCGGTAAGTGTACTAGTACCGTAATCCGATCGGAATGCATTTTCCAGATTGCGAGAAGGATCTATGCAGAAGGTATACTCGTGTCCTAGACAGACCCCTTCATTTAGGGGACCTAGTTATACGACCGTATTATATATCTGCATGTGGAAATAAATTCAGGTATTATTTTTCATAGAACGCCAAAATGTATTAGCGTTTGTATTTTTATTCTGCGAATACTATTCGATAGATTGGTAGAAAATTTGCAATACGGAGCAATTTTCGTATTAAAACTCGAAATCGTGGAATTAAAAATGATAGACGAAAAGATATGTTTAAAAAATGATACGAAAAGTACCTAATTTATCTTGATAAATACTTTTTATCCCTGCCTGATTCAAAATGGGCGGAGGAATATTAAAGAATTAATGCGATTCAAGTGAAAATCGATATCCAAGGAGTTCTAAGGTTGCGGATTGCGAATCTGACCTCCAGATTATAAACTCGAAAGATAATCGTCACGTGAAAGTTACTCTATTGAATTTTGCTAACCTTTATCTATTTTTTTTCTTCTTTTATCTCACAAAAATCCGCATTACACATACAGTACGATTGTTCTTAACAATTTATAAACACTGCGGAGTTGAAGCGATGAAAATCTGCCCATTAAGCCATTTCTCTACTGTTGTACCAGGGTCAACTGTAATTTTAATCTAATTTAAACAGCTCTGTGCTTTTATCTTTAGTGTACGATGTATTATGTATAATGTACATATACTTGATACAAGTATATACTTATATATAAAGCTCCGTTATATTCGCGAATATATTTACAGTTGGCGAGGGTAGGTGGCTATACGTAGGTATATCTAATTGTAAGTATCGTGAAATTTTGCTTCTTTTACGTCAAAGACGATGCAAGATGAAGAGAAATATGTACAGCAATAACTTCTGATGAGATGATTCGAAAAGCAGGGCAAAGTGGGCATCTGAAGAAAAATTTTTTTGATTCAGAAATCTTTAGGAAATTTTATTGAATAAAATTAGAAAGAAAAAAGATTTTATCCATTTTCAGCTGAGGAGCCCACTTTACCCCAGCTCGCTCTATATTCCTCTTAAAACGATAAGTTTTCTCAATTTTTTTTTCCGTATAAACGGAGTAGCTGGACATTCGTCGATTCTAGCTTCATACCAAAAGAAACCAAACTAGAATTCTGTTTTTTCTAACGGTTCTTAAGAAACTCGACAAGATCACTACGATGCGACGACGCGGTTTAGATCACTGACCGATTAACCGCGACCGTAAAACAACAAATCTCATTCAAACGGCAAGTTTTCACGTTTATACGTTAAATATATATAGAATGAAGAGTATAATATACCGGGGGAATATAGATATATATAATCTAAAAAATGAAGAAAAAAATTCATAATAATTATTCTATGACCCTGAATTAAGTAACTAATATATGTGCATACATATTTATATGGGAGTTTCCATGCCAAGTCACCCAGCATGTGAGCCTAACCATTTTACATATTTTTCATATTCCAGTATGTGATAGTTCCCACCTTATATACCACGAAAGAAGTGACTTTTAAAAAAATTATTGCCATCTCAAGAGTACTATTTTATAAATTTTATAAATGTGTGGAAAAAAATCCACACATTTAATAAGAAACGATGATTGTGAGACTAAAACGATAGTCGAATTCGGGGCATACGTTATTTCAGATCGATTTCAATAACTTATAGAAATAGTTTGAGCATATTATTAACAAATTTTGTTTGCGTAATTTTTTTTATTCAATTTTTCCAAACATATAATCACATACGAATTTTGGTATAATTCAAAGAAAAAAAAACATTCCGCCTAAAGAAAATTTTTAACTCAGGTTATGAAACCGATGGAATGTCTCATATATGCAAAGAAGTGACAAAGAAGTTCGCTGTTTATACTCTCACTGTTGGCGTGACTATAATTTCTTTTTTCTTTTCCATTTATAGGCACATAGGCTATATATACTCTGATCCTAACTCCTACGCGTTTCATTGTTATATTCAAGTTTCTCATTCGACAGCGTCATCCAACTATTTAAATACAACAACGAAGAAGAGGAAGAAGAAGACGAAGAAAACGAAGAAGTCACAGGCTTGATGTAGTCATTTACTTACGATTAGATATTAAATAATGCAAAGACCACGCCTGCCTTGATATCCGTCGTGAAACGATCTCTGCGACCGGATTAAAGTCTTTGAAAATAACGAGACTGTATTTTCCCAGTAGGTATACATACATCTATATATCTAAATATACGGTAAATATGCCGTTGTGAATCTCACAATATGACCAGTTCTCTTTTCTACATTTTTTCATTTTTTATAAATTATTTTCTCAAAATTTGCTAGATATAGCATTATAGGTAACACATGACGATTACACTACAATTAAGTAGATTTAATAATCGCAGTGCGATATTTTAAAATTGATAATCAACCAGTTATTTGAATGTCTCTTTTTTTTCTTCCCTTCTTCGTTTTTTGAGATTAAGCGCAAAGATATTAACTGCGTTCAAATATACATAAACACATATACGGAAATAGCAGGGTTATTATAGTTCTTTTACCTCTTGAGCTCAATACCTTTGTTCACATATCGACCATTTCTACCATACATATGGTACCTGTACCTATACGCGTATAGCATAGTCTATACATGCATATGGATGTTTGACTACTGACGCATAACGTTTGTCTAGGGATTCTCTTACTAGCTGCAGTCTGCAGGAGCTATAGAGTAGGTATAGGTAGTAGCTACTTCTTACGCAACGAATAAATGCATATTAACGTGTTAATATCTATAATCTATACGTATATACATTATCTATGTATTTTTTAAGTAAGTAAGAAACAAACAAGAAAAAAAAAAAAAATGCTGTTAAATTTTATCTATTACTTTTCTTTTCTTTTTACCAATCAGCTTCATCTGTGGAGCTATAAATTGTCTATTATAGATATACTCGAGAGTCAAATGTGCAGATTACAAGCAATGAATAGCATAGTTTTCAATAAATTAAGAACCAAAAAGCCAAAATTTACGGATTTCGAATAAATTATCGAGCCTTAACTGTAAAGTCACGTTCCTGTTTGCTCCGCGCAGATTTAAACTTCGACTATATATGCCTACACATTGCAATTCCGTACTAAACTAGATTCGAAGCAAAATCTTTGACAAATATGAATTATGCTGAATAAGAGTAATTTATTTATAAAAAAAAAAAAAATTCGGACTTAGAGATAGATTTAGTCGTTTATTTTTTGTTTATAAAAATAATTTGAATAATAATTTCGTATAAAATATTTATTAATTAGGTATTAATCTTGTGTCGCTTCAATTTTCGGAGTCTAGTCTCTATACATTATACACTGACTCGTTCACATCAGAAGTGCATCTCTACAGAGCACTCTCGGCTTTCTTATGGCTTATCTCCACTCACGACACGGAATATTTTTACATCTAACATTCGGCGTTCTGAGTAGCCTACAAATTCCTTTTTGATAAGTTAGTCCTCCAGGCTTTGCTGTCGGCTGTGTAACTAAGTACAAAATCAGTTTTCCTCAAAATCTGTTAACTCGTTTGTCTTTCTACCTCTCCCTTTTTTTATTATTCTTTGGTAAGAGGGAAATATTTGTTTAAACAAAATTACTACATAAATAAATCATTTCCGCGGGTATAATAATACACACAGTGTGGAAAAAAATTTGATGAAATCCAGACACGTATATATGTGGAACTGCGGTATAGAATTACACCAGCCATGCAAGCGTATCAGAGAGTCTGATGTTTCCCGCCTGTTGTTAAAACTATACGCTACTGCCCGCGTACATACCGTTCAATGCAATCTTTCCACTAGTGTAAAAAAAAAATACCGGAATAAAATATAAATAAAATTGAAAAATTACTGAATTTAAAAAGAGAATCGCGATCTTTTCTATTCGTAAGTGAAAATATTTAAATGTCAATGATTCGGAATGTACGTAAAAATGATATCTATTTATTACGAACTCCGTAAGGAAGAGCGTGTGAAAATTTTCAGATGTTTCATCGCGATAAATGAAACAGTTTTCTTGTAGAAACGAAATAGCAGTTTCTTGAAGAATATCGGTTCTCCATGCAAGTTGACAATGAACAGATATTTTCCCAGGATAGATGAAGTAACACGATGCTTTGTAAAGCACTTGAAAAGTCAAGTGTATATAGAAGGAAGATATGAGACGAAGCAGAGATTCTGAGAGAATTCAATTGGCTGTAAATTTTTCTACGGTTTAAAAATTGTCTATAATTTATTTTATTCCTTGTTTGTTAAGCATTGAATTTTCGCTGAAATTAACGAATATTTTTTGATAGAATCGCTCGACCTGATCTTAAATTGGGCGTTTTTAATACACCTAGAACCAGAAACGATCACGTTGTATGAATAAATTTAATTAAACCTGGAGGCGGGTTATAATATTTCCACGAAGACAAAATTTAAAAATACCTATACGCTGAGTTCACGTAGTGTGTAATTAAACGGTCTTAAATTTAAGTTGAAAATAATTGGTTTGATCAAGAAAAGAAAATAAACAAAACATATCGACAGTTGACAGAAACTCGATCGTGAAGTTATTTCGAAATTTCACTTTTCTCGACGCATAGACCAATGCGTGATGTGTTAAATGAAACTAACCATCCGAGTTTTCTTGACTTTTATCTATATTGTGTAATAAACAGTTGCTTGAATGCCGACGAAGCTAGATGCGAGATTGCACCTCTAAATTTGCAGTTAAAACGAATACAAATAAGTATCTATACAACTCCAGTCTAAACATGTAATGCTAATTCTTCCGACAACTCGTATGAAAATGATCGTGGAATAATGCGAAGACAAGGAAGATAGCAAGTAATGATTAAATTATAATAAATAAAATGCATGAAAAAATGTTGTCACTGCATCGCTGCTCACAAAATATACATATATCGTCGAATTTTAGATGTCTAAATTTCGTGAGATGAGTGTAAAAATGATAATTGTCGATTTCTAAGAACTCGCCAAGGTCTGTGTACAAATGAAATTAGTTTCTAAAACTTTTAGCGAGTTTAGAAGGGACCGAATAACTGTACCTCGGGTGAGTATTTGTCACCTGTCACAGGTTGCGCGTCGTGTATTATAAATCTAGGTGTAATATTTGTTCAAACTTTATCAGCGAGCCGAAATATATTAACGGTTGAATTTTATTCGTAAATTACTCGAGTTCTCTGTAGAAAATTTAACCACGAGTAGTATGAAGGATTTATAAACGTACGTTCAGTACGTGTGCAAGGAAAGTCAGGTGTGTTTTGAAGCATGTACTCACCCGCCACCAGAACAAGCACCCGCATTTCTCCGTAGAATATATCGATAATATAGATAAAATCAGGTGAAAATCACTCCACAAATTCACTACCGGTTGTAACACATCGCAGTGATACTCCCACAGGACCTTTATAACACTTAATTATTGTAAAACTTAAACCTGTTGCGAAAATAAATTAGGGTATAAATTTGGGCTCGTACCAACCACCGGCACTACCGACCACAGAGAACTGATCCGAAAATTGGAGAACGCTAGTCGCTTTACTCCCACTATTCTTAATGCTTGTGATATTGTGCGAGAGTTTTCCGCCAGAGAGCACCACCTTTCGACGACAAGACGTGTGGTCAGACATTGAATGCTGAATGGATGACGTGTGCATCCTTTGTGTAACAACGGTGAAATTCAAAGTATGCGATGTTTTATTACGCAGCGAATTTTGGATAGGACATATGAGGATAAATACGTTGAAAAAAAAAGTAAAAAATATCCTCTGCCGTGACAATGTATGTGAATACATTGCCGTGACCAGGATTCGAACCTGGGTTACTACGGCCACAACGTAGGGTCCTAACCACTAGACGATCACGGCTATCAGAGGACATAATAAATTCGAGTATTGAATTATAATGAATCAGTGTTCTTATTTTTCATTCATTCGAAGTAAAAAATAATATTATTATTATCGTATTTCGCATTTCTTTTTTTCTTTTTTGTAAGATTGAGCATATGGAAACTTTCCAGCTATACAGATGGACAGTAATATTATTTTTGCCCATTGATATAATCTTACGGTATAGTAGAAGGGATTAGTTTCAAGATTCATCCACAGGTGTCAGGATTCCATAGAGTGCATACGCGGGTTCTGAAAAATGAATGAACTCTGACTGTTGCGTTAATTGACGATAACATTCCGAGATGACGCTCGACGCGGTATGAATTCGGTCTCGAATTCGAATATATTTGTCTTTTTCCCAGTTCTTATATTCCATCATGGATTGCTGGGAAATATGGTCGACAACAATTAGACGCAATAATTTAGCGAACTTAGCTTTTGTCCAGTTCATTTGTTCTTAAAGTAGTATAATACTCCTTCTTTACTAACGGATCTATATTTGATCGGTAAAAAAGAATTTTCTCTCTCGCCTAAATAGAATGTTACTTTTCCAGACACTCCGTTCATTCATAAATCATCAAGTAGAAAAATGAAAGTCGATTCTCTATCTGCGATTCGAATTTATTCATAAAAAATATCTGTGACTATGAAACTACTCACAGAATGTCCTCGCTCTCGAAGTATCAAAGACACGGTCATAAGATGGCGCAGTGATCGCGGGTAGGGACTTGGTCTATACATAGTGGCCATAACGGCGCGTCAGTTCACAGACGGCCTCCGTTCTGTCGAATGTGGTTAAGCCTAGTGGTTGTGGATTTAGGGTAAAATTCTCGGTGTAATTTATTGAATTTTCACCTAGTTTCGAAAAAACCTTAGTGATAATGAGGGATTTTGTCAAGTGTGAGATCGGCTAGCTAGTGAATAAAGTGCACAAGGGGATTTATACTTTTCCTGCTCAAACGGTGAGAACATTATTCCCTCTTCTTTTCCCGACTGAACTCGAACCAGCATCAAGAAATTTTCAGTCAATATTTTAGATTATAAAGCAAACTTCTTTGCCTCCTATCCCATAGCCAGAGAAAATTCATCATTCAACAATCACCGCGAATATCAAGCAACAATATCAAATAGTTATCAATAAACATCGCCGCCAAGTCATAGGTTATAAATTATAGAATAACGTGCACAGATTTTTACATACTCAGATATTTCTACGGTCCAGCCGCCAAGGGACAGCTGTTCCTCGATTTATGTTCAATTCACATCAGTTTCTAATATAATTCTAAACAACGCGATTTATAGACGAAAACTGTTTGACGTTTTAATCAACAGTTGATAAAAATTGAACCGCATATATACTGCAATAGTGATATCTTATCTATGCAAACAATGCAATAATTTCATGCTAGATTCACATCTAGAAATTTTTCATGCACTTTTACGATCTATGTACATAACGACGGGTTAATTAATCGAACAGTCATAGTGATGTTGTAAATCATTTGATGTTGCCATTACGTTGTATACATAATATACGCTCCTAGCTTTGTGTTTAGCGATAAAATCGTATTTACTTATTCGTGAGTCAAATATTGTGATAGTATAGAATATTTTTGTATTTATGTATGCGTTGATTATGGGGTTGGTCTAAAGTTTGGGAAAATTTCTTCATTTCTAGCGTATGAAAGCGCGAACGGTAATAGTAGTTTCTCGGTTTATGTAACGAGACAACAGACAACAGGAATTAGCGACAATCACACGCACTGTCATTATTAATTTTCAACTTTTTTTTCATATTTATTACGCGACGTTTTATTCTTTGCAACTACGGGGCAAACCATTTACGCAAATTACGTAATTCCACACGAGATGCAAAGCCGTCTAACGCTTCTCCCTTCTTCTATTATATTATGATTATTAAATTCGCCAATCTCACGAGCTATAAAAAAAAGGAGAAGCCAAATGAGGAGATAAAGAAATTTCAAGCGTACAAAATTCTGTGAAATCTCTCTCTTACCTGACCCAATTTTTTTCCTCATTTCAGAACACGTACTACTTATTATGATCACGTGTTCAAACTCCGCGATTATTCCAATCTTTTTTTTTTCATCTTATCGTTTACAATTATATTATTTACTTAATAAACCGAAAAAATCTAGTATGAATCGCGACGTATTTATAATGATAAAAAATTTTCAGAAACTCTCCCACTTCTTTGCGCAGCTTAACTCATATTCAATGTTTCCTTGTTTTCTTCTTCTTGTAAAGAATAATATTTCAAACAGTTGCAGTTAAGATTGCATTTCAATCCGTCGTGAGTTTTTGATCTCGAGACATTCGTTATTTCGGTTAACTTTTGCAACTTTTTACTGTCTTTATCTTATCTGAAATTGGTTACTGTGTTGGAAAATATCAAATACCTATATAGATAAATTAAGTCATTAGCTACACGAAGAATAGCGACAAAAGTGGAAAAATATCGGAGGTAAATTAACGAAGTGTTTAGACTTTTTTTTCTGTCCACTGACCGCAGGAAGTCATTATATTTTCTTCCTCTCTCTCTCTCTCTCTCTCTCTCTCTCTTTTTTTTATCTCTGTAATTAATGAAAAGAAAAAAAGAACTTGCTCTGAAATTAAACCAACGACTATGATACGTATCGAAAATATATTTCGGTTTATATATTCGTTTCTTTTCAAAATTTAGTTGGGTTCGAGAAACGAATTCTGATATAATGATAAAATTCTTCGAAAAAAAAAAAAAAAATGACTTTAGTATTTCCGAAGAATTTTAATAACGACATTGTGTATCGGACGATTCTTACCGCTTGAGATAATGAGTAAAATAACTTATGCAACGTTGCTTTATTCTATTACGGCTCTCGAGATATTTGACTACAGGAAGTAGGAGATCTGATTTTGCGAGTCTACTTCCGGAGCGAAAAAAATATCTGAGAACGGAGAAGACTAATTATAATTTTTATCATTTTTTGTTTGTCTTTGGTATATATTTCGAGCTTTAATTTTTTTTTTTCTGTTATTCGTTCAATTTGACATAAAAATTCATAATTGTATTCGTCTCATAATTCGTTAGGGATGATAATATAAAGTTTATTTGTTTTGTAATTCGTTTTTTTTTTTACAGAATTTCCTGTAAACATGACGTCGGTAAAGGAATACATACCGTAGCAAGAGTATACGAAGAAGAACGAGCTGCATCGTTGTTACGACTTAATATTTAATATTATACAATTAATTGATAAATATATACCTACTTACGAGTAGTAGTACGGACGATGTTTACCAGCGAATTATCACGAAGCGTGTATATACAGAGGAAGAGCCTTGACTGATGGTTGTGATCACAGCCAGTGTTTCAATAATTAAAAAATCCACTCGTCCACCACAAAGCTGTTATCATTTTTTTCGTCTATATACATCACTTAGTGAAAAGGGTTAGTCGGGGAAAAAAAAAAACAATAATTATATAAATTGTGCTTATTGAAAAAATAATTAAATTAAACTAAAAAAAAAACAAAAAAAAAAATTGAACATTATTTAATGAAATTTAAAAATCTCCAAATAAAAAATAAAAATATTGACAATAAAATCATCACTGCGATAATTCATCGTAAATTTATATACATATAGGTATATTTATAGTAAATAATATATATATATATATATATATATATATAATTGAATTTCGTTTCCCTCTATAAGTTATATATAGCAGCGGGATTATTGACCCCGTGTTTTACTTCCGGGATCTTGATATTGTTAAATTGAAGTAAAAAAAAAGAAACACATTGATTAATAAAATAATAAAAAATAAAATACAGAAATAAACTATACGTTAAAAAAAGAAGCGAGATAACTTGCACCGAACGCTAAGGTCAAGGTATAAGGTGTTCTGTGACAAGTGACATGGCCTTCATGATGAAAAAGAAGAAGTATAAATTCTCGGTTGAAGTGGGTTTGGAAGAATTGACCGCGGTTCCTTTCGTCAGCGCAGTACTTTTCGCCAAACTTCGTCTACTGGATGGCGGTTCGTTTGTCGATCACTCAACTAGGTGAGTAAAATCGACTAATTTATACATAAATTACAGATTTTATGTTAGTTTATGTTCATTTTTATTATCGTAATTGAAATTGCGATGAAAATATCGTCACGATTTATTACGACTTTCCCAAGCTTTAATTATTTAGGAACTCCGCATTGATTAGCTACCCTGCACCTGCTCTAGATTTTAAGGTATACATATTATGGCTATAAGCGCGGGGAATTTGATACGCCATTTATCTATGCTAATCGGTAAACACACTAGAAACAAGTGAGAGCAGCTCGTGCAGTGTAGAGCAGCACAATTAATTCCCCTGTAAACGACCAATTGGTATAATTAAGCGCGTGGCGATGTTGGACCAAATTTATTCCGAGTGACGTTGGTAATTCGGAGTAGCTGGAAATCAAGTTTCGTTTTTATTTATTCAAGAATTTACTCAAGGAAAAATAAAATTAACTCAATACGAAAAGAAGAAGAAAAAAAAGCATGACTATAATATATCGTAGGTGAATTGATTTACGTATGAGAAAAGTATAAAAAAAATAATAAATAACATTTTTTTAACAATTTTATTTTACCTCAGGTACGCGTTTCGCAAAATATAATATCTCACAGCTCGTTATCTTTAACGGTGTTGAATCTTGAGATAAGAATAGTAATTTCGTTATCGTTCGTGGGCTGGCTTACTCATCAATTCGATCAGATCCGCATGAATTACTTCATAGGAATTTATAACAACCAGGGAAAGATAGAATTCCGATGAAAAATCTTCGTTCGAGTCTTAAATTTGCGTAAGATTTTTTCTTGCCTTCTTTTTCAGTCGAATAATAAGATGAGATTATTGATGTTGAAATCTTCGGAGCTTTTTGTTCGTAAATTTGACTTGTTGTAGATTTGTCATTTATTGTTAGTATTAACGGGTCGGATGTAATAGTGAAAGTCAAACCCATGAAAAAAGATCGGTCATTGTTATAGGAGCATTAAAAAAGCATAGTTGTACCAGATAATGAACAATGTCCTGTCCGCTGTCTGGTTGTCCCTGTATTAAGCGGTCAACGTAGGATCTGACACCACTTCACATATGATGATGAGGAAACGCCTGATTTGCTTAATATTAGTTCGTTCGGTAGAGAAGGGGCTACTGCAACATTAACCATTACTAACGGTCTGAGCTGATAATTAATCGTTATGCAACTATACGGCTAATACAACGAATAATTATCATTTTCAATAATATCGCCTATGGATACCTATCGCGTCATTCCTATGTACGAACAAAATTCAAAGAGTTATGAAAAATTCGTGAAAAATTTTCAAATCTTCAATTTCGTTCACAGTTTTTCACCTTTCTCGCGAAAACCTCTAAAGAAATGAAAGAATCTTTTATCAAAGTCTGTGAAAAAAAATAATTAAAGGAATTTGTCGTAATTTAAAAAATTCAACTAATCGGCAGCCAGTTGAACCTTACGCTATTCCCACGGAGCAGAGAATCCCACAGAATATCCATCATTCCTTAAAGTAAATAGATCCATTGATCTAACTCAGGTTCACATATACATAGATAGACGTACCTACTATCTGATCTAGTCTAGTCGAGTCTGGTCTAGTCTAGTGTGTACCTACTATCTATATCCGCGCGCAGTTCTCTTTGTGGCGTCCTTGGGGATGTTGGTTCGTGGGTGGTGACGAGCAGTAGCAAATTTCGATGAATATTCATGGGGTTTTCAGAGTCTGAAGAATATCAGAAGGTTGAGAGATAAAGCTGATTGTCTTTTCAACCACATAGGTTTTGGAAGTTTAAATTCTGAGTCCTCCTTGTTTCTCTCCTTCTGAGACGTTGTTCGAATTAAGTTTTTTCGCTAAACGATCCTTCTCCAGAGATATGTAGACGGATAGATACGTTTCTATGTACTTATATGAATTATGAACCGTCGAATTGACCGACGCGGAAATCATTGTTTAAACTCGGGTTCTTATATTACGTTCGTTTTTAATTGGCTTGCGGACCTCTTTTAATTACACGAGGGAAAACAACAGGCATATATATAGATAGGTATATTATGCGTATATAGGAAAACGGAGGAGAAGAGAAGAGATAATATGACATAATATAATATAAGATAATATAATATAAAATAAAATAAAATGATATAATATGATATGAGGTTAACCGCCAATTTTCAACTAACCAACATCGCTGCACATGTATACGAATTACTTCCTGGATCACAATTTACATACTATATTCTACTTACGTATCTATACGCGTTAATGAATGACATATTATGTCGACGTAGAAGCTGCATACACGTGCTAGTGTATTGCTATACCACCTCGTAAATTAATTAACCGTTATTTTAGCACGTGACAATGTTTATTCGTTCAACTGGTACAATATACTATAATATATTGTATAGACAGGTACCCGTATATTAAAGTAAGAATCAATGAACCTGATAGAATATTGGCGATAATTTATTGTCCGTTGATTGTATACGATACGGTGAGGTCGTTGAGAACAAAAAAAAAAACAAAAAAAAACATATACATATATTATATATTATCGGCTTGGATTATTATTATTATTAATTATTTATTTATCGCAATTAATGATTCATTTGGCACGAAGAAGAGGCTACGACGAAGCTACAGATTTTAGAACGTATATCTAATAGATTGTTGGAGATTTTCATCATGTTTAATTATATCGTCGAATTAATCGCGGCTGTAAGATAATGATATGTAGGTATTCAAGTATTAAATCGCGGAATCCCCGTTTTATTTTTAATCCGTTTCTTCCCCCGCTTATGTTGAATTATCGTCTTGTCACTATTTCTACACCTGTTTTCCTCCTACATGCGTTGGCGTATTAAAGATATAGATAGAAAATATACGAGATACTGCCACACTGTTACGTTATTAATATAATTATATATGAGTTTATTTTTGTTATTTATTTATATCGCGTGTCTAATGGCTTATGGTCGTAAGTAACATATGCAGATGATTTTGGTGACATAAGATCGTATAATTTCTTTTTATGCCGAAATTAGCTATAAAAATTATGAAAACACGTAAATAATTCGAAATTAATAGTTGGCAATCCTGAAGGCAAAAGGTCGTATGACAACTGATACAACCTTCTCCTACTAACTTCTTACATAAATGAAAAAATCAATGAAAAACAGACGTATCCACTTTACTTTTAAAAATGACAGAAAATCGTATGATGTCGCCTACGACCCTCTGGAACTAGGAAATTAATCCAAAATATTGTAAACACCGGGAGTCACGATATTCTGCTTTAATCTGGCCAATTTTCAATTTCAACTTTTTTTGCTGAAATATTCTTCAAGTTCTCACTTGAAAACATCCAAAGAAGGAAAATTATTCGACTTTTTAATTTCTAAAAATGCCAAACGGTTCTTTTTTCTAAGGATTGAAGATTTTTGTGGGAAAAAATTTGGTTTTATTAATTCTCAGTGAAGTTTTCACTTCGCCTCGGTCTAACCCTTATATATATAACGATCAACGCTTACTTTTTTATCAGATAGAGGTACCTACTTATAATTTTTTTTTCTTCACTTTCACGTCTCTGCTGGTTCAAACGCCTACTTCAATCTTCACAGGATATACATTATATATATACGTATATAATGCAATTAAACCAATTCTTCATGCTTCATGAATTCAAGGTCAATCGGTGTAATTTTTAAACCGCAATATATATATAACTATATGTAGACACATATATGATTATGCACATTATATATGATGTGAGTATATACACCCATATACACACGTATAACTGTTATCGTTGCTCAAACTTTAGACAAGCTCGGTGTGACTTCAGTATTTTTTCATTTCTTAATGAATTTGTTATTGCTTATGTACAGGTATACATAAGGAGGGGGTTAAGATGCGCATTACAAAGGATCCTTTCAAATCGTGGAGTATATTTAAAAATTTGCAGCTACATAGTTAATTTCTCGGCGTGAAAGTCGAGTGAAAGAGAAGAGAAAAGGAAGTGTAGCTGCAATGGAGCATATCTGCGAAAGGGCTGATATTATTCGAGTCAATTGCGAAAGTTGAAATAGTGAAAAGAACCATGTTATGTATATAGCCTAACTAGAATATGCTTTTTGGCATTCGCAAGTCATTAACCTCTTTCAAACCAATTTATTTTGCAATTTTACACTAATTTAACAAATTTTTCAATTAGCCTAATTAAACAATTTGGAAATTAGTCTAATGTAAATTTATCGTGCTACTGGGGAGTTTAACAAATTTTACCACGTTTCTCGATCGGAAAAAAAATAAATAAATAAAAAAAACCAAAAATTAAGAAAAATAAAAGAAAAAATATTGAAAATCTGAGGCAATAATCATTTTTGCCATTGAAACTTCTCCACAGCTAAATGTTCTCTTCGCATTTTCATACTTTCGGCAAGATTCTTCATTAGTTTATTCCTCCGGGCTTCTATACAGAGAGAAAGTAACTTATAATCAAGTTTTGCGCGTTTATGAGAAGAAAGATAAATGCCTGTGGGATTCATGATCTTATTTTTCATATCTAAATAGGTACTCAGGTAAACGCGTAGCTAATTCATGGTGTCCAGCGATCCTGGAAGGCCTGGAGGTCCCGGAAATATCCTGAAATCATTAACTTCTTGGAAATAGTATGGAATTATCTTAAAATTTTACCCGTGTCCTGAAAATTTTCGGAACTTTTTAAATATTTTTTCAAAACAGGATGTAAACTAATCACTTCAAAAGTAATATTCGGAATTATCAAGCGTTTTGACTTTGTTCTAAGCAATTAAAAATAAAGTAATTTCATGGCTTTCGTGACACACAAAAAAAAAAAATTACCTGAAAAACTATCCTGGAAACACACTCTCTTAAAGTCCTGGAAAAATTCGGCATTTTCAAATTTATAAATGTAAATTTTTCCGGAAGGCATGTCTGGCTAAGACTAAAAGTAGGTAAATACATTTCATATAAATGTGAGACGAGATCGAGTTCAGCGATGCGAGTCAAAAAATGTTTGCTCTTTGAATCTGATAATAAGAATATAAAAGGATAATAAAAAAGAAGAAAAATCGTTTCTCTTCTATATCACTTTCCACGAGAAAAACCGAGAGAGAGAAAAACGTATTGTTTCATTTTCTATCTCGTCG
The DNA here is from genome assembly GCA_944452935.1 of Rhogogaster chlorosoma. NCBI lineage: Eukaryota > Metazoa > Arthropoda > Insecta > Hymenoptera > Tenthredinidae > Rhogogaster > Rhogogaster chlorosoma. The sequence goes on along the minus strand of OX101799.1, from coordinate 14,045,524 downwards.
GCTGCAATCTGCGATTGCCTCACGTTTTGAAAATCGTATCTTCAACGTGGCCCGTGGAAAAAATCATTATTTTTATATCTTATAATTTTCTTTTCTTTCATTTTTGTATCTATATGTTATGTAGATATACCATCGTCATTAGGTGTCGACTGTAGAGATTTGAATCTATAAATTGTAAACGCTTAAAGACGCGAATTTCATTTACATCCGTATCTGGCATTCGTTGATCGTATACAACAAATCAAATCTAATTTTATGGAAAATTAATTGGAACAGTCATGTGATGAATGTTTTGCTTGGTCGATATTACATAAACTGCGAGTAATCTGACTTTGCATTATTCATACGGATTTATAAAATGCTCCACGACCGAGTCCACGACGTATGTACGTAGCGCGCAATTTCTGCACTGCAATAATATTTAAAGAATAAGAAAAATGAATGAAATTATGCATTTGAATATATTCAATTGATCAAAGATTCGCAAAACATCGCGAATCTCTTCTTACTTCGACCTAGTTTTCTATAAAATGTGATATTTTCTCAATAAACTTGAGGAAAAAGTCAGATAATTTATTGAAAGCTGACTGAAAGGAGCAGAGCTCTGCCTTTCATTTCGCGAATTTACCTCCATACTTGTCGAGTCCTCGGAGTCTACGTTACCTATAACTATCCGATTCGGTATCCGCGAGAAAGACCAATGAAAATACCGCTCGTTTGTTACGGTCATTGCCTCTGTTCTCGCCTGTTGAAATTTCACGATGCTCTGTTTGTTGGTCAACCAATTCTTACGTAATCTAATTAGTATCGCATGGTTGTAGAGGATATCTCGTGCTGAGCTATAGACGAGACCTTTGGAACATAATAGCACGATTTCACTTCTTAGAATTCATACTTGGACTTTGCCTATGAGGAATATTACACACGTTTACTTCAGACCAATTAATTACAGATTGTAACTATTTATTCTTATTTAACCCATAGTTGAGACAGTCGAGTGAGTTATCGGAATTTTGGCTCGAAAATTGATCATCTATAGCATTTTTTTAAGTTTCACCGTACAGCAAGTTCAGCGGGTATTACGCACCTGGTTTAAGTTCGGAATTTTTCAAGTCCCGAACAGGCAAAATTCCGAATTTGCATATATTCGATTTCGAAAACTTTTAATCGAAGAACACCGAAGATTAAACATTTCGAAAGCTGAATAAATCCGAAAGGCCAAATCTCCGAGACTTGAAATTCACGCATGGATTCAGTGTTCAATAACTCGAGTTAATGTATTTATCGCATCGAAGACGATGAGTGGTTAAATCAATCGCCTTGAGATCTACTCTTTGTAAAAAAAAAAGTTTTGAAATCCTATCAATTATTGATGACACCGAAGTTATCGATGGAAGTAGATAAAATAGGTTTTTGTCAAGTGGGTCTTGATTAGATTGAACTATTTTTTGTCTTTACGTCTTAAGAAATGGACCGAAATTATCGGGTTTCTGGGCTTACGGGAGTTTGGAAATTCAAAATCGTTACAAACGAGTTCGGAATTCTAACCGCCCGAGACTTTTAAAATTCCGAACTTCAACCCGGCTGCGGGTATTCGATTTTCACTTTCATTCTCTGATTTTCTTGTATACTTTCTTCTGTTTATACATACAACAATCTTTTTTTTTTTTTTACATCCAATCGATGTATTCATTTGCTTTTTGTTATACCACGTAGGAATATGTAATTTTATCATTTAATTGCAAACGCGTAATACATTCACAATTAATAATTATGCGTATATTATATCCAATCCTCGAACGCCTATACCTATATAAATAAAACGTAAGCTTTTTTACCGTTCACTAATTATATGAAGATCGAATAAATTATACACGATTATCTTAAAACCGGATAAATTAAGATTATGCGCGACCTTCGCATGACAATGTACCTTGCCCGGGTCAAAAGCCCTGGCATTGAGCCTGCTGGGTGTTGTTGCCGTCTATATACCGCGGTTATTTAATTGCGTAAACAATTGTTGTTATAATTTTTCTTATATCTATAAAATACCCTGCAATACGTATTAGGTATATACAAAAAACAATTTCACGCTTAAGAATTAGAATATAGGAAAATGAAGTATAAAAGCTCTATACCTATATCTGCGTATAAGTTTTCTTATTTCCCTGAAATGAATCCAATTTATCAATACTCATGGTATTTTCTATCCGGTTTATAGATCATTATCTTTTTTCCTGTATAATATCTGACACGTGACTAGCCAGTATAAGGTATATGTATTCCCACACGTATGAATATAAATATACACGTCTGCAGCGTATGCGCGGCTAATCCGATGATCAAATCATCATTGATTCGTCAAAAATCCGATAAAAAAAAGCAAAGCTTACTGTTAGACAGAGATTAATGACCTTGGCGGTTTCTTATCTCGCGGTATATCGAAAATCCGTTCTTTATACAATCGGCTTAGTCATGTGCGGTGGTTTTCTTTAATATTATTCCGTTATCAGACGGGTATATCACCGTCTATAGCGCCGCGTACCGGTGACTCGTGTATAATTATATATATAGAAATATACATATATATATAGTATAGGTATCATTAAAAGTTTATACTCCCACTACAATTTCAACCTCAATGTTTTTATCATTTTATTTTTTTGTCCTTATTCTATCATCGCGATATAATATGACTCCTGCGTTTGATATCTTACAAGATTTTTACCTATAAGTCTATTAGTTACTATATATTCTCAAAGTATCGATTCTTTTCTCTTTATATCCATGATTATAATATAATATCTTGCATCACAATTGTCATGTATAAATTATAACAGAGAATAACATTTCACAGTCAACAATCTACTTCCCTTTTGTTTTCTATCATTCAGCGGAGGTATAGAATCAATTATTTCGCGCATAGTGTTTGCTTATCATTGCGGCATAATCGCGCATATTAATATTGATCAATTTTTGATACAATGAATTTTTTAACCAGCATGCCAAAAGAACAGAACTAAATCGATGGATAATTACTCGATTATTTTACTCCTATTTTTTTTTTTTTTTTCTTTTTTTTTTTCAATTTATTAAGTAGGTATTCCATGCCACGATTTTCTAGCTTTGAAGCTGATCTAATATACGTATATATTCCATCCACGTACGGAGACAATAAATTTCGATTATTAAACCGACATTTGAACGAACTTGATTCTCTAGTTCAAGTACCATACGTACTTAACTATATTATATAACCTTATGTATAGCTATTAGCTATGTATAATTCAAAGTGCGAAAATTTCGGTACAGCTATAATATATTATAGCTTTATTTAAGAAATCGCCTACCATATACAATAAATATATATATGTAGGTAATTGGCACGGTGGCGACCTCATTCAAGTTAAGATTTCTCGCTAAATGACGCCATATTTCATTCCTACATATCTATCGCAGCTCTATACGGATTCCAGTCCGATTGTGTCAAGTCCGTAAACAACGATCTCATCAATAACTCCTCCGCTCATCGCTCATATAGGTACGTGTATACGTATATTCCGAACGATACATACTCTGCCCACTTCAAAGGAACAATTATTTTTACTCTCCAGATATTTAACAGTAGTATAATTTATCTACTATGCAATTATTATTTATCATCAATAATTTTTGCTAAACTTTTTTTTTTTTTTCTTTTGTTTTTTTCATCGTCACTTATGGGCAGAATGAAGAATTACGTCAATGTTAATTTGTGCTACTTATATATATACGCTACGGGCGGGTTTACTTATGTTTCACTGCAGCTATAGGAGATACTTCCCAGACTCACCATAACGACGTATAGTCGGTTTTTTTTTTATTTCTTCCATTCTTTTTTTCTATCATATTTCAACAGAAAAAGCTTAATATAGTTTAACGTTGTGCAAGCCAACGCACGCGGCCTATTAATTTATAAATACATATACGTATAGGTTATAGGATTTTCTATACAGGATATAATATCGGCTTAATGGTTTATAAAAATTTTAATTTTTTTTTTTTTCATTTTCTTGTATAGATTGTGAATTTATTTCGATCGAGTATAGAAGAAAAAAAAAAAACATTTTTAACGTATGTGCATGAAAGAAAATTAAAAAAAAAATTGAATCAAAAAAATCCTAATTATATGTATATTTAAAGAAAACCAAAATGTATACTTGATATAATTATACAAATTTATAGAAGCCAAGGTATGCGGATTATCGTTCATGAATTATTTACGTATTTTTATATATACCTAAGACGATGAATTTATTTTATATCCCCCATGTAATATTCAAGGGTATAGAGTACAGAGTTAGTACGCAAATGCAAATAGCCATTTATTTATTTTTATTTATCTATATTACACTGTACACGCTCGTGCATATACCTTGACAGAAATACTGCAGTGTAGCTGTTCTCTGAAGGCAATAATATCGATCCAACTAATCGTGACGGCATAGGTAACTATGGTCAAAGCTTATATATAGGTATATATACGCACGAACAGAAGCTGAAGGGTAAAATAGACTTAGGTACATTTGTCAGAATTTTATTTTTACCCTAGCATTATACTCCGTTAATGCATTTCATAAGTTTTTTAATTTACTTGGAAAGTTAAAGACCCACCAACTTTTTAACCTACATACTAATTATAACTGTAATGTTATAATTAATGTCAAAGTTCATTTTCCAGACTTGTATATGAAGGTATATCGTTTGCAGTTCGAGTCAAAACTGCGTTTTTTTTTTTAATGTGTATCCGGTTTGAGTAATCTTTTTTTCTTCTTTTCTCTTCGTTTTATTCATTTCTCTCGTTTCATATCGATATTTTGCTCATCAGAAGCGAAGATTATTTGCCGTCCTATAAAGCCGCACCTAATCTATATTTAGAACTAATCTGAACGCGTGTTAAAAAGCCGTAGGCAAAGATAGAGCCTCGAATTATTAGGATTACGCAACGACACGACGCGATTTAAAGATGGGTTCATCTTCACCGTATATAAGTATACTTGTAACACGAAATATCATATACTACCTATTTTATGAGTACAAAATTCTGCGGAGAAAGTTACAATAAATTTACACACATTTATATTCAAATACGAGAAATTTTTTTTTTTTTAATTTAATTAAAAATTAGATTCGAATATCAGATTCGTATGTAAAGACAATATGACCCTCAAGATTTGTGCATCTACATTTTTGAACTTTGACAAGCCGCAGCACCTAAACATTTTTTTTATCCTTGACTGATTATCTAGATGCAGATTTTTTAATTTTAATTTTTTTTTTGTATAGATGCATTCAGACCTACTTTTCGCTGAAGCTAGGCCTTGACATACCGTAACTTCTGAACGGTTGATCCTACAGTAGACTCCAAATGACGTTTTTTGGATTAAACAGTTTATACAAAATTCTGCCAATTCAGATCCCGAATAGTTCACATTTCAACATGAGGTATATGTCTGAAATTTTTGTTGATAGGACATTTTTATTATCTTTCGTTTTCCTTTCGATAGAATAAATTGGAAATTCTTACGTATAATAGGGTGATTATCTAGCTGCCTTTGAATTTGATATGGATATTGAATAAGATATATTTTTCATGCGCATCGATCATAGAATTATATCGCGTAATATAAACATTCCATAAATATTCCTAAATCTTATGTATATGTATAATCGTTAAAATTACTTTGCGAGAGCTGACGATGAGATACACAAGAGAAGAGGAATTTCCGAGGCAGTTAATAATTTCCTGTGATAAAAAAAAGAAGGAAAGAAAGAAAAAAAAAAGGCTACATAAAACAGATGACGATCCTCCACGCTTGTTCATTCGATATACAGCCTCACATGTGATAATAACCATGCACATATATATATACCTAAACGCATAGTATTAATCGTAGATTTAATGAAAATATATATATCTATATACATATCCACTTTGCTAACACGTGTAAACGATCATATACAAGGCTCAGCTGCTATGCCACATGGTTTCTGCTTCGTTACATTATTTTAACCTTCGACTTGTTTTTAATCACACATCTGTCACAAGTCGTTGATCACTAATAAAATATACTATATTATGTATATTTTATTAATTATTTTTCTTTCAAACTGCTCATTAGATCGCCCCTTTCTCTTTCAATCAATCAATTTAATTTATCACCATCTTTCTACAGTCTGCGTGTACAAAATACTCGTATTAGTATACAAGCGTTGTATAGTCAATTGGAAATCCTTAGATCGATGATATCTTAGTCGTAGGTAGATGGGAATACCGAAATTTTCTGACCCGTAATTAAATCAGTTTAACTTTTTCATATTTTTCTTTAATTAGCGAAAAAAGAAATAAAATGTTCTTGTTTTAATCGGTCATTCCGCGAGTTACGTCTTTCCAAATTTCTCGACATTCATTTTCAACTCCGCACTATAGACGAACGGATCCCCCAGCTCGCTCTGCTGCGGCATATTCATGATCGTTGATCAATTTTCAAGCGCGGATTCGCGCCGCGGTTTTATAATCGAATCTGCATTAATACTCGTGTATCGAAATATTCGGTGAAAAATGAACAGACGAAATGAAATTATATGTCAAATATTTGAGAATTTCGATGGATATTTACAGACTTGAAGCAAAACTGCTTGGAAATATAAATGGTTGTGAACGTGCGATAAGAAGATCGATAAATTATCACCAATGGTCAATTAAGAGAATCTACATATTTCCTTTTACTTATTTTGCGTTCATGTAAAGACGCGATGAAGCGGTAATAAAACTAAATTGAATTTGCGATCAGGAACTACAGTCGACAAACTCAATATAAATTCCTATAAACGTTCATAGTTTGATCAAAACACGTGCTTCACCTGCCTGTCTTTGAAAATTCTGTTATTTCGACCATCCTGGGCTGAAACTCGTTGATTTTTAGTCAAGGCTACCCTCTGTCCCAGGTGCTGTGGCTAAAGTCTTTTGGTGTTTGGCGAACCTTTAGTACATCGAAGAAGATCGGATAAAAATGACCCAGTACCTATACATGTCATGGAATATTGCTTATCGAGTCACTATACGTGCTGTCAAGTAGATATTTTTTATTTCGGATGTAACGTGGCTGATCTTCTCAACACACTTTACAGAATATGAAAAAAATGAAATATCCTCAATTCTGAATGCGTGGTGAGCAATATCCGTTTCAAAAGTGTAAAATAATAAATTTCTCTACAGAAATGACGATATTCTGCATAATCTGTAAGTAACATATGATGTTATTTGCATTTGGGTCAAGGAGAGCAATATTTGCCGCTGACTCTGGTGGGGATATCGGAACTTGAAATCCTCCCTATGGACTCTTGAAAACCGGCCAATAGCTGAGTTTTCCAGAATAATCCCTGCGCACGCCTTTTATATCTACTATTTCTACGATCTGGCGTTTCGCCATCGGTATATAGAGTCTTGCTTAATTCACGTATGCACATACCTACCTGTCTATACCCTGCAAGCAAGCTTTTGTCAACCTTTTACTTACTTCCTCATATTTCCCGAGGGCTTTGTCCATTCTTTCAGGGTGAATGAGACTCTGAAGTGTCTAGAACAGTTCTTTCTTTTCTACGTACAATAGCAGCAGGTGAAGTGTCCACCGGACTCAAAATTCTTATATTTATTTCCAGGTACATAGCAGGTAGCACCTACCTAGTAGTTAACTGGCTTCGCAGGTACGAGAACAGTTCTATCTTCAAAATCGCTTTTCACCATATCTACTTGCACATTTCGTTTCTCTTTCCCCCGTCCTATCGACACCATAAACGATTCATTTCTATACCTTCTACCTGCGCCCAGGGCTTCTTTTGCTGGTCTGTCTACAATGTACGTTTTCCTATATACTATTATACATACTTTTATATAAAGGGGGAACTCTTTTCGTTTCAGTTGATTAAAAGGGTCAGACGCGATAACACGATCAGACAAAAGAAACCCTAACTTTATCCATCAGCTGACTATACGTATAACCCTGCACGGGTTCTTTATCTCCGGATCTTCTTTTTCTTCTTATCCTCCTAACCTACGGAGAATTTACTCATGGGAAGGAATAATTAGTCCTCACATGAAGAAAGTAGAACGTGTATTAAACTTCTCAATTTTTTCGTATTGATCGCTGCGTAGTTTCATACTACGGCTTGCGATACACCAGTATGACTCTGCACTTTATTAACCATTGCACGTGAGCGTACCTCGTATAGCATGCTGATAGGAATTCGACTATTTGCTCAGTATATACAGGCTCTAAAACCCCCTATTGGCCAGGGTTTAGTAGATGGATTGAAAAAATCCCAGTTGGACATTGCCGGAAACCGGAATTGCCAATATGGTAGTCTTCGGAGTATTTCCGCATCCTGCTTCCTTCCTGCAAGAAGGAGACCCCTGGGGTTATAGATCCAACCAGAATTCATGTTGTCATCGGAAAATCAGAATGTTTCGAAACTGTTGATGAAAAAAAAAAAAGAAAAATATGTTCACTTCTTTCCTGCAGTAATATTCAGTCATTTTATTGAACAGATTTTATAACTCTATCATAATCATTGGTCAATTATTTTCCTGGCACTATAATATGGGTAATATAATGATTGTGTTTGTCATATGTGTATCTAGAAGTCTTGCAGACTCTAGTGTGAAGAATTTCCATCCATTTATCATACACAAATATAGAAACAATCATTTAGCACTTACACAATATACACCTGTGACGTTTTTCATGCGGTACTAAGTATAGATATCTATTACATTTCTTGTTAGTCACCTGTACAAGTTATAACTTCATACCTATCTACATACGCATGTATACCTATACATTATACATGTACGTATATAAAAGTTTAAGTTTAGTTCATTTGAAACGAGATACAAACAACGCGAGTCTGCAGTCCGACTAATTAATATATACTCTAATTATTATAACCATGCGTGTCTCTAACCGATTTCAGTTTACTCTCACGAATCTTTAACTGATCTATGTGTCTAGTTATCCTCGTGTTAATTACATTGACGAAGACGAAATTAGATATAGAACAAACGAGATAGAAATTTCACTACGAAAGTTGGGCTGTTAACGTATACCTATACATAAGTAGAAAATGTTCGGTTATAGTTTATTATTAATTAGTGTACCTCTGACAAGAAATTCATGTTCTACTATATATTTTGTACCTTTGCTTATCTATATTATTATACATCGTTATAATCGGCTGATTTACAGTGTCGTTTTCAGATTGGTCTTATTTTATTTATATGCGGATTAGCGGCTTTCAAACATAATAATGTCCATATAAATTATAGACGCTATTATTGGCGTGGTTTTACACCAGTCATCACATTATGACCGTCATATTCGCGAGAGGTTCTTTGTCCAATCTAGTATGTCTAACCCGAACCCTAACCCATTTGTAAAAAATGTGAATAATTTAGGATCGGTGATTTTATTTCTCAAACAAATTCCCCAAATTTTAACGGAAAGTTGGAAAAATTTCCAAGTAGTTATTGGCATAACTTAAATAGCAACACATGTATGTTGTATAGGTATACAATCGAACGAGGGTTATAAATTACACACACCTACCTATATAACACTTTGAATTGCTACAGCTGGACCATATTGTTTCCATTTTATCTTAGGAAAAAGATCATTTAAACCCACGCGTGCATGAGCGAGAAGCTAGATATATGTGTATAATATATATATATATATCTTTGAAACACGGAATTCATACAAATTGGTAAATCTGTTAAATGTCGGGAGTTAATTTACATATATTTCAGAATTTTATTCTATGTTTCTGTAAAGCTGATAGTCTGAGGTAATGAAATTGATTAGATTGATTGTGAAACAGTTGTTCCCATTTGATGCTGAAAAATAACTAAAGAAATGTTGAAGCTAATGAGATTTTTTTGCAACGAAACTAATGAGAGCTTGCCAAAATCATTAGTTCACACTAGAGCCAGACACAAGAAGAATGTCTGAGAAAAAGTTCGGTTCGATCGAGTTAACGATTAGGTATTTATTAGGTTCACAGTATCGAGAATGAAACTTGTTAATTAGCTACGTGATTCCCCGGCTTAAGTCGACTCAGTTTCCACTAATTTTTCACCCTGCATTTTATAGAAAGTATCACGGTTTGAATTCGCACTCACGCGTTAGCTCATACGGAGTTATACTGATATACATATAGTTCGAATAAAAATTCTCTTCGAAACGTTACAAAACTAACTACTTATAAGAAACCGAACAGCCTTGAAGACAGCCTTGCCCCAGGCGGCGTATACGTACATTTCATTATACATATAGGCAGATATGTCTGGCTCCACATCACGCCATGCCATGCCCACCTCGGCAATGCTATTTACCTACGTGCTTGTAGGCTTACATGCGATAAACGCCATTTTAGAAATCATCAAGCCACAAGCAGCTGTTGGTACTGCTACTACTACTCGGCCTAGAAAATCTGACTTTTCGAAATTCCGCGTTAGTATAAAACGTTCACACTCGTAGGATACCTGTACAGAATTTGATTAGGTGATGGAATTCGCACCATAGTTTCAGGCCTGCTTTGACTAAACGGTATACATATGTACTAACAGAACAGTTGCGTGTCTTCACCTGTTATACCTCCAGGTATATATAATTATACAAGTATATGCCTACTTAGTCTGGTATACTTACTTAAGAACAAATCTAAATCCATGTACCTACAAGTAATTTTAATTCGAAATCCTTACAGGCCCGTCGAGTGGAACTCTTTCCTCTAATTACTCTCAAGAAATCAACCAGCATTCCGAGATGCAATTTATACTCAGTAAGCTAGTTAGTTAACTAGTTCGCACACTTTATAAACATTATGGGACTTCAAAACGCAGCTATTTTCCCTTAAGGTGAAAGATGTGTACAAATTTCTTGACATCTTGAGTCAGGGCGTGTGCAGATAACTCTACACCAATACTTCAACGTATTTACAAATTAAGTGGAAAAGCTTAAGCTAAAGAACTTGGAATTAGTGACGCAAGGAGCTTTTTTAAAATTCAAACGCTTCGCTCGCGTAGTATAGAAATTATTTCACGATTATTAGTCAAATCATATGATCCTCTTTAGTAATACATGACACTAGTGATTACTGGCTTGAACTTCCACTATAATTTCTCCGATTACTCCTTCATTTTTCTTTACCTGCAGTGATTATGACCAGCGTCTTGTTGCGTGAATAAACTGTCACCGTAATACGAATACCTACATACACACATATATATGCGAGAATCAAAACGAATGAGATCGATTGAAGTTGAATATAGGTATCGGGTATAATATGTATGATATATTTTTTTTAAACATATAACTTCGCCCTGCATCAGCGTTTGTTAATTGGTATTCCCTACGACCTATGTATTCATTCGAACAATCGATCGCGGTGCATCAGTATGGCATTATTGTTCGATGCCAACCTCGAATGCCTGTGAGTCAAATTTCGTTTTTGGCTCGTGCCATAGCTAATCATATAGTGTTACGAAACAAGGCTGCTCGAAGGTTGCCCCTTGACCTGTAGACGATGCAGTTTAAGTCTTCTGCGACCATCTCTAATTCTGTTCCTCTTTCCATTTTTTTATCTTTTATTAATGTCTCTTTCCCCCTGGTTTCCGTGCTGTGAAAACCGTTCCAAAATGATATTACACACTCACGTTTACCAGTACCAAAATCAGGGAATAGGCATGAATAACCACTGCAGCAGCGGATCGAGCTTACTGGCCTTATAGCAATGTGTTCCATTGCTCCAAATATGTCAACAGTTGGCAAGCCTGGGTTAACGTACACAGTGATACGGCTATCTCTTCTCACGTATATAGATTGGAAACACCACCACTTTTGCCCTTCTGGCTACGGGTCAATTGATCTGTCTATATTTCCCTCGTGTTATACAGACTTACCTACTTCATTTCAGGAGGACAGAATTATCGGAAGAAAATTTCCACTCATTAATATACCGATTAGGAAAAAAGGCCGGAAAGTTTGGAATATGTATGAATACGGTGATAAATTAAATTTCAATTTTATAATCAATTATTCAACTAATTAACCCTTTGAGTCCGCATGGGGTCAAATTGATTCTTGACTTGAAATATCTCGAAAATATATTTTATTCGATTTTAATACCGCATGGTTGGATTTTTGAAGAGAAAAATTTCAGCTTTCGAAAATCGTGCTTGAATTGAAACGCGCAGTACTTTGTTTTAGGAAAACAATCGTAGGGTGAGAATGGACGTCGTGTGTAATTAAAAAGTTGAAAAAACTACACATTTATAAAATAAATGGGTACAGTTTATCATTTGGCTAAAATTTTGCGACCGAATATACTGCTTATGTGCGGTTAAACGCAATTCTACAGTTAGTTTACCTGAAATCATGGTCGAACGGTTATCGAGCTGTGCCGCAATGAAATTTCAAATTGCTACGCTAACTACTAGAATCTGATTTCTGAATTGTGCTATATTTGACTCAAAACCGCGTTCGCAGTGTCGAACAGCGGAATAAGATTTCTTCAAGTTGCATCCGTGATATTAATACTTTTTTGAAAAACACACGTTCTTTTCTTATTTTTCGGAATCCTCCGACCGATCTCGCTCAAATTTCTCTCGAGTAGAGAATTCGAATAAAAGATCAAGCCGTGTGGTGTCGATTTTGAGTTTTATCAGAAATGTATCAAATTTCGTATAAGGTTCTTTGGGAACGTTAGATTGTTGTGATATTAAACCTAAATAGGATCGCTGGCGGAATAAGATTCAATCGTTAAACTCAACCTGTATAATGTAGCGATGATGATTTATTATAAACATGGAATTATCTCCTGGAAAACAGAATTTATTCTCAATGATGTCTATACGTCTAAAATATATTGGGCATATTTACCATCGATAGAATCAATGAGAGGCAATCAACGTCAAACGTTCTCCATGGCTTTGGACAGCTCTGTATTAAATTTGAACCACTTTTAAACTACTTGTGATTCGCGAAGAGTATATAACGTAAGGACCTGTACTTGCTTCGGCAGTACATATAACGTAAGGACCTGCTTTTGTAATTTCTATTTGAAATCTAAGCTATACTATCAGTGAGATGCTATTAACACCGAGAGATTTTTAGATCTTAATGATGTGTAATTGTGAATGTAAAAATCTGGTCCTCAATTTAATAACATACTAATATATCAAGATCTATTTAAAGTTGATACACTCAGAACTTGATATTATTTATACCGGAGGATCTGGTTCTCGTTAATCTCGATTATAAAGAGAAACTTTAAATCTGTCGATATCGATTTTCGGATGTTAGTTCAGCGAGAGTTAAACTGACGGGTAATCTATTGCGTAAAAATCGTGTTTTAGCAACGTGTAAACGTAAAATTTTTTTCCACTCTTGATCGCCTATACTAAAATATACATACGCGGTTGTCGTAATTAATAAAAATAAGAAAATTAGAGTTTTAGTTATTCCCGTAGAAATATATGTACAGTGAAAAGTTTCATTTATCTATCTATATTTAAAATCGTTGCTCAGATTTTTCGAGCTTCTATTTAAGCATAAAACTCCATTAATCTAATTAGCGAGCACGAAGTTCGCATGGAAATAGCTCGCTCGCCTTTTTTTGATCAGATTTCGAGTCGCACATAAACCATTGCATGCTGAAACCAACTTTACTATACATGTACAGAAATGTATGTATACATATGTCTACGTATAGGTACGTGTAACAAAATCGATTGGAAAATAATGGTTTTTTGTTTCCCCACCGTTATGGCCTTAACCCACGTCATCACCACGGCCAAATATTAAATTAAGATTCGATTATCATACTATATATTAAATTAAGTATTGGTGAGAAGAAAATATTTAGGTAAAGCTTATACCTAGGCACTAACGACGTTGACGAGACATTGGCTTACGATTAGTAGCTTATATTTTGGCTTCCGTCTATAGGCAATACCGCGTCGTGTACCTCACGTGTTTCCATTTCCGAAAAAAGCTTCTCGATGTTTCGGTAACTTTCTATTCGTTTCTTTCTGCTTATTTATTTCGCTGATCTTAACGAAGCGTTCTATTTTATTTGTATACCCAATATCATATTCCTCCGGGTTTAACAAGCACGATATCAAGAGGGAGAGAATTTCATAGACAGAAGAAACTCGATAATGATTGGAAGGATCCAAAGTTTAAATTTCTTTTATTGAAAATCGAATAAAAATCTGGAAACAAGGTTGAAGTAAAAATGAGCGAATTTTCGATAAGCGAAAAACTTGACCGAATATCCCTACTGGGAACTGTATCGCAACCAATTCCAATTTCTATGCTGACCTTTTCGACATTCGGTGTCATGTACGCACGGGAGTCTATTGATCGCGGAAGAGTTTATTACCTTAAAAACTTATCTAAGGTATACCTAGATACTGAAAATAATTTCATGAACGAGCTTTATTTTTGCGACGAAGTTTTTCGAGACTGTAACTCGAACGTTTGAACTTTGAGAAAAATTCCCTAGCATAATTATTGAATTTTTGAAAACCAAGGCTTTAATTATACCTACCGACATGACACGGAGGTTCAAGAAGCAATCGTTTAATCAACCCTTGAATAATATATTACCACCATTCCGTGCATGCGTCCAAGGCTTGAATACGGATGTAAACTTTGTTAAGACAGATTTAGGGCAAATGATAAGAAGAAATATGTGGTAGTGATTCTTCCGATAAGACAGATGTTACTGTACCTTCGTATGTATACCTACTTATCTCTTTATTAAAGCTCAATTATTTACAAAATAGGAAAATAACTAATGCGATTCTTACTCTTTATTAATATTATATAGTCATTTCATTGATAATTACTAATCGAAAGAATATATCGAGTTTCATCATCCATCGAAGGATGACGTCTGCAGTTTAGGAGATTCTGAGCGGTCCTTGGTAAGTTAGGGCAAAGATCAATACCTATTCTTTTGTTGTATGTATAAGAATTATTCTTTTCCGCTGGTTTCTCTTGGCAATATATCGCCAATTTGAAAATCGCAATCGCATTTTTTATCACTCGTTTAGAAGTAGAGTTCCGGATTCCGGTATTCGGTCGTGAGAGGAAAAAAGAATTCATTAATGCCCATTTGAGTTTAAAAACCACAAGCTACTTGCTCGCATATTATCCGGTTGCGGTATAAAGCGTCACCTCGTTTCTGTAATTAAACTTAATTCCGTCTCTTATTTTATTCACGTAAAATTCATTCAACCAACGTTAGATTATACCGACCAGCTTACGTACACCCTCGATATATAAACCTGCGCGTAGCATGGAAATCCCTTGGTAAAATATTGACCAACTAAAACTAACCAATTACCACAGAGAAATTGTCGCAACGCAACGCAACGTTGTAAAGAGCGAACACCCATGCGCGGGTGTGACGTATTTCTCGTATTCGTGCAATCGAGTCATTATTCCTGAGAGAACACCTCGCAGTACTAGGTATATACGTAGGGGAAACTAGGAGGGCGAAGTTGAAACCTCAGCTGAAAATTGATCTGAATATTTTTTTATTTTTCTTCTCGAAATTTGAAGTTTTTTTTTTTTGCAGGAAAAAATCAAGAAATTTTGATCAATTTTTAGATCGGTGCCTACTTCGCCTTGTCAGTCCTCCCTATATTAATTTTAGGGAGCAAGAATTAGAGTGGAGATTGCGAGGGACAGAATATAATAATAATGAGGGTTGATTAGACGGCCAAAATCTAGGAGATTATTATTATCATCAATTATGTAATATCAGAACTGGACTCCACTGCAGCAGTGGGTTATGCGGGTTATCGAAGCTGCCCTTGATTCCAGCTCTAGAAGCTTCCGGTCTCAATTTGATAAACCTCATATGCACGTAGCGTATGTAAACTGGAGATTGTTTGTTTGCTGTTATCAGTTCGTTATTCTCAATTATTCATTCATATAGTTCGTAGATATATATGTAAGTTTTTAATTTCATCATTTGACCCCCAGCTGTACAGGTTTGTCGGCACAAGTTTAAGACTACTTATACAGTTTCTGTTATACCATATAAATATCTACAGCTATATTATACACATGCTAGACATATCTTCTGAAAGAAACGTTTGTTCCAATATTTGGACAATTTCAACGTAATAATAATTGGAGAGAGTCGTCGATGTGATTAAAAAAAAAAAAATCTCAATATCGTCGAGACACATTATACCTACTTGAAATGCGAGATTTTCATAAGGTTTTACGATATTTCGGCTAATTTTATATGATATCCTTCTTCGGATTTTGTAATTAAATTTCACAACGATTTTATGAGATATTCATTAATTTCATAATACGTGTCTCGCCGTATTTTATGATGGTTCGAAGAAAGTTTCACAGAATTTCTTAATGCATTATACTGCACGCAAGTGTATTGGTATACATACGGAATTTCAAGAATTGTTTAACCGATTTATCTGAATTATATGATATTTTCCTAGTTTTTTGAATTTTTTATTATTATTATTATTTTTAAACTAAGAAGAGCGATTATCTCTATTTTCTTTTCCCGAAATCCTGTCGCATATTGAACCCTAGGAATTATATCGGTCAATTAATCTGTAGAATTTTTAGTCAAATTATATCCGATTACAAACATTTCCCAGTAAGTAATTTGCGCCAAGATATTTTTGCGATATTTCATAATTACTAACAACGTTTTTCCTCCTATTATCATGCAGACTGTTCTAAGTATAATTCCTCTTAATTCAATGGTTTAACAACTTCTTTCATCGAGGCTGTACATTGAGCTTGAGTCCTTCTAAAATTTAATCATTTTTCTCAGGGCTATGACACGTTGCTTTTTGTGTCTTTATATTATACAGCATATAACTTTACGAACAGATATATATATAATCCATTTATCTGTCTTGAATGCTTTTGTAGGGTATTAAGGAAGCAAGTCATAGCCTTAAGTCATTTGTTTTTTTCATGTATTCTCACGTGGATTTTGACTTTGTCTTTCACCCAACAGCTGAATATATTCTTGAATTTAACTTCGGGTATATGTTTATCACAGGTTATTTAAACAAGAATCGAAAACCGTAATTATTCTTTGCATATCAGATTATCAAACTTTCAATCTCGTTTCGTCGTATACTGGTTTTATATTAATAAATTCGTTATTACAAGTTCAGAAAGCTAGGATTAGGGAAAAGATAATGTATCAGTAAGTCAGAGATAAGAATTCACATTTTCGTTCAGTTTTTAATACCATTAAATCACCCATAGATATTTTTCTCACAAATCGTACATTGGTGCTAATAAATAAGGAAAATCAAGGAGAAAGCAGGCTCCATAACCTTTTAAGGGGTTATACGCGATCAGAGTGCAACCTCATTAAAAACGTGATTCATAAGTCATAAAGCTCTGTGATTTTCCTCTGCAGTCTTATCTTTGACCGATCACAATCAGTTGATTCTTATTTTTCATTTAGTTAATAAACGAGTAAGAAAAAAAAAAAAACAATTTGCATTTCTACAGCCATATATTATCTCGTAATTCAGCGAAATCTTCGACATTGTTAAAATTACGAGGAAACGAAAGATTATTTTCTTATCATGCGGTCAGTGACACGTGTTTCTATATTTTTGCTCTTTACGCACATTTTTTTTTTTTGCAATACTATATACATATATAGCACGTCTGCAGAGAAGGACTTTCCATCATTATAGAAGCACGATTGACGCTTTTGCCTGAAGGAACCTGGAATTCTCAGGAAATTCGATTGCATGAAATATTCACGATGGGAAAAGTGAACTATACGTATTCGCATTATTCAGTGACTGTACGTGTATAGACGCCATGAAACTTCGCCTATTCTTAGTCCAAGCAGTATTATTTCCTCGGTTTTCCTTACATATCTGACTATCCACTGATCTTTGACATGTTATTTATTTAACCCAACGGCGAGAGACGGCTGTTTGTTAATTTTGTGATAAAAAGAAAAATTGTAGATCCGCATATTCGCGCCGTGACTACGGAAAATCCGCTCGCTGAATCATGGATATTTTATTTTACGACAAATTTCACTAAATGAAAAAGAAAAGAGAGAAGATATCACTCTTTCTTGAACAGAATTAGGGTGTGTTCAGAAATTGACTGCCAGTACCGCAAGTTTATGTCAGAGAAAGATAGCTGTATCCACAAACCCAACAGGCGCGAGAAAGAGACATGGAAAACTTACAGTACGTACTGGGAATATATTTCGTAATACACTCTTAATAAAGTAGATCGACTGCGGAATGTTTTTAGATTTAAATCTCACACCCCAGTTCGAAATATCGACAATCCTGACATTGACAGCCATGGCGCAGGTCTCTGAGCATTCGTCACTTGAAGTCAATCAACGTGGTTAACCAGCGATTCCAATTTGTGTCTTGCAAAGGAAGATAGTTGAGTGAAGTAAAGCCGCGGGATGGCATTCCAGTAGAGATCAATTAGATGGTGAAACTAATTGAAATCAATTTGTTACTGGGGTTATCGAGACAATCTAGATAAAGATTTGCTGAATAGAACTAAACGGCTGATGTGCAGTTTCAATTCAGTTGCAGTACCAAGTTCTAAGTTACCTACTACCTATCTACTTCGAGTGTAGAAGGAGTAAGGCAGAGTAACAAATTGATTAATCACTCCTGAGATAATTTGCCTGTTGGTTACATAATTAGTTGGTTAGTTACTAGCAGATATTCTTATCTAGTGACCTTGTTACCTTTTCATCCGATTAAATGATAGCCTGTGGATATCATTGTACCAACTTCGTCCGCGTTAGAGTATCGTATATAATTGCGACAAAACTAACTTGTTCGTTGTCCCTCGTAAAGTCCAATAACATTTTCTAGTATATTTCAGTAGCGAGAAATGTTCGATTTAATAACGCGTAAATCAATATAATAAACAGCCTATTTACTGCCTATATACAAGTGCAGCTAGCTATGACGGTGAATTTATTAACTTTCCCCGTTTATACCTTCGCAGCTCTGGTATATACCGTGTTTCGTGTATATACAAGACTAAAGAGATTTGCCAAGCTGTCAATTAGTACTTTTTATCCAGGCTTCTTGATAATTATTATTTCTTACTTGTTTCACTTACATATAGGTATGCGATATAAGAGTAGGTTGACTTCTGTAATGAGCAATGACGCAGTTTGTTTACTGAACTGATGCAGATGTTCATGGTTTTGATAAGGGGTGTAATTAGCGACTCGTGTATACACTGCTTTGTCTTGAAGACGCGTGAAAGTGGTATTGGATAAATAAGTAGATAAATTTTATCCAGATATGGGAACGTAATAACAGAATGGTTACGCCGCAACTGTTCCGATAATTATTATTCTTTTAACTCAATTCTCATTTCTGTCCCTTTATATAGATCGCACTATCTCAGTACATGCATCCGGAGTCTAGTTGCGTGTTAGGATCTCTAGTAAATTTAAACGAACCAACCAGCCACCAGCAGAAGTATATGACTTGTTAATATATCTTCAACACGCAATCGGTGTAACATCTAACCGCAATGATATTACCATTTTTAGCCTGCTTTTTAAAGGTAGCGATACCAGTTAGATACGAACGGTTTATTCGCCTTCGAATGCAATAGAATGCAGTAAATTCAGCATACTCGAATATGGAATATAGAAGAAATTTCTAATTTCATATTATACGATATGAGAAATTTTTTTAAGATCTCAAAGTTTCTGACTATGAGTTTAGTATTTGAATCTGGTATAGAGGCTGTGGAACAGGTGTTAGGCAATGTTGATATTCCAAGTACGTATATATATAGTTCTAGAAAAAAGAATGCGAGTAAAAACTTGGATTGCAGAAGTTGTTCACTCGGAAAAATGTCCAGTCTTAAAAGCTTAGAGTTCTTTTCTTTTCGAACATTATTGCTTCAGGCACTTTAATGCGCTCGGAACTTGCCTCGAAGAAGAAAAGTTGCGAAAGAAAGGTGTTTGCCGTTATAAGTTCATACTTTATGAAATCTGAGCAATCAGTAACTACTTTATTATTTATAGTTTTTAATGCGGTGTGCAAATATGATTTTTTTCGTTTTACATTCTCTTATTTAATATCTGACTAATTTTTTGCCGCATAGATAATTCGAAGTAATTAATCTACTCAGTTATTATTATCTTGTTTTTTTTTCAATTAAATTTTTTCCAGATACGAGAATTTATAAAATAATTATTTGAACAAAAAAAAGAATATCTTGTCTTGAGAATCAAACATGACGTCAGTTATCACAAGGCATAAAGTTCGGTATCACCTTTACAGAGCATAATACAACCTCCTCGTGTCTCATCGATCATATTTTTTCTCTATACCTGCCATTAGTATATGTAGGCATGTATCTACAACAAACATTATACCTGTATGTCGTAGGTATACACATTAAATCGATACGGTATTAAATACATGCACATGGATACGCACTGTGTCGTGTATATATAAAAAGAAAAAAAAAATTGACTTCGTATATTGCGGGGGAGTATTTATTTCAGGGCTCGATGAAAAGGTGTGAAATAATTAGGGTGACATACGCGAATGTTACCCTACATTTGAAAAAGAAAAAAAAATTGTTAAAAGAAATAAACGTTTTTGAATATTGTCCCAAAACATTATTCCCCTAAATTAAAAAAAAAAAAGAAAATAAGGGCGAAAATCGTCGGCATTAGGGTGTGGTGTTGGTTCTAATGAGTACGTGATAAATTTATTGATGGTTTTCACTAAATATAACTCATTAACTATTTAATTATCTTCATCTTTCGTTGACTGTAGAATTTTCAAATCTCACGACATTAACTACGTCGTCGAGCATATCTCGACTACCTCTTAGGCTCTTACCGCTTAGATAGAATGATTCATCCTGAAAATTGCCAATGTCATTGTATTTGACTTGATATCTCCAGATAAGGTATCCATGAGATGAGACTTTCGACAAACGAACAATTATTTCGCCTATTCGATTCATTTACATCGGCATTTTTCTCCTGACGAATTTCTGTCCGAAGATGTTGCGGATATAATGCGATATTGTTATGAAAACAAAAATTCGACTGTACTGTATCTTGTCATTGTACAAAAATTCCATTACAGAAATCTTTTGTTCATGAATTCGGTCTTCTTTTTTTGTCATTTACAGAGAGGAGGTCCAAGAGCACACGGTACGATGGAATGCGAAGTTCAAATTTCTTTGCAAAATGAGTGCCAATGCTTCGACGGGTGTTCTCGATCCATGTATTCTCAGGATATCTGTAAGAAAGGTAATCAAGAATTTTCAAACCCATTACAAAAAAAAAAATACTATAAAAGAATTAAACGATTTAAAGAATCAAACACAATTTTATCCCACTTTAAATAGAAAAATCTTCTCTTAGAAGAACATACGTAGATACTATCCATAAACTCATTCATCAATAAACTCGATTTTCACTTCCTGCATTCGCAATCCTATCGAATAAATAAAATCTAGTTTTAATTCAATAAAATCAGTTTTATATTAATTTCTCTATCCCCAGGAGCTGAAAGGAGGCAGGTCCTTCCAAAAGCTTGGCTTCACAGACTTGAATTTAGCAGAATTTGCTGGTGCTGGTCAGTCGAGACGGAGATGTTTATTAGAAGGATACGACGCTAGGCATAGACAGGATAATTCTATGCTCAGGGTGGCAATCCGTATGAATATGTTGTCGGGTGATGTTTTGTTCAAAGTGTGAGTATGCTGAATAAAATAATAGCATTTCATAACAATCTGCTTGAATGTCACCAGCTGAAAATACATAATTAATTTTTATTCAGACCTTCTCCGTCGTTGAAACAAACACAATTAGCAGTGCCAGGTGTTCCTGGTATACCGGGAGTCGGAACAGACGAAGGAAGCGGTCCGGAGAGGTGTGGCAGCAGAGAGGATTACGTTTCCAGTGGATCCTTAGCAGGTAGCATAGCTAGCGCAAGTAGTGGATTTGGCAGTCTTCCGAAGAAAAGACCACCTCTGTTCTCTTCTGGTAACTTAGATTTTAGCTTCGTTATTTTACCGTACACACAGGGCAATATCAACGTCCGCAGGGTATGTCTGCGTCTAGAATATCACAAAAACAAGGTTTAACTTAAACCAAAATGGCTCAAACAAGACTAAAAAACATCTAAGAATAGGTTCCTCCACATTCTTAGAACTCCCCGTTCAACGTTTTTCGAACCTAAGCTCTCTTCCAGTTGATTAACTCTCTGAAAAAAGATCTGTCGATATTCGTGCTTTGAATGGGATTCTTTTTATCCATTTTTATAGCTTACTTATAAGTTTGCGAATAAGATTGCTTAGCTTTTTGAATAATCTTGGCTAAATACCACACAGTTAACTATACTATCCTGTCTTTATTCATCAGAACTGTTGAGTGGTGCAGAGACCTATGACTCAATGACCTTAGGCGATGTGATTCCATCGGCAATACCCATCGAAGCGTTGACTGAAGTCCACACTGAATCTGGCCACTCGAGAAATAGCAGCAATACGAGTCAACTCAGTAAAGGTTCAGGGTATGGTTCTCTAAATTCGCACAGCCAGCATAGCAGGCAAAGCAGTAGTGGTGATAGCGGTCATATTAGGTGAGTAAAATTCACATAAACTTATTTCCCTTTCGTTAATGTAGGAAACATGTATATTGAGATTATGAGAACCTTGGAAAGAATTCTAGAAGGAAAATTATGGCATAGTATTAATTAGATTCTATTTTAGAATTGAGGAAAGTAAATACTCTGAAAAAAAGTAGATTAATGGCGAAACAAATAAGTATTCTTAAATCTGTAGTCATTATTTATTTATTGTTTTTTTTACTCCTGCTGCTTAGTATATTAAATTGTGCAGGCAATGAAATTTATTCCATATTTGAAGTAGCTTTGTTCAATAAGAAAACCACACGGTATCGTACAAGCTTTTATGATTTGAATCTCTGAAAAATTTGTTCATATTTTTAATAACAGGCAATTCTGTTCTCATTTTTGGGGAAGGTAATGTTCTTTGATATTAGGGAAAGACGATATTCTTTTCAATTATTCGTGGTCTAATAATTCTTTGGAATAATTAACAAGTAGTAATTTCTCTGTTTTGATCAAATCCATCTCGAAGATTATTAACCAAAGTTTAATTTCGCACATATATTTACATACCATTATCACATTTAAACAATGATCCAGGAATGGGGGTTCTTGAATTTCATGGAGCCATATTTACTATCTACCGTAACATCAAATTATATTTCTCATGTTTAAAACTCTGACTCAATGTACTTATATACATAAATTCGTTTCATACATGATTTATGTGGCTAATACTGCATACTAACTTCAATGAACCACACACTAACAAATTAAAACACTAATGTATTACGTAACTCTTCTGAATATGGTCTCCTATCTCTGCGCCAGTATATATAGCTACAACTTTCTTTGAATATTTTCATTTTCTAAATCATGATGCTGTTCATGCTAAGATAACATGCTGACTTATAAGAATGGGAATATAAAGACGTTGACTGTAAATTGCAGAATGTAATTCTTACTTTGCATGATTTTTTTTTTTATGTTAGTTCAATTTAATTATCAGAAGTTATTACAGCATACACATATTAATATACTGTATATTATAATTTAGTAAAGCTAAATAGGCATTTATTCTACTACCGAGCTTTAATTTGGAATGATCTGCATCGCTTATATACGCATTATTAAATTGTGAAGATCATTTATTAAACTTCAATATTAACCAAAGTTCTTTTTTACTCCTATCTATTAGTTGATATCAGAGAGTTTGAATCATCACCGCTGTATTATTGAAGCATTGCTGAAATTAGCCAACGATGCCATCTTTCGAAAAATATCATTCAAGTCAGACCTTTTGCGATTTACTTGGATCAATAATTACTGAACGAATTAGCTTACTGTTTTTTTTTTTAATCCAATTATCACGAGTTTCGTAGTCCAGTGAAATCTGCGTATAAAATAATTTGTTTAGGTATTTGATTTCGAGACGGAAAAAAAAGAAAACTATGTCTATTTGTTGTTTATGATTTTGCATGCCTGAAGATTTGTGTTGTGATCTTTGTAGGTCACCTTCTTGGCCAGTATGGGCGCCACGCCTTCCAACTGTTCCTCAAAATCAAAATAGCAACCAAATTGAATCAACTCATCATCCGATGTCTCCCCCTTCCCCTACCCTAACTTTAATGGACCCTCGCTATAACAAATTTTGGTCTGATCGTGAGGGAAGTCCAGTTTCATCTAGAAAAATAGATATCGGCAGTATAAACGCCGCCATAAATTCAGCCGCAGTTAATATGAATCTTAATATTCAGGACAACAAATCTTTCAGTATACCAAACGGAGTTGCTCCTCGTTCGAGAAAAAATAACAATAATAATGTGAAAAATCATAATCCACTAGGTAGCTTAAAATTATCTAATGTTAATGGACCTATGATGATGAGCAAAAATTTATTGAATATTACTCAAAAAAATGGTGCCACAAAATCAAACTCGAATAAACCTGTCGAGGATCAGACGAGGAATATATGCACTGATAGTATCAGTCAGCGAGTAAATTCAAAGACTTATAATTATATAGAAAAAAATAACATTAGTCCAGTATTAAGTCTCGCTAATCAGGCCAGGGCTGTATCCTCTCCCGATCCTCTTCATAGACCTGACATTCCCAGAGTGTCGCTGCTCTCTGCGACAGCATCTCAGAGGCTCAGGTAGGTTTTATTTGCGATTTCGAATTCATTTAAATTTAACTATTTGGGTTTATCGTTTGTTGTTGATGGTTTTACCTAGTTTTCATTATTTGGTACCATTTTTGTTTTTAGATAACTGTCCAAGTTAGGTATCATTTATCTGCGCCGGATATTATTTTTAAATGTTCGCTTCCGCCGTTCGTTTATTCTTATCATTTGGTTCTACGTTTACCGTTTTTATTAATAATAATATTCAGACCAGATTATTTCAAAAGAGTAACGAAATATCAGTATCTAATCACATTTATACAGGCAAATTCAAACTAAACACAGGTTACAAATATGTGTATAGTATTCATAATAGGAATGCATAATAAACTGTACTTTCGTGGTACCACGCCATTATACATTTTCCTAGAAATACTCATGTTTCGTTTGAGTTGAGCCTGAACTGCTTGAGCGGAGCTTATGGTGCTGATGAATCTAGTATACTAAGAATTGGGCACAGCAAATTTCTGTTTCAATAAGCTTGAAGAAAGTTTTCGGCCGAATGACAAGCTTGCTTATTGATCGTTGTAAGGTATTAACGTTGGGAAAAACTCTCTTGGTAGTTGGTTCTCTTTTATCTGATTTCTTGCAACATGCATTTAGATAATAATTCATTACATATGACCGAATAACATCTCTTAGATAACTTTTTTCTCTCTGTTTTTCTCTATCTTATGGTTAAGAAGGAATGATACTTTCACCTAACATTTCTAACAAATTTCAAAACAACACAATTTCAAACCAACACCCAGGCATAAGAATAATATTCTTTCGCGTTATTGGTCAGAGTATTGAACAGCACTCATTGTGTTAACATTTCATGCTCATTATCTTATTTGCCACCCTTCTTTCATGGTTCTTTTACGATTACAACAACATTAATTGTTAAACTCAGTGCATATGGTTTTTTTTCCGTATTTGTTCAATCGTTACACTTTGAATTCCACACTTCACAGTTGAACTGGGAAAGTTAACACCGTGATATTATAAAATTTGCGTGTTCCGACTCTATTTGGAACTAGGTATCAGGTGGTAGCTTCTAGTCAGGATGCTTTAAATCCTTGCAGGGGTATCGGAGGTGGTCATAGAAAATTGCTGGACGGGGCTGGTGGAAAACTAGCCACGGTAGCAACTAGCCCGGATTCTGAGGAGCCCTCGGAAATACTTGAGGCTACGGCTACCACTACGCAGCGACGAAACAGCGTCACTCCACCGTCAGTCCATGCCCTTGTGTATATATGTTTTCTATTCTAGTGAATGACTGTGGTTTTTATTCATGTCTTTTTCCTTTCATCATAAACGGGCTTTCAAAGAAACTATTTATCACATTGAGTCAGTACAGTTCAAATTCATTATGTTTCACTAAAAAGTTTCTCACATTCCAAATACGTTACGCGTCTAGTCGTTATTAGATATTCCGTTACTACTAGATTTTCCTTATGATATCAGTAAAGATTTACCATCTATTAGCATTCCTCAACTATCATATCCATGCATGTGCTTTGGATACATTAGCGTTAACAGTATTTTACAAAATTGGTTGTTTATATGTGTGCTTCTAATCTGCTTCGGTTGATACAGATCTTGGCTGTTATATGGATTGTATTTTGATAAAATGTCCATGCGTATTCTGCTTTCATTATAATTTGTTCATTGAATTGATGTATCATTCATCCATTCATTTCAGCATTGTGTACCAATTTGCGGTTTCATGTTTCACTCATTTTTATCATAGCAAAGCCTTAAGATTTTCCAGTTAAGCCTTACAATTTTCCATAAAATATACGACCATGGTACACAGCGCTTTGTTATTTAATTTGTAGACTTCAGTTAAATATATAGGCATTTTTGATGAATATAGTGATTTGGCATGCGCGGCGAGCGATCATAACTATGATTAAAAGTACATAAAACTAATTTAGTGTATTAATATCTAAATTACATTCTAGAAATCCATCCGGTGGTTCTGGCCTGAGTGAAACCGGATCTCTGGACCGAGCTAAAGCGGCACTTGAACGTAGAAAAAAGGCTGAAGATGGTAACATCAATTCCATACTTTGCAGAGTTGAAGTTACAAGACCAAACGCTGATTCGTTAATAGATGAACTTTTAAAAGCAACAAATTTAGAGCAGTCTGATCTTGAATCTAACGAAAGTGAGTATAATTTTCTCAAGCAAATCAAATAAAACTTGACAAAAATGTTCAGTGCCTACTTTTCAGTGCTGTGCATGTGAAAACTGTAAACAATTAATTAGGTATGATTAGATGAAATTTTGATAGAATCACAAATTGAAATGTAAAATGATGTTTTGCATCCTTGAAAGCTAACTGTGATGTATATCTTCTTATTTCAGCACCTGGCTTACAGTTGTTCATAGCAAAAGATGGCACAACTGCACTAGGCAGTCATGAAGTGAAAAGTCAAATGCCTGCAGGAGTGTTTAAACAGGTGGTCATGGAAGATAACAACAGGTAACACGAAATAAACATGACGCGCCGTCAACATTCGCGCCACGTCTCAACAACATTTTCACTTGCACTGGTGCCGGAGTTGGTCTACGAAGCCTATGAGCCCAGGTAGTAGTGGGACTAAAAAATAGCAACCCAAGGTAGATGCTGATTTATAATTTCACAATATCTGAATTATAATTTTTTCATTGGTGTTAAGTGCAGGGAAATTGACTTGATGTGGCTAAGATTGACGATCAGGTAGCTTTTTTTCTTTCTTTCTATAATATCGATTTAAGAGTATGAATAAAATTGTCATCTTTATAATAGCATTTCTTAATAAATTATAGATGAAAATTCTTTAGTATGAAAACGAGGTGATGATATTATAAAATGGTAACGATAAGATTATTAAAATTTATATCAAATTTATCCCTATTTTCATAGTATTCATCACCCTTACTCCAAGTTGTTTTTTTACTGTGTTAGTCGTTATATCTCAAGTAAACTTGAAACAGAATGTAATTTGCCATAACTATTCGATTTTAACAAAAGACTGCAATCTGTACTTTGAAAAAAACAAAATGGTATTTTTTCGATACCCATTCACTCATTGGGTGTTAAGACTATTTAATTCTCATAGAATGTAAAAGAATATAAAAACATGTTTTTTTTCTTCTTAATTTACAATTGGAACCTAATCGCATTATAAATTTGCTAACATTCTCTGCTTTGAAGAACTTTTAATGAAATTTTGAACCTCAACAGTATCATTTATTTTATGTAGAATAAGAAGAAGAAAAAATGTCTAAAAACAAAGCCTCCTTTGAAAAATTTCATTGAGGTAATCATAGCTGCAGAAAGATACATTGATTTAGGTCATTTTGAAATTGAAAAGCAACAATGTGCTTAAACAATAAAGTGAATATTTTCTTCCAAAATGAAAAAAAAATAAATGAAAAAAATAGCGAGAGAAAAAGAAAAAAACAAAGCACAAGACCGAAGCCCCTGTGTTTCAAAATGGAACGTTATAGTCAATATTTAGCGAGATATTCAAATGTAATAAAACAATAATAGTTGTAAAATAATACAACCGTGGACAGATGTGAAAACTGGTAAATGTTAAACTATTAATTAATATGGAAGCTGTGTATGCACCAACTAAAGAATCTGTTGAAACTTTGAAAAGAATAAATCAAAAACTATTGTAATGAAAATGTGACGTCAATTTCTTTCAACCGTATATATGTATTATACACATAGTGTTATAGAATCTGGTATGCTCTATAAAAGTCGAATGTAAATGAAGTATTTAATAAAGAAAAAATCAAAGATATCAATGTACAAATTATTAAAACAGATTCTATTTAGCAACTGTAATTCGACGAAATTGAATCAAGATCTCTATTGTCGTTTTTCTTATTTTTGAATTTTCACTCGTCACATAAGGTTTAAAGATATTCTATACTGATGTATTTTTAGATTCAATAACGTGGCAATTGTTGAGCATTGCTTTCAGTATGTTAATTGAAGTTTTAAACCGTTGGTGCAAACCAGTTATGTAATAGAAACTTGTATATAAATAGAATAGTAATTGTTATGTAGCTAAATGGCAGGTGTTATATATTCTCTGTATTTAAAACTGTAATATTACTATTGGTATGATAGTTAAATCGGCTCACGTGTGTCAGTGCGTGTATAAAACAAAAAAATAAAAAAATAAATATAATAATAAATAAATAATGTATGTATGTATGTTTTAACTTCGAACGTGTGTGGTAGTGATCAGTTTATGTATTTTTAGTCTCAAATATACATTCGCCAGCTCGATATGTATATATATATATGTATAATCTATATGTATTAGGTATGTATGTATGTATATATATATATATATATATATATATCATGCAACACCATTTTACGGAAAACAAGACGTGTGTGAACTTGTATTACAATATATTGTACACATCAGTTACAATTTACAATTTAATCACGTCGTTTGTTGAAAAATAATTATTAGCAACGAACCGCAATCAGTTGATCAGTTAGTTTATTTCTAGGTATCGTGAAATCTAGGTATGTGCGAACTTAACGAATTCACCGTTTTACAATTAATAAATTTAATCCTCTTAAGTTTTCTCGAAATTTCATGCATTTACTATAACAATCGACATACCTACGTCACTATATTAGAAAAATGATTAGGGGTACTCTGTTATTTGATCTAGTTCATTATTTTTGCTATATAAATCATGAACTCGGATTATTATTGTGACAATGTTGAAATATCGATACCAGTGTTACAGCTTGAAGAATACTAATTTATTAAATCTTAGCTAATAATTAATAATTAATGTTGGAGGTTTGAAATAATTTTTCTTTTGTAAAGTATAATATAAATGATTGTTTATACAAACTTTTTTTTTTTTGTTTGTTTTTTGTTTTCGTTACTCAACGCCAAGGTCCAGGCCACACTGTACAGAATGTTCGTAAAATAAGAATAAATACATCTTTTAGCTGGTTTTAATAATGACTTATAAAAATATTGATTATTTCCAGTACATTGCGAACACTCTGATTTCAAATTTATCTTACAATTAAAGTTACGTTTGAATTGTGAAACAAATGTTAAGTGTTGTGATATTTTACATGATTGTAATAATTATGATTACGGTATTATTATTGTACTATAATATTATATTATTTTTAAACTATTTCGCCCAAACATTTTTCATCAAATGTTTGTATAACAATTTTTTTTTTCTTTCTTTTTTTTGTCCCGATTATAGTTTCTATCATTTACTGTTGTTGACACCTTCATGTATCTAATTATATGCGGAAGGAGAACGACTTCCATGTGCTGATAATAAGATAACACGCTGAAAACCAGAAGTTTGACTTCATTTTATCACCTTTTTAGTATCTAACATTATAATTTTATCTCAACTACTCACGATCAGTCTTGCTCTCTATTATAAAATCAGACGCTGAAGGCTAGAACAATAGTTGTCTTTGCAGTTGAAAATAACTTTTGCTTCAAACTTGCTATGAGGACCGTAGAAATACAATTCTTCACCAACCTTTAGATTCTATAGCTACTTTGCTAAGAAAATATAGAATAAATTGTTCTTTTCTTTTCTTTTATTTCAACAACGCTGCTTTAAGTCAAGAAAGAAACGAGATCGACAGTTTGTTCAAAGAAAGTGACTTTACAGATTATGAAGGACCCTGCACAAAACTTATGGGAAATGGATCCCGGTGGATTTTTCTTAAATTGTGGGAAAACGTTCTTCATATGATACTGATGGAAAGTTCTCATGTCTACAATTCGATTTGAGGCAACATTACCCCCTTAGGGAGCCTCGAAATTTGATATTTTATCAGTAGGTATGAAATAAAACGCTCCCCTTTCCCACGCGTATTTTTTATTTTATAGGTTCGCATCTTGTACCCTGTCATAGATCCGGGTCTGAGCCTTCTTGAAGGGCTTTCTCAAAATTTTCGCACCCCTTCCCTTCCAAAAACGCCCTCGTAGCTTAAGAATCGCTCCCGAGTCTATATTATCGTACTGAAAAATCCCAGTTTTGGAGTCTTTCTCGTCTCCCGCACGCGTTTATCATGTTTTCGATGATTTCTCTCCTGCCTCTCGTAGTTTGGAGTAAAAGGTTTCTCAGGGGGCTCTTTAGTATTTTCAACCTGACCAACCCTTTCCTTCCAAAAACTCCTTCTTAGTTTAACAGTCGCTTACTTTAATTTTCACTACAGCACTTCTTCCCATCCAAAAACGCCCCCTTGAAAAAAAAATCACCCACTCGACCACTACAATTAGATACTTGATTCAAAACTGCTGAGCAAACTATTTTTTATATTTTGTAATTTTGTAAAGACCCCGCAAAAAATCTAACGGTCGGGGGCTCAATCTTTTAATTTGGTAATAACTGATGAAATATCAACTTCTGAGGCTCCCCAAAGCGGAAATGGTGCTTCAAATCGAGTTATGGCCATGAGAACTTTAGATCAGTATAGCATAAAGAACATTCTCCAGCAATTTCGAAAAAATCTACCGGGATCTATTTCCCATAAGTCTTGTGAGGGGTCCTTCAGAGATGCAAACTCATTTTCGGACTTTCAGAAACCAATAATGTGTCCAAAGTAGAAGATAGCGTTTCCTAAATATAATTCAACTTCGAATCAGCCGAATTTTTTTTACAGATCTTACTATGTACATCTAAATAATTCGATGCAACTTCTTTCGATCACAATGTCGATTTACAATGTTTATGAAAGTGGAAAGAAATTCATATAATTTTTTTTTCTATTGATTTCGAACTTATACGAGCAAAATATAGGTATGTTAATTTTTTCAAAACTAGCATGCGATCCAAGTTGACTGATTCTATAAAGAGAATATTTAGCATAAGCCAGTGCATTTTTTCTCGAGATACATAACAGGTTGAGAATTCATATGTTGGCTATTTAGAAACTAAGAAATTGACGTGGAGACTGACAGGAGAAGACTTGTAGCAATGAAAATAATCGTGCGAAATCTCATTGGATTACTGATAATTCACAATACAGGAAAGTGTCACCGTGATGCGTCCTGTTATACGGTAAGATATGCATATATGCATAGATATTATTGTTAGAATCGCCAGGGAGGATGAAGAACCATTTACTAAAATAAAATGCTTGAGAAATTAAAAAACAAAGTAAATCCCTCTAACAAGCTTCAAGAGGAGCTGAAACGACACAGAAACTAAATTTCATCCAGTAGTTTCAGAAATTTTAGAATTAATTTTGAAATTGTCAGTTATTATCACATAGTCCATAGAGCTCCTATGGTGGCACCTGCTTCTCCATTTTATTTCTTAGATTTGCATCCTATCGCTTCGTTTCATTTTCTCGGGGCGAAAAAAGCTGTTCAGAGAGTTTATCTTTCCAGTAGATTAATATCTGTGCTAATAATCTTGATAAACAGATTACACCGTAGGTATTAGCCCCATCGCATTTAAGAGAGTTCCAGTTTGACATTACCAATACAAAATGTTGAAATGCTTCTTGGTTCCATAAGATCGCAAAAAACTCGAGGAACCTGACGAAATGCGAGCCTTTTTGTTTTCCTAGAAACCTTCACCTGTTTACCAAAAAGAAAAATTTACCACCTTCCACATTATAGTATTTTTTTCTGAATTTGTACCCAAAGATGAGAAGCGGAGGTTTGTTAATAACATCATATGAAATGAAATTCGCGTTCAGTTTTTTTGGATAATTCACTGAATAATAGTGCATTTGTTCGCTTGTTACAGTTGGAGAGACTTCCAACAGAGTCCAAAAACATCCGTTCAGAAAGCTTTTGTTCCAATCGCATCGAGCGGGAGTGTGTATATTCTACTCATGAAATTAAATGTATCTGCTACTAAATTATTAGAATAAGAAAATAATTGATGCTATCATAACTCGTATGCCTAGAACCAAATAAAGAGACTCGAGCAATTGCGATAGAAGCGTATTTGTTTTTAAGAAGCAATGTAAAATTGTACACAACGTTATAGTAATAAGTAAGATTGTATGAATGTTGGAAAAATAAATTTTCACATATTCCAATAGTTATTTGCCTTCTTTCTTTTCCCGTCACCTTCCCTGCGACTCAGCATGTTACATTCGATTTTTCGAATTGAAAATTTCAGGAATTTGAAATAAAGTGAAATTAAAACAACGTTCCTGAAGCCACGATTGCATCTATACCCTATCTCTTTTCCCCGCCGAAAATTTCAGCGCACCACCGCAGGTCAGACGTTCTCCTGATACCGGTAGCAGAAATTTTTTGAGTTAAAATCCTTCTAACTCCGGAAATCGCCCTAGTATGAGTTAATTATAGGTAAAGAGACGTATAGAGACACGTATGCATGACTGAATCAACACACATATCCTTTTTCGGCACACCTCCACGGGTCAGATGTTCTCCTGATACCAGGAGCAGAAATTTTGCGAGTTCAAATCCTTCTAACTTCGAAAAATGCTAGCATTAATTAACTATAGGTATAGAGACGTATAGAGAGAGATTTGCATGAATGAATCAACACACATAGCCTTTTTCGGCACACCTCCTCGGCTCAGATGTTCTCCTGATACCAGGAGCAGAAATTTTACGAGTTAAAATCCTTTTTACTCCGAAAAATGCTAGTATTATCGAATCATAGGTATAGAGACGTATAGAGAGAGATATGCATGAATGAATCAACACACATAGCCTTTTTGAGCACACCTCCTCGGCCCAGATGTTCTCCTGATACCAGGAGCAGAAATTTTGCGAGTTCAAATCCTTCTAACTTCGAAAAATGCTAGCATTAATTAACTATAGGTATAGAGACGTATAGAGAGAGATTTGCATGAATGAATCAACACACATAGCCTTTTTCGGCACACCTCCTCGGCTCAGATGTTCTCCTGATACCAGGAGCAGAAATTTTACGAGTTAAAATCCTTTTTACTCCGAAAAATGCTAGTATTATCGAATCATAGGTATAGAGACGTATAGAGAGAGATATGCATGAATGAATCAACACACATAGCCTTTTTGAGCACACCTCCTCGGCTCAGATGTTCTCCTGATACCAGGAGCAGAAATTTTGCGAGTTCAAATCCTTCTAACTTCGAAAAATGCTAGCATTAATTAACTATAGGTATAGAGACGTATAGAGAGAGATTTGCATGAATGAATCAACACACATAGCCTTTTTCGGCACACCTCCTCGGCTCAGATGTTCTCCTGATACCAGGAGCAGAAATTTTACGAGTTAAAATCCTTTTTACTCCGAAAAATGCTAGTATTATCGAATCATAGGTATAGAGACGTATAGAGAGAGATATGCATGAATGAATCAACACACATAGCCTTTTTGAGCACACCTCCTCGGCTCAGATGTTCTCCTGATACCAGGAGCAGAAATTTTGCGAGTTAAAATACTTCTAACTCCGAAAAATGCTAGTATTAATTAACCATAGGTATAGAGACGTATAGAGAGAGATATGCATGAATGAATCAACACACATAGCCTTTTTCGGCACACCTCCTTGGGTCAGATGTTCTCCTGATACCAGGAGCAGAAATTTTGCGAGTTAAAATCCTTCTAACTCCGAAAAATGCTAGTATTAATTAACTATAGGTATAGAGACGTATAGAGAGAGATATGCATGAATGAATCAACACACATAGAGTTTTTCGGCACACCTCCTCGGGTCAGATGTTCTCCTGATACCAGGAGCAGAAATTTTGCGAGTTAAAATCCTTCTAACTCCGAAAAATGCTAGCATTAATTAACTATAGGTATAGAGACGTATAGAGAGAGATATGCATGAATGAATCAACACACATAGCCTTTTTCGGCACACCTCCTTGGGTCAGATGTTCTCCTGATACCAGGAGCAGAAATTTTGCGAGTTAAAATCCTTTTTACTCCGAAAAATGCTAGTATTATCGAATCATAGGTATAGAGACGTATAGAGAGAGATATGCATGAATGAATCAAGACACATATCCTTTTTCGGCACACCTCCTCGGCTCAGATGTTCTCCTGATACCAGGAGCAGAAATTTTGCGAGCTAAAATCCTTTTTACTCCGAAAAATGCTAGTATTAATGAATTGTAGGTATAGAGACGTATAGAGAGAGATATGCACGAATGAATCAACACACATAGCCTTTTTCGGCACACCTCCTCGGGTCAGATGTTCTCCTGATACCAGGAGCAGAAATTTTGCGAGCTAAAATCCTTTTACCTTCCGATAACGCTAGTATAAATTGTTAAACATATAGAGACGTGTAGAAAGACACGTATGCATGCCTACTTCTATCTATACTTGCACCAAAATTTCCGGCAGTTGCGACGCTCGCACGTGGTAGTGGATGCTCTCGCCATCTCGCGGTCAGAGTAGCGAACTAATTTTGCCTTAAAAATCTAGGCGCCTAACCATCCTCAACCTGCATGCCATTTCTGTGAGACACAAATTTATTGCCTAACATCAGACGCTAAGAAATATGCGGCTGTTGCGACACTTGGAAATATATACAGGAGACGTGCATGAAGACACGTATGCATGCCTATATCTATACATAAAAATTTTCAGCACCCCTCCACGAGTCAGATATTTTGCTAACAATTAATAGGAAGTTATTTCGAATTCGAAAAATATTTGCTCAAACATTGCGCTTATCAGGTATCAGAAGAACATCTAACTCGATGAAGTGTGCTGAATTTTGCGGCGCGATCAAGTAACCGTGCGCAGATAAGCATGCATTCGTGGATTCACGCACGCTGCTATATATTGTTACCTTATTTAGAATCTCTGAAATCTCAGTTGAAAACATCAATCCTGAAATAAATTACAGTGGCAGGGAGGGTGAAATAGAAAAAATAAAGCGATTGATTAATTGTATATGTAGGAATTTATTTTTCAAGCATATGGATACGTGATTGCTCATTGTCAAAGTTATGTATACAATGTTTTATTGTTCCTTAAAAATAAATGTATATCCGGCCAAATTGATCGTGTCTTTTTATTGACTTTCTGACATACAAATAATTATGCTATCTATATATAAACTACATCTGTGTCATAATAGTATATACTTAATTAATATAATTAATTATACGAAGACTGAATTGAATATACACTTGTTTGTTGCAATAAAAAAAAAAAAGGAACCGGAGGACCAGGACGACGACAGCGGTGGCGCAAGCTATACCAGGATGTTCTAGTCAGAAACTCTTTCCACTACGGTCATTTCACAGCTTGCATTTCAGAGATGGCCCTCCCTTAATCACATATATAAGCTCTGTATTTAGTCAATTCAAACCTTTTGCAATTCGGAAACTTTCAGTTTTTCGAATATTTGTCAAAGGACATCATTAGTCTTAAATTTTCATAAAGAATGTATTTTGAGAAGTTTGGTCGTACCAAGTATTGGTATCGACCTAAATGAGATTAACACTCCTTTATAATGCATCGTCAAATCCTTGTCTTCTACTCTGTTTCTCATTTCCATTCATCAGACTTCTCTGTTAATCAAATAAGTGGCCCAGTTAGTATCTCATGGATGTAGACCTAATCAGGCATCTTGAACTAAATTCAATTGAGAATTTTCGTCATAATATTTCTCATATCCAAGCAATATTTTCTGCAAATTACAACTAATTCTTGTGAAAATTGTAGAGTCCATATACTGCCAAGTTGGAATCAGAATATATTCTATAGGAGAATAGCGCACACAATTATGTGTTTATTGATTTCTAGCCGATTACTGATCGTAGAGAGTTCAAATGAGAACCAATCTCTTCGTTATATTATAGACTACAATATTCTTGCTAACACTAACGGTTTAGTACGTATATTTGATAAGTTATTCTAATTCGTAGGAGTATATCTAAGCATTAGCGTGGGTTCCGCTGGCTTTTAGACTCTCGAAATCTTGCCGCTTGAGGCTTCGATATCGAGTTTGCTTCGAGTTTCGAATCTCGCTAGTCACATGCGTCTGCAGTATCCATATTCCATACATCGATAGTAATTAAGTTCGGTGTCAGCCGCGACAGAATATGTAAACATGGCTGCAGCGGAGAGCAATGAAGGCTTGCCTGTATCTCCGTCCGAAAAGTCTTTAACTAGTAGTATAGTGTCAGATGATAATGATAAAAGTGTTTCGCGGTCACCGTCCAGTTATTCAATTCGGGAAGACAGGTGGCCGGACTTGGTAGTGTCGCGACCGCGAAAGTTAGATGCATGGTGGACACCGAGGCGTAAGTAGAATGCATGTGGACTTATTTAGATATTATTTAAATTTACAAGGCCTTTTCAAAATCGCGATGATGTCATCTTGCTCTCATTTATTTAAACGACCAATTAATTAAAGGCCAATGACAATCTCATGAACTGTACAACTGCGAGAGCGCCGACGCCACTGTCTGACCTAGTCTATGTCTGACTGAAACGCGTGTCACGTCGTTCGTCGCCAGACTAACAAGTGAGCGTCGCGGCGCCAGGTGGCGGGTTTTATAATTTCATTCATCGGCCTAGAATTCCATGGTTGAATTTCAAAATTTACACTCACAGTCAGAATACAGAACAATTTTTATAAGTCATTATATTCTGGTAGATGCTTATAGCAGAGACTCTATTTCTCGATTGCTTATCGTTACCAGTATCAGTTTTGGTGGATCAGGAATTTTAGTCATATTTAAGATGGATTTTAGTCAACTTAATCATCGTTTCTTCTCTTATCTTGGTAGAAGTCTGAAATCCACTCGTGCCCGCGATTGTAACGAGTTTGATTATTTTTCCGCTAAGTATATTTTGGCGGGAATCACGCCGCGACACGCGTTTAATAGAATTGTCGGTAATGTAGGCAGCCTTACCTGTTGCATTGGTAAAATTGAACGACGATTATATCGTTCGAAATAAGTTGAAAATGATAAAGACTCTGCTATAAATATTTTCTAATTCTTTTTTCCTCACTATAATTGATAAACGATTGATAAATGGCAGCAATAACTTTACAGGATTTTTATCCGTGTATCAAATTCGAAATATGTTTGGAGCGGTTTTATTATAATACATATTTGTCAGTTAAATCGTGATAATTAGATATACCGCTACATTATTCTCTTGTACGATGTCGTGAATTTGTTATCTTGTACTTAAATAGAATTCGGAATATAACTGAAATAAATTTTTAAATAAAAATTACGATTTTTTATATTTTTTATGTATGTGAAAATAATGCTTGTCGTAGATATGTGTTTTATTTTTCATGTGACGTTAGAACGATATTGAATTCGTTTAGTATTTGTTATAGAGAGTACAATGGATTTGATAATTGTTTGAAAATTGTAACCCGCACCTTAAGACAAGATGAATAAATTTTAATGGGAGATTAGAAATGACAATGTTTTCATTCATAAGACTCAATTGGCTAAATGCATGGAATTATTACTAAATTGGTATTGGTGATTCACAGATTTCATTACAAAATCGAATAAACCATACGATTTTGGACGATCGCAGTCCAACTGCAATGAAAAAGGTAAATAAATGAAAATTAGAAAAAAGAAAAGAGTACGACGAAAATTTGGCCTAGAGTCAAATACTATCAGTATTATTATTGGATACCTATATGTATTACACATCCTAATAATATAATAAACGAAAAATAATAAATGCTTGAAACTAAAGCGATTCGCAGTTGTATATTAGTTGTATATTTATACATGATAGAATACCTCTGATAAACATAATACCTTGATGAATCCAGCAGCGCATTTCAGGCTCAGGATATTGAAGACCATCATAAATTTGAAAATCGGTAGAAAATTGTTTTATATTTTTTTAATTCTACCTTGCCGACCAGTGAACAATCTTTACAAGGTTCAGTAGTCTGCCTGACAGAAGCAGCACTAAAAGAGGCAGAGTTGGCGGGCTTATTGATTATCGTAGGTGGAGGCAAAGTCGGCGCAGCAATCAATAATTGTAGTCTTTGCCTCTCGCCATTTTCGTTCTGAATTGCGCTGTCAGAGTGCATGAAAGATTTCAGTCAGATTCTGCAACCGTTTAGTTTTACAGTTCACGTATCACGATGATATAGAAATTTCGATAAGCTCGAAACCGTGTAGAAACCAGTGAGCCCTGTACTGCAGGATAACAGTTTCCTGTTTGCTGAATTCCCCGTATCTATCGCACATCCGCAGTGTTATCGAAAAAAAATATGAGAAGAAAGTATTAACAATGAAGAAAACGATCGACGCATGAAAAACTTGAAGAAAAATAAATGCATACGATCGTTAGTGCAGACGACACAAGTGTTACACAGTTTTTCTCAAACGTCTAGGAATTGTCACCGAACAATCGATCCTATCGCTTGTTATACGCAGACAGCAATACCCGGCGAATAAAATGAATATTCGTACAGTATATGTCTGAGACTTCTACAAGGCAGTCAGGGAAAAAACACCAGGAGAACACATGAAGAGATATTCGTTCAGTTTTGGATAATATAGGCAAGAATTAATTCACCAGTGTTGAATTTGGGGTCGAAAGTCAAAAAGCAGGTGGCGGTGACGTAAGAACAACCCCGAGTCGAAGCCCCAGGCTCGATTTTAAGCTGGTCGATATCAAGAAGCAGAGGGCGCCTCAGGATTTTCTATGCGACAAGAATCTCAAGCCGGTGTGAAGCTGCGGCCTCTCAGCGATCATCATCACGGTGGAGGTGGAGGTGGAGGTGGAGGTGGCGGCGGGGTCATGATCGAACAAGATATGGCTGGAGCTCAGGACACGATCTACCTGTGCAATTTTCGCGTTTCGGTCGACGGGGAATGGCTGTGTCTCAAGGAGCTTCAAGACGTGGAATTCTCGATGCAGGATTCCATGCAACGTTCACCATCGCCACCGTTGCCGCTTAGCGGTACAAACCAACATCACGATCAACATCATCACCATCGACACGAAACTCCTTCGCTTTGCGACGCACTAATGTCCAACTCGCCACCATTGCCACTCTTCTCCAGCTTCTTGTGTCTGTATTATTTGCACACGAATGCTCGTGCCAGAGTCATTTAAAGGGTCTTAAATTGAGATGGTTTAAACCAATTGAGGATTTAAATATGGCCTTTAAATTGTTCTGCGGAAGCTGCACTTTTTAAAAAATTCAATACGTAGTATTTCTTTCATCGTCGTTCGTGTTTATGTTCTTCTTTTCTTTTTCATTATTGATTCTTCTTTGGTTTTATTTTATCATAATTTGTGCCACGCTTTCATATTCGAATGTCCAAAGTAAAGGACTGCAGTGTACTGCGCAAGGATACTTTCCTCAAAGCCAAAATTGTTCTGAGTCGTGCCTTTCTCGAGAAATAAATATTCTTACATACCTTCAGCATTGATGTTCTCATTCGGCTTATTTGATTTCACTTCTTGCACGTAGTTTCAACCATGAACGGTCCTAAGACGCGTTGTGCGATGATATTTGTGAGTTCAGAACTCAACGACATTTCAAATAGCTAAAAAATCTTGTATGTAGTTCTACCCTTCTTACAATTAATCGAGCAAATAATTGAAGTTCTTTTTTTGCGTGCTGAATAAGTACATACCTATTCGCCTTGGCTTGCTTCGCAGTATTTCTCTTGTGGTCATTTTG
Organism: Rhogogaster chlorosoma; assembly: GCA_944452935.1. Classification (NCBI taxonomy): domain Eukaryota; kingdom Metazoa; phylum Arthropoda; class Insecta; order Hymenoptera; family Tenthredinidae; genus Rhogogaster; species Rhogogaster chlorosoma. The sequence continues at coordinate 14,004,982 of OX101799.1, read as the reverse complement.
TGCGTCGCATGTGAGACTCTTGCGATGGACACGTTGATAAAGCATCATTTAATCCTTGAATAAGGGAAAATCGATTTGTGAAGTGAAGTTACTCTGCTTTTGGCACTTTTTTGTCTTAGACACTATCAATTATTCTCAAATTTTATATACGTATTGGCACGATTTTGACTTGGGATGATTATTCTCGAAGTAAAGAAAAATCGGAATTTATAGATAATTATACTTTAATCGCGACTTTATTGTGTCATACCATCTTTCTAACAATGAGACTCATGTTTAAGAATTTGAGGAGATCAATAGATTTCAAATCATATGAAGAGTTACGATACGTAGAAGAGAAGCGTGTGCGACTGTTTTCGTAATTATCTACAAATTAGAATTGCACATCACTTTGAAAAGGTCTACCCCGAGGCGAAATGCAAACGTAGTTTTTTGTTGGCCCTATGAAAGACGCGTCTAAATTTTTGAGGAAATTGATAGAATGTCGATTTCCAAAAGGTGTTGCTAATACTTCACGTAGATTTGCCTGTAACCGTTTGTACAGTATACTTTGAACAATACACCGAATATGACGGCGTTGAAATCATTAATTTTTAATTAATATTATCTAATTCGCGTATAGAAACTAGAGAGTCTTAGATCCGTTTTAACATTCACAGCTGCCTAGCTTAGATCAAACTGAGTTTATAAAATCGGATAGTATTGATAAAATTTTGACAGCGAAAGGGACCGAGAAACCGAAAGTTTAAAAGATGCAATTTTGGATTGGCAAATCTATTATTTTTACAGCACGAGACCCAGTGATTATTGAACGAAGTAATCTTGTGAATATCTCGAAGCTGATCGTTAAGGAATTGATTGAGACCTCGCTAAAATATGGACGCATGCTTGACTCCGATCACATGCCATTGCAACATTTTTTCATCGTTCTCGAACACGTTCTCAGACATGGACTCCGACCCAAGAAGGTAGGACTGCACTTAAAGCAGTCGTATAAACTCCAAACGAAATTCGGAACTAACGAATTGAATTTCAGGGACTCCTCGGGCCGAAAAAAGAACTATGGGACATCCTGCAGCTCGTGGAAAAATATTGTTCAGAAGCACAAGATATTACCTCAAGTATCCGCGACCTTCCAACTGTTAGGTATTAAATCGTTTGAAAATATGGTGAAATTATTACACTCGATTTGATGCAATAATTCCGGAAGCCACCCATCATAAGCTCATTTGCGAGGATCTGTTATAATGAGTTTGTTGAAACTCAAACGCATCGCAGAGGATGTCTTTCTCAAAGTCCTGATGCTTTCAGGACGGCAATGGGCCGAGCACGTGCCTGGCTGAGAATGGCGTTGATGCAAAAAAAATTGGCGGATTACCTGAAAGTTCTGATCGATCACAAGGACGATATACTTTCGGAATACTTTGAACCGGACGCACTAATGATGAGTGAAGAAGCCATTGTAGTGATGGGTTTGCTGGTTGGCCTCAATGTTATAGACTGTAACTTTTGCGTCAAGGTTAGTGCGAAGCCTGACATCGAACATCTAATGATTGAGATAATCACTCGGCTTGTCGTTGATCTGATACTAATTATCCTAATGAGTATCAATTGCGTAAAATAGGAGGAAGATCTGGACTGCCAGCAAGGTGTTATCGACTTCTCGCTATATCTCAGAAGCAGCAATCACATCCCTGGCGAGTCTCCTGACGATGAACTAGAGAATGACAACATGACGACTGTTCTGGACCAAAAGAATTACATCGAGGAGCTGAACAGGCATCTAAAGTAATTCTTGTACTATTTTAACACCAGAATCAAAGAGAGATGAATAAATTGTCGGATTGCAGTAATGCTTGGGTATAATTTGGAACGGTTTCAATCAGTTTGGACGCAATCATTTCAGCGCTACTGTCACGAATCTACAAACAAAGGTCGAATCTCTTACCACGACGAATGCCCTAATGAAAGAAGACCTGGCAATCGCGAAAAATAATATTCTCTCACTCCACGACGAGAATAGACAACTCAAAAAAGAAATGGGCATCGAAATCAAGGATCCAAACGAGGTGAGATCCCTAGATTGGAAAGGCGATGGGGTGTCAAATCTGTCGTTGAACTAATGACCCTCGTTGTTTAATTTCAGAATGGAAAAGCGCCCGTTAAGATAACCGAAACTACATCGGAAATAGAAGAGCTTAGAAGTAGACTAGAGATTGAGAAAAGGCAAAAACTTGAGGCTGAAAGAGAATTAGAGTTACAGGTTCGCAATGATTCGTTTAACGTGTATTAGAGTTTGAATAATATAAGATACTTGTAGATATTCGGTCGAGTAGCATTTTACTTAAATCTGTTAAAAACTCTGAAATAATTACCCACCTTGTGGAGCAGATCAGCATGAAGTCGGAAATGGAAGTGGCGATGAAGTTGTTGGAAAAAGATATTCACGAGAAACAGGACACCATCATATCCTTGAGACGGCAATTGGACGATATCAAATTGATCAACCTGGAGATGTACAAAAAGTTACAGGTGACCTAACATAGTTTTAAATTCCAAATACTAAACTGCGTGTTTTCATACAGGAGAAAAACTAATGCATTTCAATTCGAATGTCGTGTATACGTATAAAATTTACTAGACAGCCTCCTTCCTAGACCGAGTCGCGATTCATCGCAGTACATAAAGTTTCGGAATAACTGAAAATTTCTGGAATACAAATTGAACGTTCTAAAATTTCATGCCGAAATTTGATCGCGGTGCATGTCGTGTTCAATTATCGACTAATGTCAACGTGCCTCGAAACTGCATAAAGCTTCGAATCCGGATCTGACGAGAGTAGGTCCGCCTCATCTCGCGTGTTTTTATTGGTTTCGAGTTCGTGTAAATGCATGACTTGTCTGTCTGGATGTTTGACTTGTAGGAGTGCGAGCACGAGCTAACACAGAAGGGTGAGATGGTGAGCCGGCTTCATGCCAAGACGAATCAAATCGGAAAATTGCTAAACAACCTCGAGAAATACAATCATCTAATGAAAGATGCTGAGTGCGGTCGGAGTCCTACAACTCCTGGAACCGGGAATAAGTCTTTTCTGAAAAATAGTCCCACCTCACCTAGGGTGCCTATCAGCGAACTCCCTCGATTCCAGCATTCGGGCCCTAGGACCAAACCAGATACAGTCTCGAACGAACCTTCCACTGAGGAAGGAAAAGATTGAGATGTCTGAGGGGTTGGGCTTCCTTGTTTTATCCATGTTCATTTACACCACCCTTACTACTGTGTATCCCTATTTATTCGTGTTACATTTAACGTAGAGACTAAGGCTCGACAGTAAAAAAGTGTATATCAAACCCGAGATTCGATAGATTATCATGTTAGTAATACAAAATTGAATTAAGGCCATTTAGATAGCTGCGAATAATTCGGAGCCGGGTGCTTCTTTCTTTTAATCTCAGCCACTTATCTCCAGCACTTTATTTTCTGCAGGTGCCTTTTTTTCAATGGATATTATTAATTCTAAGATATGTAATACGTATATGCAACTATAATACGCTTCGTCGTGGGTTTCAATTTTTCATTATTCAACGAATCTCTTACCGACACGAATTCATAGCGTGCATCTGATATCATTTCGATTCTCACTTTTCCGTACAAGAATTTTTTCGTCTTCTTTCAATTCTTTCATCGTCTCGATTAATTACGTTCACGATAATGGCCTCAGGCTGACGCGATGAAAAAAGCTGCCTTGTTTCGCCAATGAGAAGAGAATGATTATCAGAACTAGAAAGAATAAATTTGGGTGGTTCAACGCTATATTTATGTCTCAAGAAAACTTGGCTGTGCATTCATTCCAACTGAACTGACTTTCCTGAATTTGATGCAATCGTTATATTGAATGAAACTTCTTTTCTTTTATTCCGTTTTTATTTTCTTTTGTTTCATTATCCGTATAACTTATTATTGTAATTAATGTAATAATGTAATTAATAACCATGCAAAGATGTCGTTTTGTCATTATTTTTTAGCTATACCCGAACTGAGTTCATATTTTATACACGTGAAAGGCGTCGGACGAGAAAGAGGAAAATTGGACACGCGCTGCAGCTGATAGTGATTGTGATATTTTTTCAATAATCTCAGTCCGGGTATAGCTGCACGTTATCATGTACATGTACATGTATATTAGACACTGTTTCAATGATATATTTCTAAGAAAGATTTATTTCAGGAGTGTGAGGGCTCGCTTAAGCATAAGACAGAACTGATCACAAAGCTGGAAGCTAAGACACTATCCATGACTGAGACCATCCAGAAAATGGATGAGAAGTATGTTTATTTATCTTTTTATTATTCTCATTCAAATGAAAATGTGTCTATTCATTATTAGTCCCGCCTTTTGATCAACAGCTAATGTTTATCATGATATCATATGTGTATGGAAACGAAAATTTACCCCCATTACCTTGATGATACTTATGTGTGTATTTTTTTTTTTTTTTGGCTCGCTGTGTTTTCGACGTAGTTACTTTATATAAACCGTCTAAATATTTGGTGCGATTTTCTGTGAATACTGAAATGAAAAAAACCTCGCGGTGGTATAATGACACTCGTGATTTATTTTTCGATATAAATAATCGTTCAACGCAAGATTAAGACGAATCTGAGTAGCTCTTAGAAAATGGTGTAGTTCAAGGCATAAAGGGACGATGATATATATATTTGTTTCCGGGATGTTGGCAAATATTTATAAAATACCTGGCGATACTATTCAATAATCCTACGATCATGCGTGTATGCCCTCTCTAAGTGTCGGTTACGCAAAAGGCGTTTCATATCTTCAGGTCAATTTTGTCATTCTTTAGCCATGGTTATACATGGTTAATCGTTTTGCTAATAGGAGGAGAATAACCTCGCGTTGATTAACACAATTATTTTACGTGGTATTTTCTCGATAGACTTACTAGGTTCATTAGAAATTTACTTTAATCATGGTTAAACTAGTAATTGCGGTAAATTATACGAATAACTCAACAAGTTTAAGTTTCAGTATTAAAATTGTGATAAAAACATGAACTTAGTTATAATTTTACTCAAGTGTAAGATGTATTGCATGTATGAGACGTTATCATTTGCATATATGTATCGAGAACGTTTTGAATAAGTTTTGCATCGTATGATTTTGTGATGATTCTTTACACCTGATTCATTCACAATTTCTATCACAAAAACGGTGCAAAAATATAACACAATTTTCTATAACTATATACGTACTCAGTATATTCGCTAAAGTGCCACACGAATATATCAAGCGATCAGCAGTATAACTCACTATGACACCACGTGTGCTTGTATAAGACTAAAAAATAAAACAATAATATAAAATAGACCGTATTTAATTCCCCTGGGGCTCAAATCCATGATAGCATATTTTTACACATGTATTACCCGAGTATGAATAGTAATACCTGCACTCACCTGCGCGTCATGCTGCGAATCCCTCAAGAATTGAGCATACAGAGATGTTTTTCATGATTGTTCATTGATTATCATTTCATTTGTAAGAAATGGATCGTATGTTTTGAGAATTCTCCTTCAAGGCATAATCTTTCAGAAGCACAAGTATTCAGCCTCCAGTCTTATTAATCCACGGAATTCACGACATACTCTGTAAAGTATCCTATAACTTTATTTTTGATTATCAGCAAGTTCATATATCAGAGAATTATCATATTTTATGTTCACTCGCGAATAAGGTAAGTTATGAATATTTGTTTATTGGGTATTGATCTCTCGAGCAAAGTAACAATTCCAGTAACTATATAAAACCATGGTTCAATAGGTCCTGCAAACTTCGATCAGCCTTTTTCAGTCCGTCTATTCAAACATCTTGGCTGTGATAAATTATTATTCTCAAAATTCATACGGGTTATCATTTTTACGTGCATGCAAGAACCAAGTTGATATTTATGCCCATATAGTGGATAATCGATTTCGTTAATAGAATCTTTTCTAAAGGTCTGGGATCAGAACATGTTAGAACTTGAGAGATACTATCGATTTCTTCTACCAGACTATTTGCAAATTCATAATGAATCAATTCGTCTTCACAAACGTACAGTATACAAATAATTAATTCACCAAAGTATCCGGTCATTGGATGTTAAGTATATGAGTAGATTGCAGGGATTGTTATTACCCAGCGTTTTCATAGATCAATAATCTTCAAAAGCCTTGAATCGGATGATCGATTGAAAGTATACTGTTCATATCTTATGATTACAAGAAGCCAAAATGTTTAATTATTTCTCATTAGATCTTGATCATTATTTTGTACGTGGCATAGTGTGAAGATCCATGTAAAATACGACTGTGTAGGAAAATGTGAGTGAATATCTGAAAGATTATCGATTATTTGAATGATTATCTTACTATAGCGAAAAAAGCTTCTAGAATCAAGTATAAGTGACTAAATTTTGGTTTTCATCAGTCCAAACTAATCTGATTGTACAGATTTAAACCCTGTCAGTAGACAAATTAGACTGTGGCGTGACGTGATAGATGAGTGCATCGACGTGTCATCAGGGCTGTTGAATGAGTTGAAATGTGAACAATTCGTCGGGACAGTATTTGCGCGGAAATAATCCCAGCTGTTTCTGGTTACGAAATATTTCCGCATTCAGAGCGATGAAAAATTCATCCCTATATTAACATCATATGTTTATTTTATACGTAGTACGTTGTTTACCGACCAAAAATCACTATCTATCCCTTGCGACTGGGTATACTCGGCAGAGAAAATTGGCAAGAGAGAAAAAAATGAAATCAGTTTTTTGAGTAAACAAGTAAAATATGTATACATGCAAATATATACCTATAGCATCACTTATTCGAATGCCTAATAAATTCTTCTGTATCTTATCTCGGGATAGGAATAAAACGCTCCTTGGATGATTTCTTTATCGAAACTAGATATGTTCACCCAAATTTTGTTTAGCATTCCGAAGTATGTAAAACTTGTTTATTTTACTACAACGTTTACAAAATCAGCCTTTGTCAGCCCGTTCAAAACCAGCCCGCGAGCATTTTTCGGAAAATCAGGGTGGAACCGAGTCAATTGAATCAAACATATTTGAGGGGTTAGATCTAGAGGCAGCAGAATTTTGAACCGTCATTGTTAGCTCAGCCCTCTTCACCCTCCTCGTATAATAAAAATTCATTCAAAATCATAAATATGCAAATAAACTTCCGAAAAGTATGAATAAAGGTTGTCACGATCCCCGTTGTTATCGTCACCCTCTCAAACCCCATAAAACTGCATACGATTAAACCGGAATTTTTAGTCCTATATTTTCGAAGATTTACCTGTAATTTACGCTGCCCAGATGCAAGGAGTTGGAGGCCATCCGGTCTGGAGCTGAGGAACGGGCGCGAGCAGTTGGGGCGGAAGCAGCTCAACGCGAAGCCAGAGCCAGTGGCGTCGAGGGTGAGCTAAGGATAGAACGGGAGTGGAGGACTGCCCTCCAAGGGACTTCGGTCAAAGACCGTGAAAAAATTTCACAACTTCACCAGGAAGTTGATCAGCTGAAACAAGTCGCTGAGGTAAATCATACGCACGCATTAAATTATAGAAGATATTTATATACGGTCCTAGTTGTGGAAACAGCGCTGATAAGAGGCATTGAATTCATTGCCTTACTCCTCGATTTAAAGAAGGGCCCCTGTGAATCAATTATTCGATTATTAACACAATTACAAGACCCAAATGACTGTAGGAATAATTATTTGAGAGTATAGTCATGTCTGATGTTTGAAGAAAATTCTTGGGGTATGTGGATGAAGTATTTTTCGAGTTCATGGGGCTGTTTTTGAATACAGAAATTCTTGGCTTTGCAAGAGGAGCACTTTGCTTTGAAGGAGATATGCACTGAGCAAGAACGAACGCTTGAAGAACTTGGCGGACAATTAAGTTCGGCAAAATTGGCAGCTGTAGAATTAAGAGAAGCTGCCGATAACGTTCAACAATCGCAGCAGGACGGTACTGCACCTTGGGCTAACGATCGGCTTGTTACTCAGTGCAAGGGATGCACCCGAGACTTTAACATCGCGAGAAGAAAGGTATATCATATAATGTAACAGAAAAAACTCTGCATTTCCATTCATCATCATTTGAGTAGCACCTATGACTTCTGCAGGCATTTACCCTCGCGAGTTTTAGAGTTTGCTACGAAAGTTTGACTCTAGCTGCATAACTTTAGTCAGGTATGCGAAATGGCCTAATTATTGTTGGTCAAGGGAGCGAGAGTTTCTTGGTAAATGCCTTCAGGGTGTCGTCGATACTTTGAATTGCGTTATTGTCAGATCACTCGATATATATTCATGATAACATGCATATTCAGGTATAATGTGATAGAGACGTCGCTTGCTGCACGCCTTGTAAAATACGTTTAGAATATATTTTCCATTTTACGCCAGGTAAGTTATTGCATAATAACAAGACCGTGGCGTATCTTTGTTAGTCATTTTTCTCACAGTGGGTGTATTAGCATACTGTTTAATATAGAATAGGCCACCCAAGGTTCCGGCTCGCGAGAGGTAATGCGGTACACGGTGCGGTTTTGCGGGGCGTCGCGATTCAAGAAGGGTGAAAAGAAAACAGAGAGCTAGTCGCTGGTTTGTATACCTAGGTATGCGAAAAGCAATGAAATGCAGTCACGAACGAGGCAAATAAATAATATAAAAAAAAAAATAAGAAAATGAAGCACCGAGTCACCCCGGGTGGTCTGCGATCCGGTACATCACAAATTAGTTCATCTATTACGTGCTTGCAATTGACCATGGTGTAATTCGGATTTTTTTTAACCCTCGAGATCCTCTGGGTTCAGAGTCCTCGGCATTTACATCGGGTAATTTAGAGTGATTGAAGAAAATCTATAGATTGGTGGTGAAGTATTGGAACCCGTAACCGCGGCTTGGCATTGGTGATAAATTTGCGTAAGTGAGCGCCAACCAGCGGCTAAATGGAAATCAGGAAGTTAGCTAAAGCGAGAAAAATAAAAATAAAAGGAAACCTGCACACCGAATCTTATACGACAAAGCCAATTCTAGCCTCGGCTATACGATTTCTTATTTTCTCCCCAAGGTGATTTGTGATGCGAAGGAGTTTATTGCTGAGTCAATGGCCGTTCGAATAGATAAGAAAACTTTCGGACGAGAAATGATTATAAACCTTCTATAAATTGCTACTTTACTTACTCACAGAGAATAATGCGAGCGAGCTAACATTCTTTCTGGTTTCTCACACTATCTGGAATCCTGAAAAAAATGAGGAACAATTGCCAAAATGTTCATGTAAAGAGGCAGAGCGAATTCTTATCTGAGAATGTCGCTATCGAACCTTCGGAAGTTGTACAGATACACTTCAAAATAAAGCAGATAATTATTGAGAGATATACAATTTATATTTGGACGAGATTCAACCGTTAACCGATTATCAGCAACTAGTTACCTTCTTTCAAACTTTGGTATTGATTTATTCGGGCAATGGCACTGTTAGCCGATAAGGGTTGGCAGTGAAGTCTGGCGGGGTGGCGCAAGGCCGACTTTACCACATTTCGGCTATAAGTCACGTGGATGAGACGGTTCAATAATTAACTTTCGCGAGGGAACTGGTTATCGGAATTATATTATTCGACTTCTTCGAGTAATAATACGGAACCCGGAATGTTCATTCCTATATTTAAACGATTCAATTTAGATATCCAGATGGTATATACGTATAAGACCGTGTTTTCTCAAAATTTAAATTGAATATTTCTGAACTGATGCTACCGCGTTACGTCACCGTATATATCTCCGTATATTCCCTTAATTCCATTCGGCTTTCATTCTACGACCCAAGAAAAAATATCGCAAGAAATTTTTCGATTAAATCTCGGGCGATTTGAATCGTATTCATTTCGCTACATAACTGGAAGCTCTTTCAATTCGATACAACTAACAAAATCGCAGCTATAGCCTGTTTCGAACTTTTTTTTTCACTAAATAATAGTCACAGAATTTTCAGAAAATGTTTAATCATTTCTCATCCATTCGTGCTGATCTTGTCAAATAATAATATATCATCTTTTTTTCTTAATAATTCTTATTTACTATTGCATTTAATAAAGACTCACTTTCATACAGTAATCGAGTCTGTGACCCGAACGTATTCCTTGTCCTTTAATTCTCCGACCCCTTCCAGTGAAGTGATCAGAAATTAATCGCAAGACCGAATTGGCTTCACCCTCATTATTCCCAGCTTGAATTCGCCTCACATCAACTAAAAGCTTGTTTCTCAATGAATTCTCATTATCATTCATCAATTCGTCGATTCATTGAATTCTTACATATTATTATTCTTATCTCCGTTTCACAGCATCACTGCCGGAACTGTGGAGAAATCTTTTGTAACGCGTGCAGTGACAATACGATCGCATTGCCGAATTCAACTAAACCTGTACGAGTCTGTGACCACTGTCACGTCTTCTTGGTCGGCCGATATTCCCTCATGCCGTAACTCTGCAGTAATTCTTCAAAACACAACGATTGCAGATGTCGTCGTCTTCACTAGATCTTGGAATTTTTCAATCCGCGGCAGCTCCATTCTACATCATCAAATTTCCGCCCGCCTTTATAACTTTTGATACATTTTAAGTTTTAATATAAATACCTGACGCCTAATCAATTCAACGATAATTATAATTATAATTAGTTGTATAGGTATATGAACTCGACGAAGATTAGGCCTGTACGGAAGTCCTTGATCAGTGCACAGGTAAGAATGAAAATAATTAAAAGATAATAAATTTACTGACAATTAGAACGATATTTTCATACGCTGATTTTGACTGTTTAAATATTTTCGGAATTATACACACTAATTATCTGACGTTTCATTGGTCATTCAAATTCTAGATAATATGTTGAATGAATTAGAGAATAATATTGATAATATACGCAAATTTTGGTGCATAGAATTTCTATTAGAAGGAATTCATGTTGTACTTGTCTATTATTATTTACCCAACGATTATCGCGGTGTATAAGTTAGATTATCAGAGTTAAAACTGAATTCATTCAATGCATATTTCCGTGCTTGGAAAACTTAGACACTCTCGAATGATTACGATAAAATTGGAAATATTTTATTCCATTCAGGAAATTAAAGTCAGATTGTAGTAATTAACCTAATTACGATTCTGCCGAGTTATTATTAAGTACAATGCTGGGCATTTTCATTGTCTGCTTATTTTGTACAGGATACGTGCATCTATGTGTAGGTATAGATTGTTGAGGTGCAAACTTTCAAATGAAATATTATCATTGAATTACAGAGATATTGAACTAAACCTATTGATTTGTTATTGGCGCTAATTCGGAGACAGAAGTTGAGTTTGTATGTCATTTTGACTGTTCAATTTTTAAGTGATTCATTAACATGTTATACGATTTTCACAAAATTCTATGTGACACAGTCTTCGACATTATTCTACAACAAATTCATAATCAAAATTGAGGTCAGCATTCATCTGACCAATTACCGTATATAAAATTCGGGATGAAAATTTACTCTTCGGAATCTCCCATCTGCTAATCGATATCCTAAAATAAATCGCTTTGATACGTAAAATAATGGCTATCCGATAACGCAAAGCATACCTACATAAATCTCTATAAAACTTTAAAACTATAAATCATAACAGCTAACGCCACTCGTGATAGGTGATACCAGTTAATACGATGTCGTATGTAGTACAGGATATATACGGGAAAACACTGTAACCGATTATGGCCAGAGCTGGGCTTCGTGTGAGGCCCCGTCATGGTTAACAAGGTGTGATCAATTCTTGCATATTCATATGTAAACTAATTCCCCATCTCACGATTAATCTTATACCTACGAACTTAATGATTTCCACCTAGACTTCGCGAACTCGAAATTATTGGCCCATCAACTTCTTAATTCTCGTACGGTTGGATCGTTTTTATTGTGTGATCAATAATTGATGATCCATTCATATCTTGCGTGTGAAATTGATTCAGCAGACGCAGGTCTTCTATTTTCAAGACTAGATGTTTGTTTCGAAATTTCATACTAATTGATGGATGGAAATACCGAGCGAGGTGGTACTATCTTTAGTAATGCGGAGTGGATTGCTGGGTTCATATTTCGAGATGTCAATAGTCATTAATTTGTGCTCTAAAATGGGGAAACAAACGATGCTTCAAATCCAAATGAAACTTACGTTGCATGCGATTGATGAAAAACTAAAATACTGCAGGGTTTATTTTGGAATTTTTGTGAAAATCGTATTCTTCTGAGCTGTTGATCAAACAAATAAATCTATATTTCCTTCTCCCCATACGTGAAACACAGGGGGATTATCCAATTTGTATATGTATATAATCAATAACAATTATTGTAAATAACTCGAATCGATATAACGATCGACTATATTTGTGACCATCGCGGTTGCTTCAATTATTGAGATTGTAACGGATGTTTAGTATATGGTAAACATTTATAAATATGATAAATTGTATTGAAAATAAAACATTGTTATACGTGGTAATTTTCCTATGGAACATTTCTTCCAACTTTGACCTATCCCTGCAATTATTGGCAATTATATTGGCCGTTCGATCGTAAATGCGAGAGATTCAGCAGAAATAAAAGTTCTGGTTATAGAAAGAAGTCGCGGGTATAAATATTCCAATTATGTTATGAAACATTTTCTGATATAAAGTAAATAATTATAGAATCCGGTCAGGCGTGACTGATCAATTATTAGTAAGCTGCAGAAATGAGGAGACAAATCAAGATAGTGCTGAGTGCAGTGATTGCAGTCTGAGAAAAGTTTCGATTTGAAAAAAGTTCAGACTGACTGACTTATAAGTGCGCAGGCAAACTTTGGCGAACAGAGTATAATGCCTTCAAAGTTCAACGTAATTTGTATTATATACCTAATTGAAATCCGAATTCGAATTTTGTTCAAATTCGTGATTCGCGGAGTTCTCAGGGTTTTTTTTCCCAACCAATCGGGGCTGTAGAGGCTTTCATCGCATTCAATGATAGCGAATGAAAAATGAAAATAATTTGGAAATATGTTTCAGTGAGTAGCTAGACGATTTATGATCTTTTGGATATTACAGGGATAAAAACGGACCTTTTTATCCCGACTTCTGAGATTTCAGTTCAGTATTCGGTGAGCTTTTTTACAATAGCCTGAGGTATTGGCAATTTTTAATAGGTTTCTTTTCAATCGGCAACTCAGAATTTCCACACTTACGAAGGGGTTAGCGGTGCTCTTCGATATAATTTGAATTCCGTTGGGCTTAGCAGAGATTTAGTGCTTTGAATAAAACGTCAAATTAAAAAGCACGCCGGTTCGATCGACATGTGGCATATAAATTTTCTCGTGGGTTTCTTATCATGCTTTATATGAAAGCTCGACGAATAACAAAACGAAATTCAGACCCGTTTAGTCTGTACAGAATCCCTCAGGATTCTACAACTTTTCAAATTTAATTTATGTAATAAATTGTACACCCAACAAACTCATCACTTGAGGTAGTACTTCGCAGCCCATCGACCGGAAAAGGTACGTATAAAATTCAATTTTTGTTCATAATTTAATTAATGACATACTAATAAATATGTGGCCAACAAACAGCATGCTGCAGGTACTCGCAAATGCCATAATAACGTGATTAACTTTTTCCACGTGCGATTCATCGACGGTCAGTTTATCACGTACGTACGAATTTAATTTATTAGGGGACGGTAATAGAAAAATAAAAAAACTCCGTGGTATGGACTTACTCAATATGCACTGAATTTTCAAAAAGTGGTCCAGAAGATCTTTCTTCTTCACGCCACACATTTTTTATCACTGAGTTTTGTCTCAACAATTTCCTTATTCATTAACTATTCAGCTACCAAGCTGATCGACGTCTGAGATGTACTTTATAAATCGCATTCCAAATCGCATTTCTTAATGCAAACCCATTTACGTAGCAAATCTCCGGTGGGCTGATCGAATCAAAAGTATGTGTGTATCGTGATTACCTTTTGTAGTACCAACTCCATAAAAATTGGAAAAAGCGTAGCTTGAGTCGGAAATTATGTGAACCACCAGCTGAGGTGATTTGGAAACAGATATTTTCCAAGTGTCGGAGAAAACTGCGTATTAAGAACATAAATTTTCGGTCTGCGGTCAAATACTCACAATATCGGAAGTCAGAGTGATATTAACGATGCGACCGCGACGACTGGCTTCGGGCACTCGCAGAAACTTCCTTTGAAATTTATACAGCCTAAACGGTTTCGAATTTCACATCACACTTTGCAGAACCTGTGGACCATCTGTCAAGAAAGTTTTCAATAAATCACGAACGGGAAAAAATTGACTCTATAAAATATTATCGATAAATATATATAATAGAGACTGTAAGGGTGGTTGCCTAGGCTTATATGCGTACTGCTTCAAATACCCCAGGTATATCTAGATAGTAGGTATATAAATATAATATGTGCCCTGTAAACAAACGTTGAATTGTTCCGGTCTCGTATTTAAGTTTGGTAGGCTTGAATTTCACGAAATTCTGTAGTTATCGATAAATTGTGGAATTCTAAATTTCCTATGCCGTTTGTACGAGGGGTAGGAAAATCCATGATAAGTATAGACACTTATATAGAATTGGTAAAACAATTTCGTAATCGTGGTGATTATAATCTTGAAATCCACACAACACGCAAAGGCAGTGGGCAAGTACCTCGGTGGGAATTTTAATTTATAATATATATAGTAATAGAATCGAAGGATTTAATCTGCGGCGAATGACTAGTTGATATTAATTGCTCGCGGAGTATGATAAAAATCGTTTGAAAATTTCTGCAGAAAAGCATATTCTCTCGCTGTTGCTCGGGAGTTAGGATATCATCCGTAAAATACGCCTCATTTAAATCTGTCGCATCGCGGCTGACAGACTTTGAATAAATGTATATCAGGGCATTCCCAGCTTTCCCGGAAGAAAAAACGAAAAATTTGACTAAGGAACGAAAAACAATGACACCTTGATTTATAATTTATTATTCATTCGCTAGACTACCTCGCGTTCAGACTTGCCTACTATACTCTTGCTGTCCGGCTATCTGCTGTCCGCGGTCAGCCAGTGTTCTCTTAATTAATTAATATCTGCGTGTTTTAAAAATGCGGTACGACCATAGCGTGTGATTATTTTTCTAATTTCGAAGTTGACAGTCGAAAATAGAGGACAGATTTTTCTATGGCCCAAAAGCTTCTTTTCCTGGACGAGGTATTTAGCGGAAATAAAATTTCTTCAATCTTCAATGAAATGTTTAATTTAAGGGATGGAAATTTCAACTTTTCATTACCTGCGAATATCTGGTGCAATTGACGCCTGCGCCGGCCGTTGGCGGCAAGGAAAATTCGTGACAGCACGTCGCGATGCTTAGTACCAGGCGCCAGTTGACGTCCACGCGTCCACGACGTCGCGATGCTCGGTTATACGCTCCTGGCGATCTGCATCGCATCGTGGGTTTCGGCGCTGATTGATCCAGCACCAGGTACAACCTTAACTTTTTCAATTCAAATCAAAGTTAAGAATTTCTTTAATCTCTGCTTCGATTTCTCCTCACGAAACTAATTTCGCGCCTTCTTTTTCAAACTGGCCAGAGCGACATGTCATTTTCAGGAAATCACCAGTTATACTCCACCGATTTTTACTATCTAAGAAATTCAACGTGAACGTGAAACTATCGAGTGTGAACGATACGTACAGGCATTGCCTCATACGTTGTAGAATTCGAAATTAACGAAAATTGTAAAAACTTGTTAAACAACGTTCCACAAAAGTCATGGCATGTACGGTGTACGGTACGGTACGTCAGTTTCATCTAGTTTCAAAAAAGTTTGTTAAACGTGATAAAAATAAAGTGATAAAAAATGGAGTAGATATTGTACCAATATGAAATTTTTCGTTCATCATTCATCTGGAATATCTGCAAAGTGACAGTAGTTATAGTGTTGAGCTAATCCTCCGGATGAATAGATACTGCATATTATGTAGGATTAACCGAGCTTAAATAAACGTATAGTTCACGTTAGCCAGTCGCTACGTAGAAGCATTTTAATAATTTCATGTTCAAACGTCCTGAACAATTCCATATACCAATGCCTGAAATAATGCTGTATAGAAAATTGATAAAGGAAATCTTGCAACAGAATACCTTCATGGCGTTGTTTGAGTAAATCGAGTTAGTGTAGGCGGGAGAGGTCAATTGTTGAAAGGCAGTTTCTGATTAATTTAGTTTCGATCAACTATCTCAATAGCGTGATATTTGATCTAATGTTAACCTCTGGGGGAAACTGTTCTTCAATAGATTCTAGGCGGTAGCAGCAGCTAAATTTTCCCCCTGATTCTACCACGTTATAGTTATGGTAGATATATACGTCTACAATAAGGTGGCTGAAACATGATATCCACGATGAGGGATGGCACTAATATTTGAATAAAGTGCTTTCCAAATTGTCGCAACAGTTTTGTCGCTTGTCAAATTAGAATCTGAGCTATGTTGTGGATCATGCGTTCGTTAACTTTTAATTATATACGAGATTTAATTACAGGATCATTACCATCGAAGGATAAAATATTCATTGCAAACTTTGGAAGTTTAATTTGGCATAGAAACGTATCGATATTGCTTGAGAAAATAGAGCTCAATTTCTAGCATGCGTGCGTATTATGCAATGAATATTCGAACTGGAAACTTGTGTAGATTGATCTTTGTTGAAGAAGGAATGAACAAGTTTTCACACCGGAAGTTCTGCACTTTACCCTAGAGTTGAGAAAGTTTTTTACCTCTGAATTTGACGTCTGATTTTTCAACTCGTATCCAAGGCAACATCCCTGTCGAACATTTTGACATTCTCGAGTATACCCTGAAAAATTTATTTACAGTGATGTAATACGCTTTCCGAATGTGCGTGGACTTTGAACGAGGGCCTCTTTCCTTTGATGAAACGTGGCCTCGCCTCTAATCGGTTTAAATTAAAAGTATTCTCGCATGATTCCGCTCGGCAGAAGATGAGAAGAAGAAGATAAAAAAAAAAAACGAACGTAAAGGAAAAAAGAGGAGGCGTACCGCAGCTTCCCACAATGTAATTTAGTTTCGTGACAAATTACGAACGGAAAATGAACAAGGGAAAAGTGAGCGTGATTATAATCCGAGGAGAGGGCGAATCTCTGTAATGAGCATCGTAGTCCCTCTCTCCTTCATCTAATTGCACGCGTAATTAATTAACTGAAATGTTATTTATGATACGCAAACAAGTGTGAACGTTTGCTTCAGTGATTTCCTGTTTGATTGCATCTAATTCGCAAATACGGTCCCTGTGTCACCTGACACTTCAATATTTGCTTGCGCCAGGAACGTTAACTCGCATCGACGCGGCTCACCGATGAAAATATCTCTATACCTCCTCTATATACCTGGCTTTATACCATATCCACTGACGTGTGGTAATACTCTTCATATATTCGCATAAAGTTAGTGTTACTCCACAATTAAATGTACGAAGAACTGACCTGAACATACGCTGATGTATAAAATTGCTCGTTGAGGCATTATATGCAATGCTTCGCATTACATTATTTTATAATTATCTGATGAATGTTCCTGCAGGAGTATGTAATTGCATATCCTCTCATGTCAGAATCCGCCGCAGTATGCATTGTGATTTCATTGACGAAACGTTTACGGGTAACAGTTGTTCGGAACAGAATATAGGAAGGAATTCACAGATTATAATGTCATGATAAACAATCGTTGAAAGCTATTCTCTGGAGGGAGAAGATATCTTGAAATAATAATGGGTGAAGTTAAAACGATTATGTTTGAAAAGTGTACAATAAAAGTCATGTTTCGTGCTTGCAGAATGATCTGCATGACGATTATACTATGCGGTTTCGAAACGAGTGTAGGTACAAGTAGTAAAATTTTATTCCTGAATGAAATGCGAAATGCGAAATGCGAAATGCGAAATGCGAAATGTGAAATGTAAAGTGTGTAAGTGTATCTGGTTAACATTTAAATGGCATTGCATAATCAGGGCTTTCGGATGCATACGTCCATTTTACGATCGCCCTCGCGTTAGTTTTACCGCATTTAACTACATCATGCTATAATGGCTTCCATTTAAATATATACTTCCTATTATAACTGTTCGCTGATATGCAAATTGATATGAAAGCTCGCTTACCTTCTCTATAAATAACGTAGTATAAATACAATCATCTTCAGATCATATTTTTGAGCATCAATTTACTGAGGAACTTGCTTCTTTAGGGTCCAAACTGATCGTGAGTTTCATATCAGCAGATAGTGCATATATATGGAGATCTAGAAGACTTCAGTCTTTAAAGTTATGTCAGTTGCGGTAGTCTGGGAAAAAGCTTGAACGAGGTGAGAAATGCAATTCTATAATTCTACATTTTCCTACTCATCCCTTGACTGAGAAGTTGAGTAGTCAGTCATTTCCCATGGTTAGATTATCGAGTAACCTCTTTTGTCCTCATTAATGAGCTGTAATAAGAATAATCAATATTAGCACGCTGAATTGCGATCTCTGTTTTGACGTGTGTGCTAATAGAAACATCGGTTCACGTCAAACCGCATAGTTTTGGTTTCCGTAGATATTGTATTCGATTGCATATAGGGGATCCCGTTACTCGTGCGAAAGGTAGTTAATATTCTAGGGTGTCGTACCTAATTATCGAAAATTAACTGGAAGTTGAAATTCGATATGAGGCAAGGCGTCGCTACGCTGCGTACGCTGGCGATTGGAAATTTGCAGGAGACATTTTCAAAGTGTTGCTGAACGAGAAAGACAGAGAGAGAGGGACGCTTTGATTACGTGTCATTTTTCAGCCCTCATTATTTGTTCAAGTCAGAAGATCGTGATATTCCGTTCTTTGATACTCTGCCAGTCTTCCGGCTTTAGATTCAAACATCGTAAAGTTGGGAAAGTTTGTAAGCGAGTAGATAAGTTATTTTTCGGTTGACATCGTGCGTAGACTTCTCAGCCACGCCAGAGTAACCCCTTAGCAGATCTTTGAAAAGGGGATTTGAGCAAGAGGCGGAAAAATATGTCGAGATAATCTCACCAATATTACGCGTTTCTACTGTGATTCGTATTTTAATAACGTTCAGGTACTCTCATTTCGGAGTGAGAATTCTCTATAGTTGTTTTCGAAAGTGTAATCCCACTGGACAGGACTTACCGAAAATTTCCCTCATATTTATACACCAGGGTATTAAACATAGGGCGTTAAGTCCGAGGATATATAAGTAGGCACTAGGTAGGTATGTACCTATGCAGCCATAATAACGAGATAATCTTTAGGCTTCACGGACGTAATAAAGCAGTAGCTAATTAATTGGGGTTAAACATCTGACTATAAAATAGTTCGCGTGTTGGTGCGGGGTGGTTTAGATTTGCGAACGCTGAATGTGCAGGGGAGCAATTGGGCGAAGGTTTGGGGTGGATGAAGAGGGTGAATACGTGGGGTACTTTTAATGAGGTTGATGATAGGGTGGTTATATACCCTCATTGATATCGTACGAGGTTAATCAGACCGCTGAAACTTTACGTTATTCTATGACTGGTGGTTGCGTGTGCTTCAACACGATCTATACAAAATATGATAAAAAGTATTTCGATGTCCAGAGCGTCCTCAAACTCAGCGAATATATCTCTCTCCGAATAGAGATACACGTTCTTCAAAGAGTGCTCTTTGCTTTCAGCTAATGAAATTTTTCATTCCAAAACCCGCGATCAAAGCACATGTGATCGTCCTCAAACTCGAGTAGCAATGTTGCACAATGCTATAACATATTAGTAGTTTTTTTGATTTTTTTTCTTTGACTAGTTTACGTGGCGGGGATGAAAAATTCCAAAATAATACCTTGTCTCCTACTGGGGTCCACATCACGGTTTTATCACGCTGCTGTGGATCTGTCCTCACCAAACAGGTTCAAGGATGAGGTTGTTAATGATGATTGACTCGTTACTGGGAACCGCTTTGACTGTACATATTTGAGCGACAGGTTGATCCAAAGTGAAATTTGATTAATTTACGGTGAGCAAAATCCGAGATGTCTTTTTTATTTTCACAGGATTTTTTGCGTGCGACGTAAACGGTATAAATACGTACAGAAATTTCTCTCGCCTTATATAGAAAAAAAAGAGCTCTGATCTTTTCACTCACGATGAGGTATTCGAGCAGCATTTGATTATAGTGGGCAGTCTCCACATGTTATAAAAAATTCTTACCAATTCACTGCAGGGTGGTATCTCACCTGTAGGTCATCTACTCTTGATATTTGACATTTTCTAGTTTATAAAAGCGTAAATAGAGAAAGATGGAAATGAAATACTTATGAGGGAATACTATCGACGTGTTGCCGTATATCGGAACGAGCTTCACCACGATTTAGCGAGTGGAATAAAGATAGAAAAGGTATAGAAAAGTAATCGTAGCTATTAGTCGCAAAGTGTTGCGGCTATAGTACGGTAGCTAATGGGCAATACTTCGCGTCGAGGAATCGTCGAGCCGAAATAAGGAAAGACGTCACGCGTCGAACCTATTAACGTCCAGCTACACAATATCATTGATCTTCCGCAGACGGCCACCCTCGATGCCATAGAACTGTATAGATTCTATGCGGCGCACGATAGTCGGGAAAGTTTTTTTCTCCACGGAATGTTAATTCGAGATTTTAGGACTTCGCAGATCTACTCCCGCGCATATAGGTACATACATACTTATACAGGCTTGAAAAACATTCAATTCGCTAACCACTTCCATATATCTACATGGTTTATGCATTTAGTTTCAACTTCTATCTATACCTATATACATATATGCGAGTGTATATACGAACTACAGTGCCTTTAGTCACGTTATTTGCATAGGGTTTAATAAAAGAAGAAAAAAAGAAAAAAAAAAAAGAAATAATAAACCACCCCCTTAATATATATTGTAATGGAGCTTTTGTCCGGTGCAAAAACTGTCCCCGTCGACAGAGCGAGCTTCGTCATCTTGAGATACCATTTAAATGAAAGGTAGGGTCTCCGGCGTTGTTGGCGTCGTTGGTAGGGCTGCGAAAAAGGAGCAAATATATTTATTAAGCAGTTAGAAAAAAGTGTTCGATGGGAAATTGAGAAAAAAGATTCTCAATGCTCGGCTCTCAGCACTTTGTCTGGTCTTGATTCAATTTTTGGTATTGTGCGAGGTGGCGTGTTACAAATTGCTATAGAATTCAACCCTCAAGTGGTAGAAGACTCTCGCTTTCGAACAAGCTCTTTGATTCTCGTTTTTGCATCATTTCGTTTTTTTCATACGCGCTAAAAATTTCCTCCCCAAAAACCAGCCGAGATAGTTCAAATTCGGTTTTCGAATGCATCTTCGAATGCTACTGTTGTGCTACGTATCAGAATTTACCGAAGCCTTGGACGTCAAAAAGCGTCAATATTTGAAGACTATCAAAGTGCTCCTCGTTCCCTCAAGATTTCTGGGCTTTGCGTCTCAGGCTTTCGGTTTACCGAAGTATCAGGATTACTATCTTTGTATTGGTCAAAAGGTTTGACTTAGGATGGTCAACGATCATTTTCTCCGAGCTTGAAAGACGATAACACTTTCCTCTTGCTCATTCAGGACCCCAAATGTTATTTACAGAAACTGATAGATTCACCCCTGATTTAAATGACCGTAAATTTTTAGCCTCCGCAATTACATAATCGCGTGTTTTATGCTATTCATACAACTAAGTTTATCGATGTAGGTACAATCTTTCATAACTACTCACTAATCAATACGAAGTGTATACGAATAATTTATTTTATCGAGGTTCAATTACCTGACCCATATATCTGTCCGTCAAAGTTATACATCGGAAGTCAAATGGCGATCGAATAAATTGCAAGGAATATTGGGGACAGAATATTGCGTGTATAGGTACGTGTGACGGTAGTTGACAATGAGTACTGCTATTCGCGAAAAAATGTTTTAAAAAAGTGTTATCGATGATACAGCGCTACAATTCTGCTCTAACAATATCACACTGATGGATTGACGATATTTCAGTTACTCCGCTTGCTTACCCGATTTTATTGCATGGCGGTAGGTACAATGATTCAGAGCTTCGGCCAGGGCTGGGCTAGGATATCAAAGATTCAGTAGATGCGTGTGATAATTTTGAAATAATAATTGAATTGAAATATCGTGAAATTTCAGAGACATCAGAACGACTGTAATAATTTGAATAACAAGGTAATCACTGATAAAATCACTCTCTGCCTTCTTGACCAAACTTTTGTAATTATGGTCAATCTAAGATGCTATGAATGACTGGAACTTGTTACTGATTTATATCTCTAAATTTGAAAAGTTACACAGAACGGATTGCTGTTTTTTAAAACAAAATACTGAGTCGCTTGGACTGACACGCAATTCCGAAATCACGATAAAACCTACTTCTGACTATGTTGAAAGCTGTTTTCACAGTAGAGTGAGTGAAAGCTATAGCTAATTCATGGCATACATTATTAAAGACTAAAACAGGAATAGTTTATTACCACAATTGAAACGGTCACTTATCCAATCGGTAACAGATTTTCTATGTATCTAGGTAAATGACCAACCGTTGAATTGTTCGTAACTGAGTGATTGAACTGGTTGTTTTCGAGGTAAGAGTCATTCATTAAATCAGGTTGAAATAATTGAAACTCTAAACCATTATCAGTTTTGAAGAATGAATGAATTATTCATTAATCTGTACAAGGACTGACAAATATTGAAGAATGTTCAATCTACCCTCAAAATCCGAAATCGGTGCTTTAAGAAAGGCCGAACAACAGGAGCTTTCTCGACTTCCTGATCCATGAATTTGTAATACTGTCGAATTCCGCGTACCAATACGTGTTTCTACATATATGGCGCTATTTTCTTCCCGTGAAAGGATTACATTTTCTTAATCTCTCCGAAGATTAGGTAGATGAAGATAACGGAATAAACATATATAGGTATAAGAGTTCGGTTCGCTGCGTATATATCGCATCATTTGTTTCGCCGTTAAAGTTCTCATTATCTTTTGTCTGGGATTACTTGGCTCATTATCTTTGCACTACGCTGTCCCGTCCGCCTCATTGCACAAACCTGAAATCTGCACTGAGGTGGTCTGGTGTAGGTACACGTTTCTGTTCACCCACCTTCGCAAAGTATCTACCTCATTCTATGCCGGTTATCCTATTCTTCAGTAATGAGATGCACAGAAGTTTTATCTCCAGATCATCGTGGCAAGCTATATATACGACGATGGGTTAATGTTATCCACGTATATATTTCATGTCAATATAATTTCTAGGGTTAATATGGAGAATAGTTGATGAAAATTGAAAATTGCAAATCGACGAATTGGAAATGGAAAATTAACGCTCGACTCGGCTTATCTTTTCGATCGAATCCTGCTGGCGCGCGGGCGCCTTGTTTCGTTCATGTCCAACTAACATAATTTACATTGTTCAACCTAAGATAGGTCGGTACCTACCGACTACCGCACGTCGACGTGAATAAGTTGAAGTGCATTGCGTGTACCGCGTTAATTCATTTTCCGAACAATTACAACCCAACTGTGATGGCTCAATCAAGAACGCACCTTTGCCCATAGCACAGACTGCTTCAAGTTGCAGTTCTGTTATTCGTTAATTCAAATTATGAATCGAATATTCAGTAACTTTTCCAATTCATATCATTAATAACACAGGTTTGACAGGTGTGACCAGAGACGTGCAGACCTACACGTGTGAGATTAGGGTTGTGCTTTTTTTCGATTTTAATTAGATAATCGAAAGTTGAGATATCTATAGATGGCCTTATTTCCCTTAACCTGTAGTTTGCACCTACTTTTAATTCAAATACTGTGTCATCTGAATCTGTTGATTGTGATTGTACATTATATGAATCTTGTTTTATATTACATGCAGTACTACCATCGCGAATAACACTTCAGTGAAAAAATGTTCAACAAAGAAAAATTCGCAGACCTGTTTAATCGATTCAAATGTTTTGGTCATTCCGCGCCTCTCCATCATTTTTCAACTGCTTGTTATACTCAGAGACGTAGAGATGTGGGTTTCAATTTCGAGGCAGTAATTATAATAACAGAAATTACGAGTACCTGTGACATTGCTCATTACACATAGATGCGACCACGAGATGAAAGTAGAGCTTAATTTTCGCAAAATATATGCTTTGGCATTCCAAAAGTTGGCAGAGTAATATACCTACATTAGAATGGGAACAGGAATCAGTAGTGCGTAATTCACGAATAACGTAGGTACCTATACGTACTGGCCAAGGTAAATTCGTTTTCGCAATATAGAGGAATATGATACCTGCAATATTGGAAAATGAATGACAATGAATATCAGAACTACGACGAACAGAATATTTCACATTCTGTTAAAAAATTACGAGTTTCGAATAAAAAGTTGAAATAGAACGGTATTTGAAATTTTTGCAAAAACTGTAACTGAAATGCTTCTACATGGTGGATAAAATTCATATGATATAGGTAGGCCAAAGATAGTTTCCATCCTCGCTGATTAGATACTCAAGGATTGTTAATAACATTGATAGAGAGACGCTGGGTAAGGGACTAATTGCAAGTACTTATGAATTCAATTTGTTCATGAAGTGTAAAGCGCGGAACATAATAGAAATAAAGTAGATCACTATACATTCATACAATCTTTAGCGCTGACGTTGAGTACAAAAATGAAACAATAGACAGAATGAACAGCCCGCGTAGATTACGGGGTAAATACATTCGTGCCTTTGTCATTTTCCCCTCTTCAATCCACTCCTTTTGCTGTTGTTATCTTCACCCAGCAATTCAAGAGAGAATCGAGTTATAATTGCCAAAAAATGGCAAATATTTGTTACCGGAGTTCAGTTTATTGACTTCAGCAAAAAATTTAGCAGAGTTGAAAATATTACACACTGACATGTGTTGTTTACTCACTCTTGCCTACATCCTGCACTCACCTCATTGTTTGTTCATCGAGCTGATCTAATTACTCATCACTTCAATCGAAAATCGAAATAAATTCATGCATACGTTCGAAAGGTACCACAGCTGTCATAATATCATTTGAAATGGGAACTGATTTTATAGAATTTTGGAAAGCTAATTCCAAATCGTTCCGTTCCCTTTCCGAAACATCTGCAACTACTTAAAGTTTAGAGTTTGATATTCGCAGTGTTGAATTTGTATCTGAGTTCGAAGGTCGTTTCCATAAATTATCACGTAGGTAAGTAAGTCATGGCGCCCCCAAGCCGCGATCCCAGTTTCCTCCAATTTCTCAGCGCCCCCGATTCACGTGTCCAGAGACCGCAGTGCCTACCAAGAATACTCTGACATCACACCTAATTAACATCGAAATAGGCTGCGAAGAGCGACCGCGGTTGCGTTTTCGTAGTGGCAATAAATTCAGGAAACAGATAAGCGTTATCTAACCTTTTCGGTGGGTCTATCCATGAAGCATTTCTCTATTCCCGGACAGCCTCGCCGCCGTTCGTATACGCGAAATCGTTGAATGTTTCCGCCTGGTAACGTGTATCCTATGGCTTATGGGTAACAATTCCTATCGTATCAAATTTATAAGCAAATCTCCATGTTCGCACCCGCTGATGCTTTCTCGAAGATAACACATTATTATTACTCTCATTAAACTGTTAGGACCTCCAAAATTTTACATCACTTTCCTTACTTTTTGACACTGCCTAAATGACTGCAATTTTCAAATGTATAATATTATCCATTTTGCATATGAAATACTTAGATCGTGCAAAAGATTTGTGTAAAATTATTAGTTGTAAAATGATGAGAATTTCGAGACAGTATAGACGAACGTATTGACTTTCACCGGATCACTGTACCAATTAAAATCACACTCAAGGGTTGTTATAATTCCCACGGAGCATAATCAAGCTAAACTTGGTCCTCGGTGGTCGTAGAACTTAGATTTCCTCTGCGTGATTAAGAACGGAGGTAGAATTGAGTTTGCAGAAGGTGTTCTGAGCGGGACTGTCTATATAGACGAACGACTGGGTCATAATACTCCCGGCTAAATCAACAGGTTCACAGCGCGAATCGCGCGATGAAAGGTCTCCCACACCCTGCACCCTGATCCCCTGGAACGTTGCCTTTCGCGGTTCACGTTTCGCGCTTCACATAAAAAAAAAAAATCATACCGAATTGAAAAAAAAAAAAAATTCAAAAAATGAAAGAGAAATCAGCAGCGATGATTTTATCCAACCGAGTGATTGACTCAAGTCGTTAAGACGAAGAGTGGGCTTTAGAAAAAAAAAAAAAACAGAACGAAAAGACTGTAACAAGGGTAAGTCCGGCACTTAGTCTTCTTACTCTCCTATCGACAACTCGAAGCCTTTGAGTGATTCTTTACGAGATAGTGGGAAACGGACGTATTGAATCAGCTGAAATACTGCAGTATAGCGGTAACTAGTAAATCGCAAGTTTAACGTCGCAGATCTTACGTTCGGTGAATTCGGACAACGTGGTGATAGAAGAGCTTCACGGCATCCGGGCAAGCGTGCAGGGGATCAAAGCTCACCTTGAAGATTCGAGGACTCTGGGGTATCAACTTGCGTGCCCCGGTTAGTCTTGCAGGGTCTGAAGCAAGCGACCCTCCGATTTAGACAGGACCTTATCATCAAAGCCAGGATTCGTGCCTCCATTCATTAGGAATACTCTGGGTATTTACTAATTAATCTGATCCGTAAGACCTATTGGGTCAGACTATCGCCACTTGTGCACGCGCCCCCGGTCGTTGTCACGTTTCCGCCGAGTGATTCGTTCCACTTTTATTCCTGAAACTTCCCTCCGTTGTACGCAGCCAGCGGTTCAGAATGAAAATATTACTCCGATGTTAGGTCGGAATTGAAGTGGATTAAATAAACCTATACCTCTATACGTAGAATGTACTTACTGTAAAAGGATGGTACGTCGGTTGTAAAGCGTGAACAAACGCAGGTAATAAACAACGAATAATGAACCGGGGAAAAAGGTGCTTGAGAATACGTGCGGCACTGTGTCCTCGCGATAAAAGATTCCACGGAAATGACAAATGGTCAATTCTTATGTCGCATTTACAGAGGTTTCATTCGTGACTGCACTCTACCGTAAAACGAAAACGAGTCGAAAAATTATTGCCGAGCCAATATGTGTATGTGGTCGATTTTTTCATTAACGATGATTGAACGATGAATCCAGGTAAGTATATCACGTCTCTCTTCCAAACTCGTTACATACTTAAGCATTCGCATAAAAATTCATAGTCATAGGAGTTCAATAATTGTTTCCGGACACTTTTTTTTACGGTGATCTCATTTCTGATGGCAGAATATTTGCTTGACACTTATCGGAGAAAGACTCCGAGCTGTAGGATGGGATGGGGTAATCACGAATCACAACCGAGCAAAGTGATCACAACTTGAAGGAGACGGATTCTAATCTTAGGCTTAAGCTCTCGACTGTATTTCAATTTCAATACCTATTCAAAACATTATACCTATATACAGTGTGTACACGCCGCCACTTTTGCTGTACCGAATCTTATCTCTACACCTTTTGGTATTTACGTTTCGTTTCACTCGGATGGATAGCCCCAGATAAAATTTGCGATCTTAAGGGGATTTCGCGGGTCAATAGTCCGTTGGCAACGTATAAAATCTAATTATCTTTTCGTACGAACCGCAGCCAAGACTCTTCGCTCTTTACTTATCTCTGATCGTCTTTGTCCAAGTTCTGGAGTGCAGGGATCATTACGTGTGTTATATATAGTATACGTATGAAAATTCTGCATCTTTTCCAACATACTGTATCGGTGCATTTCACTTAATCTTCTATAATGGCGCGGGTCATGATTCTGCAGAATACTTTAATCCTTGTACTCCCATTAACCCCGGCATGGGCATCCGTTTTTTAAATTCGAATAAGTATATAGATCCTTTTTTCTCACGACGAATAACTTTTTATAAAAAAATTTTGAGAACTTTCCTAAAAATGCACGTAACAGTCGGAAAAATTTCGCATCGAATGAGCGCTGAGCAAAAGCTTACAGTCCATCACGTTACGAGACATTACATTCCCGTTGTTTTTTTTGTTCTATTCGTCTCGTCCGAGTTTTTAGTCTAAGTAAGTCTCAGTTTTATTGTAAAAGACAAATGGAACACTCAAGGTGATGACTAGAAAACCGGTGAAAATTCTCCGCGTTTCGTCGTTCCATATGAAAGCTCGCACTTCGGAGCTTATGCACAATATTTGTCAGATTATTCCCCATGCTTTCATTCGACAAAGTATATAGAAGTCGAAGAAACAGAACATAAAATCGTTGCGAGTGCTTAAACACGTTCGCAGTTCACAATATGTAATATCAAGTCACTTTGTGAAAGTGGTTCGAAAGCTTTAGCTCGGGGCTCATTGAGCGCGAAAATCTTCAAGGTTTGATCCGTCTCTTTACTAAACTCTATAAAATTCTATAAAACAAGTTATGAGATAAAATAAATGAGTGGAATTTTTCTATTAGATATATGTGTAGGTATATAGGTAATTCTGAATTGCGGAATACGAAACCGTCGCCGAAATTACAGTCAAAGTGGTATCTCAATTTCCTATCCGAAGATGCTCGCCTCGAATAACTTCCTAAACAGGACACAATTTCCTCCGACTTACACGATCGCGATCACGATCACGATCTCTCGTCACCGGTAAGCAAACTCGGAACGGGATTCACCGGCAAGGATATAGCCGACATGAGCTTCGCGGGTAGGTGTACCTAGTATGCCGCATGAATATATAGGATACCCAGACAGTATTATATGTATATAATTTTAACCAACGTGTACAACGACGGAGTATTACGAAGAGGTACTGGTATTGCTTTCGGGAGTGGCCCTGAAGGCATCTAGATCCTCGCTTGATATTCATTACTTGGAAGGAAGCAAGTTTGGGAGCGAGACGAAACTACGGCAAGTGCCGCATGTACTTGAATCCCTATAGAATCCTTCTTCGACCTAAGGCCAGGAGGCTTAGCTTAGCTTATGGGTGTCTTTGGAATAGCGGCTCGTATTTAAGAGTGATTAATAAAACCTCTACAATACAGATAATGCGAGATAAATTTAACAGGTATCAGACTACCTGCAACGAGCCTCCTAATTCCATAAATATACAGTTAGTGAGTGTTAACTGCCTGGTGTGTTGTTATCTTAACTGTACCAAGCAACCAGCCATCCAGCCAACAAAGGCTCTATCTCGCACTAGTTCCCCCTAAGTCTGGCCATTAGTTACCGATCGCAGTAAACTACTCGTAATGCGTGTTCTCGAGGCGCGAATCTCCTGTTTTCGACTGAGAAACGGTAAGAAAACACAGCCCGGACAACGGGCAAAAGATTGTCCGACAAGTGGCTATACTTGAAATCCCCGCTCATTCTCACGGAAGATCTACCGTTCAACTTTTACCCTTTTCTCTTCCCCAGGCGAAACCTGCCTTTTATACGCACGGGGATCTTGAAGGGTTGAGAGTGCGAGGGAGGCAGTCACCTCGCTTATAGAGATATGGGTACATACATGTATTTATGTATGTATATAATATATGTTAGGGATCCGAGTGGCTATAAGCTATTCCATTCAGAGAACGCTGGCATTTTGGACCTCGCGTGTATTTATATTAAAAGCACCGATGACCAAGAGGACACTAGGCTCCGGGGAGGCTCGAAGATATATGGTGGCCCTCCCCAACCAGAAAGCCTTTTGTCAAGCAGAAAGTTCGACAAGGTGGGCGCCAAAGAATGTTCAATTAGAATATTTTCCGGGGGATATTAAATAGCAATTTGGTGTACAACAGTACAAGGATACTTGCTATGAGCAATAAACATATCTAATATACCCATAGAGATGTGTTCCGAATTGCTCATCTAGATGCGTCTTATGCTAAGTATATACTGTCGAAGAATACTTTGGATTTTTTTTTTTAGATCTATGATTTTTGTAATGAATTTTCAAACTTACGTCCTTGCCGAGGGTTTTCTTCTTTTAGCAATGACGGTATCCCCGAATCCAGTATCCCTACCGGAAAACTTCTTGGCTCGAAGTTTGGATAATCTGAAATGAAGTTGACAAAAGAATTGAGGAAAGAATTCTTGAAATAATTGAAAGGCACAAATTCTTTGAATACAGAAGATGGAGAAGCCGATATACCTACATTCAATAAGGAATCCAGTCCTGTAATACATTGGGAGGGATTCGTGTTTGAAGAAGGTCAAGCTCTTTGAAAATACCAATTTTTTTGTAGTTAATCAAAATATTATTTGCCTCTGCCCTCTGGTTGATTTCAGCTTCCACCCTTCCCGTCCTTTGACGGTTTCCCTGCAATGCCCGTTGAATACAGAATTTCCAATTAATTGGATATTACTGATATTATAGAATATTTTACAATCAAAGAATGTTCCCGGTTGTAAATTTAATAGTAAAAAATTTGATGACCTCGTGAACTAAAATAGCATAAAAAATAATATCAAGATGTGGAATACGCCCTCTGAATAAGGATGGAAATGAGAAAGAATAGTACTAAAAGAAGGGGCTTAGTAAATAATTTAAAAAAGTTGCTTCTGTCGCCCTAATATAAGTAGGTGTGCTTGAATACTCCTGCAGGAGGCCTGGTTCTTGAGATTTGCCCAGAGCCTTACCAGGGGTAGATAGTACTGTCCGTGGCTCTAGCCTATGGTTGGGTATAAATTAGATGCCGTAGAGATGTAATTCATCGGTATAGCGAAACCTTATTCCGCCTCAGCAATCCGCAGTACGTGACATGAATCTCTATACGTATATAGGGCATTTACTTCAACGCAATGTGCCTCAGAGTTTGACGTGTCCAATCGAGATAATTTCTTGTTTGTAAAGCACTGGCAAATATAGCACTAAAAAATAAGCAAACGTACGAAATGGCAAATAACTTTGTTAAAAAATTCCCGTTATTTAAACACGAGAGAAAATTCAACGAGAATCAAATAATATACTCCGACGATGAGTTTCAGGTATTTGCTTTCAGTTGGAAACGTCTGGAAAAGTAAACGATAATAGGATTATGAATGAGCACGGTCCTAGAGATTTTAATTACCTTAACACGTTATCAGGCCGAAGCAAGAATTGTATGAAAATCTCATAGTTAACTAAACTGGAATATCACTGTCATTTTTCTCCGGCTCAGGTTATTTTTTTGCCTCTCAAATAATTGTGACTTATGAACGAAGTAATTCTCCATTTGGCACAAGGTCCTGAAATTTTCACCTACTTTCGAAAAAAATTCAGATAAATAAATTTCGAAATATAGTTCTTTATCTTTTCAATTTCAATGACATGTCACATAAGGCGTATGTGTCGATTAATTGAAGCGTCAAACGAAGCTCCACTTGTACGTCAGACATGGAAATAAGTCCACGTTTGATATTTCGGAGGGTCGGCTAAAATTGGCAATGAAATCGGGCAGCTCGTGGGCGGACGTGATCGTAGTTCATGAAGGCGCGTGACCATCAGGTGAATCGGTGTGGATAACCCAGAAAATTCGTATCGCGTAAACGAAGCATACTGCCGAAGGAAGGGCACGTAGTTCGACGTCGTCGTCGGGAAATAATAGACTGCCAGGGCGACTGCCGCCAGGCACCCTGGGCACGCGAGCCGTTTTTCATTTTCACAGCTGGCCAAAGCTCACTGGAATTTTGTTTTATTTCTAAAGCTATGGCAGAATGAATACTATGGTTAACAAAATTAGGCATTTTGTAACAAGCGCTGAATAACCGATTGGAAATACTGTTAAATGGAAATTATAATCAGTTTATCAAAATAGGGGATGATAAATGTCAATTTTCTGTTCTGTTCCAGTTTTGCCGAAGTTTGGAAAGCCTCTGAACAATTTGACCATCTCCGTTGGTCGCGAAGCCACCTTTACCTGCATCGTCGAAGATCTTGGTCTCTACAAGGTATGATCAGGAGGTTTCAGCTTATTCTGTTTACAGAATGTAATCTGATTACGATAAATTGCTGCTTACTTACACATGTGCCTACCTACCTATGCACACATTGTCTTACTAATTGCATACAAGTTTGAGCACTGGTGGTAAGTATTTATTCCAAGTCCCCAAGTGATTTTTCACCGAAGGTCTTTAATTGTTTTGTTCACTAGGGGCCACATTGCTTGTGTGCACCAACATTTTTATCCCAATCCTGCAGTCGATTCTTCATCCCTCTCGCTCGTTTAATTTCGTTGAGTTCCTCGTTACGCGCGAGTACATACTGGAAGCGTTTCTGTACAGGTCGATATTAAAACAAGCTCGAATCACTTATAGAAATTCAAGAGGCGACGATAAAATTGTTCCTCTATATTTTTACAAGCTTTTCCACCGTAACGACGAGCTTCAACTTTCATCAATATAATATGAATACAAGACTGCAGTGAAGAAATTTCTATATTTCATTGGTTTCGTCTTTCTTTTTTCTATTACTTTCTACGTTATTCTCCAAGCATGCTTCATTTGTAAATGTATTGTTCCTTGCGGAGAAAGAAAAAAGAAGAAATGAAAAAATATATGAAATCGGTGCTGAACTAAGCAGAGATTGTGATTCGTAGTTGTCATTTCTATTTAACTTTTAGTACGGAAAAGAAATGGAATAAAGTTTGCACGGTTTATCTAACATCGTCGGTTTTATATTTAGCTATATTTCGTGGCAATGAGAAAAGCGAAAGAAAAAAGGCAACGGAATAATCTTTATCAAATGTTCGTCCCAATACAACAACATATCACGCAAGAGAAAATATGAGGCTAGGAAAAGTTTCGTAACGATACTTCTGAGAAGTTTGCCACGTATACTCGATCTTTATGGCAACTTTTTTATATTTGCGGCCAAGTATCGATCCTCAGCGACTCGCGACTACTAAGCGTATCTTTTTAATCTCTCACCCTTTCATCTCGTTTTCCATTGAGTTAAGCACACCAGTGGGTAGGTACTTATAACGTATTTTTGAAACGTTTAATTCGCTTAGAGCCTCGAAAGCCTCGGAGCCCGTATCTTTCGTAGCAGTTGGGTTGGTCCACGGCCAAAATTAGAGGGCGTAGCAATCCCTAATAATTTCACAGGCAAAGATTTGGCGGGAATCTGCGTGCGTATCCTCGAGGACTCCATTAAGTGGGGATAAAATCCCGTGGGTGTGAGTTCAGCAGTTTGTTAAGCGCCTCTCTCTCTAATAGACGTCGCGGCGGCGACCCTCGTTCCGGTTCTCACCCCAGAAATATCCCCCTTTTCTACACCCTACCATCCTTTAACCGGCACCCCGACCGCCCCCTAGACATCGCCAAAGCGCCACGCTTCGCGAGCCGCATCCAGAGTTATACCCGAAGGTGGTGTTGGCGCCGGATTGTTTTATAGCCCGATATTTAATAGCATCGAGGCAACATTATATCGCCCAAGAGGGCGAGGCGAGGCGAGGCAAGGCAAGGCGAGGCGCGACTTCCTCGGAAATGAAAATGCCGGCGGTCGTGATTTACAAAAATTGTCCAAGCTTTGAATCATAGGAATAGGAAAGGACGCGGGATATTGGCATACGCGGTTTTTTCTTATCAAATATTGTCGAGTTCGAAAGCATTGATTTTGCCTCTATACTGGCGCCGCAGTTTCTTTGTTGTCGACGAATTCACAGCGGCGGGAATACCTAAGGATGGGGGTGCTATGTTGTTCATTTTTATATATTTTTTCTTTTTTTAGAAAGAAGATGAGCACCGTGGAGCACTTATTATTTAAATGGGTTTGTTAATATTTAAACGTGTCTTGGATGAGAATACGCCCGCGTAACCTGTGTCGCAAAGAACTCACTTTGCATTACTTTAACTCTGTGGGAAATTTTATAATTTTATTAAAAAGTCGAAATTACTTTCGCCGGAAACGACGGGATAATTTTACTCCTCGCCTCGAAATATTTTTATTACCCTAAACCTAATTGAAGTAGGTCGTTCCAAATTTCCAAGATGAAAGGTGGAGTAGGAAAACAGACTCCCAGCTTCCCTACCATCAATTGTACCCGAAATGGCTTCAATCCGTTCGACTTAATTGACTAAAAGTCTAACTGTGTCACGACTGCAGACTTCCACCTTCCGAATACATGGCCAAAATATTTACAACGTCAATATGGTTACCTTGGTTTCCACCACCTTCAGCTACTGTTATTTCACTGCAAATGTCTATAGATACTAATGGTTGTAGAGACATACTTACAATGGCCTTTATCACATCATGTATCTTGAAGCACGGAGTCAATGCTACAATTGCATTGTACATCGTGCTTTTGTGAGGATACTACGTCGCAATAAGTATCGAAAGCCATTATTTTATAGCACTGTGAAATGATGGCGGATATCTAAAACACAGTGCCACGATTGCCGGGAGAGTGTTGATGTGTGTTCGATGGTAGCTTGTGTTAATTATTGATCACAGTTATGATTGGTAATTCGTAACCGAAGGTTACCGAAGCCCACGTTATAACAACAAACCCTCAATTTTGTGGGTTAACGATAACTCCATTTCACAAGGTTCAATATTGTTACATACACATAAAGTATTTACGATCATGCTTCTATTGTACAACGTACACATGGCTATAGTGTGTGTAGGTGAAATGGTATAGAGATGCTTTTGGTCAAAAGGAATTTCCTCCTAAACTTGATAATTGTAGTATAGTGGCGATGATGGTGGTTCATAGTAATTTTAGGATTAGTTAAACTTGGTCGTATATATATTTAGATTCGTACAGGCTGAAGTGTGAGAAGCCGATACTAACTTCCGTCAGCATAATTTAATCGATAGCAGTAGGTGCCCAGACACTATACATGTAGGATAGTCGACTAACTTATGTCCAGGTTCATCCAACGCTTGCAGAAAACTGACGAGGGCACTTTTAACTAAACATTGTACTTATATATTTTGGAGTCATTTTCGATTTGAGAAGCTTCACCTATCAAATCCAACATTCGTACTATGATTCAAAAAAACTCTTTTCATATCGCATGTATAAAACCGTCAATCCCGTTGAAATTGGACCTCAATTTTTAGATCAGCTGTAGGCTGTAGGCTTAAAAACATTGATGTACTTCGGAACTTGGATTTTTGTATCAATGCGAAACTAAATGGCAGAGAAATATGTAGGATGCCGACTATCCCAAACGAAAATGACTGCGTAATTGTGAAAGAGGTTTAGCACGGTTTCGTTTCCAGTGCTCCTTCGGTATGATAATTCCGTACTGTTAGCATTAATTCAAGAATAAGAATCGCCCGAATGTGGAAATTAGAACCGAAATTATTCGATGAATTTGTTATTTATTTATCTCAGAATGAAAATATATATCTTGTAAGATCAACAATTATTAGCTATGCAAAATCAGACTTGTAAATTGTTTTATCGAATTAGAATACACAATGAAAAAGGCCATTCTGCCTCATCGACCTTTGCCACTTCGTCGTCTGCTTTGTTAGTTAATTTACACACCTAGTTTTTCTCTGCATTTTTGATTTTCTGGTACTGCTATCTGCCTTTGGACCTCGCTTCTATTTTACAGGACATCTCAGATGCGCCTGGTGCGAACCCATCGTTCCGCGTTTCGTGACATTAATGGTCTCGTCCTGTACAATCGCTTGATTGTACATCAAAGTAATTTCAGAATATGACAGCATGAACCTGATGTCTCTGGCTGCGGTCTCGAGTTGCACCAGTTCACTTCCCCAGACTTATAACGAAATTTTTTGGGGACGAGACACACTAGAATTCCTCCAATTTCTAAATTATTAATGAGTCTCGAAAGTTGGTTTGCTCGGCTAGGTTTGCTGGCAGAATGATCTGCACTAATCATGCCATGGTTCAGCAAGTTCTGGTTTGGTTAATTAAGGTGACTCGGAGCAGCAGCAACTAGTTTGTGAGCAATAAACTCCAGGAATATGCGATTCTGTTCACAATATATCGTAACGTTTCGAACCAGAGTGTCGGAATACTCGATGATTAACCGAGAGCAAATTGCAGATGTTAGATAGCGTTAACGGTTCGTAGAATCACGACTACAGTCTACACCCACGGCAAGTGCATTTATGAGAACACGATAGTCAAGGTGGTAAAACCGAGCGAGAAGTTTCCATATAGCTAGAATAAATATATATATATATATATTCGAGGTAAAATTAGAGTATGACGAAACTGAACAGAACAGGATTGACTGTAGGGACTCCTGTGGGTTTGTGGGTTCACGCGGTTTCCCGTCAGGGGTTGTGAAGTGGCGTGGCGAACAAATTATCAACTAATTCGCACGCGGTGAGGCATACGCAAATTAGTGCCGATTTGCCTGTTTCTTCCACATACCATGTGTATGTAACGTACGTCTCTCCTCCACTTTTACAAACTCCACATTAGTTATTTCCACTGGTATATCACACACGGTGTCATTAATAACTAAATAACACTAATTACTTGAATTTTCGAGGAGGGATGTACTACATATCCGTATGATAATTAGCTGCGACAAAATTACTGTGTAATTTTCAGTCACGAATTTCTTACCGAATATTTCATGCTTGTAGATTTTCAGATAAAATTATAAACAAATATCTACCCATCTATATTTTTATATCCACTCCGTGCGGCCCTCTATAGAGCGTGGGAATTTTTTTTATACTCTCGCAGACTTCCCGTGGATAGATATAGCAAAAACCAGATACTCCTGCTCGTTGTTCACACGCCACCTGCATTAGCTTGTGATAGAATCTTGATTTTTCTCTTTTCTTTGCCTGACCTGCCATAACTGATACCACTATCGCATATAGAACGAGGCAAGTAACGAACGGCTAGCGTATATCAGAAGGTCAAATTCCCAGACACCGTGTGAGATGTTCGATAAATTTTTTTTCAAAAATATCAGCTTATAGGTACAAATTTTATAGACTTCAATCCAGCTTTTATTACCAGTGATCGCGGGTTAATGAAAGTAGTAAATCCTAGGGTATTTCGAAAGGCCATATATCGCAGGAGTATCTTAAAACGATCCAACCGCTAATGCGCTAAGCCTAGAAGGAGGTTTTCAACTTCACTAAATAATTCGATCCATATAATCACCCCAGCTAGATTAGTCTTAACCCTTAGGCTTTATTTAACCCGTGATATCCGCGCCTTGGCACTGTTCAGCTAAATGGGATGTTCTCACGTCAGAGCGTTGGATGGTGGAAAACTATTCCGTCAACGTTTCATTTCGTATCGCGTGAATAGTCTGTACGAAAGTCCTCGCGAGGGGATGAAAACGATATTTTCCTCAGTTTTTCTCCTCGCCGACGCGTTCGTTTATATCAATAGCATAATATTTAGTCAGAGAAGCGCAAAGCAAATGCAATTTTTCCTTTCCTCACGCGAAACGAACACCGGCAAGGTGGTAGGAGGACCAAGTCTTCGGGGTTTAGGACTAAGGTATAGCGGGGATAGGGGGCTGGCCGTGGAGGGTGAGAAATGAAAGATTGATGGGGCGAGAATTGTTGGGAAATGAGGGTAAGAGAAACGGGATAAGAAATGGTGGTCTGCCGCTTGGGGCTATGTCTGAACCTCGAACTCAAGGTGCAAGGGGAAAGTGGAAGGTAGAAGGTGGAAGGTGGACTATGAAGGGTGAGAACTGGATGTGGGGGGTTCGCTCGACTGTCAGCTGGGCTCGCTAAGCCAAGATCGCGTGTTTGCACGGTGGACCACTTCGCTGGAGTCCAACTCCTGGAGGCATCTCCGCTATATCGATGGGCCCAATAACCCAAACTGGTATCCGGTCACCCAGCGATCCCTGCTATAGAAGATCGCATCGCATCGCTTGCCTGCCTGCCTGCTGCCTACCAACTCGTTTGTAATTGAAGCCGATCTTCCTTAGGGGTTGACGTGAAGCGATACAGAGTTACAACCCTGACCTTAAACCCCATTTGGTCAAAGGTTCCTATCTTCCCTAAGTGGAGCTACGCGCCACTGCTCGCTATCACGCTGAATAAATCTCGTCCGCTTTTACGGAAAGTGGAACATTTTTTTCTGCTACGTTTATCGCTTTGGTCACTCAAGGCACTCAATTGTACTCCATGCCCCTAGGTCTTGTCATATAAGAACTCATATATGCGAATAATGCAAGACGTTCGAACGGCCACATCTGTCGAACGAGTAGTATAGAAACTGGGAACAGTTTGTCGAGGAAAAGTTTTGTTCAACGTTTACCAAGCCATGTAATAGTACGAGGAATTCAACTCTAGACCAAACTAGAGCATCTGGTGAACGATTCTATTCAAATAAGTCGGAATTCGATCACTTACAACTTCTCTCCAAGCATTGAACTTGCGAACCCAATCACCGTTTTGGTTTTCGCGTCTAAAGCGACAACTTCATCTTTGTTCACGTTTCGAACAGTAATTAAATGCAAGACGATTGAAGGACCCCACGGTATCCGACACGTGGGTCGTTATTAAACCTCATCCATTGATCAAGTTAATGTAATTACTCAACTCAGCATACCTTTTGCTCGCCGTTCTTCATCTCGTCAACGAAATACCGTGTCACGATGAAACTTCAGTATTTCACATACGTTTATTAAGGAGGAGATAGAATTCACGAATGAATAATAAATTCACTCTCACGATCCATGCCAAGTTTACTTTCATGCGCAGTTTACTCTTCGAGAGCTGGGGAGACATGTTACGCGCTACCTGTTTCTTTAAACTAAGCGAAGTATCCGTACCGTATATATGTAGGTGAATCGGGTATCCGTATCGAGGCTTCGAGTTCGT
Source organism: Rhogogaster chlorosoma (assembly GCA_944452935.1). Lineage (NCBI taxonomy): Eukaryota > Metazoa > Arthropoda > Insecta > Hymenoptera > Tenthredinidae > Rhogogaster > Rhogogaster chlorosoma. The sequence continues at coordinate 13,965,951 of OX101799.1, read as the reverse complement.
TTCGAATAAGAACTGATATTCGTTTTCACAAGCACGGATACGCCGAAATTGAACGTAAGACCGTTCGTTCAGATTTCCACGGACTAAGTTCCTCCCTTACTGTGGAATCGGATCACAGCTTTGAGGAGGACGGCCTACCGGATTTCAGCTGAACCGCGTTATTTTTGTTTTTGATCCTTCGACCTTTGAGCTGTTTACTCAACATGGTGAGTAAAGGGAAATAAATATAATCCGCGAGTTCTTCGCTATGGGTACCCAAATATCTTCTACAATCTTGAAATCATCTTTCGCTGTCCCATCTCTTGGATATTCTAACAAAAATCTGTGGCACAACCTCTCAACGATTACCTAGATATTATATTAATTAGGAAAAATTAATCAACCCCTTTTGCACTTTCAACTCACCGCCCAACTTCATGCCAGAAAGAATAGAAACGACGCAAGTTTACAGCGATTATTTCTTAACCAACCCACTCAAAGTTTTCCTTATAATACCAGGGGTCGTAATATTTCAATTCCTCGCAGTTTTATTCCCTCAAACTTTCTTCATTTGCGTATGGGTATATGTGTCGTTAAATTTCGCGTCCTAAGATTGAAAATTATCGCAAATTTACCCTAACTATTACATAATTGGTGAAATTTAAAAATAAAGATCGAGTGACATATGTGGTAGGTATTGCGTACATTGATTTATGAAACAAATTAGATACACCCGAATATTTACTCTGTGAAAATTTCCTAAAACTCGTGGTACGTATCTATACGAACGAATGAAAAAACGTGAGCAATTCGTGAGTTGCCATCGCTTGTTCTCATCCTCATATTATCATCATGATTTTTGGCCGTTATGTACCTACCTGCCCGTAGGACTGACAGCCCGACCGTAACGTATGTGGATAATAAAGGTAATAAGACACGCGACATTTTCGTAAGCATTACTTATCACTTATCGCGTAGTGACATTTGCTGCGAAATGGCAAGAAGCCGTGAAATGTCAGCGCCACGACGACGTTGACTCATCCACACTTTTTAACCGATATACCAATGATACACGGCACTACACGCATTCGCTGATTTTTTATAAAAAGTACATTGGCTGTACAAGAATATCAGTATTTTCTATCTCTTACCATCATCCGTTTCATTCATGTTTCAATTAATTAGCAAATAGATTGATGGTCCCGACTAATGGAATAGACGGATATTTCGCTGAACACAGTTTTCGACATCCTAAGAAGGATTGATTCATCTGTAAAGGCTCACAAGGTTATAGGCGCTTTCAGCCATCTGCTTAATATTTCCTATACTTTGCCGAAATAACAAACTTCGATGTTTGAAACATCAATCTAATTAAATGATGTCTGTTTATTGATACTTCTTCTGTGAGAGGGAGATGTAGCTACTCACCATACTGTTATGTTGTATTGGAAAAAGTGCTGTGGAAATTCTGCGATGTGAAGTCGACTTTCCTACGTTTTATTAGACTCTGTTCTCATCCAATCTTTCGTTGAGATTCATTATCCCCGGCCAACGGAGTGATGATTCCTGAAATTAATCGAATTTCTAATTATAAGTGGTAATATTCTTCACTGTCAAATTTTCGTATAAAAGAGATCCGCGATCTGAAGTTGAATGAAAAAATGGTGCATAGATGTTCAGGTAAAATCAGTAACTTCATCTTTATATCGTTTGCTGTTTGATGCCATCGCGTCAGTGACATATAACTGATAGAAAAACTTGTCGAGTTTTATCATCGTCCACTTGACGCGACGATTAGATTTGGACTTTGGTGTGTGAGAACCTGAACGGTGGGATGATAAAAGAAATGAAAGCTTAGTGAAGCGTTAGTGGACAGGTGACAGGTATATATAACTCGTATCTCTCAGTTGTAACTCATTTTCCCGGTAGTTGCTCGAGGAAGATGATTCCTTGGACAAAAACTGTGGTATATACTTGCGCTGTCACCCCGGAGTTCATAATCAACATCGGTCCAAGACATGGGTCACATTTTCTACCATTTCCTCGTAAATCCCAACACTCGATTTCTCCCTGGTAAAATGCGAACGGGACCGGCCTACAACCGCAAAGATCGACCATGGGATTAGGGTTAGTAGTTCGTCACCAAGGAGCAAGTTCGTGGGAATCAGAGAGCTGGATTAATCTTGCTCCTTGAGTCTTGACCGTTGAGGTAAAGTTGATGGATGAAAGATGGAGCCTGGAGGAAGACACGCCATGTGTATTGTACAGCGTAGATGAAGATGAGAGACTGAGAGTTTCAAGGTATGAGAGATCCACGGTTTGAGACTAAAGGATGTATGTATAGGTACCTGGGCTCGCCCTGCCTGGCGCCGTTCCCGTCTGCCCATCATTTTTCATATTTCATGCCCTCGAATATCCGTCGACGCCTGACGTCTCCGTCAAGACGCCGACAATGTACCGTGTTGATTGAATTCCGTCGAACGTCAACGCCGCCGCTTTCCTACGCGGCAACGTCACCTATCTCCGTCTCTCTTCTACCTTTAAGTTCTCTTGCACCGCTTATCTTCGACTCCCCTTTCGAACCAGCAGTTAGAAACCGCAGAATTTTCATCGGATGAAGAAACAGGGAGAAAAGCGCAGCCCCGATTCAGCGGCCATTTTTAACTGAATTTACCTTACCAATTTATTCGCTTCCTCAAGCCTTGGCTGATCAATTTACTGGTTTGGCGTCTGCGCTATTTTACTAATTGCCCTCTCGCAATTATTCTCTGTACCTAACCGAAACCTCGAGCCTATACAGTCACTCCGTCCATAATTGTTTACATTGGACAAAAATTGGCCAGAAATTTAGATATATGAAGGAAAAGGGGCGAGTTCAAGAAAAAATTCCAAATTATTAATTGGACAAGACCAAACTTGAAATTTCTGTTGGTAGTATGACTGTCAGTGCATCTCATTTTAGCAGGCTTTAATAAGCCGATATACTGGTGTGCAGAAAAAAATTCACCAGATTTCGTAAGCCCTTCATCATTTTATTCCGGATATTTCCTTTCTCCACACGCTATATATGCTGACAAAAGGTTCTTACTCCGCAATCCCTCGCACAACGCAGTCAATTAACCTCTGACCTGACGATCCACGAGTACTTCCGACTCATTTTTAAATCTGGGCTGCTATAATCACAGAGAATAATGAAATGTAATTTAGTTCTGATTATTTGCTATGCTGTATTTGAAGAGACGTACCATCACCGTCAAATTCTGATTGGCACTGGATTATGTGCTGGTAACTATGCAGAGTTATTATTGATAGCGTGAATAGATTCGATGTTCAAAATGAACTGAACGGGGTTCTGAAAGCATTCGATTCTGTCTAATTGTCAGCGTACTCACTTGAATTCTAATGGGTGTGTAGAAGTATGCTTCTATACGTCGTTAATCCAGATTGATCAATTCTTTATACCATGATATTCTTCGCACTTGACTAAATTGAATGAACGGAGGCGCAATCACACGAGACAATTGAACGACGTTATAATTGCTAGTATGAAACTTTGTATCCGTTACCCAGGGCTTAATGGTCCCTTTTTCTTCCAGGTCTTTTTCTCTCTTTCCATTTGGGATAACGAGTACACCGACCCATGACTCTAATGAACCTTTAAAAGACACCTAATCCAGAAGTTTCTGTTGTTAGTATGAGGCAAAAATGAGAATAGGCATCTGTTTCGATAGTATAATCCTGCTATTAATTAATTCCTAATGTCTTATAGCGCGAACCCTCCTGGTTTATCGGTATAATGGATCAGCAGATAACATCATCATTGAACGATGTAGTTATTTCTCAAGTCATTGAGGTGCAACAATAACTTCAAGTCACCGTAAAATTGTAAGGTATCATAAAGCCGCAGCTGCTGGTTGGCAAACGGGCCGTGTTCAACAAAGTGCAGTAAAACAATGAGCCATCTTTAGTTCCGCGCTCTATGGAATACGCGAGATCTGAAATATGTATACATTGAAATGCAGGTTAAGCCGAGTTAGGTCGGGTTACAGGACGTTAGGTTGGGTTAAGTTTGCCACCGACTGAATAATTGCTCGAGCAATTGAGTATTCTACAAAGGGACGCCATCTTCCACTTCGTAGATTGCGACCGGTGAGCACCCTACTACCCTGACACCCTTCTTTCGCACATAATTTAGACCTGCTTTTTCTTAGCTTTTATACCTTATACCTTATACCCATTACACGAAACATCGTTCTGCCTTCGGCGGTAGAAGTTACTCTTTGAGCATAAAATGTACAGTGGAATTAGTAGGTTTAGTATTTTCCCCTCCTCGTATTATACCTCCCCATACCTTCGTCCACGTTTATCAATGCCGACAGCCTTCCACCTCTTTCACGTGTGTAGATTTTTAATTTAGACAAATACGCGGGTGAATGCCATGGCAATGACCGTATTGAAGGGCTGAGCCGTATTTACGCGGACCTTCCATCGATTTCAGACGCGTATAATACTTAGATCGGGGGTAACGAAGGCAACCGACATAATTTCACGGCTGACTAGTCTCTCAAGAACTATAGTTAGTTCGACCCCCGGGAAAATGCAGATGAAGGTAGCGGCTCTACTGGATCGAGACCAAATCCAGGAAGTGCACTTAAGTTTGAAACAAGTTCGCCGTTAATCTCAATGAGGTTAAATTGCGAGGAAGTTCAATCCGAAACAAATATGCGATTGATTCAATTTTCATTTTAATTACCCTCAAGTCTGAAGAGGCTCCCTCGAGCGATACACAAGACTTTTTAGGGCTAAGGTACCTACGTGAGTATTCCGTAAGAAGAAAGTCTGATTCTGATACGCTTTGGGGAAGAGAACTCAACTGTCGCTCGACCCTTTGCGAGTCATTCCTTTCGACGTAGTCTAACTATACGGAAAGATCGGATATCGTATGGAAATTCACGTTTTATGCAGTAAAACCTATCGCTACGGGATCACCAAGAATGCCCGGGGTTCTATAGGGCCGGTAAACGGTTCCAGAGTCAACCAGATTTCATGTGCAAAATCGCCACGTGTACGAGACACGATGCGGACGCTTTTTTATTTCTTCGTGAATGAACAGGGCCTGTGCACAGGGATAGGTATGCTATATCTGTCGATCGATTTCTCTTTCGATATTACTTTCTGACGCCTAAGGTTTATTTTTTCTAAGGATATATTACTGATCGGTAACAATATTCGAAAAGAATAGCGTATCACTTGGCCATGAGGGAAGCGAGGCCTTTCATCTTCGTTAATAAGGTAAGAAAAGGAGACAAGTGGGGAATCTGTAAGAGAAATTTTTATCAAAAGAGAACTCGGTCAATCTACAGCTCTATGGCACTTTTTTCCCCTCCTTCTTATTGTCATTTATTACATGGGACGCTCAGTGTCAGGTATTTTGAATTTTTCGAACCAACCTTGTCTCCATTCCTTCTCGATTCGTTCCAATTTTCGCAGAAAAAGATCGACACGTGCTTCACAATAGCTAAGATTCAACGCATCTCCATGTTTTATAAATTTTACTTTTCCTAAGCCGTTTTCAATCCGTTTCGTATAAAAAATGGCCGAAAATTCCAATCTCACAAAAAAGGTTTCGTTCTAGGGTTTTACTTCTCTTCGATGTTGTATGAGAGCGAAATGCGAGGGACTATGGCAGTGGAAACAGTGTAGAAAGTTTCCTTTTACTGTATTTCAGAGAAAAAAGGCAAAGCCTGAACAAAAACGTTGGGAAATCGTTGGGCCTCGGTTTCCGGCAAAGTGAACCCAACAGCTGTAAAACAACCTCACATGGGGTTACACTTCAATCATTATCCCGAAGTTTAACAGGGCGAATTTCCACCCTAAAACTAATATCTTTTCATCTAATCTATATTACGGTCTTCTGGGTGGCATTAAATGTTTCTTTTCTTTGAGTACAAACTGATGCAGTTTATACCGAGACTAGGTAAGCCTCGGGTTAAACATTGATTAGAATAAGATGCATGTAGCAGTTAATCAACGAGGTGGCTGCACTTCCTGTTTATACAATTATACGGAGGTTACACAAAGAGATTGAGTCGAATAAAATCTGTGCGATGGTTTCAGGTGGCGTGGCTACGGGTCGACACGCAGACCATTCTAACGATAGCCAGTCACGTGATCACAAAGAATCACCGGATCGCAGTGACGCATAGCGGGCATCGCACGTGGTCCCTGCACATACGCGACACGCGAGAAACGGACCGTGGCTGGTACATGTGCCAGGTCAACACCGACCCCATGTCCAGTAACACGGGCTTCCTGGACGTCGTTGGTGAGCTTTAGAATTTTGCGATAATTGTGGTAAACCAAGGCTCCCTCTTTCTGTCCCTGCCCTTCCCACTCCACCTATATACCGAACTGGCAAATGATCATGAACCCGGTTGAGATAATTAATTATAAAAATTGTGGGTTAAAACTTGTCCGATCGTCAATGCCCGGCGGAATTTTGGGTATGTGAAAAACGCCCCGAAAATTAAACCGGAATGCTAATGCGATAAATTTCGTTAACGGTAATTAACTTTACAGAATGGTTGTGTAAAATTTCTGCTTCGGAACGACCAGTTAACAGGGCGCTATACACCCCTAAAAACATTATCTCTTGATAACGTTTATATTAAATTAACCAAAGAGCTTATTCTTTTTTTTTAACACACCGTTTGGCATTTTTTTTTTACCAAAAATGCAACTAAATTTCAGGACTTTTCAGTTTCAAATACGCGCAGGGGAGAACGCGACAAAGTGGGGTGTTGGAAAAATTTGGTATGTAAAATGTGATCTGAATCGACGTCGACTCGGAATTACACTTCAATATATATATAAAGTGATTTGTAAAAATAATTAAACACAATTAAATACACGTTCAATTGATATCAGTCTTGATTGTGAGCGAAAAAGCAATGGGAAAAGTCTCGTTGAAAATTATTTTAATTGGGTTTCATTTCCCTTCAGTTACGTCACTCTGTCCCGGTTTCTGCTCAACGTATAAGGGTGAGTTTCCTCAAAAGAATGTGAATCGAAATAAGTTGATAACCTACACGGAGCTTGACCGAAATACATAGTTCAGACAAAGTACAGTTCTTGACACTTACTTGTGATGCACTTTGAAAGAAAGTTGAAATTTTCATATTTATTATCGAAATGTAATGCGCGGGGTCGTTTGCAGCAGCATATAGCCACTTATAGGTGAATTTCAAAATAGGTATGAACTACGGGGGAATGAAAAAACATCACGTGTCAACAATTCTAAAACTCTATGGTAGGGCTGACAATGAGTGGTTTCTAAGTATGAACATAAACTGAGAAACAGTGTCAAGAAATAAACTACGAAGCTAAAAACTCGGCAAGATTACTGGGAATGATAATGCGGACGCACGAGTATACCTACCTGTGCACCTATAAATATACTTGAGATACCTGGTCTTATTCGTGCGAGATCATTCATCGCGCGAAAAAAATAATGAGGAGCTGATGATCTTGCGAAGTATTTCAGTATCGATGTGTATTCGAATGTTTTGTTTTTTCTCAAAGTTACCTCATTTTCACTTTCACTTGAACAGCCTTCGGAATCTAATAATTTTTTCCTAATAATGATCTTTTCCGAATGACAAACGGAGCACGAAGGTAAAAACGACGTCGGTTCATCGTCTGATTATCAAATGATTAGTCAATCCTCGTAGATGGTCGACGTGGATTATAACTTACAAGCCAAATATACAGGCTTGATACCTGAAGCAATAGGTAACAATGAATTACAGTTGATGATAGATTTTGTTGGATAGAAAAATCGGAATGACAATTTGAGAGAATTATGTTCTGGGTACGGTACCTTCCTGTACATGGCAGGTATATCTACATCGCTAGAGTGAATTTCACGTGCAATGGTCGAGCTGCATATTCACATGTCGAATAAATAAATCGAAGCTATAGGTGGAAATCTTTTTGCTTTATTGTCAGGTGAATCACAGAAACGGCGAATATACCTATGTAGATGGGTGTGTTAGTACCAGTGCCCGTGGTACTGGGTGAAAATAGAGTTTGTAAGAGGGTGAACAACGAAGAGAAGGATCGGGATCGAGGACAGCTGCAGGGTGAGGGAAATAGAGATATCTGAATATTCTCCTTTTTCAATGCGATCGCGATATTTTACGGATTTTCCTTCCCACGTATTTGCATAGCGATCGTCCACCGTGCTGCTACAATCCCCGGGTCCCATTAGACTCGGTTCGGCTCCGTATATCTTCCTCTTTTTTGCATCTCCGAACGACAAGCTCTCCTCTGACCCGCACAACCGCGTCGACACGGTCGATTTGTGCGCCGACAGGAGCCAGGGGTAGAAAGGCAACGAAGTGGGGGCTTCCACACACACATGTATAATGTAAAATACGGATATAATATGCATTGTTCGATTAACGGGATACGGTTGATTTCCCCCGTATAATTGAAAGAAGAAAGAAAAAACAAAACTCAAAAATCAAATTCATCTCTCGTTTTCCAAATATCATTTCTCTCAGCTCCGATCGCCAATATTATATTCACCGCCATGTAATTTATTTCGAAAAAATACTTCCAAAAATACCTCCGAATAGAAATTCACAAATTTTGGATGAGGATGTAAAAATTTGATCGGATCGCTTGTCAATTTCCTCTTTCCACCCACGCAGTCCGCAGACACACACACATATGTATATATACAGGTATTGCGATGCTTCCTCGACAAGCTGCGAGTGCCGCCACCGATTTGTGGTAATTCGATGCAAATGTATGTAAAATATGCTATTCGCGGTACGTGATTGCACTCTTGGAGAGCTATTAAACACCTTCCTGGCGACGTGCCTCCGGCGCTAATAACCTAGCCTCGGAAAAGGCGGGGAGTTTGAGGCAGCGGCGAATAAGAGGGTAGAGACGTCGGAGGTGAGGGTGAAGGCACAGACCCATCTGCCGCCCTCCGGGAAGTAACCGTATAAACGTAGTTTAGCCCTGTAGTAACCCCTCGTTAAATTCCTCTTTATCACTACCGCCGAAGTTGCAACCTCTGGTTAGAGTAGCCAGCTGGTCAGCTGAGGTCGGGTTGAGTTACTCAATGAAGGTGCTAAAATAAGAGATCTCCACTGTTCAGATACCATCGTACTTCCGGTCAGTTTCGCTCGGCTTGCCACTCGAATGCTGGGTGTGTCCTCAGCCCGAAGTCGTAAACCATCATCGCATGACCTGCCGCGATATAAATCAAACAGAATTGTTGTCAAAAATCAATAAATACTATTCCCGGATATGGGGTTTTCGAGCAGATAGATTATAGATTGATTCTACGTATTGCACGTTGCGATTGGAGCGTGAGATTCTACTCTGCTTCCATACACGTGCTTACAGAGTTTTTTTTTCTCACTTTCATAAATCCGACCTTTCCTCACCAGTGCTCGTTACTTCTTTCATAAAAATTTCTCCCGTTTTTCCCGACGATTTACCTCTCGAGAAAATATAATGGAGGATCGGGATTATTGGCTTCATTTTTAGCACATAGTGTCCACTCGAGTCCCTCCCGTCATTGCCTAATAGAGCTTTGTCTCATCATTTCGTTATTAGATATCTAACAGGTTTTTTTTCTCAACGAACACAAGGACGGAATGACCTAATACGAATCAGTACTTTCACGTCATACGCTGATTAATTTACACCCAGGTTTCGGTCTCTGGTATAATATGATAACGAAAATATCAGGGACTTGTTTCGCAGCAGATTGCGAAGACCGTAAATTAATTTTTCACCTAATCGAAATCACGTAGGTATCAGACTTCGAATTAATCCATTATAATGATGATTGAATGATTGCATCAATACACTTGCCTGTCATATCAATTGTCACGTTGTGTCAGTCGCGTGAGAGAAACTGAGCCGAAGATCACTCAAACTTAATAAATTAGTAGGTTCTTCGTTAGCATGTTTCCTTCGACCTGGGCGTACCGTATGATCATTTTGAACTACCCTCATCAGCCCAATAAACGGCTCCCCTTATCAAATATTCGACACTTACTTTTCGCCAACCAAAGTCTCAATAATCATAATCTACTAATTAATCAGAAGAATCTGAGCGATCGGACAAGTTTAACGAGCTGTTATTACACCCCTAGTATGAATTTCCCGATGATCGAGTGATTATAAGTCTTGCAACCCCCCAGATATAGGTATCCTTGATAATCCTACGGGGGGAATATGTGCTGCGATACAGAATTAGTCCATCATCAACAGGGATTATCGAGCGGGTCACGAATGAGCACAGTTATGCTTTTATTATTGCAGTACCTCCGGACATCCTGGACTACCCTACGAGTACGGATATGGTCGTTCGCGAAGGCAGCAATGTGACACTTAGGTGTGCAGCGACTGGTACCCCGACGCCCTCGGTGACGTGGCGTCGTGAGGATGGGAATCCTATCATTCAGTTCAGCACGCAGGAAGGTGAGAACCATAAGTGTTGGTCATCTCGCCTCTGGATCAAATATTTGGTCAATTATTGGAAGACTGTTTAAGAAAAGACGCGGACTATTTTTTTTAGGCCTTGGTAGCTCGCCCTCATTCTATGACTAGTGGGCTTTCGTCGACCTTTGCAAGCGTCAATTTCGCCCTATGATTTACAACCGTGAGGTCAATCAAGGACCACGATATTTAAGGTGCTAAAGATATTCGGAGTAACTCGTTGTCAGAAATTTCTGTAATTAAAGCGATAAGAACTGGCTCGGTTAGCACGATGAGTGGAAAATACCCGATAGACATGCATGGGCAACCGCGAGTCAATAGCCACGAAAAATATAGATCGAGTCGTATCTCGAATTGTACGTCTGCTTTGGTGAAACGGCAGAAAGGACCGTACATGCAGATGGCCATTAGACACGCGACGAAACTTATCCTATAGGATTGAAACGAGCTTGAAAAGGAAAGGGACGGCCATCATGAATAACGAGTCATTTCCATAGGTCGGAGACACACATGTTACTATTAGTTAGCAAGTGATAAAGTTTCGATGAATTTTTCATGAAATTTTCACAGGAATTCGTCACATATCGTAAGGAATTGATAATGCGGTGCTATAATGATTTGCGGAGAAATGTCCACCCTTAATTCTTAATTATAAAACTGAACGGAAGTGTAATTTAAGAAGAAGGACTATTTCAGTTCAGAGAGCGGGGGTACATGTGAAGGGACAAATGTTTAAGCGATTCTTAAAACAGGCGAAAGAGATGAAAGATTCATCTTTTGAATAAATTACGTACCCTGAGAGAGCGAGAATATTTTAGGTCCGTTTCGTCCGTGTTTCGTCGCGCCGACGACGAAACTCCGACGTGTTGGCTCTGATCCCGGCCGAGAGCAAAAGTGCTATAACCCAAGGAAAATCGTGCTTCTTTCACAATGCGAATGTCACCCGATTTTCCGTTGAAATTATGCTGTCGGTTATAATCACGAGTTGGATACACAAAGGGCTCCACCCTGGCAATGCCCCTCTCGGTGATGATTGAAATGCTCCTCTATACCTACCTTGCATTTCCTCACACGTTTTCATGACTCCCGTTTCTTCTGTCTCCGACTTCATTTTGTTCAATCCACGTCTCTGACAATTAGTAAGTTTTCTGACGCGAGGATTCACCTCATTGTCGTACTTTTACTTGAAATACTTTATGAAATAGAAAACGACCTGCGACATACTTATCTCTTGCATTGACTGCGTGTTATTTGTACATTTTTTTGATTAATTTCTCTTGAAAAATAGTTAATCGGTGATATTTATAAGAAATATCAAGATCTATGGGCTATTAACGGAAATGGATTGTGGCTATCAGTTGAAATGTGAATCGCGCGAGGGGTTTCGTGATATTCGTGATAGGCAGCAATTAATTAATGGCTCATGTGTCTCGTCACTCAATTCGTACAAGTGCTAGGAAATTAATTAGCATTTACGTCAGAAGAAACTTCAAAGCTTGATCTCTGACGCGAATGCCCTCGACACAGGATTGCGTGTCTGTTGCAAGTGAAGTACAAAATCTTTAACGGTTTTCGATATTCGATATCAGCAAGAAACACCGAGCATGTGCGAGGGCTGTGAACAAAACGAACCCTTCCGATAATTATTGTAACATCAAGACTAACAGAAACATTACGCGATAATTCGACTCGGCACTTGCTTACTTATTAATTTCCAATTACCGCTGGGATTAGAGATGCTCGATCACACATGTCTAACAACGAGTTACAGTCTAATTCATTGCGACTTTTATCAATCCTCTATCCGATTTCTATACTCGGCACGAGCCTTTGCATCCTTTATTCAATTTCACAGAGCCAAAGCAAGAGCATTAACCCATTCCTACGATTCTTGCTCTAGTGACAAGCACCGAGGGTCCGGAATTGGAGATAGTGCGAGTCAGCCGGCGTCACATGGGCCCCTACCTCTGCATCGCATCGAACGGAGTACCACCCACCGTCAGCAAGCGGATTGTTCTCGTTGTGCACTGTACGTGTATGTCCTGAATGCTCGTATTTGCTAGATGCGACTGATATAGGTAGAACGTAGATACGATGGTTTCAGAATGTAATACTTGGGCGAGCTTGCAGGGCGTAATGTGGTGCGTAATGGCTGCCACTGGTGTGCCAGTCAGGAAATGCATGTGGCGAGCTATATACATGTCTTGTTTATGCCAAACATGACATGGGGAATATAGCCGAGCTGTTTACGACAGTACCTACTACGAATTTTTCAGACTTTAGTCGCTCCTGCAAACCGCACAAGTGTTCACTTTACGCCCGGGCTTAGTCACGTACGATCGTAATATATTATGCATTTTTACTACCTGCCACTTTTATCCGTATACACATGAGGACTCATTCAAAGATTCAGAACTTGGCCCGGTGCATTGAAAGCATGAAATTCGAGAGAAGGAGAAAATTAGAAATATTCTCACGCGAATGACGAGAATTGTATTTTTTTAAGCTATACTTCTGTGTAATAATTGGAACCGATTATAAGACACGCAATGACTGCATGTTACTACGTGCAGCTGATCGATAGATTTTTTTCGATTTTTTAACAGTTCCACCGAAGGTGTGGATTGAAAATCAATTGGTTGGTGTTTACGAGGGTCAAACTGTGACGCTCGCTTGCCACAGCGAGGCATTTCCAAGGCCGATCACCTACTGGACCAGGCCTACAAATCAGATCATCATTAATGGTTAGTACTTTGTATAAATTAAGCCAGGAAATTCTGACTAGCGCAACGATTCGGGTTCTAACTATAACTGATTGAGTTACAATTTCTGACAGCCGAGCGAATCCAAGTAATATTATTATTCAACGCTATCCGGGATGGATACAGTTTTGCGGTTAATTATTCGTCTGTCTTTTTGCCTTCTTCTCGGTTTGATAGACGAATTTAGCAAGGTTTATAATTCAATCCGTTCGTTCGTCAGAGATTTCTGAATATTTTGCGAAATATTGAAGATTTAGCAGAAAAATTATAACAGACATATGAACTGGCGCGGTCAGTTTTCTTTCAGATGAAATTTCTACCCGAATTACTGGCATTAAAACTGACACCGAGCACGGAGGATTTTGCGAGGTTGATTTACATTTTTTCCCAGTCGAAATGCACTTCGTCCCAAGCTTTTATACCGCAAGAAATAATAGGTACCCACGCTTCTTGATCCACGCGGTCGAGGATAGGTCCGTAATTTATTTTGCAGACCTTTAATTGAATTTCAAGAGCCATGGTTACTTTAGCCACCGTCTGGAGCTAAGAATCCACCCTCTAAGTTCTTCTAGCTAAAAATAATATCCATGACCTAAGTGATTTTTGCTAAATCAGGTTTTTCGATCCTAGCTTTCTACAGCTTAGAAAGTAGCTTATTTAAACTATCATTCACCATTCACATCTACTCTCACTACATTATATCCTCAAACGAGAAAAGTTTTGAGGAACTAAAAATAAAGAAATAAAAAATAAATTCATTCCAAACTCGGACAATTAAAAGCCGAACGCCATTCAGATTTTAGTTCTTTGTTAAATTTCAGCCGGTGGAAATTCATTGCGAATAATGTCCCTTCCGAAATATTCGCGTGCAGCTATATTATAGCCTTGTAACTTGTATGAGATATTCCGATAAGCCAAAAGGGTTATAATATACAGGGTTGTATCGTTCATATTAAAATGCGTGTATCTTTGCGAGAGTCAATCTTATGCTAGATTATAATTAACCTTGAGGTAAAAATAAGTTCCCATCTTCTATCAGACTCGAGTTTTAACAGTGCATAGATGAAAGGGTTTCTCATACCTTCTGATTTTTCCTCTCCAAATTTACATTTCATAGAAAATAGCATTCTTGCATGACGCTATGCATAGCTGCATGGACTCATGTCTGTCTTTATAAATGGTTATTATATGTATAACTGGTGGGGATAAAGCTTTGATAGAAGATAATCTGACGGTAACATATTGCTCTTTAAATTTATGTATCCGACGATATATATGAACCACACTCACGAGAGTTTACGTTTTATATTGTTTTTACTTCGTGAATACTCATATCAACTTCCCAAAGACATTCTGCCCCGTTAAAAGTCATAAGTTTTCAAAACTGTGCCAATAAAACGAATACCTTATTTAACGACTGGAACAAAAAACAAAAACAGTCAGTTCAGCGCGAAATGATAACCCACCCATGCCATTACTCACCGTAACATTAAGAGTCGTAAACCTATTGTGTCGTGAAACTTACCGAGTGTTACGCTATCCAATGTGTAAATAGTAACTATTTCCTGCGAACAGTAAGTCACCAATTTCAATCCAATTGATGTAAAATATTCCTTCTTTGAATTTCAGATGAAAATTCAAAGATAGTTTCAACCACTGTGGGCTACGAAAGTACGATGCAGCTTACGATCCGGGCTGTACAGTCACAGGATCTTGGATCATTCAAGTGCGTTGCCAAAAATGCCCTTGGAGAAACAGATGGTAAAATTAAATTGTACAGTAAGTATAAATAGTTTCGCTAATTAATAGGGCTGGAAATAAAAGAAGAATAAAATACTACGTAAAGCGTATAGAATGAATCAAGATCGATAAGAGTAAGCTACGTAGAGCAAGTAGAGATATGAAAATTGACTGGGAACCTTTCGTCGGATTGTAAGTCCATTTTCCTTTTGTTTCTCGTTCAATGGCTCGTTGACCGGTCACTGACCACCAGCGAGAATTCTACAGCGCGTTAAAGCTCCGAACTTATAATATATTTAGTGAGAAAATTAGAGGCACTTTACCGGGGTCGATCTATTCGTTAATTACCAACGTAATGCAAAGATCTGGTGTGAGTTCGTATCTGAGGAATACTGAAATTGAAATAAGTAGGCGAATTTAAACCGCGCGTATTGGCCTTTGAATTTAATCTAAAGGTTCCAACTTGAAGCCAGGGCACTGAGGATTGAAGCAGGGAGCTAATAGTCCGAAGTCTACACCACACGTTGCTGTATTATTTCAATGTCTTTTATGCAATTTAAGTGGCATGCCGTGTAAAGCTGGCTGCCATTCAGACGGCCTATTATGCCCGCTTGCACGCCTGCAGACTGAATTGATTGCCTGCCTAATTAAAAGTATGAAATTCCACTTTTATTATAACGGAGACCGTCAGCGAAAGGGAGTTTCGGAAATTTCCTTTAATTGCAAAAGAGTTCCGTCGCGTTGTGTAACAGCTATTTAATCTCCACCAACGAAAATATTAATTAGCGGTGAAAATTAATATCGACCAGAACAAATTCTATAGTGGTTTTGCAATTTGCTTTTGGCAAAGGCACGTTGCACAACTAACTGGCAGTTACAATTTTCTCTAATTAATGACTGATTTATTTTCAAGCTCTAATCAATTCTGTAACATGGCTGGTAATTCGTTTACAGTCAAAATTTCGAAAGCTCTCCAACCTTTTCATATACCTCTCGCTCGACAAATTCATTCATCAGGCAGGTGGTCCACCGCTAATATTGTCATGGGGATATATTATAGATATGCGGGCATAAATGGTTTATCCATGAGTGAATTGAAATTTTAAACAATGTCGAGTTTCATATTATACATTATGTAGATATAATAGATGGAAATATTTCACTCTGTTTAATGAGTAGGTTTATTTCAGAGATTCCTACTTCGTCAACGACGCAGAAACCCAACGCGAGAAGAGAGTCGAAAAAATCTTGGAAGAGTGATCGTAACCAGGAGAAAAAAGCAGCTGCGACAAAAGGGAGTTCGATGGGAAATGGTTTGGAGAACGGAGATGGTGGTGAAGAGCCAACAGATTTTGACTCGGCGACAGCATCTTCGACGATGAATCGTCACCTAACGAATCTTGGAATGGCAACGATTATAACTATCCTCGGCGGAAGATTACCGACATAATTTTCATTATTATATAAAACATATGTTGTTAAATTATTAGTAGATATAATTTAGGTACTCAAATTTACCATACGAGGGAAGCAAGTCTTGGGGACTTGGGTACATAACTTCAACGTACATACATATATCGTTCAAAGTCGGTAGATTTTACGTCTGCAAAAAAAAAAAAAAAATCAGCTGTAGATGCATGAACCCTGAAAAGAAAAAAAAAAAATAACCAAAGTGTCAGTCACTGTGCAGTTTGACGCGAAAAATTTTTTTATAACGTAATGTTTCAAGTTATGACTCGTCATTGATAAACAGAAGTATATTTCCAGTTTAGGGCGATGATGATTTTTCAGCAGAATATTTTTATCGAAATTTTATCTGGTGATAACAACGATAAATTGCCAGTTTGAAGTAATTTCACAGCGTTCTAATTATCCTCATATTCTGTAATATGACATGGGATAGATTTTCTCATGACATTATCCATTCATTTAGCCAATTGAATCAATGATATGACGTGAGTTCGTTAATTTTTCAGTCCACAAATGATTCCATAAAATATCGAGGAACTTTACGCCAATTGAGAAATATTAATTTGACTTGCGATGTACATAATCGTATTTTTATCTCTGCTCTTTCCGAAGGCTTTGTATCTATATCCGATTATCGAATCGACTATAACTGGAATTGGTTTTATACCGTTTGTCTTTCATACGAATAATCACAATTTGAATCTACCTTGATCCCGATTATAAATAAACGTAACGTTAATGTAATATGTAACGTTCAGTGTCTGATACTTTCGGACAAATCGTTGTATTAATAACTCTAATCGTACCTGTATTCCCTTAGTGTACAGTTTCCTCAGATTAAAACGAGACAACGTCGAGTGTCTAAAAATCACTGTGATTATTCATAAATTTCTTTAGAAATTGAGTAAGAACCCACCCTTGACGTTTTATTCATTTCCAATGTACAGATGCAATAATCGTGAGAAATGTTATCTCGTTTGTAGAACATCGTATCGCGAGTGACATTTGATATGAAAATAATCGAATTGCCTTCTACCCTTTTAGCTTGTACGTAATTAATTGTTAAGAATGTACCAGCTACGATGTACAATGTATAATTACCCCAATATATAGTCATAGTGAATTATATGTTCTGTATATAAGATATTCAAAAGTGATAAATTATAGGTACCTTAGCAATAAGAATAATGAGTAATTACAATGCTTTACGCTTATTGCTAGATCAATGATGTGCCGAGAATAAGTTTCACTGTATCTATATATCATACGTAGTCTAAGCCTCAGGGACGTGTAAATATAACAAAGTCTAATATTACAATATTAGTTTTTACATTCAATATCACGTGTCAATTTGCTGTAAATAAATTATATGTCATTGTGTAATAAAATAATGAATGTTAGAACGCATGATCGAAGAAATCAATAAAATATCCCACTTCGAAAGACCTACATACCTACAGATTTTTAACTTCTAACCCATTCAACAAAAATTATAACTATCGAGCCATTCCTGGAGCGAAATCTAGTGCTGTTATCGCGCATAGGATTCGCAAGCGAGTAATCCTTCTTACCGACAAATCCTGTGCTTGTTTTGAAAACGTGATCTGTTTCATCGACCGAAGAATACCCGTGAAAGCTCCCTGGTACCGTTTTCAGATATCCTTGAGCTTTTAGCGAGCTCGAATCGTTACCGACCATCGCGAATATTCCCCTCCGAGCTTGACTTTACCATGCGCAAATGCTGCTTCCGAATTGATGGGAATAATAAACGATCAGTGATTGTAACGGGGACTCGGTCCACTTTCGTTGATAACGTAAAATTAGCATAAAACTCGTAACCGAAAGAACTTTCTTGCAGAACCGTCTCATAAATCGTCCAAGTCAATGAAGCTTAGAAGATATAGCCTTGCGATTCTGCAGACGCCAGCTGAGTTATCGTTGCGACCGCGACGTCCCGCGGTTCTTACCATAATTGGTGAATGCAGAGAGTTCTTACGACCCGAACGTTTACTGTGTTAGTATACGCCTGGCTTGAATTGCTCGAGCAATTTCGCTGACACGGTACTTTTACATCCCGCCGACTCCCTATACGTAATTAAAAGAGTGTGTGAGTCGATTATTTCGGCTGGAGAGATCCTAGCTAATTTGAAAACCAACCCTGCACCCGGTTGAGGTTTCACTTTGCTAGAACCCCTCGAAACGTTCGTGTCGTTTGTGGGACAATTTTTAACGAGTTGTTGCTGACATTCTTGTCACAAACATAAAGTGAATAAACGGTGTCTGGAGACAGGGGTGAGAATTTCAACAAAGACACAACCCACGAACAATCTTATTGTCAGTTTACAAAGACCGAGTCAACCGCCGACGTGCAGACCGTTAAATGGCTGTACAGCTTAAAATCAACCCTGTAGAATACAATATAAAGGTGAGAGGTCCCAATTCGATAGTCGGCTGTATCGGTTTCTGTCGATCTTTACCAGCACAAGTAAAACACGTTGATGAAATACGTGACGCTTTAGCCCTACAGAATTTATCTCTTTGTATATGTTCTGTTATCTCGGTGTGTTTCGAGAACTTTCTTTCGTCTGACAAGTCTGGCGAGTTTAATTACTCGAGAAATCAATCCATCCCTTTAAAAGCTTGAGCTGTCGTGACTAAAGAACCAATGGCTAACTTGGTGCAGCTGATGATTCGCGACACGCAATCTTACACGACAGACGTGATTCCCGGTTGTCAGATAGCACTTAAATAGCCTGTCTCGTTCCGTTCCGTTGGAATGTAAATTTTCTATCAAATAATATAAACAGGTGTCCCGAAACGCGCTAATATCGGAGATTCCACTCCTAAATGATGCTAAGTATACTTGGCCATCGCGTTTTTGAAAGTGGAAATTTCCTACAGGAAATTGACGATGGAAATGGTGTACCTATTTCTTTCACGTCCTTGAAATAAATCAGAAATAATTGCTTCCGTTTCATTTTCACGTTTAAAACGGAGCCCCCAGCCATTGTCGATGGGAATTTTCAACCGATGTCCGTCGTTGAATTCGATTCAATTTCAAGGATCTTCATCAGATTTTCACCTCTTATTTTATAATTTGAAATTTAGGTTGTTGTGACTTTCACCTCGACGCAGGGGGAGTGATATCCAGCTTTTACAAATAAGTCCTTTTTTTCGTGCCATAAAACTCTAGGGTTCGGAAATTACCACTTACCTTGATGACAAATAAACGAGTGCATTATGTGGTTTTCAGTAAATCCGCGCCGGTAGGTTTCAAGCCTTGAAAGCTGCCGAATAAGCGACGAAAACGCAAGGCGGGATTCCTTGTATTTTGTAAATTTTCAGCTGCACTTTCAAGTAGATTAAAATCTTTAATTTCCAACGCCAGGAATGGAGCCATATTCATATCCAGAAAATTCCAGCTGGAGAGCTTCGCGGTTAAGCCGTGAACAGGTGAACATTTTATTTTTAGCCCTTCGAATTGCTACGGCTACGGCTATGGCTATACCCACAGATGGTTATGTGCTACAGGGCCATACGTCATTAGCCGTATTACTAGCTTGAAGTTTCTCCTGTTCCATTAGCCAATTAAACCTGATGGCAGTTACATTGAAATTTCCGTACCCGAGAAACGTCTAACTTCAGAGCAAGTTTTCCTTCTACAGTTGAAAAGTTAAAAACATTAGGATTTTATAAACCGTGAGAGAAAATACCAGCATATTTAACTTAACGTTAACGAATATCCGGCATACGAACCGAACGGTTCAAATATTCTAAGCTCTCATAGGACAATTTATGAGGCTCCTATTCCCCTGCTGTTCCATGCCTACAGGCAACTCTTCAAATATTCTTTCCTTGAAAGCTATACTAGCAGTCTATCGTATATAACTATACATCCTATTTCACTGAAGGAAAGGATACTGATACCTTGAACTTTTCATTAAATTGCAAATGGCTTACGTCAAGGGCACAGAATAACGATCTACGAAAAAGATTCAGGAAAGTGTAGGAAATTTTGAAAATATGTGTTGTGAAATAAAAATGAAGACTTAGAAATCCATTAGTTATTAAAAAATGAAGAGTATTATCTGTTTTTATGAAGCCAGCCAATCGTGGGGATACCTTCCGTATTAGGTGCAGTAACTAAGGCAGTAAATCTCTGTGGCGGCACAGTGGCTTCGGTCGATAGCTCGTACGGGTCAGACAAGTGGGTATTAAACGCCAGGCCCGGACTCTCGTCGCTTGTGGTTCCTTGGCTCTGCAGGATAGGATAGTAGGTAAGGATAGGATGGGATAGGAAGGAAGGAAGGAAGAAAGGCAAACGTCAGAACATCGCCCTAGCAATTCCTGTTACGCCGCACATAGCGAGGGAGCGTTTGGCCAATGTAAAAGGGAAAATTCCCCTTATCCGTTCGTTGGCTCCCACGCACTAGGAGAATGTTAATCGGGGTTCGGGTACAAGCAAAAAACGGCCGATTGACACATCTTAATACAGGCACCCTCGTCCTATAGGTACCTATACCAACTTTCAATAGGTGACGGAAAATTCAACGTGGATTGCACAACCCCTGAGTCAAGTTAGGGAACGATCAATGTTCGTTGACAGGGTCGACTTGACGAGAGATTGAGCCTAACCGCGAATACCTACAGGTATAACCGAGGCGTGAATACTCCGGATTCGGGGGCCTCTTATGAATAGGTAAATGATCAGAAGAAGGTCCTTTAGGTTCGCCACTGAACCTCCAGCTCAATGAGGAGGGGTTTTCAACTTCGAATTACGTACCTTTGACACATCAGTCTGGTCTGGTCTGAAGCTCGATATGGACTAGATCCTCTCTGTTTATCCCGGCATAAGTGACGTCGGATAATTCCAGCTGTGGATAATTGGATAAATATTCGGCCAGTAAACTTGTTTACTCCTAGGTATTATACAGGCCGTTCTTATTGTTCCACGAATCAGACTATGAGCCCTTACCACCGTTATCGTAGTCTGTTTGGCTCAATGGCTCCTTTTAGCTGCTGACTATACACTGTTAAGGTTTACTGCTTCTCATACAGAAGCTTAAATGTGACATAAGAGACTCTGCTTTGGGTCCGTATAACCGAGGAATATGTTAATTGAGATCGTACATTGGTTGTCTACATGATACGACGAATTTGTTAACGCGTGGCAATTTGATAATAATCACTGTACGCTTGCTCCTTTCGTTCGGGCAAAGAGATTCGAGAAATTCTGCGGTAGGTATAACGCATTTTCCCGGCGAACGACCAACTGAACTTTGAAATGTCTTGAATATTCACGTGCTCCAACTTTGCGTGCGCGATTAATTCAATTTCGAAACCTTAGAGCCGGGCTGCGCACCACGGTATACCCATTCTCTTGATTGATAACGTGGGAGATAATTTACAGCATAGTCGCGCACGATTAGAGAAACTAGTTAGGGTTGGAGGCAGGGTTCGCTAACCGGTATAAACCGCCCGCATTTATATAGCACCAGGAATAGAGTTTTGTTTAGCAATTTTACGCCGGCTCATTTCATCGTTTTTCTATCGCTTTAGTATTCGCTGTAGAATCGAACGTTAACGTTATCATTTTATAAACAGTTGAATTTTGTAATGGTTACGCGATCGTAAATCGTGAATAATTTTGAGTAATAATTTCGTATATTATACAATGCATATACTTATCGTAGAATTATTCCCATAAAAACATTCGTACAACCGATCGTCCAATAATGTATGTACTTCCCGTGAATAACAATCTAATTAATAATAGTGGCTCGTTAATTAATACATCTAGGTATTAAATAATAACGGGGCTGGGATGTAGGTCGATGCACAGGGCGTGTGAAGTCAAGTACCGTAGGGATTCCCCGTTTAAACAGTTAATTATAAACTCCTACCTGTATTAAAGTCGGAACACAGGCCCATTGGCTGCATTGCACAGGATGTTTGGACATTTCTTAACACTTCGCTCCAACCTTAGCCCCAGTGGTATTCGCGTGGGTGGCCACGCCTCGGGAGTTAGAAAAACACTCCATTTCCGGGTGCTAATGACAGCCGGAGTTCCGTTCGCTAATTTTCGCGCACTTGGCTAACTCTGAAATTGGATCTTACCTCTATGCAACATGTCCCTTGGCATAATTCCGCCTGTATATCCCACATCGAGGGCGATTGGCTGCAATTGTAGCCAGACTAATTATAAACCGCGAAGCTTCTTCTTTAATTCCTGCAGGGGATTATGTGATATCTGTAGCAGCTTTGCGAATAGCTTCGATATTAATAGCATCCGTAACAAGATACGAGGATCGACAGTATCATGGAAATGATTAGATAAGCCCAGACAGTAGAGCTGCTAATTGGCCGACGTGATGCCATCCTCGAAATCCGTTCGTATATTATGTATACGCCAGAGTACGCGCGGTGTATATCTAGTAGTCTTCCACATCGTCATAAGGTGTTCTATGCGCCGTCTGCCCCATAGAATCTAGCTTTATCCGGTATAAATCAGTCCAGATGAACACACAGTTGCATTGCAGCAATAGGAATTTCGCCCCATAGGTATACGTGCATACGTATTATCAGTCATGGATTGGTATAGAAACTGTGTATAACGTAGGTGAAGTAGGATTTAACTTATTTGAAACGAAAAGTAGGTATTAGGTCGGGTGGAAAAAGCCGCTGTTGCAAATACGTGAAAGCGCTAAACGTTGCAGGCAGAGGAAAAGATAAAACGAGTTTGTTTGGGTGTAGTACAGAGCAGCAATCTAGACCAGGTGAGATTTTCCGCTGGAATATAACAGAGAGAGAGAGAGAGAAAGAGTGAGAGAGAAAGAGAACAATTTCGACATCTGCTGTTGTTGAAAAATTTTACATCCATATACATATACATATATGTGAAACACTGAATCATAGATTTGGATAGAATTGTTCGTTTCCTTAAATGAAATTACAAATTTAATATTATTTATTGATACGCAGGTAAATTTGCATATTCATTATACCGCAACCGAATAGGACACGACGTGAACTGTGTGATTTAATTTAAAGTTATAATTGAACGAGATTTTATTGATATGGGTGGTATATATATATTCGAATAGACAATCCCTATAATGGCCGAGTGTAAATCGGAGTAGTGCAGTACTGCAGCGTCCAGAAAGAATCGTTTAGTTTACAGCCCCTCCATAGCTACAGCTACGGTATAAACGTTGAAGAGGAACACGCATAAAAACTTTCCCGACAAAAGAAAACTGCCCTTGTCTGCTACGCGACGAGTAAAGTGCCTGGCTATAAAAATCTTTTCTCTTTAGCGTGATAATATAAATATTGAAAACGTTGTGGCATCGAGGGTAGTATAAAGCGCTAACATTTCAACGGCGGAGTTTACAACCCATAAATAAATTTTCAACCATTCCTTCTTATTTCTTTATAATAAACGATAATCATGTCCCGGAGTAGAGATATATATATATATTGGTAATTCAATTCTTATCGAAAGTTAAACTTTTTTTGCTACTCTGACAGATTGACAAATTTTGACAAGATAAAGGTGAAAATGAGCATTATACATATATGGACTTTTTAATCTTGTTGCGGAAAAAGTCTATCTCTAACGTATAACTTTCCGGTGAATATCTATCGCATAGAA
The DNA here is from genome assembly GCA_944452935.1 of Rhogogaster chlorosoma. Classification (NCBI taxonomy): domain Eukaryota; kingdom Metazoa; phylum Arthropoda; class Insecta; order Hymenoptera; family Tenthredinidae; genus Rhogogaster; species Rhogogaster chlorosoma. The sequence goes on along the minus strand of OX101799.1, from coordinate 13,941,825 downwards.
GCGGGAAAATGCACAGGACTGTAGAGAAACTTGCGACGTTGAACTGTCAATTTCATTTCGTAAAACAGCTTTGCGTAACGTCCCTGTCGGAAACACGTACTGCACGAAGGTATCTACACCCACAAACTCTGTGTATAGCATCGAGAGGCCATACCATGATATACACGTACTACGTACCTACTCGCAGTTTCAGGAACTGTATTTTACTTACGCCATCTCTCTTTGCCGTATAAGTTGCCCAAGGTAGGTACACGAGGTGAAAACCAATGTAGACCTGAGTACACGTATAGTACGTATGTATAGTACATGTCGCGAGACAAACGTGCACCGATCTCGAGATAATTAAGATTCGTTACAGCTCGAAGCGCCGGACGCTTTACGAAAGGATCAACGAGGCGCGCCGTTACTCTCAGGATCTTAATACCTTCGAACTAAACGAAGCTGGTTAAACAAGAATATTTTAAGACTAAAAATGGAATAGAGATATAAAAATCAAATTCAATTATCCTACTCCCTATAGGTTGTAAAAAGAGACAAAAAAAAAAGCAGTCATACTTATCTTTATCCAGCGAACTTAGATCAGATATGAAATTAATTTAACATATTCTAGTTACATATTCATGTATTTATTCATAATCGGTTTACATTTTTTTTCTGTTTTTTTTTTCATTTTATTCCGGTGGCCTTAGGCAAGATTTAGTTCTGAAAGTCGGTCTGACTCTTTGTAACAGGTTGAGGAAAAGCTCATTAAAAAAAATGTGTCCATTCAACTATGTGTTGTCCGAGATATTTCCGTGTGTATATTATATAATATGTATGTACCGACGTACAGTTTACCAAGTCAGTTTGAAGCACCGTCGTACTTAGCTTTTTCCAACGATCATAAACGGGTCTAACAACAACGCGGTGCCAGATGCGGGTGGCATTCTCACCCCCTTGTCATAGATGGCAGATAGGAGTTTTATGGTAATTCTTTGCGGTCGAGAGAACACCTAATGCTCTGAATAATATTCCGCAACCTAGCCTGCTGCAAGGACGCGGAATATCTTCGCTGTTTTATAATAATTGATGCCCTTTTTATTCCGCTTATATGACACGGCTCGTATTACTCTTTTCAGGTAAAATAATGCGACGAAACTTTAGTCTCTGCTAACCTTCCTTAATAATGTCTAAAGTCTTACATCACGCTCGCTGAGTCAACTGCCCATTTATTTTGTACATTACATATGTATATATATATCTTTACCGCATTGATAATAAAGACGACGTATCCGATTTGTTCAGTCGACGGCAGTCATTATCTTAAATCGATCGAGACGACATTTTTCTTTCTAATTGCCAGAGAAAACAGTCGCGGTAATATTGTCCCAGAAGTTTGAAGGATATTGTTTAGCGAATTTATTAATCCCTTGTGTTTCATGAATTTTGAACTCTTGAAAATGAGGCCTTGTCCTATTCTCCCTACTTATATATCTACTCGGCACTTCGCAACCCTCCCGGGAATCCGTGCTCTTCACGTCAAGATTTGACTTTTGCGGGATAGTTGCGCGGACGAATGTACCTACTTCGAAAGGTGATAACAATAACCGTAAACCCGAAAAAGGAGAAAATTTCGTACTCAGAGATTCGAGCCCAATGACCGGGGAATTCTCTCCCTAGGAAGAATCCCCCCGAAGTAGGTACAGTGTGGGATTAATAGGATTTGGAGAAAATCGACGTAGATATGGCGAACGATTTTTCTTAAGGATAAGAAACTATGTAGGTAGTACGACTTACATAGCTATGTACACGGATGCATATGTGCGCATTAACCCATGTATACGGATGTGCTTTCTACATGGATGTATACACGAATGCTCGTAAGGCTGGATCGTTCGGCAATCAACCCGACCGAGACGAGATTCTTCAACATTTCTGTCACTCGGTATCTACCCATAAAAGTTACGAGCCTGTCCATTCAAGCTCAGATGCTTTTACAGTGGTGAAAAAATGCATTAGCGCGGAATTCCCAGTCGGCAGAAAAAGGAAAATGGAAAAAAAGTAGCATTGAAATAATAAATAATGATAATAAATAGACCATATGCCCTGCGGGGAATCAACCCTCGCCTTTTAGAATCATTTCGGTTATTATTTCAACGGAATCGTTGCAAGGGATTTCTCTCCGAACCCGAATTAACCCGGCGCGAAGGTATGTTTTTACTTCGCAGTAATTAGAACTGCCGGATTGTTGAAAAATCTTAAATCAATACAGACGATCGAGAGATCGCAGTCACCCACTCGCATGGTTCGAATGGTAAAAGATCCCTCTCGACGATCATCATTTCTTTCAAATTTTCCAACCCCGAAATATCTGTAAAAATGTTTCGACCCTTAAAATAAGCAAAAATGTTTTATACGACGAAAGGGTTGGTTTGAATTGCTGAGACGACGTTTTTCCACGTGGATAAGCGGATAATGGCAGGCTAATGGGACATAAAAGCGAGTCGTCGATAATACCTTGGCAAAAGACAAGAAACTGGCGTACAAAATTCAACTTGCCTTCACAGATTCCAAGTATTCACGTGCTACGCGTATATAGGTACCCATTTTTCGGCACGGGCTAAAAATTTCGTTTTGCTTTACCATAGAATCTATCATATGAAATTCTCCATATCTCAATTCTCTTGACTAGAGTTGAGAATGTCTTGTGCATGCTTTGAGAAAAGATGAAATGGTATCGAGTCCATCTCTTCAAGGCAAGATACAAAGCATCGCGAAAGTTCGGACTGTGGTGATATATCAACTTTCTTTGTAATAATACAGTATCTTGTCCGGCCGTTCGCGGAGGGTGAGGGCGAAAGGTATCCAATATGGTGACACTTTGAGAACGACACCTGAGAAACGAGAGGCGTCGCTAAGTTAAAGCGTCGCGTAATCCAGGGGTTTACCGAAAGAAGACTCAGATTCAAGTTATCCCCTTTCTTTCCCTTTCTTCTCTCTTTAGCCTCCGCTACCCTGGACCCCTCTGCAGCCTCTTTTTCTTACCTCAAACCCCCGTCTACTCACTTGCCTCTTCGCTCCGCCTCTCGTCTATTCTCTACTCGGCGAGGTCAGCTTATGAGAAATCCCTCCTGCCGCGTGCTAACATTATGGTTGAGTTCGCGCACCCCGGCAACTCCCCTAGCACTGTCTATTAAATACCTAATATCAACTCATACAACCCCCCTGAACTACTACCACCGCAGCCCCTCTACCTCTGCCCTCGAACTCCACTCTTAACTCGAGGCTAATCCAAAATGTGCCGAACGGCATGCGCATTATCATTCTTGTAGCAGACACGAGAAACTTTGTTCTCTCTCGCCCGGCTGCCGTAATATTATACGAGTTTGAAGTTCTTGCCAGTTAATCTGTGTACGTACGTCGTGAGCTGTGGGGTGAGACAACGTTTTCTTGAATAACAATTCAAAGCTTTTGCGACACTAATTTTTTTACTCAAAATTAGCTACACGTCTTGGGTCCAAGGTTTAGAGTATGAACGCAGCTTTTCTAAGAGCTTGAAAACCACCCTTTTATATCTTACCCCCGAATGTCTTCCCGAACGAAGGCGAATAGTTCGGCTTCGCGTGCGCCAGAATTGGCTAAGCTTAGCATGGCTTTGTCACTTTTATTTTCAGAGAGCCGTTGATTGATTGCACTGGTAGAATGGATGTAGCGTTAGCTCTTGTTTTCAACAAACTCCCTCGCTCATCTAGTCCGTCCACCAATTCCTGAGATACTTGAAAAAGTTTAATGTTTTTTTTATTCTATTTTTCTTTTTTTTTTCCACTCAGCCAGAGTATTCAATCCTGATTAACGCACGACTAACCAGCAACTATTTCGTGGGAGAAGGTATAACATTATCGAAAATCATCTAGAATAAAAATCTGGAGAGTCAAGAAAGCATCTTTTTGTTTAAAGCAAAAAAGAAAGAAAGATTATAGTCACGACTGAACTACACATATTTGCATCCAGCGAATAAAGCAATTCAAATTCTACACGCTCTGATTTCATTAGGACATATTAGAACGGATTTAATTTCACTTGCGAATGAGCAATTCACGTTTCATACTGAATATTCACCGAATGCATTTAAAACATTTCACAAAGTACGCGCACGCTAAAACTTGGAACGTTGCAAGCGTAACTTTAAGCACGTGACAGACTGTTGTTGTGCCTCTGTTACCGGGGAAATCTCCCAAGTTGGTCCGGGCGAATTGGTCGTAAGGAAATCCTGGAAACTGTAATTGCAGGTGACCAACTACAACGCCTGGTTGTCAGTATCAATCGGGAATACAAATTTCACTAACTTTCAAACGAATCTTTCAAACAAAATGAAAAGTACGTCGATAAAATTGGAGTTAGTATACTAACCTATGCTTAAAAGAGATCAACTTTGATTCGTAGTATGCTGACCTGCCTCAAATTCCTATCCACCACCTATACTCGAAATCAGAATTATCAATACACGAGTTGGTAGGATTTTATCTCCCACACGTCAACTCCTACAAAGCTGTAGATTTCGGTCGATTCGGTTTATCGTAGGTTACATACATACCTACTACCATGTGCTGAATTCGCTAACGGGCAAATCGACTTGAGTTTTAGATACTGAGTGACAGGAGACGTGCGTAGAAATGTAGGTCTTCCAAGAGAGGTGCTGACGCGCCAGATGAAGATTGACATCTTAGTTTATCTGCGCACGTACCTTTCCCTTTTAGGCTTTAAGAGAACTTCTTTCCCTTTGTAATGGGTACACAGTTCTTTCGTAGAACATCGCGATCCATCCGATTAGCCAGGTGCTTATACTTCCCTTTTTTTTTTTTACTTTTCATCACCTTCGTGATATAAGAAGAGCGTTGGTTTCGCTCGAAAGTGTCTTTTTTTGATTTCAACGAATCTTGACGTTGTCAGGCCATCAGCATCCGAGAAACAGGTTTTTAGACACATGTCGATCTCTTTGACAGACTAGCCAAACGATCTCAAAAGCAGCTCAACGAATCTGGTGTAAAAAGAAAGAAATTCGGTAATTTAATTAACGATATTAAGACATTCGTGGACGAGAAAAATTCCTTTATCTCGTTCAATTTGAACGGATGCTTCGACGAGACAGAAATTAGAGTTTGTACTTTTGAATGTCAAGCTATATTCTGATCACACGTGATGGTAGTTTCGATAATTACATATGGGCTTGCGTGGTGATGAAAAGGAACCATGAAAAATGGTCTTCTCCGTCTTGTCTTAATTCCATTGATATTGATTATTGATACAAGATTGTCAAAGCACATTTCTGGCACTCGAACTTTCCTCACTGTGTATATAGCCTGCGCGAGAAAATACCTCGGTGTAGTCAGCCAAACATATCGATCGTCCGGTTCAAGCTGAAGACCAAATTCCGAAAGTCATTATTTTCGTTCAACCGTATGGACATGCACGGAATATTGAAAAGCAGTGACTCAAGTGAGAGCCAGAAATTCGAACTATGTATTTCGAGGTCAGCACATATCAGAGGCTCTGTCCTCCAGGGTCTTAGCCTGGTGGTTTTCAGCTCGAAATCAAAACGTACTTTGACATCGTGCTATGTAGGCCAGGATGCATCGAGGGAGAGAACGTGAGATAGTGCTCAATGGCAAGTTATATACGCCGAGATCTTCCTTTGAAGAACGACTCGCAGCAGGCATGGAGCGTATGGTGCTTTTGCCAAGAGATTTCGCAAATATGTGTGGGAAATCTATTGCGGACTTAAACCTTTAACTAATTTTCCCAATTATATTAATTCCTGTGGGCAGATTGCTTCTTTATTCGATCGTTTTGGCCAGTGGTAATCCATATTCATGTGATTCGAAGCCACGAGAACTTGGATTCTATTTACTAACGAGTATCGGCGAGAAAGTTGTGAAGGACGAAAAAGTTGGAGGAAATTTACCGAAAGAAATTAACTATTAAAAAATATTCGGTTCGGTTCGCAGCCAATTTTACCATTTGTACACAAGGACTGGTCCAAATTGATTTGCGGGTACTCTCTCTCTTGGAGAGAAATGGTAAAAACTCCCAGTCTTAATGGTGCCCATTTTTATGCAAAGCACCCAGAAAATTGAATTTATTTTCAAATGAAGAAATTTTCGCTCTTTTCCCGCAATACACACAATTACCCTGACCGCGGTTATTAATAAACGGAGAAAACTGTGCGTATATGAGTGTTGGTTAATGCGTTCAAACCAAATTCACCCCAATTTCATAAAATATGTATCTCATGCTAGTGATTCCATTCCGAAGATACACACCCGAATATCTATATATAGTGGCAAGATATACATACTCACAGTGATTGTACTCGTGGCATAGTTTAATGAGCTCCTACGAAATAGCTTAGCAGATAGACTAGCTAGACAAACATGGAGTAATAGCTTGAGACGGATTGTGAACATAAAATATACGAGGTGATCCGTGTTAAGCGATCTGCACACGTGTGGGCAATATGGCGTTTTCCTCTTCGACGTTTCGACGTTTCGACATTGAGAAGTATGCGGGTATATAAGTATGGCACGTACCAGATTCCCGGAGGTTAATCGTTCCTCGCATGACACGAACACCTGGAACACTGGCAATACCGGTGATGTGGACAAATAGGGATCGCGATCTGTTGACAGTGTGTAATGATTTACCCCGCGAATATCGTCTGATATTAGATTGTAAACTTTGTTATTGATGAGTCCTCTAGCCGTCCAGAAAAAAGGGAGAAAAAAAAAGATGGAAAGAAAAATTTCAGGTAAAAATTGGGAGGGCCGTATCTGCGACAGTGTGACAGATCCAGCTGTGTATACCTACACGATGCTGAGGACGTCGACAGCAGTTTTTTGAATCGGGAACTAGTTCCTGTTATCAGATCAAAAGCAAAAGACAACGTGCTGCTGGCTGGGTTTCCTTCGGCTCGAAGCCCTACGAGAATTCATTAGAAAGCCCTGAGTATAGATAGTTTGCGTGTCAAAGGTGGCTATACCAGACACAAAGGACATGCTGTAGAGATAAGAGGACGTAGGTAGTAGTTGTTCAAAAAAAAAAGTACGAGATGAAATTCTCAAGTCATCCATTCTCTGTGTCAGGGGAGATTCGATCCCGCGTGGCGAAGGAACCTCTGGGACCAACCGGGCCGAGAAGAGGTTGCGGGGGTGTTAAAGGGGTGAAGCGACTGTCAGCGAAGCTCAGATTGTATCGTCGCTCCCAACGGGAAACTACGCCGTCCACTCTCTCGGAGTCCTTGACTTATGGTAGCAACTGCAAACCAACCACCTTATCCTCAACGATCGGTCGTCATTTTTTTCCTTTTTCATCTCGTCTTCTTTTTCTTTATTTTCCGCTTCACTTTATGCAATTTTAAAATTTTTTCCTTGTCCGATTTTTCCATCGTGAAAATTTTCACTGCCTGACTTATAGATACGACGCGGAGATTTTCTCTCCGCGAAATACGCCGTTTTCACAAGTTAAATGGGCATTGTACTTTAGATGGAAACGGGAATGAAAATGATAACTAAACGGTAGGCTTGTTAATCTTCTTAACCGCGGCTTTATATGATGTGATTTATTATTTACAGCGAGTAATTGCGAGTGCCTTAAGGGCCTTTGGGGGAATGTTCAAAAGTTGTCGCGTGTGAGTTGGGATGAAATGTAAACAGCCCAGCGGGTAGGTGTAGACATCTCACAATCAGCGGGATAAACCGTTCTACAATGACAATTACAACTCATCAGTTTCCTTTATTATTTCCTTCCAAACTTATATTATTCATAAAATAATCTCGAAATAAAACTTTAACGAGACTTCATCCTATCCCGATCTCAAAACAATTAACCTGTCACCTTTACGAATATTTAGATTTTGAAAATATCCATTGCATACCTATCCATACCCATACCCACATCCATAATCATAACCATGATGGAAAATGCAGCCATTACCTTTGCATGCAGGAGATGACTAATTATCTTTATGCAGTTCTACTCATAGGGAACATCCAGAAGTTTGTGTGTTTGAATAACTTCTTTCCACCAGCTAGTCGAAAGTTTGGCCGTTCTGTCTCTGCTGGTACTGTTAAAGTCTACACTCACGACTCCGAAACGTTTTCTGGGAGTAAAACGCGAAAGGAATAGTAGACGTCTCGATTGAATTATAGTTAAACCTCTGATGATTATGTCTAGGCATGAGACGAAACTACCTACGTGTAACCGGTGCCGAATTGAAAGTTGTCCATGAGACTCCAAATCGTATATCTCAAGATACGACAACCGTCTTGTTCGACGGCTCTGATCAGTTCTTCAAGATATGAATGAAAGTACTTTATTCGATCGTAATCCTCTAACGAACCAGAGTCGGAATAGCCATTTTCGAGGATGTACACTGGTGGATTGTCGTATTCCTCTTTGATTTTTCGCAGCAAATCACCAAACCCCTTAGGGCCAATCTGAATTCAAGAAACGCGCAGAATCAAGCTTGTTATCCTGGCTACGGCTATAGCCGAGTATGATATCATCCGGTGTTTACTCTTACCTGTTCGAATGATTTATTTTGAATTATTATACCCGAGTCAGTGTTGTATTTTCCAAAAGCTTCGTCTGGATCAGTTGCAACAATCGCGGACGTGTAGTGATTGAGACCGAAGTAATCAGCCGTTCCTCTGTACGCCGAGGTGGATAGAAAGAAAGAAATCATTTCCTTTTGTAAGACGTAGTTCCCGCCGTTGTATCCCACACTCGGCTAGATACGTACCTTATGTAAGATATCCAATCAGAAGAGAACTCGGGAAGGCGTGATACCGAGTAACCTTCTGTCTTGCTGATAATGGCGATTCTTTTTTTTACAATCGATGGATAATCGCCAATGAAGATCGGGTGTGCTATTATCCCACATTCAAATTGAAATGCTGTATCAGCGGCGGTATCAGCATCACCTAAATCATCCGAAAACCAGCCCATAGAAGGTATCGGTAACCCAATCTGACCGTGTTGAGATGGTCGAAATTCATCGTCATACATATGATAGGTCTTTGCATGAGCTTTCAGAATATTGTGTAGGCATAGGTACACGCCAACATCGAGTAGATCTTTACCTGAAAAAGGCATCAACACGAAACTCTTTCCGAGGCAACACAGGGGTCAGAATTTTGATAAATGTAATGGTAGAACGTACATACCAGGGCTCAGGTCCCCTTTGCCATGATATCCTTGGCAGAGAACTTGCGGTTCGTTAATAGTTGCAAAAATCTTAACGCGAGGTCCTAATTCCTCGAATACAATCCTGGCGTAATCTACGAACCAGTTTACCATCAACTCATTAGTCCAACCACCCATCTCTTCCAGCAGTTGTGGATGGTCAAAATGGTAAAGGGTTACGACGGGCTCGATACCATTAGCGAGTAATTCTTCGGTCAAATTTTTGTAATATTCAATACCATCGGTGCTCACTTTATTCGCAAGTCCAGTTGGAAGAACTCGAGTCCAGCTGATGGAGAATCGATAATAGTCGAACTGAAATGCGATGAATATTGACAGACTGAAGGTACGATTCACCGGAAGCTTGTATCTATCGATTTTCAACTCACTCCAATGTTCTTGAGCCAGTCTACATCCTCTTTATACTTGTGGTAGGAGTTGCAAGCAACGTCTCCGTTGGTGTGGTCAGGTATAGGCGATGGATCTTTATGCGTCCACCAATCCCATATGCTTTCTCCTTTGCCTGCAGTAATTTTGTTGCGATAAAAATGCATTGATTAGAAGTCGTTGATCTTTAATCAGCGCCAGACGCTCACGGATCTGAACGCAATGCTTGATAGTATATAAATAACGTTACAAAAACATCTTAACGCGTTCGTAAAGCTTTTGAGTTTCTTAGAGGAACGCTGTCGATAATGCTAAGCATAAGTGTAGTACAGATAGCTATACTAAAAAACAAAATCGATGAGATATTGAAAGTAGTTACCGCTAACGTTCCAGGCCCCTTCAATTTGATACGCTGAAGTTGCAGCTCCAAATTTAAATCCATCAGGGAATCCGAGGCTGTCGATTTTGCTGCAGTCGCTGCGAGAAGTTTCACAAAAATTTTACAATTAATAACTTTTGACCAACTCAACGATTTGCAGGTTATCAGGAAACAGTTAGGTCTTACTTGGATACGATTATACAGCTGATGGCAATAATCCAAGTAGTTTTCATGATGTTGTAAGCAGTTGTCCACGTCTTATCAGTAGTATGAAACGTAGTTCATCCAAATGTGGATTTTGCTGATCTTAAAAGCTTGAAAAATTATTTAATCGAAGCAAACACTTCGACTAGCTTAATATTCTTAAGGTTGGAATAGCGAAGTTCAATTAAAAGTGCATGATGGGGGCTTCAGAACAAGTGCTTCGTTAGAAATGCTTAATAGATAAATATCGTCTGTCTCGAGTTTCTTCGCTTTCAGACATCATGTTCATCAGAGGCCTGAAACCTGGATAGGTTTTTTCATCGCTGGTTATGGACTTTTCATCTCTTTAACCATGAATATGAATATCTGCGTGCACGGTAACCGACACTGTGTGGTCGATTCAGCAAACTGTGATAAAACAGAATATTGCCTTTGGCACTACACTTTTCCGATTTGTATACATGCAATTTGCTATGTACCGCACAGTTATGCAAATAACTCTGTTTGAAGCTATATCTAGATCGCTATACTTTCAACGATAGACCATCATCCTCCTCACCTGTTTTAGAAATCGGTGAATTGAAATTAACTCCAACATCAGTTTCACCCGATGTGTAGCTCTTTACCTAACAGCAGAATGACTGTTATCACACTGATGTTTATACGTTGCAGTGAAAAGGCGTGCCGTGACGTTTTTCACTCACTATCAGTTTCAATGCGAACCAACAAATTTTATCTATAGTCATAAGGAAGTTGCGTAACTTTTTTCTAGAATCAAACTACGCCATATTATTGTACCTAATGTCGAATCGGTAGGACTAGGATACGTGCAAAACTATGTAAAATGTAAAAAAAATGTATGTTCATATATGTATACCATGTTCCAGTATCCCTCATTTGCCGTTTGTGTTTAAAGTCTAGGTCCAGGTCCAGTAGACTGAAAAGAATTGAACTGAATCCTTTCATTCCAGATTTCTGGAGATCTTGAATTGGCCAGGTTAGATTCCTGTGCTCTATTCGTTCGAATTGCTGTCGAAGAATTCGCGATCGATCATTTCTTATTTCAACAGTAATGCATCCATTCGTTTTGGTTCCTGATTCTGAATTAAATACAAGACGATTCTTATTCACACGAAATGTGCGTATGGTGTGAATTCAGATGAATTTTCAAGTCCAAATACATCGTCGATCGAATTCAGAACGAATTCTATAACCCGGAACAACTGAAAATATAAAAAATAAGAATCTGGACCTGCCAATCCAGTACATACCTTGAAGAGTTTAGATTGGAAAATAGTGAAAGGAATTATTATTTCTTTATTTTTCACTCGTTTCATTTGTGTGCTATTTATCGAGCTCCAAAATCTCCTCTCACGGAATACCACAATTATTAATATTATATACTGTATAGTATATCAGGATTTGCAGCAGCGTTAGCAGCTGAGTATAAAAATGAGTAATTGTGCTACTTAGAGTGCGAAGCGAGAGCACCCAAGAAACATTTACTGCTGCATGCTCATTACGACTGCAGTATGCAGCATATCATATCACCAGAACCACTAATTATTATGATGTCATGCTTATCCAGTACCATGATAAGCAGTCATGATGACGTGCACTTGACAGCAGCCCTTGAACAAATTGGTAATAGTGGTTGCCAAATTATTAGATATTACGCTAATCGCGGAAAATTGGATTCCTCTCAGTCTTCGGCTTCTTTATCGATTTCTTCTCTATACAGACGGTTTCTTGAGACTTTGATAACTCATGAACTGTTGTGTATTTTAACTTCGAAATTCGAACACGTGTTTTTTTATCTTGAAATATGATTCCTTTTGACTGAGAGAATTTAAAATCGGTATAAAAACGTTGCATTTACAATTTCGAGAACAGCATAAAGCTCGCAAAAAAAGTGTCAGAAGATGAAAAGTTCGCATATATTGCCCGCTCTTCGGTCATGAAGTATGGGTAAAGCAGTTCGGCATTTACATCAATTATACAAATATTAAACAAGCTAGGAACGCGTGTTTCTGAGGGTTTTGTAGATTTCGTTTGCAACGTGACCGTCATACCTGCAGCTACAGTCATATAATTTTAACAGACGAATGAAAATCGGTCTGAAATAGTTCAATTAGCACTATTGTAATTAGCAACTGTTCATAACGCTTTCAACTGCAGGAAACTCAGAAAGTTTTATGACATATTATAGACGTAGAAAATAGTAGGAGGCGTTAACCTTCGTTGTGTATATTTTGATTCCGATAACGAAAACCGTCACGCGATGTTCGAAGGATTCTAATTAGTTTTCAAGATCCAGTCATGCTATTATTCTCCAAACATTGCAGTGCGTATATTTCATCTGATCATATTCCCTATCCAAGGTCAGTGATTTGGGCTGAGAATTCAGTAAATCTTATGGAGAGATCAAAAAAAAAAAAAAAAAAAAATGATTGCAATATGTGTGTATGTAACAATTTTACCACGAAATCGATGCTGCACCAATAAAATCTCAGATGTACCAATAATTAATTAGTTTTTCATTTTCTCCTTCTTCTTCCCATTCCTAAGAATTTTCATTCCAACTAAGAATAAGCGTAATTAAAAATTTCTGCTCCTGATAACAGAAGAATATCTCACCTAAACTATACCTGACGATCCGCTATCCGACATATTGCGACGTAAGCAAGGAATCACCCGGTAGTTCCAAATCAGTTTCTATAAAATCAATTTGTTTAGCGCGATCCATAATTAGCAGCTATCAGCTCTTTTAGAACAAAGGTGCTCAGCTCTGAAGCTCCGAGTGCACCCAAAATCCTGGCTAGTATAGTTGATTGGCTGTTATCTGACACGAGTCAAAGGATAATTCCTTTATCTATAAAAATAATCTATTGTACTGTTCGACTGGGCTGGTTCCCAGTAGTCGGATTCCAATCCCCTGTAAAATTACCGAGTTAACAAGCTCACGTGAACCAATATACACCTGGCTAGTGCGGTATGAAGTGCTGCATTGTGCCCACGCTTTCGTGGTGGAATAATCCAACCAGATTTATGCGTCGAACTTTTTCAGTTATCTGCCAGAAGCAATGATGTCAAGATTTCAGTATTCACTATAACAACGAGGGCAAAGTTGATATGTGAACTATTGTGTTGAAAATGGGCGATAATTTTCAGACTTAAATTAGCACTGAATGGTTCAACAGACCCATGTATAAATTCCGCGCACAGAGCTCTAACGAGTGGCATGAACTCGATCATCCTTCGAAAGTTATAAGGGAACTTGCATTGTGTGTAATCCGAAGTAAAGCTAGAAAAATCGCGAGGATTCTAGCATTGGTATCTCGCAGTTTGTGCATGAGTCGTTAAGAGCTATCGACTAGCTCGGCTCACGTTCTGTCGAGAGACTACCTATAAGCGTAAGATAAAATCTGGCTTATTCATAGACATACCTATACAAGTATATACATTCTCTAGCTACTCTTTGCATGTCAATATTCGAAAGCTCTGTTTGCGTGGTCCTCGAGTATATTATGGCTAGAATTTTGAATATTTTGACGACCGTGACTGATGTGGGTAGCATATTCTGTCACGGTTCTGCAGTATCGATTTATACGATTTCTTTTATTCAGAGTCCCCTACATAAAAAGTATATCAAGACTGCGGATAATCAATTGGTATACGACTATAGGTATCTGTATCCACCCAATCCGGGAAAATACAACTACTCGTATCACCTCATATCACGGATTATTAAAACTGATTGCAAAATTGTGTTATCATTTTCCTGGCAATAATTATTATCCAGAAGTTGGGATATGCGATGATATAATCATTTCGTATCTCCGTTTTACAGTATGCAATTCTAGATATTGAATCTGGAAGTAGAATCGTATTCGTTATATTATTTCTGTACCATATGCAGCGGTGCTGCAGGTCTACTGAACGATTCCTTTGTCTACACAAGCGGATTTTCACACTGAACGTATACAGTCTGAGAATCTAGCTACACATGCAAATACTACGCAAATGTAGTGCGATTTTTTTCTCATCAGAACAAATAGTATCAAGATCTAGTCTAGGCTTTGTAAATAGAATCTAGCGTTGAAATAAAATGCCCTATATACGCATCGCGAACTGGAACAGTAAAAGTCAAAGAGGTAGTTTGATCTTAACGTTCATAGGAAGCAATAGATTCGATCGCATAAAAAAACTAATATATATATATCGGGCTTCAATGGCTTATGAAATATAAGATTGCAGAAGATTGAAATAGTTATTGCAGGAAGGAATAAAGGTAAAGGGAGAAAATTCGTTTCGAATTAAGAGCGTAAGAGTCCATTGAAACTCTTACTGAGAAATATTAAGCAGGGTGCATTAATATGCGGGGATGAACAGGTGAAACAGCTTATAGCACATTAAAATTCGAGAACGTTTGATAAAACGACCGTGCTGTAGCTGTCTGTTGGAAATAAGTTTTATTGTGCACTTAACCTTGTGATTCCCGGTATAATACGTACCTAATTATTCGCTATCAAGTAAAACTGACTAAAGCTATCCCAAATCCCAGGTCCTATCTTCTATACGCTGGGTTGAAATAAATTTGCATGAAATTCTTACAAGAAATGGGAAGTAGCTGAACTAGTTTTGGTCTGCGATGGCTTTCTATTCGAAACGAGACGGAAAGAACTGCGTATTTTCGCAATAGATTCGTTGGAATCAGCAAAAGTCACTTTTCGGTCGAAACCGAGACTTTTCTGAAAAGTGAAAAATTAGAAAGTACTTTGGTTCGATTTAATAGAATTATTAAAAACTCTCGTCCGCGATGGACGTCGGAAAGTCACATAGCTCGAGGAAGGCTTTCGAATTGGAGTCTTTCAGGCTAAGCTTAGAGCTAGATTCGACCGGGATGGCAATATGAGGATGGTTCGTCCGTCGTTGCTGAAAAGTTATATGTTTTAGCAAAATCTGCAGATATTTTGTAATCGGATATATGCTCGACGGTATTGTACAGTATTATACGAATAAAAGCGGTACCGTATACGAGAAGGGGATTTAATACGAGTCAATAACTTCGCTCCGTCGGCCCGACGAATTGTTTGGGCATCTGGAAAATAAAACGAACCTATTGTGATGGGAATATACCAACACGATAAGTAAGTCACGCAACGTATCTCGAACGTCGACATTTTTCAAGCGTCATTTATTGCATCGTTTTTACTTCAGCGTGACTATAAAAAATGCCTCACGGAATTTCACGTTCTTGTTAAGTCAAGAATAACCTTTTTTTCTCGCAGATAAAACACAACGTAACGTAAATTATACAATTACGCTTTCCTTGAAGAGCTCAAACAGATGTTAAAGCTCTTGAAATTGTAGCAATTCAGTGTCCAGGTAAACTCTGGCATCTTGAGGCACGATAGTAGGTACACCGAGAGGACGCGCAAAGAGATCTACAACAACCCCATCCCAGGTTCTAGAGACGGCGTTTGTTGTTACTTGACAGTAACCTAATTAAACTCACCCTACCTAACTCAGGTCATGTCTATAAAATGTTAGCGACTGTTACTAACTTCAGCCATCAAAGGACGTAGGTACGATACAGATTTCACCGTGGAATGGCTGATTATAATTTCGCGATTCATTTCAAACTCTAGTTTTCGAATTAATATCAAATTCATAGAATTTTCATGCGGGTAATTGGCGGCAAAATGGCGTGATTAAATTGTCTGTATTGCGAGTATATTAACTGGCTAATAGTTTATTCAAAGCTTTTCACCGACGTACGCGAAAAATATTCACAAAAGCGGCGATACTTGAGTTTACGAGTGTCACTTTAGGCCCCTATAGACCCTTGATTCATACTCGAAGTCTTTTTATAGCTTAAACGATGGTACTTGACGATTAAAAAAAAAAAAAAAAAAAGGAAAACTGGGAGGACAGTAATAGCCCATCGTCAAGTTTACATATTGATACAGGGTAAACCGTGAACAAGGATTGATGGTGAAATTATCGAGTGTCCTTTATCCTCGGTAATTTGTTTAGTTACCGAAACCCACTGGGAAAGGCGGTCGCCGAGTTTAGTAGTATAGTATTCATTACTATCCGACCGATAATAATACCTATTCGTTTGGTAAAACACATATCGGCAGGGTCGTATCCGAAAGGATTCGGAGAGTGCAGATTTTCCCAGCGTTACGCAATTATACTGAAACCTGAGCGTTAGCAGAAGCCATGAAATGAAAATTAGCGTCCGTTTCGAGTTCCAACCGAGAGATTTGAAGGGCCTGGACCATTAGTAAGTTCATTCCGCTGAAGAGCGCACGGTGTTGTGTGGTCGGTGTTCATGACAGCGCGTGGTTTTCCGGTGGGGATGACTGCGATTGCGATCCTGCCAGTGGGGGATGTCGTTACCGCAGAAACAATAACATTATTGAAGGACACCTGGACAATATTCCGAGTTTGTACTTTGTTAAGTATAGGTAATAAAAATTTATCCACAAGGAAAAAGGCAAGGATTCGCAGGAATTCGGTTTTGCCAAAGGGTGTAAGTAAGTGGTCGTGATCAGATTCCTGTACCTTTTAGATCTCCGCTATTGGAGAAACGATCCATTGGCTATAAAACTTTCGTCCTGTTCGAAAGTGCATTGGTTCAAGGGTTGATTTTGTATAATGAGATAATTGGTAACGCAAAACGATTAGAAACGTCGTTTCTAAATGACGAGAAGTAGCCAAGCGACACCCGGAAGCAGAAGCAATTAGCTTCACAATCAGCCAGAGCCGGAACGTCATGCACAGCTGTGTAGCGTACGCCACATGCAGGGAATATATGACGTCAATTTTATCCATTAATAAATCAATCCGAAGCTCTGCTAGTAAACCTCTATAATCTGGTTGCACGTTCATTCCCTTCTACCGAAGATACTGTAGGCATTTTATATGAACTGCTCGTGATCCATACTAGGACTGCCTACACATGTATAAATATATCGAGCGTAGCCAAATTTTCTGTAACCTTGTGTAGACATATAAATCAAATATTCTTTCCTTACCGTGTCGCGTGATGGCGTACTAAAAGTGAAGGAAGTATATCTATATCGGGTATAAAAGGGTGTAGATAATGCCATGAACCTTGGGACCGATCTTTGTTCTTCGTAACCCATAAAACTATTCGAGATGAACTAACCCATTGCGGGGCAAAGTTTTCTCTATGTTAGAACTTTCTTCAAAGTTTTATCCTCAAGTTGGGTACAGCAAAAATTTCACGACATTGCGCGAGTATTTGCGAATCCCTTAAGGCTTTGCGTTTTTCGACAAGGCCAAATGAAAAGCTGCTTTCTTGTTTGTACTATAAGCCGGAAGTAATCTTTCTCCGATTGCGGTATTTCACTAGAAGCGAGGTTTCCACTCGTCAGTCCTGGGTTCCCAAGGGATAATTTCACACCACTGTCAAACGTTAAAGGTCAATGGTCAAAGACAATGTTCACGAGACCAGAAATTCATTACTAACAGAATTTTCTCAACTATAGAAACAGGCATGGGTTTTACACCTCATTCTATAATTTCACAAATACATATAATATGACAAAAACAATTCCTGCACCAGTAATTGCGTACTTGCGTCAATGAAACGCAATTAAACTAATTTCAACTATCAGCGTTTTGCTTCAATAACCTGCGATATCTCAGGGAATGATTATTCTGATGAGCTAGAATTCAATTACATCATAAACTGCGAAATATATGATAAAAATTCGAATTAGATGAACCGGGACCTGTTTCAAGTACCAAGACTGACTTCACAGCCTATCCCTAATCTGCGGATGAATTCTTTTAATTACTAACTGTATCAAATCTTCTTTTTTGTGCTATTGCAATTTCTAATGTTCCGAGTATTTGTTCTGTATTTTCTCATACGAAAAATTGGTGCTGATGAGCCGTGACAGTGAATGGAAAGAGAGAGAGAGACAGAGAAAGAATAAAATGAGGGTGAAAAATTTACAGACCTGCTAATTGCCCTGTAAGACAAACGAGCTGTTGAACTTCATTTAAAATTGTATATCAATAATCATGGACAGATATTACATAGCATAAGTTCACACTTAGACGAATATTTATTTCTATGCAGTGAAATGTTACTTGTCTCACGCGTTTTGACCATTATACATACGAATAAAGGTGTATAAATAATATAATGTTTTTCACTCCATAATGAGACCGCCTAGTAATCTCGCTCGAGACAATCATTCTCGTTTCTATGAAACTCTTGTTAGTGTCGTAATCACAAAATTTGTGGTGGATAGCATTATGGGAGACTGCAATCGCGGATTTAACACGTTAATTAGAACTTCTCTCATTCACACTTTGACAGTCAGAGAATTCCAGGCATTAATTCCTTATAGATTAGTTTGATACTGCAATCAACTACAGATTGTACCATTTCGGTGGATTTTAATGCGGCGAAGAACATACGTGACCAATTGCTTCAATTTATTTTATGTGTCGAATGCATATACATATACTGTCAGGTATGGAATACGCTCTTTAAGTCGGGTTCATTAAAATATAGCAAAAAAATAGTAAAACAAAAAATTTTCCAAATGAAAAAAAAAAAAGACATTTCTGTTCTGTGAGTACGACGTGGTACGATGCATACCTATTTGCGACAGTTGGTCTGCTGCCAAGATTGCTGACTCCCTACGGCTATCGCACTGCACTGTTCTGCCTCTTTGGTTGAAATACGTAAATCTATTGTGCACCGACGACGTAGTGTACTCATACACGAGCGAAATGATCGTCCAACGTACATTTACTTTCCTATTCCTCATTACGGACGGTGAATGTTTTGAGACTGAATCCAAATATATGCCCAACGCTAAGGACTACTTAGAAAAATACGAAAAATCTAGACGAGATGATAGCTATACCTATGTGCCAAAAACCGTCGCGAATTATTCCCGTATATTTGTCGTACTAAATAATTAGCATGAATAATGATGTAATTATTTGTTTGATTATATTTTTGACATCATTTTTTTGCGATACTTATAGATACTTTCTTCATATTTGGAACGATAAAATCATCTCGGCGTAAATGAGAATTATTACATTTTATTCACCAGAGAACTTCGAGCCCCAAGACGTTTTGAATTCATTAGCGTAAAGTCTGAAGATTCGCGGTCGAGTATTTGGCACGTTTACAAGAGGGCATAGTGGGAGGAAGCGATTTCTTGGTATTCAGAGAATATCCTGGGTTATACGCAGTGCCTTCGGGACCCCGTACCCTTTTTTATTTATTTTTATCAAATTCAATCCCATCAACAGTTGTTAAGCGTACGAAATCTTGAAAGTAACTTTTTCATTCGTACGAATCATACGGTGCCAAACTCCCTCCTTTCCCTGAAGGGGTTGTTGCCAGCTCCCAGAGGAAACATGTACTCTTTCGCTACACGCGTTGGCACTTATCTCCTTGTCTTGGCACGGCTAACTACCCCATTGCAAGTCCCTGAAATCAATCTACCCACTTCTTGGCTTCGGTTCACGTTAATTACTGCAGCCATGCTCGCGCCAGGCTGTCAATTAGGCTGCAGGATTCGTAAGTCGAAATAAAGTCCACAACAATCTATCTTCCCCTAGTGCATTGAAATCATGCAGGTCGTAGAAGATCTTGAAGCATGTGAGGTCAATGAAAATAACAAGCGATTCGACAATTCTTACTTATTTTCTTTCTCATACGATTTATTGATTATTTCCTACGTATTTCAGTATTGGCGGAAGAAACTGCTCGCCTTTCTTCAAGTTTGAATCTCGAGGGAACCGCGTTGGCTTTGGTAGGTTTAAATTTAAAAGAAAACTTTCGTGGTATTTCGGCGTCAGTGATTTGAATAATTGCGTGAGGAGCTGTAAGTGATATAACAATTATGTAAAATAAGTTTGTCTACGGCAATCCCAGAGCAGAATCAAGAATTCCAAACAATAGATTTCTCCAATAAACATATAAGGCTGCTACAATTACGCGATAATAACCATATTCAGGAAGTCGAGGGTTGACGAAAAATCAAACAACGAATTAATTCTTGGGCTTAGGGGTACTGCGATATTTTCCGTACTACCAACACATTTCTCTTCAATTTTAACCAGACAAGAAAGCTCTTTCAGCGGTATAAAGCATTAGCCGGTTTGAGTACCTACTACAGTTCTTGCGGTCTTGAGCTTGTTACTTACATAGATACAAGCAAATCCTATCGTAATCGGCTTGAGTATAAAAACGAATTTCATATTTTTCTGGCCTTTTCATTCTTAATTATACAGGTGTATAGGCGCTGAAGTGACCTACCCCCGATAAGACCAGAGCTATGCGTTAACTGTCATGCATTTCACTGTGATATAATTTGACGAAGCTCGCGTATCAGACAATTTGTAGAACATGAATTTCCCTTTTTTTTTCTCAAGCCGATTACGATGGAATCCACCTGTGTCTAAGTAATAGGTTTAACACCGCAAAAGCTGTAGTGGAAACTTAAGCCTTTCATACCTTGAGACCGGCTTTGGGAAATATTCTTGCGACGATGTAAAAATTTCATCGAGAAAGATTTCTGTGTTAAAAAAAAAATATCCTCTTTCTTACTAAGACATAACTAAGCTACTCATTTCGCAAATTCCTACCTTGGAGTATAATGGCATAGTTATCATGTTACTCTGTGAAGAGCGGTTCGAATCGCAGAATATCGTCCGTTGTGTAATACAAATAATATTTAATTGGAACCGTTCCAATATTTCTGGTAATCCGAGATTTGTTTTATCTCCAACGATTGGGAAACTCCCAAATGACTTTCGCGTTGTTTGTCACAAAGTTGACGAAAGTTAGTAGATAATATTGTATGATATCCACGTATAACTTGTCCTCCGGTAGATCAGTAAAGAAATCTCGAGCTGATCTCAGAAAACTTTTTCATCGAGACACGATCGTATTATACCATCTGTCGGGGTTCATATTCTACGGCGAATCATTCGTAGTCTCATAACATGGGGACAGAAACGAACAGCATCATTGCGAAATTCAAGCAGGTGGTTGTACATACAATTATTAATTGTGATGGGCTGAAACATTGTTTCATTATTCAAACATACGAAGAACGGCCTTTCACATATCTCGAATAACAACGGATGGATAGAATTTAGCAATGCAATTCAAAATAATTCACAAATCAAATAGATCGTTGCAAAACTGTTTGGCACCCTTAGATATGAACTTTCATCAGATTATACTACATACACAAATTACTATGGAATATTCACAGTTGATGTTCGTGAAATTGGTTAGAAATGGGGTTTATGCTGCCAGTTGTTTGACAGGGTGAATCCGCACCGTATCCGTACCGGAAGTAATGAAACGTTGCAAAGAGGCGGTGACGGTGGTATCTTAAGCACGAGCTTTTACCTCCGTAGAATGCAGGTGAGTGCGCTCTCGTAACTGGCTCGTCAAGAACAGACGAGGTAAACGTCGAGTACCAACGACCATTTATACCTTGGCGCGTTCCTTCATTGAGACTACGAGACTTGTGCAGGAGGAGAGTGTCAAGGGGAAGGTCGATGAGAATTTAGGTGAGGGATGGAGCGGGAGTTGGATGGTTGCGTCATGGAAATAGGAAGAGAAAGGTGAAGGCACGGGATGCAGGGTAGGGAGAAGAGGAGGCGAGGTGAAGAGGGGAGGGTTAATTAATAAATTTACCCGAGAACCACCGGCGGCTTCGCTTCTTCGGAAACTGGGGTACATACATAAAGCGGCGTTGCGTCTCTATATAAATAACCACCTTGGTTTCGAAAAGCTGTGCAATTATAGCTGTGTAATTAATTAAATTGTAATTAACTATTATCAAATTGATACCGATCTCGTCGAGCAGATAATTAGTTAACAATCAATCATTCGGTACGCATACCAATCGGTGGTTACCTCTGTTTCACTTATCAATGGGAATTCGCCGATTGAACACTGCCCACTGGGAGTATATCGACTGCACGTTATTCTGCAGTAAGCGTGTCCAGAGACGATACATACGTAGAAATACATGTGTGCGGGCTCTACGACGATTGTTCATTTTTCGTTTGGTGCAAAAAGCTCAAGTTCGTCGTGGGATATCGAAGTCTAGGAGTTCCGGAGACTGATAAGTACTTTTCTTGCACGATATGCTCTATATCGATACCATGGTAGAGAGAAATTGTATGGCACCCAATTGCCTCGGTATTCCTGTTAACGTGGGCAGGTCGCGCGTTCTTGCAATGTTCTTTTGTCACGAAGCTTCTGAGAAAGTTTTCCGACAAGCGAAAGTGGCAAAAAGTGAAACAAAGGCTTAGTATTAACTCCGTTACTAGCTGTAGATTTGCTGACCAAGAACTCGTCATACATGACATCAGGAGCTAATGAACATGTAGTAGTAGCTTTATTACAGAAATTTGCCATCGGGTCATCGCACAGGTATATTTTAATTGGTTGTATGTGTCGTCGGGATGAGAAATCTTTTGATACTCGAAGATGTATATATGTATATGTAGGTATGTTATATCTTAGTGTCAACAAGTAAATATGTTTTAGTCGTCAATTAGACCTGGTAGGCCCGAAATGAAATTACTGAAGCGATTTTGAAGCTCAAATTTCGAGTTCTTAACTTACTTTGAATGATGTAATTGCCAGGCAAAGATACACGTCAAGCAGGGTCTCCCTTTTGCCAGCTAAAATGGTGTGAAAATTATTCAAGATCCTCGTAAATCGCAGTGTCACACTAGTTAAGGTTATTGGAGCCAACGTGAATATAATCTAATTAAAGGAAAGTTAAACTTACTAATTTACTGGTAACGAGGAGATATCATTTGACTGCGGGGCCAGGATGGAGGACAAGGAGGGTAGGCGAAGGGTCGCAGGGTCGAGGGAAACCAACACCTCCTACACCATGCTGACACCGACACCAATACTGCTTCTATACTAGCATCACCATCTATACCTACCTGCCAGCGTTGTAACTTTGGCGCCCGACACCCACTCTGACAACTCGTATTCGCCTCCTCGCCACTTGAGAAAGTTTAAGCACTACTTCCGAAGCACGTAAACAGGGGTTACATGCAGAGAATAGAATAAACAATGCGAGGGTATATGTTATAAAATACAAAAGGCATTCTGCAGACACTCTTTCAACTTGGGAAATAATGCGTGCCTATTTTAATATTAATATGAACGTGTGCAATGTGGAGCTTGACGTAACTTACAAAGCTTTATTTATTTGGTTTTTCAAATTTTTCAAATTTTTACTTTGATACCAGGCGTCGACGAATAATTCGAATCTCTTTCTGAGAATAAGAACACTGATGATTTTCTATTCGGAAAAAATGTGCGGGAAAAAGATGAAAGTAGCCAAGGCAACTGATCGAATCGATGGGTCAAGACATAAGGGATCAAACTGCATCAACATCCACGTCGTAGCAAACCGTCAAACTACAGAGGCATGCAAAGGAAGCGTGACCAGCAATGCTAATACATCAGGACAGGTCAGACCCTTGGTGTTTCTCGGAAATAAGCAGCACGCTTTCGACTTGAAAGTGCAAGACAAGGTCTTGAGCTAGATACAAGTAAATTTAGGTATGGTTCCAGGGAGATTAAATAATTTTCTATCAATATAAAATTTTCTTGACTTTTGCGCCGAAACAATAAATTCTAGTTCAGATGTTCAAAGCCTGGAGAGAGCAATAGACTCAATATCTGATGAAGGTGAAATTGAACTTTGTTTTCCAAGAAAACTATTGGCTTCTAGCAAGCTACTCGCTTCGTTGCGGATCCCTTCAAAATGGAAGATATAAGGATCGCATAAAAATGTTTTTTCGGCCTTCTTCATGAGCTTGTTGAATTTTTCACGATTTCAATGGTTATAGTGAAACAATATCAGTCCGTCTGTTCGCTGTTTGGTTCATCTCCGAGTTAACATTAAGTGACGTTCTCTTCTACACCAAAAAGATATTATGTGGAGTTGATAATCAGATCGAATACTTTATGTATCTCCCTCCGATAGCTGACTTTCCTCAAATTTAAGCGGGAATAACGATAGGCTTAAGGATATCATATGCATAAGGCATAAGATAGAGAGAATCCGAGAGTTCAGCAAAAAATATTTGCCAAGGGGCAAAATCCAGAATATTTTTTGTTTGCATCATATATTCTCGAAGGAAAACAAAGAAGCTGATAGGCTATCTATATGGAATAAAAGGCTAGGATACGGAATGGGAGTTGTTGAAGGTCGCCTTTCACATCATTGTCAATAAATTTGAAATCCCGGACGCAGATTCATCCGCCTCAAAAGCAAATACAAATTGCAAAAGTTTTTCTCTTGTAAACACGAGCCGGATGTTACGGAAATAGACATCTTTACCGTAAAGTGGTCAGATTTTTATTTTCATGTTTCTCCAGGATTGAACCCTGGTTGAAATAGAACACGCCTTGCTATCCGAAATCGTTGTGATATCGGATTGGCCGAATCAGCGTTGTACCGAATGTCTGAATTTCTACTGGTCGGTAAACCAATAGTATTCGAACGAAACGTTGATTTTGTTGCCACATCGATGTAATTTGAAGACAAAACTCGGAACAGCGCATCTCGCTTTAATCGCAGGCAGAATATCAACGAAACGATTTCAAGAAATAACGTTTCACAGAACAAGCCATAAAGATTATTTTAACTCCTGATATAATCCACAATCGGATCTCCCTCGTTGCCTGAAATAAAATAGGCAGAAGTATGAATGTTAGCAGATTTCTTAAAGTAATTAATAATTATACGAGACACCGAGAACCTGAAGGAATAATAAAGTATCGTAAGTCTTATAGTCAGAATAAAGTTTAAAATTCTGTTTCCCAACAAAGAAAGATACGCTTCTATCGCACGGTTCTGATTCAGGTTGATAGCAGTGTAATCGATCCCTCTACTTACGCGCGACTAAACAAGAGGCAATCGTTCCGGTGGCTCGTCTAAGCGGGAGGTTCGACTGTATGTTACGTCTAGCTGCGCGCGCATGTAGTATGGATACAGTAGCTTTATCGCATATCTTTCTTTTTATAATATACCCGAGTCTAGTGGATAGTTGAAGCTTAGTTTTTCGTTATATTAGTATTAAAACTAACCATAAGTTCACTGATTATCTAAGGACTTCAAAACTTCCGTGAATGTTCTATTTTTCTTCTAAAAGATGGACTGCAAACTTACTGTTCACATCTCACCCCAAACGTTATAATATCTAGCGCAGCGAAGGGAAGACACGCTTGTAATCTGTTCGAACACTGTTTTTCGTATAATAAATTGCGATCGAACTTCACTTGAGCTTAGTTCGTTTGGACGTGCAAATATTGCTTTAAATCCCCCCAGAAATTTCATAAGTACATAGTGTAAAATTTCATTAGCTATAGTAAGACCTCAGATGTAATCAACCCAACTTTGTCACGTAGAACAGTAATTTAAACGGTTACAGTGCACACGTAATAAATTTTAGAAAGGAAACATATTTTAGTACCTACGCAAGGGGAATTCATTTATTATGTCGGCAACAATTGCCATTGTAAATATGCGATGTACCTAACTACAGCAAAAGTGTTTAACGTGCAAATCAACATCATATGTCCGTATGATATGCACTTTTTTTTTGTATACCTACGTTCCTAGTTCGGAATTAGAGATCCATACAATTGTTGAAGCATGGATATAGATGCATGTAATTATGTATGTATACATGTGGCATGTTCAAATACACATACGAGTACTACAACTGGTATGGTGGACTCGCATGACCTAACTCTAACTAGCCAAATATTAGGGAATCTATCGAGAGGAAGGGTAAGATCCGGAGAGTAGAGCTATCGAATTCAGACCACGTCGTTTGCCAAGAAGAAGAAATAAGAACCAGCGGAGTTTCAACTTTCATTCGAGCTTTCGTGATACTAGCGGTAGATCCGGGATTCGAACGATGTCCAACTGGGTATAAGCAAGGGTCTTCTTCGTCTGAGGCTACTCTTGAACCTCAACGATGCAGAAGGTTAGGGAAATGTTATTTGCTTATCTCGTACTATCCCTCGGGAAGGCATGATATAAAGAAGCAGTTGGGTCTTAACGCATTGTTTGACCAACGTTTAACAGCGTCGAGTCGAGAGAAAAAAGGGTGAAAAAACAACTCGCAATCATTATAGCTTTGGTTGTTTGATATTGGTTGGGTCTATGCTGGCTAGTAATTATTCCAGATCGAATTTCAAAGCTGAGGATGATCCGAAGGAACTAATTGATCGAAAGGTTTTCGGGTGAAAGAGAAATAATTCTTTTCATCACTAAATAGAAACATCCCGCTGATGCATTTACCCTCAATTCAATCGCACAGCGAATTCAGGCTACTTGAACTTTTCAACTTCTCTACTGATAGGTATAGAACCAAGGAGGATAATTGTGAAGTAGGAACCTCCATTCGTACAGCGTCGACGTGACAAATGACAACTTGGAAACACAATGGACCGACCGTCGCTTGCTGTACCTGGTTTGTATTTAATTTCCCACGTACTCGCGGAATTCCGTTTGCACAAAATCAGACGGTGGTCCGGATGCGACCCGGCGCCGACCCGGAGGCGACCCGGAGACTGGTCATTGGCAACGACTGCGGCGAGCCCGTCGTTAAGAATCTAAACATACCGGAGTCTCGGCTCGCCAGTTCCTGCCATATAGAGCTAGACTATATATTCAAAATTGCGAATTTCCGGCGTACCCACTGCAATTTCTCTTGACAATGACGGCGTGATAATCTATAGGTGTACACGGAGAGAATTTTTCTAGGAGAGATTACCATACTTGCTGGTAACTCAGGTATATACTAGTCATCGCACGAAATTTGATACAAAGTATAGGAAAAAGTAGAAGAAAAATCGTTGACATACCATTAAAAATATTACTGTTTTCAATACTCGGTGAGACCTTTTCCCATACTTTCTATCAAATTTCGTGCGATGACTAGTATATACCTGAGTTACCAGCAAGTATGGTAATCTCTCCTAGAAAAATTCTCTCCGTGTAAAGAAGAGTTTGAAATTTGTTTTTAATATTTCATCAACGTGAACTGGAAGACTGAATGATTGATACGAAGACCTTGTCTCAATTCTTATTTCGTATTGAAATTTTTTCAACTCAAATCTGTTAAAACTTTTCCATTAATCGTCCGATAAATGTTGTTCTCAAAGGATCTCGATTATGAAGACGCAATGTTCAGGGAGTGGGTATAAGAAGGATTCATCAAATTTCGAACTAACTAGACCCAGCCTAAGTCGTTCTTACATTGCCATTATGAAGTTAGGCAATTGCTCATGACGTATCTCTGGTGAACTCGAAATCCACGGCTTTGATCTACGATTATACGAAAAGGTCAGTACAAGCGAAACGCAGAGCGTAGTCCTTTGACGGCGACTTATGACCCAACTCAAAATTAGCAAACTTCGACTATCGCTGACTACACGGAGATGAAGAGAAACATACGTATCGCTATCGTAGATTATTGTTGGTGCTGTGAATTAGCATACATATACGCGTGATTAGGGTGCCTGACTGTAATTGAGTAAGCGGATTTCCCATTTGCATTGCTACACCGAAGATGGCGTAATACGTACGTAGCGTAGGCTAGAGACTGCGGAGTCATAGATGAAACTGAACCTGGAACTGAAGTCTGAACCGAAGGTAGAGGTAGAGATAGAGATGGAGGAAGAGGTAGAGGTAGAGGTAGAGGTGAAGGTAGTCGTGGTGTGACGAAGGTGGAGGGCTAGGTGGGCGCCCAACTCTCTCTGGCTCACCAGGCGATGGCGGCCTACTGGTTTGGTTAGTAGTGGATGGTGTTGCCTGGGTAGTTGGCGGAATGGGGTGTAACCGCAGGCCGTGAGTGATATACCCTCAATATCCACACTTTACCCTAAGATCTCCCTAAATCTCTCCCATGCTTGCTCCAGTCTTCCATCGAGGCGCGTTCGTAAGCATTTATGCACGGGGTGTTCCCAATTTATGTGTCTTAATATCTCGCTAATATATGTATACGCCTTATATATATCTGTATATCACATACACGCACACATGTTATGTACATACGCGGGTATGAGTATATAGGCGAATGATACCAAGCTCGTGTGTAATACATTATACATTGTCGTTTTATTGAGAATTTTATGTGTCATTATACGTATAGTTATAGAATATGGTAAATCCTCGAGTTTGTTGATCGAATAATATATAGAAATTTACCGTCCACATAGTAAAATACGTAGTTGACTATTGGTGCCTGGCACGGGAATATGATACTGAAATAAAAACCAAAGGACAAAAATAACGCAGTCAAGTCCAATCGACAGTTATAAGAACAAAGTCAGGCAAGGATATGAGATTCGACCGGTATTCATTCACGAACGAATTTATTTACAGCATAAAAAATAGGTCGATCCGGTATACATATTACATGCACACATTCATACCACTCGCCGAAGACGTTAGACTAGAAACGTCGCCTTCGCAAAGCATCAATCAAACTATGTTCGACGCCAGTTTTGCATACATCCCCCACAAGCAAGAAGATCACAATTCACTTTCAAACTGTCTTACAAATGTCAACAAGGGTCTAGAGTCACTCTAAAACGCTCTTAAACTTCTCTCCCACACTAGGTGGCGTTGAAGCCCTCGGAATGCTTTCTAATTCAAAAAATTTTCAGTGAGAGTGACGAGTCATCACTTTATGAAAGTTTCCAGGGTGATCAAGGTTACTGGAAATAATTCCAGGAGCTTTTCATATCGGAATCAAGTTTCGAGGATACATGGTACCTACAGATGAATAATTTGTCAGGGTGTTAAGTTTCAATTTTCTCCAATTTGGGTTTTTCGAACCCAGACTTAAACCCCGTATATCAAGGCGAGTCATCTTCAAAGGTGTCACTTCTTCGAATCTTTGGATTGAAAATTTTAAACTAGCATTGGTGTCGGATTCAATTTTCAATTTTCCCAGAATTTTCAATGACGACGACAAACACTTAGCCCCAGACTTAATCCTCCAACAAGTTCCCACGTTTCTTCTAGAATTAGTCTTCACGATGATTACTTCATGAAGAAAAATCATCGGAGTGTGACGATAACATTCAGAGAACTATTCGGAGCAACTATTCAACAGTTTTCTTTATGTCTCGACACTGAACGAATGTCCGGGACTTGAGTCCTCCAAGTTCTTTTTGTTAAAAGGATGAATTAGCAACAAATTTTCAGTAATAAATCGATGAATCAGATTCATCGTGAGTTAAGTTATAGATCGATATCGGATGAGAATGTCACTCGGGATGATTACATATGCAACATGCTCTTCTCCCTTGAAAAGTCCACACGAGGAGTACTAGAAAGAAAAGGTGGCACAGCGATCGCATTCCACTCGGCTACGCCCGTTCCTTCTGCCCTCATATTTCAGAGCCAGAATTGGAGGAATTGCTTCTTTATTGGGAAATAGAGTGGGGTATGAGTGGAAAAACCACGGTAGGTTGTAATCATCTCGAGCGACATTATCATATAATATCAATCGATCTTCATGTACAGATATAAGTTCGTTTAATCGATACATTATATCCCGAACGTCCCGTTTCGAGATCACAGCTGTGTGCAATTGGTTGAAGAAAGGATGGATGAGTAACAGCTGGATACTGGCGATTGGCGAAATCTGTTAATGTTCGCTTCTGTCTTGTATAATAAAGAATTTTATATCCTGATAAAACCTTTCTCTTTTATTTTTGTGGCGCCAAATTGACTTTGAACTTTCCACAATACGCCGTCCTATCTGAAAAGTTGTCAAGTGACTGGCAAGATAGTTTATCATCATCCTTTGATAGCACCTATTCAGTTTGCAAAGAATTTTCGGATTCATTTATTTTTAAAGAAATTGTTTACTATAAGAAGTTTCGCGAATTATTCATTAGATGCATTGTAGTTTGCCTGTTCTATCTTAGAGTTAGAAAACAAGTTGAAATTTCATACCTTCTGCAGCAGTGTGGCACTTCCAAAGTCGCAAACAGATAAAAAGTTTGTACCTACGGGGAAGTTCACTCCCCCAAGAGTTGTTTATTCTAAATATTTCAAGCCTTGGATCTTTGTTGAATCATTTTATTGCATCATTATGGCTAACGAGGAGCCTTGGATCCGGAAAATGCTTACGCGATATAGTTGAAAGGAAGTTGAACCGAGATGCCGCACAATGCTTCGAGGATTACCCCTATCGATTTCAAAAAATAAATTCTTCATGTCAAGAAATACCAGAATTGTTTATCTCGGTGACTCGAAATCTGTCGAAGTCTTTAGAATATCATCTATCAAAAGTTTATTGTGATTCACGCGTAGTATCATTGAAATTGTATCCGCGATACCTTCGACGCAGTACTTTTGAATTCGAAAATAAGTTGAAACTTGCAAGAGTTCGAGTCTGGGTTGAAGTGTATGACATCATCATCGAAACTTCTGGAAAGTAAGTCAAGATCTATACTATACGGT
Organism: Rhogogaster chlorosoma; assembly: GCA_944452935.1. Taxonomy (NCBI): domain Eukaryota; kingdom Metazoa; phylum Arthropoda; class Insecta; order Hymenoptera; family Tenthredinidae; genus Rhogogaster; species Rhogogaster chlorosoma. The sequence continues at coordinate 13,911,075 of OX101799.1, read as the reverse complement.
TTGAGTCTGGTGTTAAGTGTCTGGCGTCATCGTTGAAACTTTTATAAGGAAGCTTCTTTTTAACACAGTTTGGTGACGTCCCTTATCAAAGTGCAAATATACTGTCAAGAACTATTACAACCCATTGAATACGTGCTATGAATAGTACTGAATGGTGTTCTCATACTTCAATGCTTTTTCTTCATCGAGTAGTCATCACTGCAGAAGTGCAAACGCAACGTTTGCGAGCTTTCCCTTTAGGGTAAACTTTGCAATACATTTCCTGGCAAATTTACATAACCTTCACTCTAACTGACTATATGGTTGGTCCGGGAAACTGGCCATATACCGAAGAGACGGCTAACAATCAGCCCCATTAAAATCTATTCAACTGGGCCATGGTTCTCCCATGAGGTTATATCCCGGGGTTCACTTTATTGGAAGTCGATACAAATAAAATAATTGGCAGAGCTCGCATTACAGTCGTGTAGATAAATTTCCTAACTTCGAACTGGTTTTGTTGTGCACTCCGATTTCTAATGAGTTCCGGTACACTGGAATTCTGCTGCGGTCTTATTTAATCTTACGGATATCCTGGATATGGCATAAAATTAGATCCGGTTCCTACGATCTCTCTATTCCACCGTTATAACAAGACATAAAAAATATCTAGTATTCCTATGCTTTTGAACAATGTTTTATAAACGCACCCATCAGTTCAGCTATCATCGATCAAGCTATCTATAAAGCATCGTGCATGATTGGAATCACTTGTCGCAATGATTCATTATAGAGTTGATGATTGAGTGAGTGTCACTGAACTCTGTGCATGAGGTCGTCCATCGATACGTTCCTACGAAAAGTTCTTATTTTGTGATACTATACGGTTATATACCAATGTACTTGATTGAAAGATTTCCCCTCGGAGTACGCCCAGTGCGCTTCGCTAATAATTTGCTATTGCGTACAATCTATTTGATGTGACGCGCTCTTGGGACTTGGCAGTACTGTTCAATCATGAGATTGCAGGTCATGCTGTGGCTAAATCGATTGATCGGGTCCGAACACTATGACACGATTATCTCCGCAAGCAGTGAATCCGCGCGCTTTCTCTACTGTGTATGTATAGCTGTGTGATAGAGAAATTCATCCATCAGACTGCAACCTTTTCGAATTTTGATAGATCGATGCGCGGATATTTTCAATTTTTCAAAAATGATACGAACTTCGAACCATAACCGCAGCGGTATGTAAGTGAAATATTGAAAAAGTATAGTAGTGTAAATCGACTCTAACACTCAGTCTTCGATGCACTGATCCAGACAATCGCTTTGCGAGTGTCACTAGCATGCCAGAGACTTTTGAAAAGAAAAACTAATCAGTATGTTTCCTACTTTCAGGGTCTGATACATTCATTTATCTACGCCAAGGGCATCGCCCTAGAATACCCTACGGCTTACAGATGCGAGAAGATCCGCGAGCGAATCTGAAGACAGAAAATTCATGCAGTCGATTCTCCCGAGGGCGCGAGAACCTCGACCCTACATTATGTCAGTCACTCAGTCGGTCGTCGGACTATCAGTCACGAGTGGTTTGACTCTAGGTCCATATTCACATGACCGTCGGCCTAGTCGCTTAGGTTTCCAGTATCGCATAGTTATTATCAAGATTCGCCGTAGCGAATCGCCGCCAAGTACCCTTAGGCCGACAAGCGCTAGATGAGAATCATTTAGTCCAGTCAATTTCCGAATGTATAAATATCCTGTGATATTTACTGAACCACTGTGTATTTTCGGACGCAATTTAAAATTCTGGATAATTTTCTTAAGCCCGAATGAACTTGGTGAAAAAATTTGGATAAAGTCTTCTTCTTCTTTATCTTCCTATGTTGCGCCAGATACTATCAATACGCCAATAACTGTTTCATTAAGTAGGTACTTGATGAAAATACACGTCTATGAAACCCGAGGTTCGAGTCAAATCATTCCCCTATAATAATTCCTCTTCGAATTGCGTTTAGCATCCCCAAAGACTCGTGGGGTGAAGAGAAACTTAGGAGAAACGTTTTGGGAGGGATTTCGGAGGTATTTCATCATCGGGACTCGGGAGGCTTGAGTACACTTGCCACCAAACCAAAGTGCGTCTCACATTCGCTTCCTGAGGGAGAACGCTTTTAATGAAGTTGCGAATCGACTGCCAAGAGGCAATTCTCTCGTGAACTGGACGAGCTCGTTCAAGTGCACTCGAAACCAAGTTGAATGGTAATACCTACTCGCTCACTCTCCAAATCTTCTTGGTCGAATTTTATACCCACAGCAACCTAAGTCAACTCGTGACGTTTGCCTCCCACCTCTTAAACTCAGAGTGTAGCAATCAAGTTGCTTATTTCCTTTTTTTTTCTTGTGGACTTCGCAAGTATCTGAATACACCTTAAACCATAATCGGTCGCAACTTTTCCTCGGCGAAGTGTAACTTCATTTTCTTATCTATCCAACGTAGGATAGGTAAACTAGACTTGCGATAAATAATTTTCAATCAAAAAGTTTAACTGGGTTGTGAAGTTGGCCAGACTTTTTCCTTAGAATTTCAAACACTAATTCCGTACAGATATAGGTATGTATATATATATATAAGTATATATACGAATGCAGTATTCCGTTGAATTGCAATTACATACGGAAACATGATGATATTGCTTTTCGGTAAAAGCTGTGTAGAGTTTTCTTCGAAACTTACCGGTGCTTCTTTTCAATCCATTTGAAACCCTGGACAGAGCTATGCAGCCAAGACATGCCATGCCATTTCTCGATCCTGGATTACGCGTCGGTAATTCTGTGCTGCAGAATAGACATAATGTTTCCGAGATAAATCTTTGCGCCCGCAGAGCACATTAACCATTACTCTACAAACAAAATGATAACAATTCGCGGCCAATACGACCCAGAGTATTTTGTGCCTCTTTATCTCTCTCTCTTTCTCTCTCTTTCTCTTTCTCGTTTGCTCGCTCTTTTGCTCTCTCGCTCTGTAAGCTGCTAAAGCCGGAACCACTTTTGGCTTAAATTGTACTATACCAATGCAGCTGGTTTAGTAGGGTGTGGTCCCTAACTCTCGAGACTTTATCCTGGATTACACAATATGGTAGTTGAATAACATTACTACTGGAGACGAGAGATCGATCATCGTGAAAAATCGTATCGGAAAGAGGCTTAAACGAATCCAGATTTCAGCCGACACAGTATCCTATTTTTTAAATTTTCATTCTTTTTTTTTTTTACTTCATCTATTTCTCCACTTCGGACTACCTCGAATATATATATTTACAGTTATTTTCATCGTAGAAGAGAAATGTTCACACACGCGATCGAACGTGCAAACTTCTCGTTCTCAAACTCGTCGCACAGCAGAGCTTGAAAGACTCGCTCCTTTGTTCGTGGTCGCCCAGGGACGAGGGTGGGTCTCTTTCGCGAACGTTGTGCTGTAGGAACTCTGCATACCGTCATATCCACTCTCTGTCTCGCTGCCTATCGCACCACCCCCTATCCTTTCGTCCTTTCCTTTACCAACAACCGAGGAGCTTTTAGTGAATTATTGGCGTTTCGAACTTGGCTCCGTGCTGGTTTAGAATCCGCGAAATTTCTGTCTCTCCAGTTTGCGTGGAGATCCGCGACGATATAGTTTCTTGAAATTAAGATTCTGGTTTTTTTAATTAATACAGCGTCAATGAATGGGCTACAATATTGTTCAGCTATACTCATCGCGGTGAATTCGCTTCACCGAAAGTCATTTAAATCGTAATTTGCGGAAACGGAAGCCTGCAGGTACGAAGGGAGAGATAACGAGTCGTTTTTGGTGGGAAATTCATTTTTCTAAACTTTCTTAAATTTTGTCACGTAAAGTTCGCCCCGTGTGACTTGGTACAATGAAATAATGCAGCGAGGCGTGGCGAAGTCGAGGAAAGTTTTGGCAAGGCGGCGTGATCTTGCAAATAGCGGGCATAAATCAATAGGGCATAAAGCGGGGGTAACGAGAAATTGAAGGAGCCGACCCAAATGGATGTTCCCGATTAAGAGAAAAATCGTATATAAATTGAGGAATCGAGGAGGATGAAGTTTTATCTGTCTATTCGTTTGAAGAAACGGATTTCTGAATGTGAGCCCACCGTTTCAACTGCAAATTCACTTCTAAAACATCTTTCAAAGGGTGATTCTCCAACGACACAGTAAAACGGCTAACAAAAATTGACATCACATTTCTACGAAACGGTACCCTCAGTTATTTTCTGCTTTGGTAGCGGAACTGAGACACCTAATTAATACCGTTGAAGCATTCGCAATTTTGCCAATGGAAAAAAACCCCAAAAAACATCCAACCCTTTCGGTGGGCAGGATCGATACGTTTTTTCAATTAGCGTAACGGCACCCTTCTTCACCGATAGCTTTCGCAACGCGATTCCCATCGGGAGTTTCTTGTCGGCGTTCTCCAATGACGTCGCTAATAGTGCTGATTTTGTTTTTGTCATTTGGCAAACCCTTTCCATCCCTGGCTCATCGTCGGCTTTAGCGTATTCCGGAGACTTGCTAATATACCTTGAGGCAATGATTTAGCTGCAATCGCGCTTGAAAGCCGATTTTCCTATGAGGAAAAATATTTCAATGGAACTATAAAGCTGACAGAACGAAGCGGAAACTTGCGTTTATCGCGGTGAAGCGATAGGGATCTGCAGCCAGGCAATTCTATCTCGATAATCAGGGATTACGCGATGGCGACGGGTGAGAGAGGTTGAAAGGGAGCTGTGCCGAAGCTTCCTATATCCCAACACAAACATAAAAACTGTTTCCAAGCCACTACAATGACGGATCAGGCTGGGAAATAACCTTTTTGTTATTGGGACCCTGCGCGGTGACTTGCTGCCTCCTTTTGTGCCTTGTAGTACGTATAGAGACAGGAGGAAGTATGAAAGCGATGTGATATAAAAAAAAGAAGAAAGATCGATTTGCCAAGTGATTCGTGTCCCCAAACGATTTGGATGATTTTTCATCCCGACAAATTATTTTCCTGGCTTCACAGTATCTAGGTACAACTGGGAATATCTTCTTTCTCTGAACAGCTACCGGTATCTTGGATCCTTTTACTCGTACGCCAATAGTGAATAGAAAAATCACGATAAGTAGCGAAACAATTATGTTCTCGGAATATGGTGGAAAAGGGAAGTGGTGAAGAAGCGAAAGAATGCCTACCCTCAAATACATGTTCGCTTGGAAGCTGTTTGCAATTAAGGAAACGTACCAGCTGCGCCTGTTGCTTATAAAGTCGCATTCAAGCAACAATAATAGCGTAGTAGAACACTGAACAACTGAGGTAGCTACATAGACAAAAACAACAAGTTTAGAGCGGATAAAGAAAGAAAGGTCTTTGTAATGTGCAACTATGTACCCTGCGTACGTTTCTGCAGTCTCTGTACTCGAATCAGCGCAGCCAGAGTGTAGTTCTGCCGTTAATCACCTCAGCTGTCCTACAATACAAGAAATATTGTTGGAAAAAAGGAAAAAAATAGTTATAATTGGAAAACGGTAATTGATTGACGAGCAACCCTTATCAAGGATTGGAGAATCGCCGATAAAACGTAGGTTCGATCTGGTGAATTGAGTCACATAGATATATGCGCTGGTTCGATGATTAATCCGTAATCATGAGTTGAAACATGACGTACCTTGCGACATAAACGGTGGTTCCGGTTGCAGGGTCGCAAGAAGTGGTTGAGGTAGGATAACATGCGATGGGTAAAACTAAGCAAGTGATTAAGTGGACGAGCCGAGTCCAAGTGCAAAAGGGTACCACTGGTTAATAGAAATTTAATTGATCCTTTGGCTATGCGCATTGGAGCGTAATGCAAATTGGAGCGCTCCTCCCGTGATCGGCAGGAGGGACGGGAGGGCTCTGGTTGGGGGTGGCGATTCCCGCTGGCCTGCTGGAGCAAAGAGGGCTAGAGAGGGCCTTGGAGTGGGACGAGAGAGGGTATAGTGAACGCGTGTGGACACGAGGACAACAGCGAACAGCACTCTTGTCCCACGCGGCTCAGTTCACTGCTACACCCGTCCGTCAGTCTGACCGTCCATCCATCCGCCATCCCTCTGGACTCCGACACCCTCCCGACGTTGAATTCTAACCGAACTGAAACACCCGCTTTCCGATCCCTCTCTCTTCTCTCCTCTTCTCTCCACTCTCCTCTCCTCTCTTCTCTCTACCCTCTACCCTCTACCCTCTCTTCATCGTACCGATCCCCCTCACTCTACCAAACCTCGCTAATCCTCTCTCCGTACCAAAGCTCTCACACCGCCACCCCCTCTTCGTAAATGTGTGTATACGTGTGTATGTATAGGTGTACATCAGAGAGGCTACCGAGTGTACCTACCGCAATGGTGAACCCCGGGTTACACCATTAGGTAGCCTTAATCCAGTTATTTTCTAAATTGGAAATCTCGGAGATCAATTGAGACGCGATCGGTTTTAAGTTGGGGCAAATAACGCGAGGATTGGCGGCCACAGTATACGTGCAGGGGCTGAGAGCTATTGATTTGAACAGCTTGAATAGACTGCGTCGCATCTCCAATCTCTTCCTATTAGAGACGACGCGCGATGATATCGATAATCTGCTCTGATAACGTGTGGTATTTCGAATATATCGCGAGGCTAGGAGCTCTTCTCTAACAATTTATTATCGCAATCACTAATATCGTGCATGTTTCGAATATTGAATATACCCCGCATCAGGAGTTAATCAGGTGGATCGAAATCTGCAAGTGCATTTACCCAGGATGAGTCCTGATTGATTTTGAATCCACGTTTCCGAAGATCGGTGATTAGCTGTTTTATTGGAAAAAAATTGTAAAGTTCACACATTCGATTTCGGAGTTCAAGTTGACTCATTGATATATTTGAGTATCAAGATAATTAGATTTCAAGAGAATGTGGAAAACTAAGAAGAGGTCTACAATGGCTCTACAATGTTTTTGGATTTCATTGAATAATCGAAAGGTTCTGGACTGAACGGTTCTAATTTTTCCTTTTCTGTCGGACTCACTGCAGACATATGTCTAGTTACGAGAATTGTAGCGATCAGTGCATGGTTAGGTTTCGAACTTGAATTAACATTAAGGGACGCCTCGTAACTACCAGTCGTTTTGTCCGTATTGATTTCAATTAATTATTCAAGTTTACGACCTTTAGAATGGCACTCAATTATTAGCGGAGAGACTACGAGCATGCACACTCACTCTTTATCCGAAGGTCTATATTTCAGTTAAACGAACCGGAGTAATTTCGCGTCAGTAAACTTCAAAGATGTTAATGCTGAGCAAAATCTCCCTTCTCGGCAACGCCTTACTTTAAGCTTCTTAACGTGGGTATAGTATGACGATCAATTTAATTTGTCTTTTGAAAACAGCCGCTCTTCTCAGCCAACCTTTATACGTTTCATCTCTTTGCCAGACCCCATACATCGTTTATCCCGTAGACGTTGCCCTCGCGTTCGACGTTCGAAAAACGACCTTGCCGTTATATCAGGCCAATGCCTGAGGCAGTTTTACTCACAAATCCCACTGGTCGGTGATCCCTTGCCAGGTAATATTCTAGAGTTGAATTCTATTAATTTTCAGGCAAACATTCAATGCCCACATTCGCGTTCCACCGTCGGTCCTTACGGTCGGACGTGGGTGTCTCGATCCTGCGGTGGCGTGCTGAGCTAATTACTGCCAGTTTATTAGCTGCCTCTTTCAGTTCGGTGCGAAAACTGGCCAAGTATTTATTGACGCGCGTCTAACAAACTCCCTGGTAGTCTTCGTGCCAGGCATTTGCCACACCCAACACCTCGATGCATAATTAATTTCGCATTTCATTCCACCCAAACGTCGGAGCTCGGTTAACTGAATATGCTACAAGAACCCACTCTAACATGCATTGTTCTGTGATTAAGAGAATCGCAAATCGCATAGGTGGAACTATTCACATCGTTCTAGAATCCAGAATAGAAATCTTCGTGTTAGCTAGAAATTGTAACGCGTGACATACCTAGCGGTGGAGAATGTCCCGAACCACATATACCTGGAAATGTTAGTTTTGGTACTTATTCAGACATAATTAAATCCAATGTGTATGGTATGTACGTCAGATATTTACGCAAACTCCAAAATTGGCAATTACGGTTAACAACTGACCATACTAATCGATGGCAAACTATTTGCAACTAAAATGGTGACAGAACAGTGGCCAATATTGAACTGCACTGATTTTCAGTTTCGTTTTCAGCAGTCTGTCCAAGTAATCAACGTAAGTTCACTGCTGTTATAAAACGGCCAAGAAGGATCAGTTTCAGTTGCAGTTTTTTCGCATCAGATACTCGAGGGATTTTTTCATACTGGAAATCTTTCTCGAGAAGCCAAAATTCTTGGAAGCTTGACACGTACCTAATTTGATGTGAAAAATTCTCGAACGAACATCCCGTTTATAATATTTAAATGGCAGTCCACATGAAATAAAAGGGCAATTATTGTTTGTATGTACCATGTAAAAAAATCCAACATTTTTTGGGGGTGAGAATTACTCCTCTGTAGAATTACTTCTCTGCCTCCTGATGCAGATGTCACGAGCGAAGTCGATTAGCAAGACAGACCTCAAATATTTTTATCCTGAAAGTTTGAGGGATAAACTTGTCAAGCATGGTCTAAAGTATGAATAGAAAGCACGAACAGTCTATGAAAACAAAAGCTCACTCGATAAGTAAGCGAATGTAGTTCAATAGTGGGTTAGGATAATCTCTGGTTAGCATATTCCATTTCTGATGGGGCTATACTTGAAGAAAGTGCGATATCTGAAACTATTGAAATTTAATGCCCATTCCTAGGTGGTAATCATAATATAGAACCATGTAGATATTGATCCTCTGAAATGGCTGAACAAAGACGGTGAAGCTGTAACATTGGAAAAGAAACACGCGTTTTATTATGCTCAAGCACAGTTAGAACGAATGGTCTCCTTAAATGTCTGCAGTATTGCTGTTTCTGCGGTCCACGACCCCGTCAGTAGAACTATGGAAAGTAATCTTGTCAAGTTAATTGGCTTTGTAGGGGTCAGGAAATGAGATACATTGTCTAGTATGAAGATTCGACCCAGGGAAGGGCCCCCTCTTAGTTGCATTTCCAGACTCATTACCTTGAGGAAAATGATCAAAGCCAATTATGAACTTGAACCCATCCAAGCCAATAATTTGAACCATGAAAGTCTGGAGAGAAGAAATCTGTTAATAAATGTAATTACCTAATGTGGAATTCGAATATCATACAATAATAAAGTGCGCGAGAAAATACTGAAAAATTGTGAAAAATGTACAAATGTGAGACATCCATGTCTCAGAGATCACATAAAAGATTTTTCCGCTTGATTTTTGATCTAAGAAACAGCTGGGTGAAGTGACAATTACGGGGACCAGATGTCGTATTGCATTCCCTTAGTTGCCAATAAAATGGCTTCAATCGGTGAGAAATTTCACTTTGATCAAATAACTTGCAGCATTTGCAGGCTATAAGCGAATTTCTGCATTTCTACGACACATATAATTCTCATTGCCTTATTCGAGACCTTCGGTTAGATACGTCTCTCAAAAACTGAAAATTCATTAATTTCTGTGATCATATTAGAGGCAGGAATTTTGGTTGTTATATGTAAACAGAGACGTACAAAATACCCACCTGCCAGATATCTGGCGTATGTTGAAAAGCTGACTTCGAACCTTTAGAGCTTTTCTAGGTACCTGCATATCTCTCTATGGAGATATATTTGTGCTACATATACCCATTCGCGAAATTAGACACATATGTACCCACACATAGATGTGCACGTCACGTGCGAGTGCCTCCAAGCTGAGTCACGTGTTTCCCGAGTTCTGACTCCGGTCTCACGGGTGGTTTCAATCCTCGAGGCCAAAGACCGAAAGACGAAAGCAGTCATGCAATTTGATTTCGACGAAGAAGCAGATTTATTTTATGCCACTGAAAAATAGTAATCAGTGCTATGCACTAAGCATATGAACATTGCGGCGACAATTTGTCTTGAAACAAATGGAGAGAAAAATTAGACACCCCAAAATACATTTTTTCTTATCTTAATTACTGGAAATTAGTTCTGCCTAATTAGAGATTACCTGTTTCGGAATCAAAGTCTGCGGATTTTTCTGCAATTTGCACAATGATGAGATCGTAACTTGCGACAATGATTGTCAGACGATGGCTAAGCTTCGGATATAATACTACAGCTGGATGTGATTGATTATTCTCAGATCCTTGTTCAGATATCGTAGTGTCAAGTATCAGGAATTGCGTTATTCTCAAGAAATAATTAGTTCGTCTTTTATTCCTGATCAATATAATACAGAATTAGAAAGCTACAAATACATTCGTATTGCTTCGGAGGATTGTAACGTCATTCGTTTGTATTTTAGAACAGGGAATAACTTGTCAAATTTATAAGGTTCTCAAAAAAATAAAAAATGAGATCCAAATACTTCCGACCTGTCGTCATATGGAATAAACGAAAATTCTGTTCATCATCTTGAATCGCTTTTGATATAAATCCCATCCACATGACTTCCGCTCACGGTGTTTCTATTACCCCAATTACGTATGGATTATAAATTGCGCGATGTATGAAGTATCCGAGCGTGTAAACTGCAGTTATAAAAGACGGAATACGGCATTGCAGGTTTTGCGGGAGGTGCGAAGCAGCCCAATACTACTGACGCAAATTGGAGAGTGAAAAAGCCAGGAGTAACAGCAATGGGCAGCATAAACGAAATCGCAATGCTGACTATAAGAAGCCTGAAGTTTCTGATTATGATATATATATATTCATTGCATGACATGATTATTTGTACCTGAAAATGACAGTGACTAGTCAAAGATTGAAGTTTAATGAAAAATTAATTAACACAATGGCATATTGCACTTATGATAAGGTTGTAATACGTTTGGGATAAGTATTGGAGTTCCAGTTAGCTATTTGACGCAGAGTTTGAAGTCAATCCGTTTGGGGTTTAAAAAAAAAATTGCTTTAGCGCAATATTCCAAAGCACGGATCTTTTCTCAGCCAAACTTCATACCGCTAAGGTTCGTTACCGGATGCGTGAACCAAATACTTATATACGACTTGAGCCTAGAGGATTTTCAAACTTTTGTTCTGCAAATCCTTTAAGCCGAAAAGTTTTTTTTTTGTTTTTTATTATTTGTTTTTCGTTCAACCAGCGATCAATAGTGTCACGTAGGTATGTAAGAAACACTATGTAATCAAGAAATTAGACCAATACCGTCAAGAAAAGTTCTCGGTGGTAAAATTTTCGCGAAAAAACCAATTACCCTAATCTTATAAATGATGAAATTACAAGAGCATCAAAAAGGTATAAAGAAAGTTTACACAAGTTTGAAAGTTTCATGCTTTCCTGCACCCTGAGCTCTTATCGAAATACGCTTATTAATAATGATCGAAATCCAGGATGAAGATTTTTTTGTATCGCCGGATTCTGCGATCCCAACTAGAACAGAGATTTGACTTGATTTACTTCTGATCAAACATTGATAATTAAGGACCAGGAAGACACTGACGATTCGGCAAACTTCAGGGACAAACGAGACCCTGATGACGATTCAGAAAACTTTTCTTCACTACAGGATTCCGTACATGGTTAAGCTTTTCCTGTAATAAAAAGGCTGACAGTGAATGCGTCATTCGGTTATGTATATCCTTGACAGTGCAGATTGTAGAACCCTATTTCATTCTGAATTCAACGTAGATGTAGACCGGTGTGGAAATATGTTTCACAAACATATACCAAGGGAGGTAGAGCGACGGAGGAAGACATTAAAACGAGTCTTAAAGTTATGACGAATTATTCACAGCTGATAAACTCCAGGCCTGTTTCGGCGAACGTGATATACGAGTGGGTTGACAAAGGGGATGGCTTTGGAACGTCAAATCAATACTACATTTTCTTGCTATGATTAGAACGTTCTATATATATATAGTTAGGAGAGCAGTGCAGCGGCAAAGTTGCTCATAGAATGAGAAATGCGCAGGTTGAGGGAGGGCAGGATTTTAGTTCTTGTGAAAGTTTGAAAAACTAATGTAAAGCTGTCAATGAAATCCACCATATCTTACACATTCCATAAACGTAATTCGATTCCTTAATAAATTCACTTAGCCCCATTAATTTTCATCGTTTCCGGTCGCCGGCTTACATTACGTTTTATACCAAGCTAGAAATTTCAAAGAGCCCGGTATCCGGAAAACTCTGCTTGCCGGTGTTGAAAAACACAAGAACCCAAAGGCTATATTACAGGATTATAAGAAATAGGTAGAATATCAAGATCGTTAAAATACTTTCGTTCGATCGTTGTTGAAAAATATTATTAATTCGCGAGCTAACAGAAACGCAGGGTAACAGTAGAAAATAAACGACTGAAGAGGAAGCGGAGCGATTGAGCGGATATTAATTTGGCACGGTGGGTAAATTTTGAAAAACAGAATAACCTCTTCCGCTCTAATTTCCCCGCAGTTGAACCTGCGTACGGGGAGGAGACGCGGTAAGTATTTTCGCGGCATAGCAAAATGAATTTACCACCAGAATTTAACGTCGCATCATGGCGTGACTGGCCGAGTCGGAAGCCTATAGAGCTTTCCACTCGTGGAAGTTTGATGTTGAATTGATTGGGTGGCGGGTATTCTCGGGGTGGAAAAGAGAGCAGGAGTGACGAGGTTCGGAGATCGGGGATGGAGAGGGTCACGCAATATTCCCCCATTGAAAGTGAAACAAAATGCCGTAGAAATTGCATGAAAGTTTTAACATTCCGAGCCTGGATATACCTAATGCGTGATTGATTGTCGCTACTGCGAGCTCGGAGAAACTATTGTCTCGGAAGTGGGGCGGCGATGGTTTGACGGCGAGATTAGAGGCGCATAATGGACCGCGCTAATCGCTACACGACGCGACGCCGCGTAGCCAGGTTAAAGAATAAAAAGGAATCGTACGAAATCTTTGCTCCCAACGGAAGTCCGTCGGCATTAACCGCGGCTCCTACACCAACGGCGAGATTACCTTCCTTGGACAATAAAAATCAGGCAGAGTTTAGTGATGCGGAGAGCCCCGTGCCCGTGCTTTCGCTGGTGGGTCGTCAGCGACAACTTTACTTCTTCCATTAATCAACCTTCCTACTTTTGTTGCTTCTAGCCCGGGGTGTACGCTGACGCGTTGTATAGTCACGTTGTTTTCTTGCTTTTAAAGATAACGTTCTGAAACTCGTGTTAACTTATCTCCTTCCACTTGCACCAACGTCCCCACCATCGCGCACCACTTTTTCACATTTTTCTTATAACATTATCAAAAAGGATCCGAGCTTTATTGCTTTTTAAACTCACCTATCTATTCGAATGTTTCCAAACTATATCTGCATCCACCCGTTTACCCTATACGCTACACAAATATATATTTGAATCGCGCATCAATCTCGTATTCGGCAATTGGTTCATCACTCCGTTTCACAAACTCGTCGTACCTACAATAATTTTCTTTCATTACCTAATTCCTGTCATATTATGTAATGTCTGAAAACTCGAGATTAGAGATGAATTACAGGCGGCAAGCCGATGTGGGCTTCTCTGCATCTGATTTATGTCGAGATCTGATGTTATTAGAGGGTCGAGGAATTAACCGCATGAATCCTAAATAACCAAATTATCATTTATACCTTGAGAAATAAGTTGAATAAATAAGAAAAAAAAAAAAAACGACTTATATTGTGATTTTTAGCTGGTATTCCTTTATTTCTTATTTTTTTCATGCTTCATCTTCGTTTCTTTTTTTTTTTTCTTCTTTTTAACCGAGCCTATACAACCGTGTAATCACTAATTACTAGCAGTGTTTTTTGAATGGAAATTAGACGAGGGCGGAAAGAAAGAGGATCGATACACTTACATTTAGGGCTGAATTATTATTCCAGAGGAGAATTAAGCTGGAATGAATGGAAGCGGGAAACCAGGCAACAGACTCCTCCCGCGGGAAGCTGCTAATAGCGTTTAAGAAAAAGGAATAATTAAGAAGAAAATAATGAGATTGGGGAGACTGAAAATAAAATTTTTCCCTGCATCTGCAGTTCCAAGGTAAGAGGGAATTATTATTCAGGAGATAAACGTCCGATTCCATTAAATGCCAATTACTGAACTAATTATTCTTTTCTAGGATAACCGTGAAGTATTCTACAGTTTTCTTACTTCACTTGTGTATACACCGGCGATAACTTTTAACAAACGTTTTCAAAAGCTACGATAAAACATCGTTTGAAAAGAAATGCGGATAAAACTAACAACTTGAAACTTAGAATACAGCAAGAGAGAGAGAGAGAGAGGAAAAAAACACGGATTATATTTCTTACAAATTTTAACGCTACTTTATGGCTAATGAATTTCTGGTCTGGTTTAGTCGCGGCAAGGGCGCGGGCGGACCCCGTGGGTTGCTGTTATTAAGATGTTAAACAGATGTTATCGCATGTAGGTTCGCGAGATTAAATCTATGCCACATATGTAGATGTATGCGTGAAACTACGAATATCGAATCACCAAGGCGATTACTAATCTCATTACCTACCGTTACGTGTTACTATACCCTACCATTACCGTTGCCGTTTCTATCGCCGCATACTATTACCATAGTGGGAAGTGCAATTGCGAATAGGTACACAAGATTCTAGGAACAGATCCATACGCCGATTTGCATTGATTTTATGAAAGTATATAGAGTTGTTGTTATCGGTGGGAAGAATCTAGACTCCAAGATTATCAATTACTTAATTCGAAGAGTTGTTTGAAGACTGTAATATCGTAGTGAGTGTATAAGTATATACTGATCCTCCTATCTTGGAAAAAGTTTCTTTCCTTTAATTAAAACTAAATAACACTGGCAAACGTACTTGTTAGTTGAAAATGGCTATTAGGGAGATAACAAATAAAAGTCTATCAGACCCCGAAAGGTTGGGAAAATCTGATTACAACCGTTCTCAAGTTTATTTTATTATAAAGGCATGATTTATTCAAATAGTTGCGAGAAAATATTCAAATAATCTGGCATATTTTCCAACAGTTATAAGAAAGGCTGTAAACTTAGGAATTGAATAGTAGGAATATGAAACGTTCCCATTAAATATCCCGGATCGTGAGACTTACCTTCTAACTGGACGCTCTAGAAATAAAACAAATTAAACTAAAAGTACTGGAACTTTAAGTACCGAAACTTGAATAATCAGAACTGCCATAAGCTGTTACTCCCAGCTTCCTAAAGGATGGCAATGGAGTCTTGCCAATGTTAACATTTTCATAACTTTATTCCCCAATGAAAAAGCTTGATCAAAATTCATATCGTACCCAGTTAAAATTATAATTTAGGAGACAAAAATATATGACATGAAATTCTGAAACCGATCCATTTGCAGCTATGCGAAATGGAATTAATCAGATGAACAGTAAGCTCTACGCCCGCTTTATTCCTACGTGGACATTGGTCGAACAAGCATTTCGGACTTAGTATAATTCTACGACCTATACGTCTATGCCGGAATATCAAGGCTAATTGCGATGCCAAAATTTAATTAACGAGTCACTGTAGCCTGAAAGGTTGAACCCTATCCGATTGATCATCTGTGTAGTCACCTAAATAACCAACGATATATATATATATAGAATACTTGACATTATCAGGAGGATGATAAGCTCTCCTCAGACTCGTACGATGATCTGAAAAATATATTCTTTGTTTAAATTTTTCGATTATCACTTCGTTGTAAAATAACAGAAAAAGTTTAGAGCTCGTGCGTTATAATACTACATACGTACCATATTCAAAGTGAATTGTGAACTGACGTTTGTTTCGAATGTTTCCCTATAAAGATAGCGTGTGGAAATGTATAAGAGAGCGCGTTGAAGGAAAAGGGGAAAAACTAACTGGAGTAAAATTGAAGCTGAATAAAACTCGGTTGAAATCGTTTGACCGTGGGTAAAGAAAAGCGATGACATTTGTAAGATGCCAAAACCTTTGACTTTGTAAAAAGTTGTTGGAGTGTCTTGCAATCTGAGCCAAAATAGCGGTGATATCAGATCACAATAGGGACACAATGGGCGCTGGAGGCGGATACGCGGTCGGCACTTAAAGAAATTGGCTGCTGGGTCCCCTGACCCACGCGTCAACCTTACAGGGTAGTTTCGAACTCGAAGAGACCAGGTGGCCAAACGCGAGACTTCGGACTTTTCACTGTTCCTCTCGCCTCCACAACTCGCAGCCCTTACTTTTCTCCCCTTATTCTCGCGTCGCATTTTTTTTTTTTTTTGCAATTTCTTTCTTTTTTTTTTGTTTTGCTTTAACTAAAAGTTACGGCACCTTAATAGCCCTTATAATTGCAAATTCTGTTTAACAGCTTTAACATAGAGTTGTTTGAAAAATCTGGAAAAATATATAAGCATTAGTATACCAATTATACGACTGCGGTATTACACCAGAATCAACATTCCGCCATTAGGACTAATTTGTCGAAACAATCAGTTCGCCCTTTTCCGAATATAGACCTCAGGCTATGCGCAAACCTCATTATCAGCGAAGGGATTTCACCCAATCTACTAGGTATAGTTTTTAATGAAGAATCCAGCGGACAAAATTTCTGCGGTGTGAGCTGTTTTAATTATTTTTATGAAGGCTATTTCCAGATTTGGGAAGCTGATTTCTGATACCGAACAGGATATGCGGTGATTTCGCTACCCGAAAGTGTCAGAATTGCTAATATCACGGAAAACTAAATCACGACGCGTATTACCGGAGCTGACAGCGTTCAAAATCCTTTCAAAGCTATCGATTAGGTTGATAGTATAGATATTTCCATTAGAAGTTTATTAATATTAGATACGAGTTATAATGTTGTACCTGCGACGAAAGTTAAAATAGTTTGCTAATACCGATGCGAGTTGACAATAATTAGGATGAAAATCAACGAGCTCGAATAATTTGGACAAGTATTTCAGCTCTTCGAACTATCGCTTTATGATGAAGCAAGAATTTCATATTTAAACTGTATACCTACACATTATCGAGATAATTTAACCCTATCGTCTCATCGCGGTTGGCTAAATAGACCAGTAAACATGTTCGCTAAAATATTCAATTGAATATTCAGAATTGTGGATCAGAATATTCAGATTTCTATAATTAGCTACACTTGAACCGTTCTCCGATGAATCATAATCTGTTATCAATCATGCAATACGTAATCGAGACGATGTGCTTGGACTTATTTTCATAATGAAATATACAGTTCCCATTGTAATTCCACTGATTTGCGAATCAGTCTGGTGTGCGCTGGCGTAAAAGCTTGAGTAAAACAACAGAGCAAACAAACGGCTTACCTTAATTCACCTAAACGCTTTTTGCAAGCTCTAAATCATTCGAAGTTAACCGTCCATTGTAGATTTAATACCGACTGTAGGTACGTGTCACAACTCCAGGAGCAACGATCCGTAAAATTGGATTTCACAAAAAGAATTTTCTAAATACAAAGACGCTCTGGGCTCGGCGGAAGGTGTAGGTCGATGCCGGGAGAACGAGGTGGAGAGAGAAGGAGCTATGTAAATCTTACTTAAAAATTGCTTTGGAAAAACAATGAACGTGCGCCAGACATTTGCAGGGGCAATTTTTTTAAGTTTTTACGTCTATACCGAGCCTGAATCTCACGCTCGACTTGCGGCTGACATACCATATTTAATGAGTTTGCTAGGGCCACCTTTCATCCCTCGTAAGGGACGAGGAGATGCCGTTGCCTATGGTAAGTCACGGTAAGATCAGGCGACGGGATCAAAGCCCGGCAAGTGTGTTATCCGCTCGAAGTGTCCCACGAGCGTGCTAATGCTAGTTTTATCACCTTCCCTGCAGGTCCTTCTCCTTTCGCAACTCGGCAACTCGACGCTTTCCCATTTCCTTTCTCTCTGCCAGTGCTATCCTCACTCGACGTCGACTTCTTCTGGATTCTTTCTGCCGGGTATCGGTTCTCTCTCTATTTTTCTCTTTCTGAACAAAAAAGTAAGGGGGAATAAAAAAAAGATAACAAAAAACCAGCCCAAGACGAGAACGCGGCAGCAGGAGCAGCCTACCGTCTAGGTGTAGCGTCCCGTGGTTGATGCATGGTGTGACGTGACCAACACCGGTTCACCTCGCTTCCTCTTTTCCCAGCTGAATAATGTTCGTTTAAACGCTCGCGGCAACAGTTTTTCTTCGAATATCCTCTCCCCTGTTCTCATCCCTCTGACGCTCTCCACCCACGCGCTGAATAATTAGTGCAAACCGTCACCCTACACCCTACACCCTACACCCTACACGTGTGTCATCCTGACGCCCTTTGCCTCGATTTACAAGCACGAATTTGTTTGAATTCACAAATTTATTTTCCGAGGTCACAGGGTTCGTTTCGCATCCACGTATATAAGCGAGAGGGTGTTTCGAAGGCTGTGTTCAAAAGTATACAGCTAGCATCCCCTATGGTCAGTTCTCTTCCCTTCAATTCAAATCTCGAAATAAAAGCGTCAAGTGAATTCTACGTTCGGTTTTCTCTCGCAAGCTCATGGGGTAGTTATAAAAATTCCGAGAATTTAAGGTTCTTCAATTAGTTTGCAAGCTCAGTACTACCTATGCGCCATGAATGTTTATCTACTACATACTTTGAATCCTAGCAATTTGAGCATTTCTCAATAAACTATACCAGCGAACGAGTGGATAAATATTTTTACATCAACGTTGTGAGTGGATTTCTTTTTTCCGTCCAAAAAGCGCGTGTATTCTTCTAAAACGAATCCACTTAAAAATCTGAAGAAAGATTTGTGTGTTCAGATTGAAAACTGGTACCCTTATCCCAACTACCCGGCGATGTATCTCCACCTCGATGATTAGTAGCGATGAAGGAAATACGATAAAAGAATACTAAATCATTCGATTGCGTTTCTCTTTGCACAAGTGTAGAGTATATATATGTATGCAGATATCCATACATATGTTCAGCTCTATACACACAGGGAGGACACGTGGGCGCGATTAAATCGAAGGGATGAGTACACGCGGGTGCTTTCATCCATTGTACGCGCGTTGCATGCATCGACGATAGCGATTGTTGGGCATGAAAATGATTGTTTTCATTGGAAAAAGGTCGGTGGGCTCGATGCCCGTCGTCTATATCGTATCGAGTGTATATGTATAGTCTCGTTCCCCGCGAAACATGCCGTTGATAATTTCGTTCAATTTTATCATCACACGCTTGACTATCCCATCGAATCGTGGACACGTATCCGATGGCGAGATACTCCGTGGTGAGAGAACGCTGAGAGGGTGTCATGGGGTTGAAATGGGGTGGAGTAGACAAAGCTGGCAGGGAGGGAAAACAGTGGATCGTGTCCCGGAGCTAGGAGCAGCTAAATTTATTTCACAGTCTGGGTGAACTACGCTAGTCCGATAGTATGGGCATGCGTAGTGCTTTTTCCGCTCAAAGTACTTCCCAACTTCAACACGTTCGAGATACGTCGATTGGGGCAGTTGTTGCGCGGAAAACCATACTCCGATAGCAGTACCTACGCGATTGAAAGCTTGCGGATCCGGGTGTGCTGGAAAAGAAGATTGTTAGCTTTGCAGATTCTATACACCGACCGTATTGTTACTCATGTACTTCACACTAACAATGCCCCCGACCTACAACGAACTTCACTTGGAAATTCCTCACTTGTGAAATATCGGAAAAGATTGCAACGTATCTCTGCTGCTATAGGTTGGTCAAAAAAAAGAAGCTTGACATTTTTCATTTTCCAGTATATCAATGTCGGCTTCGGGGCCAATCCGCACACAAAAAAATCTCTGCAAACCTGCACCGGGATCGAGTAAAGTTCGCCGAGGTTGCAGGAGAGTACCAAAGTTACAAATTCAAATAAATTTCATAGTGCCGTGTGTTGTCAAGCATCGGCAGAATGCTTTTATACAATTCAATAGTATCCTCAGGCTGCAATGATTCAACAACTAAATGCAATACTTCAGTGTTGCTCTGTAGTACTTGATTCCGAATGGTGCAAAATTCTCTGATGTAGACAAGAAGACAAGCATTTTGACTAGTTCCGCTTAAGAAAGTCGCATTCAAACTTTCGCGAAATAAGTTTTTTTTTTTTTTTTTGTCAAATTTAATGCTCATAAATTCTTTCTATCTTCATAGAACATAGGTGTGAAATACAGTGAAGGTCTTGAAGTGGGAGGAAGATGCAAAGGCACGGTGCTTGAACCGATGCTTAGGGTATCACAGATCGCAACTCCCGAACTCTCGAAGATAATAACTTCACTCCATCTTAGATAATTGATTTGAACTTGCGAGTAATTAGCTGACGAGTACCGGGGCTTTGCGCCTCGTTTCTACTCCCGTATCCTCCGGTTAGCTAGCTTCTTGCCTCATCTCTGATCCCCTAAGGCATGTTTCCCTACCTTAAAGTCTCGGGGATTCCGTAAGCTTCCTCGTCGTCATCATCGTAGTCGTCGTTTTCGTTGAAATCGACCGAAACTATTGAGCGCGTGAAACATAGCTGTTGTTAAATGTTGTCCAACTCGGAGCGTGAACTCCGATCCCTCGTAATCCAAGACTTACCATTGAAATCCGATTCAACTTGTGAGATTCGCGATCCGAGCCTGACGTCCGATAAACAGAATATAAACTGGCATCATCCTCTCGGAAAAAAACTCCAAACTTGTATCAGAAGTGTAGATCTCCAAGAATCTTCCTAAACAAATCGCATCGTGTGTATCCAACTTACTTTACAGATAAACAAAGTTTGCAAATTTTTTTTTATATTATTGTTATATGAGCGAGAACTTTATCGTCATAAAAGTCAAATATCTCATTTCACATCATATCGATGTAATTTCATATTCTCCCACGTATTCGGCTACCACAATTCTAATTACCTTCTCGTACCTCGATGTCCTCGATATCACTCCGTCAGATTGTATTTCGAAACTACTGTATTACTTCTGTCAATAAACCTGTATCTATGAAAACATCAGCTGTATATTCTAATTCATGACTTCCCATCAATCCACTGAATTTACAAATAGATCAATAAATACATGAGCGGATATCGGATCTGAGAACGAAAATACCCTAGTTTCGAATGAGTTCTCGGATAGCTGAGGTTAATCCTATATAATTGTATTACGCGCATATACATAAAATGCAGGATTTCGTAACTATAAGTGACAAATCCGGAGTCCTGATAATCCCTGTCTTATTAGTTAACATCTCTTTATACCGTAGTCAGGGTGTCACTTGGTCCCCCTCGACTCTATATAAATAAAAGGCCATTATTTCATTACAGCTAATTTGAGACTTGATCGGTCGTCCTCGTCGTTGGGCCGTAGAAAGCAATGAGGTGGTGAGAAGCCCGGCCTCCAGGACCCTGTCATTATGCGGACACCGCTAGTGAAGATTAACGAGCTCCTAGAGCTCGTGGTCCAAGGGAAATTAATAATATTTTTTTCCCCTACGTATACGAAACCCGCAACCCAGGTGAGTTAGACTCGAAAAGTGCAAACCCATAGAAATGAACAACTTTTCCCTCCATTCAACCGAAGTGCATTATAACGTATGCCGATAATTGCGTTCAAAAAATACGTTGCACGGACTTCTCGAGATGAAGATTTCGGCCATCGGATAAGCAAAAGAAGGCATTATAGGTGGAAAGAAAGGCTCTTATACGTATTAAGCGCAATAACGGTGTTCCCATTCGGAATGGGGTGAAATATCGTCTTCCTATGAGAGCGCTGCTGGCGGTAGAATACTATCGCTTTCCAATATGGGAGAAGAAACTGAAAATATTGTCCCCACTGCGGCACTTTTCAGACCATATGGTGGCCAACATATATCATATTAGAAGCCAATTTTTAACTCCGGAAGAGCACATTTCACAGAAAGTGGTGTTATAAACTCGCCGCTAAAATCCAATGAATTGATGGAGGGGTTTAGGGCAACGCTAGGGGACTTGGGTCTGGTATGGGTGCGGGTGCGACTTTGCCATTTCTGGTTTCACGCGAGGTCCGTCAGCCCCGTTGGTGAGAGGAAACTACCGTAATATCTTAGGGTAGAGAGAAGTGGTATACGCCATGATGGAGTCCGGCGGTATAGGCGGTCGTAACCAGCCCAATCGGTATTCTTACACTCTTCCTTGGCAGATATGTGGAAAGGAGGATTTCGATTCTCTTATAAAATTTCGAATTTCTTCTGCACGTAAGCGGCTCTGGCATACACGCCGATCAGAGGGCTCAATTTAGGTTAGAGGTTTTTCTGATTTTCCGCTTCTTTTCTCCCGCCTTTTGACATCTTGCAAAATCGCTCTACTGCAGAAACAACGGGAGCTAGCGATTCCCTCAATTTCCTATATCAGGAAACAGTTTGAAAGTATAAATTAACGTAACTCGTAAAAAAATTCGTCTGATTCGTCAATTTAATCAACGAATTAATGTCACGGCTATTTCATAAAACGAGGTACAAGATATCCCGGAAAACTTCATCATCTTGGCTCCGAAATGCATTATTTTGCCTTCCAAGTATATACGCACTTCTTCATCTGCGGGAGTCTTGTTGTTTTCCCTAGTTCTTAGCTGGCCTGGTCTAATGAAACAGCGCATCTTCTTCCCGGGTCGATTAATCTATCCAAGTACCGCCTCTGCATTGTTTAAGGATGTACAAAAACTTTGAGTCAGTTTTTCTTCTGGTCTTTCTAATTGTACGATATTGGGTTTTAATTTTTCCGACATGCTCTACAGCAGCGGTTAATTTACTTGGGTAAACTTATCGATGAAATCAGAACGTAACTTCGAACTTATTCTCAACGATTAAAATACACATCTAAAGTCCGAATATTTTATAGAGCAAAGCTCGAACGAAAATGAGAATTCACGAAGCGGTACGTACTGGCTAACAAAGTACTCGAAAACTTTTCCAGAAGTTGAACAAAAAATTTCAAGCTCACGGAAGCTCGGATTTATTTACGCGGTGCGTTGTGATTGCTGTAACCTGAACCAGCGTTTCAATTATTGAGTTTGGATTCGTAGGGATTTAGAGCGTATAACAACGAAAAATAAAAATGAAATTAAGTCTGTATACAGGCTACGCTTCGAAGCGTCATTTTTATTTGCTCTAGATATGAAATTTCGATCAAGTATAAATGGTTGATTGAATGAATCGGATGCGTTGTATGTGCGTTGTAAAAGAACGTCTACGATGATGGATTGAATTTTGAGTATTTCTCAACTTTTACAATTAGTCATCGATTCAATATCTTTTCTTGCAAAACTACTTGTTATACAGTTCATCAATAATTAGATTCCGAAACCGTAGAGTCTGGCTAAAGATAATTTAACTTTGATTTATAAAGCTTCTGATTTCTCTAAAGGAACTAACTTTGCAATCTGATAACGATTCGAGTACTATACGTGTTATTGGATACTTCGGTTCGAATAAACTTAACAAGTTTTACGGTAGAGACGAATTAGTCGCCCTGCAGTCCACGAACTAATTGTATCTGCTAGAATCCACAATCGATTCTTCATCTTTCAATACTCGAGGGGTTGGAAAATCTGTTCCCAGTGGTAAAGCGTTCTTCGGTCAGGCTCGCTCGAGTTAACTTCGTTTGATTCGAGGAGGAAGTCTGTGACAATCTCATTACTCTTTATAAATAGCCCGCAGTTTGATAATAGAGAACAAATCAACAATTTGTAGAGAAACTCGAGTGTTGTATATTACAGAACAACATGCCGTCGCTAACTTCGTGTTACGTTTGACGAGAAGCATGCCGATTAATGAAGTCGTAATTACCTAGAATATCAACGCAGCTGCTGACTCCTTAAAATCAAAATAATGAATCCCATCTCATTAATGAAATCTATCTTTCTGCAAATTATTCTCAGTTTTATAATTGGTTCGCCAAAAACCTGTGAAATCATGAGAAATAAAATAGAACTTTTTTTCGCCGGATACCCGCCGCACATTATGAAATACAGAATGATATATCCGAGGGGTGGTTTTACGAAATGCTTCGAACAACGAGGAGATTATGAATATGAAAAAGGGTGAAGAGGTGGAGCCGATTTCTCTTCGTATGTAGGAAACCGTTTCTCATTTTCCCAAAATAATTTGTAGCTATGCGGTACGAGCACTCGTATTATACGAGGCACCTTGTCCGACGTAACGTATATTGTTTTATTCAATGCTAGTTGGCTGTGCTCACCTTCCTCGGAGCTGGTTATCCACACTAAAACCCACTATACTCCTACCTCCCCGCGTCAATTACCTTCCTTGGTGGTCCAGAAATATTCGGCCCACTTCGCAACTGGCCTGGGTTTGCGGTGCAGTCTCATAAAAGGACCTTATACGACCCAGACATCGCACTCTGCGATTAATGTGCGACTCCAACATCCTTGGGAGTAGAATACATGCACACTGGTCGTAGGTATAGCTTATCGCCAATTCCTAATGCCTTGCCAATTACGATAACGTCTTCTGTGGTAACAAATGTGATTATTGGTTGTATATTTCAAGAATATTGTACCTAACTAATGGCTGTTAGAGTCGATATATGGCATCGATAAGATTGTTTCATCAGATTTTGGTGAGTAATTATGTCTAACATAAGTGTGTACGAAATTGCGGCAGTGTAGTATGGAAAGATGAGTTTCGCGCGATACGTTCTATCGAATAATCCGGTTGATAGAATCTCGGGATAAATGAGATTCACGATTTTTCTAATTTAACCCATTTCTAACAATCTTCCCTATGTTGGGATCGTTTCGTTTCATTAACCATTAAACGAAGCTAAATGGAAGCCCAGAGGTGACGTGATATCTACTTGCAAGTCGCTATTTGTATAATAAAATAGCTGCACGACTAATTGGCTTCTGATTTATTTCTTCCAACGTTTATTATTATTCAACAGTTTGTTCCTAGCTTTTTTAGTTTTTTATCAAACAAATCGGAAGACGAAATACATGTCGAAGCTTCTACTCCTTTGGCCTCGCAAAGTTATAATGAAACTTGACGAGTATCTCGTCTTTGATTCTCTCGCTATTTCCATTTTCGAATCCCATTCAGGGGTTCGCCTATAATGTCGTGATGTATAGGGTGTGTATTAGCAGATGAGTCATGATATCGACGTATTTCGCAACTACGTTACACTTGGTCTACTGCGAGAATGGCGATATGCCCTCAGAGCGGAAAAATAACGACTAAGTTAATGGCTCCCCACGAGTCACGAGTCATGAGTTTCATGCGCTCTTGGTCTCCCGATCCCTCCCCTTTCTTCCTCGCCTCATTCCTCAGCTTCGTGGAATCGCCAGCCCGAGGAGAGAAGTCAGGGCTGATCCAGGGTTCGCTCCCTAGGGGCGAAACACCGTAAGGCTGAAGTGGTCGCGCAGCAAACACCAGCTTGGAAAACGATCGAGGTCAGGTATTTGCCCCTCGACTAGTTTATTTTCCACCTTGTAACGTAGCCTAGGTAGCCTTATCAAAAACTGAAGGTAAAACCGTACCTACAGCCCCCGCTTGTCAACAATCTCCAACTTTTCAAGTAATTACTTTTATACCTTAAGGTTTCGCCCGCTTCCCTTTGAGAAAAGTCTCGCCGAACCATGAGTTTAAATGGAATCGAAATTGATTAAAGAATACGAAATTGGAGAACAAAAGAAGTCCTGTGGCATTCAAACTTCGTGTGGCATTGTGTCTCGCCGGGGTAGTGGTCTCACTTATTTTCTTTCTCACCCTTCCTCCTTAGGGGATCCTTAATGGGACCCCCTTCGAGATGCGCCTGCTCAGATATACCTACATTTATATACCTACGTAAGTGAGGTCTCACGGTCCAAAGCCCGTCTAGATAGTATGATACAAGTATATAGGGTAGCAGATACTGCGTGGTCTCTGGAGTTTCCTGGGCAACAAGACGCTCTTGTGATACCCTACCGTTTTCTATTTATTTCTCTCTTTTGCTCTCTCTTTCACCTCAACGTACCCCCCTTGTGTTCCAATCCCCCCGAGGAATGTCCAGACACTTTCAAGATTACACCCACCTAGCTTTCTACCCCGTCTCTTATCAGCTATATTCTATTTCTTTCATTCCATACCAAACCTGCCACATGCCAAACCTGCACACATGCCACGTACATACATACTTACATACTCGTCGCACAAAAATTATATTAGGAACGAATTAAACACATGCAATCAATGGTGGTATGTATATCTAGACAGCTTCGATCTCTGTGTCGTACTGATTCATCCCTACCTTAGAATCAGAGAGAAATAACATTCTCCCTGACTTTACTACATCCGGCTTAGGTGTCTCATTTATATCATTCATTCAACAAGTGCGATCATCAATAATTCGTCGATAGATTTCATGATTTCGAAATGTGAGATTTCGCTAGAGTGTTGATCTTTATTTACCTTTAAATGGATGTGATCCCTCTAATTTTTTTTTCTCTGCTGCTGCTGCTGCTGCAGTTGTTGTACCGATCTGTTGAATATTCGTGGGGTTATTATATGGCAGCAGGTGCAGAATGTTAAATTGCAGAGGCTGCGACGCGACGTCCCGACGCGAAGGTTATACATATTAACAGCGTTTGGGTCGGTGACCAATATTGGCGTCTGGTCGTCTTGATTCAACCTTCGACATGGGTTTAAGCCCGGGGTTCAAGTTTGGAGTTATTTATTGCACGGGAAGGTTTGTTGGCGGTAGACCGCCGCCGGGGGCCACGGGGCTTCCCACTTCTTGTTGACGTTGATGCGAACACATTGAGTCGAGTAACTAACTAGTTTAGCTGTGGTGTAAATTCGTCATTCCGGTGCTCCCTTCGTAATTACAATCGCTTGTCACGGTTCCCCTACCACCGTAGCTTTCCCTTTTAGCCTCCACCACTTTCTCACTCTACTACTGTGGGCCGCTTCTTCCCTCGGGAGGGTAAAAAATAAATGGTAGTTGCCCTGATTGATTGCCACCCCTACGCGAACCACTCGTGGCGTACTTTTTGCACTTTTAATTGAGGGTCATTTACACTAGCACAGATATTCTCCTCCGACAGACGGTCGGTGACGATTCAACGCTAACGCTCGACAATGAACAACCTCGCTCTAAGGGACTGAGAAGTAGTTACGTACAACTAGTACAGATCATCTCGTTAGACGCGAAAGCTGTTTCACAGTAGAATTACAAAGGCAATCCTTTCTTACGGCGATTATCACATTTAGACTAATTTCTCCTCGTAGAATATTAGTCGCGTGAATATTTCGAGGAAGAATCCATGTACCCAGAGGCAAGGATAAATGTATTTTGTGGATAAGAAAAGTGGGATGAATTTTCATCTTCTGACTCTGTATCTTAAACTTCGAATTTACGTGTTATGTTACTCGGAAATTCTGAAATCACGATATCCACAGGAAAGAAGAGTTTTCA
The DNA here is from genome assembly GCA_944452935.1 of Rhogogaster chlorosoma. Classification (NCBI taxonomy): domain Eukaryota; kingdom Metazoa; phylum Arthropoda; class Insecta; order Hymenoptera; family Tenthredinidae; genus Rhogogaster; species Rhogogaster chlorosoma. The sequence goes on along the minus strand of OX101799.1, from coordinate 13,883,508 downwards.
TATATATATAATATATACATGTATATACAATTCAATTGATAGGTTCTTTCGTCGCGAGAGACTATGATATACAATATCGATTTGTTTCCCGGGACAAACATTGGAATACAATGTTCAGAGTGATTTGATCTGGCAAGTGGTGGAGGGTCATTTTGAACGTGAGGAACTGCCGAAAGTCTAGTTATAATCGAATCAAGCACGTACATATGTGTATGTACTACTCGTCTAAATCAGAGGGAAATAGAATGACATTATACGAAAACTTACTTACCTTATTCCTAGATGGATATCATTACAGTTGACATTTCTGCTAATGCTGAGTAAGTCGCGATAAATTGCCACTTAATATCTTCAACCACGTTGATAGTTGATAAAAACGAGTAGGTAATATTAGTGGAATGAGTCTAATCGCAAATGAAATAAAATCAATGTTATATATATATATATTTTAATCATATTTATGTAATATCAATAAATACAACAAATTATTATCTACAATGGATACAATATCTCTTGTCATTATACTACTACTCTTTACTAAACTATTAATTAATTAATTTATATTTATTCATTCCACCCTCTTTCATAATAACATATTCATTACCCCCTTATTATTTATCGCAAAGAATAATATTCTGATTGACGCAGATTGGTCAAAGTGAAAATCCCCGGTTTTTCCGTTTTTTTTTTTTTTTTTTTTTTTTTTTTTTCCACTTTAACCGAGGAGCGAAAAAATCCCATTAAACACACGCTTTTCAATTAGCTTGGCTACACCCACGGAGACTTGATTTTTTTCCAATCAACCTCGGTAGTCAAACAACAAATATCGTTTCACAAATTGTGAGTTATGTGCCTCTACCTACGCTCACACCTACTCGCGTGACAGACTGACACGGGTTTGGTAATATTTGTCAGTGGCATATAACCAGCTTGTCACTAGACAGGAGTCTCCGGACCTTTGACACCCCAGTGACACAAAGGTTGGTGCGCGCGTCACTAGATCACTTCGACGTTTCTTCGATACTTGCACGGAGCTTTCTGTCTACCAGAGGTGGCGGTCCCAACTCATGACCGAGTCCCTGGCGACCTTGCGACCTCTACCCTTTCAATCTCACTCATTATCGCGCGACGACCCCTACGCAGGGCGAAGAAACACCTGGCGCACCAGCATCCTTTCCTCTGGACCATTCAGAATCGATTCTTTGCTTTTAGTATTATCTTTTAGGCTACCGAGAAGTTCAGTTCAGTCCAGTCGAATAAAGTTCATCTCGGTCGAAGTAACTATAATACACGTCTTATCATTAGTTACTGTTTACTCCCCACCTCCCGCTTACAGATTCTGTACAATTTTTAGTTTTTCAACAAACACGAGACAAACTTCGAAGTATTTTATCGGGTGTTCGAAGTTCTGGTTAAATAATGGATTCTAATTAAATGATCATTACGATCTCCGGCGAATGCGCAGATATCGCTCTCATTCTATATCACTTCACAGCTTTGATCTCACGATAAAGTCAGACAAAAAGCAATGTGCAGTAGGATATTATGCGATAAAGATGCGAACATGCGGATCCTGCGTATTTATCATCTGGAAATATACACGATTTGAAATATTGCTTTTTTGTCCAAGACTTTACGATCCTATTCTGCCAAGTAATTTCCATATAGGTAGGTGTATAGGTGCCCATAAAGAGATTTACGATGAAAAATACTGCATGTACTCATACTATGGAAACGTGGTGATTTTTTTTTTTTGTTTTTTTTACAATCCACCATCACATCGTTATAATATATATTATATCTATATCCTATACTTGTATCTACTTGAATGTGTTCGGTAAGACGTAATAATTCTCGAATTATAAATGTTACACCCTCGCGAGTATAAAGATATGTGACCAATTATTTGGGCCTGTGCGAATTTAGCCGTAAAAAAAAAAGAAGAAAATTATCGTCTAATAAAGCAAATAGATGGATTATTTACAGCGATGGTCTACTCACTTACGTATTTTTATGTCTCTAGGTAATTCAAGCTTATGATGGTGACAGGATTGAATCTCTAGGTTGAGGGTGTCAAAGGATTTTCACTCGTCCGAGTGTTATCGTCGAATTGATTCACCAGTTTAACTGATGGATATACAAAAAGACGGGAATATCACATTTCGAGGCTGAAAGAAAGGAGAGTAATTGTGAATTGGGTAGAAACATACATGGCAGATTGTAAAGAATTATTATATTCAAACAATCGAAGTTTGTCTCGTGTTCGTTCGCCTAATTTTCTACGGAATTTTATCCATTCCGCTTCCGTCATTGAAAATCATTCGAGCAAGTAAAAATCGCTTTCCACTCATCTTCTGTTCAGCATTCGAACGCGCTTCCAATTAGATTACTCCCGTTTATCTTTTTCACTTTTTTTAAATTCACTAAAAAACGGGATCGTCGTAATACCCTCTGTTCGATATTTGTTCAACAGATTTACCGAAAACGAATTTTAATACTATACGTAATATATCATATGAACACCGTTTTTGGTCGCTGTAAAGCTGGATTGCGTTCGATATAGATCTTCGAGCTACTTGATCGAAAATGATTGTTTGGCGAAAGCGGATTTCTGACTAGATATTCTTACTCTTAACTATAGATATAGCTACGAGATCTTGATCGACGTATTTATGGATAACTATTGATTACATCGTTTACATAATACTGCACAAGCGTTTTTCAAATTCTTGCATATAACATCAAAGCAGCAGGACGTTAATGGGTTCGTGACAGTCCCGGTCTTAACTATAATGTTATAGACGCGGCTTAGGGGGTGATTAGAAATTCATCAGGACGATGTACAAATATTTCTCCTTCATTTTATCAAATTACATAAATTTTCAGCGCCTTTTCAGAAAAGTGACATTCAAGCTTCTCCCTTATTCGCCGTATTAATCAATTGGTGAATAATTTACTAGCGTGTCGAATTTATTACCCTTAAAGCGAATACCGGAACTGGGTGAATTCTCGAGATACGTAGGTATATATATTTACAGGAAGATGCCAAAGTGCGCAGGTATCAGCGGTATTATATTATGATAATAAAAATGACACGAAAGTAAGAGTTTTCATTGAATGCACCTGCTAGCTTCGACGACTCACCCACGTATCAATTTTAGAGAAATGTCCACTTCACCCTTGGAGAGACTTCGCCTCTTTCGATAGCATAACTTTTCCTACCCCCTACGTATTTGAAATATTCGAATTCGTCGGTCTGCTACCGCCATATATATATGTGTATAGATCCGTACGAGTAAGTAAGTACATAGTACGTTGACACGCAAGTTTTATATAATATACATATGTCTATGTACACGTCTGTCAGGGTATATAATATGTAGTAGTATTATAAAAGAAATTCTCTGAGCGATTATAATCCAACTTGAATTAGATTTACAACACCAACCTGGATCATTCTCTCGGTAAACGCATATATCAACGATATTCATATTTCTCACAATTTTACATCAACAGTTTTGCGAAACAATTATTCTATTATATTATTTACAGGATCGCCGATGATTCTGTATCCATACGAATTCGTTAATATATTTCTACAACATCCTTCGCCGCTATCATCGGCTTATCATGCTCCGACGAGAGGGGTGTGGGCATATAGAATCGAGATTCGCATTAACATCTGTATATGAAAGCGCGAGCGTCTAGGTATAAGAATATTACGTTTCCGGATTAATCTTAAGCCACGGTTTGTGCGGACTTTCCGTCCATCGATCGCATAGCGATTCAATTTTCGTATAATAGTATAATTTTCAGTGTTAATTATCATAACGGTGATAAAACTTTGTTGCTTCCTTAACGATTCTCATAGAAAATTAAGGCCAAAAATGAAACGGCGATTAATCCGGGAATAAAACCGGTAAGCGGTAGTAAAAAATTTTCTCTCCCTTCGTATAGTTTACGGATTTTAGTGTTAGTTATCGTCTATACATTCGGTAAGTTAGATTAAATAATTAAAAGCGACAGCTTGTGTAATTAGTTGCACGATGACAAACGCCGCTCGTTATCTTTAGGTATAAAAGGACTAAGGATACACTAATTGGAACATTGTCCATAATTAATGATTCTCGGACCAGCACCGTGTCCAGCATATATAAACATATGTGCCATATATAATATATTTATATATATATTTCACTCATATATACATATATATATATATATTTAGACTATAGTAGATGCCGGAATTTTATGTGAAATCGAATCGTGTCCTTGCGTGAGAACTAGATATATATCAAAATGAAAATGACGCCGCCACATCGTGATCTACTACTTTCTTTCATTACGTACGTACAGCATGTATTTTAATGGTTATTTATATATTCATTTATGTATTTTCATTATTTTTTATTTATTTTCATTTTTTGGGTTTCTCTTTCATTTCTCTCTTTTTTTTTTTTTTTTAATCAATTTTAATAATAACGTTTATACTTATTTATAAGTTGTTTAGTATGAAAATAATTTAGCACACTCTTCTACGGCAGAAATTTTATCGCTGCCGTCCATACCGCTTAATAAACACTAACTGGAAGCCCCATCCGGAACGTAAGAATCATCTCCTGGCAGCAAACAACAGCAAAAGGGTTAGGAAGAGCGTAAGGATCGCCTCGATCCCTTGAATCCGGATTGAAGCTGCTGCCCCCGAACCTTCGGACGACTCACCAGGTGTCTGCATCGAGACCAGAGTATAGTCCCCGTCGTAATCTGGAAACAGAGTTATAAAATCGTTCTCACAATCCGCTGTGGAAATCAACGAATTCAAGATGCTATATACACGACGTGCACTGGCTGCTCCGGCTCTTACTTAGCTAGATTATTCTTATTCCTGGATTTCTCTTCTTGAATATTAAACTTCATAAGGTTAAAATAGCAACGTTCATAAATTTCCTATAACTTCGATGGATTTTATCATTCCGAGTATGAACTTTTTCATCATTTTTTCTCGCACTACGGTATTTCCGAAAATTCTACAAAACTGTACTAAAAATGGCAATAAGCTTGATTTTCGTATCCATATATCCGTAGGGTCGAAAAATTTTACCTTGAAAAACGAAAGCTTGAAAAATTATTGATTGATTGAGTGAACATGTGTTGCGGCAGCATTACATGCTGTATGACAGGCGTTCGCAGATATATGTAACTTTTTAGAACTCTGTGGGTCTGATAACTTTTTTTTCTTCTTTTTTTTTCCTCTGCAGCTTTGCACAGCAACTCTTTTTCTCATATTCGTTGTTCCCAGTTTTCCATATTTCTGACTATTTTCGGTTTTGCATAGAGGTTTACTCGCGGTATGTGAATCTCTATCCTTTGTTCCACTTTTACGTGCTCGTGGTTGCGAATAAATTGATATACATGGGTAGGTACTAAATGCTTTTATTATCGAGCAACTTTGCACGAATGGTTGTCATATGCCCTGAAGGAATACTGAATACAAATACGTAAAATTTGTTAAATCATTCCTCGTATATCCTCACATATACGCGTTTCCTGGCTTAAGAGAATACGGATCGCTACAGAAGTTTGAAGTGTTTATATTTAGTCCCAATTTCTAATTATCTTGAATACGCTCTCACGTTTCTATAGACTTTTATACGCTTTCCAAAGGTTTCGAGGAAACGGTTTGTAGCCTTCTTCATTAATTTCGACGAATGTATGCCGCCAAATAATTCTCTTCACAATTTACGCCCCATGTATTTTCATTATTAGGGTATATATGTTTAGTCTATCGACTTTCCCTCGCTTCGACATTAGGTAGATGGACAAAGATTGGTAAATTGACATTTTGCGTGGTTTGAAAGGTTGATGATAACTGTACAATCATGGGGAGCGCTGTTGCGCGGAATTTTATTAAAAAGTGATTAGAACGAGTGAAATTATGCTTTTGTGAACTTTCAAGGAATACACGAGACTTTATAAAATTCCACTCTATTACCAACCATTATAGAATATAACGGGTATAATATTAATTTCGATAAAAAATAGCGCGTTCAAATCAAGCCGAATAAACGACGAGGCTCCGCGGTATTACAGAAAGAAAGAAAAAAAAAACAATTTTTCACACGCTAAAGCTTGGATTAGTTGGAAAAAATTCTACCACATTTTTCAACGTTTAATTTTAAGAAATTTCATATGATTCGGTAGTCCAGAGGCCACGATATGAATGCCGTGACGTACGCTACGGGGGTGACTGAGTGCTTGTAGAGAGTGGCAATGGGAGAAAAGAACCTTTAGCGTCAGCGCTCACCCTCATCTCTTGAGGAGTTTGTTTCACAATCTTCTTTCCTGGGTAGCGGGAAAGAGAGAGAGAGAGAAAGATAAAAAAAAAAAATTGTTTCGCAAATTTATACGATACTTAAACGACCATGACTTCGCATCTGAAACAACAAGACAAAAATGAGCTACCCAGCTTATTACCATACGTCTCGAATGGTAAAATGGCCATGAAACCTTCGCGTTTGTTAATAATGATTTTTTTGTTTTCTATTTTTGATGAAAAAGAGGAATCTAAGACAGCATGCTTCTTCCAGCGAGTAAAAGCGAGTGAATAAATGTGTAAAAAGTCTTCTGTTCTTCGGGGAAACAATAAACTTTCCCGTTTTATATATGCGATTGAGAATTCAGAGTTGCGGGGGCTACTATACCCGTTAAAGAAATTCAGAATCCCAAGGATCGTCGCTTCGCTGAGCCAATTTGACGCAAGCGAAAGATACATGTATATAAAAAGCGGAAAGGAACTCGAGACCCGGAAAACATGCAAAAGTTGCGTTCTTATCAAAAGGTTGAAACATTTGCCGACGGGGTATGGATTTATTTCCTGTCCTCTTTTTCTTTCTTTCTTTCCTCCTTTCTCCCAGTCTCTCGCTCGCTCCCCCTTTGCCCTTCGGTCTCTACTTTTCTCTTCTTTTCCTTTTCCTTTTCCTTTCCCTATCCCTATCCCTTTTCCTTTCCTTCCTCCTTACGTGTGCGAGACGCCATTTGTCTCAATTCTCACTCCTCGTTCCGGAGGATTTCGGAGGACGTTGGTAATTTCAGCGAAGCCATTGATAGCGGCACAATCAGGCCCTGTCGCGAATATTGATTAGTCAGATCGAGCTTTCTTTTTTCCTATATACTCTACTTCTTCTTCTTCTTCTTCTTCCACTCCTTCTTATTCTCCTTTAGCAAACCTAAGAAATGGGAAACTTATGGACGTGTCAGCGTAAGTCATGATGAAAGATATTCACTGCGAACATTACTCATCGTGTCTGGATCACTCCATAAAACAAGTTCAACACTTTTGTCGTATATATGCGGTAATCGCCCGTACTTATACCCACCGTGCAGGAAGGCAGGCAGGCAGACAGACAGACAGCTACCCGATTTTAATAAAAATCTTTGCCCAGAGAGCGAAAATATGCGTTGAAACATATTTTTAAGCATTCCAAAACGTTCTGCATTGTTCTAAAGCACCAGAACGTATTCCACTCACCTTCGCTCTGTATTTTATGTAGAAAATTCTTTCACCCGGCAAGAGTATTCAAATTAAGAGACCGAGTATATCTTTTATTTAAACCGAGTAAATAAATGAAAATAATGTACATTCCGGTATGAATATAGGTATACTTCGAAGTGTTGAAATTGTCCTTGCATGTATATATTTATTAGTTATTCATTTTCTCACTCTGCAGGTTTAATCAATTTATTGTAGGTGCAGGGTACGCCGCGCAGTGTAGTTTTTCATGGATTTGTATATTCCGTGGTACTTTTATCGCAAAGTGCTCTTGGCATATAACTCGTTGCAAAAAGGCATCGTGGAATCAGATTACTTGTGGCTTGGAGGATCAAAGTGTCTACGAGAATCTAGGACGTGGTCTGACTCCTAATTTCTTGGAGAAAACAAACTCGTATAGATTTTTCTTCTGGCTCCGTGATCCTGCCGTTCCAAGGGTTTTAATGTTTAAATTTATAGAACCGTATTCTCTGACTGATTGAATATTTACATGGTAAGCTGAACCTACGTTTTGGCAACGCCTTCAATCTGGCCCTTCGAATTTCTCATGCCATTTCGTATGCGAGTCGTAAAGCCCTACGACTAATACTCAATCAATTCCAATAAACCGAGATAAGCTATACATATACTACATAAATATATGTGCACGTGTATCGAAAGAGCTCTGAATCTTCGTAAGGAATATAAAAAAAATAAAAAAATAAAAAACCTCTTGGATCGAACCTTTCGAAAATCCACCTGCAGTCTTTGGCGTAGCTTTTAAATAAAATAAAATTTGAATAAAATAAGAAACGTTCTTCTCCACAAGAAATTATATTATATACCTGAAAATGATGCTTTTCTATAAAATTAACGAAATTTATCTACAGTATAATTTTCAATTGGTTAAAGTGATAGACTATGGGTTAATTGAATCGGAAAATATGAAGTGACTATTAACCGATTAAGAGAGAGGAAAAAAATCGATTGATGAACGAGTGCGTTTTTATAGTCAATTACTGTTCTGAATGGATCAATCAAAGACCAACCTGGATCTCTCCATTCCTCTACTTCGTAGTCGATAGGTCGTTGACGTGACTTCTTGTTTCCGTTTCTCCCTGCAACAAGTCGACGATCTCGTTTAAATTATATCATAGCCGATAAAACCATAACTTTCCATTATCAATACACTGAGGGTAACAATAATCCGGATTGCTTCTGGCATTCGGATTCTGGCCAATCAGAGCACAGTATCCCATACAGCACGTTACGTTGCTGCAATGTTGCTGCAAAGTTGGATCTGCAATATTGCAACATTGCGCCGATATTGCAAAATATTGCTGCAATGTTGTAACATGCTTGCAGCAACATTGCTATGTCCGCTTTCATTGCATAACTTTCGCAATATTCCAGCAATATTGTAGCAATATTGTTAATATGTGATAATGAAATGTGTCATATGTCTTTTATACAAAATTATAGTTTTTTTGTATTCCTAGATCTATACGATGCTGCTACGCGGATCACAAAGTATTGAAAAACAAAAATATTGTTAACAATACAGACGTCTGTTTTCTTTTTACTGTCGTTTCGAAGAGGCCTCATTCAAATTATTATAGGATTGAACAGACACGCTGATGTCATAGAACTTCTTTCTGTTTCCCGAATCTGTTTTTTTTTTGCCAATGGGTCCTCTATCCCGTCCACCCATCCGAATACTGACTGCGGCTACTGTTGCTTAACTTTCGTGATCAGCTGCGGTCCGGCATCCACCTACTCCCAACGGTCTATCGTGAAATCTTATGCTTTTGAAACTTATAAAACTAACATCAAATGCTTTCACTGAGTTTGTGATACTAATATCAAATAAGCAGTAAAATTACCCGAGTGATCAAAGATTTACTTATTTTAATCGTATCCTATCGAAACAGAAACTATTGAAATATTGCAGCATTGTTGCTGCAATCTTGCAAGTGCAATGTAATGAAGCTGAGATATTGGAATATTGCAGCAATCTTGCAAGTGCAATGTAATGAAGCTGAGATATTGGAATATTGCTGCAATCTTGCTGCAATCTTGCAAGTGCAATGTAATGAGTCTGAGATATTGCAATCTTGCAGCAACATTCCAGCAACGTAACGTGCTGTATGGGATGTGATGACGTGAAGCACATCCAGATCCGGTATTACATCGATAATTCCATCCTAGCTTTTTATAATTTCCCTTTAGCTTTTCAATTGTTTTTCCAACCTACTGCTCTCTGCTTGACCAGATTTGTATGCCGAAAATAATCCGTCGAATAACAATCGACCTTAAAAATTGATCGGATATTTCCCTCATATTTTCCTCCGAAGCAACGATCGGGTTAAGTTTTGCACGAAAATCTCTCGCTGCGTTCGCGATTTTGATCTGCAAAATTTATCCCTCTCGTTGCTACCCAAAACAATCGTGAAATATCCGATAATTTTGAGGGTCTCGGGAAATCACTATTGAAAAAAAAAAATCTACAAAAATTTCTCTCCGAAGAAGTTTTTTTATTCGTCTATTAATTATTTCATAAGTTGAAGAAAAATGTTGACAAATAGATTAGCTGAAATTATCCAAAATTTTTTTTTTTTTTTTACAACGTAACGGATACGCGAAGACTCGCGATATGATTCATCGTGAAGAAGAATTGTACGTAATATATATATATATAGAAATAAAACAATGTTGTTACGACAGAAAAATTACCGCTTTTTTTGATTGATGACGTCACGTGAGAGGGAAGTTGCGTTGTTGTCGTAGACGGAGCTGGAATCTCTGTAACAAACGATTCAATCGTAGCATCTCGATATGAATTTTCATTCGAGAATATATAGGAGGTAATGCTCTGCAGAAGAAAGCTACCCCTAAAAATGCCAATTCTTAAAGCGTTGCAATTCGAAACAGAAAGGGGAAAAATCTGACCTGATAAATGATGTATAAATAAATGGCAGGACTTATTGATGACAAAAAAATATCATGCAATCCCGACGTACGTATCACCGTGAATCATATAGGCTATCGTTTACCGGGTAAGAAGCTTTTCATTATTTTCCATTAGATAAAAGATGGCATGCTCCGTGTGTTCTCGCTTTAACCGGTAGTTTGATCTTCGCTCCCCAATATCTTTGAGTTATGAGAACACTCAAGGTATTTTATGCAAAAAGAGAGAGAGAGAGAGGGAGAGAAAAAAATAGAAAAAAAATGTATGGACGAAGCCGTAAATCTACCAAACGTTATGGATGATTCATACGTCAAAAGTCGAATTGAAATCGAGCTGCTTCACTTACTGAAGAGAAGAGAGAGGAAAAAAAATACATAAAAAATGCAGACGCACAAAAGACCGTAAAAAAGAAGAAACTTTCTGAAATCCGTATGAGTTTTCAAATCTATCCGAAAATTGAAGCTAATTAGAATATCTGAAAATGAAATTAAACGGAAATGTAATAGTTAGCCAATTAATTAGACCGGGTATATGAAAAGATTTTCAGATTTTGCACGTAATTCAATTTACCAAACTCAAACGATGGTTTAAATTTTCAATGTCAGAATTGGAACTGACCGAATGGCAGTTTATAACAGAAAATAATCTTCTAATCAGAAAATTGACCGGACAATTTTATTCCCAGTGAATTTATTCGTCGAGAGGGAAATAGCCGCGCCTGCAGAAATAAATATATCGTTTCAATTTACCCGCCACTTAAATTTGAGGGGAAACGGAAACGATGCTTGACCTCGAGCGCTGATCGATCTCGGCTAATTCCAAGGGTCAAGATTTCACCTATGAGTTTATAACTTGGACCGGAGGAAACGGACCATTCTGAAATATACCACACCCGAACTAACACACCGCAACTTCTATAGTAGCGTATTCTATAGGGATTCGATATCGTATCGGTCCATCTAATCTGATTATACACCATTAGATACATATTTTATTCAGCCAGCAAGCGACAGGTCTATAAAGTATAAGATAAAGAAAAGGCAATGTTTCTGGGGGTGTGAAGTAAATTGACTAACCATCCAGTTTAATGACCCCATCTGTTTCCCCCAAAGAATTTTTGGCGACGCATTTGTAGGAGCCAAAATCTTTCGGGCTTACGTTCCTTATCTTTAACATCATGTATTTGTTGTATCCATTGTCCACGGATACTGCCTCGTACTTTTCACCTGAAACAAGAAGGTTATCTAGGCCAATAGTAGAAAGGAAGAGAAAGCTTTTTCTTAAAAACGGAATTTACAAACTCAGTTCTATAGCTGGAGGTAGGTACCTACGCGAAAGGCTTCGACATTAATCAACGCGACTGCACCGTTAGTCTAAGTTTTATAAAACTTTCCACACTACCGTAAAATCACATTCGTAGGTACTGCACTTTTTGAACCGCTCTTTTTTCCGAGGACTTGACTCAAACAAACTTTTCACGTGTGGTAGGCACGGATGAATTTACCCATTTCAATGGACTTTATAATATTATATGAACTTCATAATATAATGAATTTAGCATAGGAGTACAGAAAGCTCGAACAAAAAAATTATTATTTCCCAACTCTGCCTGTATTTTTTTTTTCTCAATTTTTCGCGTTTATAGTTTTCAGGAAATAACAAACGGATCTCAAAGTGGAAAAGTCATTCAGGTAGTCAAATTCAAAGAACATAATTCATTTCGAAAAATGTTTCTTTCCAAGTCGGAACTTCGTAGCGAATTTCGCAACGAGGCATGTGCTTTGGCTTTGAAATCTAACTTTCGAATGACTATCGATTAACCTGCCCCGTATAATTTCATTTCATTTCTCGGCCACCCCATCCCTCAATAATGATATGTTACGACGGTCTGGACGTTAAAAGTATATCCGGTCTATGAACGACGTGACCTAATGTCTAATCTATAAAATGCTCGTATTACCAGAGACAATCATGTCGCCTCGCTCTGTTGTCCAATAGTTAATCGAGGTGGGATAGGCCTCGGTATGACATTCCAGAGTAACATCCTGCCCGATGTATGCTCCTTCCAATTGATTTGGTATCGATAACATTGGTGGGACTGGAGAGCAGAAAAATACGAAAGCTATAAATCGTCGAAATAAAACGATGTCGTTATTGTGTGTTTATGTACTTTATGCGCTCTGCTTCCTCATGCGTGGGAGTCGGGAAATTTCAATGGCGTATTTTTCGCACAGAATATATAATTCGTTGGTTGAATTCACCGGAAATGTATAGGTACTTCCTCACGACCGGCAAATCGCTTGCCTCTTCGTTCGTTGCTTCGAAAATACCTCCCTCGGGATATATCGCGTGTCTTCTGGTTATAGCTCGTGCTAATATTCACTTTAACTAATTCGGTCTCTTACTGGGTTGTATGGGTATTAGATTATACAGATATTTCTATTTCTATTTTGTCGCGGGTCGTTTAATGTGTTAGCGAGCCATATTCCCGCCGAAGGGTTGATTGTCAATTCCCGCAACGTATCAAGCATTGAAATACCTTCACAAGCATCACGAACTTGTGTTTCATTCAAATTTCCGAAACCATTGAATTTTCGTTCAGCTAAAAAGCGTGAATAAAACTTGGATGTGAAATGTCGTAACGAGATGCGTCTATTAGCTGTTCGATAATCCCATAAACCCTTTTGGGTTGTTGGGTTTTGTTGAAAATACGATTGTCCGATTTAATGAAGTCGATTGTCACTCTTTGGAGTGTTCCCACCATTTCATCGTCCGCATTGTTTTCCAGAATTTCAACACTTGCGTGAATCATTTGTTATCCACACCTGTTATATTTTACAAAAGGTAAAATGTATGAGCAGTAATTAAAATCGTTCATTATGTCACGTACACCGAACGACGTCTTTATTACCACTCACTGCAACGTATCTCAAATTCGGTTTGAATTTTTGCAAATCTTGTCGAACCTGATATCAGAATACGATTTTTGTATCGAACTATTCCCATTTTTGACTTTCTTTAAGACGCATCAGGTCTATTTAAAGTCTATCTAATTGTAAGTGTGCTTTGAACTCCGGAACGGCGATTAGAATGTCATTACTGAAAATGCGCGAATTCTATATATCCTGGTAGTCTCAATTTATTACATTTAACGAGAGGCGACAGTGGGCACAAAGGAGAATCAGGAATACCGTGGGTAAAGAGAATACGATGTTTTGATAAATTTTAAATACAGAAAGAACTTACGGTGAATGATTAACGATGGCTGTAATGTACAGTTGATTCGTGAAACGCGAATGAAATTCGCGAAATCCAAGCCAAGATAGATAACATATTTGAAAATTGATTAGATCGAGGATGTACGACCGTTCAATAAATTTTTGACCGTCTTTCGCATTATACTAATGGGAGAATATAAATTCGAACACTTTAATATACCCTTCAATCGAAGCCTAAATAATATGGTCTCTTCGTCGAAGTTAATGATTATACAAAAGCTACGCGGAATGAGATTCAACGATCAATTAGACAACCGTGTTAATTACACTCATTAATGAAATCGCATTGAATACGGATCGACCAAATTACGCCGGCATAGGGGATGAAAACTTCTTCTGAATATGATCTGGAAGTTTGACTGACTCAGGTTTGAATTCATCTACACTATACGTCGGTGTACATCACGAAAATAGAAATAAAATAACTTTACAATAAGCACTTTTCACAACCCTGCAAATCCATGTAATTAGCAAATCGATAAGGATATAACTTCTAACTCGAAAATTGAAAGTCAAATATTTTCCTTCAGAAACTTACGTTCTCGAATTGAATTTCAAATTTTTTCAGCAACCCGTTTCTGGAAATCATTCGGCAATTTTCGCGACTAGATCGGCGAACAAAATGATATCCTTCTAAAAACTTAGAGATTAGCAAAATTCATTTTCAACGGAAATGAGTAGTTTTCTTATACCACCCAGCTGATGGAAAAGTAATATATCTACAGGCGTGGATATAACTGGTTATAAATGCGAAAAAAATCTTTCAACCCATAATTTTCCCCTCCATTATGTAAAACGGAAAATATACGATTACTCAATCGCTTCGTGATATCAAATTGATAAAGTAACGTAGGTATATCAGTGTATGGACAAGTGAATGAATATTTTGTGCAGAATCTTGACGAGGTGAAATTTCGGTGCGTATAATCGATCGGCATTATTATTTGACGATGATAAGAAATGTCCGCGGTCGACGAATGACAATTGTCCTAAATATTTCATCAGGTGACTCTGGGAAGGGTCATTAATCTGAACCGTGAATCTGTAATTATTACTCGGGGGCTTACGTAGCATAGAAGGGTTCAATCACTCGTTACCTCTACCATTAATTCACCGGTTGTTGTCGCAGGAAGTTCTTCACGTTTGTAGATATACGTGTATGTTTGTTCGCTCGTGCTTATGTCAAAGGGCCAAGAACTTACACCACCTAGGATTGTCAAATACACGCATAGGTATGCCTACATAGGTACGCCTACACCGCAAGTCTGTCCGCTACCTCAAAGAGAAATTTCACCTGATTATTATCACGTTACATTCGCGTCAGGTGCTGAGTAAACGTAGTAGAGTACTGTAACTGGAGAGTGAAACAAACGGTTGTAACTCGAGTGCATCCTGGCGCCATACCATACCGTGCTACGCCATGCCATGCCATGCCATGCCATGCCATGCCGTTCGTCCGATCTAAGAGGCGTTGGTAACATATCAACTCGCGTTAGCGTACAAAACACGTAGACACGAGCGTGCCGTGTGGCCAGGCTTTCAGTCTGTCCACTCTCCTTTAACGTAATGGGGAAGCTTTCAGAGTATTTGGTATGGCAGAAAACTGAACGTGAGAGAATAGCGCCAGTGGCGATTTCGCGCTTTTATTTTATACTCCTGATACCGAATACCATACGGAGACCAATTTATCCTCGTTCTGCTATGATCCCGAAAGAAGAAGCGCTGTTTTGACTTGAACCTTCGCTGAGAGGGGTCAAGGGTTCATTTATGACACACGGGGATAATATGTCGCCCAGGATCTGCCGGGATCCTGAATTTTCGCCACGTTCGCACTGCCTCTAATCCTTAATGTACCGCTTTTCCATCGGCATGGCATCGCCTCCCGCTCACACAACTCTGGACGAAGCGAAGGAAAACTAGGCACTTGCAAGTTCGGAACTTAAAAACCCTCTCCAGTATTTTACGCCACGCTCGTAAGTTTTATACGTCGATACAGTTCCCAGATGTTACGAAATCTTCTTCTTCTACTCCTCTCCATAGATTTACAGATTTCACCGACTCAAGAATAGGAGAATGTCAAAAAGCAGCATTTTTCGCACAAAAATAGCCTGAAAAATGTCAATCGATCCATTTTTCGAATACTGTTTCAATTTTTCAAAATTCAATACGCCAACCCTCGAACCGAGGATGCTGAAAATATCTTCTCCAAATCCGCGAACAGCAGAGTAAAATTAGTTAAATTCATCGGAATTTCCACATTTACACTAAACTATGGATTGCATTGAATTCAAGAACACTCACATTGTACCCGGAGCACTATCCGCTTACTGATGGAGGGCGGTACTCCATTGGAAGCGATGCATAGGTAAGCTCCCATGTGCAGCCGGCTGATTTTCACGATATGAAGAACCTCTCCGTCAACCACATTCACTGAAACATATTACAGTTCATTATTTGAGACGCGTGAGCTAAATGACAGTCTTTATCAATCCCTAGAATCCATTGCAAGCCAGCAGTGCCGTGTTAATTGTATATAGTGCACAGTGCAGGCATATTACTTATGGGTACTGTAGACATAGATCGTTCCTTCCGCGAACTTCTGCACGAATAGTTATGCAGTGTAATGCAGTTTCTCTGTAATTATTGCGTAGGAATGTTTTTTGAATTTGCACCAATGCAAAGATGCGGGACTTGCTCACACTCTAGTTGATTGAAACTGTTAGGATGGATTCATGGATTCATACGAGATCGGACAATCAATTTATATTTGATCGATATGCGTTCAAGTCTCAGCGATCAATCACTTAGCTTTCAACCAATTTCATTGAGGTGCAGAGCAACGGGTCCATATATACATAGCTTGCTGTTGTTTTTCACGTAGGTATCAATGGCAGAATAAACTTACGCATACATTTCACTCAACTGGAAATATTTTTCAGTCTCGTATTTTCACTATGTTAAACTTTTTTTTTTTTTTTTCACTAGAAAAAAGTTTCAAGCATCTTCATTATTCTTTTCGCTACATAAGCTCTCGTTTTTGCCTAAACGACTGTAAGTACTATTCACGTACGTAATACTCTTTCGTATTACATATGAGGGTGGCATTCTAATCCATAAATTTTACCTTTTTATCATCCTTTGTACAGGTATATTTAAAGTACGGTTTATCGGTACCTACTTCTGTATATAACAAACGAACGTTTTCGAAGTATTTACATTCATTAATTAGCCTGATAATCAGTCCTCTACATCGCTTGTTCAGTAGCGTATCGAGCAAATGAGTTTTCTAGGTCGTTTCTAACCTCGGGGGTGAAAAATTATTGTTCGAAAGTTATACGACCAGTGAATAAGTGTAATTTGAAAAAGTTTGTAGACTCGTAACGTTTCGTCGCTTTATTGCACCCTGAAGAATAATAGGGAATCTTTGTACATAATAATATAAAGTAGCTAGTAGGGCGAGTTATCGCTGTCAATTGTCAATTATATGTATACGTGCGTAATAACAATTTCTCTACACAAGAGTATCGCTCTTGAATTCTTCTTTTTATCGTTAACATCGCATCGAGGCGGGAATTGTTAGCGTGTAATATACACGCGATAAGATAGATACTTTGAAAAAGCTCTGGCCTATACCCTGCAGAGATACGCCGCGCAGGTCTGACTTTGTACCGATGCGATGATCAAGAAAAGAGAAAACCGTACCGTATCGTCGTATGTAGCACGCGTTACTTTATACTAACAAAAGCAGAGGCGTGTATTGCGAACATGGGCTTCCGTACAGAGTCATCCGATGAGATTTTAATCAAGGAGTCCCCCGGGATCTCTGCCGCGACAGGAACAACGAGGATAAAGGGGACAGGATCGGCTCGGTTACGATCCTGGCCCAGGGCGTCAGGACCTAGTACCTACGCTTCTCGTGCTTGTAAAGTGTAAATGTAACGAGTGACAAATTGCGTTGTTTTACTCCACGGTGCAGGCCAAATCACGTGTAATTCGTTTTAACGCGAACACATCCGCTGTTCACTGCAGGCTTGGAGCGAGAGACACGCGATGAAGATAAAGTTCATTAATTTCTCACATTCTAAACAACGGGGCGTGATATTCCCGTTTTATAGATGCTTATAAAATTTCTCTAATAGATCTCTATAATTTGAAAAAATAACTTTTTTAACTGCTATTAAAATCATCATTTGGAATCACTACGATTGATCATAATATATTTTTTATGCATACTGATTATTTTTAGATTTATTCTTTAGTTGAAATTTCTCCGATTAATTGTAAGTCATGGTTATACGATCAGATAGATAGAATAGCAAGAATCTATATTTATTTGAAAATCAAATGATTGGAAGAATAAAAGTGCGCTCTACGCGAGTGTGTTTCAAATCCACAGATTTCACATTCTGTGTATTTTTAAGTACTGGTTGGTGTGATTCGAGATCAGCTTCGGTAACGTTTTTTCGAGGGAGCTTTTCGTAATTAAACTTTACAGAAGCTTACTTATATTTCAAATTACTGTCGGTTTAAAGGCCATCCAATATCGTCGGGAGAGAGAAAAAAAGAGAGAAACGAAAGTATACCGATTTATATACCAAATTGTAATTATTAACGTAAAATTGAATAAAATAAACCGAATGCAAAGCATTTGGAAGAAAATAAAAATGAAAAGAACAACAACAAAAAATAAATAAAAAGAACTAATAAATATAAAAATTGATGAATTTTTCATAAACATTCATGGTGACAAAATATCTCCGTAAAAATTATTGACGGATTCAGTATTCACGTATTATCAATTATATATTATCTATCATCGCGATGAATCTCAACGAATCAACGCAGTCGTCCATGGAAGAGAATTTAGCACCTAATCTCAGCCATCTGCAATTTCCTTGCAAATTTACAATACTTCGGTTGAACGCGTTCTATATATCCTATACAAATACCTTATACCGAAAGTAGATACACGTATACATACATCGCGTCCGTATTTGAGTCTGATGTTACAGAACCAATGCGGAAGAATAAATTAGAACCTATTTAGGTTACAGCTAAACATATCCAACGTTTATAAACGAGAGGAAATTTCCAACCGTTTCCTATCGGTTATCAGAGCTGCTTATATCCGTACAAATCCGATTACATATGCTGTGTACATTATGTATTTTAAATGAGTCAATTTTGATGAGGTTTATAATTGATTCGCATTGTGTCAAACGTTATCATTAATGTTCTGCGGGAAATTAAATGGAGATTAATTTCAATCAGATTATATTTTGTAATCGGATTAATTGATTTACTTAATTATATTTATTATTTCATCCTATTTCAATCAGATGACTATCCCTAGAGTTATAAAATAAATTTATTATCATGTTTTAACGGTAATTATTCGACTTGAAATCGAGAGGCTATATAAGGTAACCCATTTTTTTGATACAAAAGACGTAGATGATTTGTTTTAGTGAAAATTTCACCCGTCAATCAATCGCTCGAGCTTTCATTAATAGCTTTATCTACAGGCAGGTACTGAGAACGATATGGCTATTCTTAGGCCATCATTATCGCTGTTCGGAAACAATAATAATTCTCTTTGTGTAATCACGAGACGAAAAACAAGGGTATAGTCGGTGATTACTTTCCTTGATTGATTAAAAAAAGCATGAGAAATTCACGTCTGCAATGTCGAATACCTCGATTTCGTCCATCACCTTAAGTGGGTCAATTGTGTAATGAATATTTTAAGTTATTTTCCCACGAGCCTACTGCAGTCACGATATGGAAGTATATTGTTGAAGTATATATTTTTCCCCAATGACGTTATATTAAAAATGAACATTTGTCTCTAATATGCCTCGCGGGAAGAGGCTTGAAATAAAAATTTTATTTCAATATTCTTGCCTACGTTGAATCGAAAAGTCAATTTACAAATTTCGAAAGCTTGTTCAAAGCCTGTGAAGTAACATTACTCGAGTGAAAGAAATAATCTCTGATACATGTTCCGAAAAGTAAGTATATAGGTTTATATACATTCTTAAACCGAATTAATACTTCACATTTAGAAAGCTCTTCCTTTAAAGCTCAATGTCATTATTCATTCTATCTCTCGTGTTTCATTCCGTATTTTTAACATTACAAAAATAATAACCGAAATGCAGTGATTTAGATAAATTAATGAAAAATTTATGAAATTTCCGGTCAGTTGGAGAAACTGAATAAAGCTTTTAATATTAGGACAATGTCCACTACCCCTGCAGGCCTTTACGAATGACTATGAGACTGTAACAATGAAGGCAGTGATTGTTTGAACGACGTGAAAGACTTCAAAGACTTTTGTTAAACATTTCCGCTTTTGTTTAAATCAAAGAACTAACTTGTACGAGTCCGAATCAGCAACAATGGCGTAATTTGACGATCTGAGATAGCGTTGAGGTTGCTTTTTCTTCTTCCTTCCCTCTTTTTTTTTTTTTGAAGTAACGTAACAAACGTGTTGCTACGAATAATCCATTATCTGGAAGGGAACAATGGCACCCGGGTCAGACCTGTAGACCCGGTGCTCTATAGTCTTTCGAGACAAGCGCCTCCGTTACTTAATTATTTAATTACTCTCCGACAAATCACGCGATCCCTGAACAACTGGAAAGAAATAAGTCGTGGTAGGTATAGCGGTGAAAAGAAGCAATGGTTAGCTACCACCACTAATAAAATAACAAACCTACGACCGATCCCGGTATTTATACTGTGTATAATACACGTGGGAGGTTTATGGTGAGCACCGGAAGAGACTGAGGTAAAAACAAGCGGAAATGGGGTATTCGGAAAGTTGTTATGTTTGTGTTAGGTCCTGTTAGTCCTGTTTACAGTAAACAGGACGATTGGTTTTCCAATTTCATATTTGCTGAAACTATAATATCTTCTGTACGTTCAAGCCGAGTTCTTCCTCGCGAATACACACGTAGTATATCAGGTACATACCTACCCCTACGCAGCTGCAATAGTTTTACTAAATTCGATTTGCTACCGCATCTCTCTAACCCGCGGTTCATTCCCTCAGCTTTTCTTCGCGGTCTCTGTATTCCCTCCCAACGAGCGCGCACGCGAATAGTCGAATCCGTTCTGCAGGGGTGAAGGTTCGCGAAGGGTGAAGGGAACCACCCGCGAGGGTGTCTCGAGGCTATCAGGCAGGAAGTAATGGCGTTAGCCGCCCCTCGGGCCCCAGAGGCCAACACATCAGTTAGTAGAGCCATATACCGAGCCATGGCACTCCAACCATATCCAACCGTACCCAATGATATCCAACCGTTTCCGCAACTGCACGGAACCATGCGAACCATACCCATGGCCATAGCCACCCATAACCACCTCTCCGAGCTTGGATATTTTCTCTAATTATGCTAATGACGATGCTCTCAACGTTACCACGTATATTGGCAAACGGTAAAAATTCGAACACCCCGCATGGGGTTTGGCGATTACTGTTATTATTATTATTATTATTATTTTCTTTTTTCACCCTCTACACAGACTGCGTAAAAAAAAAGTAATTTAGGGTTTATTAGCCGATCGTGCGAATTGAAAAAAATATTCAACGTTTCCCTAGGTGCCTTAATTATTTTCTACTTGTCGATTTATATGTCCGCGGTGAGGTCCGGTCGTTGAATTTTTTTTTTGGGAAAGGTTGGCGATAGAATATATGTGTGTAGTAGGTATATTTGTATGTATGGAGTTGATATTTTTGAGAGAACGTTATTTAATTATTCAGCCTCGCGTTGGAGGGTGCAAATTGCCGTTTAGCGAGCTACGCTCACGGGAACATTGCGACTCATTCGCTCGCCGAAATAATGAGACAAATTTAAAATTCATTCGTACTATATCTTTATCGCAATCAGCATTCTATGTACTGGCATGTTAATGTGCGATAAATCAAGTATGAGACTAAGGGAAAGATTAGTTATACTCAGAAAAAATGTGAACTATTGGAAAAGTACTCGTGGCCGCAATGTAAAGTGAATGACATGAATATTATTTCATTTAAAACTAAGCTGTACGAACGTACCTTTTGCAAAAACAGAAAACCACCAGGTCCTTCTTTTTTTTTTTTTAATTTCAAATGAAATTATAATGCGGGTGTTTCTCCGTTTTTTTCTTTTTATATTTTAAATTCACTCACCGTACTTCATGTATAAAAATAGAATGTCTCAGTAATCCTAATCTTATTACTCATACCTGGAGGTTAGGCTTAAAAATAATGAGCAAACCTTCTGCGGGGGTAAAGCTTCCCGATTTCGCGAAAAGCTCTCATGTGTTAATTAATTTCATGTACAAAACATTTCGAAGTTTTCAGATCCGGCTTGGGTCAGCTGTTTTTATATCCGAAGGTGTATAACTGATTAACTATGAGACATATTGATTGGCAGTTACGATCATAAATAAATAATTCAATATATGTATTCGTTAATAAAATAATTAAACAAATAATAATGTAAATGTAAATTAATTATAGAAACAAT
The DNA here is from genome assembly GCA_944452935.1 of Rhogogaster chlorosoma. Taxonomy (NCBI): domain Eukaryota; kingdom Metazoa; phylum Arthropoda; class Insecta; order Hymenoptera; family Tenthredinidae; genus Rhogogaster; species Rhogogaster chlorosoma. The sequence goes on along the minus strand of OX101799.1, from coordinate 13,861,221 downwards.
GTTTTATCTTTGAATAAATTCTTCGTGTTATTTGAATTCATTACCCGCCAGCTGGTCATTTTCAAAATCCATTAGCAGCTGTTCGGTATACAGGCTCGATTCGGTATCCCAATAATTTATGAGCATCGCTATCCAGGACAGGACGTAGAAAAATAGCAGAAGAACGTTTCCCTGTTTACCTCATAGCTAATTCAATGAATAAATCAGAGATCCCGATGTGATTGAACGGGAAATAAAAAATGTACAGGGTCAATACTTTCACCTGCAGTTCAATTCATCCACGATTAACTACACAGTCATCCCCACGTGACCGATATTCATAGAGCTTGATGGGGTATGAAAATATTCTTTAGTTTGGTGAACATTTTTCGTTTATTCGTTCCGATCTTGAATCACCCTGCAGGGGTTTATTTCAAATTGCTCTTACTGGTCGGCTATTTTCTATACGTATATCAATGCAAATAAGACGGACCTTGCGTTTATCATGAATTCTACATTATTTGTCCCAGAAGTAAAATTCCAGTTCTTACATAGGAACTGAAATATCCTCTGAATGTTAGAGTCGCGTGCGTCATAGAATATTCACATCCCTTGGCTCGATCGCAACCTGTTGACCGAACAGAAATAGGGGGACTGTAGAATCCTACATATTCAGATATCGATGAAGCGAGAAAGGTCGATCGGTGCGGATGTAGGTGTAATAACCCTGGCAAACAGCTTACAACGCTGTATTCCGTATACAGGTATAAGTATTTGTCAAGCGACAAATGTCAGAATCGTTGAGTGTGTAAAAAGTTAGAAAAAGGTAAGGTAAATACGTCTGAATTGACAAATAATAAACGACAATTCAGTCAAGTGCAATTCGAGAAATCGACATCGCTTCAAAAGTAAATCAGCTGCCTTACGTCGATCGTATGAAAGTGTGGTAACCTTTCCTTGAACCCTTAAAGCAGTGAAATTCAGAGTTGTAGAAATTTTTGCAATGCTAGTATGATTGAGGAAAAGAAAAAAGAATAAAAGTTCTGGATTTGATGAGTTTGTTCAAAAAAAGTACAACGAAAAAAAGTTTAATTATCCTCTTGGATATTCAAAGTTCATCCAGTATGTTTGATTTTTAATTTGTCAATCCCACGAGCTCTCATAACTCTATGATAGAATACCAGAGGATAATTTAATCATAATGCATCGCGTTGGTTCGCAATTAATTCCAACACACCTTGCGAACTTCTACGCGATGATATTGAAACGAAAATTTCTAAATTATAGGACAGCATCCCACGAACATGGAATGAATGTTAATGCAAGGCGATCGTGTGATAACAAACTGAACCCACGTGTATCAGGTTAATTGAAAAATAACATCTGGGCTTGGATTAAAATCGGATAATCGTTCACGAGGCTGCCGATTTCAAGTATCTGACATGCGGCGGGCATAGATAATCAAAATTTCGCTGCATTAATTAGGGTTCGGGATTATCTGGTGAGAAAAGAATAAATCCACGCTCTACATAATCTGTAGGCAGATGTTAAGGTCAATTTAGCTCACTGTGTGAAATTTTCTGTAGCAAATCGAAACGCGATGGTCAATAGAAGATCCATATATGAGAAAGAAAAAAATTATAGAAAAACTTACATTCCACGTTTGGCCGGTATAATATTACGTCAATAAATAAAATAGCTTGTTTTTCTCAGTTGACGTAAATGTCAAGCGGACCGACCGTTCGATCAAAAAAAAAAAAAAAAATGAGAACAAATCCAGCCGAAATCGTCAACGTTTTCTCTAGATTTACGAGCTGACAAAAATCAAATTTTTCGTCCATCGTTATGAGGCTAGAGACATTGAAATATGCATCAGCTGCTGCAGCAGATGATCCAGAACGTCGCTGAATTTTGCCTATAGACTGACAACGCTTTCGCCAAAGTACGTCACTTCAGTTTTATGTCACGTTACCTAGGAACAATGTGTCAATCTTAATTTTCAAATTATTGCAGTGAGTAGCGGATCAGCGGTATACCGATTCTCGGTTTTTAATGGTAAAATACTATGGAGCTGCACTCCGATCGATTAAATTATACGAAGTATCCCTATCTATTTCGGTTTCGTTTCAAATAATTCCAGTTGGTGTTATTAGAATGAAAATCCACGAAAGCGAGTCAAATTCCAAGCCTAGGCCAGCGTGAGTCGATGTCAGTGATAATCGTTCAGTCTGGTATGTTTTATACGTTTGTCTGTTAGAAAATTGAACGAATTCAGCGAATAATTAGGAGTCTGATATTCTGGAGAAATTTTCAGATTCAGTACAAAATTTGAACAAAATCCGACGAGGGGTTTCGGAGTGAACGAAGAAGAAATAGATTATTATCTCGTCAACCAGCTGTGAGATTTGCATGAAATTTTCATACTTGCAAGTTTTCAAGGTACTGAGATTTTTCTGCAGAGAAATTACAGTTCGGAAAGAAATAATATCGCGAAAGAAACAACGGTCGGAAATTTTATTGCGGTATATACTTTTATACATATGGTTTAGCTCCACTTCGATCCGAAATATATTTCTGTCAAATTATAGACGAATTAATCTTGATTTTAATCAGCCACCACGTTCCTAAATTGTTTGGGGAGACAGTTAAAACTGAAATTTTACCCTGCACAGTTCTATTGAATACATTTTAGTCGCATTTATAGTCGCAGCAATGAAAAATGATCTTTATAAAATTAAAAAATTAATGATTGGAGGCTGCGAGTAATTGCTATCGACGTATTCGCATTGATGTTTTACGTGGAGCGAGCTACAGTATCAATTCCCCAATTAAATTGGGAATTAATAGGACGAGAACGAAATTCGATATTTTACTGATTTCATATTTCGGGCACGGACAGAGAGATGTATGCGCGTATAACTGATTCAGAAGCGCATCGAATATAGGTATTGCAGCTCCATTATTAAAATAATTACCGGTCTCCCCGTTGTAGTTGATGTCCTCGCCATCTTCGCGTCTCCACATTACGTAAGGCTCAGGATATCCGACTGCCTTGCAGTTTAGAGTGACGTTCGAAGCTTCTCGTACAACCATATCAGTGCTTGTCTCCTTGTCGACGATAGACGGCGGAACTGAAATCAAGAAGAGATTTTTTTCTCCAATCCATTTCAAAGTGTTTTCTCGCGCAGATCATTCGGCGAGGAATCTTTCTTCGCTTGGAATTTCTCTTTCGCGTTTCATACTCAAATTCCAAGACTTTATCTTCTCCTTTTATTTTCTCGTCCGTTTACACTCAATACAAGTAAAATTTTCGGCACGAAACTTACCCACCACCTGGAGATAGCCTTGACGACTCCGCATCGGATCTGTGTTCACTTGACACATGTACCAGCCGCGATCTACTTCTTGAACATTTTTTATTTGAAGATACCAAGAACGGTGGTCATTGTAGGACAGTGATATCCGGGAATTCTGCGTGATCACGTTATGATGGATCGAAAGAATCGTCTGCGTATCAACCCTAACCCACGCCACCTGCAACATACGAGCTTGCGTGATGCACCAGGAAGCCGATAAACCATATCCAATCGATTCAGCATATCAGGGACAGAATAATAAGCGGAGCATAATACGCCTGTTCGTTCTCCAAAATGATGAAATTCATCCCTAAGCATTGCTGAACACGAGATCCTGTTAGAACTCTAGAATTTCAGGGTGAATCTGGAGTCCCAGTTTCGTTTAATACACTTGCATTTCTTGGGGTGAGATTACAATACCTGCTATAAACGTTTCGGACGTTTTCAATGGGTGAGAAGAACCGAGGGTTTTCACAGCAGAAATATGACACATTTTTGTTATTACTGTAAAATCCTGGAACAGGATCTGGGCAAAGCTTATGTGTGTTGAAAAATATTCAGAAACAACTGTAAACACTGGTACTCCTTCGCAGGTGAAAGAAATCCTTTGATCTGATGTTCATGCAAAAATGGGCTTTACTTTTTGTTTAAAAATTCCCTGCAGCAAGATAACTCTTTTTCGCGTATATATGATTACCTGATTTAATTATCAAACGGAATTGTAAACGAGTGGATTCTTTATTTGCAGAATTTTGTAATTCGCCCAACCATAAGTCAAGAACCATCCTCAATTTCATGAGAATAATATACGACCGGTGGTTTTATAATTTTTGTACGGAAGGGTCAAGCCCGACTGCGTTTCAATAACTGTACATGATGGTCTTGAAATTAGCTTACCTTGTAGCTGCGTAAATTGTCGACGACGCAGGCTAGCAAAGCATCGCGTCCAATTGTTACGGTCACATTGGGAATTGGCTCGGCGAATCTTGGAAATTGAACTTCTGGAAATAGGGAAAAATCACAGGTCGTAAAGTGTCGTTATTTGATGCACATAGAATCGCACATACATGTATAAGAAGTGAAACAGATAGACCAGACTTCGTCGCCCTTGAAACAGCCCTATGTACCCAAAACGCCCGAGGCAGGGATGTATGGATGTTTGGTGATAGATATTTAGAACGTGATATTTTCAGAATAGAGAGTTGGTATCGGCTTTCAACTTGGCACACACATTACGGAGTATAGAAACCGTATCGATTTGGGGTGAAATCGATTCACCGGAAGTAGTCAAACGAATCATTTCACACTCAAGGGAGGTATTTCTCTCCCAGTTTTATGCGAAGAGTATCAAGACCTGATGATGACTTTTCAATGTCACGATACTGGATAATTAAACGAAGTGCAGAGATCATTATTCCGAGCATTATATATATTCATAAAGGCGCCCCTTTTCCTCCCTCAATTTCACTCTGCGGATCCAATACCAATCAATTTGAAACCGATATTTCAATCGAGACTTGGGTCGCAATACATCAGCCGTACATACTATGCAATATGCCCGTATCATCGGAAAATGAAGAATTGCAGATGCCATCTTCCAAATTACTGGTCAATACTTCAATCTGTTATCAAAACCCGGTATCACGTTGCCATTATCGGAATACTAGGCTGCTTCGGGAAGGAGGGTAGGGGGTAGTAGTCAACGGAAGGCTAAAGAATATATTTCACTTCCTTGAAGCTATCCTTCGTGAATATACCCCTGATAAAGAACGCGAGTATCTTGGTGTATGCGGCACAAACAGTCAATGCAAATTGCCCCATACCTATACCACCCCGTACAGCATACTCCGCAGCTTATTACTTGGCATGCTTATGCTACTGCAGTAATTAACAAAGAACTCGTGGCTCGCTCTACATTTAGTTCCATAAAATATGAGTAAGGAATTATAGAAACTGCTTGTTCTATGTGAGCATATTTGTCACGAATCATAAATCATGGGTAATTTCATTGCTAATCAAGCCGACTGAGTGAATTAGGACACTCTTTCTTGTTAGACCGAATATCTTATGGCTAAGTATAGGCCTTCTTTCACCTCCTTCTAAATGATTCCCGTTATCTTCAAATACATGGATGGCAAGACTTTCGCGAAGTGTTCAATAACGTATGGATTCATAAAAAGAGCCGTGGGCGGATAGTGGAACCTCACGAGACACGCGGCTATTCCGTTCGGAAATTACCGCCTCTTGGCACCATTTGCCAAACCTTATCGCACTCGTTCTGCTCGAGGTTGTCGCAAACTATCGATTTCAAGGCCTTATCACCGGGACCCCAACAGACAGATACCACCACGAGCATCGTAAGTTATCTAGAATTGGTTATAGAGTGCTAAGCCTAAATATACGAAAGTTGAGTTGGAAAAATCTGCAGCTTGATACGGGGATACCGAAGAATTCAAATGACTTGGTGAAAAACGAATAAAATAAATAAAAAGCAAAAAAGGATTGCTAGCTTTTTCCTTCTCTCCCAGGTTTTTCTGATAACAGACCAGCGTGACGCAAAGGCTACAATTTAATTCCGGTCGCAATGTCGAAACGCCACGAACTAATCATAGGTATTACATATGCCATAGTGGTATTACACCTCGACTGCAACGTTCGTAGAATTTTGCACTTTTGTCAGAAAGCTATCCGAAAGGTGTAGAGTTCATTGCAGCTAGACATTCGATGATATACTCTCACTATGATTATACGATCGATTTTTCAAACTAGGGGCGAAGACAATGGCTAGAGTTACTCGCCAGAATCGATAGCTGACACGTTCCGCGAACAAATTTAGATAATTTTCTATGTACAGCTACGTATTACATGACATTATATATTCGTATGGATATGTGTACAGGCTGTGTTACGTATATGTATATAATTAGGAATTCGCCGTTCCAAAGCTGTTCAAAGAATTGAAAGAGGAATACGCACATGGTTTAATTCGCACGTTATTTTTTATAGCTGCGTTTATTCGCGAGGTACGAAATTGAACTCTTTAACGTAGACCGCGAATACCTACCGGAAAAAAATGTAATTTCTTGGTAAGCTTTAGTTTGTCTGCGTTTACGAACCGCCTGGAAAAAAAAAAAAGATGGAAAGCTCGCGATTCTTTAAGACTGGGAATACGGAGAGTGAAAGTGAGACTGAAAGTGTAAGTGTAAGCGAGAAGGGTGAGGGGCGTACGTTTTTACGACCCTCCTCGCAAAAAGCGAAAAGTAGAAAAAACGTATTTACGTTTCAACCACCAAATTTTCTCATATACTTTGACCTGGGGCAAAAAGCTTGCTTACTCCACGCCAGTTCTCAAGATGCTTATGCTGCTTCCACCAGTCAGACAACTTAGCCTTGACCCTTTTATTCTAATAAAAAAAAGTTCACATTTAAATAAAAAATCTTAGTCGGAGGCTATGAAGTTATTAATTTTCGACACCTTCTCACAAAAACATGACTATGCCATATTCTGTCGAATAACTTGAATCAGAAGGCACAACTGACACGATAAGAAAGCAATTAGATAGTGAGTTATACCAGGTATACATATTGGCAGAGTATTAGGTACGTGAAGGTTCTTTCGGTTGTGCTCTTTGTACTCGTATCTATTTCTCACAAATGATTTGTGTGAAAGCACGTCTCGAACTATTCAATACGCCCCTCGGTTCGAGCTTTATCATTTTTTGTGGGACGAGAGCTGACTATTCAACTTTTTCACTCATCTTCCTAGTGATGTGCAACGGCGTACGAAAACACGAAGGGATGTCGCTACTCATACATGCTCGTTATATTCATACAAGTATTCCGTCATTTATCTCTCGTTACTTATTCTACAATAGCAGACCGAATTCACCAGTGATTTCGTAAAAGCCAAGGGAATTTTTTTTACAAATTAATTTTTTTTTCAAAAAGAAATGGAAAAAAAAGAAAACAGTTTCAATGCACGGAATCGTTAGAATAAAACTCTGCTTGTTGTTTAGACTATAAACTATAAAAAAATTCTCTTCGACAAATTGATTTCGCCATCCAACCCGAGGGCTTAATGGGTTCGATGACCGAACCGGAAGGGATGACCCAGGCTGGAAACGGAGTCGTTATAAACCAGAATATCGTTTCATTAACGCGTCTTGAATTATTTAGCAAGTTCTTTCTTATCTCCAAAAAGTTGTACACCTGGTATCACGCATGGCACAGGATTCGTACGCACTTCCTGGTCGCTTTCACGTTTGGAAATATATTCGACTTCGTTTCTATTGAATCAGTTGTATTGCCTTTTCTTTGTATGACTTCTATTCGCAGGAGCCTCGCAGAAAGTGTGACAAAAATCACAGTATTTTATGAAAATTTCGTAGGGATATGAAAAATGGCAATTCGCGTTAGAAATGATAAATCATTGATACTTTTGATAAATGCGAGGGTAGTTATTCAATAATTTACTTTTTACGATGGTATAATGATATTGGCGAAGCTATGTTTTAAGTTTATTGCAAGTATATATAGGTATGTATACAAAAGTAGATAGTCTCAGCCAGTGGGTATACTAGCTGTAGAAGTATTCGCGTGGATTTCCCTGATATTGTCTCTCCCTTATTCCGCTGACGCTCAAATTTCCACTCTTTTATCGTTGCCTAAAGTGGCCTCTGCGCACTGCCAATTTTCGCCAGCGTTTTTCATACCTTTCGCGGTATTTTTCTGTCGAAAATGTAATACGATGCCTACCGCGTTGAAATGCCTGTTCTCAGTCACTTGAATTTTTATATATACGTTTCTCAAATTTTTCGTTCTGATCTACGCATGCTTCTTTATTTACTATACCTAGACGTTGATAAATTATATATTTCAATATAAACCATAGCTGTTAGAAAATATATATCGTTAACAATTGAATTTCTTTTCTCATCGTCCACCAGGGCACCGTTTTTTTTTTTTTTTTTGAATACCGAACAAATTCATTCCGTATGTCAAGAGACGGGGAGGGAATAGATTCTACTATTTACTCGAGTTTGGGATCGCCCACGACTGAGTTCTTCTCCACTTTCTCCACCCTCTGTAATTAGGGTATTTAAAAATGACATGAAGGACGTTATTTGATTCAAAGAAATATTTACTCAACCCAAGTGGGTACCTATAAGTACGTATGCGTAGCTCACCACCCCTTACACACGCTCTATTATACGTTTGCTACAAATTCGTATCCCGTGTTCAGTGTGGCTCGTATATAGCTATAATAATGTACTTGCGGTTCGCATTGTAACAATTACGTTGGTAAACAGAAAGGATAAATTCTAACCACTGATTCAGGTTTACAAAAGTATTATTTCAAACGATTTCATATAATTATTGATTATTGATGATAAAACGTCGCGTCAAATTTAATTTCTATCCGATTCAATAACCATGGATAAAGATTCTTACCAGGAACATTTTTACATTACATGCAGGATATATAATAATGAAATCAATAATTTATGGATATTATAGCCATATAGGTACATACCATTAACTAATTATACCTACGTATACAAATCATGGATTTGTTTATTTATGAAGAGGTAAATATATGCATAATTTAATATCTACGTGCTTCTGGAATTGGACCGTATCATTTAATTGGAAGATTTATTTTCCTACTTCCATACATAAATTACTTGCGAAAATCTAATTTTACTGTTCGATTTTCATACTTTTGTCATACGCAGACTTAGAGTTGAAATATTAACAGTATGTCGCGAAAATTCGTTGAATATTAAGACTCATTAAGTTGAGACGTTCATGAATGATTATAACAGAACTGGCCAGGTGTCATGGGTATGAATTTTTAATAAGACTGTGCATACGAGACGATTAAATTTCAATGGACATAGTCTATGGATTTTGATTCAATTCAACTTATACATTTGGTTCGAGATTCTGGGGCCCATATTCTTATATTGTTAATAATATGGTATACGTGACCTTCCGGTCAACGATCAATCATTAATTCGTATATCAATGTATTGGCGACAATCTAGCACAACCCTTGTCCACGACTGTTAATTGGAATTTAATAACAAATTACCTTTACCGATAACTTTTATACTGCTGATGAATATAACTTTCAACAATACCGCAACGGTGCAGTATTACTTTATAAACAGTACCAAGGTGGTGACGTGAATTTTCATCTATCCAAACAGCGTTTTCTCGGCTTTCTGGTAGGCAACGTTTTCACCCGCATCAATCTTTCATAGGTATCAAATTTCGTTCCGACGTATTTCCACTACCTTCAACCTTCTCTGTGCTGAAAACTTCTCTCATGAAGAGGTAGGTACCAGAAATTCAACCACTCTACTTCTTGATTCAAAATGATGAAATTTGTTTGAAGAGAAATCACATTTTTTAAACGTGTTATCTAGTTTGCGTACTTTTTAACTACTTTAACGCTCTATGATCCCACAACACGTTATTCTTTTTCATATTCAACCCTATGATACCTTTCGGTCCAAAAAATCAACCCGACAACTAAACCTAGGTATCTGTAATGCATATCAACATGAATTTGAGGGATGATTTGACCGAATTTGCAAAGTAATTGGTACTGTGGAAAAAAAAGTTTCTAAATTCAAAAAAGCTTCGCGGACCTCTTCGAATTATACCTTCAAACGACCCAGAGGAATTTCAATTGAAAAACTCAATAGCTGTGATGCAAGGAGGATTTTGATTTTGTTTCAAATATCGAAGTTTCTTCAGTTTACAATTTTTTAAATGATTCTTCAATAGAATTTGAAAAAATGCATGTAACTTTTGCCGAATCAGTTCATGCTTGCTCATACTAGGAAATTATTTTACAATATTGTTAAAGTCATCTGTATATGCAGGCTCCCCCAAACAGTCTCCAATTCTCTCTCAGTATTTTGTTGTTTCGTTCTTCAATTTTGAATCAAAAATTTTGTCGTATCCGGGTGAGTCAAATTAATTGCGTTCCATGTATCACGACAAATATCTACTGTATCGTCGAGAGGGCAGGGAAACAATCCGCGATTAAAATTAATTGTATCTCTAGGCGATGGGCAGGTACTACGTCTTTTGAATATTTCAATTATATAAATCGAAAAGAAACGAGAAGAAAAAGAAAAGAGAACGGACTATCTCTATAGTTTAAAATGAAAAAGCCGAGATCGTTTTGCGTTCGTCAATTAATGCAGACGGTTTTTGATTCGGTGGTAAAAAGATGAGGGTATATAACACTCGGTAGATGAAGGGATAATAAAAAGCACACAAAGAGACGGTTAATAAGTTAGATAGCGCAATTTCACGACCGGTGATATACTTTATTAGACATCATATTTTCCTGAGCTATATATAATGGCATATGGTGCCGTCCGTTTTTCTATATTAAAAAATGATAATGGAAGAATAGAATAAACAGAAATACACAATGGGTCCCACATGAGCGATCGCGTGACTAACGGTAAACTCGCGGTTCACTGACTTTCGACTTTATTTCATGAAATTGTATTCCGAAATACGTTGAAAAATAATTTATGAATTGCGTCATCGCGCACATTCCTGCCAATTTTATTAGCCCACCGCCCGCTATAAAACAGCGTATATTTATTATACCTACCTAACCCCGTATATATTCGTCGTATACCCTTATACCTGGCTACCCTACATATATTTGCGTTTGCCGAGGCAATCAAGTCGAATGTATGCATCAGGCGATCGTCGTTTGTTTTTCATCGGTTAAGAATAAAAGCAAGAAAAAAGAGAAAAAGAAAAAAAAAATAGACAAAAAACAAGGAGATTATCCTTACCGAATCCTTTTCTATCTTTACCAAGGTTGATACTTCGAACGAACCAGCTGCTCGTTTCGTGTTATAGTCATTTTTGTCTCTCTTCGTTAAATTATGACCGTGAGATGACACGCGGAAGAAAAAAAGTAGGTCGAGGGAATTGTAGAATCGTTCAAGAAGGAAACGGAGTTTTATCGTGGCGAACAGCTCTACGCACATGATGTTGAACACTCTCCGTATATAGAGCTGGCGTATTGATCGAGCCAGAGCAAATAAAGGGGCACTTAGAATCATTGCATGCCGAAACTCACTCTGCGGTGGCAGCCTACGCCCTCGTATAGACAAAGACTTCTCGCAAGGAGAATCCTTAGATCAGGTGAAATGCTTGTTCCGGCTTTTACACGACAAGGAATATGCTTTAAAGAGACGCGGGTTTCAATTTTGTCGGACCGCTAGTCGTTGACCTGTACTACTTACGTTAAGACTATTCAAAAGATACATTTTTCACCGAGAACCGAGTTCGAAATCCTTCCACCCCGACCCTCGGCGAATCGGTAATCGGTACGCTTTTTTCCTTATTCCGTCTCACAAAATAATCAGCCATTAATTTCATTACAATTTTTTCAGTAGCCATTTGAAAGGGGTAGAGGAGAAAAAAAGAAATCATGAATTTCCGTGAGCCCCTATTATAACTAAACGTATTTAGCTAACAGAATCAGTAATTGCATTCGATTTTTCATTTGATTCCGTAATGAATTGCATTTCACTCAACAATATCGATTGCAGTCCTCCGTATACCTCTATTCTTTTTTTTGTTTTGAATCAAGCTTCATGCTATTGAATCAAAAAAAAAAACCCATCAACTTTCACATATTCGATCGCCAAGTTTTGGTCAGTCAAATGAATTGAATTTCATTGAGCAAATCTGTTTTCTCTGTGTAGTTTAAACTCAGTTTTCCAGACTTTTGACATCGAGCTTTTTTTACTACGTACTTCGATTGTATGGTATCATATGGGTCCGAAAGTATAAAGATCGATTCAAATTCTCTCAGAGTCTAAGGAAAAAGAAAGACTCTTGAGGAAAATATATTTTTTCGTACGATTCGCGTTAAAAGCGAAACTTGACTATCATTGTTCTGAGATTTCTTTGATAAACATGATCTGTGTTGGTCAAAATAAAACGAAATAATCATGAACCTTAATCGTAACAAATTGTTTGTTCAACGTAATCACTATTCCATTTAAAAGAACAATATAAAAAAACAACAATTCCTCTGAATTACAACTGGAAAAAATTGTGGAAACGAAGTGGTAGATGGTTATTTTATGGGGTAAAATAAGGAAAAAAATTGGCTGCGGAATTCGTTGGGGGTCGAGGCGCAGAACCGTGTTCACTTTCATTTGGACAGGCCATATACATAGTACGTAATACGTATAGTCACATAAATATCCTTGAGCCATTTCGACGCCATTTTATATACTATAATATTCATCGCGATTCAGATGACCAGCGTTAAATTCCAATAGCTGACACTTGGGCCAATAAATCGATAGCATGGATCGTCTCATAGTAACTTTATCCTCATACTTTTCCACGGCGTGGGTCTATGGATGATATAATATCTCCGGCTGGTATAATCCTCATTGATTTCCGCGAGATACTTCGAGGAAATATAAATGTTATACTCTCTTGACCGACTACCTGGCACCTGTAACATCTGATCGATGAAACAAACATCATTTAGCAAAACTTTGGCGAATTGGTCTCACGAGTGCAATATTATACATATGCCAGTGGCTCACGTTATTTATGCGGGTTGTTGCTGTTTTGTACCATGGTTCCCTATCGTGATATAGATACGGCAATATTTCCCCCCTCATACATATAAGTGACGGGCAAAGTAATGTATATGGGTCCTAAATATCTAGATTACAACTTGACCGGCTCACCATTGTTAAACTCTTCGGTTGCCAGAGGTAAATGAAGAGCTGACAGCTTTCCACGAAACTCCAAGTTCCTCGTCTGTCGTCCTGTAGACAGAAATGAAAGATGATATACTATTATTATTCGGCTGGTAATTTGGCGGCAACACGCGATTAATTAATCTTAGAATATATATGTATATAGAAGGGAACGATTTGTCGTGGGAATATTGTTAATGAACAACTATCAAGCACCGCTGCATCATTTCATTCAAGATTATGATATTCTAGATTTATGACAGCTTTAAAGGATTATAGAAACTTCGGAGGCAGGTATTTGACGAGGAGTGGTATACTCTTGAACAATTCTTCTATGATCCATATTCAGGTATGGAAGTTCACCAATCATAATTAACTAGAAGAGTCGAAATTTTCAAGGGGCCAATACTAGTCGCACCTTGGATTATGGATTAGTATTAGAATTCGAGTAACTTTTTCAGGGGTTCACCTGGTGAAGTTTTGATGATTGGACAATTATTAGAGATTGAAAAATCAAAAATTTGTAGAATTTTCGACCTAGAAGTCTGCAGAATAGTTGCTTTTGCTCCAAATTCGGTAGAAGATCGAATCAAGTTTTTCCTGAAGCACGAATGTTTCTTCCTTCTATACATTTTCAATTATATCCAAACCATAGTTTATCGACAAATTCTGGCTTTGTGTAGTATTAACGGCCGTGAAATATTCAAGAAGATTTTCCAGATTTACGAGTAAAGAAATAATTGCTGTTTCGGAACCTACAAACAAACCGCACATAGGTAGAAGGGATGCAGGAGAAAAATATGTATTTCTTTTCACCGTATACGAAAGTGATGTATGTAAATGGGACGGTAAGTTCTCTCACGGTTAAATCTCAGAAGAAATAACGTAAATGGCATTTCAAGGTGGCCTCGTATTATAAACCATGGTTTAACGCAGGGATGAACGGTTGTAAGCATCAGAATTTTCTACCTCCACGTTGTAGATTATGACTCTAATCTTCTTGCCAAGATGTACGATCCTGGTCGGTGAATAATGTTTCGTGTCAGGCACAGAAATTATAAAATAAATATTTAAACCGATGCCGGAAGGGTTTTCTTTCTTGCTCCATTTTTGTGTCTTTGTGGTTTTTCTTCTTTTTCTTCTTTACTTTTTTTTTTTTTTGCTTTCACCTCTTCTTCTCTTTTTTTCATCAAATCAACAACGTTGCCCGCAAATACTGTCTACAAACACATACGAGCCAAAGGTTATAAACGTTAATGCAAAATAAGCTAAGTGTACATTTTTATCGCATTACTTTTTCCGCTACGATTGAAAGTCTACCTTGAGCTTGGCATTAATAATTCGCTAACCCCCTCTGTCTATGCGGCTTTCAGTCATTATGCGTCCGGTTCGCGAATACGAACTTTTAGAATACCATTTAAAAGTTTAAGCGTTTCCAGTGAGTGATTTATTACCTATACTCAGAATGATTTTTTAACGATATATAAACGAGCGAACTACGTTCGTGTATTTACAAGGATCTCTGAAAAAAAATCTTACAGCTTTTCCTCGAAACATTTACGTGTCGTTGAAACGGTTCATGAAACTTACAAAAAAAAAAAAGCTTTAAATTTTCATCCTTCATCATCTCCATCCCCCAAGAACCAAAAACTGCAACGACTACCGCTCTATCATTTTTCACACCAGTCCAGAATGCTACCTAATTTTATAGCAACAATTAGGAGTGCTACGGTATTCTGTGTTTCGTGAAAATGCGCGGTAACTATTTATCAGAGAAGCCTGCACATGGGTTTCGAATACATCTCTATATTCCAGGCTTGGCCATTTATAGGCCGAGCTATAATTCATGTCCGTCGGAAATGGGTAATTCCTTGATTTGATAGTGAATAAATATTTATTACTGCATAGCAGAACACATTTGGCACATTGCAAGAGGATCAAAAATGATGAATATCTATTACATCTGGACATATATATGTGCGATTAATTCCACTAGTGGGTTAACAAAGAAATTTAGTTTAATTTCTAACAAACGAAGTGCTGCGATCTTAATAATTACAGACGATCATCAGCTCACGAATTTTCACTCCACGTATTACATGCAATTTTTGACTCCTTCACTTTTGTTGATGTGATCAATTCATTTCTTTATCGGAAAATGGCAAACGAATTATATTTTTGTATCGAGGAGCTTATGCTGTGAAACATCGCGTTTTCGACGTAAGTTGACGAGTGAGTTCTGTGGGAGAGACAGGTGAAGAAGAGAAGCTGTAAATGGGCCAAGTCGTGACCAGCGCAACAAAGGATTTATTTTTCTATTGCTTTTATTTTTTCTCACAGACTTTTCCATGTTACGCCAGCATTTTTAAAGAACATCTTTGTATTCTGTACAATGTTTGCCGTATTTCAGGTATTCCTGAAACTTTCTAACTGAATTCTATTGGTCGCTGCAGGCTAAGTTATATGGGAGCTGCACTAGCGTACTCTTAAGAGAAGTTCTATTGTTAGAATGCGGATATGTTCATTCTTTTACTCCAGCTGCATGCCTGGAGATGCTGCTTACTATCCATGTAACTGCTTTCTTCCTTTCTTCGGAACTCTACCCTATTTCGAATATATTTATGCAGTCCTCCAGCGTATTGACATCGTATCTAATCGAAGGTGCAAAATTCTACGCGAGTGTAAAAATGGATCTGGATCTGGAATGGAGTCTGGATCAATGAGTCAAAAGAAGAATCAAACGAAAGAAATCGATTGATAATAACAAGTCAATTTTATATACCAAATTCTGTGAATTGGTTTTAGATGTTGAAAATTGGATCAGAAAGTGTTTAACCAATTACGAGTCAAATAACGAAACGGAATTAATCGGTGTCAAGTCACTCGCTAATTGGTGAAGATGAGTGAGACGAACAATTGGTACATTGAGAGGATATGGTTACATTTGCGTATACTCGTCTTTCAAGGAAATTTTAGAGGCAGAACGTGACGCAATCAGGGGGAAATGAAATTCCAGTTTAATCATCACGTTCCAATCACTGTTGTGTATTTCAAATATCAGCCGGAAACTCCAGTTTCAAACAAACAGTCACGGATCACGTTTCAATGTCCGAATGACGTTAATTACAAACTCGAATTTAATCGGTTGGCTCATACTGATTTTTCAACAAAAAATTTCAACGTCAATTCGTCGCTATTTCAAATAACGAAAGTTAGCGTCAATGTAAAATTATTTCCTCTGTTTACGCGCTATGTGCCTATCTACGATGTACATACATACATGCAATGTGCTCATACATATGGTATTTATGTATGGAATATATTCCACATTTGAATGCATATTCTCTTGTATTTGGATAGGGCGCTATTCGAAGGGTAGGTTTGGATATTTGATTTGAAAAGGACGAGAATCACAGAAAAAAGTCTCTCAAAGCAATCGGTGGAATTGGCATTTTGACCAAAAATTTGAGCCACGTATTTTCATATTTCCGTAAAACTCACATTTACTCAAAAGCTAGAAACCTCTGTAAAATTTCTTTTATACATGCATATATTATACGTATACCTACCTACTTAATTCTTTTCAACTTATTTCAGACATAGGAGGATGAATTATAAAAGCATGTTAACAGCGGTTGGCAAACCGCTCAAGCGATAGTAGCTTCTCGTTAAATTATATAATCACTGAATAATTATTTCGGCAACAGGGCTAAATTAATTGCACACATTTTTCTTGCGCTAATTTTACAAGCACCGTCATTTGTTATAGCTATACACTAATTTATTCAGATTGTAGTACCTACTACGGCTATACCCTGCATCCATCTCTTCTTGAAAATACTTGCCCTAGCTCCTTGAGAAATTATTTTTTTTTCTACAAAAAATCACTCAACGTATATAATGAAAAAACTTTACTAATTGAAAGTGATTAAAGTCTTCCACTAATCCGTCGTTAAAATATTCACGTACCTATTTGAATTAACTCATTCAATATATGCGTCTGATTCTGATTGTTTTATCCTATTTTAACAAAGGGCAAAAACCTTCTTGGCGTGGCTACAAGTTACATTTTCAATCATATAATTCATTCATATCTATCAAGTACTCAAAAAATCAGAAAAATTCCAAACAAGGCAACGCTGACCGGTATGATGGACTGAATAATATCCGGCTGTGTTTGGGATATTGAATATAAGCTGGCTCAGACGTTGTTAATTATTCACGAATCATAGGATAGCGAAAATTTCTCAAGAATTTAAAGTTGTTATGACGGTTACTGTCAGAGGTGGAAAATATTCGTAATTTTTTCACCTGCTTAGAATTCTATCCATTCCATCCCTTGAACGAATGGGGTAGCTGACATCGCTGTTCGACTCATGAACTAAGCTTTCTACTTGGTACCACACGACTATTTATTATTCCTTGATCATTTGTTTGTTTGCAATCTTGGTACAAACCCTTAGCATGTCCGTCCGCCCCCAATTTACCCTAGTTAGAGAGTTAATAATTAATTGTGTGGCGTTACGGGTTCTTAATTAAAAGTAGTTATTGCAGGCTTGAGGAAGGTTTAAGAGGCAACAACTTCAGATACTATATATTCGTCTGGATTCCCTATTTCATATTCCGTCGATGTCGAGAACGTGTCGGTCCTACATTCGTAGGTACAAGTATATACTGTGGAACCAACGCTGTGATATGAAGGAAGTTGCCGATACCGGTGCAATCAACACGATGTATAGTTTTGTAAACAGGTTTAGCACTGGAAATGTGCGGATAGCAAATGCTGTTGAAGAATATATTCAGAAATTCTTCGTCTAGTTAATAATGAGCTTTTCTTGTTCCATTTCATCCGACGTTTTATATCACTGCGGCTATCTACTGCAGGAATTCATCGCAGAACGAAGCTGAAAAGTTTTACAGGGTTGATGAGATTATTGTCGTGGCAGGTAGAAATATGCTCACGTTTTCACTCAGGGGAAGAATAAAAGCTGCCTCTTGCATATTCCAAGCAGAAGCAGTTGAGTGCATGCGGCATCGATTTATTCAACTGACTGTATGAAGGTTAGAATTGATTCAGAACCCTTTAAACACAGTTGAATGTCAGCGTCGAAAGTACCTTCTGGTGGCAAATACGGCGGAAATAAGTGAATTCCTTTTATTTCATTCTTGTACCCTCACGCGTAGCCAGCTGTCAGTCAAATTCGCCATTCTCACGTTCAAACTATCACCGAATACTGGAAAGGATGAACGCGATAAAAGGCGACGTCGAGACACGAGGAATTTCTTGAATCTGCAAATTCTTCAAACAAGGCAGAAGCCAGCCTCTCAAGGTATGCCTGTGTGGTAATACATGGGATTTCGACGAAACCCTGCACCCTATATCTTCCGATTCGAAATTCATTTTTACCTCAGATGCTTTTTCCCATTATTTTAATGTAAAAAATTGGAAATTTCGAAGCGGAAGTTACACGATGTAGATACAGGGGCTGGTAGAAGTGACAGCGATTACCCCGCAGACCTACATCTGTGCAGGGGAATAGGAGGTTCGTACTTCGTCAACTTTAGGTCAGAGTGTAAGAATGCAGTGAAGTTCTTTTGAAGCGAATGAAATATGGATTAAAGCTAGAAAGTTTGAGGCCAAGTATATGAAGCAACAGAAGGGATAAGTTTCCAACTTTGAAGCTGGAAACTTGGTTTATCCGAGAATCGCTTGCTTCAGCCAAGTTGGCACGTGGAGGCCCTCAAGCTACTGCAGAACCACGAAGCTGCGGGAAGAACTACGATCCTGCAGGCATCTTATCCCCGCTACTACTTCCTTATGACAATGTTCCAATTGTATTTCTACTTCTGGCACCGATTTCTGGCTTGCATTTCTCGGAAATGAAATCTTAACGCAAATACACTAGATGCCAAGTTTTCGGATTATAAAAACCGTACGTATTCAAGCTAGGATGGTTATTTGAAATGAGCTTATAAATCCGTAAAAATAATTATACCTTCCTAAGCCATAGCACAACATTAGCTTCTGAATATTAAATAATTCACAAAGAAAGGGTAGATATAGTACAACATAGCCGAACACTTTCCTTCACCATTTTTTTTTCTTTTCTTTTTTTTATTAATGAAAAATGTTTTAAACATCGCGAAGAAAGTTTTCACCTCATTTCTCCATCCCTCTGTGAAAATAATGTGGAATAAAAAAATATAGGTACCTCACCGGGTTTGATAAACGAAATCTGTTGTTCCTATATGGGCTCGTCGTATCGTCTCATAAAACATTTCGTGAAACCAAATATTTGATCAGAATATATCGATGCGTATAGCGCCCAATCTCGATTGCTGTCGCATAAATTCTATAGAGTCAAATAAATTCGATAGAGTATCATAAATGTTCAATTCCCTATGCTAGCTGCTGAATATAGAAAATCACTGATTGTCACCTGCCATTATAAATATTTGTCAAGGTTTTTAGTTAGTCAGACCCTTTCTCCATTTCTCATACCTATGAATGGTCGCTCGCCATTCAATCGCGAAGGACAATAAATTGTCGCTTTTTTGGTTCAGTGCGCGCAAACATACACCTGTACATGTATAATAACCATCGCTAAACAAAGAAGCCGTTCTATCAAGCACATGGGGCCAATGACCAGGAGATTTATGCCAGGGAGGATTTAGTTTGCCAAAAGTTTGAATCCACCAAAGTTTACCGGGGTCAATTTTTTTTCCTTCTAGTAATCTGGAAGATAAATCGACTCCTTCTCTGGATAACCTCGTATTTCGGATCGGGTCCGTTTGAATGAACTTTCGAACATCTTTTTTTGCATTCGTAGTATTTTTGTTCTAGATGTAAAAAAATTAAAAAAAAAGCCTTTGCTGAAGAATGCGTGGAACAGGAGGCTGTTTCGTAACGCTGAAACTAGGCTATTCCGATACTCCACGTACAAAGTCCTACGGAATACCTACTAGACTCAACATCGTTTTCGTATTTATGACTGCAGGCTCTCGAATTTTATTCGTGGATTATAAAATTTCGACTATTTAACGACATTTTATCTGGGTCATTCGATCCTTCTTCTTTGAATTGAAAAATCATCTTTATCCTCAGATGAGTTCACAATCTCCATTATTTCATACCTGTAGATATGAATTTTGAATTTCCCTGTACAATTGTTCAAACTATTTCCACTTGGGATCAAGCAAGAGAAAGACGAACGACGTGAGAGAGAGAGAGTGAGATGGAGATAGAACGATTAACGATTCGTCTCCATTACACCCAAGTTCACAATTGCTACCAAGGATTATAGAGCTCAGAGCAAAGGGAGGTATGCTGCTAAGTGAAATACTTGCTAGTCTCGGGCATTGTGTGTCTGGGCTCGAGATAGTAGGTATAAGGTATAACTCGAATATATATGTCACGGTTCTGCGCACCGTTTGATAACGTTTTCGTATATTAACGAGAATCAGAATGAATTGCGTCATTACTGTAAAGCCGTCTGCACTAGAGTAGAGGTTCTGAAGCGGAAGATCTGTGATTAAATTCGGTTGGGAAATTAAAATTCATTAAAGGAAAAAAACTTTCGGGTTAGGGTTGGAGTTCCAAATCTTCGAAGTCGTTTGAGACAATTCCGAATTTTCAGAAACGTTGAAGCTCAGAGCATCGGAATTCCGAAAGGCAGGAATGCGGACAGCTCAATACGCCGAAAGTCGAGAACCCCGAGAGCCCAAAAATCCGAAAATTTCGATCTATTTCTCAGAATGTGAAGACAACAGATAGTTTATTCCAATCGAGACCCTTTCTATGGAAGCCCAGTTTATCTACTCCGATCGATAACTTCGATATCATTAATAATTGATAGGATTTTGAAACTGTTTTTTTTTTTTCCAAAAATTTAATTTCGAGACGATTAATTTGACCACTCATTAGTTTCCATACGGTAAATACAGCCCGAGTTATTAAACACTGAATAAATACATGCGTAAATTCCAAGTTTCGAAGATTTAGACTTCCGGGTCTTCAGCTTTCGGAATTTTGAATCCTAAGTGTCCTTTGTTCCAATGTTTTTGGATTCGGCAATGTTCAAATTCCGAATTTCTACTGTTCAAGATTTAAAAAATTGGCAAATTCAACCTAGCCCGAAAAACGTCCACTCAATTTCTGCAGCTTTGGCATACTCGAATTTCAATATCACTTCCGTGGTTTTTATTGCAAGGGATCTACAGCTGATCCGATAGGACGAGGAAGCTCATAGATTCGATGAGTAAAAAAGGGTTGAAATTTATTCTTTGCAAGGTTACACCTACACGTGTGAGCCCTGTTAAACGACTTTCGAATGTTAACTATCGGGGGATGTTGGCGGTTAGTAAATGTTCGAAAATCGAAATAGTGTCTACGCCCTTTTGTACATTCAAATCCGAACGTCAATTCAATTGTCGAAATGTCCCATACGGCTATCTGGAATATTCTCCACGACCAATCGTTCCCCAGAGGCTGTGAATGTATGCGCGGCGTGCACCTCGCAATGACATTTACATTTATATTGACACGCCGTTCGGATGGGATCTTGAACAACGCGAGATACTTAACTGCATTCATAGGCACGGACAATCGTCAATGGCAAATCCCCCTAAATAGCCAACGCGTGACTAACGTTTACAACAACGGCTATCAACGGAGTTGTGGTCACGCCTGCTTCGAGATATGCGATTTGAATAAGACCCACGACACGCAATTTTCCTTACGAGCATCTACTACTATTGCTTTCAACTTGTTTTTTATTCCAATCTACTGAGTAGCCATACCTACTATAC
Source organism: Rhogogaster chlorosoma (assembly GCA_944452935.1). Taxonomy (NCBI): domain Eukaryota; kingdom Metazoa; phylum Arthropoda; class Insecta; order Hymenoptera; family Tenthredinidae; genus Rhogogaster; species Rhogogaster chlorosoma. The sequence goes on along the minus strand of OX101799.1, from coordinate 13,839,305 downwards.
TTATACCTATGTCCCATACCATGTTGCGATTCGATCCCACAGTCACGAATTCTTCCAATTTTTCAACCGTTTCGTAAGACTTTTTGAATTTGCCAATCACTTAATCGGATTGCATGTATCGATCATTCGCGACGTTATGCCAACAGTTTAAAAACTCATCTTTACAGATAGGGTAGTCGTAATATTTAGTGTATTAGTTCCTCGTTCAAGGCCGCGAATAAGTTTATACCCATAACTTGCCTTTTCTTTCAAAATCTAACTTTTATTGTTGAAAGTGGGGTCGCGGCCAGTTGAGCAACGCTTCAGTTTATTTTAATTATCATACTTGAGCATTGAAGCAATACTTTATTTTCATAAACAAGATTTGAACGAGGTTGAAAATAAATATTTCACGTATTTTTCATCTCATAGAATGTCTATTTAAACCATTTCTTAACTTACCCCACCTATGGGGTGGGTTGAGCAGAGTCTACTGTCTTTACAAAAGTGAAATTATTTCCGAAACGAGATCACCTGTAGTTTTCTGTTAAATTCTCACTGAAAGAGGAAGAAATACGCTTTCCAACAGTATGTGTATGATTTAGATTTGATAAATCGCTTCAAAGCTAGGACTGATTTAACCTGCTCTACCCTACGTCTACTCAATCGATTTTAATCAGGGATTCATTATTTCTGCGAATCCATAAATTCACGAAATATTCAAAAAATCAAGACGTAAAATAATCGTTCAACCTTTTTGTTTCCAACAATTCAGATGATAATAAAAATTGAAAATCGTGTGTTGGGTATATTTATTTGAAATAAAATTGCTATCTCGGTGGTGTCATCCCCGCAGGAAAAGCCTAGAGCTGTTTGAATGTTTTACATAGTCCTTGTAACAAGGAAACTCCCTTGCATCGGCACTTTTACAACAGATAGAATATACTATTTTGAATACTGATCGAAAAACTCTGAATCAACGACATTGGCTTGATTTGAAATATTTGCTTTACCTCGCGCCGTTTCGTGTACATGCTCGATATAATATGGAATCTGATGGTCTGTCGTGTTTGCAATCAGGAGAACTTGGAATTCGATCAATTTTTTGGTGTAACTTTTTCCCCCCCAATATTTGTGAAGCGAGCAATTTTCGAAACGAGATTGAAATTCGCCCTTTTTTCATTTCCGCCTATCAGGAGGTAGGTTCAATTAACTTGATATTCTTGCTCAGTAGCTGGGAAGATCGAATGGTGTAATCACTACGTCGACTTAACAAGATAGGTAACAGGTAATACAAGAAACGTGAAACTTTTCAATTATTCTCTAATTTCAACAACGACGTCTTGACTTTGACGGCGATATCATGTTTTATCGAATCCAGGGATTCCGATTCTACAGAGGAACTTCAGTTATATCATCGACGATGCTAAATAATCAAATCCCACGACCCAGGCGCAAGTGGTCGATACCTATGCAAACACTTCCATGAGCATTGAAATATGCGGTGAAAATCTCACAAAAATTCCGATGAATGTAGAATTGTCATGTCAGTCCAGAGAATAAGTTTCTCTCCTAATTATATTAGCTGCTCGATTTTTCGACTACATAATATATCATTTCTGAACTGAATGGTAAAGGTACAAATAGAATTCCAATATTTTGTGATCAATATATGAATTTGTATGGCGTTGATATTGGTCAGAGTTTGGCATGCCTTTGGAAAAGCTCTAAGCTCTAAGCGTAAAAGTTTGTTGTTCGTAAGTGGCACAGTGTAAGGGTACACGCTGCTACTTATATACCCTCTCGCGTTCACTATACAAAAGCTACATGACCAAATTCAACTCACGTTTTTTCTTTAGTCTTCGAGTCTGGCTCCGGTGAAATGCCATACAATTTGTTTTATACGGGGCACCATTAAGATAGGATCTAAAGCCAATCTGCTGCAACATTTCATGTGGGATTATGTTTATCATTTTAAAGGCAGGCTTGGGTTCTTTAGCTTCTTCATTTTTATTCAATTTCTACTGTGCATCGAGATCGGAAAGAATCAGCATTCACCGTCAGTGCTGGGGGGCATTAATTTATTATTTCCCATCCATTGTGAAAGTCTGCGGTATATATACACGAAATGAAAAATATAAGATCCGTAGGAAAGGTTGGCAGAAAGTAGTTTGCATTCTTCCTTGACGATGAGCAGTCTAATTGAACCAATTTGGCCTTATGCATAAATTCTGCAAAGTTTTCTCTCATCACGGTTGCTGCAAGACTGAGAACCATATTATCTCCCTCTCCATTTCTCTTTCATCCTGCAGGCACGAATCGCAACGAAGAATCTTTCCAACGCGTGGTTAAACCTTTAAAATATTAACCAACACGCTACAATATTAATTTTTAGCCGCTCTGCGCTTATGAGAATCAAATATTCACATCAAAGCTTGCTGCCAGAAGAAGTTACACCCCACTGCACGTTTCCACTCTTTCTTTCCGTCTTACAGAAATTTGAAGGAAAATGGCTCGCCCGAAATCCTTCAGAAAAGTTCTGATTCAATTTTTCCAATTCTTCTAATATTCTAAGCAAACCAAACAGTCTAGGATTTGGATTGAACGCGTATAATATCTTGACCAGCCTGCCAAGTGGCAGAAGGGTCAATTTAGCAAGGTTGAAAGAATACCTCGAGATTATTCGATGGTTAATTAACAGAGATTAGCATTCGGTATGCGCGGTTGCCCTGGAGACTGCTACGTGCTTTATGAGGCGCCTAGATTTTTTGTGAAAAAATTTTATCGCCCTCTTTGTCTCTGAACCAGTCGCGTTTAATTTCAGAACTAATTGTAAAAATTAATGGACTCTTCGGCAATCCTGCTGACGTTAAGGCCCTTGTTGAAGTAGTTTTTCTCTCCTTCTTTTTGTCTCTTTCTCTAAGTATAACGTTTAGCTTAACAGGCATTGAATATACTTGAAGTCAACGCAATGGCTTAAACTTTGGTACAATGTAGCTCCTACGCACACGGTAGGGTATAGACTTTAAACGAGTCTTGTTTAAAGAAACTTTAGCTTGACATTTAGGCAAACATTCCTCGCCCTTGTTTCGGTGGGTGGTACTGGTGCATGTCCTTTGTTGGTAAACGACAAAACGAACGAACCATTCTGCCATTCTAGTACACACAAAGGACCAGAGCAGGGCAGCCTTCGGCTTGCTTTTACTCTATACCTTATACTCATAAGAAGACAGCCTCAAAGGCTTTCATTATCTCGCCGATGGAATAAACGCAGCTAAATGCATTCCGAGCCAAGGGAAAACGGAGCTGGCGGCAAAGCTAGGTACGAAATGAATATAAATATACATGAAATCTAAAGAAGGATTACAACACTCCCGGGGAAATATAGGGGTAGTTGTTGTATCGTGAATTTCAATAAAACGAACGTTTCTAGAGCCGATGAACATCAACGATCTCTCTTCCTTCGAATCAGAATTGAAGCTTCTTTTCTTATGAATATACACGATGTGTAAATGTGTGCATAGCACCGTATGAGACTTTCTGAAAATGGGAAAAAAATTGGTGTCGTAAATTGACGAGGTTTCAATTTAATTTGGACTTTCAGGTTCATGAATGCTCGACAATGAAATATTATGGATATAGTAGGGCGTCCCGTTTTCGGTTCGCATTTCATAATAATGTCGTCTTTGATTTCCCCGGCGTTTCCAGGACCGCGGAAGACCGTGCTAGGACGACCACGGGTTTGTAATATGAAACGATATCAAACGTCTGCAAGCTAACCTGCTAGATTTGCATTGGGTCGACCGAGGGTTGGGGCTAGAGTCGGGAGTAGGCAGACGAGAAAGAGGAGGATGAGGATCAGGCAGAGGGTGAGGACGAGGACGAGGACGAGGACGAGGACGAGGACTACGATGAGGAGAAGGTCGTCTACAAAATCAGTCCGACCACGCCCGAGGTTGTACAGTTTGAATCTACAACGGCGTAGCATATCTATAGAAGACGGTATTATACGCGTATACCACTGTCGGCTCAAAAAGGTTAGAGCCCTCTGTTTGAGGGATCATAACTTCTATAAAAAAAATTGATGGTGCATCGAGTGAAAAAAGGTCGTAAAGCGCCAAGTTTTCTGCGACTGATGGTTATTCAGAAATTTCTGTATAAAAATCGTGAAAACCATTACGGTATCTGAAGGGGTAAAAAAGTCGTTTTTTCATGGTCCATTGCCGTACGTAAATTTCAATTTTTCTAATTTGGACTACTTTACTGAAAGCTATCTATTGCGAACCAAAAACTGATGACGGGATCGAAAAGTGTTTGTCTCAACGAAAATTTTGAGATGGTTCAGGTTCACCGTACCAATCCGTTCCCGAAATCACATCATTGGACCTTTTTGTACCTAGCGTTCAGGTTTGTGAACATTTTCGAAATCACATAGAGCTATTATCTTCGCTAATGTTAAGAGAATACTTCTGAATTTATCCAGATTTTTTATATTCATTTTAGACGATCAGTGACGAGTTGAAATTGACGTACGGCAATGGACTGCGAAAAAACTATATTTTTTTTTTTACCCTTTTGGAGATCATAACGGTTTTCATGATTTTTGAACCGAAATTTCTGAATAACCATTAGTCGCAGAGAACTCGGTGCTCTACGATTTTTTTGACTCGATGCTCTATCAATTTTTCTATAGGAGTTATGATCCCTCAAACAGCGGGCTCGAGCTTTTTCGAGTCGACAGGAAATAGAAACAATGGATTTCATTTCATTTCATTTCCATAGCTGTTGATTATTAGAAGTATTATTCAATTGCAGAGGAAAAATGAATCGTATTCATACAGGGTCAGCAATTTTTTTAATTGATATGTATAAATCATGACTTTTGTGATTGTGTATTTCACCGTGTATAACAGGCAATCCGCTACTTCGTACGTTCAATTAAAAATATTCACTTTCGTTGAAAATCTGTTACCTCTGCGAAACTGCGATGTATAGCATTTCAAGTCGTACACCACAGCTCACTCTGAAAAGGTCTAGCTTGCTAAAAACGAGTCCAATTATCTTTCTGGGTATGAATGTAATCGTCGTACTGTACAACATATTGAGAAAAATTATTTTTAACGATCAATTTCGTTTATATATTCAAATTTCAACCAAATTTCATCATCATGCGGATTGAATAATAATTTGTACTTGGTTCATGAAGTATCACTCAATGACAAAGATTGATCATTTGTTTCGACCATATCGTGGAAGGTGGTGGAATAATTCACAAGTCAATCAAACTACTCGTGTGATTCTGACTTAATTAAACATACTACGTGTTACCACACCGCATATTAATCTGGTTCTAATTATGCATATACTCACATATGTACCTGATGTGTAAAGCACATGAAGTGACGTGTAAGCAGGCGAAGAATGCATAAAGACCTAAAATATAGTTTCACCGGAATTTTGGTGGTGAAAAATAACAATTCCTAGCACATTGCATAGAAGTGAATTTTCCACATAATGGATAAAACTTTCCAGAGCTTTTACAAACGTAAATTCATAAGTTTCAAATCGTAATTAGAGTGCACCCTTGAGCAATAAAACTTGTGAAGTAAAAACGGTGCGAATTATAACACTCCGGATGCGAAATATCGCGTGACAATTTTCTGAACCTTCAATAATTTCTCTACGTTGCAGTTGTTGAAACTCCGTTTCGGCAACTCTTTCCTTACACGAGAACGGTCTGATTTTCATACATGGGACACATATGAGTATTGAGTTTGCGAAAAAATCATAAATATCACACAAATGCTTTCAGAGATCGTTTGCACTTGCTGCATGAAAGGACGAACGACTGTATAAGCGCACCGGCACGGCGTGACATGAAGGGGTTGTTAATTCCTTTGTTCACGTTAGACTGGGCGAGGGGTTTGAAACGGTTCTTTATTTCTCAGATCAGACAAAGAAAGAAAGAGAATCTGAGAAGCGTATTTTATTTTTGAGCCATGCAACCGCTGCCTCACAATGCCAGCTAGTACTGCTTACGAAGTCCGCGAACTACCGCTACGAATACCACCACCAGGACACACTCCGTTTTCCAGGGTTGCGGTGGCGGCCAGTTAAAGGCAGCGTGCACCCGCTGACGAGGCTATCCTGTTCGTTGGGGTTGCTGGGGCGGTTCGTCGAGGTCGAAGGAGCAGGGGGAAAAGGATGTGGGTGTGAGAGAGGGGTGAAACGAGAGAGCGAAGCTGAGCGCGGGATCGACGAAGCGGAAAACTCGACACCGCCTGAAGATTGCACTATCGTGAAGCCACTTGTTTTCCCTCGACTCGTATATATACAAATCTGTTTCGTCTCGTTTCGTCCTGGACGACATTCGTTGGCTGAGGATGAGGTGACGTCCACGCTCCTCGAACAACGGAATACTGGAAGGTGAAAGTTAGGATGGTTCCGTCGGGCCAGTGACGACGTCAAATCCAGCTGGGTGCGATGAAAATCCTGAGGAATTAAAGTAACGAGAGAAGAGAAGAAACGAAGAGGTGGAAAACCCTGCGGAGCGCGTAGTGGAACCCGAGTAGAACTCGTCCGACCCGTGTAACGGTTTACGAGGCCAGCGATACCGTGTTTCGTTGATTAAAGCCTTGAACCTTATTTACGAGAGGGAATTGAAATAATAGGACTTTTTGCGTGAAAAAAACTTTCCTCACAGACTTCTTATTTTCCTTACTCCTCTCTCTTATCCCTTTTATCACCTGGATTCTCCTACTTCAAACGCAGCGAGATTAGTACGTGACGGAGTCCCGAGACTCGTTAAGGAAAGAAACACACCTTGACCGGTATAAAAATTCACGTATTTCTAACGAGGCGGTGTGAAAATTAGATGCTGATAAAATCCCCGCACTGTTTTCATTTTCATCTATGTACGATAAGATTTTCATCTCTGCTGCACTCGGCCCAAACGAAATTAGCCACGTTTATAAATCGTACAAATATTCCTTAATGAGAAAATTTGACAATATTTGATCACTGCTTATTTTCGCCTTTGCACCTCTTCAAACAAACCTCTCCGTCAATTATTTTCCGACTACTGCCAAGAATATTTCTTCGACGAAGTCGAAAGCCGGGAATCATTCCTTTCGTTTTTCATTTACCGAATTGCACATATCGTGAGTTATAGATTTGTTCTAAATGGCTAAAAGTTCGGACCACACCCCGTGGACTATCCACTAAAAACTGTATAACAATTTTCTCGTAAAAGGTGTCGACGAGGTTGACCCTAACGCCGCCACGTCTCTAGACAAAGCTCCTATCGGCGGCGCACGCACTAGGAATAGTTTGTCATGAAATCGATGAGACCCAAACTTTCGAAAGTCTTGAAATACCGGTTTCATTATGCACGTATGTCTCTGAAAAGTTCTTTCGAGATGTCGAATCATTTACACATACATGCAATTATTCATGCTGCTCATTGGGATTTTGGTACCCCATATCATTGCATTTCTGAACCGGTCTGATGCCTATATTTCCGTCAGAAGATCTCTAATTCTTCGTCACTCAAAAACTGATGGAACAATCATCGTCGGAGTAGGTATCGGGTTGGGGCTAGTTTCCACGTAACGTACTATACCGTGCCTTTAGGGAGAGCAGTGTTTGTTCGGTTACCTGATTAATCAACCCCACCTGGTGGGTGCGATGGGTGCTTGAAACATTTCTCTGCGGTTATCGGCCTGATCGATGCTTGGTGAAGCGCTGCGTTGTCAAACCATTAGTGCTAGGGCCAATACGCCCGAATAGTTCCATGTAATTAAAGGCCGAGTTTATTGAATCGCTAACCACTAGCAACATTTGTGGTATGTAGTATAGGAAAGAGGTTGGTTTATCGAAGCGTCAGGACCAAACGAGAAATTTCATTACAAAATCTTCGGCGAAGTATGCAAATCTTTATTTCCCTTCCAGTATAGGTAATTTTGAGGAACTTTTCAATGACCTATCTGTTCTCAAATACGCTCATCAATAATCTATGATTATTCCGTTTTCTGCGTTGGATAGAATATGCAGATATCGCTTTATGAATTGAATTCATGTATGAATATCTGTAATTGACAGACGTCAGTTATCTGCTAGTAAAAATAGTTTAAAAATCAGTAAAATATTTATTAATATAGAAATCCTACGTGAATTTGAAGATCTGTAAATAACCTGTGGGCAGCTTATACTCTCCAGCATTCCAAAAAACCAAAAAACCAAGCAGGTTCGAATGTCAATATAAATTAGTATCATCGCAGGCTCTAAAATGGCTGAAGCACCGATACGAAACGGGAATAAGCGATTCGTGTGATGATTGAAAGCTCATTTCCGACTGATACTATTTTCGTATCCAACGAGGGTGTGAAGCAAATTATATCGCATCCGCGTTGGGTGTCGGGATAAAATGAATTAAAATAAAGTTTTCCGGGTCGGCGGACCTCCTCTCCTCCGAATATATACTAAATTTCAATAATCACGGGACGAGGGACAGTGGCCTCGCGAACGACCAGCACATTCTTTAGCCCCAGGTTTATCGTTGCCCTTCGCTGCGGTCAAGCCGTCTAGTTTCCAGTGGCAAAATATTCCAGCAATTTGGTGACACTGCCAAAGCGACGCCCAAGCGACGCCCAGGCGACGCGTAGCCCGACCGGCTACGGCCGCGGCGTCGCCAAACTCCGGGTCTTTTTATGCCTCCGTTGCGCACCCGGCTTAGTTTTATCGGGGACGCGTTATCCTCCTGCGGACCAGAGACCCCTTAGTTCTGTCCTATTCCGGATTAATGCCGGTGGTCTTGCATCCCCTATATTCTACTCTTCCCGGTTTCCTGGCTTGCCGGTTTCCTGGTTTGCATCCGTTTGACTAGGTATCTTGCCGTCTTTATCTCGTGCACGGCTTTTCTCGGCTCAAAATGACCGAACGTCTCTCACGCCTCGAAGAACCAACAAATCTACTTTTACTTCAACCTCACTGCGGCCTAATTACTATACGTCTCCTTTTATTACATCGTTAATTACTAACTCGCTGACTATAACACTCGGCGGAGTATAGAAAGAATTTCCGATACTCCTGACCAGGTAATGACCGCCCGAGGACACGGGTACATCGATATATTACCTTATATCGCATTTTTGATCAAATTTCGGAAGATTTCAACCCCTGGTATCATTATCCAAGCCAAGATGTGCCTTCCTTTTACGGCTACTTTATTACTGTACAAACGCGTCCCTGATTCGGTAAGATAACGGATTATATATACTCCTTTGAGGTTTTTGGTAATCTTAATAACACTTTGAAAGCCGGAAGTTTGGACGGTGAACCAGTCAATTTCCGGGTGGGGAACAATACCGTCTATATTAGTACGATGGAAAATTAAGCCAGCCGATTGAAGTGAATAGGTGAATGGAATAATTTATGCAATTTCCACCCCCTTTCTCTTACTCAGTCGCTCGTATAACGTTGATGATAGAGTCGATCGAAGCCACCGTTTGGAAGCATGAAAAGGGAAAATAACCCGTTCGCTTACCTCTTTTCCTCTGCATTTCCGTCCGCCGTCGTTGCTATTATTTTACCAGCGGCTTTATCCCCGCGTGAAAAGCGGGGAGATTCTTTTTTTTTACATTTTCATTTTTTTTTCTGTTCCTCTCTCGCGCTCTCTTTCCCTTTTGCTATAGCTAGAGAATATAAAAGAAAAAAAAAAAAAGTTGTCAAGTCGGTGGCAATAATTCTATTTTCCACTTGTAAAAGTAATAACTGGTGTCGGAAAAACGGATAAAATGTAAAATTCATACGGAAAAGGCGTTGAGCAGTGAACTTTATGTGGCGAGAATTTAGCCCTCCTGGGATATTGCATCCCCAAGTAGGTCGCAGGGTCGGTTATATTCCAAATAAAAACTTTCCCATTAACTGTAATGAGCGCGATAGGATTACCATACTAGTGTCATAAATATCTAACTTCGCCTAAACTTCGATCGTACTGACATTTCCGACCTCACCATCCCTTATACCAAACTCCGTACGTATACGCTTTTGATCAATGCTTAGCAAGATGTAACATACTAACATGCGCGGCTTCTTTGCCCATACATATTACCCATAGTTGAAGATTCTGATAGTCAGATTTAAAACCACGACGCAATGCGACGCGACGTAAGATGGAATTCAATTCTCGTCCTGTTTAGAGAACTCCTGCGGTATACAGGATACACTACAGTCTAGACCCGTCATAACTTATTGCCTATTAGCTTTCGGTTCCATCGCCAACGCATGCGGGCCAACAACCCCATTATTTCATACAACCGAATACAAACGTGTGTCCACATTTCGATATATACCTACCGCCCACACAAATCCTTCTTCTATACCTATATAGGTGAATGGCTTCTGAAGTGTGTATATTATGCCCGGATCTGGATAGACGTGAAGAATCTCGCGATTTCTTTCTTCGACGTGGAAAAAGTAGGTGTAACGGATGAAAATAAAATCGAGTTTTTCCGTCTGTTTATCATTTTTTTTCTCAAGGTAATTCTTCGCTCAATTCAACTTGACAGGCTGTGAAAACACCATTAGCTAGTGAAAATAATCAATATAACTGCACAGAGGGGTTTCACCGGTGCTTCATCACGCTATCTGCTATGCTGCAACGTCTTTGTCTTATCCGAAGAGAAATAATCGTCTGCTAGAACTATTGATAAAAGTATTCCTGCTTTATTTTCTTACTCGTTTGTCGCTAGGTATAATGGTTGTTACCTTTGACGCTGGTGGATGGTACACGACGTCAAGGAGCGAGGTGTACAGGGTGGAAAAAGCTCGGAAGAGGTAGTTCAGGTGTCAAGTAGGTAGTTTGGCGCTTAGCTAAGTGTCATCGCCAAAGCTCAAGCGCTCCAGTTAGCTTATTCTGCTTCTTTCAAACCTAAGGTAAAAATCTAAACTTTATGTCGGAGTGCTAGTGCATACGTTTGGCTTTCTTTCCCAAGTCTAACGAGCAAAATAGAAGCGGAAGTTCACCGCTATAAGAATATATTTGCGGCTCATGAACGACGCTATTCATCATACGGTGAAGACTACGCGAATCGGATGACAAGAAATTCGGAAAAATTCGGAAAGAGTTGCGAAAACTGATTCGTCTTCATCATTCAGAGCGTACAAGCTTGATATAGATTTATGGACTGTTTTAGGCTAAGAAATGATAAGGACGGGTCGTAACCATGAATTAGAAAACACTGCGATAGATATCATTAGAACTTTTTTGATGATGAACATTTGGGGCGTTTTGATAGTGATTTAGAAACGGGACGATTATTTGTACCACTCAAAATTTCAGACAATTTTTATCGGATTTAACAACAGATACAACAGCACATGTTTCCCTGTTCAATATAAACTCTGTAAAAATAATTGAAACAAAAACTTGACGACTTGTTCACTCGGTACGCGGGATCCTCTCAGGTTCGTTAAAACAAAAATGTGCACCCACCGATATTCAATATTGATTTCGACCGAAAATTATTTCCTGAATAAACCTCGCGACATGTCTGATCCCCTCCGGAAAAGCACCACAAGTGACAAAAAAATGAAAAATAAAAATAAAAATCGCCCAGTACCTAAATTAATTTTTCCACTCACTTAATGAAAAACATTTTGGAGTAAGCGGTACTTGATGGGTAAATTCAACATAAATTTAGAAGTTACCACGATTTCATGAGGAAAGTTAATTGATAACATAAAATCAGATATTATACCTGTATGTTCTGTAATTTTTGATTATACTTTAATCCGTTATTATTCCATTATGGATTTTTTGCATGGCTGTTATGTACGACTGATGTCAAATGAATGGCAAACTGATCTGATTTAAACACTATTTCAGATAAAGAATACATTTTTTCAGTCAGTAGAGTCACTTTTGAGGGTGATTTGAATTTTCAATCAAGTGAAACACGGGTTCCCCTATAGTCATGTATAAGATATTTACGTAGTATTGTTGACCCTGTGAAAAGTATTCGCTGTCATACTTCAAATGTGTTGTACATGGCATATCGATTCCATAGATATGAGATTGGATATCCCATGTATGCATACAACGAACAACAGAAACAGAATTGCATCTGTAATTCAAAGCTGACGAATAGAACTACCTTTCATCTTTATAACTTATACCGATGTGTGAAACACTACTTAACTTTGAGGTTTAGAGGACATATAATTTACGAAGCAAAAGTCACTCGGCCGAAACCTCGAAGGCAACAATCATTCCGAAATCAATGTTACATGAATAAAAAAAACCATACGATATGATATTTAAAGAATAAATCGAAATTTGTCACTCAGTTTTTCGTATATTCACACAGTATTTATGATTTCCATTACCTGTAACATAAAAACAAATCCGACGAAGTATCCGACTGTTGAATTGAAAAGAATTATTCGAAAATTCTAGAGCTGCTTTTTATAAATATAATTCCGACTCTGAATCCTATAAATATTTCGTCCTGTCCGGCGTGCATAATTAAAAATGAAAAAAATCTCAAATACTTTAACGCATGTACGGCGCAGGGATTTCCTCGCCCGTAGGCAATACCGTAAATAACATTATTGTACCGTAGATCGATACATTATCTCAAATTTTCAGCCCATATAAATTTAGTCTGCTATAGAGAGATTTTTCACGTTGTTTTACCTTTATATAAAAATGTTTTTCGAACAGAGTGAAAAATTTGGCTCATGACGAAGAAGAGGAGAACACCGAGCACTCTAATCCCGAAACTGCCATCTCGATTTCGGAGACCATCATATCCCACCGATTGCGTTGGTGTTGGACTTGAATGAAATCTCCTCAGATCTTAATTCCGATCGTGAATCATTAAATATTCGGAATATTTTCTTTCATTTTCGAAATGTACATATTTGCTGGAGAAGTGTAGAAAGTATGTTGATTTGTGACTGATAAAATCTCGTGTAAACCTACGTAGGTATGTACCTCGTACCTATCTACGAGATTGAAATTTTTGTTTAATATATCCGAGTGCCTGGATCGGGTTGAAATGTCAAGTATTGACACAGGACGATATCTACGCTCTTACAATTAGTTACGTGAGAGGTGCTTCGAATCGTTCGAAATGTACTCGGATATAGATTTGAACCGGCGTTGATTCAGTAGGGGTTAGATTCCGCGGTTAGTTACGAACAGATATGCTTATTCGTGCAGTTATTTATTAGTTGAGGTAATTAGCATTAATTAGAGGAGTCTGTTCGTTGCATGTACCACGTTGCGGGGGTGTATTTCAGCGGTGAGACGGCAGCAAGGAGAAGGAGGCAGACGATGGCGAGGGTGAGGGTGAGGATGAGAGGGATTGCGCGGCCGCAACGGACGCCATAATGCAACGGCCTGCGGAAAACCTCCCTCGATGTCTCTACTACTACCAGCCCTTGGCCCGTAGGCCTTCGACCTGCGACCCGTCTAACCCTGTAAATCGTCCCTCAGACCTAACACTCGTTCCAAGACAACTTGCGCCTCGGCACTCAATGCCGTCGAATCGGGTAAAACCCTATTCGAATCACGCGCATTATCATAAATCCTATAAACGTTTCGCCGCTATCACGGTCAAATTTCCAAGTGCTCCGTTATCGCTCAACGAGTGGGATTAACTTTACACCAAACGTACGTTAGCGATAGGAGGCCAAATCAATACGCTGTTAACGACGTATTTCCTTGCTTCTTAGCCACGTTTCAGATCCTATTTTCTTACCCTATAGGTAGAGCGAGTTATACGTGCCTATAACCTGATGTCTCTATGCAGATACCGACTATAGATTTTCCTCGCGAATTCAAAGTTAAAATTGAAAAAATTTATGTTTGAAATATGAGATTAAATTAGGAGGTCTTAATTAACGTGATAAACTAACTTCAAGGCATCACACGCATTTTATCCACAACGTGTTGAACAATTGAGTTTCTAGAATTTGAATTTAAATTGAAGAATAAGAAGAACTGATTGACATTGGAAGACACGCTCTTTTCTTTAAGCAAATTTTTGTATTATGAGATGTATTCCTCGTGTCTACCTACCCTGTATCATAATATGCTAGGAACATATTAAGTTTTAGATACAATATCATTATTAACCTTTACGACAATATTTGCAATGTAGACCCCACCTTTTCCATTATCTGTTTACGACTCTTTCACAATTCATATCGAGGGCTAAGAATCAGAGGGAGGCTGAGCCCGATGTATAAAAAGAGAGCTTATGCCCGTCTACTACGTATCTCTGACCTCTTTTTAATGAGAATCGTCACCGAGGTCGTTTAAGGACGTAGTAATAGACTAGACTAGCCATCTTCCTCAGAATTATCGACTCTTAAAGATTCTTTCTCGTCACGCGGAATTTTTTTTTAACACCCTATTTAAAAACCTAATTGGAAAGCCACGTAGGAAGCCCAGTGGTATTACGACTGATTGTGAGTACCTGGCTGGGTTCCGATAGGATCCTAGAAAATTATCCTACACAATTCTGCTTGGGTTTGTATAGAATCCTAGCTGTGTTCATCCAGGTACATACTATTCGCACCGCGAAGGTATTTTATAATAGTTTGTCGAAGATAGTACCGATGTCTATTAAACCGCGATATAATTTCCAATGGCAATGTCATGTTTCCTCGTGGGATCATCTGCGAACCTGCCGCAGATTCGTATAGATTTGCACAGGAATCTAGATGAAATAGGTAAATGAACGCGAGTTTTTGGATTCTGAATTTTCGTTCGTAATTCTCGACTGTTACAGAAAACAGTATCAGCTTGAAACGTATCTAGACTCGAAAATGTACTCGGAATGAGAGAGTAAGAGAAGATTACTTGAAAATGTCGACTACGAGATAAAGGAAAAAGCACTCGCCCATTATCCTGAAATGTCTTGGTCGTCTGACAGTGACTATATAGATCCATGGATTTTTTGGTACATAGTTTAGTTTGCAGTCTGTATAGAACCCGTGTCGAAAGTGTAGTATTTCGGTTAAATAGATTTATCTATACCATTGCGTTGCTCACTCACCGTACCTCGTAATTAAAAGCATCGAATTCGTGGGCTGTTAAAGGTTATAACGAAATTTCGACCTCAAGCTCGTGAGCGTTGAAAATTCAACTGGCGCGTGAATCATCTCGTTTCGTTTTAATGCGAACCGAGCAACGCCACGTGAAAACACCTCGCTATAGACGCGAATCCCGAACCCCCATACATTCCTATTTTACCAGTTTTTTCTCTTCTTGTTTTATGTTTTTTTTTTTTTTCTTTGTAGTTGATTTGTTTTCCGCTTTTGGAAAAGTATCGGTGTTCCGCCATTGTCCGACTATGAAAACGCATGCTTACATAGACATTTGGTTTTGTTGAGATTAATCGACGACGCGCGATACCTGGCTGTTTTAATTTCGATAAAAACTTACTTCACCAAAATTTGATTACTTTGGTTTAGTCTGAAATTATTCGAAATAATCTGGTAAATCGTTAAGAGAATTTATCCACCATTGGATAAAGATATATCTACATTAACGGGTGACCAATGGGGCAATGGATTTGTCTTCTAAAGGTAACGACGATTCGAAGAATGAATCGGTCAGTCCTGCAGCAAACAAACGACGCTGGATTCGGAGCAACATTATTAGCCTTGTTTTTGTCAACTCTAGAGGGTCGGTCGACAATTTCTTTTCCAAGGTATATAGTAGTGATATTTTACCCTGGTAGACGGTCACCTTTTAAGCGTTTCACCAGAGGGTAAGTGGGTGGTAGTTGCCCGCAGTGCAGAATTGCCATTTTCCGCTCTTCCACTCTCTCTCCCTCTCTCTCGCTCCCTCTCCACTTTATTCCCCTAATCCCTCGGCTATAAATTAACCAGGACGGAAGTTCGATACGTTAGTTGCATTTGTCCGCGGTACCAAAACAAAAAGAGATTAACATATAGGCGAGAGCTAGCGGAGCGTACCATATACCTATCTACCTACCTGTGTATATACATATATATATATACTCTATAGTACACAATGGTACGTGTGCAGCATATACAACTGCACATAGAATCATCTCTATACGCATATAGTAGATGAATCCGTATTAGTATTAGATTTTATTCTATGTACAAGCTTCGGTATAGCTAGAGCATCAGGTATACCTAGAAAGTAGAAACGTGGAAAATCGCGAGAGGGTCAATGGACTAGGACTTAGCTTTGGAGGAAGTCTGCTCCTCCTTGTACACCTTAGTTTCGTATCTCACTAACGAGCTCTATCGTCCGAGGTAGCTCTTCGCGTCGCTCTTGGCGAACCTCTTCTCACATAGAAGTGTGAAGCGCTCACCGCCAAGAACGCGAAGTCAAGCCTTCGGGTCATTTGGTTTTGAGTAACGGTATAACGCGAAACATTTTAAGTGGGTACACATTCCCGATGCCCCCTTGTATTGCGGACAGTTTTGGAATATATTTCATACCCCTTCAATTTACTATATCTTGCAAGAAAAATCACAAGGGTAGTGAGCACGTACGATTTGACACGCGAGATAACAAGAGGTCTTTCTCATGAAGCAATATAGCGATCATTGGGAGAAGAAAGAAAATAAGTTGAAAATGAAACGCAAATATCATTAGTCACCAAGTTAGGACCGTTTTCGTTTTTACGTTACTCTGGCAGATTTCAACTGCGAGGAATTAAAAATATGTAGTTTGAGCAGTGATTCTATAAGTAAGACGGAAATTAATTTCAAGGTGTTAGGTATCTACACTGAGGTGCGGAAAGGAATTATTTTCGACTCTTGTATTCGACTGTAGAGCACGAGAGATGACGAATTCAGAGATTTAGGAGAATTGCATTCCGTCCCATTGCGTATTTTCGCGGCCACCAAATTACCAGAATCTGTGGCTAAGCATCCGAGTCCCACAGCGTGGGACGAAAGGGCGTGAAGATCTTTCTGGCACAGAAGTAATGAAGTGCTTTGAAAAAGCCATCCTTAATACGGAAGCTCTAATTTTCACTCCAATTTCTCGGTCGTATAACGCGCCGTCGGCATTACTGGAATCTTTCGAAAATCGTAAACTTTCATTTCCATCGCCTTTACGTCTCTCGAGAGCTTCGAGAGTTAGACTTTATAGTCATGATATAAATAAAAATCACATCCTACTTGACTTCTATTCAACGAATTCCAAAAATATTCCACCCGCATAACATGGTGCGAATTTTGACAAAATTCAAATTCCAGGTTTCATTAAATTTTACAATTTAAATTTCAATCCAAACAAAGTTTTTTCCGAACCTATTCTCCGATCGCTTTTAATTATATATATCATGCCAATAATTCGCGTTTTCTATGCAAGGAACTATTTTTGCAAATTTTTCAGTTTTAGCAAATCGCAGATATTTTCGAAAAGAATTCAAATATCATCGATAGTTGGAGAAACAATATGAAACCTTGTGTACACTTTGAAAATTTTCAGTCGGTCTTCGCAGCTGTACCATGATATTGAGCAATATCTTAAAGAAAAGCACTTGCATTTGCGTACAGAAAGCTCCGCTTTTACTTTGAATGAAATCTTTCCGAAAGGTATGAAAATATTCCTATTTGCAATACGCACACAGCGTATGAGAGCACAGTCTAGTCAGTGAAATGACTATTTGCTAAACTCTTGCAAAATACGAGACTTATAACGCGACGCAAATAGCTGATGCAAAATACATATAAATATCTCTGGCGATGATAAATCTGAATACTATCTTTGACGGGAAAGGAAATCAGTGAAAATTGTATATTTTGAATACAACGAAAGGTGAGAATTTAGGAAATCATTTACGTCTTTGAAAGCCATAACCACGATCGATCATCTTCACCTGGAGAGAAAAACTCGTCGTTATGAACATCTGTATTATTTTTTTTCGCACCGTTACGTCGAGATTGTTAACAGCTTGGTCGTTAAATTGAATGAGATTTTTCACAGTCAGTATTTTCGGGGGAAAATGGGATGGGTAATTCCGCGAAATGGTGTTTTCGTAGCATCAGTATTTAGTCGGTGAATAAACAATACATTCTGATGTAATAAAAATTTATCGCGTTCGCGAATCGCTCATTTCGAAGGGATGACGTCTCTTCGGGGACACTGACATGTTGCGCGATCTTAGTTCGGAAGGGAGAACTTTCGGAGATGGTGATCTCTAGTCATTCCCAGTTCCCGCTCCAAGGAAATACAATAATACAAGTCGTTGTACTTGGCGACAAGGCGGCGCGCCTTGTTCTGGGACCACGTTGCCTCTTTGTTTCCTACTAAGGGACCAAGGGTGCTCGTCGACCTTGTTCCAAAGCTTTAGCCAAGATTACGTCCTTATTTACATAAACTAAGTTCATTCTTCCATCTCATTTCTCGGGGAAGGATCTGGTTCACTCGCGAATCTAAAACTCCGAAAATAGGCACAGGCATTGCAAAAGCATTTTAATGCTACAGTGGATATCCCATAAACCTCATATCCTGAAAATTCAATCGGACAGGTAAAACAGAACGCCGGACCCAACGAAGCCAATTTTACATCCCACTCGCTCCTGTAATAAATGCTGAATTCTTGGAATCATGATATTCATATCGATTGGTCAGAATTTTTCTCTCTTCATTGAATTCGTAGCATCGTATCGTTGTAACGTAGATTACAATTTAGAGGATCAGCGGAAAGGATCATACGTTGGATGTCGCAGCTTGAACAGAGCCAAACTCCACCCCATGTGGTAGATACGTATACTACACGCACAATTGAGCCAGACGGTGTGCCTGATCAAAGGTAATCCATGTCGTGTTAATGTTGGTTGAACCGCGATAAAACTCTCCCTACAAATACGTTTTGACACGTTGATACCTCCTCTTTGTTTGTACGGTTTTCGAATCGAAAAATAACAACGAGTGCTTTTCGCTTCGAAATGGACGGAACAAAATGAGAGGAAAGTAACGACCCCAACTGTACCTATATCAGAATAAGACCCTATTCAACTTCATCAAGGAATCGTTCAGCCCCGACAGAACTAGAGACTACATCTATAAGGTCTAACGAAAGGGAAATATATAAGACGGTAGAAATTTTCAACCAAAGTCTTCCCGACGAAGATAAGATGTCGACGAAAGGCAGTATGTCTTATGCAAAAGCCAGAAATATGAATAAGTAAAGAACCGGAAGAAGAACGTCCGTGGAAACAGAAACGTTCGCATGTTTCTAACTACCCCGAGTTTCCAAAGTTTGCGTACCACGCAATATCAATTATTCTTTACTTAGACGAACATATTTTAATAAAGAATCAGCCAAGATGTTAAACCGTATTTTTAGCCAGATGAAAGTTGAGCTTTTTGTTAAATGATGAACCTCTCGATATGAACCAGGTGAGCCTATCTGTATGCAATGTATAAGGTATACGCATGCAGTTGAAAAGGTGTAGTAAATAAAAATAAAAACGAAGTGGAAAACATAGTGGGGCACGTAGAGCGCATTTGAAGCAAAGATCTCATCGTACCTGCCTACTTTATTCAGAGGTCTCGAAATACGCCTGAGAACTTGGAAAACGCGGTCAGAAGCTTCGGGTTTATTTATATGAAGGAGACGAATCGGGATACGGAATGGAATCGATATCAGTTTACTAACAGACATGAACTATCCGTTCCGGGGTAGCTATCGGCATGGTAGAATCGTGACTGTTATAGAGTTTCTTATGCCACTCAAGGTAACGAGGTAAATTATTGATTGGAGACTTGAAACAATATATTCGACCGGAGTTGACCCCTCTCAAGAAAACGTTCTTAGGAGTTAAAACGAGGAAGGGCGGAAGGGAGGGAGGAAGGGTGGCTCTTTCTAAGACATCCAAGTTTGTTTTTAAAAACAAAGAATGAGGGATTCATGAGAAAAAGTAACGGGGGAGGGATCTCGGTAGGATTCATGGAAGATTTCCCGTAAAGAATTTTCAGGGGTGTTGGAAGCTGCGCGAGGAAGACGTAGATCCTTCGTATGAAAATATTTCACGCTCAGCTCAGGCCATATTTTAAAAGGTACGTTGTTAAAATTCTATCTCACTGATCAGCTGCTGCTGGAAAGTGACTTTATTTACCAGACAAAAGATAATTATCGAACTTTAACCTCGACAATCAGAGGAGCGGACCGAGTTCACTAACTCCGCACATATTTCCCTCGCAATAATGTGCTTTTCGCACTCTGAACTTTACCATTACGATTTCTACCGGTGATGAATCTCTCTCGTGACACTCGTCTAATCATATTACTTCGAATTGCTTTTTGACAATTAATTTCATCCTTCTCGATAGCGAGTCATTGTTAACACACGGATCATGTCATTAAACGTGTTTCAATTCAATGTCGATTATGTATAGGTATTATGTACGTACATGCATATGGAAACGATGCAGTGATCTGTGTATTAATGGCCTTTCGTCAATGCGCTGTATCACATTCAATAGAGCGCATATCGAACAATACGGGCAATCTATCGAGCCAGTCAATTATGGTTACAACCAGCGTATACCCAAAAACTACACTATTTCGAATTCATATCACTGATCGTGACTCTACCTTGTAAACGTACCTGCCCCTGATCCATGGATATACGAATCGCGTTACGGCTTCGTCATTATCCCCTCAGCTTTGATCTCGAAAATAATTCCAAATATTCTCGATTTTTTGAAAGATGACAGTTTTATAAATCAATCGGCAATCATGAGCAAAAAAAACTTCAAATGCAGTCATTATTTGACCAGTATAACTGCGGGAATGTTTCCACTGTGAAGTTGTGGATTCATTTTTCATTTTATAAGCTGTATAGTGCAGTTTCCAATTAATTCATCATTCAAAGGACAATTTTAGATCTGGCGAGTACAGGGTGACATTTTCGGTAGCTAGAATTCGATGAGGAATACATGTCCGTAAAAGCTTAACCTGGAGGGACTTAAACCACTAGACTAGTTAGCGCGCCCACGGAACGTTGCAAATTAACCATTAATTAACATTGTCTGTGGGAGGGTAAATTAATTAGAAATATCAATAAACGACACTTTCATCGTTGTTACATACGCGGTCGTCACCGCAGTACACAATTATCTATACACATCGTCTAGTGGTGACATTACCGACATATTGGTCGAATGAATTGACATATAACTTCAACTTCTACCTATTATTTGTGCTGTGTTAGCAAATAACTGGAGATCCATATGAATGGACAAACTACAAAGAAAATAGCCGAACGATGTGAAATTGGTCAATTTACTAGGCTGTAGAAAGTTGTCTAACGGCGAAATTTCCCGGCTCGACTTTTGGCGAATAGTTTGAAATCTTAGCGATGAAAATTGATGGAAAAAAGGTCGGAAATCTAGTGAATATTCTCCGTTTCACGCATCGAAATTTCACCCCCTGTTCTAAAGTTCTCCCCGTCACTGGTTCATTGATACGTGTTTATACATCCGCGATAACACACACACACACACACACACGAAACTTTGGAAACACTCATTCGCCCACACATAGTTTCTATATTGGCATAGAAACGTTCAATGTATTCTATTGGAATAACGAGTTCGTGAAAACCTTTCAAGTTCTATTCGGAAGATGGTACCTACCCTCTTCTCACGGGCATACAATTTGCGTGTGAATATGTATACAATTTATATGCATATGAATGTACGTACACACGGGTTAACATTAGAGTATAGGAAAAGTTGCGAGAGAGGTATCGCGTCTTTACTTTATATTGAGGAGATAGCGAGGTTGCGAACTTCGTTAGAATTATCGTCAGCACATTCGGACACGTGACTTTAGAGATAGCTGCACCGAGTGAATGGACAATGCGAATTCTGTCCGTTTACAGAGGTTTCGGTGATACAACAGAATAGTGGTTTTCTTGGAGAGTGAAGGAATAAAATTGGGGTAAAATTAGGCGGGAAGAAGGAAGTGACGGAAACGTGACGGTGCATCGAAACTCCCTATTGCCAGAGGCGCCAGGATCGATTTTCGTCCTGCATCTTTGGACCGAGAGAAAGGGAAATGACCGTTTGTTATTTTTAATAAAAGTGAAAGGAAATTTCGGGTAAATCCTTCACCTCGTTTCGTAAGCCAAGCACGTATGAAAATCACTCGGATCTAGTCACCCTTGGGTATTATTACGGGGGTTGATATCCCCACGAATTTTCGAAGTGAGGAATGAGAGTGTGATAAAAATAAACGAACGGTATGACGAAGTACACCCTCAAATTCGTACGGCAACTATTATCACCAAACTCTTCACTAACCTTCCACGATAGATGCGGAGGTTAGTATAACAGCGAAGGCTGCAACGAGGAATCGAATCGGCGACATCCATCTAGAAGTTGAACACACGAAACGACAACGACACTTGGCGCGCCGGGAACTCGGAGCGTACTGATAGACGCGCACACCACGAGGGGGCGAAATCGCGATCCTCTACTTCTGTTAAGAGCACATCGCATGCGCTCAGGGTTCACGTGCCCTCCGCCATCGCGACTCCTAGGACCCGCCTTCGTCGTAGAGAGGCACACGTAGTGTCGAGTACCAAATACACAGATAGTACCAGCCACCCTTAGTTCACTTCGTACAGTTTCTCTACGACCAAACAGTAAGGTCGTCCAGACTGTCCCCGGACCATCCCTTATCCATCGCGTCGGTTATATGCCCGTCCCGGATGTATTCGGTAATAAACATGCACCAGAAACCAGGAGAACTGAGTGGTACCTAGTTAGAGCTGGTTTTCCGGTTAATGGACGTTATATTGGGTCCTGAAGGAGGACTGGATGTGTGGTATTAGGGGTAGAATTTTAAATAGAGGTCAACGGGTTGTTGAAAGACGGTAAAACTTTTTCCGTGGGTATATCAGGTACAGGGGAGTGTATAGGGGAAGAGTCGTAAACGGTGGAACACGATTATAAACTGATAGCTGGAGGATGGTAACTTATAGGTTTGTCTATTTATCGAACTTTCCTCGATGTTGTTCTTCCTCTTCTGCTTCTGTTTCCTGCAGGAGATCTAATTTTCGTTTATTTTTTATTACTCTTACGTCGCCAAGTTGGACCTGGGTACATACCTGGAGAGCTACGAACGTTCCAACGATCGTCTGTCTGAAAGTCCTTTGCAGGATGCGGACGTAAGGGAACGGAGAATAAACTGAAATTGAATAAAAACTAAACCACTTTGAATTTCCTTTATCTGATGCGAACGTAGGTACTGCACCAGCAGCCAGTACGATTCCAATAAACAATCAATACCGCGAGGACAATGGACGCGAGTATTTCGTCCTTCGGACTCCAAACTCTTCATAAAATTCTTACCATTTTTCGCCCAATTCGATTTTCTAATCTCATTGAATTGCACTAGTACTATATATATGCCTCAGCGCTACGTCACGTCGTTTCGAGAAGATACAGTTTCTTTTTTTTTTTCTTTCCCCCTTTTTTTTCTCTACTCGAGGGCTCGTCGGCCTCGTACGCGTTTATTGCTAGGGTAAACTCGTTACAAGCAGTACGCGCGCTACCCATGCCTTCGGGGAGTTTGGATTTGCATCGTCGCTCGGAAAAGGTTATTTTTACATTTCATCAGGCTGACAAGCGTTGTGTGGCCACGTACGCTCGATTTAATTTATTTTTATCTTTATTTTTATTCCATTTATTTCATGTTCTATTGCATACTCGTTTATATGTACAAATACAACGCGAAATTTTGCTCAGATAAAATGTGCAGCTGGTTCGAGTGGGAATTGCATCAATATACACCCAAATTTTTGTCGTCCTCGAAAAATATTCAAATAATACCTAACAGAGATCGGCGATGTCTGAATCACGAAATTCGATGTGAAGATTGATATTGCATATCTCTATTATGCTTCTTAATTAAATATAGATACATATATACGAAGTTCCACCCCTTCAGATTTTTATTTTAACTTATGAGGGTGAAGATTTAGTCGTTAAGAAAATTCATGTGAATCCTAAGAATTCTATCTGATATAAGTCGCGAAATAGAGTGAATCAAAAAAATAGGCCCATTTTATCTATATTGAAAATCGCCGTATCTCAAGAACTGTTAATAATTCTACCCCTAGACAGTGAGCAGAATAAAAGTTTTGTGATTTCATCTGGTTGCAAATAGTATCATGTTGAGAATTCGAGATATCATAAAGAATGGAAATACAACAAGAAAACTGTGTTTTCACCTTGCTTCCCGGACTTTTTTTCGGCTCCAATTTTAACGATATAAACGCTTTGATTTATCCCAAAAATATGCATGCAAACAAAAGTTGCGGCCCTCAAGTGGTGTAGAGAGGGTATTGAATTTTCGGAGTAATTGCGTGCCTCGAAATTTCACAAAGTGTTGATAATACTTCAGGTTCGATTACGGTATAATTTCTATTACGAATACTCTAAATTTGATGATTATTACTTCATAAAATACCACCGGGTAGTTCATTAATTAAAATAATTTACAAAAACGAATTTAATATAGATATTTTAACACCGTATACATCCCAATCATGAATAACTGCATTGCGTCTGTCATACCTCGGCAATGTCATTCAGATAAACATTGAGAAAATTCTTATCGAATAGGTATAATCATTTACTTTATTATACGGTAATTTGGCGCAGTCGTTAGACCGTGAGACTGTCGATTCGAGCGAACGCGAGCAAACGTGGCTCGGAATTGGACGATCGTCGCAAATATTTGCAGCGTTTTACATAGCGAAATAAAAATGCATTTTAATCAATCTGCGGTTAATTATAAATTTGTTATTATTTCGTATATAGTATATTATACATCACGAGAATGAAGTATATAGACGCCTTTCTATTCATTGTTTCTTTCTTTCGTCTTCTATACTGATCATTCCTTCGTGTCAATTTCCCAGGTATGCTACTTGATCGTTTTGCCATTTATCAACGTGTAGAATTTACTGTAGACTTCGTTGTGCTTTTATTTGATGAAAGAAGACGAAATTACAAAACTTTTCGGTATGTAGTAGCAGGGATAGGTACAGTGATTGCAAAAAACATAGACAACAATTTTTTACCTTACGAACTTGTAGAAAAACTTTAGGAGACTCGTGTCTAATTATAGTGGGGAATTCTATCAAGATATTCTCATCATTTGAAGGGTAACGATGCAATCGAGATATTATATCATTGTTATATATTGACCAACATCTGACACGTTCAATATTTGGAAAAAATATTTCCTATAAAAACGTGCGACCGAGAGCCGCGAGCCAAGTGTGGTGGGAGATTATCGTATCAACAGACCTCGACGAAATTAATTGCTAAAAGTGTTTTATGGATCTTTTTTTATTGCCTCAACGCGTAAGATTTCATGACACCACAAACCTATAAATTTCCACAAAAGATGTAATTCTATAGGTGTATAATATACCTATATGTATGTTCGGCAAGAATCCTAGATAACTATCTATAAACGTCTAGTAAAATAGATTTCCTTATATCCTCTACACTCGTTTTCTTTCCGTTTATTCGTTGACCATGGCTTTTACCGTCGCACTGTCCAAATTACATATCGTTTCACTGTCTCTCCGTCTATGTATACATACGACTGTCATTAATATTATACCTCGAACTATCGGAATCTAATGTCTCTAACTTTGAGTTCAATGCTAGCCAAGCATGTGGGTGAAGTGACCTAAGGTAGAAATCCCTATGCGCGTTGAAATATTCATGTTTCTTGCACCCTGTATAGTTCACAAAGCTAGAAGTCCCATCAAGTTAGTTTGGTAAGATTATTATTAAGTTATACCGCACTTTCGCGTGTCGCCGCTAAATCAGTAATTACGTTATTTTCTGTAATCAACTGTTCGATTCTCCGAGTGGACTATGTCCTCAGACGTAGATCACGATAAACGTTTTCCATTTCTATTTCCAGCTTCTGTTCACGTGTACCGTGTACGTATGTATTTATGGATGAACGTGTGCGTGGAGGTGAGGTCTTGAAGTTGTAATTGGCATTGTGGGAACAATGGAACCAAGACTATCGATCTTGGGCTATACCGATCTGCCTGGAGACCAGGGAGGTGTATTGTGGAGTTATCTTAGGTGTAAATCAGGGTAGTGAATAGAGATATGCAATTCGATTTTGGGCTATAATTTTCTGGGTTGGGGAAATATGAATTATGCACAAATCTGTTACTCTGAGAAATATCTTAATGGAAATAGAATCCGTATTCTGTTCATTCGACACTGTACGCTTTATGAACAGCTACTCTACAGTTGCTTAAGTTTTCGACGTGGCTATTCGACAGTTCGAAAATATGCCATGGCATACAAAACGCCATTTAGAAACTTGAATACTTTGAGAAATTATCGATGGGAATAGTGAATTTTCGAGTATTACGTTAACAGCCGGGAGCAAGGGGAGTACCGTGGGGATATAGGTACGGGTTTCAGAAAAGTTTTTAATTTAGAAATAATTTTTCGCTTTCAATATAAGTAATCGAAGCAGCTGCGTATCTCAAAGTACCCACGATGAAAATACAAAACTCTTCTGATCTTTCGAATAAAGTTATCAACTTTTATTACCAGTGATTTCGAGCGTGAGAAATTCATTGACTTTAAAAGAGAATACCAAGTTTATTCTCGTTCCATGGAGATGGTGGGTACTGTATAATAATTCGTTCCAAATACTGAGCGCATATTAGATAATAAAGTTCTTAGATTCTCCACTTATTTCTTAATTATTCATCAACGTCAATCAATGAATATTCCGAACTCTGATAAACGTATTTATGACTTGAAAAAACAGGAAGAAAGAAAGAAAGATAGGTATGAGATATATATCTATATATCTTAGTATCGCAAACGCGTACAGCTGCAGCAAACTTCTGCACGTATAGTTCTACACCGATGTGGCTGACACAGCAGAAATGTTTAATTGAAATTTTATTCTCCTTTTAAATTAGAGTCGGTGTTTAAAAACTTATCTCGACTCTTAATTAAATTTCCATCTTAGTCTAGCTCTCAAATTCCAATGTACACATTGGTACGTGATCATTTATTTTTTATTAGGTACAATTAAATCGTCTCTCCGACAGAATAGAATTAGGCAATGGAATAAGTCGAATCGTTACTCTCAATGTAAATATATCTTTTGAATTATTCAATCCGTGAACGTGCAGCAATTTACAGTGGATATAAAGATTCCTCACTCTACTGATTACTCAGTATTTTCAGTGGTTTATCCAATTATTATCAGATTCTCTGCAGTCATGTTTCACGATTTATCGCTCTCCTCTCATTCCCAACACGCGACTTTCAGTCTATCCGCATATCGCACTAGTAGTGTGATAGTTATCTTGTTTGGTAGCTAATTGTCTACTAGATTGATAGAACTTTGTGGAATTTCGCCTCCAGTGATCAGCAAAAAAGGGCGTTCTAATAAAGATCAATTTTCTCATCACAGTTGCCTAACTGATACCTGGCATAATATCGTTCGGAAGGTACCTATTTACATTCATGAAGATGATAAAGTGGTAAACTTGGGGTCTGTTGAAGAAGCTGTCGACAGAATGTGAATGAAGATTTTTCCTGTTTACTTCTGCTGTCGTTTTGCATGTAAAAGATTACAGCTTTGCATTTGTAAATTAAACGATAGAGCTTTGAAAACTAAGTGTATACGGAATTATGTAAATTCCTTTCATTGCAAGGGCCAACACCTGTTTTCTACCAATTAGTGATTTTAGTCATAATTATAATTATTCAAAGGGAAATTACCTAATACTCGCAATGCCGTTGAATTAATACGGAATTTGACGGATAACCTTCACCCTCCATCAACGAACACGCTATATTATATATATACCTATATACTTTTGTTATGTTATTTTCCATGCTATCATTTCGCATCAAAATTTTAATATCAAAACTTCATTTGTATTCATCATGATTAAGCCGATTTTGATTTGAAAATATATCCACCTATGTGTACCTGGGTACGTTTGCTGCGTAGAATTATCGCGTGTAGCTATTTTATGGAATACTTTAACCGAAGTTGCTCCCTCTTAAGAACTTGTCGTTAATAAGATGAAAGTTTTTCTGTAATCGCACAAAGTACTAACCGCGTAAAGAGACAGTAATTTTCCTTGATTCTCTTCGGATTGAATTAAAATTCCTCAAAGTCTGTCGACCCAGAAATTTCGTTTGAGTCGGTAGAAGTTATGGCGTTAATTATCAGAAAACCACCTTGCATGTTTGAAAACTTAAAGGCATGGCCATTAGTGTCTAAAAACAATTGGGCTCGACCGAGCAATGAGATTCATCTGATAACCTGACGATGTTGGAATTATATATATTGATGAAAACGGAGAAACGGAGAATAATCATCAGATCTGATACAACAGCTTTGACACTTATCTAGCCACAAGATAAACCATTGTCACTATGAGCTTTTAGTAAATACCAAACTCAAATACTGCAACAGGCAGCTCATAACTTTATAGGCAGAATATCCACCGTAGATATACATATGCTAAAATCGATCACCATTTATTAGACTTACTAATTAGTTCGTTGAATTGTCAATGATTCAACTCATAGTCAGTAGAATTTGCAATTGAGGGAATGGGGGGAGTAACAAAGATGATCGTATGACTTGAAAAACTCAGTTCTGAGATAAACTGGACGTATTCTTATATAATTTAACACAGCATGGTAGTACATACTAATGCTTCTAATTATTTAAATAGAACCACAAAATGTTTAAACCCGTCGCAATGAACAAGTGATTAAGTTTCCAAGTTATATGTTTCTTCCAAATAACGAGGCTTTATTTCACTATATCTCAAATTTCGTTTGCACAAAAAACTCTGATAATCAGTATAAATTGCTACAAGCAATAATACAACCAACTGTTAACCTGTATGATTTTCTTAAATTCTGGTTTACGTATTAACAGATTATTCCCGAATTTCAGCAGATACTTTTTTTTTTTTTTTTTTAAGTGATTTATTTTGAAATTTTCATTTTCTAATGTTACTGTGTTATGAAATCAATGGAATATTATTAACAAATATAAAAATCAGATCACAAATCGAAATAACTTGAGATACCTATACCATTCTTCCATAAAAGCTGTGTGGTTTAACCTCTCAATATTCAACCCATTTTCATTGAATAAATATATAACGTGAATCTATGATTACTCGTCATTTTTATGCAATCTCTGGAAACACGGTATAACTTGACTTGCACCATTATTCCACCCATTCCCTCAATTTCATCTATTCTGGTTCTGGCGAAACGGAAGGATCTACATATTTGTGAAGATTTTTTAAACGAAGCTCTGCGCGGTGCGGCAGAGAATGCCAGTGGTTCTTTTTTTCTGACTTTGGTTATCCATTGTAAACTTAAAGGCAGGATATGGGCGGTACGGAACAGCAGGTAATCCCTAAAACAATACGATCAGAAACAATAACCCCGTTCCATGACGTCGCGGGTATTCTTGGCTGGACGAAACATTTAGCGCAAACAATTGACTCGGATGTGACAAAAAGTTTACGTCTGGAATGTAGGTGTATTTACCACCCGGGGAAACTGGAACTAAAAATTCTCACAATTCTCGACTACAGTCGAATTCCATTACCTATGTAAATTAAACCACTAACAGACGGTCTGCATCCGCGATTTCAAACTGTTCATTAAATGACAAACTTATGACTTATGACGTAATTTATCTAGCTGACAAATTTCGTACGTACAGTCAATTCAGATGAGTTCTATTTTTGTTACGAGAATTTCAAATTTTTTCATCGACCCGTTCCTCAGATCATTCAGCCAATTTTTCGGACCGATCGACTGATAGACGGACACCTGTCTAAGCACTTGTTTCTCCGATGATAAAGGTCCGTAAGCGTAAATTCTTGGAGAGTAGCAGAAGTCATTTTCGATGTAAGCCGATACTTTTGTATCTTGACCAAATCGATGAAACCGATGATAGTTGCACCGTTTTGGAATTTGAAATTTTTATTTCGAGCCAAATTCTTATCGCCATCCAGTCAGTTTTTACGAATGGAGAAATCCCCAACTCTATACCGCAACTCTTGCAAGCTCAAAAAAACTTTTGATACCAGATAGAGACCTAAATTGGGATGCATGTTCGGAAGATGTATCGGCTGTCCATCTATGGATCGCCATCTGGATTCAAGATTGATAAATGGTGTTGGTGAGCCTGATTATTACCATGACAGAGATCCGTATTGATAAGTAATGTCGCCGCTACATTATTGTCGAACCTCGAGATACGAGATTATTTTTAATTATTGAGAAATAGGTTCAATTCAGATTCCTGTCATTTTATATACGCAAATATTTGTACTGGCTGTTACCATCGATGACTGAGTATGACTGGTATATGAATATATATCAGCATCTGGGTGCAGGAGTCAAGTGTATGACGAACATCTACGGATGACGAATTCTCTATCTTCTATACTCGGTGGTATTTCGAGCAAGTCCATAAATTATTCGGAAAATGATCATTTTCGATGTTGATTTCTACTATTTGTGGAAAATTTTCATCCCCAATTATATTAGCGATCTCAGGTAATTATCATGCGCATGCAATTAGAACCCTACGACATAGACTTGGCGCGATACTCGAACTCTGACCTTCCACTGCAGATAGGATGTAGAAATAGACTATTATTCCTCGTTCACCACGTACTGGTATCCAGCTGTACCTTCGTTCCTGAAGTAACTAGGTATGTACTTCTCTCGAACCAATTTGTCAACGAAAGTGGCGCTTTTAAGCACCACCTGCCCGTGCCCGTCTGAACCGATAAACGGTATACAACCATAATGATTTAATTAATGTATTTTTGACATTATTCCATAAAGAATAAACGGGTGAGCTATAGAACACCAGCTGCGGCCAGCATTCTGGGTCATGCTTCGTACACGTTCATTTATACTTGCCGCAGAAAACCTGGGAGCAACACTTTTCACAAAATTTTATAAAGCTTCGTGAATTCCAAATCGCCTACCATTTGTACCTGACAAAGAGTATAATATACCCACGTTCAATACAAAGCAAAAAAATGGAAAAAATATAAAAAAAAAAAAAAAAACACCTGTCTATTATCACGATGCGTTACTTAGAAAGATTACACCCAACCTGACTGGGTACAATAAGGTTACTATTCCATATTGCGCTCAGTTTCCAAGCTATATATATATACAATTTCATCTGAAAGTTGGTTATAGCTATATACGGCAAGCAGTTGATTATAATCTGTTATATCTCGAAGGGAAGAATCGCGACTCGAATTCTCTGCCTTTCGCGAGATTCGGTTATATGCTTCGCCTCGTCTCTTCTAAAATGCAATGATAATGATAAAAAACACAATTCTACAACGGATCACAATGGATACGAGAGTTTGGAGCGGAAGTAACTTATGTTCGGTTTTCCTAATCGGATGTTCGACTAGCTTTTCCTGGATAATGGCTTCGGTGGAGGATTAGGGAGGAAGAGGGCCATGGATAGCTTTCTTTATCGAATCGATAACTTCGTTTGATGGTCTCGATAAACTGTTTTCGTTAAAGCGGAATTTTAGACTTGTAGAGGAGCTGACGCAGGCGAATATGCCGAAGAGCGGTTGAAATTTAAAAGAGAACTTTTTCTTTTTTCTTTCGTTTTTTCGTTTTCTTTTTTTCCCTTTTTTTTTCTACTACTTTTTCATCGAACTAGCACGCTGCTGCACGATCATGGTTTTTACCGGCACACATACTCGTTCAATAATTTGCCTATTTCGAAATTATATGCATCGTACAGACTGGATTAATAATTAGCATTAAAGTATTTGCACATTGAACCGATCTATACAATGCATGCGTTTTACCAACCGGCTAACGAGCCCGCATAGTCACCCGTCAAATTCACTGTTTTTCTAATTAAACACAAACGTAGCTCTGATTGTAAATTAAACCAAATTTTATACCGACCCTGCAGATGGAATAGGAATAAAATTATTTCTACTTTTCGGACACCCAATTGAAGTCTTCCGCAGTTGCAGTGAAAAACTTATAACGTTACGTTAATTGATGTATAAATAAAATGAATACAAATATTAATATGAAATTATAATATATAATCACAATTATCATAATATAATGATGCGAATCCTGTGAATAATGGATTATTCGCTCATTTGCTCACGATATCTAGAATT
Source organism: Rhogogaster chlorosoma (assembly GCA_944452935.1). Taxonomy (NCBI): domain Eukaryota; kingdom Metazoa; phylum Arthropoda; class Insecta; order Hymenoptera; family Tenthredinidae; genus Rhogogaster; species Rhogogaster chlorosoma. The sequence goes on along the minus strand of OX101799.1, from coordinate 13,807,064 downwards.
TATTGATAAAATCTGAAACGCGAGAAAAGAGATGTTACTTTGTTATTTTAATGAACGTTGATTGAGGCGGAGGTTCTCGTTAAGTTATCAGAAATTATATCAGACTCGGGGTGATGGTGTAATATCAAACAAACAAAGTCTGACGTTAGTATACTCATAGATATTCGTTGACCAGTTAGTTTCACACAGAGGAGAGCCAACAATCCGTTCAAACAGCGCATAACGTTGACCACAAGCTTGGTCAGTCGGTTATTAACTGGCCGCAAACGAAAATAAGGGCTAATGAAATTGATATCCGTTTCGTAATTCGCAGGACTCGATAGTAGACGCCGAAATGCTAGCTGAAGCGTAAAATATATCGATGATAAGAAAATCTCGTTTATTGCAAACATCAAGTTCCATAGGATCAATGTTTATAGATCCCATAAATATGATATTGCTCTCACAGCCTTATTACGAGTCTATATTGCCCTCGACGTTTCTTCCGAGCTCCTCACCGCGGCTGGGCGCGGGCGTCTCTCGGTTTATTGTTTTTTTCTTCTCTAACTTGAGGGAGGCTCGCCTACGGCAAGATTTTTACAGCAGCTATGGAATTAAATATTTAATGCCGAGGTCCTTCGCCTTGTCCCTCGGGCTAGAAACCGGCTGCAGATTTGTACCGGTCGTGGGCATTATATCCGTGCGGTATGTACTCTGCCAAGATACCTATATCTGTGATTCTGTGTACATAGATATACGAACGACGTCAGATTCCATAGCGTAAAATATTTGGTCAAATCTCTCAAGCCCTACATCCCGTATCGGCTGGTTTATCGTTATTATGGATGGATATTAACCGAAAGGATATATCCGACCTGCAGGACAAGGCATCCACGCATTTGATAAAGGCTTGCCACCGCCGCATCACAATGGCTACGAGGCGATTATGAACTAGTGCAATTAATTATAAGTAGTTCCTACAGTATCACAAGTTGATGGTAGAAATTCCTCTACGTTACACTCAAGCATACCGGGAATATTTGGTTCACCGTAAAGCTCGAGCTCTGGTATGCAGCTTGAATATAATATATATATATATACTAGTAGCTTGATCGCCGTGGGCCAAGCTACCGTCCAAGACACTTCAATGTTCCAATTCACTCTGGGCAAAAATTTTCTCGTTCTCGTCATTTATCTCGCGATTGTTTCAGATTTTTGATTCCTACACTGATACAGAAGTTCGGCACCACCGCGGTATTCTTTCCTACTTCCTACTTTCCACTTTCCACTTCCCACCTTCTTGCACCCTTCTCACTTTCCTGTATATATATACCTATATGTATAGGTTTCTCTCGTCCCTCGTAACGATCAGAGAGTAAGTATATTTGGTAGGTATAGTTTCCCCGTTGTGTTACGATCCAAACCTCTTCGGATACGAATGCATTATTTATTATCTTTCGCTCGCCGTCCACTTGCTGTCCAATAAACTGCGCAAGAAAGTACCTCCACCTCGGAGAACGAGATCGAGCACAAAATTGAACTGAGACAGGAAAAGAAATAAATTGAAAAAAAAGAAATATCCCTTCACTCAGTATGTCGTGAAATTATTCAATGCTCCATGTATGTATAGCGATGCATAAGGCTAGCCACGTGTATCACATGTTTTAGAAATATCCATATCCCACCTTTCGTCGCAACTAATGGCTAACAAATTCGCCATTTATACGAACAATGCCTGTCATTAACAAACGATGAAGTGTATCAGTATCGCGTTAATGACGATCAGCATTGTGCATCCCTCTGCAGGGCTTTTCCGCTGGATCAAGTATATAATGCCTTTTTACGACCAAGGTATGGATACGCACACGAGCCATGTGGTTCGACCTATATTTTTCAAGCCTGCTAAATCGTGGGCTGATACCCGCGTGTGTTTGTATGTACGTACTAGGAATCGATTTCGTTTAGTGTATAAGAAAAAAAGTGATTGAGAGAATAAGAAGCTCTCTTCTATAGGGTCCAAATTTTTGACGTAATGTGAGATATATGATCCTCGATATCCAAACGTATTACACCCAGCCAGCAGCCTCTCGCCTACCAAAATACAGCTATCGTATAAGGAAGATTGGTAGAGCGAAGTGATTATCGCATTATAAGGGATATAGGTATCCCTTGTTTGTCAGTTCAATTTATTGCTCCGGTTATACTTCGAATAGTAAAAGCTTAGGATTTGCATAAGACATAGGTAGTACCTGCAGCACGAGGGATGATTTGTTGATTAAATCGGATAGATTTTGTCGAGATAATCATCCGCGTCAAGTAATTTGCATTTGATTGATAAAACATCTTTTTCTCTATATATTTGACTACCGTATGCTGCTCAGTTCAAGAAGTCCTTTTTCTTGTCTCGGTGCACACACAGGATTCTACGACATTGATTTCCTGTATTTTTCCATTCCTGAATCTATTCGAAAGATATTGATGGCGTGTTTCTAAATTGTACTAAGAATTCTTCTCAAATTATACGACTAGTTGAATTGTTGTCAAATCAGCGCAAGGTAATCATAGTTTTTCCACATTCACGCATGCGTGACACGCGTCATATAAGATAGATTTTCCCTTCTTTCTCCAATTGCTTCATGTTTCTGTACCTGGTCCCAAATCTCATGTCGCGTGGTCAAGAAAATTGACCCTGAATAGGTACTAGAATCAAGGAATTTCCTAGGTGCATAGTTTTCAATTCAACATTTCGAAATTGGACCTAAAAAATCTGCCACTTATTGCCCACGCAGTAAATAAAATTGATGCGATAAAGAGGGTCGGGATATCTCGAGGGTGATTTCTCTTTGGTGAAAATCATGGCACCCGGTTAAGCCTGATGGAAAAAGAAAATACAAAAAAAAAGAACTATGTGTCTATAATTAGCTAATGAACATTGTACGAATAGATTAGTTGAAAGATAACGCGATGATTTCGTGTAATGATAGTCGTAATCCGAGTCCATTAACCTGACAGATGTAAACATGGGTAGTGATAGCGGTCTGCAAATTACCGCAGGAAACCTCGAGGGCTGTGATAGACAGGTTTGTGCGCGACCGATTAAGGGGAGATAATATGAGGGCGATTAGTTCAGAGTAATACTGTGACGTCGCAAACACCTGCCCTCGCCAGGCCACGTGCGCGCGACACGTCACGTGATTTTTCTCAATTAACTTTATCCCACGTACCGGATATCGGCGCGGTACTGGGTAGCGTCGCGACGCTTCAATGCCTTTTCATTGGCCTGCTTTGGTCTCTATTGAATTTCAATCGCGAAATTTACTAGCGATGGACGAACTTGCCGCCTCGTATATTTGCAACTATCCATGCGACATATAATTTCTGAAAGCCACTCCTATCCTGCGATAGGGATCACGACACGTACTCGGTTATCGCACTAATTTGTTCATCCACGTAACAATAGCGAAGGTCCTTCTTCATAGATTTAGAAAAAATTCACTTCGAAATTATTGCGAGGAAATTAATACTCAGGCCGATTATCGTTGCAATGGATTATGGGGGTCATCTATATAGAATCATAGATCGGGCGTGTTTTTTTCCCAACTCTCATCATGCCTTAAGTCTGTGATTTTTGGTTCCGAATTGAATATCCCAAAGTCTCGACTTTCGCAATACGTAATTCCTAAGAGGTGGCTCAATCGGATTATCGGTTTTCCATATAACATATGCGAAACGCCCGACTGCTTTTTTCAACGTCATGTCATTCTGATCTGAAAAATCGAGAAGATATTCGGAAGGAGGTAACGCAAAAAGCTCTGAATATTGTCTTGAAACTGTTTTCCTTTTTCACATACATTTCTGAATAATTTATTGCAGAAGTTATCGATTAAAAATGGGTTCAGTTTAACAGCGTTGAACAAATTTTTGTCTCCATTCTGAAGCTGTATATTGACGTGAGATTAATTTTCGTAATCTGCACTTTAACCAGCCACCATTGGTTGCCTTAAATCCTGACATGATTTCATAAGTAGTTCAGAAAATTTCGAAACGCTGTAATACGACCCCTCGTTCATAATTACCGATGTTTGTTGAACTTTCTACTGTATTATTAGACAGAAATATCGTGCATGCCTTTTCATTTGTTTCCAGGGGCTGTGAAAGTTTCCTCATAGATCATAAAATTTGTATTCATCCTCCCTTGTCTGGTTTAACGTGCAATAAATCGACTACAAATTAACTTGCAGTTTAAACACGAACGCCTGCAGGCTGCACCGTCCATGCAATCTCTACGTTTGCAATAGTTTCTGTTTCTAGCGATGATCTGACACTAAAAAATCTGTCATACCGTGATCTTTTATACAGTCCAAAAAATAGGTCCAATGACTGTTGAAGAAATCGAGCTCGAAAATTCTCATCGTTTGATAGCAGGTACCATAGATTTAAACATTTCTGAAATTGGGTATATAATTGACAGCGCGATGTACTCGAGAAAATGAACCTGTTTGAAAGGTATTTATTTCGTTTTATTTGCTAATTATCCATTCTTCAACGGAGCAGATAGCTCATTGTTCACCAGAAACCTTAACGCTTCAGTGGGCAATTTAAAACAATTGTTCCCTAAGTGCTAGTACTTGCTCCAGCGACGTAGTAATAAGGTTTCAAGCGGTATTTGAATCCTTGACTCGTTGGCAGCTACCATAATGTCAAACCCCAGCTCTACTGACTTTCATTTCTCGCTTCGATTTTCGCTTTGAAACGTGAGGAAATGCATTTCCCTACTCGTTTGCCTCATCTTTGTTTGCTCAGCTGCTTTCACCGGCTCAAAAAAAAAAAGGACTCCTCTCTTTATCTACATATGTACACAGGGTGTTCAAACATGTTCAAAATACGTGATGAGGTAGGTATAGCAACGGTCCAAAAAGTCAGAAGTACTAATCAATTTCAATCAATTAATCACTCCAGAACTGAGATGCTATTCCGATGAATCTGTCTCGCTTATCGTATATTCACTATTCCAGGATGAATATCGTGCATCTATCTGTCAAACTTTAACTAAATTAGCCCAATTGCGATTCAGGTATCTCATCGGAATTCCGTCTGGGTATAGATATAGACGAGTTTCTGTTTAATGGACTTTTCGTATCCAAAATACTTCCAGTATGGAAAAATGGGAACTGCAAGTGGCGATCCTTCGGCCGTTACGTTCCATCATTTGCTTTTCCACTTTAGGCTGGGTTGGAAATCGGCTGGACCAGGCCAGACCAGACCTGGAAGGGCTCAGGCGTTGCCTATCAGGAGCAATCACTACACTGAAACAGTCGCCCAGATTCGATTGGAACTCGAATCCCATGTGGCAGCCAGCTATCGCGTGACGAGAATTTTCTGCGAAGCTTTCGAAGCTTGGCTTTCTGTTTCTCCTCGATCCCTTCTGACTTCTGTCTTGAGGTACCTGCGGGGTAAGCGTTCGGTTCGTGGCCAACGAAGCGAGGGCGTATAGGTATAGGAGCAAGAGGCAATGAGAAATAAAGGAAAGAGAAAAAGAGAGAGAGAGAGAGAGACTTCCAGGATAGACGGCGCGCGTCGCGATGGAGATTCACGGCCAGCGTGCAAGCTTATTACCCTCGATGGGGACACACTTGGGTATTTAGTGAGAGTGCGGACCCAACGAACGATTACTTGTTTTGCATTTTTTCTTTCTTTTTGTATTCTTCTCTTTTTTTTCTTTCCTGTGACGAATCACAAGGAGGTGAATAAACGCCTTAAGGGTTCACTGTTCCAGCATTGTTCTTGGATTATGACTAATCTACTCAGAATTTTTAGCAAACAGGTTCATAAGTTGAATCAAAGCTTCTATGAAAATTTCGTTTTTCTTTTTTTTATAAAATAGTATATTAACGATTGAAAATATTTCCATTTAAACATTTCTGTCGATATCGAGAATAGACCTATGGAACTTTCTGGAAACGGCCTCAATTGCACTATGACCTGATATTCAATGTATTTCTCTTCTTATACAGTTATTGGATAATATTAGATAAGCACAGAACAGGAAACAAATCAGTTCGCTATCTATAAATATATCTGTTATATGCAAGAAAGATGAACTTCTCGCTTGAGGTACTAAAACCAGACTGTAGCTAGAATTTTCTAATAAATTTGAGAAATATTGATTACCAGCACTGAAACGGCATACAAGTACAATGAGACTACGCGACCGAAGAACATGCGAATTGCTCAATTCAACATATAAGACGAACGAAAATACTGCGTGACTTGAATTAGTCCTTCCGAAAACTTCATTCGTCCCTGAATTACGAATTGCTGAATGAAAGTGTCGAAATACTGTCATTAATGTTTCCTGAGAATTTATCATCGATGTTCGACCACTTATTTTGAGTTATTGTACGAAAAGTTAAGTTATTATTGTAGTTGATGATCGATTTTTCGATCATATAGTATTCCATTGACGAAGGACGAAAAGTAAAAAAGTTTCCTAAGCTTTGTCATTTCTTTTCCCTCCCGAAGTTATTGTAGTGAACTCAAAGTATTTCCCGCGACCAACGTTAAGACAGAGTTCACCGTATTATAACTTTAACGCCACTTAATTCCCGGATATAATCGGGACAGGCAGCTCTCCTTATATAAAGCCAGGGTAAAAAATAATCTTCGCCTGGAAAATATCCCGAGATAATAACCGTTGGTGGATGTCAATTATGAACGAACAATTAGATTCCATCAATGCAGGCGACTGAAGGTGCCAGCCCGGCACCAGCACCTACTTATCTCGTTGTTACTTCAATCGGGAATAAAATTGGATTGCCTTGGCCAAACTTTGATTCTCGTTCAGTGACCATATTACCAAACTTTTCACATCGAGATCCCATCTGGTATTCGTCAACGATCAAAAAGTTACAATTTTAAAGTCGTGAAAAATTTCATCCCACGTTTTAATCCATCGACCCTATATACCCCTCTCGCATGTATATGTATATCGTACGTGAAATTATTTCTATCACCGGAATGTTAATTAAAATTTGATAATTTTGACGCGGTTCAAATCTCTAAGAAATGTTTAACCCCAATTTCGGCAAGGACACGCTGGTAAACCACTCCAAAGAGACCTTTGTTCAAGTTGCGGTAAGGGAGGACGGACCACCCTTACCAATAATATATTATCGCTCGCAGCTAATTAGAAAGATAAGAAGATACGTGTGTGCCGTACGCATATGGGTTGAACATACTCGCAGGTAGAAGGACCTGCCTACCTACACCGGGACTAGTTTAACTCCTAAATCAGGGATTTGTCTTCGCGAAAGGCTTTCGCGAGCACCCAACGCTAGAGTCCCCGCAATGCGGCTAAGTACCGGCCCGGCTGAACCCAGAGCGAAACCCAGGAGAACCGCGAGACCCCAAGCTAGCAGCCATTGTTTCAGCATGATTTACGTAAGAGATTTCAATTTAGCATACAACTACGTTATAGAAGAATTGTATTGGCGGAAACGGTTCGTTCGGCGGATGGGGCCGCGCACTAATACATTCTTCGTGGATTTAAAAATCCTTGAATTTACATATATTTACTTTACATCACAACGTGGACGGTGAAAGGAGCGGAGAATCCGAAGAAGGGAACTAAACCGAATGGAACGAAACGGCGCGGTGCGGTACGGTACGAAAGGTAAAAGAGTAAGAACAGCTGGGGATAGATAAATCACTAAATCTCCGGGTCTCCAAACGTGTGCCAAACAGCTGGAAAAATCGCTAGAGTCAGAAGAAATTCTAAGGATGAAATTCCTACTCGACTGAGATTTTTTCTCCTATTGTTACTTCCGCAGCTCTTTTCAATATCCAGTCTGAGCAGCACGCACTACTATCTTGAGAACGGACAATCGATTTGAATACCATTTATTCACAAATTGCCTATTCTCGACGAGAGAAAGAAATCACCACGAGGAAACTCCATATGGCACTATATCTGTCACGACGTTACTATATCGTTATTTTTTTTTTCACTTTCAAATTCAACGTTGAGACTAAAAAAAATTTTATTCCACAACAAAGATCATTACTGGCGCCAGATTCGATAGAGAAGTCAACGAGGGTGAAAATTAACATACAAAACGGACTCTACGTAATTACAGAGCGACGTCAGCCAGCAGGCATTGATTAGCACCGTTAGTGAGCTTTGTGCATCAATTCTAACGAGTCGTTTTCCATCTTCCATAATCTCGTAGAGAACTTTAACGCCGGTGATGCCTCAGGCAAAGTGTTCGCAAGTTAAAAACGAGACGAGGCGAAGGCGTCCCGCGACGTTTGAATAAAACGAGCTCGTAATTCCTGACCTGACCCAAATAATCTCGAGATAACTGCAGCTTGAAAGGAATCACTACAAAGATCTTTGTGAAGGGTAGAAATAACGGCAAAGTTTATCAAACAAGTTCGAGCACAGAATTCAAGTATTACGTGAAAGAACTAATAACCCGGTACAACGTCAAAGAATCTCTTAGTCGAGGGGATATTTTCCGAGAAGGTATACCCCTGCAACGTTGCCGAAAGATAGGCCAATTGTCGACAATTCATGCGCAGTGCACCTAGAGCTTGAGGAGATACCCCCAGAGCAATTTCCTACGGGATTGAAGAGCGAACGTTTATATGCAAAATAACTGTATACGAGATGCCAATGGGAATGATATGTATAACGTGTACACTGTAGCTGTATACAGGTTACAGAACTACCCGTCAGCGTACAAAGGGCGCACCCACGCACGCACACAGCCGTATGTCCCACGTCTGACAATGAGTAGATGCTCGGGGAAGTGCTCGAAACGTCAAGCTCTGACAGGTGTCACGAGTGACCCAGAAAAAGCCGAAGGTACCGGAACACCGCAATACACGTACGGAAGACAGAGGGAACAACGAGACGTGGAAGCCCAGGGGCAGGCGTGCGTGGTTCAGCGAGTAATGCGGGGTGATCTAATTTTATTTCTGCTAAATAATATTATTTCCACCCCTTAGAAATCTGGAAACGTTTGGCTTGAGGCCAAGCGTTTGAATCGGTCGTCTAAAACGTTTGAGCTGAACCTTTCTGGGAAAGGCAGAGCCCATGGACTGGTCGAAAAACATGCCCCTGGCGTTACATATGTTTCCATAGCAGGTATTCCCTGCAAACTCAATTATTATCCTCCGGTTTCTATTAAAAGTACGCGGATCATTTTCACTCCAGGTACGATAAATGAAATAATACAAAAACGAGATAAATTCTGAGGCTGAAAAACTTCCGGATGGACTTCCGGACTCGATGTCCAGCTTGGCTTCCTATTCATTCGCGTGGGACTTCGACAGTGAGCCGAAGAATGGATGACGTAGGCGTATTGCGAAGGGTTCAGGGAATAGATTGTTAGATTACGGTACCTATCCACCAAGCTTCGTCTACGTGTTTGTGCGTACACAAACATGGATCCTTGATCCCAGCTACGCTACCCTGGTTTAATACCCGCGAGCATCCATCCTGTAGGTCGAAGATCGAAAGATCTCGCACACCCTTCAGATTCGTGGACGAGCGCTGGTTCAAGTCCTTCAATCCAGTGGTAGCGATAGTTCCTCTAAACCTGACCGAACGTATCTCGTACAGATTTTTCTAAAGGGAAAGAGAGGGATTCAGGATTTTATTTCTGATCAGGAAAACGCGATTAAGAACCCCACAAGTCAGCTACCTTCCTCGTCAATAACCAGCTAGTAGTACCTAAGACTGGTACGTCTCGCATTTACGCGCGTATAACAAGGTTCAAACTTCGACTACGCACAATGATAGTGCGAACTCGTTACCGAAGAAAAGATCCGAGGTATGAATTCTAACGCAGGCTTTAATTTCTTGAAAGTGAGAAGATTGACGATGAATTTGATTTTCGAAACTACAATAAGCCCTACAAGAGGTCCGAGAAAGTTGGTTGAATTTCGAGCCTCATTTCGCCCATAGCAAGAGGTGAATATTGCAAAGAAGTCAACATTTATTTCCCCAGATAATTCGCCAGGACTAATTCCAGAAATAATGATCCTTTACCGCGAGTGATGTCGCGTTGCATCGAGTGGTTATACAGGAGGGTTAACTTCGTTCTGGTCAAGTTAGGTGCTGTTATTTTAGGTGCTCTGAGACTGGATCAGGTTGGGTTTCATAGTAGTGAAGGTGTGGTCCGGATAGGCGACCGGGCGTTATATAGGTATGAAGATGATAAGGCAATGATATTGCGCATCGAAGCGTGGCGCTTAGATTGAACTCATTCCTTCCACCGAGCGATAATCACCCAGGCAGCGCCTACCCACAAACATTAAGACACACACCGACACCCACAGACCCTATTTCACCTAATAACAACTCCATCGGTCCGCCAGTGTAAGTAATGTCTCCATGATACAAAAATAGTCAAGTGATTTTTTGGTTCTGATTTAGAATGAATGGGCGTCAAATTTTTGGCAGGCTTACCTGAAAATTGATCTGATTTTCCCCAAGCTTTCCGAGTATGTTTTATCGAGCAGAATCAGAATTTTTCGACTTTAAACAACATTCGCTGCGACGTACAGCTGTAATCTGGTAGTATAGGTGAGGAGAGATAAAAGTGTGATGCTTTTTTAAACGTGCTTTTTGAACAGAGCGATATTTTGTTCCTTTTTCAATTCAATTCCGATAGCGGAAATGGCGATATGTACCTACCTACCCCGGGACGCATGCCACCGAGTTTTCGGGAAAATTTATTTAGTTAAAAATACGAGCGCACCGCGATTCATTTGTTCATTCTTCCATCGATATTACTATATGATCTGATATTCAGGGACCAGGGTGGTGTAGGTCGGGGGTTATCGCCCCACGTTGAGTGTCATTTTGCGAATAATAATCAGACAGTAGCCAACCGACAAGAGGATGGACAGTAAGTGTTACAAATGGACATGCTCTGAAATCCATTTGTGTGTGAAGGAAACCGATCTAGCGATCGTATTCAAGCTGCGATTAAATTAATTTTGAATAATTATTATACGTTTTTCCAAAAAAAAAAAGAATATTAATAAATCTGAGTTCTTCTGTTATTTTATAAGTGATCCAGAAAATTTTCAATGGGGGCTAAAACTAACTTCAAATGACTATTTATTCAATTTTTATATCAATACCTGCTCTATACAAATATGGAGTGAAAAGTAAAGCTTGAAATGATAGATCCTGTTGAAAAAGCTGAGCCATGACGATTTCACGATTCGAACATGACTCGTCGAGTTAATTAATAAGTACGATCATTACTTAGATTTGTCATTGTCATCAGATACCCTGTAATGTCTGAAAATAAATCTTTTTTTTTATAAACTTTTTCCCATTTCAAATGTAGAAATAAATAATTCAGTTGATGATATGTGTGGATTATCCTCCCAGAAGTGCGCGCACTTTGCATATCAACAACCAGTGTTAATACTTCATGACTGACTGATTACTTAACGTCAGTCAATTCTGCCAATCATGCGGGAAGATTAAATCGCAGTGGTATCCCTTGGTCAATATATGCTCGAAGAATAGTTCTGTTTAAATACTCCGGACAGGCATATCTACTCGAAGGGACTGATATTAGGGTAGTGTATGTTTCTGTAAACAAAACAATCTGCTAATAAATAATTGTTGAACACAAGTTTGCTTGTCCAAACATCATATCGTTCTCAATTTGATTGATTTGACTATCAATTTAAAGTGGATTCGATATTCAGGTCGGCCGTATACATATGAAAGGGTTAAATCGGGAAGGGTATAAGTGTCAATATTCTACCTCCTGAAATAAGTACAGCTTTAGAAATTTGAATCGTTCCGATGCGTCTGAAACTTAATATTAATCCCAAGACTTCAGATATCCTCACTTATACTCTTTTCGTTCTAACCCCTTCGTATACTTAAAGCTCTTGGTCCAGAAGGAAACATGGCTATATTTCATAAAAAGATCCATAGTCTGAGCTCATGTATCACCGGGATCGGCTTAAGGCGATGCTACGCATCCCACCGCCCTGTCAGAACTTACAAAAAGTAACTTTTTCCCGATTTCACTGAATATCGGATGACAGCAGCGAGCAACTTATTATTTATAGCTCATCGAACGCAAAAGAAAGAAAGAAAAAAAAATCTACTCAATATCTCCGTTCAGTTTTTATTCGATAATTTGCAATCAGGGTGATTTCGGTGAATCATAAAAGATCGTAAGATCGCCTTAAGCGACTCTGCGTCCAATAAATACACAATCAATTTGATTCGCTACATGCGTTTGGCCTCGGGATAAACCTTTGAGAAATAGTTAATAATTTCTAATGATATACACGACGAAATCAACAGAGTAGTCAATGAATTGGATTGAGAAACAATGTTGACTTTCAATCGGGGTATACCCCACATGGGTATAGTATGTACACCCATGGCTGAACAATTGTTATTTTATTCGAACAGTCAAACAAAAATATAAAGCTTCAAATAATTGAGAATTCTCTTCAGAGCCAGGGGAATCGAAAGACCGTACGATATTCACCTACAACTCACGTATACTTGTATCCCCTCGTTTTTCAACTGCAGTATGATTAATTTGACATAACGCTCCGCCATGATTTATGTATTTAATATTAGAAAAAAAAAAGCGCCAAACTGCATCAAATATCTGAAAGATATGTGTCCCGGAAGTAGTCGTGACTTTTAATCAGAAAAAATTGTAGAGGTGTTAGGAAATACGAAATTGTGCATGAAGTTTCGGTCAAATCGCTCCAATCGTTATTGAAATATGCCTTGATAATAAAATTTCGAACGGCTATACTTTCGATACTAATTTTGTAAGTTCTGATACTTTCGCAGGCAAAAATCTTGGCGGAGTGGAAAAGACCAACGGACAATGTTCCGAACTTATGAGCGTACCACTTTCTTGAAACACTAATAGAGCCATGCCGTAAGATTTATAGAGACGGAGCAGGTGCATTGAGAAACAGATTTAGAACGCGAGGCTTTTATCTAGATGCCTAGTATTATTAATAATCTTTACCTACTGTTGCAGTACTCATAATCTGCGATAAATATTCGCATTCTAAAAGCGTCTGGGAACAAAAGTGTCGTACGCGTAAGCCGTAGTCTGAAATAATCCGTTGTTACATTATGCGCTAATCACACGACGACACTGTTAAGCGATGAATATATGCAATGAATAAATGTGCAACGTTGAAGATCGCGGGGTTGCAATTTTTGCGAAATTATATCAACAGGACTGTGGAATAAAATAATAACTACTGAACCATTCGGGTTTCCTGTTCACTCACCGCATTACTAGAATCATGAGGTTTTTCCTCATAAGAAAATTAACTTTTCCCACCGCTAAAAAGCTTTTCTTTGAATTCTGTAATTGGAAATTCTACAGAGCACGTTGTTGCAGAAGAAGAAGAAAAGAGGAGCATTCTTTAAGCCCTGAATTGGCCTGTTACACGTCAATAAAGTGTTTCACGGAATTCGCATGTGTAGGAAGACACGCTTATGAAAGAAGTGTCCCGCGAGTGACGAGGAGCTTGCAGAAGGCGAGGAATGGCTGGCCTCGCTGCAGTTACCAAATTCAAGGTAGAAAAGGAATATATGCATCCGTCGTATCATATTGCCTGATATATTTGACGTACGCGTTACCGCGTGCTGACACAGCGGTTGTCGAGCAGGTACTTCCCATCAATATATCCCGGCGCATTTTACGCAGTAGAATCATTTGACATACGTGATATTTGCGAATCTACATCATAGTGAACGTGTTTAATGCTATTTGCAAATTCTGGTGTTGATTTGTCGACGAGTCATACATCGTTGACACGTATATCTATCATTATGCAAACAAATCCTATATCTTAGACTACTATAGGGTTGGACAGAGAGAACTATGTGATAGATGGACGTCAGTAATGATTTAGCTTGCGGCTAGCGGGAGCAAGTTATTGTCAACACTTCCAGTAGCATAATGACATTGTGCTTTGATTCCTGAGGTAACAAAGAAAGTGAAATAACGAAGGTGTATATTTCCATAATTTGGTAGACGTGCCAGGCTGAACAACAACAAAATTTGTCAACTTCGCACGAGGGTCAATACACTTACCGCTCGGCAACACCAACTCGTAATGATGTTACTAAAGTTTTTCAAGACCTTACACACAGTCTCTGAGGACATTGAGAGGATGCCGTGGTGAATTGTCCGTCGTAACCCCGTGGCTGGCTTTCCTGAGATCTCAGAATCTCCTTCCGCCTCTGGTAAAATCTGATTTTTATTAGCAGCATGACAGTCGGGGCTTTTCCAAACATAAAACACATTATAAAATAACCGCAAATGATTCTAACATTCTAATGATTCTGCAGGTTCCGGAATCTATAAGGGTTGATAAATAAATTCAGTTTACGACGTCCTCACTCTCGGATAATTATTGATTCGCTGAGTGCTGGTTGGCATGGACATACATAATATATAGGAACCAAATATTCCTCTACAAATACAATAAGTAAACTTCTCTTGTCACATGTGAACATTAAAATTCAATGTAGTTGTTTCTGGCAAGAGAAATGTAGATGTATAAGTGGGCAGGTGGGTTTGGTAACTTTGCCAATTACAAATTGAATGAGAAGTGTATTTTTTACACAGAAAGATGCTCCTTTTAGGTTCTTAGTGGTGTATTTGGAGATGATCTTCTTAGCTCTTTGGAAAGCTATTGACTGAAGAATTTCTCACAGTTGCATTCAGAATCATACAGAATTGCGGTAGAATCTCAAGATTGTGATTATGTGTAAAAGATCCGTGTTTCTTCTTCGATGTGCTAGCTCTTTGTATATTTACCATTATCAGAAATTCCAAGATTATTTGGCAGTATATAGCTATACGTCTCTGTCTTAGATTCCGGGTCCCTCGTTTCACTGAATATTTTAAAGCTTTCAGCACATTTACGCGATGTTACGAGAAAAAGATGTCTCTTAGGCTGATTGTACCTCGTCGAAAACAAGCAGCGTTCAATTTAACGAAAGTACAATCTCGATGGTGATAGCTTGAAAGAATCATTTCAATCGGCAAAAGTCGCCCTGGTATGACAGTGAAAAATGTATCACGTACACCCGAGAGTCCTTGGGTGTCCACTGTTGAGTCCTGATTATCCATAATTACTCCGAGATCGGTTCTTATAATTTATTCATTGAATAACGGACGAAGATATCTTGAAAAATATATGGCTTCATTAGAAGTTGGGGTGACTTGTACTGACATTAATTCTCTCTCACGTTGAGATAGCGTCCCTTCACCGATCTATAATTCTATAAAACACTTTCGCCGCTATAGACCATTGCGTCTTTGAAAAACGATGGGCTGGTCTTCTCATCTTCCAAGGATCAACTATTTTCAAGAAAGTTACTTTCCGACGCGTTGCCGCTCCTTTTTAAAGATCGATCTGTTCATTCGCTCAAAGGTTATTCCGTATCAGTGACTCTCGCAGTTTTCACCGATTTATTAGAAAATAAAAAACAAAAAGAAAACGTCCTGTTTTCCTCGATATCCTTATAATCTCTTGCATAAAAATGCAATCAGCAACGTACAATGGGCACACATGCAAACAAAGCAATGCGCTGATTTCATTCGGAGAAACGGAAAATTTCATCCAATAAATTTCATACGTCCGGAGCTCATTGATAGGCTTCGAAGTTTGGTACAAGTTTTATGAGGCACAGCATCAATTAATAGTACAGCAAGCTCTGCAAACAGCCATGAGGTTTAGGCGAACTGAGGCTTCTCAATCTTTGCCAGAACGTAGGCTGCACCACTTTTTTTTTAATGACTCGTATCCAGTCGGTGACGAAAGTGTAATTGCAATCGTTAGGGGATGGGGCTGATGATCTGGGTTACTTCTACTCACGATCAGTGCAGACAGACTTCTCGACTTTTCGGAATACTAAAGGGATGGAAAGTGTCTGACGGTTTTTTCGCAAAATAGGGATGGAAGTGAATCGAGTCTTTGTAATCGTTTCGTATTCGCGATGTGTCATTGCAAACGAAAGGCTCCACCGACACGACGTACGTACAGCATAATACATGCCGCGTGTTTGTGTGCTTGTGTGTGCGCTTCTTGGGGAGAGGAAACGAGAACGAGTAAAGCAGGCCCTCCCATCTCTGTAGTACATGAGGTTGGTTAGGTGTATATTCGGATATGTGTACAGGACGAATTGTAAAATCCTTGCGTTTACTTTGCAGCGGATGGATGTAGCGCTTTAGTATTATTTACGGGGATGATTTGGCGAGAGATCTGATAACTCAGATACCAAACCGGCGGAATACGTCGTAGCCAACATATTTACGTTAACGTATAAATCTGAACGTCGTATGGGAATTGGCATGCATGAGAATACCTCCGCATTCGATTTAATACGAGTAAAGAGGTAAGACGCCGTGAAACATATCTATCCTGTCTTATCGGATCTCGAAGATGTATATCGCCCACGTCCCTAACTTTCCTTCCCTTCTCCTCCTCGTCTCGCCACCCCTACAGTCAGTCCGTTCCTTCTTTATCCCCCTTCTATTTTTCTCCCCATTTCCCTCCACTTTCCACCTTCTTTCATTGCTGCCTGTGCCTGACTTTGTTAGACCGTCGCCACACTTTCGATGTCATTT
Organism: Rhogogaster chlorosoma; assembly: GCA_944452935.1. Lineage (NCBI taxonomy): Eukaryota > Metazoa > Arthropoda > Insecta > Hymenoptera > Tenthredinidae > Rhogogaster > Rhogogaster chlorosoma. Next base: position 13,790,418 of record OX101799.1, on the reverse strand, counting down.
TCTGAATGCGATCGATTTCCAATATCACAAGGCTAAACGAAGGCTCATCACGTATTCCATTTTGTAGGGACTGATATGATAGATAAAAGTCGGTCGACTCAAAGGTACAGGAGGAATCATGGTAGACCCAAATGTCGGTGCAGCATCCGTTTCAACGAGATTCTTTTTATTAACAGTTTTTTTCCCTCTGTCTCTCTTTCTCTCATTCTTTTTCTTTTTTCCGCATCACGTTTGCTTGCGGCTATGCTCCCCTATGTATACGCACGCGCCAAAACTTTTTTGTCTTGTTTTTCCACCTTCCACTTATTACGTTTTCCGTGGACGTTAGTGACTAATGCTACGAGCTACACTCCCGACGTCATTAACTTTACCTCCCGGTTATGAAAAATATTGCCACATCGTAACGCCGAGAGCGGCGTCATTAAAAAACGAATGAAAATGGCAAACAGACGCTCTCCAACCTCGGTCAGCAGTCTTACAATTGAGCAAAAACATCCGAGTTTGCCGGGTGCTGCAGAGAGAGAGAGAAAGAGAAATATAAAATCGTCATTTTTTTACAAATAATTTTATACACGTTTATAACGACCGCATGTATGTAGGAGAAATAAAATTTGTGAGCTTTCGCGCTGTAACGGGCCACTGAATCTTAACCATATCGCTTACGTATATAGGTGGGAAAACTCGCTCCACAACAACCGTACTGACGTATATACTCCGTTGCCAGAGGTAGAAACTAAGTGAACTGGAAAGTGGAGAGCTAATCGTAAAGCCAACAAGCCTGCAAAGGCTGACCGGTCGCTGAGAATTACCACTGAATTTATCCACGAAGGTAAAATTTATGATTCCAGAAATTGGAAGAGTTGAAACAGACCAGACCGAATGATTCGGAACGGTAGGAGATCGATAAGCATATATGGTCAGCGCGATATCTATACACATACAAATCTACTGTTGAACTAATGGCGAATCGTAAATATCTACCGTAGGTGTACGAGTGAAACTTGTAGTCCACAAATATTGAAGGAGTTTCGTACTTCGACTAGTAGAATGAACAAACGGAATTGAAAATGGCTAGTGAAACTGATTATTCGACTCGTCGAAGTCCCAGTTCTGACGCACTGCTATGTTAACAGGTAAAAAATTCGGGTTTATACATCTGTTCGAACTTGACAGTAGCTTGGTTGAATTCAAATGATTTCACCCGACCTAAGCACGCATGATTGTTCACGGTGAATCTCAACTAAGGACCTAAATAAACACGATGAGTGCTGCTTTTTAGCGGTTGAAATAACCACTCCACGTGAGCCGCTCCAATCGCGCACTGTAGTGTAAAACACGAGTGGTATAATTGGCAAGGAAATGTGCTCCATTTCGGTCCATTGTTCTTCATTACACCTACCAGCACTCCGCACCTACAATTCCTCTATCTTTTATCGCGTCCATTCGCCTCCTTTCACTGACCTATCCATTAGCCAAGCTCACGATGCTGCTAACAGGTGACAGTCGACGGAATTTCCTTCGCAGATCTCGATGGTTGAAGCTTTTCTCGCCATCTCCATTTCAGAAATTAAAAACTTTGATTATAAATTTTGACTCGGTATTTTCTAGACTGTAAACTTCCTTATTGATTCCGGATGTTTGTCCATTTATTTAAGGCATGAGTCTGGTGGCTGTTGGCAAAAGAACGAAAAGCATTTCACGTGTGTCTAGCTCGAGAAAGCTCACAATTTTAGGCGAGGTACGAATAATGAACGCCGAGAAAAAGCTTGGCGAATTGTACCTGCAGCCAAACCGGAAATTACTGCTAGGTGAACTAGGTCTGCATTCTGGAAGGAAAATCACTGCATTTTGCAATTTGAAGTACCGCTACGTAGAAGTTGGAAAATTCTAGTTCTAGGTAGAAACGAGAAATGACTGCCCGATAATTCGTATCGAATCTCAACTTTTTATCCCAGTTTACTACCCTTGGAATACACCAACAGATTGGCTAACCACTTCTTCGCTATTGACGATGTTGAGCAGCGAGAATTAAACTACATCGAACCTGGCCAATCGAAAATGCAGACAATTGATGTATCTAGCGCCTCGCCACTTATCGATGAAAAGTTTTTGAAAAGACTACCAGCTAGCTCCTCCAGTTATTCCGCAACCCTGCAGAGATAGGGTAGAATATGCTACCCACCAGACGTCGGAAATCAAATACGTCATTTATATCTGATGAGAGCTGTAACGAAGTCGCTATCTGTCCGGGAATAAAAGTGCTGAGAATGCAAATTGAGAGATGGTTCTCGTCGTTTCAAATGTTTTACTCTATCATTAAATATTTTTCTCAGAACCCTGCAGGGTTTCCCGTGGCGTTGACAAGCCTTGAATTATATCTCGCTCCCTTGGTTTGTTCTCCTTGCTACGATACGACGGTAGCATTACGACACTGAACAAGCCCTGTGAAATCTATTCAATTATTCCGAGATCGTAATTTTAAACAACATTACGGTCGAATATACATATGCAGTTATAGAATCTATTTGTACATTCGAAAGGGACGACGCTATTGTTCATCCAACGACACAACGAAAAAACAGATATCAGATTGGGATAACAACTCATAGCAACTCTGTTTCAGCGCAATGTATGCGATAGTAACTAAAAGTGCGCTAGAAATTTGAAAAAATAATATAAAATATGGAACTTCGTGTTTATTCTAAAGACAGGAATATCTGCTGTGAAGATCCTTTTTTCATACGTGGGTATTCCAGAACGGTGTGCAAAGATATCGATAATTCCGTATCACATTACGTGCAAACTTCTTTGAAATAGGTATCCGTGGACTCTATTGAAATTCTTGTATAAAAGCTCATCCCGTCTACGTAGAATCGTTGCGACTTTGGAGTCTGTAGAACTTGGTGCAATGCACTGCGTATCGTAATTTTCTCATCGCGTTTACTCGACGATAATGGGAAAATCTTCATAACGCACTAAGTTTACTCGATAAATTTTCATATTACAATATCCAGTTTCTACTTGGACTGAATTTTTACCGAATGTAATTATAGATTCGTTTCCCATTTGGATATAATTCTAGCCTTGCAGGCTTCTGGATGAGCCAGTCTGAAAGCAGAATGAATTCGACTTTGCACTGACTATGTGTTGTTGTCAAAATGACTGATTCATTTATAAAAGTAACGAAATATGTTTCGTTGTCGAATCATGCGCATCCATCTTCCGTTCGTTGAGTAGCTAAGTAGAAATGTTTGTCGAACCGATAATCGATACCAGCACTCGCCGGTGATAAGGCAGCAGGTAATTAAACATGTGAATATCACTTGTCCACCATTTTTCAAACCCATTCATCATCAGTCCTACAAAATGAAGCGGGGCCATCTATATTTAATATACATAATACATACCTTCTAAACTTTAGTTGTGGGTAGCACCGATTAGTGTCACGTATGCGTGTACGAGGTTTCCTTGTAGGTAATGGCTTTGCCACGTGTCGCGTAACTTGAAAAGTAATTAAAACTTTGGCTCAGATATTTTCGATGAATTATAATCCAACTATTGGTCAAGTTTCGAATCAGTCGATATCATCGATATGATATCCATACATCTATCCGTTCGGGATATGTTTGAAGTAGAAAGTTTCTCAAGTTTTTGAGGAAAGGCACATTCGGCTGTGCACATCACCTGAGCCACTGCCTATATGTAAACAAGATTTATCCGCAGGAGAAATTTTAGCGAAACTTTTATCCCATGAGCATACCCACCTGACCAAACGCCACACCTGCCAGGGCACCAATACTTTTTACCCTTATCTTGATACGAAATATTTCATATTGCTAAGCTCATGGGGCCTGCGTAATTCCCAATGCATTACCCTATGCGGTTTCTTTATACTTTTCTCCAATCTTTAACCCTATCGAATGAACAACGGGATAATTCATATCTGCGGTAAGACTGGCGTTCATCGACTGAAGAAATATTCTTTGGATTCGGTTTTCTTGCGACTGATTGCTAGTATTTTGAGGTATAATTCGAAATTATTTCAGATCTTACATAGATTGTTTGCAGCAAAGAAAAAGTGGTTGTCGTAGTTTACAGATCGCATCGTTCATCGGAATTCCTCCATATTTTAAGGAAATATTCCACATTCATGGGATTTCGGAGTCAAGCAATAATATTCACTGAATTTGATGCTAAGCTAGGAAATTTGTCGATTTCAAGCCATGATCGTTTTGAAATATTTCCTTCAATTTTCAAAGAGTTTCGATGAACGATGCGATCCGTACCTGCGATAACCACTTCGAATCCATAAAATTTCCAATAATTTCTAATTGCGCCTCAAGATTCAAGTGATTAACTGTGGAGAAACTGATTCAATGAAATATTTATTCAAAGCGTAGCAGTGATTTGATAAAAATTAGTTCCCAGGGTAATAAACCCCTGGTGGCAACTCTTTGGATAAATTTTTAGATTTTCTCTTTGCATACTCGAATCTTAACTATTGAGCCTTGCGCGCTGTGTTACGATATTAATTCGGAAACGACTGAAGTCCGATTAACAACACTTGGGTTATTACGGTGTCTGGGAATTTGATGGCGGACAACAAAAGGAGCGTGGTTAAATATGGTGTAAATGGTTGCGGTCGAAAATCCCGTACAGCAATACAAAATTGTTGACCCGGTTCTGCTGCGGACGTGCTTCGAACTTTGCGAGATCTCTTCAACGTCGTTACATAATTGCTAAAGGACTGGCCTGCAAAATTAGACTCGCGGGGCCATGTAATTCAAAGAACGAAAGTGGTATAAACGGCGAAATGTCCCCAGGGTACCCAAAACCACGAACAATTAGATATATCCGGTGGGAGCGTTTGGCTAGCAAGGAACGAGGGAGAGAGCGAGACCGATGGGGAAGAGAGGATGGAAGAAAAGGGCAGAGGAGCATTCAGCCACATGAGGACAAGGATAGACTTGGCAGACGGCTGCGTCCCGTCGCGCTGGGTCGACTGCCCCGTGTGTCGGACCATTTGTAGGAATGTAGCGAATAATGAGATTGATTTTTTCGAGGATAAGAGATTGAAGAGCGTCGAAGGGGATTCCGACAATGTCGCGGGTACGTCGTGCAGGCGCGCACGAGCGGAGAGTGTCGAGCGACCGATAATTGAATGAGGGGATGCGAGGACGTGTGGACGTGGGACACAGGTCCTCCGTTCTCCACCCCAAGTCCCCTGGTTCCCGCGTGGACGAGATCGGCACACCAACGACTCCCGGCTATTAAGGTCCTCCGGCCGCGACACTTTTCATCCAAATTTCATCGCTATCGTTATTCGGTGATATCTAACGCCGGCAATTTGATATCATGCTAATTTGCCAACTCCGATCATGTGCGAAGTTGTATGGGTAGGTGCAGAGAAATGGCAGTAGGAAAAGTTCTCGTCGTATACATTATAATTAGCAATGTCTACCTGAGTCCACCCCTACGGATAACTTCGCCCAAATCTACCCTACATATACGTTCACACGCACGTAAACATTTGCGAAAATTTAACCGGTCAAAAAGTACGAAGGGACGGATGGATGGACGCGTTTACGATGTATAGTTCCGTCGTAACTTTCGAGTCACGAAACGGATAGTTCCAGGTATAAACCCAAGAATCCCTAAGCCCGAGACCTCCGTCCATGTTGAAACCCCGTGAGGTAATGGTTTTTCAAAAGGAGTCTGATGATAATGATTGAATATAAAAAGCCCTTATTCTGGTCGTTCAAACGCGGTTTGATAGTTATTTAACTTTCCTTTTTTTTCATAGTATATCCTTTCAACTAATAAGATTTCGATATAAATTCATGAAACAAATCAGCTTTGCTATGACCAATTAATGTTGTGATAGACGGTGTAATGAAGGATGCACGAATTTTTCAATAGTGAAATTTTATTATTCATTTTATTAAAAGTCTGTACGTCTATAATATTTCTACCATACGTCATAAATATCTATGTCAGAATAAGTCGTGATGCGAGGAAGTCGCACATTCGAATCGACGCAATTCTTCAAATACTTGAGCCACGGTACCTCGCGAGAGGATATTTCTCATGAATGTTTCAAACCAAATTGCGGATCTAACCCCACGGTGAGGCTAAATCATTTGAACCTCACCCCAGCCGAATGGCGTCCCGACACTTCTACATGGCGCACCTCAACCCTCGCCTGGTGTTACTACCACTGCCTGTGAATGGATATCTATAATGCATGGCTCGCCGTATTCCAGATTTTCGATCCCAACGAAGCTTAGCTTCTCTCTGGTAAACTGAAGCGCTATACGCGTGAATATTAAAAATAAAAAAAAAAAAAAAAAAATAAAAAATAAGAAAAAAAAATTCACCTGTATGCTAAATATGCTTATTGAACCTCGATTTCGACTGAAGTCAGTGCAAGATTATTTCCACACTATGGCATACTCAATATACCATGTATAATCGTATCCAAAGACTTGTAGCTATGGAAAGTAAGGCCAATAGATATTTCGGAGACAAAGAGTGCATATCTATCTTAACTTTCGTGTAGATTTCTCCAAAGAGTAATAAGTACAATACAAGTTTCGAATGTCAGACACATATGAGCTGCAGTTCTGACAGCCATTCATATCAGCAATGCAGACATCCTTGAAGAATCGCGGACGGCACTGTAATACGTATACGTATATTATTGTGGTTGGTTGAGGTGGAAAATTGTTGCCTGAAATTACCTTAAAAACTATATCTGAGGCTACTTGTAGTGAGAAAACGCTTCGATTTTAGTAGAACTGAGGTTTAAAATGAAACCGATACTCGGTTACAGCGGGTCTTATATATATTACCGCGCTTTGAATGCTACTATTAACTTTCGTACTCTTCGGTTGGAACGAAAATCTGTGAAAAAATTCATTTCGGATATTTCACGCCGTTATGCTTGTACATTTGGCCTTGTGTACGAATATGTAAGGCTGAAATGAGTCTATATTACACCGTGATTTTATACACCAGATTCTATACACTCATATATATCCATAGGATGATTTTTTACGTATGGGAAACCGCAGAATGGCGAAGAACCGTAGCAGTTAATTTGCAAACTACTTCCTTGATCCTAAGCAAACTTTGTGGAATGTTTAAGCTCACAAAGGAGCGAGTGGGGTATAAGTTCAGAGAAGAACGATTAATCATGGCAATAATTACGATGAAGCAAATATACATGGAAATGCTGTCGCCACGCGTTTGCGCTCGTGTCAACCCTCCCAGCTTTCTCAGCTTTTGAACAGTTCCCGAAATCGAACTCTCTGGTGGAACCTGGACATTTGTTCCAGTGACTAAGTATTCCACACGTCAAATATCAGTTCATTAACTCGATAACTTATTCAGGCATGCTGAGGAGCGAAGGCAACGCGGAGAAAAGGAGATTAACCGATAATTTATATCATATAACATACCGTGTCGTATTTTCAATAAATTTTCAATACTATCCGTTTTCATTTAAACACATGCTGACAAGCATTACTTTACTCATTTCGACTTGGAATGCATTCGCAACTATACTTATGATTCACGGACGCTGACGCATCAGGTTTTTCCAAATTTCCTGCACAAATTTTACACTAGGGCGTGTTCGAACGGGTGCAGTACGGCCATACCACTATATATGTAGATATATGAAGAGGGTGAAGTTCTGAATAAATACGTAGCGTTGCAAAAAAACAAAAAATGATATGGTCTGAAATTCAATATTGTAAAAGTAAATTTCATTGCAATATCAATAGTAACAGAGGTTTGAATTAGGTTGAGTGAAATTGATCACTTTCTATATAAAGGCCGGTTTTCTTTGTGTGCACTGTAGAGTCTCCGCACGGGTACACTTAGGAATACTATTGTTTTTTATTGCTGGAATCGAATCCTCATAAAGGTCCGTACGTGAGAATCATACCTACATCCCTACTCTGTCCAGTTGTTTGACTAGTACGTCACAGAGAACAAGGTTTCCATTCCCAGACGAATCTGTAGAATCGATAAGTTTCGCACGGAAATCTAAGGGACGAGCCAACGTAGGCAGCGTTCAAAATTGTTTCTGTTAGTCGTCATCTTCCAATAAAATAACACCATGCTTACTTTTATCAACAAGAACACGTAGAGTACTAGAAAAGCTCGTTAATCGACGCTGAGACCAATTGCACCAGATATAGTTCGTTCTTATCCGTCAATCCAATGATTTATTCGTGAGTTCCGAAACGAAATTTCGTCGGCTCCGTATCTGTAGATCTTTTCATTGGAAAGTCTGTTCAACTGAGGGAATGTACTTATGTAAATAGGCATAAGTATATAGGTATATGTAGGTGGCAGAAAATCGTCTTTACAGAAGGGCTGTAACTTGGTCGGAAAGTTATCCAGCGTGCGATGAACATCGACCCTCACGTTTGGCACGCAATTTGCAGATGAAAACATTCTTGTAAGATTGCTGATTAAATCTGGTGATCACGTTTGTGAGAACGTGACTGCAGATCATTAGTTAACTGGCTGGGCCTTCTGCTTGGCTCTCCGTTCTACGAGTCTTCGTTCAGTTGGAGTCGAGCGTTCGATACCCTCTAAATAAATAACAGAGGCCACGGCCATTAAACGAATTAGCTGCGTTTGATTTTATTGCCTATCTCTCCCCGTTTTTCTTCGTCTTCTTCTTCTCTTCTCTTCTCTTCTCTTCTCTCTAAATACATACGAAATGGAGCTGGGCGTCGAAAATATATACCCGCGTGTCTGACAAATAGTAAAAACTTCCCTTATTGTATCATCGTCGCACTTATTGTGTGTTTGTCTTTTTTTTCTTTTTTTTTTTCTCCCCCATTTGAATTGAGATGACGTCACGATCAATCCTGACATAATTTACAGACCCAAAGCGATACCCGAACGCTTCTTGAATGTTAAATAATTTGTGAGTATAATAATGATCGCTAGGTATTTCCACAAGCTTAGCAATTGGGACGGGAAGAGTCACTGAATTAGTCACTGAGATATTAACTCTATGGCTTGGGGCGTTCGGTAAGGGAGAATATCGCTTCCCCTCCGATTGTTTCTACGGTTAAAAGCTCGTGTGCGAATCGAGGGTTCCACCAGCTAGCGTGCGATTCGAGTATTACCGCTTCTCTAATGGACTCGACATAGCGACTATCTGCTCTCGATCGTACGTGTCTTTCTCGATAACTATGAACCAGTTTAGCATTTAGTCAATTTGAATCTATTGCCTATTGATGATTCGCATCGGTGAAGTGTATCCGGTGTCCATCAGGGAGAAATTTCCACAGTAACGTTAATTGCTCTCAAATGTAGGTAGTAGATACAATGCCCGCAATGTGCGGGGGTTCCAATTTCTTTTGTTCAGTCCGAAGCTTTATGCGTGGCTCAATGACGATCAGTATAATTCACCGGTGTTCTAATCATGGAATAATTTCGAGTTTGTTAACTCGGAATTTGTTTTCAGTTACGCGTGAAGGATCCCTGATTCGTTTGGATTGTTTTTTCTTTCTGTCTTTTTTTTTTTTCTTCTATCTTCTTGTTTTTTGGTCTCCTCTTTTTTTTTTTTCTTCTCGTTCAAGATTACGTCCGATTCAAGCTGTTCGCCCCAGCCAAGTATTCTAATTCCTTGGCGGTCGAATGTCTTTTGTCAAATTACACGGCGAATAATTGCCGTCCTGGCGGAACAAAGTTTGATCACGTGACGTCGCACCGTGGCCGTGGCCGTCGCGGCGCCCCCGTAGTCGACGTTTGGAAATTGAACGCGAACCGCACTCGAGCACGACCAGAGTCGAATATCTCCTCCCTTTCTACCGAACCCACTTTTACGCTACCCTTTACCCCTCCTGTCGCCTCCCGGGGAATTATTTTCGAAACTATGGGTACTCGACGAGCAACGATTTCCACTCGGCGAGCAATACCGAGAATCAATCGATCGCGAATATCGCCCGATGCAATGCAACGAACACTAATTCATTATCGATTATTTTTCCTATCCGTTAGAGCATCGAGCCATGCCTTACCACTGCTGGGAAAAATAAATCCATAGACAATTCGAATCGTTCGTTTGGATAATACTATGTCGGCTGTGGTGCTGACGCGAGACTATGCAGGTTGATTCTTCGATGCCGTCGATCATTGCAATCTGGTCTATAACAGAGAGGTTTAAATTTTCGATTCAGAATTCAGAATCTCTGACTTCGTTTCGCACATATTGGTATTTTTTATTTCTTATACTATTGTCCCAGACTTTTGGAGAAACTTCTTTTTTTTTTTAGTCACGGCAGTAAGATTTTGGTGTGAGGATGCCCTAAGGCAACAAACGTTACGCTTGAGCTAAATAAGCAATGGGACTCACCGGGATCGTTACTCCTTATTTCCTTGCGACGAGCGTCGGCCCCCCCTTTTACCACCCTTCGCCAAAGTCTCGTCTCCCTTTTCCCACTTAAGCAACCTCTTCAATGTTCCCTAATGTCAACTTTTTATTCCGACCCGCGTGGAATCGTGCTTTATGAGACAATACCATCCCCTATAAAGTACAGCATAATTGCGCAATCAGCCACATAATGGTTGGTTATCTCTCTACGTGCAGCACGAGTCATCTTAACCAACGTGCTAACCAAATTTCACATCTCAAATCCGTCATTTATCGCTAATAAAACATTCCTACAAGCTAAGGGGGTATGACCAACTCACTTGTTCAGGACCAAGTGATACAAACTCAGTACACACCGTTTCGTGCTTATATTTTCATGAATTTCACATTTTTTTTTTTTACCTACATTTTCGTAGCTCGAGACATTTTTCAGGAATACTAAATTTCTCGATTTAAAGTATGGTGGACAAATGTGACGTGGAAAATGGTTAATTTTTTTATAATTTTAGAAAAATCAAAGAGTTTTTGAGAACCATGGCTTAGCCCAAATTTGTCTGACTAGAAGCGTAAAAGATTTTCACGTTTCCACAGGGTAGATGCCCTCCCTTAACCTTTAGTACAACAAGTCCGTGAGTCGGAGCTTTTTTGAAAATAGCAGACTTCTATATCAAGCGCGATAGTATGATACTGGGTAGTCAATGGTTCTCCAGGGTATTCTTGGTTGTGAAATATACGAAAATGTGGTGCCTAGTATGAGTATAGACTATACATACATAGGGCCGATATGGGTTTGCGTTATTTTTATCACGCTAGTATAGCGAACATTGAAATAAGTCGATCAGAGTCGGTGGTCTGTAAGTATGAAGAATTGGCCATGGAAGGTACCGCGCAGGATTGGAAGAGAAGAGTGTTGGACTGGGTTTAACAGTGGCATCTTTTATTCATAAAGGGAGCCCGCTGTGTGGCTTGACGACTGCGTGAGCTGAGTTTATACACGGTCTAGTTAAAGTTCTAACAGCCTCAGGTCTAGGAATCGATCTCTCGGATTTCTCTCCCTCTCGGACCGAGTCCTCTTTAAAAAACTGTAGACTCGTTAATTTCTGCAGGTAAGGTCCATTCGCGAAGTTTATACTTCCTCGTTTGCTTGTTATCCGAGACGAGCGCATGCCCTTTTAAAATCGCGATTAAGTTCGAACGAAGAGATGTTTTTATCTCGGAATCGAACCAAGCCGCGAATTTATCTCGAATTATTTTCATCACGGAACAGAGCATTCACTCCCTCGGCTCTGACGTTGAGATTATCACGGGGCGTTCTTCCCAACTAATTTCACCTCTCGCGCTTGACCGCGCTATCGAGATGAGCCTCAAAAGTTTCCACCGGAATTTTCTTTCCAGTGATTAAAAACCCTGTCAAACTTATCGACCGGTTAATAGCGATCTCGTTGTCACGGAGATGAACGACTGCGAATTAAACCCTCCTTCGCAAAAGCGTAATCGCACTTCTTTTGGTAATTCGTTTTTCGACAGAAACAGGGGGTGATTATTATTTTCAACAATATTTCATTCAATTGAGATATCTTTAGGATATATTTAGGAATGGGGTTTTAAATTATCCTGTCGAAATCCAACAGGTGAAAATAATTAGGCTCTCAAAACTATGAAGATACGTAAAAATATTTTCATTCAACGAAGACGGCAGTTATTGAAGTTCAAAGTTCTTGTGGAAATATTCTATTCAAGAATGTCAATATTCATTCTGATCTTATTTTCAGCGGTTTTTAGTAAAAGAAATAGAAACTCACGTAGCTTACATTTTTTTTTTTTTTTTTAGATATAAAACCAATTTACTTATGAGAAAAATAAGATCCTCTTCGAAGTTCAAAGATGCCAAGATAATTTCGCCCCGGTAGTGAAGAAGATCATAATAATCGCATTGTAAAACGTAAAATGAGATCTGTAGCATTGCTATAGATACAGCCTTAAGAGATTAGAGACCGTGGTATTGGGGTTACTTTGTACATATATACGTACATATACACCAGGGTGAAACCAGACACAGCTTTTTTTATATTTTAATACTCCCCCAACCTTTCTTCATTTTCATCCCAAGCAAAACCCTTCCGAATTTCAGTTAGATATTAAAATATTTACTAGCTGTGTTAAAAATCTTTAAGCTTTCAACGCACTTGGCTGTACATTTTTTGGTTTACATTTTTCATGCACTTTCTTCTGAAATAACCAGCTTTAAGTAGCGCTTTTCGTTCCCAGTGTAGGTGACGGATTTCATGAGATTTATATGTGTATCAAAGTTCTGTTCCGTACACGACAAGTATTAACAGTCTTATTACAGTGCACTGTTACAGTTGTAAACATTCTCAAGTTATTTAAGTGGTTAATCACACTTAACAGCTATACTCTAGGCGAATAGGGCTATAGTATATAGAAGTGTAGTAGACCCGCGTCGCACTCGCTTCCATCAATCCATGAGGGAGCAGTAAATTAGCTGCTACTAGAGAGCTATGAAAAACATGGAATGAGAACAATGGGTTGTTGAAAATAAAAATCGTGAAGCATATGAGAATTGCTGGATCGTTTGTTTCCCTAGTATCGAAAGTGAGACTCGAAAAGTAAGTACGTTTTAAAAATTGTTACCTATAATTAATCGCGCGTGGAAACTGGAGCGAAAAAATGAACGGATTTCATCTGTATGTTAAACATTTAATGAATCATATCTAATCATAGAAAAAACGATTGAATGTAGATTTATTTTTACAGCGGGTCATATATCCAACGGATTGCTGACTGAAACTTTATACGAAACGACAGTGAGTGTTCTTCAAGAAGTTGGTGTTGAAACTGATCTTTATGGAGAATTTTCAGCGACTTTATTCGGTTCCTAACATTTAACTTGGGAACTAAAGATGCTTGTACGGATTTGGATTTCAAAATGAATTCAGACTTCTCAGAAGCGTTTGATATTAAAAGCGATAAAACAGTGAAACAGCTCGTAGGGATTACTGTATCCTTCCTTTCGATATATACCATTCATTTATACAGTCAGGCGAACGAAATCATCCAAAATATTTCGGGAACTGACGTCACGAAAATAGGCGACTCATTTTCTAGATGAAAATGAAATTAGGATTTATAACTTCTTTGTAGATACTTCGTCATTCAAAGTTTCGAGAACTACTCCATTCCCTGTTTTCTCTTTATGTTAATGTCTCGCAAACTTTTGCCAACTAGATAAACGACTGACGAAATAATGCCGAAGATATTTCCCAAAATTATCCTAAGTGTCGTGAAATAATCGATTGAACGGAGGTCTGGTTGTGATATTCTTCCGATTCTGAAACTGAGCATTTTGGTATTTAATTGCCATCAGTTTCTGTGGAAAATTAACGTTTTTTTTTTTTTTTCTTTCCCTATTTTTGGTAGTTGTAACATTTTTCTCCGACATAGGAGAGATATCTGGTATTTGGTGACTCGGGTTTGGTAGTAGAAATTAAGTGTCAAGATAGCATCAAGCAATACTCTATTCACCGTGCGGAATGTAATATTAAATGCAGCGTCTCAACGTTCAGAGAAACCTGCAAAAAAGATGTATAAATCTCGGAAGCTCTCTCTGTTTTATACGCAAGCCTGCAACGCGTGACGAAATAAAACGAGATGTGATTTTGTGTTTTGCGAGACCAGCATCCCGCGGGGTTGCATTCTCGCCGCATACACTTTTCCCTCGTAAAACTGCTGGGAATTTCGCGCGATATGTACTATACATATAGGTAAATAATTTCATTCTATTTCGTCGAACAGAATAAGAACAGAAATGAAATGTTTCGCGACGTGGACCGGTAATTATTGCAAAAAATGCTTTGCAATCACCTAGCTAATTATTACGGGAGACTGTTAGACGGCGAGTAAAAAAAAAACGTGCGGCTATTTGTCGCGCAAAATTGATCGCTATTTAATACCTACCCCTGACGGAGTAATTTATCCCAATCTCTATCTTTGTTACACTGATTGCGAGTAATAGCCTTGATTTTCTGTCTCTCCGAAACTTTCTCAACTTTTCTTATAGGTATACGTACTTTTTTCCACTAGTTTTTGCGCGCTGCTAATTATCGCGTGAGAGCACGCGTGCAAGACTAATTTTTGTAAGATGAATAATATGTGAGCGTATGGATCCTGGAATACATACACATGCTTCTGATGCATGTATCTATGCATGTACATGGGCAAACGCACCTTTGTGTATGTATAACCGACATAAAAGACAGTATGTAGTAAAGTTCAGAACCTACAACAGAGAGCAAGCACTGTAAACCGACCCACCACTGTTACGGTGGTATCCCAAGTGCTTTGGATCCCAAATAAATACAAATCGTATATATGTTAAAGTGCTTCCGTTTGGGAAAACAAGAGGAAAACAAAATCGGCTTCGGTTCGGACATGCCGCTCTCACCTTCATCTCCCTCTCTCTATTTCACTCTTTTTTTTCCTCTCTTTCCCTTTCCCTCGGCTCCCCCTTTCCTATCACATCTCTTGGTCCACCCCAGCCTCTCTGCAGTGTTTTACAAATAGGTACTGACCATATCACGTGATCGAATCGATGGCATTCGGGTACAAAGAGTTATATCCCGAAATCGAAGAGATGTTAAAACGTTAATCTGCTGTGCGGATGGTTCGATGCGTATTTCAGACCCGCTACCCGTTGTCCATTGTGATATTAAGCTTTTTTCACCGAGCTAGGTTCATATCGGAATTTTTCGGCTCGGACGTAAAACTTTTATTCCGATTGAAACTACGTGACGGCACGGGCGAACCCCATGAAATCTGCGTAAATAAATGTTTGCCATCGCACGCTGAGTGGAACTGTACCGTGTATGGATGATGTTGATTGTGATTTGATGAAAATTTGAGAAACTTCAGGCGATGGTTCGAGCCGAGCAGTTCGCCATCGTCGGCGAATGTTGAATCTTGGAATTAAAGCGAACGTGTCTAAGTGTCTCGAGAGATATCTGTACTGAAGACCCCTACTCTACTCTCGCGCACTCTAAGCTCTACAAGCGCATGAGAGCTTTTTCCTCAAGAACTTCATTTTCATTATTACTTTGAATTTTGTATTTTATTTTTTTCTTTTACTAGCACACATTCATGGTGATTAAAGTAACAATTGTCAAAGTTTAGCTATTCAGGTATGCAGCAGCGAAACTTTAAATTGCAACGATTTGCGGTGACTCTACAGATTGTGCAAAATTCACCAATGTACCGCGGAAATGGTAGTTCGTCGATGTACTTCTCCACCTGCTTTTCTGCTAACGTATACTTTTATGTTATCGCTTGAGAAATATTGATGGTTATCGGTCAATTAAAAGTTACGAACAGAATAAACCCAGTACATATATAATTATATAAGTTAAAAGTTATACCGTCGGTGCAGCAAGTTAACGAGATGAGGGAAGCAAATAAATAATTATACACTACATCAGCGATTCGAAAACTGCAATTTCAAATAGTAATCAGCGTATATTATACATTTTATCATATCTATATTATCTATTTTATCGAATTCAAAGAAAAAAAAAAATAATCAATAGTCTTCATCACGAGAACGGCGTGGCGTGTTATATTATAAATTATTCTATTCGTTATCCATGAGTATGAGAGACATAAATGAATATGAAAATACCTGCTGAAGGTAGAACCGAATCTCACGTGTGCAATAATGACAATATAAGGTATCTGCGGCAATCGAAGCCATCACATGCTCGTAAGGCTATACGCACGGTGCCTACTTTGAGGCTCACGATTCCCAATTACGACCAACTTGGTAGAATTTTCTTATATTTTCGTTCCTTCTTTCTTGCGTTCCTTTCTTTCTTTACTCGTGAAGAAATAAATTGCGTGTAATACGCTAATAACACGAGCGGAGATGGGAGGTTGTACCGCGTACATAAATTTTCTGAGATAAACATATGGGTGGGTTGACGGTTTGTAAGAGGGTTTGAAGAACTTGTACCTATCTCCTCGCTTTGCCTTGGCTTTACTTGCCTCGGTTCAACTTGGCTGATTTGAAACGATTCCACGAAGACCCTATAGGATTCTCAACGAAAGCTGAAGAGAGTCACGCGATACACGTCATCCCGTACCGCTTCGAGCCAACCACCACGATTCACCCGATTTTACCCACTCGCATTTGCATTCTGCCCTGTCACACATACGTGAAAATTGAATAGACGCATCCTCCGCGCGGTTTACGCGCACTACATGCGTGACCCGTTGCGAAACGCTCTCCAACTTGATTAACGCTTGATTAACGCGCCCCCGCCGCTGCCGTCGACGGACGTTGAGCTGATAATTTTACCGTCGAAGTTAACACCGAATGACATTGGACACGCGAAATTTTATCCCCCTCGAGTTTGGAGCGAGCCTTTCCGTTTTTCCGATGAACAAAAATAAGAACCTGAAACGCTGCTAGAGGGATTATCGAATCTGGCTGAGCCGAATTGAAGCCGTTTTCACTACCCTACAAATTCTCCTGTTTCTGTACCAATACCTACGGGCGATGGAAAAAAAATCCTTGTTACGGTCGAGCCACTTAACCGAACGCCATGCTACGGAGATTTAATTGTCCAACTTTTGCGGTTCCGGAGAATTTGATTGACTTATGTTACAGACCCGCAACGAAATTAATTGAGACGAGAAATTCTCGCATCGTTCATTTACCACCGAGCTGCTATTAAGATTGTCCTCAAGGTTTTCCAAGACTCGAGGCTTGAGCTAGCGGAAAAGGTTTAGATTTGAATGAGTAAGGAAGTTCTTAGATTTAAATGTATATTTGTTCGGTGAACTTCCTCGGTCTAATCTCCTCTTAAAATCTTTGCTTTTCAGACACGTGCAGCCTTTCCACCGTGGGGGAAACTCTAACTCTCAAAATATTTGCTCTGACACTTCCGAAAATCTAGCGAGAAAACCACTTACGAAAGTTAAAGTTCATTATCGAAGCAAGCACTTTAATTGGCGCCGAAAATGAATCAACTTTGCCGCCGACAGTTTGACTGGCACGTCAATTGCTGACCAAGGCATCGTGTATAATGTATACGTATACTGCCCAGTTATTCCAATAAATTGACTCTCTCCTTAACTAGCTTAGTAATTAATTTTTACTGAGACATATCAACTCAGCTGTATATTTTTAATCAACTCTTTCATCAACAACCGTCAAAAATAGGCGTGTGCCATTGAAGCCCTTTTTAAAATCGTTGAAAAAACAAATAGAACTATATTATAATTAATGGACAAAAGCACAGGTCAAAAATCAGGAACGAAATCGTTTTAGCAATTAGCAGTGAAACACTCAATGATACCCAACGGAGCAGATAGTGCGAGGATTGCATTATTTCTTCTGCACTAATGCACACATATATGCATGACATGGCAGGGTAGACAGTTTTGATATTTTTTAATATTGTACCTACCGTACTCTCGCGAAGAGTAATTTTACGTTTAAAAGCTGAAAAGAGATACGCTGCACATTCATTATCCTATAGGTTCTGGCTCGATTTTTTTATAAGAACGATCTCTTCTTTATGGTTCTATACGCCAATCACTGTCTGGCCAGACTGAATCTGATGCAGTGTAAACACACCATAGTTTACATATAATAGGGCCATTTTACGCCCACTCCCACCTGGCGAAGCGAAAGTATACCTTCCATGTTCTTTCCACTCGAAGGATGGATGCTATGATTAAAATTTGATGAAATTTTGGTTCGAATCAATTGTTGATTAATTTTTCTATTACCAACCGGTTATACCTATACTAACGAATACAAATTTCGTTTCGTGGAATATCTCGGCTGATCCGCATTAGTTGAAAATTCAGTGCGTACCATATAAATTGGGTAATGCTTTGGAACGGCTTGAAAATCTAACCAGCCTGTTAACATCGAGAACGGAATGGAAACTAGGATCTATACACTTGGTAAATTGGACCACAGCTTAACAGCATTGTGTACTCAGTCAGTATTCTGAAACTCTGCAACCTGCAATAAAACAGACAGTTTTTTTTCAGGATTCATTTACACACGAAGTTGTTTTCTACGCAGTGAGAAAAACATCATATACTATAGGGAAGTTGTGAAAGAAGTGAGTTCTATCAAAAGCAATTTTTCCTGTTTTTTTTTTTTTTTTTTCCATCTTTTTTTTTCTTTCTTTAAGCAAAGAATACGGGTATATCTAGATGTAAGTTACGACCACATTGCTATTTCCTTCCCATATTCTCGGCGCTATAGCTTCGAAACATTCGAGGAATTGTTTCAACGCTGAATACTACTCGGTGCTTCAAAAATGCTTTCACCACCGTATAGCAGATACTGGTCGTATTCACCAATCCGGAAATCCAAGTTTTATGTATGCGTTGATAATACAATCGCGAATCTATCTCCCGACACGCAGAACTGTCTGACTAAAGCCACGTATTTCTACTTGTATCGCCAAGTGCTCCTAGCAGTGGATACACCCGGGTATGGTAAGACTTCACGGGCTGATATCACTGTACCGAATGACACCAATGCCAGCTGTGAGACTCACTACGTGGATAACGACTATGAGCGTAGTGGATCTTTCTTGCTTTCCATTTATCTCACACTCTAAAATGAAGTCTCTTGTGTTTCGTATACCGCATAGTAGATACTAGGATAGATTCGTATTTGTCGGTACAAGATATCATTTCTTCGTTTTGCAATAAGAATGTATTAGGGTAAGGTCGCCTATATCGTACCACTTTTCACATTTAAGCTTCTAAGTTTAACAAATAACGATCTAATGGCTTAGAAATTTAAACACACGATCCTCAATATATTTACTTCTTTATCTTTTTTTTAATTTTAGATTAGAATATAGAAGCTCTACGGAATACAATTGATTTTTTACAAGCTTCCAAACAGTACGACTTGAGCAACCCGGTTCTTAAATCGTACCACGAGTACTTCAATCCTACCAGCTACTCGATTATGAACTGAATTGGAATAAATGAACATTTTTTTATAATTATCGAATAATTTATCGATCAGAAAAGCATCTATCTGCAGTGAAAAACGATAAAATATTTTGATCGTATCTTCTAAGTGACATCCACCCCAAAGGAAATAGAACCATTCTTCTATATTTTATTCTTCATTACAGTACGATTTAGGCAATCTATGCCGGTACAATATAGGCAACTGTGTCGGTTTTCCTACGAAATCAAATAAGTAATAAGGTTTGTAAGTTAATCTTGAAAGTTTGACGGTTATATATCTGAACTTTGCAATAAAATTCAAGGCAAGGATTTGTTTCGAGTAGATTTCTTCCCGAAAACCTTAGCGAAATGTGAGCAGAACTTACATGCCACGGCTGGCCTTTATTCTTTCGTTAATATCCTTCGACTTACTGTTTCTTTCGTGACAAGTTTCGTTGCACATCTTTATCATGTTGCGTGCTATCTCAAACCACCACTTACTGCGAGAAGAACTACGAATTATGGGAAATACAATGATGGTACGATTTAGGCGGCGGTACGATATTGGCAACCTTACCCTACATGAATTCATTCTTTACTATCGATGTAAGGTCCAGAGGTGAACAAGGCATTTTCACCAGGCAATTCACAACGTCTTTATAATGAAAGTGAATTACCTCACGAGATCCCGATATTCAAGAAACACAACTAGGAAACGTATCTTCGGATCACGAGCTCGCTGGTTTATTTAGCTCGCTCTTTCGCTACCCACTCCGTGTAATGAAGGCAAGGCAAGGATGTTGGCAGGTCGATAGACACTTACTTACACACCGGCGTTCAATAGTCATTAATAATTTCACCGGTGAATAGTTTTCCGAACGAACGAGTTTCTCTAATTTGTAATGGACTCTACAGACTGTCGATCAAGAGACGTCAGGCATTAGCTTAGCTGTTTATCGCATGTTTCATACGTAAGTAGTTGCAGATCTTTGCCGACAATGCGTTTATACACCTATGAATGCTTGTACCAACAGCGAATATGCGAAATTTCAATTTTCTGTAAAAAAGAAGGCAATATAGCGAAGAAACTCTTGCCAATAGTAGCCGTAGAGTATGCGAGTTGTTTCGCTTGAGCTCCCGTTCAACGCCAAGCTTTCGGGACCAGGACCAATGTCGGCACAAACATTTCACACTCGGCACACGCAAGTGACATCTTCTTTGCACACAAATGTGTAATTCTCAAGAAATGCGAGTATTCTTCTGCCACTTTTACCCACGCCTTTCTCTCTCAACCCTCCTAATATATTATCAGATCTCTACCCTCGCCTCGGTTTGATCAGCGCTACCCTGCTGAGGACTTTAGGCTATAGAACGGGTAGCATCAAGCCGTTTCTATATATTTTTTCAATTACATTGCAAACATGTCAGAAATCGATGGGTAAATCACGTACTCTCTATCGAATAAACAGTCAGCTTTAGGCAAGGAGTGAATTTTAATGAATTTCACAACGGTGCAGATATTTATTCATCCTGCGTCCATGTTTGTTTCATATCTTTCGCCATGCTTGTGTAATTATTTGAATACACAGATCGATAATCTGAAATCTTGGGAATAGTTATTTTCATAAACTTGGAAAAGACTCCAGTTATCCAAGGTTTCGAATACCCTTGCAAGCTTTGCTACACATAAAGCTGACAAATGTCAAATACGGATCATCTCTTCCATGTTTGGTCTTTTCTTCCGATTTATTTATCTGCCATTTACTCTATGGGACTGCATGTAGTCCTTCCAACCAGAAATCGACCGGTGGGCGGTCCGAAACAAAGACAGTAGATACTGTACGGCAGATAATGGATCGTAGATAATAGGTGATAGATACTACAAGGTGTGAAATACGATTACCACCAGCCATGTTCCTCCGGCTTCTCTCACCTAGGAACAGCTATAATCTGCAGTTCAGTGTCCACGCTGTCCGAATACAGGGGCCGTAATTGGGATTGTGGACGGTAAATCACTAGGTGTTAGACAGGGCCTGACGTACCGATGGATTATGAAGGAATAGCATCGCTAGAGGTATTGCTAACGAATTTCGAAGTTGAATAAATATATAAATAATGTAATATAAATATTTGACTAACTCAGAAGCGTAGGGTGAGATATTTAAATTTATTTTTCTCCTCGATACCAGTAACTTTGAAAAGATTCACGGAATTCAATTTGCACAAGCAATGCTAGAGACAGGTTTTTAAATTGAATTCTTAATCGTAGCATTTGTATACGACGTGGAGGCTACCTTTGCGTGATCACGAAGAACCAATTGCCACGGACTGGCATTTCGAAAATTACAACTGACAAATCGTTAGGTGCACTACTGACGGGCATATACATATACATATATATACATCTATATGTACTTGGCTTTTGTGACCATGGGCGTGCTGGTGAAATGTGAGCTGCAGTCTGTTCTGTGCATCTCAACTGACATAATAGGGTGGAAACTGCAAGAATGGCCTTTAATAGTACCTATGTACTGTATACTGCAGCGTCGAGTGAAATCACTCTATAATTGCAGTCCCTATTCTTCACAACGAACAACGTTGTTTATTCAAATTTTCCGAGAATAATTTACCGCTGGTTGTGCAAGGTGAGAAAAATGGAGCTAGACCTCAGCAGTGATTCTTAATTCAGCGGAAGCGAGCTGATGAACTGGAGGTATATATTATTAAAAATGCATAGACCATGCTTTGAAGTAGGTTTGATTAAAAAATCGGTTTCTTAACAAATTCTCACGAGTTTTCTCCCCATCTTGAAGCTTGGTAGAGAATCCGATCGTCAGTCTGAATCGGTCATAGAGTGACAGTCTTCTGAGGTGGAAAAGAAAACCTCATACGATCGCTCCTTTTATTTTCACAGGGTCCGCAATAATATTCGGAAAGCAGAATTTCATTACGTTTTTATCTGCCCAGCTAAGACGGGGCGGGGGTTGCAGGCGAACGCGGGGCGGGTGTCCCATCAAGAAAATCGCGAGCCGGCCATCTCTCCTGTTTTTTCCTTCCGGCTTGCAATTTCGTAGCACCCTTATCTCCACGGCCACGGTGCGCGTAGTGGTCCAAACAAAGACCAAACGTGCGATCGTTGAAATCGACCCAACTTTTACGCTCTTTTACGAAGCTCTTGAAATTGCACCCTTCCCATATTCGCTGTCAGGACTGCTCCTATGAATCCTCACGTCCTTGATAAACATTTTCTACCCCATATCTCATAACATTCGACATTTATCATTGAACGAAATGCGATGTACGTATATACTCGTGAAATTGGCATTAAACTTACTTTTCGTTATCCTATATCTGACATGGAAATATATTTTTGAATTTTCTCGAAAATATTAACGCTCTTCTCTCGTCTGCATACCCTGCATCCAACATCTTGAATCACTTTGTTATATTGTTCTTATTACGATGCCTACGCCAGACGGAGAACCAGACTGCTTTCCCCGTAGCTACTAACTCCTTGTTATCTGCGGTGTTCTGAGCAGTGGTGGTGGTGGTCGTGGTATACGTGGTGGTGGGTATTTGGCCACCGAAACGCGGTCCAGGACGACGCGTGCAAAGGGGCCCCTAGGCGGGAGGCTGAGGTAAAGAAGGTGGCCGTGGTACAGGGTGAGAATCGCGGTGGAAGAGAGGGTGAGGCAGAGGTGCAGAGGGAGAGCGACACTAAGATAAGATATCTGGAGGAGTGTTTTATCGGGGAGGCGGTTAATGAGGGTCCTCTGATAGATGACCGTTCTCAATCGCGTCGGCGCTACCCGTTCACAGTCCCTTTCTACCTAGGTAATCGACTGACGGCGAAGTCAACGTCCTAAGCTAAATATAGGTATACATGTAGACCTATTTGATGGAATTTCTTTCATAATTCAAATCTCACAGCTTGGATGAATATATCTATTAGATAGAATTGTTTCTCACGGAAACTTTTTGTATCGAGGAAATGATACATGCAACTCTAAAATCCAGCCAGATAATTGTACCTTAGAAAACTCTATGTGGGGGCAGATCGATTTTATTGATGAAAAATGTGACCTGTGTCATTTTACCTCGGAGCGACGGAATTATAAACCGCACTTTGAATGTATACGTCCTTTTCAGCTAACCTAGTTATTAGCTACGAGGTCGTTACGCAGACGAGATCCGTCTTGAAACTAGAGCGGATTTCGATACTGCGATGCGCGGCCTTTGGGGATGCCAAATCATTATCGACTTATCGATAACTTCTTGACGGTTTTCAAGATGAATCTGGCCCCAGCTGGACCAGGACCCAAGGGTAAAGTGTGAAGTGTGAGCGTTGGAAATTCTGCAGGAAACTAGGATATACGGGGACGCCTCGTCTTTGTCAGGCGGCGAGACACGGTTAACGACCCTTAGTAACTGTATACAAATTATCTAGTTATAGCTCTGACGGTCACAACGTTAGATCTACGTACATGTATACACCATTCTTCGTTTTATACCGCAAGTAATTTACCAGACAAGCCAACAATCCCGTAGCGAAGAAGGGGTGACGTGGTCGTGGTATCACCTGCAGCTCTGCCTTTCCGTTATCGCCACTTAACGCCCTGCCATTACGACACCAACCCTGCCGAATTTCGTCCCATACGAGGTGGACAGATCGGCTGATTATAGATGCGCGAACGTGCGGTAATCCCGGAAGATTTAATAGGCCCGCGTCCTCCTTATTAAAGGAAAACCGTGAATTATATCTCAGGGGTGGACCCCGGCCTTTTCACAGCTCGTATCATGAGCTCACGCGAGTTTCAGGCGGGGAAAAAAAATCTATACATAATACGGATTTTCGTCTTCCACCCAGGGAGGCTTACGAGCTACGATTATTTTCTGCAAGAGAGCATATTTTATCCCCTACGCTTACCGATCGTCGATTATTTCCGCCAGTTAATAAACGCGCACTTCATAGAATCTCTATCTATGCGTTGAGAGGGTAAAACACCCCATTCTTCACTTTAGGACATTGACAATTGCAGACCCGAAGTTGACACCTTTAAGAAATCGCTTTTTTGTTATCCCTGTCGGCTCACAAAAGGATTCCTCTTTGGTCAGGACGACTTTTTGAATTCTTGGTAAAATAGACGCTAGAGAAAAAAAAATAAGAAATAAAAAAATATGAGACATTTTGTAAAAAGTCACCCTACAGAAGATTGTTCAAAGAAACCAGAGGGAAATCCCTTCAGTGTGATTTGTCAAAGGTTAACTGTGCGGCTTTCCGAGGGTGAGAATCTATAGATTCGGACTCACTCGTTCTCACTCTGAAACTACCGGTGTAATAACTTTTCGAATATAGAAGTAATTGACAATGAAATTAGATAAAAAAATAATGCTCATTCTTATACAGTCAGTGGAAGGTAATATCTATACGGTTTCTTTTGTTCGGAATTGGGGAGATGAAATCTTCGCACCTAATATCGCGATGTGACAGCTACAGACCCACTTGAGTTTTCTTTCTATATTATGTATATATGTATATACTGTCGTCTACCCGTTGTATTAAAAGCAACCGAACTTTTCCGAGAGTGTTTCATTCGCGATGGCATGGCGTTGCGTAGCTTGGCCGAAAGTTTTTCCAACTGTGAGTTACAGTTATTATATGTAAATATCCAGTCTTATAAATAATCCAGTATTTCTACTATTCGAAGGCACATAAATCATGCAAATGAAGCATTTGACGTGATAAATATTGCGCCCTTGTGGTCTGTGTTCCCTTCGCACGATTGATTACCGGCAGATAAATCCAGGCCGCACATTAAGCAGAGCCCCCAACCCAGCACCCATTTCCACCCACACCACCTACTCGGTGCTGCCTCGGGCGACTTTACTCGAGTAATAAAACGACATTTTAGCGGTAGAAAGACGGTGAACCGTTTTTCAAATGCTTCGACTCATCCATCTACATTTAAAACTTAGCGCATTAGCAACAAAAATAAAATGAAGTAACGGCTATAACTAAAAGCGCACGAGTCATGGATGAATTTGACGCGACGTCGTAGAATTGACGTTATCCTATACGTCTCGGGCGCCTATCGCCTATCGCCTCTCCCCATTCTTTTTACCGTATTTTTTTCACCCCCTTTTTTCATCCCAAAGTGGATCCATAGAGCGCTAGTGCAACGACGCGCCAGACCGGAATCTTGGGAAAAATCGGGGCGGAACTCCACAATTGACATCATTTCCAGAGATGAGAATCTAGCCTCCACAGTCCTCCGAATCGCTTCGTTCCTGTCGACGCGAGTTTTCTCGACTTTATGAACGTATTAATTGACGGACTCGCGGAAATCCTTGATTCTCTCGTTCTAGCATCTGCAACGACGCCAAACCTTTCACAAACTATCCAGACGCCAGGACGCTCGCTCACAGGCCCAAAGTCGCGATTAAACTAATCATCCTCGTCGACGTCGCGTCGCTGTTACATTGATTCCATTTAACGAGCGAGAGTTAAGCACTGGCCGAATCCAGCACGGCTTTCAGTCGTAAATATAAGGAGGTCCATATACTTCAAGGAGAGATAGAGGAAGAGAAATGTTTAATTGCATTTCAGTTATAGTCGGTATAGTAATACCTATCCGTTGTACGAAATTTACGAAGCTATTCTTATAATTCTCTCATTTTCATATAAATTTTGCCGCTAGATTCTGGCGCGGCAGAGCTCTTGCCTCAACTGTACCCCCAAGCACAAGAAGAGAACTGGGAGCTTTGCTAAGAAGCTTCAAGAAACCTCGCGCACTAGCATTAATATTCAACAGTTCAGTTATGAAAGTAAAGTGAAAAAGTAATGTGCTCACACAGCGGGAACGGCATATTCAAGTCAATTATATTACTTAGCTTGGCTCTTCCCCCTCGCTACCCACTTATTACGAGGTCCGTTCTCAGCTATTGACATTGTTATTTTATTAACGACGAACATTGCGATGATTGATCGAACCTCAGATATGATTCGTCCCATCTTCTCTTCGCTGCCCTCTTACCTCGTACCGAGAAGATGGGCTACGCCACCTGTTTCGATTGTGGCTGTGGCTGTGTGTTGTATTGTTAGACTCGAAGACTTGACCCCTCGCGACTTCTTTTATACTGATTAAGTCAGGTTCTTACGAAAATGCGATACGCTTTTGTCGATCAAATTATTTCGCCAGGAACGGAAGGTATACCCAAGAAAGGTAAATAAGAACCACAATCTTCACAAGCCGTAGCTGAATTAGATTTCGCGAGTTTTGATTGCTTCTTTTTGGGGAAATCCAATTCTTTTTCTTCTTTCTCTTATAAGTATATTCCTATTTTTATTTTATTTTATTTTTGCCAAATATATATCGTCTCGTTCATCTACAGTTCCGTAATCCGTCTGATCAACCTGTCGAGACTTCATTCAATTTTGTTAAAAGTGTTGCCTCTACGTTCTGCACCTACACATCGGCCAACGCAGAAGTGATGGTTACGCAAACATGGGAAAAATCGTTTATTTTGGATACGATGAGAGTTGAGAATGGGCGTTACACCTGACGTTCTCTACATATGTACATCGTACATATATACTCGTAGATGAGAAAATTGTATTAGAAAATTATACAGAAAAGTTTCCAAGTTCTCGATGACTCGTGTGATTGATCGGTGTATCTGCTGGTATAGGATTCTCTCAACAGCTGCAACTCTTAGCAATTGAAAAGCACCTTTTCAGTTCTTAAAATTAAAGTTAACGAAAATAACGCTCCAACTTTTCTAAAGTCGTAGGTATACCTACACAATTTCGTTTGCATATTTATGTTGCAATGAATTACAATTAAACGCTCAAGCTTTCCACCGTCTCTCTTCTTCACCAGCTGATGGCTCTCTTCTTCTTTCCTGAAACTTCGCAACCGAATATGTATAGCTAGATATACGTAACTATGTGTGATTAAAATGAATAAATCCTGTCACATGTTTGTAAAGCATTGTTAACAATTTGTTAAAATGTCACGACTGCTTGCGGAAATCAGATATCTACTGCTTGATCATTACACATTGTTGTAGGTATATTCACAAATGACAGACTTTGACACGATTAGTTTGAATTTCGATATATTTGAAGATCCCATGACATGGTAGCGCGATTCAATAGAACGCAGAGATTGACGACACGTGTGGGTCTTATTCCGCCTGATTTGAAACGGGAGAATTATTGGAAACCCGGAATATCGACGATTGATATCGAGCACAATATCAGTCGGCAAAGAAAAAAGTATACAAGCTGGGGGCTTCAAACGAATTTTCCCGGAAACTGGAGTATGATAAATTTGTCTGTACACAGTTTGCTCGAATGATTTTTTCCCACGGCTATGAACACAAGCTGAAATATACGGCACCTCACCACCGAGCAAGATCGTGAATCGATACGACAGCTTGTGAAATTGTTTAATTTTTATAGCCCGTCTGTACGGATACGACCGACACGCACTTCGCACTCGGCACAACGAGGATTTTATAGGTTTAATTAAGAGCGAGAGGGCAGTTAACGATTATTAAGATTAGATTTGCAGGTAGTTAAACACTCCTCACTCCGCTAATAATGGTTTCTTAACACGAGCACACGTTAGTACCAACGTTTAACTACCTCTTCGTTGAAAGAAGATACGATTACTGATTGAGCGAATTAACATCGAGAATACACCTCCATAAATCCTCGCCAAATATATGCGGCTCTGATTTTGTAAAGATCCACCTTGATTTATACCCACGTTATCGAATTTGGGTTCGTTGTCTCATTTTATCAAAGAATTCCTTCTCGACGAGTTCTCGCTGTCACGAGTTGATTACAGATCGGGGCATCCGTTCAAAAATTCTTTCAAATGAGATGGTAAAGAGAAAAATGACTACCAGGTTCAGAGCTGGCGAATATTTTCACCGTGCCAAGTTTATTACGAAACAAACCATCGAGCTGCCGCAAGGGCTTCGAATTGGTACTCTCAATCACTCTTCCCTTGGGATACGCATCTCTGACGATGAAAAAAAAAAAAAAAAAATGGTTTGTGTAAAATTCATATTTTTCTTCTGGTTATACTAATTGAATGTTCATAAGCAGGTATAGATACACAAACAGGTTTAGCACGTAAAAACGCATTTAGTAACATCTTCTAATTTCGCAAATTTTTTTGGAAATTTGTTAATAGTAAAATTTGTTGTTAAATTACTTAGTTTGAACTGTCTACCACCTTGCTGGAAAATTATAGTTCCCTGTACAATATGAGATAGGTATATCTCCCTATAGCACACATAAAATATCGTGCCGGATACGAACTTCCCAGTTTCCTGTACCATCAATTTTTCTCGTGATACATAATAAACTAAGCAGATACCGTAGACCCATGTATGCATATATGCGTTTTGCATAAGCATATCGCACACAGCTGTCTACAGATTCGCGCCTTTTCGAGAAAATTAAAAGCATGTTTATGTGTAACAATGAATGAAAGCAATAAAGCTGGCAATCAAATGAAATTAACATGCTCGTAAAATGGCAAACAATAACGGAGTGTCGGCGGGCGGCTCGAAATGCTCGTCGCGAAACACAAAGCGGGAGTTTCTGGCTCACGTAGGTATCTTGTACGCTATTCTGTTTTCATTCTAACTCTCATCCATACGTTCTAGCTCCTGTATACGCTTACCTCCTGCACCCGAGTTCTCCATATACGAGAGCCGACGTAGAGAGTTTCCCGCTCGCTAACTACGTGCGAATTGTCAGGGCGCAGACTAAAATTGACGCAGCTTACACCGTCTTCCTATCTCGATGCATAATAGAATATAACAGAGTTTCCCCAGTCGCGTTTTAGTTCTCAGGCAGGTACCCACCCTCAAGTAATTGCAAACTCATACTAATGACGCGATCCCGGCTAAATCACTTAAAAATTATCGCCTTAAATTTTCAACTCCATCTTGCACCCTATACCTATGTAGCTGCACCCACCACTTACAGGTATCTAGTTGTATAACGATACGTTCGAATCACTTTACATCTCAGAGATTGGGTCGAGGCCGTGGTATATAGAGCTAACAATAAACCCTTGTAGATGTCCTGAATCGGCCCTACGGGCTGACAAGCCTTTTGCCCTAATGTACGACCAATTACACTCAGCTCTCGCGTACGTTGAGCGCGATGATTTATTCTTTGTGTTAATCAACTCATGATGAACGCTAACGCGAATAATCACCCATTATCCTACTATATGCAGATACATAGGTATATATAGAGTTGTAATTAAAGTTGATATTTTTATTCTATCAAGCGGTTAAAACGGTAACGAAAAATCAATGGAAAATATATGTACATCGTTGAAATTTCGCCGGTAACTGCTTTGGGATAAAATTACTCTGTGGCATCTAACGAATGGCACCAATTGCGCAAATAGGATTCAAAATTAGAGCAAAAAGTGTTTTACCATACGTTACGAATCCAGCTCGAATACTATTCGCTTATCGCATGTAACGTTTCAGAAATATTCTGACGACTAGTTTACCGTTCACAATTACTGTTTGTTCTAAGTGAATAAACAAAGTTTGATAGTTCGCGTATATGCAGTCTGAACATGAGTCCGGTTCACCTAGCGTGTCGCTAATGCGATTAATGTACATATACAACCATGTGATGCAATAATTAAAAACTTTATTTAAACCATTGAAAATAATCGCGTTAATTAACACTCGGAAATAGCCGCCGTTAGATATTCACTCGCCTATATTCCGATTCGCGTATCGTTTCACGAATTGAAAATTACTATTAGAGTCGTAGGAGTCAATATAGCTCGAAATTTTATACCAACTCGTTTCATGAGGAAATATCTTTCCCACAGATTTATGCGGGAGTTTGATAAATCTGTGGATACGTATACGTATACCGGTCGAACGTACCGTGGCCGGTGATTTCTATTTTGTGCGTAATCCACGAAGTAAAGGCTTGGGTAATTAACGCCGAGCGATGGTATGTCGATGACTGTAATTAGCTTTTACTCTCCGAGTTTTACTTGGAGTTTGGATTTCCCGTCAAAATTTTCAAAGGTCCAGCCTTCGGGTCAGCGTGACCATAACTACTCGCTCCAGGTCGTAACCCAACTTGGGAGCCTTGTGTTTCGAAAATATAGGAGGGCCAACGAGGTTGGAAAATAGCAGCCCCAGGTTGACGTCAAGGGTTTATTTCACGTTACGAGTTCTGGATAATCGAGTCGGTCTATACGCCGTGGGATAATGAAGTTATATTAGTGATAAGACAGTCGAGGAGTTCTTGAGCATAGAGTGAACGGGGAAGGAAGCTCAGGAAGGACCACACATACGTGGTTATCGAGCCCGACTCTAGTGATCCAATCATCTCTAGATGCTGTCATGAAATTGCCTCCCAGCTCTATTCTGTCCGCGTGGCACAGCCAATTGCCCTCACCTTGCCCGCGAACGAACCTTTGCTGCATTTCGGATTAAAGGAGTCTGCTAACGAAACCATCGTTTCGCCGATACAGATAGAATGTGAGATCCGGTTTCTTTCAGTTAATATATTAATATTGGCAGGCTCTGGCATAGGTCGATCTCAAGTCAGCTCTTCCCAAGCTTCCGAAAGTAGTAAAGTAACCCAAGGAAGGGATGAATCGCGTTGAAACCAAGGAAAAAGTAACTTTGAATTTTTCATCATTTTCATCATTAATTTCTTTCTTTTTATGTTTTTGTACAGTGTCTTTTTTATCGAGCAAGAATTGCTATGAGAATTACGGAAGAAACGTGTTGTTCTTGCCGAAAGTGGAGTTAGAAAAAATATATATGTATAGTTGCAGCTGCAGAACTTTATGTAAAGCTGAATGCAGTAGAGTGGCGCCACGTTGCTACAGAGTTTTAAAATGAATTTGTAATTTGCGAACTGGTTTTGAAATATTGATTGTTTTAAACTTCTTCATCGCCCTCTCCGAGCCGCCCGATACGTTTATTAAATGGAGGTGGATATATAACGTGCGAAGAAAGTTTAGAGCGTAAAGATGTAGAACACACGCGTCTCACTGCTGAATATTAACAACGAGTTATCGCGCGATTTATCATGTACTTTTGTTAAAATCTACTCTGCGAGCTCTGCTTCACTCGAAAATTCTTGTTAAAAATAAACCTTAGCTTGGAATAGAGCCGGCTTACCTAGGTCATCATTAACATCAAAAGGACTTAATAATTGAAGCTCGACTCCCACGCGAATGGACGTCGCTTGAAGTAAGATCAAGTGTCGAACTTCTTGCTGAAGGACATAAGATATTTTCCAACATTCGTTGACTTTCAGGTATAATATAGCTTTGTTAAAACCCGTTCGAATTATGTCATACTTTTACTGAAAAGGAGCTAAAAACTCTTAAGAATAAAGTCGACTCAGAATCCCGCAGCGAGATACCAAAGTATCTTGAGGTTTCAACGATTGTCACCCCAGACGTATCCAGAATCATTTTTGTACAGATTCAGATTCGGGTTATTATACAGATTTTCAAATCGAAGCTACGTCGTACCGTTCGTGTATGAAATATGAGGAATTAAAACTGGAATAGCCTTATTATTTCATAGAGGAGTGTTCCAACACTAAAGATAGTTTACGAGGAAAATACACACAGATACGCGTAATGTATTTCTTATCGCGTACATTTTATGAAGCAGTTTCTCGGCGATGGATGGCGATAGATCAGAAATTTATCTTTCCAGGTTCCAGTAAAGTCTACTATAGATTGTACCGCTGTAGGTATACGTACGGTGTTGCAAGAAAACTTAGTAGATTAAATCATACAATTTTTTGTTCCATTTTTGTTCTTCTTTTATTCGTTTGTTTTATTTTATCCGCGTAATTGTATACCTATACCTAGCTACCTACCTACTTGCGACTAGATGAAATGCTGCATCATCTAATTCGTTTGACTAGGGATATTATCCAGCCAGTTATACCCCGCTCACCGAGTCTGGAAGATTTTGCGATTGAAGTTTCCAGATCGACTTTCGATTTATCGACTTTCGGCGGCTACCAATATCAATGGGAAAACCTCGCAACCTGGGCAACAAGAATACGTGGAGAAAATTTCAAACCAGAGTTTGGAGCAGCTCAAATACTTATAGCCTGTCCTCGAGGATACGAGGTAGGGGATAAGAGGTTTCAGGAAGCTGGCAAGGGAAGTTGGGCAGGGAGACTGGCCGATACAGTTAAATCTGTTCCCTTTACACAAACGTGTGTGTTTTCTTGATCCTCACCCAGCATAACGGAACGTGTGAAAGGAGAATGCCCGTTCTCGAATTATGCCACGACTTCGTTTATTCGCCAGACATTTTTCACGACGGAATATACCACTCGTAGTCAGTTTCAATTATCGCGGTATAGTTTTGCAAATTTTTTTCAACAAAATCTTTTATGTATAAAAGTGAATCCAGTCTGCTAAGAAGTGCTTTCACCCAGTCCAAACAACACAGCAAACATAGCTGCCTCCGGTGCGGAAACAGTTCATCTTTTGAAGTATGGGACTAGACCACATTTTGCTCAAAATCCCACAGGATGGTTGATTCCGACAAACTCACTTTAAAGTCCTAGACAAGCCTTTCTCGTTTGATATTTTAGGAGGCGTTACTCTCCAGTATTATATACCTAGCTGTATAGTCTGTTCATTTGTAAATCGGCTTAGGGACCCTTGGATGTCACTGGCTAACATTAGCGGGCATGGGAAATACGAAGCAAAGAAGACGGCCGAGAAAACAGCAGTCGTCGGGATTCACTACGCATTCAGCCATGGCAGAGCCTTGTTTTTGCAAACAAATCGTAAAGTGCTTGTTTCCGATAATTGCTGTGTATTGCTAGAAGTAAAGGGTTCCGCATTGAATGCTTCTATAGCTGGAACCGTCAATCTCGTATCGAGCACGTTCATTGTTCTCTCTGATCGGTATTTAACACAGAAATGTTCTCCAGTATTTCCTTTCATGATACTTCAATCAATCCCAAAGGCATAAATTAACAAATGGCTAAGCTGCAGAGTACTGTGAATACCTAATACCAATGACGCTCATCAGCTCCATTGACATTACACGAGAGAAACATTTATTGTGAGGATTAGGCTGCTAGTAAATTGTCTCTCACTCCTCCAATATAGCTTTAGTATTAGGATCCACTACACCATTGCATCAAAGGACATTTTCCTACGATTAAAAAGTGATAAAAATTCACATGGAAAGACACAAGCTCAGGGTTGTACAGCCGTGAGTTCCAGGGTAAAAATTATTACCATTTCTCCAGGAGTTTGCCTTGTGGATTATATAGTTGATGCTATTCGATGTCCTAGATCTGTATAGGTAAAGGTATTTGTCATCTCATCGTTATAGAAATAGTGGCATACCAAATCGACAAAAACGGAGGAAATTACGGATAGCAATAGGGTATGCGATAGGGGCTAGTGATTTCTAATATAGCACCCTGACCCTGTGGCTAGCCGGTTAAACCGACAAATATTGCGAGTATATAGTACACCTTCCGTGCTGGCTAATGCTTTCAATTTGTCGGACGAAACCCCGTTGCCTTTTGCGTCAGACAAATGAGTGAATAGGCATTATCTTTTTGACTGATGTTCTGTCTTTTGCTATTCAGTAACCAACGCCTCTTTTTTCATTTCACGGTATGGAGTCAAGAAACGAAAATAACTCGTGAAAATTCACGTCCAAGTCATTGCCATTCTGTTTCGAAATCCCATCGTCATTATTATTGATGAAATCGATATTCAGTTCAATTTTAACCCTGCTCATTCATACAGGTCTATATTTTTCAACAAAGACTTCTACCTGTAGCGTTCATGTTTATTGAAATGTTGAAAATACATTATTACTGTATGCAAAGAAGCAAGTGCACTCTTTCAGATTGTCTCGATATTCAAGATAGAATCCACAGCGAACCGACTGCTTTACGGAGTCAATTCTTTTTCCTTTACCTTTTCAGCACATGATGTTGTATTTGAAAAGATAACACAGTGTGCCTAACCTTCGAACCTTGAAGAATTATTTCGCCTGTAAAATGTAGCCTAGTGAACTCCGATTAAATATGCTTAAAGTTTGAACCATTTTGAGAACTACTTTACAAAACAGGTACTGCGTGCTGCGCTAGTTCAAAGGACAAATACAAAATTTTCACTTTGATTCTAATTTCGATTCAATAATAGTTTTTTTTTTTTATCGTCGTTATAATTTTTACTTCATACGAAAACGACTGAGTTTTATCATTAGAAAGAAAAAGTGTTTTGCAGCTTTCGGTATAAACGTATAGTTAAGCCACGCGCTCGTTTAATTTCACTCGTTTCTTTGAAACGAATTTTCAAAGCCCCTCTTTTTGATTAAGATTGTCCTCCTGCGTTAGCAGAACTCAAAAGATATACTCTTGAAACGTTTGTAGTCGCACATCACTGTCTTGGGGTAGTAATTCTAAT
This sequence comes from Rhogogaster chlorosoma, assembly GCA_944452935.1. Taxonomy (NCBI): domain Eukaryota; kingdom Metazoa; phylum Arthropoda; class Insecta; order Hymenoptera; family Tenthredinidae; genus Rhogogaster; species Rhogogaster chlorosoma. The sequence continues at coordinate 13,755,525 of OX101799.1, read as the reverse complement.
TTCATTGACTTATACTTTCTCTATGAGATTCAACAAATGGTTTCTTTTAAGCCCAGATCTTAAAGTCTTCTTTACACGACTGGCGTGATTAATAAAGTTTGATTAATTTTCAGTACTATGTAATGCTCGATTGCTCGTCTCGCTGTGAAAGATACATGACTTTATTAAAATTCTACTACTCTTGTTCGAAAAGGACATAAATAGCACGGTTCAAACTTTTCACCAATACTTACACGAAAGCTAGGAATAATGTAAAATTGTTTTTCACTGTTCTGAAGCCTGCATATAAACGGTAAATATTATGACCCGGTGAAAAACACTGGGCCATATAATTTGGCGAAAAAAGTGTGTGTATAAAGCCGGAAGTAAGTACAAAGCCCTCGCTATTTCGTTCTCCTATAACTATAGCAAGTAACCATCCAAGTATCCACCCAAAGTCCAGACTCGCCAACAGGCAGTAAAATGCTAGTTGTTTTGCACGTGCGGCTTTTGCCTTCCTTCCGTTCCTCGTCTATGTATATACAAGATACTGGATGTGCTCGCTTTTCGCGCTCTTACTTCTTAGTGAGCCCAACAAAGCCGTAAAAGAATAGATGGTGCGCTATGCGCGAAGAGAGATAAGTGGCGGGAGCCTTCTTGTTTGCTAATCTAGCGGAGCGAGGTCGGATCATCTGTTGCAAGCTGTTGCGGTAGAGGATGATCGCTAATGGAGTTAGTCTCTACCTCTCTACAACGCGCAAGACGCGAGGCAATCAATCACGCGTAGTCAAACAGAATCCTGCGCGACCTCTTTCCTCTTTCCTCTTTCGTCTTTCGTCTTTCCTCTTTCCTCCCAACCTTATCCGGCCTTACCCTGGTTTACTCAGTCTCACTCCGGGTCCTGCACTCGCTTGCCCTCAGCTTTACCAAGACTTACATTGGCCTTTCTTGAACTACATGAATCGCCAAGCCCCTTTGCAACGCGCAAATTTTATCGCCTGCATCGGCTAACACCTCGACTATACCTCTGCTAACCGATAAAGTACCAATTAACACGAGAGAATAGGGTTTTACTCGTTCTTTTAAAACGAGATGAATTTCTTACCCTGTCTTAATTTTTATGCACTCGGTTTATCCTAAGATGACAAGAGAGAAACTCACCGTAGAAGCGTCTACATGCTATAATCAAGTTTTCTAGTTGGACAGACGTGAATTTTTTATTTTTTTTCACATTTTCATTTTCCAGCTAGTTCACATTTTTTTTTTTTCTCCTTTTTTTGTTTTCACGAACTCTTATAGCATAAACTACCTCCGTTTTCATTCTTAGAATGCGACTAGTGGTGAAATATTTCTGGGACAAATTTAGTCCCCTCTCTTATAAGGTAAGGATTTTTTTTCTTTACCATAAAAAATAAAAAAAGAGAAGAAAAAAACATTTCTCCCCACGATCTCTTGATAACCAAAAGGTTTCTTAACGCGAATACAACACAGCGATGTATACATCTGCTGTGAAGTGAACCAGTCACCAGATTGTCCGGTTCACGGAGTGGATGATTTAATTTATCTGTTACATGAAATCGATATCAGTTTCCGGAAGGAGCTGCTCAGCTATCTTTCATATATTTGGCATAAATACATTCCGTCAGTTTTTTTTTAAATAAATAATAATTTATTCCAATCTGCTGAGCGAGAAATAAAAGTGTGAATCGGTTTAATAGACGAGTTCTTTTCACGCCGGTAATCGCAGGACAGCTGATCTTTGATCGATTATTATGATCTCATTGTATCCGCGTGAATTTATAGAGCGAGAAATTCGTCGCAATTAATTCCTCGTTACGTAAACGATTCTGAAACGTGTTACAGCCGATAATGTCTTTGAAGTTCCATCGATGGTCTCTTGATGAAATTCTGTTCGCAAACTACGTTACCGCCGCCCACTGCAGGCAAGGCCCATCCCGTTTGTGGTTAACAAATTAACACGTTTCATCAGGGAAGATTCGACCGTGCGCATATCTACGTCAGCACTTTGACAGAAGCAGGGCGAAAATGATTGCTATGAAAGGGAGACAGTGGAATAGAAACAATTAATTACGTCCTTCTCATTCTGTATATGTATTTGTATACACCCAAATACATGTATGGGGTATAAGCTACGTGTGACAATCTGTAAGTTCGTATACCACACCGCACATAATGATGTCGGTAATAACTAGCAGCCTGCTGTTAGTAGCACTAGTCGCGTTAATCAATGCACCAACTCGGTCATATATTTCATTTCCGTACATACTTGACTCGCTTTATGAGATAAACTTTACCCATCCTCATTCCCGATACTCCAACAACCCCGTGTAACCCGTGCAAATACTAATACCACTTGTACCTCGTATGATATACGTAGAAGTACTTGTGCGTAGAGGTTTATAACATCGGTGGATACGGTATCAACACAGGATTGCAAAGACACGGATGGGATCAGATGGCTAAGGCGAATGCGAAGTCAAAGACTATACCGCAAACGAAACGAAACGAAACGTAACGTAACGTAACGTAACGTAACTTAACGATCGGGCATAGTAATGAGGACAAATGAAGTGGGTGAATTATACGCGAACGTCCCTATGGGAAGCAGGTACTCGCTCGCTCATGAGTTATTCATGGGAGTCTATCATAGCCACTCCGTCCAGATTGTGAGATTAATCGCGCGAGCAAACTCCTTTGCCGGGTGGCTCGCGCGGGTCGACGTATTCATTTGGCGCTAGGTGGAACAGAGAGATGTGAAGTGGGAGCTGAGCTAAGGACCGAGAATGATGGATGCTGCGTTTGGATAACGTTGCTAGTCACTTTGGTTTCCCCCCAATTAGCACGACCACCAAAACGTCTCGCCTCACGTGCCGCTCCCCCTTGCCTGTGCCGCAATCTTCTCTTTTCAGATCTTTTCTCTGGTTCTCTTTCACTTTTTTCTGGGTCTCTTTATCGGACCTTGTTTTTCCCTCCTTCCATCGCCCCACTTTCTCGGTGAGTTTCTCCTGTTTCGGAATTATTTGAAATACAATCAGCAGCAATGGTACAGCTTCCCCCTTTACTCTACAGCAACATGCCGATGTTTCAATTTGTGCGACACTCCGGAACAAACATTTTCTGGAAGGATTTCGTATAATTTCTACCCTTTCCTCTCCGTGTCGTTCCAGTATCAACCCTTTAAGGAAGACATACAACTTTCGAATATTGCTGAGTGTTTCGACTCAACGAGACGTGCTCAGCAGCACATCATTTCGGTTCCATCATTATTATTAAGATTCAAAAATAGTCCGATGCTTCGAAGAAGATGATTCCAACGGACCACACAATCTCTCAAACATATTATCTCAAGTGAACACGTTCCAAGTTCATGGTAGTACCTATCCAAAACTAGTTGAAAACAATCGTATGCGTGCTGGAAAATTGCTCTAAAGTTTCATCGGAATCGATCCACCAGCTCAACAGTTGAGATCTTACGAAAACTATCATAAGACGCAGATTCGGAAAGTTAATTCAGGTCCGTGAGCAATAACACGTCTGAGGATTATCAGTTACTGAAACATTCAGCAGGACATAAATCAGCGCCTCGATTTCCTGCAAATTTAAAATGCTTCGATTCAGTAATCATTTGACGGATTGTGAGTGGCTAATGACCGGAGGCAAATCAGGTACACCCTGACCTCCGAAACTTTTGATTTGAAACGGGACCCCAAGCAGGCATGATCACCCTTGTTGTATAGATACAGCAAACACCTTTCTGACCCTCAGCCCTCGTTGAGGTGTGTTTGAGGGCGCCTGGCACCAGTATGCCCTTGATGAGCGCTCCTCTCCTCTCGACCTCTTCTTCACCCCCTGCAGTACCACCGCGTAACATGGGGAGCTCTTCGAGTGTCCTGTGTGTAAAGAACTGAATGAAGTCTTTTCCGGCTGCAAGTAGCTTTTTCAGCCGAGTTGTGTGAGTGCTCGTGTGAGCTTGGTAGTTTATGTCAAGTATATTAAATACTACCTACACGTAGAACGGTATGCAGACTCCCTGAGGTGCTATAATTTACGCATTTGGTAGAATGTATTCGAATGTCGGTCTTGTGACGAGGCTGATGCCATTATCCATTCATTGTAAATAATATATAGATGTAACATCGGAATTTGTAGAGATATCCTACAAGGGTACAAGGGTAAGGAGTTCCTTCTCTGTGCCTTCGCTCACCCTTCGAAAATTTAAACCCTGATTCTATCAAACTTAAACGAAGAATCACGCGAAATAAGTTAGTCACTTTTCTGATTTACCACACGTTACTGGCAAGTTTTAGGTCCTCCGAGTTCATTCGGGTTAAAATGTTTGCTGATGTGAGAATGGATTACGTGACTTTACTCTGATGAGACCGTGAATGGAAAAAGGATATTAATTATTATACGTAACAAAGGGTTCGCGTGAATTTGACAAGGTTTGGTGGGCTACCGGCTGACCGTGACAACAGTAACAGTCATTTCTACTTTATCTTATTCTCTGGTCCTTCGGACGCGAGAGTCCACTTGTGCATTTGTGACAATGTTTGTCCGGTCTTGTAGATGGCTTGTGACTCGGGAAACAATGCCTGGTTGTTGGGTGCGTGAACGTTCGTCCAGCAGAATTTGGTGATAAATAAATTAGGCAGAAGTTAACCCAGTTGACTATTGTCTGGGTGTTTTCTGGGAAAGTTTGAGGGCCTCGTTCAAAGGGGTCACTGGGTTGTACCACGTGTTTTACGGGTATCGTATACCCGACCACCCACACATTCAGCTAGCCAGCCAGCCAGCTACGTCTCGTAAAACGAAATTGGGGCGGCATTGCAGGTAGTCGATTAACTCGTCGCTTTACTCCTCTAGACCTCATCACGGGCGCTACCACCACCACCACTTTCTCGAAATTGTCGTCATTGAGGGCCGGATTAATTTTCATTACGTTTCGTAGCTATACTGATTTGCTAAATAAATTTCAAACCAATTGCATTATCTCGGAATTGAATCAAATGGTGCGGGCGAGCTTACGTAAACACATATCCGTATAGTACGTAGGTACGTATGTACGTATATACCTATACGTTTGTATACCTATAGACAGAACGCTACCTAAATCCTTGGTCAATATTTGTTAGGTTAACATCGTCGGATCGCTGCCAGGATCGCCCTGACTTTGTTAAAGCCTTTCCAGAACGTGTGTATGGGGTACATCTCTACCTATATAGGTATCCTTCGAGATACTTGGACTGGCATAACCTCTTAGTGGGTTTGAATGCTTGCCGGAGTATATGGGTTATAGTATTTTTTTATAGCTTTTCGAGGGGCTCATGAGTTGGACGTAGGTGGATAGTAAAGAAGCAGATTTCTGTTCCTTTGCGACCACTTTTATTCCGCCCGTTTCAACTCCCACTTGCACTTGAGATTTTTTGTCCCCATTCACGAAACGACCAACTCTGAACATAGTTCAGACACGACGAACGTACGGAAAGAGTCACACTGTCCCAGCGAAAGATAGATAACTTACGAGGGAAACTTGTGCGAAACTATGAAAAAGTAATTCTACCATGGCAGAGCAATTTCACGAGCAAGTGCCGCTTCTAAATCCGATTTGGAAACACGATTATACTCGCTTTAGATTTTTTGCTTCTATTCTCATGGATCCTTGGGACTCGGTGCCATCAAGGACCGTTTCTACTGTGGAGATTTCACGTGGTCGTAATAATTATGTTTGCCCTCGGGATCGCCGATATCAATATAAGCGTTAATTAGCATCAATACAAGGACGACAATCAGGAGCTACGCCAGGGGCTACCACAGAACTCGGGTACAAAGCTTGATGCAAATTGAAGACAATTAGAAATTTTACTTCAAAGCAACACCAAGCAACACCAGGAAGTAGTAGGTACTCGCGATTTGAGTTCTGGCCGGAGAAATTCCCCCAAAAGGGAGAATCAGAGAAGCTCATCTCTGGCAACGGCAAACGTGACCCCAGATGAACTGCGGCGACCGCTTTGACCGAGTTGCTGTCTACGGCGCAAATTTGGCTCCACAAACCAGTCTGTAGACTTGGCTGCACATCACAGATTTTCTCTCGCACTTCTGGCTCGCCCTACGTCCCACGCGTCAAATGATATACCCGTGGCATTTACAGACGAAGAAATAATCACTAGCCCGTGTATTTGACAATAATTAATACAACAATTGAATTAACGTTGATAGAATTTCATCGCGTGATAACCATCACTCATCAATCAACAGTATTGTCAGAATAATTACCGTACTCGGACTTGTCAACTGATTTCCTCATCTACGTTACGAATCGCATTCTCGCGATAGATCTGCTCGAACGAAATTGAATTTTCAATTCGCGATAAATTTTATCTTTCCACCTTTCATTCATTGAGTCGAAAGCGTGCAACCCCTTCAATTCTTCACCCGTCATAAATACTTAATCAAAGTTACGTTCTGCCTGAATCAAGGCTTCAAAATATACCGTATATTACCTTGTTGTTGAAATGACAAAGCTTTGTATGTGCGTGTGCCACAGCTGTAGAATTATATAGGTCTTTAAACGATTAAACATTACGTTTAAAATGGAAGACTGCCACTTCAGGAAATAACAGTTGCGGTACTGTACATAGATACCTACGTATGCGATTGCATTTAGGATAAGCCACAGCAGCAAGTAATTATCTGTCGTAATAGGCAGCTATTAAATGAAGCGTAAAAGATGTAAATGACGGAAGTGACACCGTAACTATAGGAGCAACATTTAAAACAGACCCATCTATCGCATAGAGCCATAAAAACTAGCTACCGTCCATGTATATGTGTATACGACTATGATTATGGAAGCACAGACCAATACTGTAAAATTCAACGAGCCTCGTAGTATCCAGAGCCGAGATTGTCAGGCTGTAAAGATCATGAACAGTGATAAGGAGTTTCACGTCGGGCTCGAGGTTGTTGTACAGTTTTAGTATAACTATCGGTTCACGACGTCTTTATAACAAGGTTCCATTCGTGGTAAAACCGGTAATTGTCTGTCAGAAATATTGACGCACCTTACCATCAACGAGACACGGAGGGGATGCAAAGTCTAATAAATAGCTAATGGACAAAGAGACAGCTACTAGTCACTTTACAACAAGAAAGCAGTCATTGAATGAAGTATCGCTCGGTGGACTCGAGTCCCTCGACATGTAGTACTTATATAGCTAGAGCTATTTCGGTGGTTATTATTGTTACGTGAATATTAGAGAAGTTTTGGACGTTCGCTGAGATCCAAGGGTTCCTGACATTGCTGGACATTCTCGTCGAAATATCTCAGCATCGTTCGCTTAACTTCTTTGTCGAGGCTCGACCCACCAGATATCTTCTTCCTTCCAACTCTCAGGGTATAAATCTATTACGGAGCGGCGACATTCCGTTGGGGCTTGGCATGTTGGCTGTTGTTCAAATGGTCTATCTGACAATAAAAAGCGATGCACGTCTTCTGGAAATCCTCTACTTCCGCGAGATTTAAACGCACACCCCCATTCCTACCCTCGCCAAGCTCAGTCTGTCGCTCTGTCCCTTCATCCCACGCTGTTACTCCTTTTCTCTTTCTCTTTCTATTTCTCTTTCTCTTTCTCTTTCTCTTGCTCCATTGTTGCTACTATCACCACCACCATGCTCCCTCCCTCTCTCTGTGTTTCTCTCCTTTTTCAATGCAGGGAAAGAAACGTGTTTGTGTTTGGACTCCGGCCAGATAATCTACGGCAATAAATTTCTCTGTGTACAATGCCATGTGATTGGTTTTATCTATCGGCACGGTAGGTATAGAGGTACGCTAGATCCCAACCGTTATCCACGCTGCACGCATCAAGCTTTTTCCCGGCAAATCGACTCGAACCAAAATCATCCCTCTTCCATTCACTCCCTATGGTATATATACCTAGCTGGCGCACCTCTAGAGCAAACTATTCAAGTGCGTTGTCCCCGACTCCTACCATCTGCGATTAAAAGTAAAATCCTCCACTTTTCGCTTCATATTACGTAGCATGTTCATATTCGTTGAATGAATCCTTGCTCCTGGTCGTTTTTCGAATGAAAATATGAATTTCCCCCCCATGACGCAACGCAACGGTACGTGTTATCGAAAGTTAAAATAACGTGGCGAGCTGCGTATACCTACCCCAACGGGACTTTTCGAATGTCTCCATATTTAAACCTGCACGTATGTTCGTTATTGGGCAATAAATTTTGATTACACGGAGGGCGAAATTTTGGGTGACTTCCAGTCACCCCGTTAGGTTATGGAACTTTTGAACCGAACCGGTTGTTGTTAATTCGCTAATGTAACTATAACCTGACCCCCAAGCCTTGCCCTCGAGAAATTATAGCTCCGTATTGCGCGATGATCATACTACATATACCTTGTAGCATACCATATGTTTCTATGTAAGCATTACCCTTAATCGTAATCGGTGTTTAGCCATGAGGTATAACAACCCTCGCCCCCTTAGGCTCTACCCGTTCTGGAGTATATATTACAGATACAAATAGATTTCTACATGCCTAGTTCTGCAGATACTACTATTGTAGATACAGAGAATTTCCCCTGGTTAAAATGAACTTACGGAACAGAACCCTTCCGCTTTACGCGGCCCCGCGTTCTCCTAGCCATTCAAATATCGAACTGTAGTTTCTCTACAACGATGAAAGATACATTTTATCTTCGACACTCCGATAAAAATCATCTGTTTATCTATATATGTCGTTAAACTATACGCAGGCAAAGTTCGCACGTGGCAATAAAAGTTACTTCATAGGTCAAGATACTTCGCGATCATAATCAAACGAATTATTTTAGCGCGCTATGATACTTTCGCGATGGTCACTGGACCCTATATCACCTCTGGGGTGAGTTTTCGAGAACAGTTCTCTTCCCAATACTATTACACGGAATGAAGATTGCAGTTTGCAAACATCTTCGATCTAAATCACTCCAATTGATGTACCAAGACAAGTGAGAAGCTGAATGTTGCAATGATCCATTATCGCATCAACTGATTCAATCTAGTTCCATGAAGCAAACCAATGTCAAAGTTCCATCGAACTGTTACCGTACAAAGTTCCGTTTAAACCACAAGACTGACAAAGCGCAAACGGTTGCCAAATACCCTCTTAGTCGTCACGATGCCGATGTGGTATCTACAAGCTCTGGTGCAAGGAAACGCACTACAGGGTAGTAAAATCTCTTACACGATGGGCGTTCTGATGGTATAGGAATTGGCGAAGTAGTAACTTTCCAAAGAACATGCGGTTATGTTAGAATTCTGCGGATTCTAGATAAAAACACGGCGTTTGGCATCTGACGCTTTACTCTCCTTGCGGTGAAATAAGGGCAATTTTTTTTTTTTTGTTGTTTTTTTTTATAGCAATTTATTTTCACATCGCATGCGCGAATATCTTCATCCCCCGGCATACACGGACTCTGCACATTAATGTCACAGCCGCATACGTACGCAGAATACCGCCACCCTCGTCAGTCCCGCATCTTAGTGTCACAGTCGCGGTGCTAACGGGTGAACTTACTGTCGTATCCAATAGCCTAGTTGCCTATTATTTTCTCGAGATAATAGACGCACGAGTTGAATTATCTGGCTTCGTAACTGGCGACCATGGCCTCAGCCAGCTTAGAAATGCACGTTCTAACTCCATGATATCTACGAGTTTGTACGGGCATGCGGGTAGCCACCCCTTGTCTTTGTTATTGGGGTTGAACGATCTGGGAGTGAACCGAAGAGCTGGGATTCTTGAAAATGTATAGAAAATCGAAGGGATGGAGGCTTTCGAAAGAATCTTTGGGGTCCTTGAACGATGAGTCACCGTGACGCTCTGCGAGACGACAAATTGCTAAGCACTAAATCACAGGATGCCTCATTCAGAAAGAAAAAAAGAGCCCCGGAAATTATTCGGAAATGTGATCTGCACCGGAGACACGAATTAAGGCGAAGTAATAAGACGGATCGTACTTATGCGGATATGTGAGTGAAATGGGGTGGAAATAGAACGTATGGAGCTAAATTTCACCTACCTTGAATACAAGGTATAACAATCAGCCAGAAAACGACACTGGGAATCAGGAACAACTTTATTATTGTCATTTTTCGGTAGCATTCGTTCAGAACATTAACGCAACCCGGAGTTCAGATAGTGACTGGCTCGTGGATCGCTGTTCTCGAGGAACAACGCGAAACGCATGCGTCCTGGCCCACGTGCCAAACTCTTCCACCCCTCGTCCGTTCGTCCTTCGTCCATGTCCACATTCGCATACATGTATATCATGCTAGAAAAACAAATAATAATTAAATTGTATTCTATATTAACGTAGTCCAAATCTGCATATACTGTCAAGGGATTATCTTTGAAAGGAATAGTAGAGTTTTAGCTGACCGATTATATAGCATTAACTGATTAACATTTTATTTTAATTCAAGGAAGTGTCTGCCCCTTGAAGGCAGAGGCCTCTCTCTTCTTGATTTCTTTTTCAACAATTTAGCTGCGGCAATTCAACCCCGATGAAAATTTTGATGAGTTATGATTTTCCCTTTTATTCTCGGCCAGTTTACCCCGAGTCTTGATTACCGGGAGGATTACGCTAACCACGTTCTTCGGGATTAGTGTAGCGAAGCCAAGCTTTTAAGGAGAAAATCTGTTTGTATCAACGAAAAAATGCGAGAGAAGAGAAAAAAGGAAAAAAAATTCAGAAGAAAAAAGACAAACGTCACGGTCTTTGATCTTACTCTGCCCGGCATCAACCAGTGCACAATATCCGACGAAAATCTCTCATTACTCCGCGCATTTATAAGCTGCGATACTTCAATTCGAATGCAGTAGGTTTTTCTCTGAGTATCATAACTTTGCAGTCTGTTGAACGAAAATAATTCTATACGAAAAGTGACGTGACAATTCAAGAGAGAGTACTCACGCATCTGATGAATAAACATATCTGTTAAGTCGATGAATACGGATATACAGCTATAGGTATAAGGAGTGGAATGACATTATTGTTTTTTTAGAGCTGGCGATAGCAAGGGCTTTAGATAATGCGACTAATAATTCGAAATGAAAGCCTCTCACGTTCGAAGAAATCTCAAGCGGAATACAAATGTCCCGGTGGTACTTTCTTTAATAGTAATATACTAGACCTTCTTCGAACACTTGAGGCATCAAGAGTTCTAATTCTAATAAATTCTATTGGGGCGTGCTTTCTTAGCTGCAATCGTGAAATGCTACTAAATGGGCGCATTTCTCTATATTACCTCAACTTCTTGCTAATAAGTCTCTAGAAGGAACACTTGAACTAGTTATCAATGAAGAATGTCTTGCGGTGGTTCAGCGATTGTCTACTCTTACAAATTTATCATCCTCTTATTTCCAATTCTCATGAATAGTCAATATAAAAGTTACAGGTGAGGCATATAGTTACTACACATTGATATACTCATTGCCTCGCAAAATCTCAGCGCTATGGCCAAAATCAAAATTGTCAAAAATCATTATATGCCATAGATGGATTTTTTTCGTCTTTCTTTCATTATAGGGGGTAGATAATTTTTTTCTTTCTCGTATGAGAACCAACATCGGGTGAATGGGGGTTTCAAAAAAAAAAAAAAAAACAGTGAAAAAAAAAAAGGAACAACATATTTCAAAGAATATCGGAAAATTGAAAATGTTTTTCTTTTGCACAGTTTACAGGGTGCACCATAAATTAACTTTACTTCCCGAGAACTTGTAACTTCTGAACAGCAAAAAATACAACCTTAAAATTTGATGTGGGTGTTCTACAGTCTGCTGAGAAGTTTTGTTTCGTAAAAATTACAGTATTTTTTTTTTTTTTTTTTTGTGAAAATGATAATTTCCCTTAAAAACTCTTTCGTTCCTTATTTTAAATTCCGGGATCACGTCGTCTAAAATTGAGGTCTCCTATATACGTACAAGAGATTCGTGTGGAAGAAATATATGAAACTAGTTTTGATCACGAATTCTGACTTCGATTTTCTTCTCCTGAAATCTTGTGAAACTGTGGATCTTCGTTTGGAATGATACCTGGTTTAAAATATGTACAGATATTTGTGTCAGGTTTTATTGCAACTATTCGTTGAAAAATTTACGAATTATTTTTATCACGGGTGTCATTAGGTGGATTGAATTGCAGGCGGGTACGTCACCAGTATTTTCGATTAGTACCATTACTATATTAAATTGCACGTGAAACCCAGATGCAGAGTTTGGTGTGGCTTTAATCAAGCTTCGAAAATTTCTGAGCAGTAAGCAGAGAGATGAAATAATCTCGTGACGTTATAACCGACACATATCTGTCTTAACAGACATCCAATTTTACTTCACACGTGCTCCAGCCTGAATGGAGTGCTACGTCTCGCAGATACACACAAGTGTACTATAAACGAGACGCGGCCACCGCTGAATCTACATACACCGTTTCTCGCTAGACTCAACTGGCAGCTGGTAAATGTAGACGCGGTGCAGCTGGGTTGTTTGGTGTTGCGAGCGTGGTATGTAATCAAGAACTCCTAGAATCTGGAATCTAGAATCTAGAATCTAGAATCTAGAATCTAGACAATCCGTAGGAACGTGGAAACGCGCATAATGTGCACACGCGTGTCTGGCACTTACCGAATAATTTCGAGTTCCCGTCACGTCATTTGGCAAGCGCAAATCTCGACACATATATAAGTACTAGTGCGAGACTTTGATGTTTAGAACTTAACGTGTCCTCGTTCCTGGCTTCTTTATATGACAAACTTATAATCGGAATAAGTCGAAAGCTCGCAAAGTACTGTATAATCGGTTCTACTTCTTCGTACGAATGGCTTATAGTAGGTGTGAAGTATCGGTTATTGATAACTCTTTTGACTTTGATCCTCCACCGCGCATGTTTCAGATTCAAACTTCTTCAATATAAAAATGACAAATATAATAGTGATAATAATAAGAATCAAAGGATAAATATTAAATCCTTACCAGATGGTTCGTACTTAGCGACGAGCCGGAAACGGAAGGAGCGGAACCGGTAGACAGTAAATTTCAAAAGCGAATGTAAAACAAAAGAAGACTTTACCCAGTGGCACTTCTTACTCCTATCGCATTCCCTCTTTTCATCGTAAAATCAGTAATATCTGATTGTGAGAGAAATGTCAGTCTATTACCATGCAAATAGATATTACAACACACATTCGACATTGTTTGATATACTGTGTTCCAAATGGCTAGAATTTTCGGAGTATTTTTCAAAAAAGAACACCTAAATGCTATTCAAAGAATATTTTTCAATCCATTTACTAAAGTCACGCAACAGGAGGGTGGATAGTGAATATTTTTAATCTTTCGGTTCTGCATCAAGGGTAGTTTGCTGGCCTCTTCAGTTTATATTCAGACTTCGTTGTATATGCAAATAGTAAATTGCTTTGAAATGACTCGTAAGCGACCCCGAACTTTTTTCTACCGAAAGACATCAAGGCTTGTTTAACTCATACTGGCTGAGATCAGAGACGAATTACAGTTCATTTCTCTTCATATACTCCTACGCAGGTAAATACTGTAACAATTATTCTCTTTAGCGGAAATGTGGAGCTTCGAGAATGCTAATATTCTCCAATTATAAAATTGTTCAATCTACACCGTGACTGCCGTTTCTCTATATCATCATTTCCTAAAGTCCTATCACTCCGTTCCCTTTTGCTTCGTTGAAAGAGGTTCTTGAACCAAAAACTATGGTGGTTGACACTCCACCAGTGACTGGATGAGGAAAGTTCTTGTTTTTAAAGTCCCATTAAAAATTCTCAACTAATTCTACAAAGCTCTAAGCTTAGTTCATATCTAAGTCAAACAGTGTATTACAGGATTCATCCTGACGTCGGTGACATGTGACATATCAGAGTTGGAGTAGGACTAATACTTATATTCTGTAGCAATTTTCTTGGACCTAACGTAGATTGAAATCCAATAACACGCGTCAAAGAGTATATGGATATAATCCAGGTTACGTGACGCGTAGAATATTTTCTGCTGTAGGAAAGGTTGAACTAATCGTCGGGCATTCAGAGCATTCAGTTTCATCTTATTGTTAGTAGTAGCTGATGACAATTATATCCACGTGAGACAGATACTCTGTGGCTCGGCTATAGAAACAGTACAGGGCATGTCAGGTCGGTACAATGCGGTAACGAAGGATATGGCTCACCTGGCAAGGTCTAAGAGTCTTTACAGGTATCAGATGCAAGTTTATACCTACGACCGCAACTTTATGGCATCTCAAAGCTGTCATCTCAACAGTTGCCTGCAGTGTTGTAGAACAATGTTTGCTATTTGTTGAGAGATTCATTGTTAGCTTAAATACATCCCTCGTACTTGATTCCCACGTAAACCCACTATCCATGGTGAATTATCTTGTGTAATTAAAACAGCATTGTTTCAAGGGGTGATCTTTCCGTGAAAGAAAAAAAAAAGATCTGATTTATCTAAATCTTCAACAGCGTGCGGAGGCTATTGACGTGTAACAACCCCTTTAATATGTATTATTGAAGTATGTATTATTATATATGTATTATTGATGCCCGAGGGTCTTCGTTCTCGTAGTTCTCTTTAATCTCTATTTGTAGACAATAATCATATTTGTGGATTGATTGGGTTTATGGAATATATATATATAGGATTTCTATAGTCGTATGTTGTCTATGTTGTCTTTTCTGTGAGGAGAAAAATACGGTATCCGATAATTCCAACGAGGATGAAGGAAGAAAAGCTTAATCGAAACTTTAAGCCCTTAAATCTGATCACAAAGTGTATACATATATACATACATATACTGTGACAAAGCAAAATGATAAAAGCTTCGAAAGCTTCTTCTGTAAAGCGGGTCGAATCGAGTTACAACGTTATTGAATGAAAGGGTTGAAATTATGTCGCCAAAGGCATAAGGTAAAAGTTTGGGTGACTGGATGAATCGTTTCCTCATAACAGCCGAAGCAGAGGTAACCAAGTAATCCTAATCGTAATTGACTTGTTTTCAATTTTGTCAAATCTAACTATTCGGTTCGAAAAGGTCAGTCAGAGTATTTCAAGAAGGAAGGATATAGAAGGAAGTATATACGTATAGAAGAACCGAGGGTGAATAAGATATTCGACTATCGACTCGGTATCAACACCCGAATTTCGGCCTTCGGTAAGAACCGATTAGTCTTCGGGTCACGAAAATCACTGCGATTTTACGGCGGGCGAGTCTATACAATTATACGGCTGTCTTCGAGCCAAAAGTTGCTGGTTTTCGCAGACGCTGTACAGTCAACGAAAAATGTCGCTATTGCGCAGAAAAAAGGGTGTAAAAAGAAAAAACGAGAAAAAAAAAAAAAAAAACACAAACGTATTTCTTCACGCAACTGACATGCGAATTTTCCAATCACGATATACTATATTGATACGATGCAGCTGTCGAATGGAGACTTTGGCTATTGGCGTTATTAGTGAACCGCGATATTAGCAGCTTAATCAATCGTTGGGATTTGAGAGGATTTCCACGTGTCTCATTTCCACGCTGGTTTCCACTATCCTAGGCTGGGATGGTCTTTGGGTGGTGCAATCTGGTGATGACATAGCAACCCATCTTTTGTGCAGAAACCATAGCGTCGAGAAGAATTACGCAGACATAGAGAGGCGAGCTTATACACACAGGGGCGGACTACCGAATCGGTGGATCTCGACGGTATTTCAGTAAAGTATCTCAGAAGTGAAATGAAATGTAGAGGGAGAGAGGCGTGACTCGAAGCCGTATGAGCTCAGCCAGATGTTGCAATATTTACGACAAGAAAGTTAGATAGCAGATTTTAGACGCGATACTACTCAATAATCCTAATCTTAAGCCAGAAATTTGGCAAATCTTCTACGCCCGACTGCATCGCGTGCGATATATTGGCAAAATTTTCATCCTCGAGACTTGATTGCTTATTACGTGTGACTGTAGATTGAACGAAAGGTTTCCCTTTGCTCTTGGAAGCCAGTGAAATGATTTTGAATAGATATTGAGATGTAGGCCTGTCATTTGAGCTTTTTACTCTAATCGGGATGCCTACAACTGACATTTACTCATTCTGCTATATATCTTCCGTTACATTTTTTATTGCTTCTTTCATCCGGTGCTCTTATATTTTTCCTTCGGTACTCTCGTAACTTTATATTTTCAGGCTTCTTGCTGTGCCAAAGCACGACTGACTCTGATATTTAGTCAAGAGGCTTTGCGAAACTCGCTGCGCTCTACTTTCATACACGTAGATACATGTTTGATCGAATATTTAAAGAATGAACCACTCAAATAGTCATTCGGCGGAACTACTTACTTACCTATACCTTTCATACGAATTGAAATATATGTACACCGAAAATCTGTATCAAAGTCAAATGACGTGAGCAAGGGTGGAGATAGAATTTTCCATCCGAAAATCGTTTCTCGACAACTTAAATCACACTCATATTATAGATCACACTAATTAGAAGCACTTCCTAGTCAGGCACCGCAAGACCGGGTCGTATTAATTTTGTAATTGGTGGCTAGCGCCAGAAAGGTGATGTGATACCACGTCGAGTGGGACCCACGTCACGTGATGTAGTGGCGGTAAAGCCTTGCGCAGGCATAGACATTTTACCCTTGGAAGATGCATGGTCTTTGCTAATATGACGTTTGAAATATGGCGCAACTCGCAGCGGCCGAGTTAGAAGGGAGGCTAGGAAGAGGGTGGTCGGTTGCCGAGCGCTTTACGCCGTGGAAGGGAAATGCCTGGAGAATTATAAAAGCTCGAAAGCTGAAACTTAAGACTCGTCGCGTTGGCTTGAATATCATTTCAAGTTGTTCGCCCGTGAAAGACGCGTTGGCATAAACGCGTTGCTTTATGTTACACCTGGGTCACGCGAATCGGCCTAAATCGGAAATGATAGTCACCCGCCCTGATCCAAGTTCAAAAAACTTTCAACCCTTTACGACGTGACGCTTTACTCACAGCCTATACTACATTATAAACTTAAAGACATTTAGGTCTCTTTCATTTCTTTCATATTTCTTTCATTTCTTTCATTTCTTTCGCATTATTCGCTATCAAATTTCTGCCTGTTTTTACTCGTGACTTACGGTAATTGTTATATACCGCAGCACCGTACTGATACCAATCATTTTTTTCGTTCGTTTGATTCTCTTCTTTCCGTGACTAAATTACTTCTAGATACCAGATATATTCGAACGTTAAAATATCAGTTCCCGGAGCCGTGCGTATCACGATCAGATTGTATGCTTTATATGTTGCTATTCGTATACAGCCTTAGGTATATTTTTGGACTTTTAAATGACACTGGAAACTAACTCGGTTCCAGAATACAATCACAGTTCAAGGATTGAATGGAACCAAAATTTTATAGAAGACTGTATTTCGACTTGCAGAGCTTGAGATAAAATCGTTTATTTCCAAAAAGTCGATCAAAAAGATATAAAACTTAGACCTATACCTAGTCTTTTTCCAATCTGTTGCACGTGATGATTCTTTTTTACGATTCAAAAGTTTCCGAAAACTCGTATATGCAAAGCCTGCACAATCCGAGGTAGGTGGGTACAATTCAAATTTATTCACTATCATTATGGGGAGAATGGCATAAATCAATGAATTATAAAAGCTTGACATAGAATTCATTTTATCATCGCAAGTGGCTGACAACTCCGAGAAATCCGATGGGACGTGCTGAGAAACAGGAATCGAAAATTTACCGAGCACGAACTTCCCAAGATCGATGGTCCCGACGCCATATATTTCTTACCCATAACACCCGAAAAGATGTGTGTAAGTATTTCATAGTTAAGATGTTTTTGTTGAAAAGATCAACATTTTTTACACCTCTTGAATCTCTTCTTTCCATTCTGCGAAAGCACACATCGGAGAGTCTTGGTCATGCCAAAATTTCTCAAAGGTATCTCAATCCTTTGAATCGCAGATTATTTTGTACACCCAAAAAATGTTGCCGTTTGGTTACGGCCATTTCTATATTCTGATTCCTGCCATTAGCCTGACTCTCTGAGAATAAAAATTGCGTAGAAAGTTAATGAAAGTTACGTTACAATGATGAAATTTTCATGTAATTAAGTAAACTCAAATACCGGCTGTCACTTCACTGCAGTGTACTGTACGTAGGAGGTAATCCGATTAGAACTTTACTACTTCCTCAAACTTCTTGTATCTTGCTGCATTCAATTTATATCGTTCCTTGAACAAAGTTCACAACGAAATCTGCCTATGAAGGTTAGACAATGTACCCATACCTAATCTTTCAGGCAATATCTTCAAATGTATGAGTAAATGACATTTCGAATGAATAAAATGAGAGAATTAGTAGAACTTATGGCCACATAGTATATTGTATTTGCTAAATCGATACGAATGCATATATAGAATATGGAAGAACGGATGAATGGCTTCTATTGAATTTTTTTTTTCTTCCCTCGATGAAAGTCGGATATTGCAAGCTCCGATAGAAAAAGTGGCGGCAAGAAAGTAGTTAATTCATCGCGCGACGGTAAGTGTATTTTTTTTCCATCCGGGATGAATTGGTCGTTGATCGTTATGCTTCTTTTCACCGAAGCAGTGAAGAGTCTGTACCTTTTCCATCAGTTTTCGTGTCGAAATAACCCTGAGCGAATCCGTCTCAATCTCTCCTCCTCCTCGGCGCTTCCTTTCTCTTTATTTTCACTAATGAATACCAAACATGGTTCCTTAAGGCGAGCGAAAGTGTAGAAAACCGTTGCATTATTCCGATTGATTATGTAAAAACGGGAGTTCTTGAAAATTCCCGAAAATAGCCGGCAGCTCTTCGAACGTCGAGCCTGGATCCTGTCTTTTAGATCCGTTTCTCTTCTTCTCGAAATTCTCACCTCTGTACTCTTCTATCTTACTTACTACCCCAGGACCCTTGTATGCTTCGAACCAGAGTTCAGACTCCCGTTTAGAGTCCTATTCCCCTATCTGATTTCAATGTGGTTCCCTTACGTGTTTCAAATCAAAAACATAAGCGTTATTTCAGCACGTGGTTCTCACGTCTTTCCCCCTTTTCCAGGCACACTTTGGTTCTTCTTGCCTATCTACCCCTGTCGCGCAGTGTTTTTCTCTTTCTCTCTTTCTCTCTCTCTCTCTCTCAGTCTTTCACATGCACAGATGCCACCTTATAAACTTTTATTTTCGGGAACAGTCCAGGCGAAACGTGAAACGTGCTGAGAAGCGGGGTGAAGGCGGAAGAGGAAAAGGCAAAGGGGGTAGCGCAGGAGAGCGTATGTTCTGTCAAGCTGTCGCTGAAAGAGAGCTCGGCTGCCAACTTATGGGACACGTACAATGCGAACGGGGAATATTGCAACGCCGCTCCGAAGAAGACTATTCGTTGGGATATTGAAATGTACTTAACAAAAAAGTGTAACAGGCTCTGCGTATCCTGAATGTTAATATGGGTATTCCATACGAGTTGTGATTCGAATATATTCTTCTTGAAAATACTCGAAAACGGCTTATGTAGATCGACTCTACGTCACTGTACCTATATTAAAGAAATAGAACTGCTTATCGGGTAGATAAAATAAAAAATAAAAAATAAATCTACCGTGGGAGGCGATGGCTATACATAACCTTCACAAATAACTCAAAGCCGTTCATTTCTTTCAACCATCGTACTGAACTCTCTCAATTTTTGGAAAGATTGGCAAACTTGTTCATTATACATGGTTTGATGGTTTGATCAAAGTTGTCAGCAATCGGCTGAACCTAGGAGATAGGTGGGAGAGGGTGAGGGGGAGAGGGAGGGTGACGTGTGGGGGAGTATGCGTCTCCGTGTGTCGGCCGTGGTTCGGTCGTCCTTTCCTACTCTTCGGGAGCCTTCGGTGTTGGCCTCGTCTTGCGCCAAATTAATGGCGGGGGTGAGCGTAACAGTATCGCCTGCCGGGGTATGGGAGGTTTCCCGACTAGCGGGAGGTGTGCGGGGTAGCGGACGTCGGAGATGATTTGGGCCCTTGGACTCGTACCCAGGAAGCCGGTCTTCTTTGTCTGTGTCGCGGGCCGAGAAGGCCGGGTGGCCTTCCTCTGGGGCACTACTTCGGCGGTCGGCACGCTAACGGCCGGGCTGTCGGGTAACGGAAGGTCGGGAACGGGGTCGTAGCCGACGCAGGGCGAAGACCAATTCTCCAAGTTCCTGCCGCGAGACCTCGGGATCCCCCTTATCGCCGGGATGGTTGGGTTCGGAGCTCTGGTTACCGGACCTCGTGCTGTGTTGGCTCTTTGCTCGGCCTGGAATAGGCGGGTTATCCCGGCGGCGTACTGCCGTGCCTGGTTTAAGCGTAACCGGTCGGCTCGGGGTAGCAAGAGTTCGGGTAGGAAGAACTCTGGTTTCTCCCAAAGTAGGCTATCCGGTGGTGGTCGCTTAGTGGTAGGATTAGCCCTTAAAAGGGCTGGTGGTTTTGGAGGTTGAAAGAAGAACTCTGCGCTCATGTGACTATCTACTTTCTTTATTCTCAGGATCTGCTCTCTGCGTGTCTCTATGACTGACTGGTCTCGAGCAGCGCGCAGGCTGCTGCTTATATACAGAACCACTTATAGCTAGGCTGGCCCTAATTGGCTCGGCATAGGGGATGGGCGGTCCGCCCGGCGTCCGAGGCCCGAGCCTATCACTCGGCGTGAGTCTCGGAGTCGCCCGACGCTCGGGCCTGCTCGGCGGCTCTATACTGAGCCGAGCGTCGGGCTTGCGTTCGGCGGTTTCCGGCTGCGCTCGGGGGACCTCGGGCGCCGGGTTTGACTTCGGCGGGCAAACGTCTATATTTTTAGGTTTCGGCGCGTAACAATCCGCCACCTCTTTGAGGCGTTTGCCTGTCGTTGTCAATTTTTTTTTTTATATTTATATTTGGTATAATGTTTCTTATTTATTGTGTTTACGGTTAAGTACTTTATCTTTCTCTTATTTATCTCATGCTAGGACTTAAATATTTCATATATGCATTCCTAATTTCTATCTTATTCTATGGGTAAATACTTCATTAATATCTATCTTACGCTATGGTTAAATATTTTATTAATATCTATTTTACGCTATGCTTAAATACTTCATGAATATCTATTATATTGCACGGGGGGGGCGTCTTCTTATTCGGCTACCCCGTAGGTTCTCCGGGGACGGAGGTTGTAACGGCGTGTGTCGTTCTGGCCTTCTTCTTCTTCTTCCGAAGGAGATGTCGTAGGTCTCTGCTTCCGAGGTCCGTTCGTTGGACCACCCTTGATGGCTCTGGTCTCAGTGCCCTTGTATCTACCCTGTGTGGGGGGCGTCGTGCCAGGCCGTTTGCCCTGGTTTTTGCCCTGCGTGGACGGGGTCGTGGTAGGTTGTTTGCCCTGGTTTTTGTCCGGCGTGGACGGGGCTGTGATAGGCTGCTCGCCCTGGCTTCCGTCCGGCGTGGACGGGATTGTGGTGGGCTGCTCGCCCTGGCTTCCGTCCGGCGTGGACGGGATTGTGGTGGGCTGCTCGCCCTGGCTTCCGTCTGGCGTGGACGGTGGTGTGGTAGGCTGCTCGCCCTGGCTTCCGCCCGGCGTGGACGGGATTGTGGTGGGCTGCTTGCCCTGGCTTCCGTCTGGCGTGGACGGGATCGTGGTGGGCTGCTCGCCCTGGCTTCCGTCCGGCGTGGACGGTGGTGTGGTAGGCTGCTCGCCCTGGCTTCCGCCCGGCGTGGACGGGATTGTGGTGGGCCGCTCGCCCTGGCTTCCGTCTGGCGTGGACGGTGGTGTGGTAGGCTGCTCGCCCTGGCTTCCGCCCGGCGTGGACGGGATTGTGGTGGGCTGCTCGCCCTGGCTTCCGTCCGGCGTGGACGGTGGTGTGGTAGGCTGCTCGCCCTGGCTTCCGTCCGGCGTGGACGGTGGTGTGGGGGGCTGCTCGCCCTGGTTTTCGCCCTGCGCGGACGGTGGCGTCGTGGTTTCCCCATAAGCCCGCTTTATTTGGGACCCGTGTACCTTGGTTAGGCGACCCGCTTGGTTGATGAGGTATATCTCGCCTCCTTGGTGGGTTTGGACCTTGTATGGGCCTTCCCAGGGAGCTGTGAAACCTGCGTGGTATTTGTCAGCTGCTTTGGACAAGTGGTGGCTCCTCACATAGACCCGGTCTCCTGGCTTGTGCCTTGGCTCTCCAGCTGCGGCTCCCTTATATTGCTGCTGGTAAGCAGCCTGCTTGTCCCTGATTCGTTGTACCCGTGCCTCTTGGGTTTCTAAGGCGGGTGTGAGGGGGAGATAAACCCACTCGCCGGGTCTGCGCAGAGTCCGGCCGGTTAGGGCCTGACTGGGAGTACACCCGATAGCTGCGTTGGCTCGGGTTCGTGAGCCGAACAGTAGTTTGGGTAGGTGTATATCCCAACTTGTGTGCTTCTGGCCTTGGAGGTGTAGCCGAAGTCCCTTTTTGATCTCCTGATTTCGTCTTTCGGTGGGGTTAGCCTGTGGATGGTAGATGGCGGTAGTCCAAGGTTGGGTCTGCCACTTGCTACAGGCGTCTAACCATTTCTTTCCGGTGAACTGTGGCCCGTTGTCTGACAGGATTGCTCGGGGATAACCCCATCGTGCGAATACTTCGTTGTCCAGGATCCGTAGGACGGTACTAGTCTCGGAATTTCCGATGGCAAAGGCTTCCACCCATCGGGAGAACATATCGGTCACCACGAGTATAAACCGCTTGCCCCGACTGGTACGTGGGTACGGTCCCATCAGATCCACGGCGATGGTATCCCAGGGTTCCTTGGGTTGGTGAGGTCGGAGTGGACCTTTGGTGTTCTGGGTATTTGGCTTGATGCAGGAACACAGGTGGCACTTCCGTACGTATTCTCTGACGGTCGGGCGGAGACCGTCCCAGGTGAGGTACTGCTGTATGGCCCGAATTGTCTCGTCCGCCCCAGGGTGTCCAGCAAGTACTGAGTCGTGGTACTCGTGCAGTACCCTGGGGATGCAGTTTTCCGGAACTAGGAGTCGCCATGGTCCTTCTGGGCTGGCCCGTCTCTCTAGCTGACCTTGTTCTAGTCGGTGTTGTCTCATGAATGCCTCGTCGGACGCTGTGCGGTCTTCTCTTGCTGCCAGTCTGCTCCATCTGGCCGCTAGCTCGCTAATGACTGGGTCGTCCTGTTGCGCTTCCTTTATACCTCCCATTAGAGTGGTGGGAGTTGTGGTTAGGTAAGCGGTGGGGGTGGTAGGGGTAGCCGTGACCCCTGGTGGTGCTTCCGTGTACCCTGGCGGGACCATCCTGTCTTGGTCGTCTAATTCCTTCAGCTCCTCTTCTGCTTCGGGGCTTCTTGAGAGGGCGTCGGGTAGTTCGTTGTTCCTCCCAGGGTAGTGCTCGATGGTGAAGTGGAACTCCCGTAGTAGGATCGCCCAGCGGGTTAGTTTCGCTCTCGTGTCCTTCATTCGGTTTAGCCAAGTCAGCGCCTGGTTGTCGGTGCGCAACGTGAAGTGTCTGTCCTCGAGGAGTGGGCGATACCGTTTTATGGCCCATATGATCGCCAAGCATTCCTGCTCGTTGCTGTGATAACGCCCTTCCGTTGCGTTGAATTTGGCGCTGGCATAGCTTATTATGTCTCTTCCTCCGTCTGGTCGAGTCTGAAACAGCACTGCGCCCATCCCGACACCGCTGGCGTCTGTCTGGAGGACGTATGGGCGGTCCGGACGCGGTCTACTCAGTTTCAAGGGCTGCGTGAACTTTAGTTTCAGTTCTTGCAGCGCCCCCTCGGCGCCTGGATTCCACTTGAACGCCTTCTTTTCGCTCAACAGGTCTGTCAGCGGAGCAGTGATGATGGCAAAGTCGGGGATATATTCTCGGAGCCAGTTGCATATCCCCAGGAGCTGCCTCAACTGTTGTCGGTTTTTCGGGGTGGTAACTTCGGTGACGGCTTTTATGTGCTCGGGCTGGGCCTCGTTACCTTCGGTGGTGACTATGTGCCCGAGGTAGTCTAGTCGACCAGTGCCGAGACGGCACTTCTCTGGGGCGCACGTCAGGCCGTGCATCTCTAGCCTTTCTAATACCAAGGTTAGGTGCTGCAGGTGTTCCTCCCAGGTCCTTGAGTAGATGATTATGTCGTCTAGGTATCCTCTGCAGAATCGGTTCAAGTACCCTGCGAGTACTTCTTGACTCATCAGCCTCTGGAACGTGTTTGGGGCGTTCTTTGCCCCGAATGGCATAACCGTGAATTGGTAGGTGCCACCTTCTGGGGTTGAGAAAGCGGTGTATTTCTTCGATGCTTCCTCCATGGGTACTTGCCAGTACCCACTTTTTAGATCCAAGGTGCTAAAGATCGAGGCGTCCCCGATTTCCTTGAGGGTTTCCTGGATCAGTGGCATTGGCTGCGCAGTGTCCTCTGTTATGGAGTTCAGTCGTCGGTAGTCTACGCAGAACCTCGGGCGGCCGTCCTTTTTCTGGACGATCACCACCGGAGAACTGTACGGGGAACTACAGGGCTCGATTATCCCGTCGGCCAACATCTCTTGGACTTGGGTGCGGATGACTTCCTTCTTTGCGTCGGAGTACCGGTAGGTCGGTAACCGGAATGGTTGCTGGCTTGTCACACGGATGCTGTGTTTTATGGTCCTCGTCTGCGGTAGCTTCCCTCCGGGTTGGAAGACCCTTCGGAACCTTTCCGTCAGTTTCTGGAACTTCTCCCGGTGTTCCTCTGGGAACTCGTGCGTTAGGACGAGCTCTTCTTGGCCTTCTCTTGGGTGCTGGTGGTTATATGGGTTGATTAAGCGTGCTGTTGCTCGATCAGCTTCCCCCAGGTGAACCTGCCCGTGGGAGAAATCAATGATGGCCTTCTCCTTCTTTAGCCAGGGTAGGCCTAAGAGGAGGTCTTCCCTTAGTTCGGGGGCGACGAGTGCCTCGATCGTTGTCCTTAGACCCTCAACGTCTAAAGTTAGGTTGGCGATCCCGATTATCTTCATGGTGTGGTTGCTGGCTGCGAGTCGGGCCTGGACTGGTCCTCCTTCCTTCAAGTCGGTTTGGGATATAAGTCTGGTACTTATGAAGTTTTCGGTGGCAGCTGTGTCAATCGTTGCTTCTGCCGTCTTGCCGTTCAGGGTTATGCGTACCCGTGGCAAGATGGGTTTGCCCGTAGTTGCTGAATTTAGGGTTGGCTCGCGGCAGCTTCGGGCTCGTCTGCCGCTGCCCTCCAGTTTTCCTGCCGGCGACTGGCAAGTACTGGACAATCCTTGTGGAAGTGTTTTTCTGGGCAGTGCCAGCATTTCGGGAGCGACCTTGCTGTCTCTGTGTCTGCAGGCTTACTGACTCTTTCCGCTCTGACTTCCTCCTTCTTATTCTTGCTCAGCTTGGGCTCCTCGTCGTATTCTGCTTCCAGCGCATGCGTTAACAGCTCGGAGAAGTCCTGTGGTTTGGTTGGCCGTATCGCGGTACGCAAGGAGGGCCGCAGGAGTTCGAGCAGTACTGCCACCTTAGTACCCTCGGGTTCGTTCGGCCGGATTCGCTGGTACAACTGGTATTTTTGTTGTAAAAATACCCCGACTGCTTCTCTCTCGTTCTGGCGTTGTGAGAACAGCTGTGCGTTCAGGCGCGACTGGACCGCTTGGCTGGCGTAGCGGTTTAAGAAGATTTCCGTAAACTTCTGCCATTCCCAGTCCAGGCTTTTGTAGCAGCTCCACCATTTTTCTGCGTCATCCTTCAGTCCCTTCGTTACCGTTCGTAGGTATTGGGTCTCGGGAACTTTCAAGGCTCTGCAATACTCTTCGCCCCTTCGCAGGAACTTCTGCGGGTCCTCATGATCCTTTCCACGGAACTCTGGCAGTGGGGGTAGGACATTTCGGAGAGTTTGGGCTAGAGTCTCCCAATCGCGGAAGGCGGCTGGCAGCGGATAACCTTCCTCTAGGTGGTCCCCTCGGCCATCCTCTTGGTTCGGCATTGCGTCTTCGGGTAGTTGAGCAGGCAGTTTGGGCGCCACTGGGTGTTTTACTACTCCCAGAAGTAGTGGGGTTTCTGCTTGTACGCCTTGTAGACGTAGAGACTGCCTTGTGCCGGTTCGCCCTTTCGGCATGAGCCGCGTCCGGTTCGTTGGAGCTGTCGAGCCTCAAGAAGGCCCCACGTTGGGCGCCAATTGTCAGCAATCGGCTGAACCTAGGAGATAGGTGGGAGAGGGTGAGGGGGAGAGGGAGGGTGACGTGTGGGGGAGTATGCGTCTCCGTGTGTCGGCCGTGGTTCGGTCGTCCTTTCCTACTCTTCGGGAGCCTTCGGTGTTGGCCTCGTCTTGCGCCAAATTAATGGCGGGGGTGAGCGTAACAGTATCGCCTGCCGGGGTATGGGAGGTTTCCCGACTAGCGGGAGGTGTGCGGGGTAGCGGACGTCGGAGATGATTTGGGCCCTTGGACTCGTACCCAGGAAGCCGGTCTTCTTTGTCTGTGTCGCGGGCCGAGAAGGCCGGGTGGCCTTCCTCTGGGGCACTACTTCGGCGGTCGGCACGCTAACGGCCGGGCTGTCGGGTAACGGAAGGTCGGGAACGGGGTCGTAGCCGACGCAGGGCGAAGACCAATTCTCCAAGTTCCTGCCGCGAGACCTCGGGATCCCCCTTATCGCCGGGATGGTTGGGTTCGGAGCTCTGGTTACCGGACCTCGTGCTGTGTTGGCTCTTTGCTCGGCCTGGAATAGGCGGGTTATCCCGGCGGCGTACTGCCGTGCCTGGTTTAAGCGTAACCGGTCGGCTCGGGGTAGCAAGAGTTCGGGTAGGAAGAACTCTGGTTTCTCCCAAAGTAGGCTATCCGGTGGTGGTCGCTTAGTGGTAGGATTAGCCCTTAAAAGGGCTGGTGGTTTTGGAGGTTGAAAGAAGAACTCTGCGCTCATGTGACTATCTACTTTCTTTATTCTCAGGATCTGCTCTCTGCGTGTCTCTATGACTGACTGGTCTCGAGCAGCGCGCAGGCTGCTGCTTATATACAGAACCACTTATAGCTAGGCTGGCCCTAATTGGCTCGGCATAGGGGATGGGCGGTCCGCCCGGCGTCCGAGGCCCGAGCCTATCACTCGGCGTGAGTCTCGGAGTCGCCCGACGCTCGGGCCTGCTCGGCGGCTCTATACTGAGCCGAGCGTCGGGCTTGCGTTCGGCGGTTTCCGGCTGCGCTCGGGGGACCTCGGGCGCCGGGTTTGACTTCGGCGGGCAAACGTCTATATTTTTAGGTTTCGGCGCGTAACAAAGTTGAAGGTAAAAATGTATTGAAAGTATGTATAATTTGCATCTCTATAGATGCAAATTCAGTAAATATCGAAATATTGAACTGAAACTGTAGTGACTTTTATTAGAGAGACATGATATCAAATTGAGGATGTAATGCAGCATTCTCGAACTGAAATTTTGTAATAGATATTGAATACCTCTACTGAGCATCCACGTGGAAAAATGAGATGCAACACTCTTTTGCGACAAAAAATATGAAGCTTCGGTACAATACCACTCGACTTGTCATTGTACACTTTCCTCCTAGCGAATGTAAGCTAAAATAAAAATGAAAAAACGTTATAAACCGTACACTTTTCGTGAAACAGGGTTCATTATAAAGTTTTAATTTATAATTCCCACTAACCCATTTCAATACTTTCTAGCCCCTTCATACGACCATACATGAATTATTGTCAGATGCGGATTCCCGCGTTCGAAAGCATACTATCATTAGATACCTTCCATATTATGTAGATGTCTGGCAGACTTTCATTAGATTTTTAAAACCAGACATCGAGACCTCAAATATAGATCTAGTAGACGTATGTAATTTCAGCTCATTTAGACGTCTACTAGGTAGGCATTCAACATCCATGATAAATGTGCACTGCTTGTCCATTGGATGTGAATATTACGTGAAGTCAAATAAAGAGCACTGAAAATGTGTCAAAATCGTATTTATTCAAAGGTTTGTACAAGCAATAATCTAAGAGTTCTATGCAGATTTTAAACTATCGATTCTTCACGAGAAATGCGTTGTGAGAAGTTTGTCTACGTGGAGATTGATATACTTATAAATAGAAATCGATCGAACACAGTTTTGTCATTGATATTACACTCCGATTTACTCTCAACAAATGAAATTCCCTTGCCAATGGGAATATATCTTGCCTCTGTAGAATGATCAAAGGTGAATATATTCGAGTCTCATAATACCGTAGCACAGCCTCCCTGTTCGCAGATCCAAAGAACGCTGTCACTCCGATGCCAAATGAGCGGACAGTGGAATATTTCCACACTAACTTGATTCATGAGGAAAAAATGTGAAAATTCAACAGCTTTACGCGCCGTGCACTAGCTGAGAATATAGCACAGAGCTTTTCTCTTCTTTGGTGGAACAAAGTTTGATGGGAAACGTGTTAAAATTGAACAAAATAAATGCTCAACTCGTTCCTTTCCACAGTTTTACTGTCTGCCCAACGTCTGGGGAGGAACTTGGCGTGGTTGATTCTGACCACCTAAAGTTGCGGTTAATCCTAGCTAAATCGCGAATAAGGTCCGTAATGGGGAAATTTCCGGCTGCGAGTTGGCGGACTAGCCAATCCCGAGACCGCTCGAGGCTAGCCGTTTTCCCATAGCCGACCTTATTCGCAATTTGTCTAGGATTGTCAGGGACTTGAAGTGGTTAGAATATAAGGCAAAGTACTATCAAAACTGTCACGTAAATCTGACATGCCTAGCCGTGAGTGGGAGACACCCTCGTATACATGACTGGGTGTATTATTTATTCCAGATATTAGTCTTATACTGAAATTAGCTGTCAAAAACATAATTAAAATTAATGGAACATCTTTTCAGAAGAAAACTCTTCAGGCCGTTGCTTGACAATAGGAGTTAATTGATTAATTATGAAATGTAATTATTACGTTACAATGCTGGTACAAACCCCTTATTTTGTATACCTGGGGTGAATATAGGCTTACAGTCTTGGTCTCTAAGCCAGTTAAGTATTTCAAGTTCTACTCAGTTTCTTCAACGTATTCTTCTCACCAGAAAAACGATTAGTATAGAATCATAAGCACCGAACTCTTGATACGAATCACCATCATCATCCCCTCGTAACGTTTCGGTATTATATGGAATTGGCTCAGTGAGCAAATATTCATGTGGCTACAGGTAGTAATTCATTTAAAAAAAAATCTCTATTCCATACATTTATTATCATATTAGCGTCAATTAACCTCCGCGCCATTCGTAGGTATATAATAGAGAGAATGTAATTTGCCAAAAGCGTGAGAACCGGCTATAATGTCATTGTCGGTGAGTAATTTAGTTGAGAATCCTGATCTGCTCCGTGGAATCTATTAAATGGTGTAATTTCAGATGATATAGATTTCCATTAGCGAAACACCGAGCTTTATATTCAATTGAGAAGATTTTTCAACAAATTTTACTGCGCGGCTGAATTGCCAAAATATCATAATTACCTCCCTTTATGTAAGATGTATAGAATCTCCCTCTCGTTGAGAGAAGTTAATCATTTCCAAGCAGCGGTTTACAAAGAACGTTTGGACGGAATAAACACCGACAAAAATTCCATTAACAATATCATTTCATCTTTTAAAGTGGCAACTGCAAAATTTGACAACCGCCAACAGGTATCATATACCGATCAATTTGATACCCAAATTTGTATGAGGGTAAAAAAGAAAAACGAAAAAGTTTGATTGGATTTGATTTTTTTTTAAAAGATCATCACTCTCGGACGTCTGGTTTGTGCTTGAACCTTTTCTGCGTATACGAGCTTGAATTTGAGGGCTATATTCCGGATCCCGTATCCGAAAAGCCAGCATGTTTCGTAATCGGCAATCAGTTTTCAATTGTCTAGAATAATAACAACCCTGTACGAACAGGAGCGCGATAACAGTCTAGTTGCGTTACCACAATTTATAACTCTGAAACACGGGGCAATATCTATAATAACAATAATACGGTTGATCGGATTTACATATTGCATAAACCGTACAGAGAACAAAAACATAATCGAAGCGTGGCTCAATCCAGTTGCATTATTCTAAAAACGTATTGAATTTCTGTTCAACCAACTATATAACTATATTCCCTAAACTTTACTCGAAATCATTTTCTCACCCACACTCGCTACATATCGTCGCAAACTGTAAATCGATTTTGCATTCCGTTCAAAAATATCCTGTATTCTAAATGAGCCGAAAATTCAAGGGGGTCGGTAGCAACGAATCTATAATCATCGATAAAAAAACATATTCATATTCAGAAGTGCGACGCCGGCTTTTCTCCACTTCATTAAACGCGAGACCCTCATCAATCCACGCAGGTAATTCCATCGATAGCAAATCTTGGCTGTATTTTTTTATAGTAAATAAAATACCCGTATTCATTTAACGTACTACATGTATTTTGAAAAATGTATTAAATTCAATACAAATCTTTGGGAATTTTGAGTATCCTGCATCTACATATGGCTGTCGCCATCTACGGTGATGTACTTGTATAAAACCGTGCCCACAGGCAGGATAGAGGGTGACTTTCCGGTTATCCTTCATCCTGGCACGAAGACCTGTATTGCCGTTGGTTGAAAACCAGAACGCGGCCAATATTGCAGGGTCCTTGCTTGCCTTCGTCGTAGCATTGATCATTTTCCGGCCAGTATAATTTGTTACGAGGACATTTCAACCATCCCATGATGTATTCCGCTTGATCGGGAAAGTAGAAAAAATCTGAATTTATATCAGGAGTCGAGAAGTTACCGTATGCAAGCAAGGCGAAGAATATGAACAGTTTGGAAATCGATTCCATTCTCATCCTCGACTCTCACTGTATGCTGCAGAATTTCACTGGTTGTATCGGTCCACGGATATAAACCTGTAATTTTAAACACCTCTGATCATTATTCAGTTCGCAAACACGAACGATTTACACTTTCTACTCTTATTTATTTAAAGGCAGGCGAATATCTCAAACAGCGACAGTTCTATAATCGCGAAAATTTGTTGGTCAGAAATTTCGGCCAATCAACTTTCCACGTATTCGAATGATAATTTCACACTTATTTACGTCGATGATCAAAATTACTTTCTAATAACACAAAACATGGCAAATATATTGTCGACGTAAAGAGAAAACTGCGATGATTTCATCCCGAAATAATCCAAGAAGATAACGCGAGCTCGTATTGTCATGAGATCGGAAAATAATGTCAAGCACTACGACCTCCTGGCAAGTATAAGTCGTGAATTCGGACCTCGCTATTACGTACAGTAATATCGAAACATCATTCCAAGAACTACATATACTTGGCGGGCATATTCCATTCTCCCCTACCAGCTCCTACAATCATATCCTGCTCTTCACTTTAGTCGTAAAAAATTTTTTTTTATGTCTTCTTATTTTGTCGGATGATTGGACTTGATCCAACTTTCAACTACGAATGTTGTTTTACCTTGGATTCAAAGTATCTTAGATCTGCGTGCATTATAGTCATTTCAGATTCGTTCGATTCGATTAGACATGATTTCGTTGCTGATATGGATAAAACAAAATTGTAATCGACAAAATTGAGCAGTTTCATAAGATTATCTATCCGACGATCAAGCTATAGTAGATTATTTCTAGGTCGCGAAATACACTTAAAAAAACTGCAACTGCACTCTTTTTAGAATAGATTATTATCAGTCGCAATTTAGTTATTTTTTATCTGAATGGCGGATTCTAGCTAGCAAACTAAAATTGATTGGTAAATCCCATTCCAGTTACCGAAATGTTAAAAAATGAGATTCGCCAAGCCATTTCCCTCCACTGGTAAGGTAGTGCCGAAATTGATAGTCGACGATTTGTTAATCATTTCCCGTCCATTTATATCTCAGTCTAACATCGAAATGACTCAGAGTAATGGAAGCCCGAGTGACGCTAGCTGAATTCGCAAAAAATTCAAGAAGATAACCAAAGTGTTAAAATCGTCAAGAACATAAACGAAATTAGTGAATAAATCATCGATACTGTTCTCATTTGGAAGAAAGTAGCTGCCTCAAAAAATCGCATTGGAAACTGGAAGTTGTAATTCGAAAAACAGCTAATTTGCATTATTCCAGTTGTCTCGTTCGTCGTGTTAAAAAATGTTCACATGTTCGCGTAAACCGATTTAACTTCGTGCGAATAATTTTGCAGCAAGAATGGATCATGTGCGATACTGAAAAGGTAAATGGTTAGGTTATTCGAGAAATGAAAGTCTGTACAGAATATGAAACGACCATGAGAATCATATAATTATTATAACTGGTTTGAGTAACAATTATTGATTATTTATAGAAATCAGCTGAATCCTTTATGAGGATAATGGGAAACGATGAGCTGTGGAAGAAATAGTTCTAACATATCAATACATCAATTATTAGTTTTCTCAACTTATACCTATATCGGTACACATATTGTGAGAGAATAATTTTTCCGTGCTATTTGGAAATTTCGTATGGTGTGGCCAAAAATATTGATCATGTACGAGCAATGAGGATCAAATTAATACGGACTAAAATTTTCACATTTGTGCAATGGTTCGATGGATATCGAGGTCGTTAAAACTAGACGCCTCTGAAAAGGGAAAGAAAATATGAATCTTTCATCTCTTCCTAGTTTTTATCGTAAAATCATTTTCAAGATCAAGATTCGACTTTTTGGGTCCTTCTGACTCAATTTTTGCTGGCGTCTTGGATCTCATTGTAAATTGATACAGGTAGGTCGAAAGATATAGAAAGAAAGGAGAAGCGCGTTTTTCGCAAACCTTTGACGATCGATGTCTCTGGAACCGCATGACCGATTTTGTCCCAATTTTCAAAACAAAATAATACGAAATCTGACTCACGGTCCTACCTATTTTCGCGGAAAAATATCAGCGCTGATCTAAGCGATATGACGGATCGTTTACAGTTACATAACTAGTTCACACCGGTAAATGATTTTCAGCTATCGTTCGCTGGCCTGCGGGTAGGTACTTGGCGGCGATACGCTGCCGCGAATCTTGATTCCCATTTGCTTGAGGCGATGTATTAAATTTCTACGGAAACACGCCATTGCCAACTCGTTGAATGCTTGCCGTTGGGAAATTACACAGGTAAGCCATTTAAACCGATTTTCAGCACCATTGCAGGATACTGTTCATTATTTATACAAGTCTCATAATTTAGTATCAATTTCGAACAATAACACGCATGAAGTACTGCAATGTGATCCAAAAATTGTACAATTCAGGCAGGCTGCCAGAATTAAGCTCTGATAAAATTGTTGTGTGCGCGTAACTAGATATACCATAAAAAAAACTTCCTTTACCTCTCGATATTTCCAAAATCAAGTTGTTCTAGATAGGTATAGGTTTAGTAACTCCTCGTACATAATTAACGAGGTTCTGATAATTCCATGACAAAAAAGGGCATAGACTAGCGTAACTATTAAGCTGATAGAACACTGGGAGCGTCTGGGTATCGGAGCTTCCTCTGCAGCCAGAGGATTCTGTCGGAAGCCCTTAGTTCAAAGACCCACACAACGTGACACAGAACACTAACGATCAGAGTGCAGAATCAAAGTGGTATACCAACTCGAACTACCCAACCAAGTATAGTATACATATGTACACCGCTATGTAAAAGGTAGTTTCTTGCCGCATTAAAAGTTTATCGAAGACTGAGACGAGTTGAGGAACAGTCCAGTACCTACCGACTAGTCGTCTACGTATCGTGTCACAGTTCACCTTTCGTGGTGGGAGTAGCCTCAGGATTGAGTAGTGGATATCCAATTATGATTATCACAACAAGCTTGTATGACCCCTGAAAAAGTTGGCCAATTGTGAGAGGTGGTTTAACCAGTCGAGTATTGTAATTAGGTAGATTAAAGTGCGCGTGCGGATCGTTGATCCGATATTTCTTCGATTATTAGGAAACTGGAGACGATCCAAAGGGGGATTTTTCCTTGAGGACAAATCCTGGCGCGTATGTCGCATGTAAGAGCACGTAACTCCAGCCTTCCTCTTCTAAGTAGATCATAGGAACGTTTTAATAAAACGTTCCGCGGTGTCCTAGTTCCTTTGTGAGGTATCACCAGATTGCAGAACTCTTCGTGTCATTGTTTAACTGCTGACCAGGGATGAGGATGTCCGTAGAAAGAGATTGGCCATCTGGTCATCAGGGGTACCTACCAAGGAGAACGCCAAATAAGCGATACTTGTTTAGCAACAAAGCAAGCCCAAGCCCAAACCCCAGCCAAGACCGAACGCCGGACAAGCGAAACATTGCAAAGACGTAGTGTACGAGAGTTTTACTTGGCACATTCTATAGTAGAACGGAATCTTTGCTCAAGTTGTATGGCTGACCTACACGATGATCATTTTGTCTTTGTCGTCGAGTTACGAAAGTGCAGACCCTTCGTTTTTCCTTGCGAAACTATATAACGCCGAC
Source organism: Rhogogaster chlorosoma (assembly GCA_944452935.1). Lineage (NCBI taxonomy): Eukaryota > Metazoa > Arthropoda > Insecta > Hymenoptera > Tenthredinidae > Rhogogaster > Rhogogaster chlorosoma. The sequence continues at coordinate 13,721,025 of OX101799.1, read as the reverse complement.
AAAGACTTCTATGGTAACTTTGAAAATAAGATCCTGGCTCTGGATGCAGGGTAATATAACGTACTATCGTGCAATGTGCAGTGTGAAGTTTTGGATTAAATATACATATATTTATTATACAGCATCGCTTTAGCGGGATCTGTCAGACTATAAGGGATTCACAGTACATATAGCTTCTGTATCGGAGGCTAGAATCGGTTGCTGTAATCAATCACCCAACAATCCCATATAAATGATTCACGTTCTTGGAGCAAAGAAAAACGAAACTACCTCACGCACTCCCTTTTTATTTCAACAATCGTTGATCACAAGTTCAAATATAAATTACAAGTATGAACGAAGGATTGATTTTTTGACAAATCTTCGCTTCAAGTTCTCCAGATTTACGCAATTTTCAAACCCTACGTCTCTTCCGTGACGAATTCTTCTATCCTTGTACCAAAATTTTGCAGAATAATACGTAGATTCAATGGAAATGTAGCGAGTAGTCAGATTTATAAATTGTTCATCCTTAATCTTCGAGTTTAAATAATCTTCCATTGCTCCGGTTCATTTCTAGTTCAATTCAATCATTTTCCATAACGATCGCCTCTGCAAATTTTTTATTTCGAGTGTATTTCTATCTTAACATAGTTAGACGAGCTTTTCGTTATATTTGGGCACTATTGAAAGTGATGAACGCGTCGAAGATACAAATTCTTGGATCTTATCGCTGAACAATGTCCTTCTGTAACGGGGTCTTTCATGAATATACCTACATAGCTATTCTAAAAAGGGTCAACAGACGAAAAGTTTTTTAATTGCGCTTTTCGACTGCTGGTTAAACCTCAAGATTGAAAAATAATCAAAAGAAGTCAGTGGCCCGAGATCGGAAACTTTATCGAAAAAGTTTAAATTTCTTATGGTGTACTCAGAAAATTTGTGAGATAGGTATATGATCATAAGAAGAAGAAGATCACCCAATGAGTGCATAAAGTTTGAGTATATTTCGAGGTTCCTATCCTATTTTGAAATATTATCCAATTTCAGGTTTATGTCCAATCGAATCTCAAACTTTATCGAAATCTTGCCTTTATTATTCTTCACGTTTTATTCGCCTGCTGATTGGTCGCTCTTTAATGCACGCTGACATACAGCCGTCTCGATTCAAACTTCACATACAAATATCTATGTCACTGACAGATTTGTCCGACAGCTGTGTCCGATTTAATTGATCGAATTTTATTTTGTTTTCGAACTCACACAGCGCCATATAAAAATCGTTTCAAAACTGTTGACAGCGCTGTGCAACTCATTGAGTCTCATAGCGATGAAAACATAATTTACGGTCCGTCGAGTACATTGGATAACATTGATTGATTATTACCTGAATTGCCACATATTAATTGCTAAAAAAAAATGTCGAAAAAAGTATGCGAAATTTGTTCAGATATATTCTGTAAATATTCTGTTGCTTTGACGTGTGCGATGAATGAATTCAATTCCATTTGACAATTAAATTTCCAAATTTCCAAATTTAATCGTAAGGAAAAGTTTGGAACCTTGACCGTTCCTGAGGACGAAGAGATCTCTGTAAATACGTTATCCTGTCCAGTCTACCTTTTTCGCGATTTTTTTTCTCCTCGTCATATATACTCAACCAACTTCCGGAATGCCCTGATGAAAAATGAAACTTTATTTGGCAAAAAGACCGTTTTCACGTTCTCTCGAAGGTAAAATTGACGTGGAATTTTGGAATACATGCTCGTTCATTTGAACAGTATATATCGTGTCTTGAGTACAACTCTGTCGTGCCGGTTATTGTACTTGACAACACAAACGAAACTAAAATGTCAATGTACACAAGGCTCGCTTAAATCCTCCACAGCATCAGACTGAAGGCGAGGGAATCACCTCCGTGGATGTGCCTATATCACTTATTAGAATATCCGAAGGTATAAGCGAGAAGGGAATTTTGCGCTTCAATCCCTTAAACAACTAGCGCGACGTGCCTCGTATTACATGAATACATAAATACACGTTCGATTCCTTACCCCTAATTTTCCTTAAGCCACGTAAAACTTTCCTCTACCTATATACACCCGCCTGCAATATTATTATACCCCTAAACTTCGGCGGGAATTAGCTCTGCCCGATAGCAGTCAAAAGCGATGAAAACGTGCGGCTTGTTCATACAAATGACTTTTCCATTCCTCGGGACACATACACCGGATAAACTATCCTCGAACTGTCTTTTCTGTATTTCCTCTGCTTTCTATTCCTCTTTCCCTTTTCCTTTTTCCTTTTTCCTTTTTCCTTTTTCCCTTTTCTCGTATGTACGCTCGCTATATGAAACTTGGTTCGGTGCAGCACGAGCGGGCAGGCGTTTGGTGCAAGGGTTGAATGGGGGTTGGAGGAACGATAGAACGGTGGACGATTGTGTGAGAGTTTCCAGTGCGCGTCGCATATGTATAAGAGAGAAGTACAGGTATACGTAAAGGGGTTGAAAGGAGAGAAGTAGTCGACAAGAGGATGAGAACTAGGGGAGTAACTAGGATTCGAATAGTTGCCAGTAAATTCCGGCTTTCGCTAGCCATCGATGCGCGCACGATCTACTATATAGAAAGGATATTTCAGAAACGCTCAAGAAGGCTTAGAGAAAACTTTCTAAGCCATCTGAAATTTGTAATTCACCCTTCCGCGAGTCTACAGTGATTATCAAAAACTCAGTTGATACGTTGTCGCTGTTATACGTGGCTACTTCCGATCCGAAGCTGAGGTATAAATTTTTATCGTCCCGATCTTGCGTTTACTTAACGTTCAAACCCGCCATATATACACCCATAATATTATGTCCTCACGATCGAACAGGCTTTTCGCTGTCGCGGTGAACTATATCACCGAGCCATTCTCGTATGAGTAAAATGATCCAAGTCAAATCGTAATTAATGGGAAGAATTGGTGCGCATTATGCATTCAAAGCACTACACAGAAGGCTGAAGAAAAGAATCATATCGATCTAAATAGGGGATGAAATGAGACGTGAAATGAAACAAAGGAGGGCTTCAAGCCAGTTGAACATCCTCGCCAATGCAGCTTTCAGCACACACGGCAAGTCCCCTACTGCAACGCTGACTCGTAATCGGTTCACTTTAGACTCTTCGCTTGCTACGATGCAATAGATTTCTGAATCCAGCGTTGAGCTATTGTGTAGCAATATAAATATACATCCGTTGTACGGCTGTGCGATTCTTTGCACAGTTCCGCGATTCACGCGGTTATAGGACTGTGTGCATTCTGCAGATGCACGTACAGAAATATCGTACTTTTGGATCAAAAGTGCGATGAGTTGAAATTTCCGAACTTACACTTCATTGCAAAATTTTATATGATTCAGATGATGAAGCGGGAGAAAAAAAATGAAAATAAAAATTACGAGCATTTTTCCAGAACGTAATAACTCGAAATTGACACGGTGTTTGAACGCAATAACTGCAACATCACGGAACAACTGAAATACCCTGGCGCAATATAGTGCGAGGTATCTGACAGAAAAATTTCTAGACATTATAAAAGGAACTTGGAACCAGTTTATTTTGTATTGAACAATTCGAGAAATGGAAACTACAATTTTTTAATCTACTTCCGGAGTTCTACTACGAATCCAAGTGATCTATACTCTTCTGTGTTGCTTAGGATCAATACGATCTTTCAAAGGACCTGTTCGTTATTTCGTATTTTACTAAAGCTCTGAGAATTTTATGAACAATTCTCAACAACTGCAACATTGGTAGCCTCGCCGTTATTGTTAATATTGAAAAAAATGTGACCAACAATTGGGCAAAAAGCAATTTCAAATTATTGACAACATATGGGACTGTCCAAATGAAAGGAAACACGCGGTTCCCAACCCCAACCCTCATAGAATCGGTAGATGATTTTTTCCGTTATTCTACCTCGTAAAATATCCGCATACTATTCGTGGTAAAATTTCTCCAGTAGTCGTTCAGAAGGAATGATTTTTTCTTCTCCTATTCTCCGAAAATAACGTGTCGATTATGTGTCACTCAAAAATCTCGCGTTCGATTGTGAGTGCAGCCTTATTTGAAATATTGTCAACGTCAGAGAGAAATAAAATTCTGCCTGTTTTGTAATTTTTTTCAAAATAGATTTACACAACTTTCCTTCTGAATAGCGCATGTATACTGCTGTTATTAAAAGTATAATCTAACTCATCCATTTATACGCACGTACCATCGCATCTCTCGTATTGCATTCTGAACTAACGGGAGGAGTTGCAGGTACTCGCGCTCTGGGCATCAGGGATTTTGATGTCAATTCACACGGTACAACTTTACAACAAACTTCACCATAGAAACATATTTGTTTGTTTCGTACTAATGGCCACGAAGTAACAAATGCTCGGAAAACTTGCATAAATAACTGAAACCCGTACGAGCTGCCAAATATCGAGCTATAAATCCGCGCAACAATTGCGTTCCGGACAAAGGGTATACCTAGCGCAGAAACATCATCTCAACGCTCTAATTTGAAAGAACAACAAAATTTTCTTTTCCGTAGACAAAAAATATCGATTTAAATAAACAAAAAAATTGATTTGGAATTTGGACGCACTCATGACTCCTAGTTCTGGCAAATTCTTCTTTAATTTATTTATCTGTTCACTCGTTTGGGGAAGTTGAGTGCAATAATGTGCGGGACTCGGTATACTGTATTAGCGGTATCAAAAGTAGTACGGGGCGCGCAATTTTTATAATGCAAACTGAAATGGTGGACCATGAAATAAGTAAGGTTTGAAACGGTGCAGAAGTCTGGCCGTAAAAAGTGTTCGCAATTTAAATTTGAAAATACGTGAATTGTACGAGAGTTGGGTTGGTGGGTGCTATCGAGGTGTATTGGTATATATTGCCGTACGTTTCTATACATCGGAGAAATACCTTTGCAAATTCTTGAAAATATCCCTCTCATACTCACGGACCATTGCGTATCGGTCCTCTCAGCGCGACAAACCGTAATCATTTTTCTGCTACAGACAGCTTTTTATGTTTCACTTTGAATTGAAATTTTTCGTACAGGCATTTTAAAAAGAGTTCTTTACAGAAATGCGAAAGAATTGAAAAGACGCTAATAAGTCGTGCAGGTCTTTACACAGGATAGCAATTACCTGGATAATGATTTCACGAATCTTAAAGATAAAAAGGCGCAGTTTTTCGCCACCAAACGATCGAACAAATTGTGTGAACCCACATCTATACCGAGGAAAGAAGTGGCTTGCATTCTTCCTCAATTTTATCATCTGGAAAACGAATCCAGGGTAATTCCCAGCAGCATACTTATTCAGTCTTTGGTTGATTAAGCGAAAACACTCGGATAAAGCGACGCTTCTGCAGTACTAGCATGAAAATTAGGACACCGAATATAGGCAGCCAGTTGAGTCTCGGCTAGAAGGATAGAGGGATGACTAGAGACTCCCGAGTGAGCTGTTTGCAGCTCCTTCCGCAAGCCAACGGTTTGCATTAGTTTGCATACGTGAGTGAAAGTTTGAAGTTTAGTAATTTAAACAACCGCCGACTGTCTCTTCTCAAAATACTTTGGCTAACAATAAGAATATTCATACTATTCAGATACCTTAGTGGTAAACAGCAGCGTATCTCGAACAACAAATGATAATATCGGTCATTCCTGCGACAGTCCAATCAAAGTTTAATAAACATTTTCGTTTTCCGCAGATATATGGACCCCAGCCTTTTTGTCTTTTCTTTATCGATACAGTTATTTGCGATCGAGTCACGTTGAAAGCTATAGATATTATCTCGTCTTGCAGCTCTACTACCGCGGTCTTTAATTTACTGCTAGAAAAGGAAAAGCGGACATTGTTTCCTTTGTTAATTTCTTAATTTTTCGAGTCAACTAAACCTGGGTAGTCTCTAATGGTTTCGCGGTAGTAACCCACTCACGGAATAGTACCTCTTAATTATGTAGTAAAATAGTAATCATCCCTTTATTGCTGTAATTTGGCTGCTTAAAAGTTTACCAAAAGGTAAGTTTATTAAGATTATAATACCATCCCGCTCGTTATACACTCCTCTTAGTATACGTAAACTGTGGGACTAACGCAGCTTAAAATTGAATTTAGAACTTATTTCTGTAATACGAGTCGTGATGAAATTCCGGAAAATACGACCTAGCTTGAATCTACGCGCATGATCTTCTTCATTATATCATACTTACGCACGATGAAAGATGTAGGAATATATATATATGTATATATATGTGTATTTTATTTTTTTCCTTCTCCAAATTTCAGATAAAAATTTGAATTTTTGTTGATTATATAACCCGAGCAAGTCTCTGTTATCTTTTACCCGATCCGTATCATTGTGCATTGGTCCAAATAAAAATATTCGAGTTACGTAGACGCGGGGCGATATTAAAATGAAACTTTTTGTCTGGCATGACCGCGTGCATTGAAATTTAAATTCACTCATGTATATCCATCTTAAAAACACACCAGAGACAGCTCTGAATACCTTCAGGGAGTGTTTCTCCCGGGAATGTTGATTCTTGTATGAAACTCGGGAGAAATTAGGTGAAAGTGAATTTTTAAAATAACGTTCTTCAAAAAATTGTTCACGTATACTCCTGGCAACTTTTCGTACTCGTAAATTTGTGTTTGAACACGAAACTTAGTAAAAATTGAAGAGAGAAGAAGAAAAAAAAAAGAAAAAAGAAAAAAACATAATTAATTCACTCCCTCGACAGTTTTTGGTTAATAAAACATCACGAAAAGTTAACAAAGACTAAGAAATTCAACTATATAGCGGGTATACGAAGGTAAAACCCCCAAAGCCTTCCTGTGCGAAGATCATTTATGTACACAATGTACATTCAGGAAATCTTGACGGCCAGTTTACATCCACATCTTCCGGTTTCTACGGAGTTTTAACCATATATCTGAATTATTCTACAAAAAACTGTTTCAGCTTACTTCGCAGGATGACTACGTGTAGAATATAAGTGAATATAAAATTATAAAGTGATCCTATAATCTTTGTAAACATCATAATGAGTCGTGTACGCGAAATTGGATTGAAACCAGGTAGTTATTTTTTTAATATCATTGTTTTGGCAGTACGGCGAGTATCCGAAACCATTTTAATTGCATTCTCCGTCTCTTTCGTTTTAATTAAAACGTCTAGCTTTAGCTAACTGCACACAGGTATGTACCTACTACCGTACTATACGCAGAAGAAATAATTTTTATTCGCCTTCGTGCACTTCCGCTATACAGCTCTCATTCTTTTGCAATTAAACTATTCCGTCCTGTAACTAACAGGGGCTTATATTATTATTATTATTATTATTATTACGATTTCTGTTCAACAATCTGATTATTGGATCTAAAGTGCTTCTGCCGAATCAAATATCGCGTGGAGATTATTATCAGTGGTAATTTACAGCACCTTGTCGCGATCACGGCCAGAGGTTAAGTAGTAGAAGGGTGGATGAACTGCGGATCGATAACTGTTAAGGAAGAGCAGATGGCTACTGCTGTATAAAGGACAAAGGACTTCGTCTCTGAAATTCTATGATATTACAATTAATTGAATCCCCTTCTTGCCAGTTCGTTTAAAATATATCCACACGCGTTTCGGTTCAAGTTATGCCGAATTATCTCAGAGTCCACGTGTGCTGATCGTACTAATCACCAGCCCTGTTCTACTATAAACGAACGCATTTACGGAAGTTTATAAACGGGATTTAAGATAGGCGCAAGAAACTGTTCGTTTGAAAAAGTATGTAAGTAGTTAATCTCGCCAGATGGGCACAGATTGTGTATCCAACCCCTTGAGCCATATTACGCGGTTGGATTCAAAGGGACCCGAAAACGCATAGTGATTACGAGTTTCTTCGCCTTTAACAATAGCGGGGATAAAATTGCTCAATACATATATACGATGCCATTTTATGCACCATTTTCAAAGTTTCTAAGGAGGGTAATACTGCGGGGAAGTATCTCTCGAGCGAGGTCCTTATTAACAAGATAACCCCGGTAGCTTCAACGACGATACGAATGATACAACGATTCTTCAAATATTCACAACTAGAATTTCTTCGCTTCGCAAAACTCGTATGGTTCGATTTCACCCAGAAGGAATCAAATGAAAAATACAGTAAGTAATATGATGTTCAAACTATCACTTGGGTGTAGACGCGGATTTGTGATATAAAATGGAGAAATTTAAATCCTATATATTCTGTAAATTTCTTGGGGTTCTGTAGATACATCAATTATAATCTATCCTCGCTGGTGGGTAGGTATATCCATGTGATAATACATTTGTGACAATAATAGATACGTGGTAGATTGCTGTGTCGGTAGGTGTTGACCTGCACCCTCCCTCTGCACATATTTGCTCCCAAAACCGAAACCATTAATTTTATAAACTAATGATGGACAGATAAACGAAACCTCCATATGTAATTGTGCGTACAAACCGATTGTCAGAATTGTCCGCCACGCACATACATCCAAGGCATATACGCATACCGATACATATCGAAAATTGCTCACAACTAATCCATTTAAAAGCGTAGGGTGAGGATAGGTAATGAAATTAGCAAGTATTTATCTCTTCTGGTCAATGCGCTTGATCGGAAAATTGGCTGTTAAAGCGATATAACGCCATTACCCGATGTCACCGATAGTAATTACTGATCACCGGTAAAACTGTTACTCATGTATACTTATTCTGATCATTATTGATCATGCACTGATCATGCGCATTTCAATTTCGTACTACACGTCATTCCTAGGTTCACCGGGTGTTAATCGCATTATATGTATGTAGTACGTATTAAGCTTTCAGGTATATAGGCAGATGCAATCAATCGTTACTCTGAGATTAATTACACATTTAATTATACAGTCAAACGTGGTATTAAATAAATCACTCGGATTTTTATATAAATGTATAGCAATTATTGTGTCGAAAAATGTTATACGATCCATTAATGGGGAAAAACATTTTCATCGTGAAAATCTGGGATCGGATTTTAAACTCGTAGTTTTTGTGAGAGAAAATCATTCCATCTAAAGAGATGAAAATATTTTCCTTCTCACGTCTGTGATATAGATCAAAGATTTTGGTTTCTCTCGAAAGCAACCTCGCGTGAATGAAGGTACTGGAAATCGAAATGCTTGACTCGATTCATCCCCAAACCTGATTGAGTCGGCGATGTTTAGATGTCACTTTGTGCTGGTGGCAGTCGCTTGACAGACTAAGGTCTGCCACGATCTAGCCAGGCACACTTTATCATCTTGCAATTATTTCGCAGAGTCCCTCACTCCGCCTTCGCTCGACCTATCACAACCTCTATAAAATATACGTTTGTAGGCGGGCCGGTAGTAGCTGGTTATTTATTTTTCAAGTAAGTGTAATTTTTCAAAGACTGCCCTGCGGAAAAATTGTGCCAGGTCTGTTTTTGACGTTCTGAAAAATACGTTGTGGAGCAAGCATTTCCACGGTCTGGGCAAAGGTACGAAAAACCAGGAAGGATTCTAAGTTATGGGATTGATTTCCTCTCTTGTCAGAACCCGACTATCCTTCTGTTACCTCGCACCTAATCTTCCAGCCAGCGTATAGCCCTTTGAGATACTTCGAGCGACACTCGACTATCGCCACCTTGGAAGCCAAAAATAATGGCGCGGTTTCGTCGTCTTGGAAACGCTGTGCGGCTGTACGGAAAAGTAAAGAAGGAAACGCGGAAAAGCACCTGTAAAGACATGGAGCAAGTACCGGGTGATTCCTTGGTTACGTCGCCGTATGTCGGGTAGCAGACCGTCAGGTATAGTTCAGTGAAAATTTTATCCGTGATCGTAGCCGCGAAGTTCTATAGTGCCAATCAATGGCAGCCCAAGGAGAAACAAACAACAGACAAACAAGCCGATCAACGGCGCTTTTGAGTTTTGACAGCTATATAGCTATGAAGATGCCAGGTCTAGGAAAATCCGAGGCTGCTGCACGCTCTCTGAAATAATAATTACTAATGATGCAAAAACTTGTACGGCACAAAGTATGAACTGATACAGGGATGCGAATTGTTGTGTGACACTCAACCCTGCGTGTGTACACTGGGTCCTTGCAGGAACAGTCGAAATTTCAATACTATACTATCCATCAAATTTCATTAAGAACAGTTTTAACCCCGTCCCGGCCCTATTTTGTAGCACTGTGAAAAAAGATCGTTTCTGGAAAATTTCTTCGGAAACCCGTAAGTAACCTGCGCGGTAGAACTTTCTGAAATTCTTCCAGATATGGAACAGTGGTAGAGAAGAGGTCAAGCTTTTGACTTTGGAGAGTTCTGGATCATGTAGTAGACACTTCGAATAGTAACCGTGAGTTTTTTGAGGTTTTTCTGATACACTGTAATTACGAAAAACAGTTCTACTTACTCATCCGTCGACACGCCAATCAGTCGCCATCCCCTGGATAACGATCAACCGGTGCACAAAGACCATTTTGTGGGTGTAATAATCATTTTCGGTAATAACACGTCACACTCACCTCACTATGGCTGTCAAAACTCGAGAGCGCCGTTGATCGGCTTGTTTGTTTGTTGTTTCTCTTTGGGCTGCCATTGATCGGCACTATAGAACTCCGCGGCTACGATCACGGATAAAATTTTCACTGAACTATACCTGAAGGTCCGCTACCCGACATACTGCGACGTAAGCAAGGAACCACCCGGTATAGGTAGAGGAAAGCACAGAAATGCAGAGAGCGCATCAAGAGTAGAGAAACCAGTTTACAATTTGTTAAAGTGTTTCTCAACGACGCGGTCTCCGGAGACAAAACGAGGGCGTGTGTACTTCGCTGACACGAAACTACTCGATATACGAATGCATCTTTTGTTAACTGGATATCAGGCTAAATTAAAAACTGAACTCGCTGCAATAACGACGACACAGATATACATGATAGAGATTTAATCTTTCAAATGTACACGGTCTTCTTATCGTACAGTTTTACTTGGAAACGTTGCCATGCAATGTATTCTAACATCGTTTTATGCTGCACGGATTAAAAACTGGAGCTTATACAAAAATGTACAGAGAACTCCGGGAATCATTTCAATTAACCATTTCCAACTCACAATTAATTATGAATTGCCAATCTTCCATAAGTATTGATGCCATTCATAAAATTGGTATTCGCAGAAATGGAGCATTGCCAGTCTTCCATTATCGTGTTACATCAGCAGGTAATAAACGAGAAGGTATCGGGGATGAAATGGTAGGAACTAAGCAATGGTGACGAATTATCAAATTGAGAAATTCTACGAAAACGTTATATGAAGTTGCTGACAAACTTTGAAATGATTAAATTGTTTCTACTAGTTCTCGTTGACCTACGGGTCTATCTTCAGTTCAACGATGGCCGATTTGAAGATATTTTGCAACTGTCGCTAAATGAAATTGAAATTGATAACCTCGATCAAACAAACACACAAACACACGACCCTTGGCTGTCATAGAGTAATTTGATTATGGCATATGAAGCAACAAACGCGAGCAATTTTTATCATGGAATTTGGAAGGAGAGAAAGATTGTTTGTTTGCTGCTGGAAAGCTTTCAATGGCGACGAGCATTTCGCGATTGGATTACAGCAACACTGGGCTGATGAAGATTTTGCAAAATGAATGTATCTGACCAGCAGGGAGTATTACAGTATCCACAACGGCTCTACTCTCGGGCTAAAAATAATCCCAGGTTGGCGAGGAACTGGGATAATCGAATACAATTATTGGTAAGCGAAATTATGGATGTATTCGGTAATCGATCCAATTAATTTCAGGCTTCTTGGCAATTTACAACATCTTTACGAAAATGATTGTCAAAATAACAATTTCGTTACCATTTCCCCCTTCTTTCCATCCACCTTCTCGTTCCTTATATTTGCCGATGAAATGAAATGAAATGAGACGATGGAAGAAGTTTCAACGCTTCACTTCTGTGAACGGAAACGTTTTAGGCTGAAATTCTACTATATAGGATATTCTTTGAAAAATAATTTGTAATTATCTTAATAATTAATGAGCAATAAGGAACGAATATTTTTAGTGAGCGATTCTGGAACTATACTCTTCCTCTGGAGAATTTTACAATAAAAAAAATCTCCACTCCTTCAGATACAGTCGTTCGCGTAAACGGGGAGTGCCTTATAAATTTGTGATCGCGAAAAAGCATGTGTCATCGTAAAAGAATCTCAAATCGAGTTCGAAACGTATACTTTATCACCCACAAATAAGTTTCCAATCATTTTCCACGTGTGTATTGTCCGGAATAACAGCGATTGTTCTATCTTGAATTCTGACTGTATAAGTAGATCATAAATATGAACTGCTTGCGAGAAAAATATGAAATCAATTATTTACGCGGCGTTGAACCTTGAGGGACTGTCAGAAGTCATTTTTTATTAGTCAAAGGGCACAAGAATTTTTTTCAAAACTTCCTTAGTAATCTTCAGGTATTTAATTGTGGCCTTCTCTCCCGTAGTATATCCTCGTTAAATACCAGATGGAATGGAATTTTCCGATTTCCCAAATAACTGGGAAATCTGAAATGCACAGACAGGCCTCAGGTTCAAATCCATCCGACATTCCCCTAAGTCTGTAAATAACGCAACGCAATCCGTTCTGGAAGCACGCATAAATCAGAAATATAGAAATTGGATAGATTTACGGTGAAAATGACTATACCAAAAGCTAAGAACAGTTCACCATCCATAATCCTCATAATTTGTATAAATGTAATCCTGACGTAGATCATAGAATGACAAAATTTTATAGCTCTAATCGTAGGTAATATACTCAATTTTGAATATTTTTGTCGACAATTTTTCGGAGACTAAGAATATTCTATATATCTGTAATGTGTGACCCGAGCAGTGAAGCAAACTTAAAGACACGCCTCAGTAGCGATAAAAAACCAGATTTGATACGACAGCGGGGTCGTGAGGTTAAGCGATACGTCAAATTCTAGTGAAATCTATACCCTGGTATGACTATAATCGAAGGGGCAAAAGCATTCTTCTTCACTGAAGAATCTTTCTTGGCTCGTCCTTCAAGATCAAAAATTGGGAATGTCCTAATCTCACGTTAGACATATACAGCGAAACCAAGGAGTTTCAATTTTCGGGTAAACATGGCGAAGAAGATGTCCTCCGGCAAGCGGTTGGCTCCTGGAATTCTTAAAGGGGAACTGGGATAGCTACCGAAAACTAAGGATCACTCTAGCAACGTTGAGGGGAAAGGACCAGTCCGCAGGCCATTTGCTACACCGGAAGTAGCATCTTGGGCTATTCTCCGCTCGTTCTATGCTACAGGAGTGCAGCCATCCGCTGAATACTGTAACGCGCACACAATAAGGAGGCAACTACTTGAAACGATCCCGCAACTCTAGTGTAAAATAAAATTTGAAAACACAACTTGGAAGTCTCACGGTGCCGAAGATTACTCTACCATCAAATTACCCATCTAATAATAGCGTCATGTTCAACGACCAATCTCACAAATCATCATGATCAAAGAAACCTATTAACTTTCAATGCAAACGAAGGGCATCCATATCATCCGGAAATTGCGAGCCTTATAGCTCGTTGCGGAGGGCGCACCCTGCTGAAAGATGTTCCCCGGTACTGAAACAGTCGACTGTGTGACACTGTGAACCAATCTCATAGCTAAATAGAAATACTCAATAGGTGTGTAGGTATATATTCTCAAATATTTTGAGGGATCAGTTATTTGGGAATTCTTTTAAGCCACGATCCTTTTCAAATTTCTAATAAGGCATTTAGCATACATCGCGTCGTACGCGTCGAAGATATAAACTCTTGTTAAAATCATTCGAGTCAATGAATCGCTGCCATTCAAACGACCATTAGTAGATTCGAGTGACGATGTCTGGTCCTGTTCTGAAAAACGTATTGTTATCTCCTACGAAGTGGGCCACGAAGCTGACCGGAAGCTGGCCTTGTGCAGTCACTTTACAGTCATTCAAGTTGAGCGCGAGACTCTGTGAAAAATTGGATTGCCCAGACCGGTCAGAAAGTGCACGGAGCTCAATTTTATCGTCGATCCACTGTAGGCAGGGGCTTGGTATCCCATTGAAGAGGGTTCATCGCAATAGCTGGGCCGGCGGGGTTTATAGGAAAAGTAGCCGATTACGTCACGTCCGTATCGTATGTAGTGTGTAAAAACGGTAAATAAATTCTTTCGGGATGAAATACAGCGTTCAAATCCTCGTTCAAATTCTACAGAACGTTTTTCAGCTCCGTCTAACTTCGCTGCTAATCGATGCGAGTATCTCGATTTCATCATAATTGCGGTATCGTCAACTAATGCCGTTGACACGACCCAAATTGAGTTACTTGCGAAACTCGTATACTAATAATAATCAATATTTTCGGATAAATTATTGGAAGTAACACGATTCAATGAAACATTCTAGATGTCAGCATTGTTGCTGGAACGTTTTGAATCACAGTGATGGAAATATTGCGGTACCTAATATTGCGAAATACTATGCTGCAATGTTATATACAGGAGCTTTTCTCCGCAGCCTTAAGTCCACCTCAAAGAGTTCTTTTATCATACTTTATTTTCAATATTGCAAAAACGTCACTTCAAATTGCAAGGAACTTCTTGTTCAGAGTCAGAAAAAATTCCATTCGAAAATATAACTTCATGAGAACATTCGAAGAGTATACAGCTGTAAAATAATTCGTATTTGTGTAATCGTACAAAAGCTTGAAGCAATGTGATGAAATTGCAACCGTAATAAAAATCAGATACGAAATGTGCTTTTCACGGAATTTGCCATGATATAAATCAACGGATATATATATTACCAACATTTTCCGCATATGATTAGGGAAAATTCCTTGCTCAATTTAAGTCACTTTGATTATACGGATTTAATTACTTCGCTGAAATATTTTTAATTCGTAGAATTTCATGTGCAATTTACAGAGTAAGAGTAGCGTAATATTTTTTAATTATATTTAAAAATAGTGATTTTCTTTCAGACACGAAATCGCGCGGTTTGAAAAAAGGGCGATTGCAATTGGAATTGGGGTAGAGTATCGTTGTTTCATCGGACGATAGATTAGTGAAGAAATTAAAAGCCAGTTGACATTTGTTCATGTACCATAAATGAATGCAAAATTTCGATACACTTGTACAAGATGAAAAGAGAAAAAAAAAGCTTCGCAGCAC
This sequence comes from Rhogogaster chlorosoma, assembly GCA_944452935.1. Lineage (NCBI taxonomy): Eukaryota > Metazoa > Arthropoda > Insecta > Hymenoptera > Tenthredinidae > Rhogogaster > Rhogogaster chlorosoma. The sequence continues at coordinate 13,705,745 of OX101799.1, read as the reverse complement.
GTGACGCCGCAGCAATTTACCACTTAACTCCGTTCCAGTGTAGCGAAAAATATTCTACCAGAATCTGATTATTGTTACTGTTTATTTTGGGCACGAGAAACCAAGCGAGCCCCTAATTTTTTTCTTCATGTTTTTTTCGTTTTTTTCTCTTTCCTTTACGGTTCACTCGAACCTGAGCTTAGGGTAGGTTTTGCGGTGGAATTTACCTTACGCGCAAAATAAATCCCACCACTTTATCGATTTAACCCTCTTTCGTTCCCAGGAGAGAAACCGGCAAGGATACCTCGAGCTCAACTATATATAGGATAATAATATTTATTGATAACTAAAACTCGAAGCGCTTAGAATATACAGTTTCAAATTTGTACCCGTTATCGAACTTCCATATAGACTAGTTGTGTGTTTGAAAATATAGATATACTATATCGATGGGTTTAGACAACGTAGCTGTGGTTACTTCGGGTATACATACTGCGAAACACGTAAGAACTTTCCGTTTTGCTTTGCATATAGTTGGGTATCTGTGAAACGGGGTGTTATAATTTCTTCCGTTACCTAACTCTGTTCTACGTACCTATACTATTATATACCTACGTACAGGGATGAGCTACGCAGTGGCACTTTACGACGCGTCCGCGAAAATGTAACAACAATTTCATCAGAGTTTTCCGCGGAGAGGGAGAGTAAAAAACAACCAAAAAAAAAAATTCACCCAAAAAAACGAAAACATAAAATGAGGAAAAAAAAAAAGAAAAAAAATACACACGAGCGTTGAAACTCTACTGCAACTTAACGGCGGTGCTTGAATCACCAAAGCGTCGCTCTAGGATGAGCTTATAATTACTTCGTTCAAGCCGTAACCCCATTTACACCAATTAAACAAATATATAGACTATGCCTATTGCCTATGCACGCTAATGTATTTATGGTTATTTTGAATATATACACGTGAATATACATATATTAGAGTTTGCCTACACAACAACTGAAGGTAATAATTGTGTTTGGCTATAAACAGGCAGTAAAATATCGTAACGTTAGCGAACCGAGGTACCATGGGGGCAGGGGGTGGAGGGGTGGGTGGGCAAAACTGGGTAATGGGGCTGGTAATAAAATGTTGGGTAGTATAAGGAAGAAAGAGGGATGAGAATAGAGGGAGAAAGGAAAAAGAGGGAGGGAGTGGGTCGCTGGGGAGCGACTTTGGACTGGTAAAGGGATGAGGGAACCTGGGGCACAAAACACCACCTTGTAAGTAAACCGATATAGAGGACACTCACGATCTCCTCGTAAAATATATATACGAGGACATGTCACACGACGCTCACAAATTTATTTTTTCCTTCACGTGATAACCCCTTCCCAACCCCTACAGCGAATATCCGGTAATACGATAGTCTCCAATCTTCGCTACGACTTAGTCATGTCACCTTGGTGTTAACTACCATTCAACGATTCCTATGAGATACACCGCCACTTACCTTTTAGATGCAGCGCGAGACGAGAATTTCATCCATGATCATTGACAACCTTCTCGTCTACACGGAACACGTGTCTTCCACCGTGCAGTAGCAGGAATTCTCATTGCAATTGGTGAGACCGTATCTAATCGAAGAAGTGCCAGATACGCCATAGGGAATTTCTTCAGGTGTAAAGCTAGTGAAATTGAGAAAATAGACATTGCGCAAAACTTTCACAGAGTCAAGAATCCTGCAGTGACAAAGTCCTGGAGTCGGAATCAAGACAGGAAAGCTAAGGAGTTTCACACGGGAGGATATTCCGGAGCCAGAACTTTCCTACTCTCTCTCTTCCTCTTTATACTGAAATCAGGATTAAGGGACCTGTCGCCACGTTCAAGTATAAATAACAATACACAGATGCACTGCAATGCACTTCCAATACAGTCTATTTTTATCATCGTGTCCGTTCAACGAGGAGAATCACTTGGATGAGACAGGCTCAAGTTTTTTCTATATTTCATGAAAATTTATACATGATTTAGGTACTGTCTTGAAAATGACGTTATAAAATCTGACGAATGGTTCGATTCCAGCAGAACTTGACTGGAATTTAAACGAAAATCGATGACCTTTTAATTTTGACTTTTAAGATCGAAGAATTTTGATGGCAATGTGAAACATATTTCTGCTTTAACCACAGCTCAAATATAAAAGTTTAAACGTATAGCGGAAAAGCGTGTATAGGCCTGAAGATCAACAACAATCCGATTCGCTGTCCAAAATTAAAATTTTATGAATACCGTGGCAAACCCAGCGCTTGTGATTCCGTTGGAATGCTTTGCTAAGCTTGACCCCGCGCTTTATTGATATAAAGAGGGTCGCTGACCCGTATCGTTACTTGTAATTCAAACATCACATAAGGGCCGGTTTTAATAATAACAAAACTAATTCAGTCGATTGATGAATTTCTCACTCCTTTCTGCCGCGGTTCTTTGAATTTAATGAATTTTCCCAACTTTCTAAAGCCGATTACCTCTGCTTCGTGTTAGAGCTTTATACCATCATTATTATTCATACCCCATACGCGTATAGGATGTTTATAATGACCACGGTACTAAGGATGCAATAAAGCTGCAAGATGAATTAGAGGTGGTATAAAAATGCAATTTCTCTGGTGGTGTCCTACGTTTTTTCTTCAAATCTACCAGAATGATATTGAAACTTTCTTGACGCTTGAATTCAGCGAAAAATTGGATAAACTTTGACGGGCTAAAACCAAAGCAATTTTATGATTTCACCATCGGTACACTTACGATCGAGTTCGATATTTCGCCTACTTTTTGCGCTTCGATCGAGTGACCCTAACCGAGTATATGCGAGACGGAGTCTTACCTCGTGAATAAAATGATGTCTGATTAAACTGAAATGTTTCATTAAATTCAATATACTCGAATGCGGCGAAAATTGTGAAGTCGAGACAGCATTTGTCGAAGCGTATTTTTCCTCATGAATATGGACCCTTGAATCAACTGGTTGCGTTGTACATACCTACCTTGCATCGGTTGACACGCCACGTTTGTTGTCATAAAGAATTTCTCTAAATTGGACGTATGGTCGTTTTTTGTTTACCAATTTTTCATGTAGCCTCCACACGCCGTGCCGTACATGAGTCATTAATTCAAGCCATGTTATACTTTGCGCAGGTTATACCTATACGTGCGAATGTAAAGTTCAAAAATAATTCACGGCAAAACGACATCTCTTTTCATCTCTCTTTTGATCTATCTTACTCTTGTCGACGAACTGCGAATAATTCATTCAAACATAATCACAAGATCCGGAAGCCATAGAATCAAATCACACTCCGAAACGTAGCGATTGATAGCTCCTATTGTCAAAGTGCAATGACTATTTTCCCTGTGATTGCGAACCTCATTGTGAGATGAGTAGAGCTGGAATTGCGATAGTTGCAGGTTGTGCTACCACAGTGTAATTAAAACGCGATTAATTGAATACCTTATGTCATGAAATGTTTCATTTATTCATTGGTATATAATAAATGAATATTTTTTAACGAAATTTTCGGTCAAAGCTAGGAGTAGTAATCTTTGTCCATGTCGGGCACAGACAGCTCCCGGCAGGGTTGAAAATTCATGTATTTCATTAAAGTAAAATCCCCCGACGAAAGCTTCAACGATCTGTGTCCGAGGTTAGCTGCAATGCAACACAGTGTAGTGGGGTATTCCGTACCGTCTGATTTTCAGGTGGTAAAAAGAAAGGAGAAAAAAGAGCATGAAATTGGGATGACTTGACCAAAGAGAGCAGTCGTATTTCAACAAAATGGCAGACTCAACTAAAACTCTGTCGTTCGACAGTGGAATCCAAGTTTACGGTAGTAAAGCAGTTGTGTGGCACCAGGCACGCATATATAGGTGGATGGTATATGGTAGGTGTCTACCTCTAACCAGCCAGGATCTAGCCGGTTGCCAATGGCAACCTGGTGGTGCACGGTAACCTATTACACTTCCAGAGAGGGTGGCTGATCATCGAACACACACATAGAAAAAGGAATCGTTAGCATCGCCACGTCACATCAACTCACGTGACATCGGTTGAAATTATCATTTTTTCTCAGAATTTTATCCATCATCGGCAACATAATCAGCAACGTCTTCATGGAATCCAAATCAGATGTCGAATTTCTGAAAAAAAAACGTGATATATTCAATGCCTTTTAGTCTCGATGGCTGAGGGTACTCCACTTGATGTAATGTTATCGATTCCCTTTTTTTCATGCACTCATAAAAATTAGCTATAGCGTAGTAGAATAGCCGGTAATTTTTATGATCATGTTAAAGTTTTTCACTTTTCATCACGCGAGTGATAGGGAAGTATTGATTTCGCCTCAAAAACGACTTTCGCCAATTCGGAAAATACTCCACTTTCCGACCCATTAGTTGACGTTAGGTACACATGATTCTATACATACGTTGGTCTGTCTGTTTGTCCCGAATATAAATAAGCCAAGAGTTCTGAGAAAAATCTGAAATTTTGAAGGATTATAGCCTGCATTCTGACGATGAAAAATTGCCATGTCCCATCAAGATCGACCAACTGATCGGGCCGGAAAAAATCATTGAATTCTATATTTGAAATAAATGCTGACCAAATTTTCTTTTTATATGTCCAGGAGTCAGTCTGGCATCAATGGTTTAATATTTGATTTCTTAACAGTTTGCGACGTTTTTTTCTCGTCACTTTTACCTGGCGAGTGTCTAAAGATAGACTAAAAATTCTTGTTCTTGATTCTCAAATTTAACCATCCCTCTTGCCTCTCGAGTACATCCCTCTCAGAGAGAAGAGGGTGACGAGTCAATGGAGTTCAGTGTCGAGTATAACATAAACTGAATTTTCTCTTCGCAAAGTTTCTACACCTACGTGTACAGGATGTATTTGATTAGAGATGTGTATGTGTGTGTGTATGCGTTTGTATATATGTATAAAATTTATTTGCTTTGATTTATTTTTCAATCTTATGATCTTATATCCGTATACTTATAATATATATGAGTAGGTATATAGTATAATATCCGAACGCTCGGTGAGATAATCCGGGAAATAAGCTGAAACCAGGACGGGGAAGAGATATTTTGAACGCAAAGGTCACGAGAGAATTAATCCGCTGATGCAAATTAATTTGTTCTCGTATAGCTGTAGTGCGGTTGTCCTCGTTAAAGCTTTAACAAAGATCTAACTCGATAAAGTACATATTTCAACAGATTTACCGCGATAATAACTTTTCGGTATAAAAAATGGTATTACTCGTGGTATTAAGCTGGTCGGATTCGTTGCGAACTATAGCTCGCGTTACCTAATAATGAAATGATATCGCTGTTAAAACATACCTCTTGTTTACTTACCATTGTATTTAAATATCGGATTCAATCCTGATGTGTCCAATGGATTACCTGCTTGCACCTGACACATTACCTATCGGCTGGAAATGACATAGCCAAATGGGGAATTATCATGAATCTGAGGACGGATGAAATACGCTGCAACTTTCACAGTCTCACCAAAACGTAACGACATAATCGGTGCATTACGCAATTTCAAAGTAATTAGTAGTTCCTTGATTAGTATATCTACCTCGTATGTATACCTACGGTTTCGAAAATGATCTAAGGGTTCAATCGATTTCTCGAAAAAACGAACGAATTTTGGGTGGCTGAGTATCCCACATTTAAATATCATCTCAATTATGCCTTAATCGATCTTTGCGATTCTCAGAAGACTGGTTCACTCGAAACAATTCGTTCTGACTGAGAACCGATTGATTCGACTGAATCCGGGCAATAAAGGTATCCCGCAACAATCCTAGATCAGGTTTTAGTCTCCTGAGAAAGCGTCTTGAGATACTTGTGAGTTTCATACATAATCCAAGGAGTTAGAATGAGAAGGGTGTGAATAAAGGAAGCGTCAAATTTTGCTTCTTATACCATTTTCGTTCTAATCCCTCCAATCATTAATTCGTAGAGTAAGCTTCCAGAAAGTGAATTCATTTTGCCAAAAATTCATTACACGGATTATATCTTGAACAATTTGTCAATTTGATAACTAATTTTGAAAATATCGCTCAGAGGCCAGGAGATGGAATACGTGCTTCGCAGATATATTATTATACACGAAATTTTTCTCAGGATATTTTCTATGTCACCCAGTTTTTTTGTTCAAACTTAATAGAATTTGGCAAGAAAAGCATGAGACGGATAACAGTTTGAAATTTCAATGCGACGAGCTTAATACATTGCTGTTGGATCAGTTTCAGAGAAACTCACTGCCTGAGCTTTAATTCTCGAATATTTTCTGATCCAATTGAAAGACCAGATGAAAAATGTTCAATTTTCTTTTTTATTTATGAGAACTAATGCTTTTATTGACTGGAACTGCGTCCAATTTCTTTTTTTCATAAAATAGTTCGAGCTGATATTTCACCCGCATATACCCCTGCATAATTTTGTTTTTCATTTAGATTTTATTATCTCGTAACTAACGTATAGCCATTTACACAGAGTGTATGGAATCAATAAAATGATGGAAAATGCACGCGCTGCAGGTATTTTATCGCTTGCATCCTGCCCACAATTATATAAAATAGGACCATGAAGCAGACGTGAAATTTCGTTTATTCTCCATAACTTGATCGCTCTGTTTCAGTAATGAACTAAACGCTATAAACGAGATATGTAAATCAGTATCTCCATAACCCGGAAGGTAAATAAATTCAACGATATACTGACGATCTCACCACTTCCTGCACTCTGATGTAATATATTTCTACCGATCCTTTCTTGCGATTCGTCGAAACTTTTTTCGATAGCAGATTTATCACCAACATTAATTAATCGCAGATGTGCTACCAGTCGCGGATATTTCGTTCATTATTTCGATCCAGATACTGTATCACTCGAAGAAAGAAGCCAATAAGCATTTTACTCGCAAGTCTGTGAAAAAATTTGCACGTACTTTTAATTTATCGCTTAATCCGGAACCTCTTTGGCCACTTAATGATACAGTCATATCATGACTACCTGCGGAGATTAAACGTGATCGCGTGTTTCCATGTAATACTCTTGTAGATATTCCTCGGATTTCTGCCAGGGGATGATTATATTGGACACGTATCCGGATAAGTATATTATCACGTATCTGTTTTGGTCTGATCGTCACTTGAAGCATTCGGCAAACAAACGCGTTAAAGCGGAGTACAACGAGTTTTGTTGCCCACTGCTGGAGTAGAGTTTCCCGATATATACGGTACAATATGTGTAAAGCGAACGTTGCAGATGATCAACCTGATCAAATTAATTTGTTTCGTGGTTTCGGAAGTCATCCCAGCGGACATTAATCCAATTGTAACGCGGGTATAAATTCGGGTTGCTACCACTTAATTTCCTGTATATATGTATATATATCTTTTTCGAAGCAACAGACACTCGCGGGCAGTGGAACAATACGAGAAAATATATTTCTTTTACTTTTTTTTTTTTTTTACAAGTGTGAGAGAATCGAGGTACTCGAATGTAACGATTTAATTCCATCTGAATTTAGAGGGTCAATCGAGTAACACTTATTTTATGATATCGTTTTTTCATGCCTCGCAACCTATGAATTCCCTTCGATTCATTAACGTGGGTGGTATATTTTGCAACAAGGTTCAATGAATTACTCCGAACGAAAGATTAAACAACAACCGCGATAACAAAGCTTGAATTATTCGGGGTGTACGTATATGTGTGCAAAGGTAGAATGTAGGGAGTTATTCGCGGAGAGAAATGAGGTAAATGTGTAGGTGCAGGATTAAAATAATTTCACCGTCTCTGGCTTGGAGCTTAAAAGTTGATTCGTTGATGGAAGGCTGTTTGCTCTTGGAAGAAATAACTTTTTTCACTGTTGATGACCTCGTAAAATTCTGCGCATGATTTCTCGAGGCATAACTTTGGCCCTTCCATCCCGTTTCCGTTCGTCTCATCGCCCTCGAGTTTTTTTCATGATCGAAAAAAGCCTGCGACGCTAGTTGCAGGAATCCGGGAAGACTGGTTCATTAATTGGAAAAGATTAGAGCTACTCGTTTACCGGGAACGACGGAGCCACTTCGGGGTAACTCTTGAGTATACCATCACGTGATTTATCCATTGCCCCGGGAGCGATAAATAACTCTTTGTATCGTTCTTATACACCGTCTATTTTTCATCTTTGGCTTTATCGACAAAGGTTTACCCCAGACGTTTAACTTTCCAGATTCTCAGGAACACGGAATGGCGTTCAGCTACCCTTTCAAGTCGGAAAATTGTCCAAGACCGTAATTAAGCAAGGGATGATACGAGGTTCACTCAACTGTGGCGAAATTTAATGTAACTACAACGATCAAAGGTGAAGCTATCGAATCAAATTACGAACAGTAATAATAATGACAAATGGGATGGAATAATTTTAATCACTTCATCACGCATATATAAGTAACTCAATTTCTCTGTATGCCAGTTAAGTACGAATGAAAGGATGTCGGAGAAGTTTCTAATAGGCAGTCAAACTATAGAAATTATGCGCAGGAGTGATAATAATGGGGGTAGGTTCATTAGAGTATCGATTAGTAGCTTGAGACAAAGAACATAGTATCAAACCAGATAACCGCGGCGTCATAGGTAAGTATTGTCGACGCCTTATCCTGGCTTACGGTTAGTGGGAAAAGTTCAAGGTACGGAGCATTGTTTAGCCGGATGAAAATAAAATTGCCGGGATATTCAATTTTTAATTTCGGTTGCCTCGCTCCTTATCCGGCCATTTTTTTTTCATTTCAGGATATTAAGGAGCACTTTCTTAACTTAAAATATTAAGTACAGTCGTTCATTAAGCGCAGAGCTTTGCGCTGTATAGATATTAAACGTGCTGCCAGCTGAATAGTTTAGATAACCTTCCGAAAAAGAAATAAAGAAAAAGGGAGGCGAAAAGTTGAAAAAATAAAAGCAAAGTATCGCACGTATAAGGATTAAAAAAAAAAACGACATTTACGATGAGACAAATCCTTTGAGGTGAAACTCGCTAGTTGATGGGAACCGCGTATTTAGGGCAGGGTAATGGAACCCGTTGAAAACAGTGCATGATTCCGTACTAGCAGCTAAGGTATACGTATACCTAGTGTATAATTATATTCCTCGCCCTTGTTTTAGACACAGCTTTGCATCTTAGATTTATACTTACAACAGAAATTCCCCTAGCAGGGTTTACGTATCTAAAGACGTAAATGAAGAACTTAATACGATTACACCGAACTTAGACATGCACCAATTAACCTCTGATGAAGGGATCGCAACATTCATTACAATTAGAAGCTCACAAGCCACATATAAAAAAAAATTACTACGTAGTCGGAAGATCAATCAGAATATGTGCATAAAGTTGAACCAAGTCTAGTGTATGAAATTGTTAACCGAACAACTGCGAAGATTCGGTCAATCGTCAGATTTTCACTATTCAATATCGTAGTCCTAGCTGAGCGGGAATTGACTTTGAAAAATGAAAAAGTTTTACAAAGTTTTACAATTCTCTTATGTTGAAAAATTCGATAGGGTATTTGCATAATAACTAATTTGTCTCGAGATTCCTTTGCGGCGTTATTATTTCTAAGAACAAAGTAGATTTACCTGATTTATCGAATTCACCGTTTTAATATCAAGGTCCAGGGTAACGGTAAACATAACGCTGCATTCCTTTTCAAAAGATTATCTGATCCTCGCGATATTGAATTCGTTTACGTTTTTCACCGATCGAATATACTTTGATAATATAATGCATTGAAGATTTGATCGTTGGAGTGTGAGAAAATCAGGAAATGGATACCCTTGTATTGCGAGTGATGTGATGTATATACTTTAGAATAAAGGCAATGAAAATTGCCAAGTCTCGTCTCGAGCCTGAAATAACCGAATAAAAATATCACGTTTCATTACCTTGCACGGCACAAAGGAGATCATCTGGACCGTGTATGATTTTTTACGGACATACGTGTAGGGTGGTCTTTGTTGGAATTTCGGTTGTTTCTTAACTACACGAAAGGTCGGGCAAATGGCGACATGCTATTTGGCCCAATTACGGGAGCCCATGGAGTAGGACGACACGAAATGCTCGTACCATGGGGTCTGAATCAAACCCTTTTCGGACCTTTGGACCCGGATTATCGAACAGAGTGTCTGCATCCCCATATCTCTAGATCTTAAGGTAGGGGTGGGTGAGCAGAGCTGTATCCTTCGCCACCACCGTCGCCAAACATTCTAATTGAGCCTTAGGTGGTAGCGAAGATCCGGGGCATAAATAAATGAGTAAGTCGACTGAATAAAATAAAGCCCTTGGTCGACGTACAGAAATAATGAAATTCGTCAGAGTTCGCTTTGTCCGGTCAGGTTGAGAAAGATACGCGTTACGCGTCAGTCGAGTGTGATTCTCTTGTTTATATTTAAATTAACGCTGAAATGTAAAATCTCTTGCTGATTTAACATGAAAATTTGTTTTTCAAATTTATTTAGAAAAGCATAAAAAAATAAAATAAAATAAAGGAAAAAAAAAAAAGAAGCGGACTTCGCGTAACAAACAGATAAATGATAATTGAAGCTATAGCGGCATGTTTGAGAACCAGCATGGCAAACATTTGCTTTTTCTCCGAATATGCAAGATCCCCCAATTAGAACCTACTAATTGGTGTATATATCTGTTGTTTTATCAACGAAATATTACAACCTGTAAAACGTACTAGTGAAGATACATTTCAAATTATGATTACACATTCCAGATGCCAGCCGGATAACACGCTCATAATATCATCTGTTAGAACTCAAGCCTTGTTAGAGTTGTACATATATAACAAAGGTTTGTATGGTGGTTTAGGCTTGATAGAAAATTGCAGAACCCAATCGTATGATTCAGTAATAAGACAGGTCAACATTACCCATAGGGGTAATTATTTACTTATTCATTTATTTGGATAAATCTCGGAAGCCCGTCTGTAAATAGGATATAAAATGAAGATCAGTTATACCTGCTTACGTTAGCCAGAACAGTATCGTTTTTCCCATCGTGATTTTATTTCAGATTTCGAAAGCTCTCAGAATAATTGTATTCTTTAATTTCACCCTTATCAATGCTATTCCATACTCTTTCATCGCTGATGCGGTTATTCTACAATGTAAGGTATACGTAGACGCTTTGTTTTATTCTTCTTAATTGTTTTTACACCTCCTACTCTCTTCTTTCTTCTACAGTATCACGAGATTAATCTAAGTAGCTTTCAACTGTCCTTTATTTCTTACTTTCACTCTACTCCGAGGGACGATACAAAAATCGTTACCATGGCGATGGGGTTTTTGTGGTTTCGTTACATATCCTACCCGAGCCATTGTATATATCTAATATTTTTTTGCTTTACACTTTTTCCGCCATTCCATTCTCCATGTCTTTGATATTACGCTCAGATTATTTATTCCCCGACTCTATGACGCTGCTGGACTTTATCAAATCGTTATCTTTTCATCTATCCCGAAAAAACCATTTATCCGATCAGCTTTCAATACAGGCATTAGATAGGTATATACGTATAGGTATACACTTTTATTATATACCTACCTAACCAGCTTCGAAAAAGAAATTCTCGTTAATTTCAACTTTGATCAGATACCCCAACCAGCTGACCGATTCTGAATAAGAATCAATAAAGCAATAAAACGCTGTGTATGAACGGATGTGTATGTACATGGAATATGGTGAAGTTTTATTTTACTTCTTTTTTAATTCTTTTTTTTTTTTTTTGCAATATTCTGGAAAATCTGATCATATTTACCAATTCAATGAATTTTATTCAGCCTTTGATATCTATCTAGATCGAAGACCGGGATAACCTGCAGGATTATATTTATACCGGGTGGAAGATCCCATTATACCTAATTGTCCTTTGTTCGCTGTATATATATTACACTACGTACAGTACTAATGGCCGGTACCGTATATAGACATTATACCTCGACAACCCTCCCATAAGTATAACTGGAAGCAAAGTAATTACAAAATCCCAGTGCAGTTTACCCACACCTAAGCTGTGGTCTCCGTATATAGAACCCGAATATTTCAAACTGTCCTTCTTCGGTGTCAAGTCTAACTTCGCCAAATTCATTCAACCCTCTACAAGGGTAAATATTTGTTTGAAAAAGTTGTGGGAATTCATCGACTATTAAATGCAGCTTTAATAGGGGATGCTATATAACCCTTGGCTACTATATATGTCTGTATATACACGGTCTATAAAGGCAGGGTCTAAGTGCTGGGATATACTTTTTACTGAGGAGACCAGAATATATTATGTGGTGTCGAATGAAATAATATTATTTTGAATTGTCAGATGGCTTATATAGGTATATATATATATACGCGTTGAGATATATGGAAAAACAAATTTATCCCACGTCTAGAATATGCATGTAGATATGATGAGTGTAATAAGAGTGGAAATAACAACGAATAACCATTCTTGGCAATACTAGCGTGAGCTAGAGAGAAATTCGAGAAGAATTAATATAGATCGCTACAAGGAGATCGGGTTGAAGATGATTCTGCACGGTACGCGTAATCGAAATACAGAATTACCAACGAGATGCAGTTTCCTTTCCTCTGGACTTGCGAGAGGTTCGTCTATGGATATAGAGCCAATTTTCTTGCCGTGGTAAGCCATAAATTTCAGTATGCAGGTTATTCTCTAAACAGAAATTCGTTTGCGAGAATGAGCCGCGGGCCTCGCTCCACTCCGTATATATCGGGATCGATTCAGACACGAAGACGAACGTGTAGCTTTTTGGAAAGTTCCGCTATTAATCCTCGGTCAGCATGTTCGCGTTCGGGCAAACATACAATGGGATGGAATAATCGAACTATAAAATATAAAGTTTTCGGTGGGTTTCAATAAAATTATAGAAAAGGATCCGCAGAGCTTGGGTATATAGGAAGAATCTAATAAATTATTGGCGCAATCTTGACAAACAATATTTACATTAATACAAATGGCGAAACGAGGCTCCTAGCCCTGAGGCGTATTTTCAAGAAAAATAAAGAGACAACGAAGATGGTAACTTTCAAATATAGACTATTCAATAAGCCGTACAAGCTACGCTTTGGCAAGTTAGAGCCAAGCTGGCTCAAGCTCGATAGGGTTGAGAAAAACATGCGCAGTAGACAAAGATGAATCGAACTAGAGCGAATAGGAGAAGTAGGAAAAGCAGGAAAGAGAGATGAAAACCAAGAGGGATTTGGGAAGCAGCGTGAGCTCGCCGTCTCGCGAGAAGAGCGGAGTTTTTTGCCCTTTTGAATCACTCCTAAATTTGAATTTTACTCCTGATGCATCGCTCTGTTTTGTTTCACTTTTCTTTTATTTCACCTTACATCGTCTACATATCCGGAACACGAGTCGAGGAAGAGTCTCGGTTCGCTTGCGCACAAATCTCATGGTATTATTCAGCGATAAACAAAATATCCTACGAGGAGAAACTGAGGACACAGGAAGTGGTTAAACGTAAAATCCTAGTAGCAACGGAAGTAACCGTCGAACCGAATATTATCCAGGAAGTAGTTACGCCTGTACAACCACGTATACCTACATCCATGAATACAGCTGGGGAAATGACGATCACCAGCAGAAAAAAAAAAAAAAAATGGCTCTATAATTACGAAGACACGAATATATCGAGAAAACCTATATCCACCTCAAATAAATGTCATATTTCAGCATTTTCACAAAAATCATAGCGCAATTCGACGAAATGATAGTCGTTATGGGATTATAAAACCGAATCCACGTTTCTATCTTTGCTAGTTGAAGTCTATCAGATGAACCAGCTCAATGCAATGAGCCATTTGCAGCAGTCATCAATTCGTGATGTTGCACAGTAAATCTATCGCAAATGTACGCATCTTGAGACATTTTTTTCTATTTCACGAGACAACGTATGACCAGCTTTATCAGATTTACTGACAACGAGTTAATAGCCAGTAAATGAAACTCGTTTGGTCCAACGACAGAAAGGAAAAGTGAAAACAGCACAACATCACAATGTCTCTTCCCTCTAATGATTGCTGCGAGATAAAATAACATCTTAACATCGGATGAACGTAGTGGAAAATTGGCGAATTTTGGCTTTGCAGTAGCCAAATTGCAGAAGGAAAGATTGTCCAAGTATTTATAATTTTGGAGGAGGTTGTGGATTTTTAATTTGCCAATCGAATTTTGGTTGATATTAAATACCCATGCACCTATTTTGTATTGTATGAATTAAGTTCGATAGCAGGTATTGCGTGAGATTTTTTTAACAGTAGCACAGAAGTGACGAGCGTATTAATACTTGAAATGGATCACAGCCTGTGCAAACGTCGTACCTACACTGGGAGAACTTTAAAATGGTATCTTCTCATAAATTTGGATGATGAATAAAAGTTAATTCCAAATCGATAAAATAATTGACGTGCAGTGGTGTGAATTACGAGAGAAATTCACTAGAGAATATATAATGTGGGTCACGTTTCTCGCGAACAATAATTGTCACCGCAGTTTTTAGCGATTTATTTGAATAGGGACAGAGTATATGTGTATTTCCTGTAACTTTGTAATAGTGGTATTCATATGTATGTATACGCGGAGGACATGTAGAGATTTTATGCTTAGAGCCTGGTTGGTGGAAATCCGCCGCGAGGTCCCGCAGGTAAAAGTATTAAATGTATTATCCTCTAAAAGATTACTGTGGAGTGTAAGGTAGGTAAAGAAAAATCAATACTTTGAAGCAATGCGATTTTAGATATAAGGGAAAGCCAACGCCATCTAAAAATATTGATACTTTAAGTAAGGAGAAAAGTTTGGCCCCTTCTCGACGAGCCAGCATCTGCGGCGGCTGCTATTGACGGGTCTCCAATTCTATCACGCTTCCAAAGAAAATATATATGTATTGGATGGCACATTATCGCGTATTAGTCATGAAACTTTTTTGCTAGAGATGAAATAAATTTTGACTTGTGTCAGACCTTTGCGTAGATTAGAGGAAGACGAGCTGAGGTACTTATACATATACCTTATTCCTTATTCCTTATTCCTCGATTTAGGTGAAGAATAATGGATATTCCTTTGAGCTGCAATTGGTTCGGATAAATTGGAAGAAAAAGTATAAGAAAATACGATTGGCTGTCTCTCGAATGACATTGTTTACTTTATTCCCAGCAAAAGCTCGCAGTTTCGTTTCGTTTCGGCAAGATTCCTTTCGTTCGCGGTCAATCGTAGATAAGCCGATTCAAAACTGGTGGATTTGGGTGAAACCTAGCTTAGCTTCAACAAACTACCAGCCCTTTATCTTCCGTGTAGAAAGACGAACAGATTCAACTCCTTCCAAATCTCATCCTCAAACGTAGTTGATAATTGATTCCTTCAAGCAGCGAATTCGCAGTGTCGCATCGCATCGCTTCGTGTCAAAAACAAATACACCCCATCTCACTTCGGTTTCTCTCTTATCCAACGAATTCCGCCATTCCGCCATTCCTCCATTCCCTATTTCCTTCGCTCTTTGCTCTCCGCTACCCTTAACCATCAACTAAGGATAAAGGAGAGCCTCGTCCGTTTTCCAGCTAGGTTACACGCCACTGCTAATCTGCGTGGCTCTGCCCGGCTCTAGCCTCGGCACCCTGTTTCTCTCGGCTCTTGCCACCGGCCTTCGGGCTTGTCTACTTTACAAAACGAATGAGGTACTCCGCCGGTGCCTTCGAGGTGATTCGTTGCAGGGCTGTATCAGAACGGGGACGAATGCCCGATCGACATTCAGATTGCATCGATGTTATTTTACGCGGAAAGGTCGCCAGGTTCTCGGTTCGAGCTAAGAATCTAATCTAACGAAGGACCGTTTTTTATTTTCTGCTTGAATCTATACTCAAAAATAGCCGAGGTTTCACGATTCGCAAAAATAACTTGACGTATAAATTGACGTGAAATGTAAAGGATTACATAAAGCGTTGAAAACCGAAAAACGAGTTCACATTTTTCAACTGAATTGCTTTCCAGTTTAGCTTGTATACAAGGGCTGAAAGGAGGAAGTTTATTTAGTTAAAATTTATTTATAAAAAAAAAAAAAAAGAAATAATACGTCATTGACATAAAGGGGAGTAAACTAACGCAGCGTGGTTAAATTAGAAGAATAAAGCCGTTATATATTTTTTAATGGTACGATAAAAAGCCAAGGGAACTCGGCCGCCTTAATGCTCTGTTTTTCATATCAAAGTTGCATCTCTGTATTATTTTTTTCTTCTTTTTTCAAGTCGAGAAAAAATGTTATACTGTCGCTACACGTATGCTTTTCCCCCCGTTGAAATAACGAGATGCTTCTGGCGTTAGAAAATTACAGTAAAAGTGGTACAAGGGTGCTGCTTCACTCACAACAAATACACGTGCTGGGTGTATAGTGTAATGGCTCATTCGATGCTTGATACACAATTGCAGTATGAAAAGTTTTCGACTTGTTTATTAAACTCGTTAGTCACTTCGAGAAGAGAACTCGTTACTCCTCTGACCATAATGCCATTCCGCGGTATAGCATTTCGCACGACTTATCCAATCAACGCTGATAACGTCACGGAACAATTCCGAGTCTTCACTCAACCGCGGTTCAACCAAATTATTCACAGTATTCAAAAGCGTGGATATCATGTTCTATACTTCAGATACGAAATTCGCAGCTTAATTCCATATCTGATTTCATAAGGTATTGCATAGACGAAATCGTATTGTATGAAAACTTCACTGCCAAACAAAATTCGCACCAACTAATAACGTTCATTAAATTCCGTTACCCATTTTAGCAACTTGTCGCAAAGTCGACTTTGCACCGCTATGGTTGAAGCGACTCATGAGCCATTCGTCGGCAGTTGAAAGCGATTAATTGCATTCAATTCGCCCAGCGTCAGAGAACGTTTGGTCTGATGGTTTAACGCAGCTGGTTCATACGCTGACTTTGGGTTGAATTTCACCTGGTGAGAAAGTAGTGAATTTTAGATCGAATCGTACGCTCAAAGGAAGCTTTCATTTTATGTGGGTTCGAATTCTTGGAGTCGGGAAAACTTCTTCCTCGGCCTGATGATCAGTTCGAGGCAGAAGACTCTACTACAAACTTTCTGTTCCATGCCATTTAATGCAATGTTCAATGCACATTCTTCCGATTCTTTGAAAACAAGCAAAGAATAGTAGAGATCCAGATTGTTTCGTAGCTAGAAGTATAGATGGGCATTTTACCTTATTTTTTCGTCTATTTTCTTATTTCTCTCTCATGTCTCCTACGAGTTTTAATGCAAGAGAAACGAATGCGGAGATTATAAATTTTTGAAACCTGCTAACTTTCGGAAGAACAAGGAAAGCTACTCGGTGAAGGAACGAACGGTGCGTCAGGTGCTTTTAGGTTTGTAATACGCAGGAGAGGAGAATTCCTTATCTTTATGACTCGAGATATGTCGAGCACCTTTAATGCTTCTTGCCGTCAGATTTTAATTCTTACTCTTCTGGACGATATTTACAACCATATTCAAATTCATTGAGCTGTAAAGCAAAGCTTCTCTGACCAGTAGAAACGATTCTCTAAAGTGCTCGAGTATAAATTCCCTTCTGCTTTTACGTTTTCAGATCTGAGTACGCGTGGACGAGCACGCGCGGATATAATACAAGAACAGCTTTTGCAGGAAAAGGTTTTGCCAGAAGTATAAAGTACGCGAGAGTAGGTATACGCATGCTACAGAGGTAACTCCCTCGGGATTCAAACTATCGGATCTGACTTTTGCTTGCTCTCGGTTTATTAATTATTCCTGAGCTGTAATTTGGTTTTTATTTTCACCTCAAGCGTGAGCAGTTTCCATGATAAACTTCACGCCTCAAGTTTCAAATCTGCTCGAATAATATTTACATTTTTAAGATGGAAGAAAATTAACACCGTGAAAAAAATTTGAGCTTCTCATAAATTTTTCACGATAAACAGCGACTCCTTAACTCTAGAGGAGAATAAAAAAAAATAGACTGACTTTATCGGGGTACAAAAAACAATAATCATTTCTCCAAAACTAATTAATCAATATTCAAGACCAGGGGATGACGTGAGGCTTTACATACCAACGGAGAAATAATAGTTTTAGAAAAATCATTCGACGTCTGAGCAATGAGACAGAATTTTTCTATCTTCTCCTCAGGAAGGATCATTTATTTTCAAGCTTGAAAACGACGGCGTTATAGCAACCTTTACCATACGCGAAACCTCCCTTGTAACATAGCTGACAATATTATTTTAACATTGCTTATTCTGTACAATTCGAGGAAACTGAAAATAAAAAAATTAACAAAAAAAAAAGAAAAAAGAAGGAACAGGAAAGAAAAGAAAAAATGCTCTCCCTTGCGAGTAACACGACAAATATCAAATCGATACATTGCCCGGAGTGCGCGCGCAACCAATAGTCATGCCCCTTCTACACTTAGCTTATTGGTAAATAGTAAAATGTAGCCACGGTTTTATTATTTGCATTAAAAAAAGCTGACACCAAACGCTTGAATGCAATCGCTGACGACTGTTTCGGGGAATTATATGTATACATGGTATTTTCTGGATTACGGAACGCTGGCCAAAATTCCGCTAAACCACGGCTTGATATTTAATTTCAGGTCAACGACTGTCTGAATAAAAGTTAATAGTTGATACCCGGGTATATCGGAATAATTACCACTCTTATCGGTAGTTCGACAGTTTGGATTTACTCTTTGACAGCCAAATATACCTACCTATAGTTTTACCGCTGATTGACACTGACCTCGTGTTTCGCTAGCTGAAAGTCTGAAACTATGAGCCAGTATCATATATGCTTTGAATAAATAGTCAAAATCAATGCCTCGGAAAGCTTGATCCAGGAGCTTTGTCATACGGAGTCAACGGGCACAAAAATGGCTGGAACGGTCAATTTGATCCAGCAATTTTGTTCGAGATCAACCGACTTGTCAACTACATAGAACGAATTGTAAATCTATGTTTCATTTTGATACTAAAAAACTGATACATAGATTTTCCCAGATTTTGCTCGTTCCACGATATTCAGAAATTCGGAATGGATTATTCTATCAGCCCCTGTGTCCACTGCACGGTTACATAAATATACAATGCAATTTATGAGTTGCGTCATGCCATTTCGCGGGGTAAACGAGTATCTCCGAATTCCGAAATTATCGCACTATTTCGGGTTGACGCTGAAGTTTCACAGCCATCGAGAATCTCCAGTTCCTATTCTCGACTAGAAGTGATTCTCGAAGGGATCTGATTAAGACAACCAATAGGAGCCAATAACTCGGAGGAAAATTGCAGGCGAAGTTCCACCCGTATTAGGTATATGGTGACAAATCTCGAAGCTTGGTAACGCAGTAGAGATGGACGTCCTCGCATAAGCCAGACGTCGAGACGCCAACAACCCCGAGTGAACGGATTCTGGAAAGTGGATGAATATTGCATCGGAGGGTTCCTCTATTCACCAGCGTTATACCCGGGCTCGTTCAAGGAGAACAATTAATTTCACCTAATTATGAAGGCAGGTAAGGTTTTGCGCTAAGATGTATATATGTATATATATACAAGATCTAGACAGAGCGAGGAGGAGAGAAATGGACTTGGATAAAGGGAGCGAAAGAGAGCGGGAAATATAAGGGATGAAGTCAAAGTCCGTTGCGGAGCTTACCGAGACAAGGACGAGATGCAATTAACCGTCGGGACGCTGGTACAGTACACACTGAGCGTAGTCAAGCTATTTGGAAAAGTAAGAGCTGAGTCTAGCAGTAGTAGTAGTGGTAGTTATGTATGTTAATATATCCACGTTGTAGTTTTATCCAGAATGTTGTAAGGATAACGCTATAGCAAATTTCGTGTAATCTGCGGATGAAATTTCAAACAAAAGTTGCCACAGGGCCCCAGGACATTCATGTCTAGCCAGGGTAAGAGTAACAATGGCAAACGGGAATCGGAAAACGTCCAGAATCCTCGAGGGTTTGATCTGTCTATATCGAGCCTGGCTCTTCCGTTTCCAGTTCGTGATTTCCATTTCTTCTATATATATCTAACTCTATAGTTTGCTTTTTCCTCCCTCGCTCTCTCTCCAGCTATCTCTATCTCTTTCTCTCCGTGTATCCATCTCTATCTCTGTTATTTTGACGTTGATGTATCTGTGTCCGCAGGTGATGGTTACGGCGTTGAACCACGCCATTATTCCATCTTCTTACCGAATAACGCGAGACAGAAAATCGGCAAGTTCTCGGTACCTAGCCCCGTGCACCTATACTCTTCATTTTTGCAGTGAAAGAGATATCGGCGGGTTGATGTTCCACGCGGAAAAATTTTCCAATTCTCAACCAGATACTGTGTGCCACGGGAGAATAAATCCAAACGTACGATCGCGCTAGATATAACCTGCACGCACGATTGGAATTTACTGAAATGTACGTCACTTATTTTTTTTTTTTCCTTTTTCCTTTTTTCTTTTTTTATCTTTCACGCGTTTTTCAGCAAGCTTGATTCACGTGACCCGCAAAAAAAAAAGGATATAGCAGTGTGTACGCGACACTAAATTATTGCTCCTACACGGGTACTGTGTACAGTGCGTGTATATCCCGTGTATGGCGGTCAGCCTCGAACATATCGAATGGGGGTAGCTGGGCTTATAAAGGGACGCAGACTATACCAATAGGTAGATTACGACTTGCTGTCAGAGTAATTCAGAACCACGAGCAGAGATTTTCGCACGGAACAAATATCAGCGTATCCGGGAGCAAAGTACACGTGGTCGGTCGGTGCGTGGAGAGGAAAGGTGGAAGGTAAAATTGAAACTTTTTTCGTCGCTTTAAATATCGTCAATTTTTGGTCTCGGTTATCGTCCGGCTGAAACCGAGTTGAAATAAAGGTAACTTCCACTCGTAAGCTTATTAGGTGAGGTTATTATTTTTTGTATAGTCTCTTTAATTACGTTTCGAGTAGCTGTTTTGTGTGTACTGGTCGTTCCTGAAGGAGGGACGCTCGGCGTAAATACAATTTCCAGATAATGCAAGGCAATTATACATGGTCGCACAATGAGCATCCCTATCTCGTGGGCCCCTCGCACCCCTTGCCTCAGGAAACTCCTGCCACCAGGCTGTAATTTATTTAACTTAACTGGAGTTATTTCGCAAAGTCTTCTAATAAATAAAAAGGCTAACAGTGAAATGAAACAGCGAATCGAGTTAAGCATTCAAGATAAATGAGACGGTATTTTAGTATTCACCAAAGAACGAATAAATTTCACAGACCTCTGGCTATAGCTATAACGGGCAATGCAACACATTCTAAGGTCTCCTAGCTACATCTGTAATAATAGCTGTACGATATACATACAGATTACCTACGGGCTCGCTAAGGATATACAACAACCCCCACGTGTGACATTTCACTTTTACCATGAAATTTGTAGAATTTTTTTTCTATCTTTTTCATTTTTTCCTTCTTCTCACGCATGGAAAGCTTCTACTGTATACCGTATGGGTATATCTGTGAATCACCGCTATCGGTATTCGGTATTATTATCAGAAATCTATACGACATCGGTTTCAGCTGCAGAGATTGAGAATATCACCTCTAAAGATATCACGTCGCGTCGCGCCATACGGACCTGGAAAACACGAAGGAAAAACCTCTAGACGACTGCTTATTCACATTTAGGCGAGCCAGTTCATTTACCGGGTGACGGCGCAGAACGAAGGAATGTCCCCTTGCCTCACCCCATCATGGGGGTACGGTTTCCTCTCGCTCGCGAATACGTCGGAAACACTAGCAAAGTTGGCCTCGAGGTCCTTTCCTAGACACTAAATCCCAGACGGCTATAGGAGAATACGTCTCATGACGTCACGGCGTTGAGCGGGCGGACCCGAATCGACGCTCAGCGCCGCGACGCCTGGACCGGAGCATCTCACCATGAGAGCATGCGAGAAAATTTATTCCCTGTACCATTTTCCCACTTCTGAATCGCCCCGAAAAGAATCAAAGATCGTTTCGCGTACGGTTATACGATATAAAACGATGGAATCCAAATCCTCCACACTTTGCAAACCGTTATTCAGGCTTTATTCTCCCTGTTACATTATATGATGCCGTACAGCTTCTTCGACGCGTTACTGACGCGTATCTACCACTATTGTTGGCAGAGGGTATACACCTACATTCGAAACTACCATGTTCGTTCTGGTACCAGTCAGCGTTGAGACGTGACCGCTCGTTGTAGCGAGGCAGGCTTGCCCAGCTCACTCCGCATCCTTGTTCTACACAGATAAGTTATTATTTTCCCTGGCTCCTAGAGCATTTGGATTCAAGCCACGCCCGATGAGAGAATAAAGCTGTTCACTTTTGATACCTACACGAAATCCATTGTAGAGGTGAGCGCTATTGACAAAATGAATGATGGTTATACCCAGCTAACGTCCCACCACCCCCTTAGCACTCATAAATCGTCTTTTATACAACATACCATTTCCACTATATATACTACAGAGAGCAGTATATCCTTTTTTACATTATTCCCAAGAATGCTGAGGGTGCATGAGAAGCTCGAGTATTCTTCTTCTGCTTCTTCATCTTCCTATTATTATCATCATCGGGATATACAGTACGTATGTAGCTATAGGTATACCTGATACCTATACTCAAAGTTATATATATATGTATATATGTATAATGGAAATAAAAACAAATCATTAAATTATTTCAATTCCATTGTCGAACCGAGGATTGCCCCTTCAGCGGTAGTCAGCCCACTGTAGACATCTGTACGTGGAATATAGATGAGAGAACCGGGTAGTCACGTGACATTATCAGTCGAGTCGCGTTAAGGGTTCCTTTGGTGTGTACTTTATATGTGGGTTTGTCGACCCGAATATATGGGTACGGAAAATGGTCCGGGTTCCGCAACCCTGGTTCCGTTTGTAGTGCACCCGTTGGTGACTTGTCGTAATTGACTACTTCACCCCGCGGTTTCACCGTTCCATCAACTTTGGAAATTTCATTATAAATTCAATGCCTAGACCTCGAATATGTGCGTGGAAATTGATCAACGCATGTCCTCTCATCCTTTTAACGCGAACAACATCCTCGGGGGATCTTTGAATGAAAAACTCTAAGCTCAAGCTAGAACTCAAAGTTTCACTATTCTATGTATATCCATGGAAGTAAATACCTGGATGTACACACATATACTATGATCATATCAACGCTGGTAATTCAAGACGAACTTTTCCCATAAAACGTAAGGCGCAACTTGACGAAACAAATGCACTAAACCGGTTCTATATCTATATACACACACATATACACCTATTTTACGTTTTTCAAACGAGCTACGTGCTATCGTCTCATACCCGGCACTTGCTGTGCCATGTGAAAGACAACGTAGGGTAGTAAATACATAGCAGCATATTCCCAGTTACCATATTGTAGGCGAGCTGACTGAAATACGGATCAGAAGCGTAATGGGGTGCGATGATGTTTACGTCACCAAGCACCACCTCGACGATGCTAGGGGTGTCGGAGATGCCCAGGGCGCAACGACCGTCGTTGGTGTCCGGCGTTCGTCCCTAGGGCGCGGTTCATAGCTCGGTTGTCCTCGGTCGAAATGGTTCATAGGATCAGGCTTGCCAGTCAACTTAGTGTCAGCAATGGCACTTCTATCGTGTAAAGGGCGTAAGACTAGCACCTCTTTCGGAGGCTGTTGAGCTGCTAGTGTCACGGGTCCAGAGCCTCAAAGGAAACAGGACTTGAAAAGCTTTGCTCATCACGATTCTGTTGGTATCAAGTCGATCAAAGGCTTTGATCTGATGGAATAAATCAACGAAATGAGCGGATATACTAATAGGAGTGAAATTTATTCATATTATTTATACGACTGATCAATTTGCTATTGAATACTCAACAACCATTGTAGAAATTGATCTACAACTTTGAGAGACTCACAAGTATGAATGTACACCTAAGTAGTTGCGTCCTTTCAGGGTGGAAGATCAAGTAGCATGGAGAAATCAAAATTTTCTGTTCTGCAGTCAAATTCTGTTATCAAATGCTGAATGACTACGAAAGATATTCTTGAAGGAAAGACATAATATAGTTTCAATTCGATGTAAGATTACTTGGATAAACGGAATGAGGTTCGTGAAATTTTGTTGAATCCAACTAGGTATTCTACAAAGATGAATATTACCTAGGAGACAAGCAAATCCTGTGAAGAAACGAGTGGGGAAAAAAAATGAATACGATACTTAGTGCGAAACGGCTAAGCCATCGTTGAAAATGGATGAAAAGAATGAAACAAGACAAGCAGAAGAAAAATAATAAAAATGTCAGAGGAACAATGGGGCTGAGGATAAACATCATTTACTCTACTGTTATCCTTGAAATAGAAAACCGCCAGACACCTGGGAACAATGGGGAATCTTTAAAAAAAAAAAAATCATTTGTCAGAAATGCAGGACATTTGTGAGTGGACTTTTGCGTTACTTCTTGTTTGAAATATCAACGAAAGTTGTACCACGAGTATATGGGTATATAGGTATACGAGACAAGGGAGGCAGTTGGCTCGAATAAATACAAATTCCTTCTAAAGTCGATGGATCAACTAGATACGTCTAGTAGAGTTCGATATTTACCCCAGCCTCGGCGAAGTGCGAAATGCTGTTTGTTTCCTATTTCTGAAATAGCTCGCCTCTGCCACGTTTGCAACCTCCAGCAGCGCGCCGCTGGTGCCTCAACTTTGTTAACACGATTGTACGCGACACCTCCAATAGTCTATTACTTTCCGAACGTCGCGACGCGGTAGAAACTTCGGAAAGATATTTTTGTCGAAGAAAATTCCCTTAGATATTTGACACTATGGTTCATCGCGATCATTTCAACCAATTTGTTTTGGCGAAACGTGTCAGGGGCATGTCTCACATTGATTGCACGCTCTTCCAACATACTTCGAATCCTCGCTGAACTGTGTGCATAATTCAACCTCTCCTCAATGTTCTCTTCAACATTGTGTTATTTCCAATCATTGTTGATCCAGAATGTGAATGCTTTACTCATTCCGACCACAGCATCCGTCCTCTTCATTATAATGCGAGAGGATCTGCCCCTTTACATCTTCATGACAGTGAAAGAAAAATACTTGTTTCACTATACTGAGACACGAGCCTCTCCAGAGACTCGGGAAGTTGCAGTTTATCTCCAGCACAAAACTGCACAGAACGGTAATAGAAGATGTAAGAAAATTAGGAATCAGACAAAGAACTAGCGTTCTTCGAATAAAATAAATTGCTTTTTTGAAGGTTCTCCAACAAGCTTATTTTACAATCCGTTTAATACCCAGCGAATCCTTCGTCCTCATTCTTGTTCAAGCCAACCTATTTACGAGAAAAAAATTTCAAACAAAATAGACGATACTGAAAAGCTAGAGATAATGTTGAAAGAAAAATTAGCCGGATCTTCAGACTGCGGGTTCTGTATCATTAATAATTTTCATTGAGAGCCTAACAGGCCAGATACCCTGGGCATACATTTATATAGCTATACCATACTACCTAGCTATTTACCTCTTGTTCCTGGTTATCCCTAGTCGCCTATGACCAGAATCCACACAGATCTTCGCCATACTCTAGACTCTAGAGAGATCTCTCGAACGGAGCTTGGGCCGTCGTCCTATTCGGCCCAGAGCCATTGACGATGCACAGTGAATTATAGCTGCTGGCGTAACTGGAGTCACGGACCAGAATGTGATAATTAATACGTGACTGTGATTTATCGCTAAAAGGGTATACCCTTTGGGGTTCTTACGTATCTTATTAATTAATTCCCAGCTAACTCGGCCCCGTTCCGTATAAAGTGAATCGCCTTAATTCGCAGTGTGATGCGTCAGTGATGAAATTTTATTCTCTAAATTTGTAAGAAGAGAGTCGAAAATATCCCCACCCGCAAATTTGTGAGTCACGAATTTCACGATTGATTGGTAATTCGCGCGTATCCGGTGCTACGGTGAAAATTATATTGTCCCTTTTCTGTGGGGGAAACTCTCGCCCTCTAGCTAAATTTTCGTTTCCTTTTTCTTTTTCTTTCTTATACTTTCTTTCTCTTCTACGGCGACACGTTATACCTATCTTATATCTTATTCCTCATTCGCCTCTGCGAATTCGAAATTAGGAATGCCTCTCGCGAAAATCTAAGGCACCGTGAACGTAGACTACAAATATTTTGTTACAATTCTTAACTGAAACTGAAACATTTTCCCGTCTCACCTCGTATTAGGATAGTCGGAAATTATACCCACAGGGAATTATTAATGAAACGGATACCTAACCACCGTGTATGGAGCTACTTGCTCTGTAGGAAAGCATATAAGCATCAAAGGCTGAATAAACTTTACGCAGCCCGAGATGTCAGCCTCGGGACACACGAGTTGGCTTTCTGATCATCATGTTTCGGTATATGTATCAGGGTACGAGAGTAAGGCTATACTCTGAAATGAATCCACCAAGACTCTAATCATATCGGAGATGTAGTTACCCTACGATTATTATCTACCCTGCAACCCCGTCTACATACTATCTTCAGTATTAGCTTTTCCTCCTATATGCTCGATTCCAGCACCGGCAACAGTCTCGTCGTACAATTTCACTCCACGCTCCCTAGCTCTTTATCTTCGCCTTTCGTATGTGAGCTTTGTAATACAATGAGCATAAAAGCTGCATGGATTATAACGAGGACACAGGCTCACAATTGGATGGCAGTCATGTAGGATAGTCATATACTCTTCCATAGCTCTCGTATGAATCTAATGAAGTATAAAGTATATACCTATACATAGGTATAAAGCAGCGTTTAAAAATTCAAAGTTACTTTTCAGTTCTATATGTTTTTGAAAATTGAACTTTCTCTTTTCCCTCTCTTCTTTCGGTTTCTCTTTGAATAGCTTATGTGAGATTTTTTGAAACGATATAACGTAAAACTCCATCACACCATGTATAAAAAAAAAGACTACGAATACTTGCGAAAATGGTGTGAATTATAGATAGAATTTTCATCGAACTTAGAGCGATGATTGGCAAATTTTATGACGTGATTTATTTTCATAATAATTCATTCAAAATTTACACTTGACCTGGGGCTTTCGAATATCAAAATCGAAGTCTGTTTCAAACCAAAATCGTATGTGAGATTATTTGCACTCTTTTCTTTCGATTTGGCGAAAATCTCCGCAGATACTTAAATCCCTCGATTACAAATACTTTGCAAGACTAATTTGACCGGACGTTTAATTGTTCCATATCTATATACGATCGGAAGACAGATTTACCGGTAACGATTCAATTAAAAACTTGGTGAATCGTGGCGGTACGTTTGATAAATAACTTCCCTCTGGTGGTTCTTAATAAATTTACTGAAGATAGTTCGGAGACAGAATCTCAGTTTTCCTACCATCGTTCGATTTTTCAACTTTTCGTCTAATTATTTAATTCGTTTTAGTTTTCTCTGATGGTTAAATGATTTTAACGTCTGAATTAAGTGATTCACCATCACCGAGGAGGCGCTCTTGAGATTTTATTCTACCTCTGGAGAATATTAAGTAAAAATTTCAATAAAATCGAAAGTAGCCTACTGCATTTTCATCATTATACAGTTTTGCACGTTTAATAAATCTGAATCACTTATTCAGAGTGGGTTGGAAACTGGATAACAAATTATTTTTCCATATAGTAACATCCTCCATTCAATTACTAATAAACTTTGTAGTATGTAGAATTCATTTTTCCGGTAGGACTGGCAGCTATTTCGAGTTCTACTCTATTCAAAACTTGCTGTGAATGAAAACTCCGGAAATTAAAAATTTCCTACCATTAAAACGGTGATAAAATCCGATAAAACAATGAATATAGGTGATTGTATTTTATCATACATACTAGATATGAAAAAAAAACAGCTCACAAGATGCGATAGATTGGCCCATATCATATAATTTGGCTATCAGTATGATTTCCATGCTTCCAGAAATTCACTACTTTGGAAGAAGATCATTCGATCAGTGGGGCAAGGTACTATAATGCAAGACATAGAATATTGTCCTCTTATTCGAGTCAATATCTTTAATCTTCCAAAATTAAAAAGGAAATGATGACGCATTCTTGCGGTATATCGCATTAAAGTAAAATTGCGATATTACATTTTCAGATCTCATTGGCCCCTGAATCGCAAATGAACCTGATATCGATCGTGTATACCTAGCTATAAGTCATATGCATTACAATGCTAATTATGTTAAATAATGATAACAGGGAGCATCCGTTGCACGACCACAGCACACTGCTGTCAATCACAGAAAATAAACAGACAGCTCAAACTCGAATTTTTGAACATCACTACCTGTTACCTATTTCACAATCAATATCATTGCACTGCATTGAGACAGATATTAAGCTCCGATCAAATACTCTGATCAGTGGTAGGTGCGTATGTGTACACATGCACACGTACTTTGGTTACGTACTCGAGAGGTGGGAGTCCAAAGCATAGCTTGTTGCGGACATTGGGCAGCATGCAGGCAATGTTCATATGTGGTACTTGGTACATCGCGAGTAACAACCACAGAATACACGGTGTATCATCAGTAAATGAATTTGTTTGCTGGAATACCGCTGTTGTTTACCACCAGGTCATGTGAATTGATTAAATACTACTCATGAGCATCTAAGCACCTGGGAGAATGCAATTAGATCGGAGAAATTTTTACTTGAGAATAGTGAGAAAAGCGAGGAGAAAGGCTTCGTATTGAACATCTCGTCATGTTATGGTTAGAAATGTATCGAGTTGAGTTACTTTAATGTATATATATGTACCTATAGGTTTACACACATGTACGTTTCAGTACTAAAAAAAGAAGTAAATTGTGGCTGGTAAAGTAATACTGAATATTTCATGAAGCTACTTTATAAACTTTCACTTTGTTACGAGTTTCACCGAAAGATTTCCTTCATATCGTATATAAGCACTATGAAGTACGTACACGACGTGCATATGCCTGCAGGTTAGCATTTCACACACACGGTGCAGCTGTTGTGTGCAGAAATTTGCAACTTCATAGAATAACATTATGCGAAATTTTGAATTTTATACATATCATCATCGCAAACATCGCTTCAGATAAAATTAGGCAACTATGGTAGAGTGTGCATGGATCTACGTATAATTCAAGAGGAATAATAATTTTATATTAATTTTGATTCCAATTTATTATTAATTTTAATTTCAGTTTTCTTCGGAAACTGTTCGAAATGAGGAGGAAATTATCCACTGCATATATTTACACACTTCGAATTCTACTGATCTATCAAGCAACGTATCTATTTTTTAATACTATCGATTCACTTAAGTAAATTATAGAAAAAAAATACGACAACCAGGAAATGCTCAGCATTCTGAGCTGTGTATCGAACCGAACCAAATATATCGGCTCATAACGCTAGCGATAATGACTATTGGTAAATGAGACGCTGAATTACGTGATTTTTGCTTTTTAGTCTACTCCTTTTTACCTTCATTCTATTTCGCCGTGATAATCACGTAAAATTGGTGCTAGCTAAATTTCAAGTTGTGAACGTGTTGCGCGAACTCACCGAGCATCGTGTTTAAACTTGAGTTCATTTTTGTTTGCTTTTACCTTGTTCGGCGCTGTGGCTGAAAAAGTAAATTGCGGTTTAAATTGAATGGCCAACCTCGGGGCTTAACGGCTTAATCTCCTATTCAAAGAAAATACCTACCATTACAATATGGTGGGAGTTATGAAAAATATATATTTTTTTTCTCCTATCTTTTGGTTTCATCGGTGAATGGTTTTTGGAATCAAAATTAGTAAACGACGTACATAAAAACATCAGCGAGTGAACGATCAAAATCGACTTTATTCGGATTTTAAGCTGGAAGTGATGCATCGATAACGAAATTGAAAAGGTTAAATCGAGGATACGTATAACTCTATATGGGTATAATACGATTTTCATTTAAATTTTAAAACACCTTTCACTCTTGTAGAGTTTCGTTGACAGGGGGCGCCGAAGTTAAACTAGACTTAAAGTCTATAGACCGAGATCAGAGCTAAACTTTGCCGGAAGAATGAATATACTTTGGGTGATCAAATATTTCCCAAATGAAAATGACGCCGACGCTTAAACGCAGCGCAACACAATCCCTCGATATTTCTATTTCAGTTTTGTAACTTGAATCGTTTTTTGATATATATTAAGTGAGATACGAATCGCTACACGCAAACCACATACTGGATCACACGGAGCTACTAACGTTAAGTGAAAATATATCTGCTGTGATTCATTGAAATGAAAACCCTTTGCCATTGCTAGAGATCTGACAAAAATATCAGAGCTGCGGAATGTTCTGCAATTTATTTCAGTTGAAACAGCACACGCAGTAAAGTACCCTCTTTGATACTGCTGCATAGCGTTTGTATAGTGGCTTCTTTGCAGTGTTTCACGATTACCTAACTATTTATACACATTGCGGATAAAATATTTCCAGATACCACGCGAGTAACGATTTTAAAATAACTGTAACCACTGCAGTTTTCGACCCGAGATACACATGTGCATAATTTTGCCAGAAACAAGTCTGCTGCATATTATGAGCTTGTGAAATCCACAAACCTGCAGAATGACTTTCATATTCTTATACGAATACAGAGGTAAAATTTTTAGTGCACTGCAGAATGCATTCGACTATTTTCTACTCTACGCGAATCACTATATTGTCAAATTGTTCAATATTTTTACCAAAGTTGGCTTGATATGTTCCTGATCCACCGTAGCTACCATACTCTATAATTCCAACTTCAATTGACCGATGAATATTTCATTTTCTCGTTATTCGACGCTGCAAAAGTTGCAACGATCACACCACCTACAAATATAATACAGAAATTTTTCGAAACATAACGAAAAATGATGCAAAAAAAAAAAGAAATTGCAAATTCAAATCCTAGATAATTAATACATCATCGAACAAGGTTCTTCTATTTTTCTCGACGTCGATTTTCCCGGCCAAAATTCATGTTCGGTTGAAATTTCAAGGCACTCCCTGAGGTCATGGATTAAGGTAGATTGGTTATTATCGTAGATCCTAACATCGGAATACTTTATGCGATATCGTAAAACCTGCAGGAGTAAAACCGCAGAGTCTCGAGGACTCAAAGTTATATAGACTATATATAATCCGACTTGGAATGCGTACGGATCTACTTACACGTACATGTACCTAGATGTCCCGCAAACCACCTGATTCACATGTGTGACGTTCATGATGGCTAAACCAAAGCTATACGCCGGGGTAGCTGCTTGCCGCAGCGATAGCTTTTCCATGACGTAAGTTTCAGCTGTTTCGGGAGAGATGTAACGTCAGAAAATGCCAGTAACAGTGACAAAGCTTCGTACGAGTACTCGGGATGGGAGGTAGTGAGTATATACATACATATATATATATAACATGTATATATATATAACATATATGTGTATATATGTGCAAAGACAATCCAGTTTCTGGAGGAACAATATGGGTCACGTCTCCTTGCTATCTCTTTAGTTTTCCTACTCCAGCTCTAATATTCTTTCCTCCTCGAGATAGGAGAGTATGAGAATGTTGTGACAAAAAGCAAAAAGAAAAGAAAAAAGACCCCCGGACACACACCCGGAAAAAGAAGAGAAAAAAAAAGGAGGCAACAAAAAGGCAAAGAAAGAAAAAAAAAAAAAATAGATATGTAAGGAAAAAAAGAGAGAAGAAGAAAACCAAAAGACAAAAAATAAATTTAATCATAGGAGTTATTCATGAAATTCAACCTTCCCTTTATACATTGCCCTCACTCCGTCATCTAGTCGAATGCGGTCTTATCTAAAACTGATCTCTTCTGTTTCGAGGCATTGTTCACCTCTTTATTGTTTTCCTTTCCGAGGACTTCTCGTTCGGTCGTGGACGAAGCATGTTTCTTCTTAACTTGGCCAACAAAGTGCCGGAAGTAACCGATAGATATACCCATTCTACGGACACTGCTGAGAGTATACCTTACACAACTAAATGACTGTATATACGAGTATTCGGCAGATACCTATATACATATGTCCGCGCTTCTTTATGTATGTGAGTATATATATTCATCCTTGGCGGATGGTCAATATACCGTCTACAGCTACCCTATCTACCAAAACTCGTTGAATTTGTTTTTTGGCTTTAAGCGGGTTGAAATTCGCTCGAGTGAACGCGGCTGCTCCACCGGCGCGTTCTTGCTCCTCAATTACTAATTACTAATTACTACGTTTGGCTTACTAGACTCTGCAGACGATATAAATTTCTTTTAGTTAAACTCCGAGGTCTCTGGAACCCGTCACACCCGTTCTTCAAGCTCTGTAGACTTATATTAACTCGGAGGTTGAAAGAACGAGTGAAAAACACGAATGGATCTACCGTTTCCGCAATGTACGTATTGTGTAACTAAGTTCAAATTTCACAAGTTCTATCCGCACTCACCGGATCACAGAGTGCACAGAGGCAATAATGCTGGCTTTGTTCACTCGGAACTCTGCACAATTGAAATTTGACCGATGCGATAACATACAAAGCTGGTATATGTACACGATTTTTCGCTGCACTACCGTACTGTTTACAATGTTTGAAATTGTAGATAGTTTCGATGTGAGTAAGGCTGGTTATTGCCGGATTCCTTCCATTCGTACATCTAGAGTTGGGAACCAGCGTCGAAAAAGTTTCAAGCTCCTACATCATTGCTGTTGCAGTTTCGGCTGTGCTTATACGACGAAAAACATGGGTTTGGCTGGCAAAACCCACTCGACACTTTCAAAGCCCGATAAAACTCCAGGTCCGTGCGGTGACGTCACCGAATGAATTTTTGACACATTTAATAAAAATTTAGCTTAAAGATAAGAGGGATGTATACATCCTATACATATCCCTACTCTGCGAGGTATGGGGACCAGCTCGCAGCTGAGCAGGTCAAGTTTTCTAATTTATCGTCCCTCATATATATACCCACCTATAGCTCGTGCAATTTTTCTCTCGATATCTTCGGTTTCCTATATAGAAGTTTAATATGGTTATAACGTATAGTCAATGCGATTACAATGATTCGGAAAAATATGAAACAAGAAGAAAAAAAAAAAGAAAAACTGCTCCATTCTCACTTCGAAAATACAACTTATTGGTATTAACCTGAAAATCGTAAAACCAATTTGAACGAAAAATAATTGGAAAGATTTTATTCCATATTAACGAATCTTATTTGGATCTGGCGAAATGAATACTTATTAGCTGTTAAATACTAAATTTCAGTTAAACCGAATCCGATTTACCAAATATTATTACCAAGTATTATTTGGCTCAACTGAAACTCATTGTTAGTATAATAACGACCAAATCTTTATTTTGCCATATCCACAAAAGTGATTTCCTATCATCAAATAAGCTCTACTCTCATTGTCAGTGAAGGATGTTTATTTGATAATATTTGTTGATCAGAAACTCTGCTGGGTTATTATTATTGTTTTTTTTTTCTCGTTTTCTATCTTTTTTCTCCACGTTTCGAAGAAACTGAATCGACGTTGACAGACGCTCGGCGTGTGCGTTTACTTCTATGACAAGAAACTCCCCAGCTATAACAATCACATGCTTCAGAGCGCAAAGCTTTCGGTTTTTTCACTCGAAATACATTCAATTGTTTACTCGCCTTATGTACTAGCTGTTCGCCGTTCGGTTATTTTCAATGGCTCGATCGAAACGCAAAAACACCCGGTGCGGTTCCTACGAATTTCTTACCCAATACCTTTCACCCCTGAAGTTTGAGTAATGAGTAATAATTAACCGGCATAGTTTTGAACACGCGTCTTCTGCCTTGACCCTAAACTGATGAATCCGTCAGTAAGAAAGCAATGCTCATCAATACAGGAGCGTGCGGAGCCATGATTAAAGTCTAATCGAGAACCGGCTTCCTTATCTGAAGGAGTATTGTGCTGGTACACGAGGGCGGATAAACGGCGAATCGATTAGCCCTCGTTGAAAATTATGGGCATATAGAAAGATGTATATTATATACCTATGTATAGTCATGAGGGACTGGGATATTTACACCATTTTTTATCCCGCCATTATTATTCCCGAGGTTCGCATCGCGCGGTTTATGACAAATAGAATTAGAGGTCATTCACCTGGCAGTAAATTTTTCAAATTCGGATTTGGATTCCATGTGAACGACTGGGTTGGAATCTCGAGTACCTAGTCGACGCGCCATTTCGTAAGAAAAGTTTATTGACTAATTACCCAATTACTCGAATATCTGGCTTGCTGGAGCCACGTTCTTGAGTGTTATATCACTTCCCCTGCACATACCGAAAAGACCGAGGTAGGTACCTGCACGCCACGAGGCACCCTTATGGGTACCCCATTCTCATCTCTCAGCCCACTTCGCGGTGACTTTTACTCACGATGCCAAATCGACCAGACTTCTTGCACGTCGACAAGTTTCTCTTTAATTCATTTCTTTCTTTTTTTACTTCAAATTTCAATAGCCAGAAAAATTATTCATTCGGATGTATGAACCTATTGAACAATTTATTTCCGACGAGAAAAAATTTCACTCATCAGATTAATAACGAAGTTCCCGGCTTGAGCCGATCAATCTATTTTATGAAACAACCTTTCGAATATCTCTCTTTTTTTTCGAGGGATTAAAATTTGCCTGTAACAGATAAATGGCGCGATAGATTTACATGGAAATAACTGATTGAACCAGGAAGGACAGAGCAAGGGAAGAAGCAATGTGAAGAATGATTGCCTTGGACAAAAGTAAGAGGGAAAATGAATGAATCGAATGAAAATTATTCAGGTTCGCGGCGGGTGGTCGACTAGGCATGGAATGCCCCATATGGCATGTGTATAGAACATGTATATATATCAAGTTGCCGGCAGCAATTTCCTTTTCCCCTAAAGAGCTTTAGCATAGACGTTCACGGTACGCCTATGGGCATGACGTTTTTATGCGCGGACCTCTTTACTGTTATGCCAGGAAACATGAAAATTGTCGGAAGGCAACTGCCTGGAGGAAAATTTTACGCGGTACGTCCTTAATAAGATACCGAAGAGTCCCATATCGTTGGCTAAAACAAAAATCACGAGTCTTCAGGAGGCAAGGTCGCGTTATGTGTATATCAGCCTGTGCGGGAGAGAAAACACTCAGGCTGTGATAGAGAGAGAATGAGAAGCGCGAATGGAGAGAGAAGAAGAGAAAAGTGAGGGCGAGGGTGAGATGGCAGGGAGATCGATGGAGGGTGACGCCGAGGGTGAGGTTGAGGGTGAAGGTGAGGGTGTGATTTTCTAAGGCGTCCTGACTAATTATTACCGGAATGCTATCGAGGGTTGGTTGCCGGTGTTTTCGCATTTTTTCGATAACACCGAGAACCCGGATGACAGGGCTCTCATCGTAAGGTAGAGAGATTCGTAATTTTTTAAATTATCGGCATGCCCGTGAAGACTTCGGTATTATATCATTATCAGTCGAATATATTTCGTGCCTCAAATTTTCCTTGCAGCTAATATTTATCAGCCGTGTATGTGCTTATTAAATTTAAAGCAGCGAGAATTATGTCCACGAATTTTGGTAGACTCGGATGCTTAACGCTCCAGTTATTTATAAGCCGTTCACGTTTGGACCGTTTATGGCGGAACTTTTACTACCCCCACGTTTTCTAAATGGTCAAATTTTTTCCAACGCGATTCCATTTCAACTTCGATACATATCCTGCAGGACTCCGAAGGCAAAACTTGGCTAATCCTTTGGACCAACCGGGAGAAATGACAAGAGGCAAATGAGGAAACGCCCTGAGAAATAAATCTCACCCTCTTGTTGAAGCCGGTCTTCGAATTGGGAATCAAGTAAATTAATGATCAGTCGAAAGCTGTATACCTAAACTTGTTCACAATTTATTAAATACATGGCGATGGAGTATGATGTCGTCATGGTGACCACTTCGGTGGTATATGGCGCATTGCCACCCTTGCTTCAACAGGCCGATAAATCGCAAGCACGAATGTGTTGCCGTGGATCATCTTATAAGCCATATGTTACAATTTATGCCCATCAGATGCTCGGAGTATATATATATACTTTTCCCCTAGCTTCGGTTATATCCACCACGTTTACGTGTACCATACGCGTACATAGCGACGTTTTCCCTGGTGAAAAAAGAATCTTATTTATACATATGCTTCTCATATATACAATATAATACAAAGGTCGTTTCTCCACGTGTTTCGGTTTTTTTTTTTTTTTTTTTTCTTCTTCACCCTCGACAAATCAGCGTCTAAGTATCTACTCATGAGCTAGAACATACAGGCCATTCGCATTCTGATTTAACCACTCTTTTATACTCTTAACGGATTTGGTAGCGAATAAATTACAATTTCTTTCGGGTGAAGAAAATTATACGGGAATTTTCAAGGCGACGAAAATCATTTCCATCATTCGAATTAAAGAAATCCGGGCACATCTGGAAGTGCAAAAATGGAAATCATCTGAGATTTACACAAGCCACCCCAAGCCGAAAGTACAGAATTCGTTCTTGCCATCGCATCTGACATTTTGTCAAGATTGGCATGTACCTGCTAAGAGAAAGAAGTACGGCGAATTCAGAAAGAAAATATATTTTCATAAATTACGAGGAACCTATATAGAGCTTTTCAAAATGGCTGCTCGGACGTCGTCAAACGATGTGTATACTTTGCTCATTATCCAAGTTTACGTAGTCTTGAGTGGCAAGAACTTTGCCTTAGCCCATTCTCAATGCTTGACAGAACACGAAAAATTTAATCGGCACTTAGTTTCATGCGTGAATAAAAATGTGCTTTTAAAACAAAAAAAAAAAAAAAGATAAAGGAAGAAAAAAACAGAAAAAAGAAAAAACTGCGATTTCTCATCTTTCGCGACGCTGATATATCCTCACTACCACCGGACGGAACAATTTCGCACACAATTCCCTCCGCCTAACTGCAATCACTCATCGAATGTTATATACATCGGATTTATCCAATATATCGCTCTGCTCTTACAACAATTGTAAAAGCTGAAAGCGAACACTATTTTACTTAATCTATATACGGGCAGACCGACGCAACTCAGAAAGTACAAAAATCGGGAGGGTATTATGTCCTACTAGCATCCACCCTCTGAGAACTTAATCCACTTAATGCGGCCGGGATGGGATCAACGTGACTACTTAATGATTAATACACCTTATTCTATCAAACGTTTTCATAGTTTCTAATTCGTGTAATAATGAGCATCATTTGATCAGGAAATATGTTAGACAGGATTGAAGAATAGTGGTAAGGCTTTAGCGAACTTTGAGGCTTGTGAAAAAACTTTGGTGCGAGCGTCGATAAAGTCTTTGAGTCTTGTGAAGATTTTCTAAAAGTAAAACGCGACGTTATGCACTTACCGTTCTCAACTATTGAGCTTTCATCTGCCTTTGACTCCGTTGAAACTTAAATTTGACAAAGGAGGTGTCACGAGGCTGACCGTTAGATCGATGTTCGGCAGTATATTGTGTCTCTGAGACGAGCTGACTTTACCTGCCACAGAGTTGGATGGCTTTCGGCTTCACGGCGAACCCTGCCTTGTATTTTGACATTAATCAACTTTCCCTGTCAAAGTCTGAGTCTATCGCTCTTCGGCGACAGTACATATACAGGGTGTTTACTCTCCACCGTTCTCCATTTAGATTCAAGTGCCAATTTGGATCATGACCCAGCTCCGTTAAAAATGACGTCAAATTTTTGGTAACTTTCAAAATTCTACACGAACAAGGTTTTCCCTTTCGTTATTTTCAACGAAAAATTATCTCACACAATGTACAATTACACGTCTACTCAAATTCATGGTGAATATTAACACATAAATCCTTATGGTGCGCGCTGAGGGTAAACACCCCGTACATAAATAGGAGTCTGTACGTAGGCGCGTGTGTGTGGGTGTATCAGAGTGTGTATACCTGAAATTGTCGACAGTAGCTTATCGCTGAGAATTGATTACATGTTGAAAGCTTTCTCGATGTACAAACTGACTCCGTCGTTCTTTTTAGGTCTCGCTCTCTTTCGTCATACAACCAATTAACAGCGATCGATTGCTGGTAGAAATATTCTCGTCTCTGCCAAAAAAAAAAAAAAAAAAGAAAAGAGAAGAAAAAAAAAGGAGAAGAAAATGAAGCAAAAGAAAAAAGAATCGCTGTAGTAATTAGCAGTGGATCATTGCGGATAGCAGGAAGCGTTTGTCTTTTGAATTTTTGAGTCCTCGCGAAATTTCTTGTTTTACATTTTTATACTCGGTCGCAAGCCGTAGCTGTAGGTATATACTTCTTTTTGTTTTATTTTACATCATTAGCAAAACGAGGGTGTCGGTTGATTGGGATCGTTTCTCTTACTGCTGGCCATCGTGAAAAGTGTAAAAAGATTCATGGAGTGTGGATCGTCGACGATGCTGTCGCGAACCCTGATCACGTGGTCAAGATAACGCCGATAGCGGACGTGTC
This sequence comes from Rhogogaster chlorosoma, assembly GCA_944452935.1. Lineage (NCBI taxonomy): Eukaryota > Metazoa > Arthropoda > Insecta > Hymenoptera > Tenthredinidae > Rhogogaster > Rhogogaster chlorosoma. Next base: position 13,667,018 of record OX101799.1, on the reverse strand, counting down.
ATAGGGATTTTATCGTTGTTTTATATCATGAATACAAATGGTTATACTTCTTTTTTTTTTCGGAACCGTGGAACAGCAGTTTGTGCGTATGCGCGGTAAATTTGTGATCAGTCGGCCGCTGGACCCCATACAGGATTAATTTATTATTTATTAAGAATCTGCGATGGTATAAATTGCCCCTCGACTGATAATATCCAGAAGCGTGAGAAAAAGGAAACAGGGAAAAGGGAAATATAGACTGAATAAAATATGTTCAACAATTAGTCGTACAAAATTCTGACTTATATTTACTTCTAGATACATATCTATATATATTCACTTAATTCGATTATTTATTTTCGTTCTACGTTATAAAGAAAGTGGCTTTGCGCCTCGATGAGTAAAGGTATATTAAGAAGCATGACTGAAAGCCTAATCTTCCGACGTCCTCTTGTCAGAGTTATTACCTTGAGAGCGAATATTTTTTTTTTTTTTTTTTATCAGTTTCTTTGCCCCGAAAGTCGGTTCTTTCCCCCACGGGATACGCGCACCTATACTACTGTAAGCTTTAGCGAATGAGCTTCCATTTCAGTCAAGTAGTACACAGCCAATGTACTAAAGGCGTTCGCACCAGTCAGCTACAGCCCGAATTCGAAGCCTTCGGCTCTTATCGTTAGGTATAACCGGTGGTGGTGTAAGCTGGTGTTAGTAGGATCCTTACCACGAATTCGTGTGAATCCAGAATCCCCAGTATTCTCGTGCCTAGCAATGAGCTCGACTCGGTTTGCACAAAGTCTGACGAATGACAAATTCAAATGCTTACCTAGGCGCTGTAACGTGGGGAATTAATATTGTCTCATCCGCAGGTTGTATCCGTATATACCTACTAGCAGAGTTTAGCACGTCACGTGTTATGTACACACATGCATATACATGAATACATAGTATACCCATGTATATGTAATTTGGATGTAAAATACATGCGAGGATGGATCATATCTGTATATACTACACAGTATAGTACATGTCTTGTTTCTTCTTTTATCCGGGCTTAAACGTCGAGCTGAATTTTGGCACGAAAGTCGTAACCGATTTGCTCTCGATGCCAATACGCTACCCGACAATAGAATTTGAGCTTGGTAGAGTGTAAAAATAATAAAGGTCCGTTGAACTTAAAACTCTGGCAGTTTCAAATTTCGAAAGAACTCCAATTTACCGATATGCTCAATGCCTCGAGCTCACCTATAGCTGGGTACATGTATAATTTATATATGTCAACCTGTTCTCCATACCGAAAGGTACACGAGGTATTATTTTTATTCATTTTCATTCCTCTTCGCTCGAAGTGATTTTAGAAATTGTTTAGTACCTATCGCTATGCGAAAGGAATCTTTGACTCGAGCCGAAGTACTTCAAGTGGAAGTAATCACCCCTTTTCCTAGCCTTGACTTTCCTATTACTTAGAATTAGCCAATAATCGAGTATTTTCTATCTATATCTAGTAAACTCACGTGACTTGGGTGGCAGAGTCAGCCCTTCAATTAAAAGAGTTATTTCAATTTGTTCGTGGAAAAAAGAATAGAATAAAAATGCAAAAAATCTATGAATTAAATCTCAACTCTATGATCGATACATTTATGATAAAGCTTCGGGCAAAAGTTTGATTATACAGATGTATAAATGTGAATACAGCGAATACAACTATTAGTTCTGTGGATAACAAATGCTTGCAGCGAAGTAAACTAGTAGTAATTACAGCGCGATGAACGTATACATTGAGGGAATAGTCGGGAGAACGAACTAAGTTGAGTTATACAGCTATTCCAGAGATTGCTTCAAATTGTTTTCTGACCCAAGATCTACATGAAGATGCGAAGTATTCCAGATTCTGGTTACGGTGTTATTTCAAAATTAGGTGATCATTAAAACGATTCTTGGCATAATTTTTGCCCTAATTGTAATCGATTAATCAACGTTATACCAAAGTATCATCAATAATGCAAATACCTGCGAGTTGCTCGTCTTTAAATTGCGATTCCGGCTTCGGAAAGTACCGATATTTGAAATAACGAGTTCAATTAGTTTATCGATGAAGCAATTCCTCTACTCTTGGATCAGTGCATAATTGGGTTCCGAATGATTACGGCGATTGCAATCCCGAAATTTTTCTCCCTTTCTTCAGAATTTAGGTTTTCGTTTCGGCCCATTGTTCCACCAATCCCGCCAATTATCTTCTGGCATATATAATAGGCACAGTAATCTATAATAACTTTAATCACTCGATGCCTTTTGGAGGGTTTCAATTTCAGCCATTATGCATTCTGAAGCGGACAGAAATCAGTCAAAATTAATTTCAAATGAATAATCTGTGGCTCGGTACGTATAATACCTAGGCAGGTTTTTCCCCTCGATGACAGACATACGTCGACAATACACTGTTGCTAATGACATACGTTGAATTTATTAAATACACCGACAAATGATAGAATTAATTAGGATAGGATCTCTGCTCAGTGAATTCCTGCTGGCAACGGTCCAGTAAACAAGTAGGTATTGATTCAGATGGTGGGCAAAGCGGGCGGAGGGGATGCCAGCAGGGGTTGCTCGCATTAACTGGCTGTCCCACGTATTTATCCGCAAATTTATATATCTTTGTACATGTGTGCCGTTCCGTTCCATTCGACGAACATGCTGTTGGACAAAAGTTTTACAAGTTAAATATGCCAAACACGTGTTCACGTCAATCGCTCGGATTACGATAACCGTACACAGAAATTCAACCGAAAATCAAAGGATTTCAAAGCCCCGCAATAAAACTCCTGTCATATTTATATACATGTGCATGTATGCATACGTACGTACATACATATCTACTACCCGTAGTATACGATACCGGTAAATTGCGGATGTTTTTAAAGTTCTCATTCAGAAGCCATCAATAATGTAAATGTCGATACGTGTTCGCGAATTCGCTCGAATTATCTCGAGGGACTTGACTTCGGACGTGATATAACTATATGGGCGATTTCACGTGAAAAGAATCAGTTAGGACTGAGATATTTTTTGGAAAATTTTACCTGTCGATAGTCTTAGCAGAATTTGATTTTTCTGACAAATATTTCACCACTTTTTTAAGGTTTGATCAAATTATTTGCAATGCGGATTTTAGAGACTGTTTTTTTTTTTTTTTCTTTTTTTTTCAATAACTTGTAACTCTATTCATTAATGATATACCCTAAACCCCGGGCCTAGTGAACTATTATTCACCATTTACACACAAAGGTCGCAATTTCAACAACGGGAAAGATACTGCAGTGATTTATTATTTCATAATTGTTTACATGTATTTATTTGTTGTTCAATTGTTCGCTTATGAAACAAATTTTGCTAACCTTTCGAATCACCCAGGCATTCGCATATCAAAAATCTGACAAGAGCTTGAATAAACTTCAATGTATGAGCTTTTTCAAAAAAAAAAAAAATTCGCTCATCCGCAGAATTTGCACGCTTTTGGAGAAAATGTCCGATCTATGGAAAGTCCAAATAAAATTGATTACCAACCAATTTCTAGAAAATAGAATGTCATGCAATCACCCAGCAACGGCGCAGGTCTTCCAGAATAAACGCATATCAGTTTTATTGGCTTCAAACTCTATATAATGAGTTTCGTTCGCATCTTAGGGAGCGAGAATTTTTTATTTTATTTTTTTATTTTCTTAACTTCTAATTATCTGAATAATTAATAATTAATAATTTCTTCGGGAAGAAGCTGTAATAAAATTTCATATTACAAATAAGTTGGCGAACATATATTAACAAATCGCTGAACTATTCCAAAGAAAGTAGAACTTCTTGACCTGGACTGACGATGAGATGCAAATGAAAAATAAATATCTAAACTTTGCTGATTTTTCCAGGCGTAATTTGCCCCACACAAAATACGTACAGACACTAGGCAGTTTTTCTACTAATCACCCCAACTTTTGACCCTTTTTACGATCCCATACATCTTTTAATGGGGCTACTTCGTTCGCTCATTCGCTCGCCCGTTCGCTCGTTGCCGAGGCTGAGTGATGTATTTGAATAGAGGGGCCCGGTATATACCAATATATCCGTGTATCTCTGTATACATATATATTATTGGTATTGGTTTCGCGATGGCGGTTCCCATTCGAATGCCAGGTAATTCAACGATCTGTGGGAAAACTGTTTTTTTATTCCTTTTGTTCTGCAGCTAATTCGCAAGTATATAAGGTGGGTGTATGATCGCGAAATTTACAGGTTTACACTACGTCAATCTAAATTTTATATGATATCATAAAAAGGGACAGGGAATGAAAAAACATGACGTGACAGAAGAGTATATTTGCCCGGAGTAAAGAGTTGTCCAGTAATTCTGTATGGACCCGTCGAGAAATTCTGAAAGCCTGAATCGGTGCTAAAATTCACTGTGTATCACACATTTATTTGTGTTTGTGCAGTTGCGTGGCCTATTATACCTATATATACCTATATACCTATACATCTATACACACAGTTACTCAGGTTGTATTGTATTATTCTCTGGACTAGCTCTATATTTTCTGAAATTTTCTTCCTTTTAGCAAGTTGGACTCTGCCCAAACTTTGTCTTCAGCTAGCCTAACTTCCGTCTTGACGAGATGAATGAGCTCCGTCCCTTGCTTCCGCCCATGTGCTTTTTCCCTAAGCTAGTCCGAAGTTACTTATAAGTTATGTTTTCGAGTGAACTTCGCTGGCACTGCGGAATTTCGAAACTTTGATATTCAATAACTCTGGTTCCTCATTTTTCAGCCTTTTATAGAAAAAGCTCTATCTTTGCTTCCCCGCTTCTCTGGTTTCTACACTTTTACACTTTTATACTACTCCACTTCTACAGTTTCTTTTGCTTTATATTTTTCTCTTTCTTACTCCTCATCTCGCTCTCGCAATTCTGTTTCTCTTTCTTCCTCTGGTGCGCCATAGGTGACCGTCTTCAGGCCCGTGGTCGATGTCCTCGGCCTCAGGCACCTGGGGGTGAGGATCGTGACGAACGTCGAAGCGACGTAGACGACGACAACGACGACGACGACGACGTCGAGGACGAAAGAAATTAAATTTGTCAAAGAGAAATTTTATCCGAACGCTTTTCATGCGGTTAGAAGATTCACAATACTTCGTCAAGAAGTCACGTCTGCGCATAGGCATAATGGAATCGCAATCAATGTGCAATCAAGTGGAATCAACATAAGAGGGACGTCCAAGGGGTGATGAATTTACCGAATACTTCCACCAATTCTACCATCGACACTTTCGCCGCCGGTATCTTCCACGAAAGAAGAGAGGAAAATCCCACCTCGTGTACCTATATACCTATATATACATATTTACCAGTAGCTGTGGTAAGTATATACACAGACACAGGCTACATGTATAGCAGACTACACAAATATAGATGATATACTAGAAAAGGGTTTCGGAAAAAGCTCTGTGTTGATATAATTTTTTGTCTCAAGTTCTCAGCCCTAAAAAATGTCAAATTATGAAATACGTGTGTTTTAAAAATTAATTTGAAAAAACCACTCGAAAGACATTTTGAATTCTTTGATGATTGAAATTTTTGTACAAACTATTAGATTGAAGGTAATTTCAATCGATAACTTTGTTAATGGATTCGAAAATATGACGGACAAAGAAGAAATGGTTTGAAGAAAAAAAATTTCAGGCTTTCCGACACTTTCCAACGATTCTCCTCGCCATTTTTCATCGCAAAGAAATATGCGATTGAATCTTACGACACGTCATGTCACACGTTACTTGAATTGGAAAAAGACAATTCGATTTAGGCATCTCTTAAAAATGTATACGAAAACTGTCTAGATTTTTCGTAGGCTTAATCTCGCAGACTAAAATCAATGCACTTATTTTTATTTTTTTTTCAAAATCTCTGGTGTGAAAATTATAAACTGTATTTTCGAAAGTATGATATACGTACAATGCGGACTTTTCGAATAAAGCAACTTAATTTTATCGCGCACTGCAGCAGAAAACATATTTTATAAAGAAGCTTGAAGCGGGGAAGAGAAGGTACTTCAATTATCCATTTGCTTGGGGCTACTGGAAGTCTTAAAACAATCTAAAGTAGTCTGATCGTTACTTTATTCTTTCCCCTTTTTTTTCTGGTTCATTCTTTCTTCTTTTTTTTTTTCTTTCTTTTTGGTTGCAAGCTCTTTGTTCCCTGGAACGAAACGTAAATGTGGCTTTTCTCGGTGCATTTCCTCTTGCACATGCACTGCGTGTACTCTGTGTACAAGTTTATTGATTGGTACGTGACATATTACGGATCGTCTACTCCCATTTCGTTGTAGATTTATAGTGCATTGCAAATATCAAGAATCTGTTTGAAATGGCTGGCCAACACTTTAGCGGTCCTCTCAGACTCCATGATGTGTTCCGGTCATAGCGTTTCAGTGTGTCTCAAAATCTAGGAATTCGTTGCTCGATAACTACGCTCTGCTCTTAGCTTACAAAGTCAATCAAGTTAAACGAACCCTAAGTCGAGCTAGGCTTGTGTCTGGCATATATACGATATGAAACGGCAAAGTACTTCTGTCGCACGTTTATAAATCGGAGCCTCTTTTGGTGGAGTTTGTAGGTATATACGACTACCCTCCAACTCTTAATATAACGACAAGTTAAAGATTACGTAGCCTGGCCTCGAAATCCTGTGATCTTTTGATCTCCTGGCGCCTGATTTCTAGTCGAGGGATAATCTGAAAGGGAGGTTCCTGCTAACGAGTAATCAACAAATTTCTTGCTGGCATCTTAAGTGGATAAAGCTGCTAGAAGCCCTTTCCTGCCTCAGCAGTGACTCTCGCTGACGGGCTTTCTCAGAGGTGGATGCCTGCCAATGAATGAATCGAAATTGACTCAAATGACAAGCGCAGAAAGCGGGAGTAATATACTGTTTCCTAACACATCCGTTATTCTCAGAAGTGGGTACTTCTTCACCCCCTGACTGCGATAAATTATATTCTAGTCGATCAAGGGTAGCGCAGAAGCTTAAACCACGCTTCGCGGCGGTCAGAAAATGTCTGAAGTTTGATTTAATTTTTTGTCGTCTAAGCGAAGTTTCGTGTCGCCCGCGATCCTTTAGCTACAGAGCCGCAACGAAGGGGCGCGAAGAACCTGGCAGCAAGGGAATCGCGTAGTACTACGGGGGTTTGAGTAACGGGGAGAATCAAGGGTGTAGAAAAGAGGGATAACCATAGGAGGGAAAGAGAGAGACTGGCTCGTAAGAAACTGCGCAGAAAATGAAACTCCATCGTTACAGGATGACTCCGGGGAATGAAGGACTCGAACTACCCTCGGTGTCGGGATGAATGCAAGATAGCGGCATATATATGATCCAAAGCACGTATGAAATTCTGCGTTTAGCCCTATGAACTCCCAACGCCAAGAGAGAAATCGCTCCCGTTTAGCTTATACACGCGTTATTATCACATTCCGTATCGACTAGGTATACCTATAGGCTTGTGAATTCTGCTGATGGCATCCAGTATTCGAGACATTGGATACTTAATGAAAATTTAATGTTATTATTAATTCATCAAGCCTTTGAACTGGCGCCAGTTTCGAGCCAGAAGTGATATAAGTTCGTAAAGTATTGTGGGAAATCTTCACCGAACGCAGAATTTTTCGACTGACGATAAGTTTCACCTGATTCGCTCGGATTGTTTGCCGAAAACGTATAATATAAGCCGAGACGCGTGTGCTTTGGCACAGATACAGACGCGCCACATACACACGCGGTTGAAGATGATTGAAAACGATTATGTGAGTGACAACACGTGCTTTAAAGTTGAAAAAGACAATTTTCTTTCACTCCGACGTTTCTCGGGGAATGATAAATCTATAAGGCACTTCGTTCTGTGGTCGTGCCTAAAAAATCAATGTCCTACTACGGTAAACTAGCGACTTCTTTTCCCTTTACGTTTCACAGCGTGATATTTCAGTAGAAATACTTACCACGTATGTCCATTGTCCAAGGTACATATATCATTTCGAAACGTGCTTGTATGACGTCTGAGAATTTTTAACTTCATTCGACTATGGTATAGGTATAAATCCGTACTTCGGAAACCGGTGAAAATTTGACATTGACGAAGATAGTTCTGGGTTGATTAGGCCTGTCATCGAGTGGGATATATATTGAAATCGTGGGTGGAAGTCGACTGACAATATAAAAATATATTGGTTAGCTGGAAAGGCGGGGGTTTGACAGAGACGACGACCGTCTCATGTCAGAGATGACGGACTGACACCACTTCCACACCTTTTTCGCAACGGGCTCCGAGGAACCCGCCCATCCACTGTACGAAATTACCGCGTGCCCTCGGGGATGCCAAGTAGTCCGGAGACCCACGGGGAATTCACTGTCACTGAATGGGACCATTTTGTAACGCCATAGTTTATTTACCTTACCCTTGGAGAGCCTTATCCTTCTCCCTCTAACCTTCTTCGATCCCCTACCCCGCACTCGACCCTTATACAGATCAAGCCTGGCAACTGGTAACTAACCAAGGCTTGCGACCCTCGAGTTCGACGTCGTGTACTTGACTCCATCTAGCTCCTGGTATTCTTGCCATCTTTAGTATCGTGGTCGTATACCTTCCACTAGTCGTAGTCGCCGTACTTTATCCTTAATACAGAGATATGTATATATCTGTATAATATAAGTGAAATTTCTGCAAAGATGGCTCGCTCACTGCCTTATTACTTCAACCCGAGATATTTGGGTACCTATGCCTATCCATCCACTCATGTGCCACCTTTTGACATTTTGTACTCAATCGATTAATCAGGACTCTCTGGCACTAAACTGAGAGACCCGGCTATTACTTGGGTAATATTTCTCGATTCTCATTGGGAGAGGCGTGACGAGGCTGTGTAGCGTAGGGCTAGATATAGAAGATGGGAGAAGGAGATAAGCCAGTAACAACTATCGGAGCTAACGCAAACATGTTTAGGAAAGTTATAGCCTTATGCGAATGTGTGTAGTCGTGGGGTGTAAGGAAACGACAGCGTGTGTATATACGTGGTATACGTGGCTGGATAGGAAAGTGAAAAGCGGTAAGTAGGCTGCGATGAATTTCTTGGCTTCCTGCTTCGCCGCCACCCCAGTTAGAAAAAGAAGAGCTGTGTCTTCCTACGAAATCTATAGTGACGTGGAACTAAACGCCCGTGAAGCTGCTGTGTCAACGAATCCAACGTAGCGCAAGGGGTGGTCGTCCTCGATTTTTCCCGACTTTTGTCCGACAGAAAAACCTTTAAATGGTTGTAAAGGCACTCGATTGTGAATCCCCACATCTTTTGGCGCCAAATAAACTGATGCGAAAATGCGCAATCACCAATAGTCCTCGCTGCCAATCGATATACAGGATTTCGACTGCAAGCTGTACCTGGTCTCACATTCTCTGATCACAATTCAAATAACGAGAAGGATGTCTATTTTCCCTTACTTTCTCTTTTTCTTCGTCTTTTTCTTCTCCTTTTTTTTTCTGCAAAGGAAATTCCTCTGACTCCGAGATCTCATGCCCGTTGTCTCATCCTACCGAAGCAATTTGCTAATTGATTCGAGCACGACGCGACGGTAAGATCTCTCTTTACTTCTTCAATCAACTAGCTTCTTATATTCAGCTACTTTTCGTATTCTATTTAGCCGGTGCAATTCGTATACTTTTATCCGTATTACAGGTAATAAGCATCGCACGCGTAAGCTGGGTACTTCCTAAACTGACCCGATAATGCGCATAACGGTAATGCCTGCTTGTAATCTGCTTAAAGCTCGCAAGCTCAGTTTCTCGGTGGGTAAAAAGGAAGATACGCTCGACGGACCTTTTTCCTTTTTCTTTTCTTTTTTTCTCTTTTCACTTCCTTTTTTCATCTCGTTTCATATAACCATACACTGTTCGTATATTATTGAATTTTATCCGCATCTCGGATCCTTCCCTGAGCATCGAAGCCGATTTTGAAGCGAACTCTCGTCAATTATAGGTTCGTATCACTCGTCGAAGAAGGAGGTATACGCTACATAGACGCTGCAGTAAGTAGTGACACCGAGAGTTTTCCCATCGTTAGATTCCTCGAGCCGTGAAACTCGGCTTCGGTTGAGCGTTATCTAGCCCATTCCTTGAAATCTGTTAATCCGTTTGGGAAAAGCTGATTACAGAGAAGCCGACCGACACGTAACGATATAACAAATCCTGTGAGTTATGAATTTACAGCTTCGCTTCTAGCGTTAAATATTCTTCAGTAACTACCGAAGACTAGTAACGAGCTAATTACTTATCGACAACATTCACCTTTCTCATATTTCAACCGAATAATAATAATCAATTGAATGTATCGAACGAATTTCGCTCAATATCTCCAGTATCCATTAGCTGATAGTTATTATAATAATATTATCAGGTACGCCAGCAGGCGTTAAGCTATCCTTAAAAGATCGTGACTAATCTCACTGATAACAATATAGCGAGGAAAAGTTTGCCTACGATTCTTGCCGCGTGATAATCGAGCTTACAGGAGAAGACAATTTTAGGTCGGCGAGGTTATTTCGTAAGATACCCATGTTCCACGAGTTAATGGAACAAAAGCTGCGATAATCCATAGATTTTAACACAGACAGAGGCAAACTGATTCTTATTTTACTATTATTATTTTTTTTTTTCTTCTTTTTTTTTTACACGAGTCAGGAAATTCGCGAAATATAACAGGTCTTGGGTTACAAATTTAAATGAAGCAGTGTAAAACGAGCCGGCATGTCGACGTTCAGAAAAAAAGAAAAACATCGTGCTAATTTGCCATCGAGCTATGAGTCGTGCAAGTTTAATTGGTAACGAAATTTGACACCTAAAACTGCGTGACTTGGAAAATTTTCATGCTGTTAGCAGAGATTTTCGGATTTCAAATTAGCTAATGACTTTTGACGTATATTATACGATAAGAATACAGAAGTAGAAGAATTTCGGGTGTATAACTTTGACTGAGAGTAATTTCTTGGTAGAAGAGTGAAACACTTTGCGGTGGAAGACTAATGCTCTTTGCAGTCTCTACCCGTGACGTATAAAACAAAGAGTCACGTTTCGTAGAAACAAAATGGTCGTCAACCCTATTTCAGCGTAATGAGTATATGTTCCCTAATTAATCCAGCTTTCGGGCTTGGCAAATTGCACGCGACTTAATGGTTTGTTACGGTTGCAGTGAAACAATTGAAAACTGTAGGAAATTCACATACGTGTCGAGTCAGCTGTTGCCCTTGTGTTAGTCGTCGCATAACACCCATATTGCGGAAATTTCATATAAGAATTCCTCTGCAATGCAGCTACAACAAAATTTACGAATCTTGCAACCTTTTTTTTACCTTGTTCTTCTTTGCTGCAATTTTCTTTTTTTTTTTTTTACTTTTAGTTTTCTTCGTTTTTTGTTTTTTTGTCTATTTTTATTTTATGCAAGACAAACATCCGAATACTTCTCGACAAACTTTCATACGAATCCCAAGTACGACACGAGAAAATTTCAACGTTTCAAAAAATTTCTTCTCACATTCTCGAATTTATTCAAATTTAATAAAGATTGCAGGAAAGTTCTTCACTCCTCAAGATGCAATCATAGAATAATTCCTTTTACGCTTCACTTGATTCCACTTGAAAAATTCGTTTTACTCAATGCTTGCTATTGCATTTCCTTCCCTGATTTGTATAAAATTCACTTCGTTGAAATAGTCGAAAACTGATTTTTCCCTATATCTTTGCTGATTATATATTTAACGCCGTCTTTCGCCGTCAATCAAACTAAACATACAAGTTTCTCTCCACTACGTTAGAAAATACCCACTGGATAAAAAAACGAAGAAAATAATGTAGAATCGAATCAGGATATAAATCACAGCTTATTGCTCGAATCCGTAAGCATTTTCTCCATTCATTTCACCTTTTCGATCATACTTACCATTTCTTGGTACGGAATAGTCTGCAGGTGACAACTGCATCTTATCTCGATGCCCGTGAATAATTTGATACGATGTTAATATTGAACATTGAATATTTAATGATATAAGTAACGAGATGAGTATTTCAATGAAGATTTGATCCAACCTTTCAGAATTTGAATATGAAACCTAAAGTCAGCAGGCCTAGTGACTCTGTGCCTTAATCGAAGTTAAGTTTCGCCGAGAGGCTGTAAAGGAGAAGTAAACGAGGTCCTCGCCGCATATCAATGGTAGAAGATGGTTCGTCAGGCTTGTCCTGGTCCGGAAGGTAGGGAGCGCTAATTACCCGCACGCCCTAAAATAATTTCGTTAAGTCGTCCGAGGGGAGCAGAGAGTAGCGAGGCGATGTGGAATGAAATTAAAGTTGAGAACCACTGAGAATCGACAGGAACTTTGTACTCCTAGTCTGCACTCGAAGGCACGAATGATTGCCTAGTTAATAGTACAAAGTTCACGGTTTGCGTCTTTGCCATGTAACGACTGCCTCGCTTCAAGTAGTACAATTGGCAGCCAGGTGAGCCTCACCTCAAGGGATAGACTTTGAACTTCTAAGGATAGTGCGTATAGGTACAGTGGGAATGGAAGGAATGGAAGTCTGAGGGATTGAATTCTCTGAAGAGACTCGAACGCTGTCCATTCGGATTGTGATAACTGACTGACCACGGGTAAACGGCAACTTCTAATACCCGATGTCGACGAAAGTGGATTGAGCCTACCTATATCCCTGGCTTCTCGCGGTCGTGGAGTAAGTCAAAGGGCGCGCAAGACCCGCGATTAGTGTAGCCGGATTTAATTAGGTTGTAATTTGCGGACGCGTGTCGAACAACTCTCTATTAGTAATGAGGGTCTGCGTGGTTTCAAGTGTCAGCTTAACGCCAATATCAACTGCGAAGGCACGAGGTAGGTATGTATAACTAGGATCCCAACTCCCAACCATTCAAACCTTCACGTCGCTCCACTGGAACTTGAAAAGGTTCCGTTTTGCGGTCATTCCTGTTGACTCTCGCTGACTTATCTCCAGGTATTGAATTCCACGTCATTTCCGAGCGATCTTCCCCTCCGCGATCGACCATCACCAGCTTTTTCAACCCGTATCAAGATATCCTTGACTCAAACCTTTCGTCCCAGCGCTAGCAGGTATTAGATATATATGTATACACACGTGTACATACCCATACCCGTCCGCACGTATGTAGATCAACCCATCTAGGATATAAGCGACAGCCTCCTCCATCTTCGTGTATAACTTTCTATATGCATTACCTCCACTAGCTAGATAGTGACCTCGTTGAGGAAGGTTGTCAGAAATAATCAAAGGACCATTCCCGGCGATAGAAGTCGGCCAAGAGATTCACTATGAAGATTTATTCGCGCGAATAGAGGGCTCGATCACTCCCGAGCACATCTCACACAGATATAACCTACCTATACCGGTACGCATGGAAATAGTAATGATGACTCTTCGGTAATGATACGAAGACGTTGTGATATCGGGCCGAAAGCTCTTTCCAATGGGAATTTATCCCACAGTCCCGCGTGTTATGAGTATAAAAAAAATGTCAACGTAGATTTTCGGAGATTCCAAAAGCGTATAAGTGATAACTGCAGTGGGTATACGTCGATAAATTGTCTTGGGTATGAAATCTTTACTAGGAAATTTTTATCCAGGCCATTATTTCAGTCTCTGTCCCGACACTTTTAATTTTTCTTCCTTTATATATCGGTCACGGTAATTTGGCGAAAACGAGAAGAGAAAGATAGGAGGAAATATCGGTGAAAATATTGAATGAAAGATTTTTTAAATCGCTGTGCGAAATAAAACCACATTTTACCTTGAACATCTTTATCACATTTTAATTTAATTTCTGGCCGTTCAGAAATTCAACGGTTTTTTTTTTTTAAACATGAAATTAATTTATGGACACCCTGTGCATTGAAAAGGGACCCCCAATTCTAATTAGGAGGTGTTATTTATGGAGATCCATTTAATAAGGCTTTCCGACGTCCAAACTTCAAATGACGTTGGGGAGCAAGAGACGCGAAAGACAATTTTGTTAGTTTCTTGAGGTAAATGTAGAAGGTGTTAATCACTCTCGAAATCCCATCTGCGAAATCTCATGAAATCACATGAAGTCTTTGAAGTCATATATATATGAAATCTTATCGTTAGAAATGAAGTTCCCGTCAAATTCATAAAACCTCATAAAATTCCATCAAGTCTCGTGAAACCTTTTCAAATTTTATCAAATCTCCGAAGTTCGGATGGATTCTGTAAAATGACATGATATCTTATTGAAGTCACGAAGTCTGGTCTACGGACATTCCCGAAGTAATTAACCTCAACCCTAATATCATGCTGAAAGATGTATATGGGGTCTTCCACGCAAACTCGACCAACGTCTGGCCTTGACCATCTCAGATTTAATCAACTCCTTTTTTGAATAGTTGTTCGCAGGTTCTTAAAGAAAAAAATATTTTCAATTTTTTCTAATGACCGTTATTGATTTATGATTTCCTAAATGGACTCAAAGTGCGTGAAAAGCTTCATATATGCATATATCCTAATTGAGGGCTTAAATACACCGTCAAATTAATTTATTGGTCGTTTTTTGTTCGTTAGCTTTCCGCTGGCGTGTAACAATTGCGAAATAATTGTTCAATATTGAAAAATCACAATGAATTTTATCTGCAATTAGAGCAATATTTTATGATACATATTTAACGCGTTAAAAATTTTTAAACGACTTATAAATGGTTGGAAAAAAAAACAGAAAGAAATAGAACGTTACTGCGAAAAGCAGTCGGTCTGGTATAAATCGTAGACAACTTCACACTTTTTTCGCCTTCTAATCCTGATCGTAATTTATGATTTTTGAATTGGTATTTTTCCATCGAAATCTAATTTTCCTAGCTTCAGGATCTGCAATTTACGAACATGAAATGTTTCGCGTTCTACCATCGATATTCAAGGATATCGTTAGACATGGAGGACGTTGGACCACTTGTCGAATACCAAGTACGAATCGTGGATGATAGTGAGAAACACGAAGAGTCAAAAGACAAAGACTGTTATTTATTCTTCGGAGGTCCTCCAGGTCCTTTAGGTCATCCAACTCGTCGAGATCCTCGCGCAGTCGCCTCCGACATAGAGCTTACATGGCCCCTGGGGCTCTGCGAGCATCCGGAAAGGACTCCTCCGCGACCCACATCTACGATTTTAAACACCGCACGAACATCTGTCCCCGCAGCAGGACTTGGCTGACAAACATGCATCTTTTTCCACAATCTTCCTCCTCTTTTCTTTGATCTCTTAACCTGAGTGAACGAGGCGAGACCATCTCGCCAAACCTCGCATTAGACGTCACATTAGAAGCAACGACCGAGAACCGTTTACGAAAAATGAGGAAGCTTAAGTCGAGTTTGTACCAACAGTAAAAGTGGAAGAAAAGAGCTTTCAACGGTTTAGCTATAATACCGATAATCTGATTTTCAGTCGAAAAGTCTATTAGCTTGAATCCGATCGCATTAAAACAGCTTTTGGCTCGACTGATTCAAGCTTTTGCGCGGAACTCACCGTGCCAAGTAACTTATTTCGTACGGTTCAATGGATTTCCGGAACTCCTTTCTCCTAAGAACAGCGCCACGTGTTTGTGAAACTATCGCTATCTAAGATGACTGCCGGAATACTTCTACTGATTTTTTGTTCTTATTTTCATCTTTTCACGTCGCGAGATTATTACATTCCCTCACTGTGCTGTGCAGTGTATTCGTTGATTTATTTTCAACAAAAACTCTTATACTCCTCCAAGAAATAAATGGGCGAAAAATAGTTTCGGTAAGATTTCAAGGAAGGATTCTATTTTCGCAATCGCTAATGCGCGAGTACTTCTAATGCCTTAAAGTCTTTAAATATTCGCAAATATCGACTACTATAGCCTTCTATCTCAGTACATTAATCGTATGTGAAATACCCTTCATCAGAGAAAACGTCAAAATGAAATGAAATTTTTTTTCGCAATTTTACCATCGATTACCCTAGAATGAATAATTCAAAAATAATAATTATCGAACTTGAATGAATGAGGCTTCGTTCATTCTTCATAAATCTTGGATTATATTTATTTGCAAAAAATTCCTGAAAATTGACATCAGTTATCGACAATTGATATCACTCTTCGGCAATTTATCGGTTCTCTAAAAGATTGAGAAATGAATTAACCATTAAATGCTAGATTTATATAATTTTTCTTTAAAAATCGCAGCATGTTTAGAATCGCGATAAAAGTTTACATTTTCTCACTTGAGTGAAAATTGTTAGTCAAGAAAGCTCATGCCTTAGATTCGTCCTTCCTTTTCAGGATCATTTAAATAGCGTTGGAATTGAGAAGACTTGAATGCCGCGAGATAAGTAGAGTAACACTTTAATGCCGAGCTTTTTGTGCGATCCTACAGCCGGTGAATAAATTCTGTTAAAATTGTATTTATACACGTTCTCTTGCTACTTTTTTCCTTTCTTTCTCTCTTTTGTGCTACTCGTAACGTTGCATTACGAACTTCCTATATTTTTCCGCTTACTTAATACAGGTCGACGATATGACTTTAAAATTATTATCCACTATCCGAATGAAACCTTATATATTCCACATCGCTGCAGGGGTACCAGTACGTAACAATTTGCTAAAGTGATTAAACCGTTCAGATTTTTATCCATTATCCAATACCGATGGTATCGTACACCTCAATTAGCCGGAGCTAATCAATTCTGTCCGCTCCGCGATATGACTGAAATCAAAATCCTGAACAGAGCTATTTGTCCCAGCCGTAAAGATAATCGTGTAACGTTGTTCTATAGGAGAATCACTGGTATTTCCCTGCAATGTAATCAGCCTAATTCAACTTTAATTAATGTAATGCGGGTGTTACATTAGTGGAGACCGTTAGCAGGTAACTGAGTAAGTAAGTACACGTGCAGTCACGCAACACGACACATGTCTGTCAGTTTGTCTGATATCACGTCGCGTGACAACGTCGTCTCTTCCCGGACGACTGCCCGGAAAGATATATGTATATCTACACGAGACAGAAGCCTGCAGCTCTACGGACAGCAGGCACAAGCTTCGCTTTGCATGCTCGCGATAAGCTTTTTGTCCATTAAGGTGATTAAATATGCCACAAAATTAGCATACGAGTTTGTTTACCATCCTTTTTTTCTTATTTTCCATTATTTCCTCTTCGTATCTCGCCTTCGAAATTTAGCCCTGCCCAGGGCACCCGCGCTAGTTTATATAGATGAAGATAATAACTCCGTTATTATTTCCGACTAACCAAACGAGCCGGGCTTGCGCAGGTAATGAAATTTCAGGAATGGTTCAGAGATGAAATCGAATTTGATAGATTGGACCGTTACGTGAGCAGCGATATTAGTCACCTGTAGTATCAGCTGTAGTGTCGATTAAAGTAACGCTTTGTTTGCGGTGTAATAAAAAATGCTGTTAAAGTGAAACAGCATTCAACACCTTAAATAATGGCGTATGCAAAATAGCTCGCGATCGATACAGCGCTATACAGCTATACACCCCGGTATGAAATTTTATATTTTCGTACCACGTTTCGTGACGACGGTCTCAAAGTATCAATAGCCGCTTCCCATATCCTAAAAATGGGTCGTAGTAGTAAAATAAAATCGGTTCTCTATCTTCCGTGGAATAGGAAACATCTTACTAATTAATCGATGCGCAATGCGCAGAGAGAATAAGTTATGGACAGGAAAAGTACATTGACAGGAAAAATGTAAGTTTCTAAATAGGCACGTAATGGCTGTGACTACAATTCAAAGATAATCCAATTCCAATTCATTTTTTATATCAAAGTCAAGAAACTTTCTGAAGAGAATTTTAGCAACGAGTTATTATACGAACAGTTGTAGATTAATGAGAAGTACCTATATACTCGTACTGTTACACGATAACGTATAGATATAATAAAAGAATGGCAGGTTGATCAGAGTATTTTTATTTGACGCGTGAATGGTTCGAACTTGAAGAATCATACTAATGATTCGCTTCTTTCAATTTTAACTGAATGAACGAAATGAGAGAACTGAAAAGATGGCGGTGTTCTTTAGGTAGAAATTCTTCACGTGGGATTCAAGGCGAGCGTCAATCTTTTATGCATGACGTGCGCTCTGAAGAATTCTCAAGAGTATAACGTAAAGAAAAAAGAAAAAAAAAAAAAAAAAAAACCACGAATATTTTTGGATTGCCAAGGACTATTTGACCAAAATAAATTGGTTATCCTTTGATACCTTTCATTCGTTGCAAAAGCCACATATATATCTTTATTCAATCATTTTCTACTACAATTCATATTTTCATTCCTATATACTTATATATACCTCTTCAAGATATACGTATGTACATCACGCGCGTAGCTTCTCCGTATCATAACGTCATGTTAACACATATGCGGGTAATTCTCACGGTCAATAGGTGATTACGTGAAGAAGCACCCTTTTTTATTGGAATAAAATTCATATTTACTTTGCACAATCCTTTCAGCTCTTATATGCTTCACTCCTATGTATAGATACATACACACATGGATACGTATATATAGCTATCTTTCTCTTTCAGTGTTTGCGGTTTGTTAGAACGACGTAACAAATAAGGTAATCTTCCACACATATAGTTGGGTTGTTGAAGCTGGATGCCGTGCTGACTCTAAAACAGCGTCGAGTCCACCGAGTGCGAGTCGGCGGGCGAAAAAAGAAGGAAGAAGGAAGAAGGAAGTTGGAAAGGTGAATGTGGATGTGGATGTGGATGCGAGTGTGGATGTGGATGGGGCTGAGGGTCGAGTTGAAGGCTCACGCATGCAGGAGAGAGAGCCGCCGGCACTACGTGGCTGGAAAGCTTGGAAAGCTCGGGAAGCTCTAGCCCTATATTCTCTATATATTCTAGATTTCTTCATTACGAGATCATGTACGAGATGTCGTGAGAGCTTTGAGAATTCTCAGCTGACTTCATTCCTGAAATAACGTCAATGTGGAATCAAGCCAAATTGTGTGACCAAACTCCCAAGCGTTTAACCTAGGAGCCTTCTAAGTCGTTAATTTCTAAAAAATTGCACCAACTACGGAACCGCGAGAGTAAAAGAACCGCACATCGTGCATATATATACAGGGCATAAACAGATATAGATTCGTTTGCAGTAATACAAGGGGGAAAACAATAAGACGCGGTGGTGACGGTCCTGAATATGTAATCCGTTTGGATCGTATTCAAATATTTTTGTATACATTTAGAAACGCGATATCGGAGAATCGTATTTGAATACAAATATTGCTCCTATATATCTTTTGGATATTATTGCCCGCCTCGATAGCTGTCGCCGTGTCTCACCTCGCTGAAACTTTCTAAAAACTTGACTGATTCGGGTCTCGGGGAGAGAGAGAAATTTTTCAATAAAAAAAACACAAAAAAAATCAATCTGAGAACCGTATATCGTCGTTATTGTATTACCGATCGAATGACGATGCTAGGGTCATTCGTAATTATTATATTATTTTAGTTTCTCCTAACCTTAGTCGATATCGCAACATATCCTCCCTCGCTTCACACCCTCAAGTAGGTAGGTAGGTACCCGCGCGACGCGGTGTAACACGTCGAGTCGACCCTTCCTTCCCCAATTCAACCTGGTCTGACCTGATTGGAAATCAAACAATCTAACCCTAGAAGTAACAACCTGGAACTGAAGCATTTCTTTTGATACGTACCTACCTTCCGGGCGATTTAACCCTATTATTACTTTTTCACGACTTGTTGCATTCAATTTACGAGAATGTACACAGAAGATTTTCCAGAATTTTCTGGCGACTATCAGCAACGGAAAATGCTGTTGTTCAAACACTCGAGCCCTACCCGGGCTTGTTTATTCTGAATATTATTGGAGCCAATACACACCGCGCATATATATATATTATATATATACATATAGGTATGAACACGATGGAGGGAATGGTGGGTAGGAAAAACTGTGAGATATCATTCCAAGCGTAAATAACGCATGACTGGTACCGCGAGGTATAATGACGACAAGAGTTCGAAAAAATGATGAGTCGGCTACAGTGATTAGTAAGGTCTTTGTGAAGCTGAAGATGAGAGTGAAATACTTTTCCCCACTCCCCGAATCGGTGAAAATGTCGTCTTTTCATACGGTATCAAGAGCTGTGGATGAGTTCTTGCGGTATTTCGAACAATGAGATTTTGGATACACATCGAAACCATATCCTCAGCTATCGCGGGGTTGTAAATAAATTTCAGGAAGTGAGATAAATTTTCGCTCATCTGCGTCAGGCACGTTCGGAAATTTCCAATTTGCGATTAGAACGACTATGTCTACCGATGAACACTCAGAGTTCGGGCTTTTGATTATTGACCAATTCTCGGGAAATAGAAACACTATCACCGTTCATGTTCAACGCAGACAACGAAGCTGTCAGAGCGTATCGGACTCGGTTCATAGACACAACAGGATCCGCTGAATTCTAGTAAATTGATAATAAACCGAGAGGCAATCGTTCGTGAAAAAATAAAAAAATTAAAAAAAAAATTGATATGAATTTGGCAAATATTGTTTCAGCTCAAATGCCTGAGCCATTTAAAATTCTATTGTCTATCAAACAATTGACGAATTGTTTGAATGTTGAAATGTGAAATGTAATAATTCATTTGACACGGTATAGGTATCGCTGTTTGGCCTGTGATGAAAGCAAATCTGTCGAACCTCAAATGCACATGTTTTAAAAATACGTTACGTGTACTGATACAGTAAAAAAAAAGAAAGAAAAGGAAAAACGATCAAAAAAACTTTCCTGACGAATAGCAACGGTTTGCGAAATTTTCCATGAGGTGAATGAGCAGAACGAGTTGCCTGAATGGTTCGCGTGGGCAGGTGTTGGGATTCAAATCCATCGAGAGGGTAGAGGAGAGAGAAAAAGAGGAAAGAAATATGGTAGGAGATGGACAAATAAAATACCCTAAATATTTAGGGAACAAACAAATCCACCCGTAGGCTGACATTGTCCCGAAAGGCCCCCGGGCGAAGCATTGGTTCGCTACAACGCCTTTATAGCTATGGTGTTAGGGAGCGTGTAATCGTTTCGTTTTCAGAAAAACAGCCCCTGCAGAATTATTGCGAAAGCGCCTCGACTTTTCGTTTAAGCCGGAACGAGAGAAGAAGCAACGAATTGGATTTCGGCCGGGTAAAGGGTGTGGCTAGGTGACTTGGTTGTTAGCGACGCGGACTAATTATTTTTCCATTCTCTGTCGCATCGACGAATTCTTTCTTTCTTTGTTTCTTTAAAACCGGCCGACGAAATCAGCGTGAGACTTTTATCCCGCTTCAACTCAGCTGGGAAAAAGCTTGGTGAAACAATGAACAACAAGCAAAGGACTTGAACCGTGAATTCAGGGCTTACTTCATATTTCACTACCAGCCGCCAGTCTCGAGATTGAGTGTGACGTGACAGCTGCATGTATCGTTTTATTTCAACGGCAACTGAAGTCGATATATTATACACTCTTTTTTACTATATAAGTAAATACACTCACATATGTAGAGGAGCTCACCTAAACTCGTGGTTTCGCCGTGTCTACAAAACCTTTCAAATTATGCCCAAGCTCATATTTTTCCGAGTAGTCCCTTGTGGTGATATCGCAAGGAAACGAAAGGGGCAGAGTGCCGGAGTGATGATAATACAATTCGTCGCAACAATGTGTGAGGTGGTTTACGAATTCCAGCGTTTGACCAAAATTCGACGTCAAAGGAAAAAAATTTAATAAACCTTACGGCTACCTTCGCCAAAACTTCCTTTCACATTTTTATTCTCCATCTTTCTCTTCTCGTTATTCGTTTTTATATTCTTGATAAAAAACTCTCACCGAATAATCTAATCCCCGAATTCCCCCCCTCTATCACTCTTCCTGTCTCTCTCTCTCTCTCTCTCTCTCGCTCTTTCTCGATTTAATGTATTCCACCGCAATTTTTATCCTCGCGATCTTATTAATTCGTACAATTATGGGAATCGCATAACACTGGACTGAGTCTCAGTCTCAGCCTTATAATACTTCAGCGGTTTATCAATTCATTCGCCCATCGAGCACGATCCGCGTCGACACGGTCACCGTCGACAAATCCCCAGATTTTTTTTATTTTTTTTTCGTAGCCAAAAAAATTGCGATCTCTGTGTATAAAAAAAGCACAGTGGTCGCGTAAACTCGCGACTAAAACCGACTTTTCAACTTTTCAACTTTCTAACTACCGCGAGGGACGCATTTACATAGTAATTACGTAATAACGGAAAGACGATTGTTAACATTACCTTTTTTCGTACGAATTTAGTCGTGCAATAATAACTGGTAAACAACTCGCGGTCCTTACTAACAGTACCGAAAAATATTCGCGTCCCTTCGGGAGTCAGGCTGAGTAATTTTTCCAAGCATTCGCTCTCAAGACTTCAATCACAATTACGTCGACCCCCGCCTCCAAGCTTCGAGCATTCACTCGAGGATAATATCAATGACGGAAGTAACCGGCGCTAGCAATACCTCTTGAAGGAATAAATCATATTGTTGTTTTCAATATTCTATTCGCCTCCAAAGATTTTTAAAAGCTTACGACAGGGCAGGCGCAATGAATAAATAGGGAACAAAACTTTCTTTAATAACCCGTTGATTATTGCGTTGAATTTATCAGAGATCAATTTAAAGGTGTCTGGCTTTTGAATTTCAAACTCTAAAATATCCATCGTTCGTTGTACCCTCGTCATTTGATAAGTGGTGGGCGGAGAGATGAGAATTAAATCCTCAAAATCCTTTCGTGAATGAAGAGTAAAAATTTGATCAGTTTCAAAAAGTCAAAGGACTGAGTGCACTTGGGGAAAAGATAATATCCAGGCGAAACTTTAGGCCGGAAAATAACCTCTGCATAATAAGGACACGGGTTGACCGGAAAGATTGTCTTCTTCGAATATACACGCATCGATATATTGCAGAAAAAGAATTCCGAAAATTTCGACCAGATAATCCACGTACCTATTATATTTCATCAAAGCATGGGTAAGTTTCCTTGGAGATAATAAAGTCACCGTGGCCCTTCTCAAAGGGACGAATTTATATAGCTATACCTTGAACCGCAAGATTTTCAAAGTAAAATATTCAAGGCATGAATGGCGTTCGAAGAAAACGGATTTTAATTTTTGCGGTTTCAATCCAACTTTCTTTCAAGCTCAAGGATCATTCGAAGCTCTAAGGAAGCGTCCTATAAGTAATTGACATCATTGCTCTGCATAAAACCCACCACTGAATATCATGAATTTGTAATCAGATTTCATGACGCAAGGAAAAAAGAGAATTAGCAAGTTTTTGAGAAATTGGCGGGGGCGTAACTGCGGCGAAAACACAGTTCGTCTTCTTATCAAAGGATCCAATCTACTCGACGGCGCGGGCGTACGCATATTGTCTATAATTATGTAACTCTCTCGTTTAAGCTACCAGAACCATTAATTACTACCAAATATATAAGCGAGACACATTTTAATTGCTCCCAGTTTGACACCATGTCTCCTAATGAGCTCTAAAAAGTTGCCAAGTTTTCAATACCAATAATTAGCGACTACGGGGGTCATAGGGCGTATACGCAGAGATGAGATGAGGCTAAGTCATAAGCTGATGCAATTATAATTCAATTGGCAGTATCTGCTCAATTTCTATGAAATAATTTCTATAAGGATATAATATTCAAAGTAAATTCGTGAAATATTTGCGAAAATGAGTAAATGAGTAAATGGGAAAATTTCTTAATGAAAGGCGTCACTACTGGCTAAAACGCAGGAGCTATTGAAAATGGAAGGGAAGTTTGTTGGCCTCGAACAAGCTACGCGGCAGGTCTTGTGGGGGTTGGTTAATGGAAAACGATTTTGTTTTAATGGATGAGTAATTCTTCCCCTTTGACCCTTATGTTTGAATCGCTATTACACAGACGCACGGTCACCTGGTATGCGGGTTGACGAATTAAGCCACCTCGTCTTCATCACCATCGCGACGCTAAACAAGGTGTAAATTCCAGTTAACATTTGTGACGTGAAAATCACGGTATATACCAACCTGAGGAAATACGCAACAGTAAGACTTTGGCGCGTGGGCTGCACACGCCGTTTTCATCCACCTCCGTATACCTGCAACCATCACTCCTGTGAATCTGCGAGAGGGTATACAGTACACACATATTTATCTTTTCCCCTATCGCCCAATCTCCTTCTTATACCCTTTTATCATTTTCTTCTCGGAGCTTACCCTGCAGGCTTCGTGCCTCCCACGTACCTAAAAATTTCGCCGTGGTAAACCCAGAGTCTTTTTGTTATCAAAGAAAAAACGACGAGCACAGTTGATCACAAGCTATGGACAATCCTGTTTGCCATCGGGACGGTAAGCTTCGCACGAGACTGAAACAACACGTTAATGGTTTCTCTAATGAGAGATCATAGGTGACATTGACGAACGATTACCTGCACCACTGTAGTGCTTTGTGTTTGCTCGTGCGATTCATTGATTGATCATTTGTTCAATTAATCCGCAGTTCAAATTTGGATGCATATATACTGGCTCTTCGAATCGTTTGTCTAAAGTGCTCCCCTACTTGATCTCCATTTCCACATACACCCACGTATTCTCGTTATGACTTTGGCTGATTTTCCCTTACGCGAGTACAAGGCGTAGCTCTCACTTCGTTTTCCCGTGTGGCTAGTAACAATAAACTCGCACAGCGCCGGCAATTAGCCCTTCCGTGTATACCAAATGCAACAATTGAGATCATATACAAACCGCAGAGTTATAGCGCGTTCTGTACTTGCGAGATAGAAACTAGAGCAGTGGATACTGTTCGTAAACGAAAAACAGGCGCAATAATTGAATTCTTCAGTCATCCATGCCTATGCTGTTGTCAATGATCTCTAATTAAATAACTAATCAGTTACTTAATTAGCCTTCAATTCGCCTTCCTGACACTAAGATCGGAGAATGATCTGACGGGGCTGGAAGATTTTTGACTCCGAATTATACTAATTGTGTGAATAGTGAAAACGATGCGAGTATTACGCGTTAGTGACGAGTATTCGTGAGAGTAACTCGTCAAGTTTGGACATTGATTAGACGAAGTGTTGATGTTAGTTTTTATTTTCATAGTGCGAGCTGAAGAATGATCATATCTGTTTTCAACTTGAGATTAATCACTTTCGAGCACAGCTTCCGTTGTTATCGATTCCGACGAAACGCTGACTGTGCCGACGACGCCGGATCGGCGCGTCGACGTCTAATTGGATCTTTGAAGAACTTCAAAGAGCCTGGGAGGGTGTGAGCCTGCGAGGTGGTCACAAGGGGGATTTACTTTACTTACAAAGTTCAAAATTCGAAATTTAAAAGTCGTTAGTGACCCGCGATTCGCGTCTGTCCCTACGGGATCAACGCTATAAACGATCGATTCATTGTCGGTTTACGAACGTATTACCACCTCTCGTCGTATCCGCAGTATCTATACACTCGTTTCGCATTACTACTGGCCAAACGATGGAATGAGTGATACACGTAGCATCGGCGACGACCCGTCACTTTGCACCCTTCGGGCTCGTCGGGTTCGTTGGGTTCGTCGGGTCCAGGTTACCGTCGAGTCTATATCGCAGCCTCTATCAACCGTAACCGGCTCGTCGTTTCACGGGAATTTATTCGTACTAAGCTTTGAACGCTGCGTGCGTGATTCAATGCAGTCTGCTGTAGCATTCCGACGACATGTCATTTGTCCAAACTGTGCTCAGCGCAGCTTCATGGAATACTCTGCGTAAATTCACGTGGGTAGCATATATATACGAATACGTATATGTCGGTATATAGAAAAAATATGTACAGAAAACATGTCAATATATCTACGCGCGTGAATAGGGGCTGTTTTCAGCTCATCTCAACCAGCCGACGATACTTGCCTATTCGATCTTTTTTCTTGAATAACTGTACTTATACGTATACGTATACCTATATGATATATCGTAGCTATATATAGAATCAGAGAGATATTTATGGATTTGATTGGGAATTTGGAAAAATATATACGATTTTAATGAAATTGAAATTTTATTTCATTTCAGAGTTGTGAAATATTTATATGTCTCTGATAAACGTGGAATTTAATCATAAAAGATTTGGGAAAAAAGTATACTCTGACGTGTATGGTTCGAGCAGAAATTTCGTGATGAATTTTCACACTCATTTTGTCATGCTATCGAAAATCGAGATTTTCGAGGGGGTATCGGAATCGATTGAAATGAATTTTTTTCTACTGAATTTCAATACAGAAGCAACTTGCATTCGAACCCCTATCCAATATGCCCGAACATAGTATTCCGCAGTTATGAATTTTGGAAAGAAATATTTAAGCAAAAATGATATTTTTTCAACTTTTTCTTAACTTCGCTTAATAACTTCTTCTACGTGCTTCTACTTCTATGTTCTATGCTAGATGTGAAAAGGTATGACATCGACAAATGCAAATAGAAACCAGCCTGTAGAAACACTTTTGATTTTCGACGAATCAGAGCGAAAGAATTTCTCTTTGGTCACTTTGCGCTTGCTATGAAGGGCGCCGTTGGATCAATTTAAATGTTTAAGGGCTGGTTATTTTCCTTGAACAATGTTTCGTACGATAACCTTCGGAATTTCCTTTATCGACAAAATTGTATAAGGTTTGGAATTTTTATAACAACGCATTTATTCATTCATTTGTTCAATACAACTTTTTACAAAATGTGATTTATTTCTGTTAGTTCCTATTCTATGAAGAATTTCAATACCTATCTGGTGAAGAATTATATCAAAAGAAAAAAGCAGCCCTCAACCAATGAAAACCGTCAACTGCTACTCCTAGAATCCTGCGCAAACTAACCAGGAGAAATCCCTTCACTGTTAATTATGAAATGTAGAAGCCGACTTAAGGGTGAGAATCTATAGATTTCTACCTCTGCTCGTTTATGCTTCGAATTATCAAGGCATAACTCCTTACATATTGAATTAATTATTGAACAAAATTCAGAAGAATAATGGTGACTTTTCTCCCTCAATATAATGACATAAATAAGAGGATAAAATAAATTGAACGTGGGCTGCAAATTGCTACTCAATATTACCAGGGTCGAATTTTGAGTTCCTTTAGCTGTAGATCGATTGTTTTTCGTAAAATTTGTCAAATTAAATAACATCAGTGCACAGAATCGTAATAATAGGTGAATGTTTGAAAATCATTTCGCAAATCGAATTGGAAGTAAAATCAAACTATTTTATGGCAAACTTTTTACGATTAGATTCCACGCTTCTGGTTGAAACGAGCAGAAATGTCCCATACGTAGAAATGTGAATTTACGAACGTCGGGAGAACCGATAAAGAGGGAACTGAATATCATATGTCATGCGATTTGCACCGTAGTACATCGCATGTGCAGTATTGCAGTTGAAACAGTAGGAGCAGAGGCAGAACTCGGTAATATACATACACCGGATATTCCTACAGGAACTATTTCTCCTCGCGAAGAAATGACTCGGTCGTAATGCACCCAATGTCGTTTTAACTAGCTGTCAACCTGGCTGTTAACTCAGCCTGCAGTACTTTTCACGGGGTTAGTAGAGGCTGTAATTACAACATAAGACGTCTATTCAAAAAGTGATGGATATCCTGAAATCACTCAAAGCGTTAGGCTATAGGGCAAAGACTGAGTGCGTTCAATTTTCCAATCCTTGTAAGCAGATTAAATATTCAGCAAGGAGTTGCGTCTTGGTTTTCAGGATGCAGGTATGTAGTTGCGGTTTTTTTTGCACCGCGGAACCACGTGAGTTTGAATTGTCGATTTAAAGGGGTCATGTCTGATTAGATAGGCTGGAAAAATCGATTTTTGAGTTTTCGCATTTTCTTGAAGCATGAAATTTGGAGAATATATTCTGAAAAATTTTGGCGATCCGATAAAAATTGACGAAGTTCTAGACATTTGAAAATAATAAAATTATATAAACGTGAACTGATCTCGAAAGTTCGAACGCGTTTTTCTCAAAAATCCTTTTTTCAAAGACTGCGTCCGTTGATATTTAAAATACATCTTTTCCGTTTTTTGATTTTAGATTAGCCAAGTTCGAACAATCGTGGTCAACGCAAGAGCATTTTATTTTCAGGACCTCGTTCAATAAAATACGGCACTATTTATTAAATATAAAATCATAGTTCTCGTGGAGAGAAATTTTGAGAAAACACCTTTTTTCTACTTCACCCAGAAATGATCCTTTAATATATTCTAAAAATCATTGCGGATGTTCAGGAGTTCGTATGGTCTGAAATTCTCGTGGTAACTCGTACTTGTGTAACGTTGGACACGCACATGTATATATAGATGTGAAATTCCTGTAGGTATCCTTTGAAAATGAAATGGAATGTAAACAGTCCCGGTAATTATGTAAACAGTTACTTTGAATGCCGTTGTTGTTCGACTGTCAGTGATCATTAACATGACAGAAGGGCTGATTAGCTCGATGATGAAGATCGTTAATTCATAAATTCCACTTTGTTATAGAAGATTTTGACTGAACCTTTTATCTGTTGGAAAGAAAGCGGGAAATCAGAGATTCGGTTCCGTAAGATAATTGGACGCGACAATTAACTGGGTCCAGTTATCTCAAACACGAGGTAAGACTATCACGCACTGAGTGCACCTTGAATTAGGCGTATTTACAATCCTTAATTCCCTGATTAAACAGTTAGCAATGTAAACGAGGAAATAGGCAGGCGAAAGGTGGAAGAAGCTGAGGGAAATTTTCAATTTGCAATATTCCTTTCGCAACGCTCGATCAAGTTTGATTGTTTAATTGGCAGGGCAGAATTGGATCTTCGCTCCGGTGTTACAGGCTCGAGTAATTTCGGATGTTTGCCATTTATTTCAGGCTTTAGGTATTTACCCCGAAGTTGAGAGTAGGTAGATATCTACCTTATACCAAGGGAATTGAATGCCTAAGTATTTCCGAGGGCTTTTGCCCAGCAACCCACCCGCCTAAAGTGACGCTGACCCGAATTATTACCACGCCACGACCGCCCGAAAGACCCCGCCAACCCGATGCCGTATAACACGCGCTTTTGACAAATCACAGAACAGACGGATCGCTAAACGGGCCGTGATTGATCCCGGCTCCGACCTTATTGACTCGGTCAATTGGAAGTGGAATTCACCAGCTCCGCGTCTTTTGCACGAACGACGAATGGCTTTTCGATCATCCAGAAACATGAATTGACTCGAGTATATCCTCATAGTCTCCGTTCTGGCCTGCCTGCCCCTGGAGAGAGATAATTTCTTTATTTCTCTCTTATTCCACCGTTGCGAATGCTTCGAGACATTTCTCATTTTTCTCCCTCCTGAACGACACAACGCCTAAAGTCGCGTGCTGTTTGTTACTTTAGAAGAAGCGATTTGTTGCTTCCGAGTCTCCGTCTGAGTCTGCGGTGGTTGTGGCCTTGCTACCCCATCCCGTAGCCCCTTACGTCTGATAACGCCATGTCGCGGGGTCGACGTCAAGTGCGTTCTCGGCACCCTGACGCCTGGTACACCCAGCCAACAGACCCCTCCCTCAGCCTCCGACATTCATATATGTATACAAGATACACGTGTATAAATACATTCGTATTTGTATGTACAACGACGTGCAAGTTCCTCGTCTACGTATGTACAATGTACATACATATATAGGTAGGTGGGTATATACCCGTTGATACCCAAGACGGCGCCGTAAACATAAACACCAGGTTCCTCGTGTAGCTGCACGCACACCGGGTTGAGACGGTGTGGCAGGCATCTCTCCGAATGAAAACTAGTGATTCACAGCCTCTTTGTCCTCTCCGTGTTTCCAACTCGGTCGCAATGGCTTCCGTCAGTTACCCGCGACATTCCGCGGCGTCTCGTAAGACCTGGTGGAAAGCAACAAAACACTGTTATCTCTCTCCATCTCTCGCTATTTCCTTACCCTTTCATATCCACTATATCTAGCCAAGTCCATGTACACCTATATCCACCCACGTACTGCTGGTCTCTCGGGGGAAATCCTCTAAACCTGAAGCTGAACCTAAACTACTTGCATATACTAATCCGGATCAAATCACACGCGTTACGCAGATCGATGTCAAACGACGGTTAGACGACGAAGGGTTTCGGGAACCCCGTGACACCTGATACTCTGCAATCGAATCGATTCGTTGTGACGTGTGATTGAATAATTCGTTAAGTAACGATTTAAACTTTGTTAACTCGTCCAGAGCCAGTTGCGTATTCACGGTTATACTGTATTCTAATTTCACAGATCTAGAGTTGCCGTGAGAATCCTATAATTTCAACCCCAGGCTGAGAGAATTGTATATTCTTGCGATGCCCTAACGTAGCTACGTAGCAACTCTTTCGTTTTGAATTTCGCGCGTTTAACCCTTGCGAATAATTGTTCCCCGGCATCTTTTAACGGCTCTAAGTTGATTCTAAAGTGGCTTGAGGTTGAGAAAAAATGAAGGGATGTACCGCACCTTTGAATGTATGGGAGCGCTGCTCTTAGTGTGCTAATAAGGGTAGTCAAGAAACATTTTCCAACCGAGTTTTGCTTAATGCTAATTAGTTCCGGACTGGAGGTTAATTTCTCTTCCGTTCCGACTGACTCTATATATATTCTTTTTTCGCAGTCACAAATGTCAAGGGGTGTTGAGCCATTCACGCTGCTCTTCACCAGAAGCGTTCGACTATTCCGCAAACTTTTCAGCCATGAAACTTCTACCGTTTTATAGTCACAGATCGATAAGCCCAGTCGTTTTATCAAAATGCAACAACCGATAATGCCTCACTCTTAGAGAGACAGAGAGAGGGAGAGAGAGGAGAAAAAAAAGCTCCGTCTATCGACACTCTATTTCTACAGTATATCTATAGGGTCGTTTCGATTGTGAATAATTTATTTCTGATACCAGTATCTACCCTCTATTGTTCAATATTTGTTTTTAATCATACTGCACGTAGCGATGATCCTGTTTTATCACTCACAAAGTCGTTTGTGTGAAATCTTGCGAATAATTACCGGCTTCTTTCGGAACCAGCAATTCCGTAGCCCTCCCACCGCCTTTAAAGCTCTCTTCTCTTTCCCTCTTTCAGACCACCCGGCACTAGGTATTGCCTACCGCCACTTCCCACCTCCCGACAGCTTATACCTCTTGACGCCAATAGTATATAGTTAAAGTTACTGTAATTTCACGGTAAGCCGGAACGAGTGAAGTGATACCGGTATTTTAAAGTTCGAAACAGTTATAGTTTAGCTCGAGGAAACTATTGCAATGCGAGTTAACTGCACGTATAGCTAGGCTATGATTGGGTGTGAATATCCAGTTCATAGACACGGGGCTGCACGATATCAGCATGGTATTACTAAACTAGTGAAACCGTAACAGTATTCAATGAATATTAAAAACGTTTAACAGTAGCTACGAGCACTTATACAACGGGTGATTACGAGACTAGAACGATGTCGATGCTAACATCGTTATACGTACAGCTACCAAAATTAGCTGATATCTACAGTTTCTACACTATATGGTACACGTATGGATGTATGGTGTTAAATTTATTATCGTGTAACGTGTGTCGTATCGGTATTATAATTAATCACAATATTAGCTGTCATTCACTTCGAATATCACCTGCCTCCACACTGCGGCAGTGCGGCATTGTACTATATATATATACTATGACAGCACATCTGACATTCAGTAAATTTCAAGAGCCTTACCTTTGTCGTCTCGCTTTTGTAAACTTTCTAAAATGTACTTATTTGAATAAAACAAGTCTATAACTCTCTTCCGGGTACTGTAACTCTTTTCTTTCGAATTTTTCACGCAAGATTCAGAGATTTTTCCATCTCCGCAAACGACGACAGTGCTCTTCATTCCTTTCTTACAACAATTTTTTACTCGACCCGCGAAGATACCCCAGTCGGAATCGAAATTCTAGTTTCATTCTAACGTGTTCTCGCAGAAGACTCGGAGGGGTAATCTAGAATTCAAGCGCAGGATTGTAGGTCTAATGAAATTCTGATTTGCACCTAAAAGTAGGAGTTATGTCCGTTTTAAGCAAGGTTAGGCGCAAACTAGACTTTTCAAATCTTAGTTTAGATCTCTAGATCCTGGAATTCGGATAGGCTCCGTAATTCTCGATCTTTGATGAAAGGTCCTGTTAACTGATTGACGGATAAATTCCAGTCCAGAATCGAATTGATTATCGAATTAATTTTTTCGAAGACTTTCAAGGTTGTATGTAGAATTCGGAAATTCCGAAGGATGATAGACAGACGGTAATCAGAATTCCAAGTACAAACGCCAATTATCATGTACATCTCTGATAATGAATTCTCGCGTAGGACGTAATTCTACGTATCAGGTATCCATCGAAATTTGGATGGAATGTTTGAATAGTTGATAATGATAATATTTTTTTATCAAATTGCTAATTAGCGAGTATAAAGCTTTTATAAAATAAAAGTACATATTATACCATAACGAACAAAATGTCTGAATTCATCTGGAAATTGAATTATCTCAAGAGTTTCATTGCAACGGTTCACAGAGCAGCGGTTTCAAAATACATAATCTTCCAATGTTCAAGACCCATTCCTTCGTCGGAAGCTTAAGCGCGCATTTTCACGTGGATGAAAGATAATTAAAACTCTCATGAAACGTGTCTGGAATATATACGTCCCTGCTGTTGGTGTAAACGTGTAGATGTACTTAATTTTCGAAAAATGACCACCGTGGAAGGTTAGAACTGGTGAAACCGATAAAATGGCAAAAAAAAAGTAGGACAAAAAAACAACCATAGGAACTAATTAACTCTGAGTAAAAAGGTCGAAGCGTGAAACCTGAGCCATGTTATCGGTGCCTCGTTACCACTGGGATAACCGGAAATATAGACGTGCAGGTTATATATTTTTGGAAATTATTCGGTGTGCAGAATTTGACTGAAATTTCGCACGTGGATATTACTGTTGGAGGCAACGCTTGTGTGTATAATATGACACCGTCGGTGCATACGGAGAAGATGACTCCACGGGGAATTGCATCGTACCGCGCTGGCATATACGTGGTGCAATTCATAACCGAGAGTCGTTGTCCAGTGGCGGCAAACTTTTGATATTTGACCACACCATACCACGCCCGAAACTGCTAAGGCGACCTACGCGCTAAGCCCAAGTTTCAAATGTCATTCTCCTAAACCCTATTTACGTTATTATGTTGTAAGTCCTGTACCAGGCGTGATTTGTTCACCAGTGAAGTTTGAATATGTCGACGGGATAAACCACGTTTTATAAACCGAGCTACGAGCCGCGAGCATCCTTCTCTTCGTCTTATTTTATCCACCTCATCTTTGTTCTTCTTCTTCATTTTTTCTTTCTTTTTTTTTTCTTATTCGCCAACAAATATTTTCAGGACTTTTCATTTAAACTGGAATCTCGAGAATCCTCTTGTCTCGAAGAGCGGATCCAACGACAACCAACGAGTTAAGAAACAGCCTTGACTTCTATACGACTAACTTTCGAATAAGAGTCGCGACGCGCTTCTTATAAAGCGTTGGAAAAAATGTAAGTAATTCTTCTCTTTTTTTTTCTCCCGTTGTTTCACATCACACTTCGATAAATACCCTGAACTTTCATCTTTACGGAGAAATCCCATCTACCTAATATAATAACGAGTGACACATAGAACGGGGCGCGAAGCTCCTCGCAAAACAGGTACTCCTCTGGTGTCTAAAGGACCCGAAGCTTGCAGGATGTAGCTTTTCTATATACCCACACGTCCGCCGTCCGCGAGGACGAAGATTACCCGGGATTGAGGAGCTTTAGTCGTTCGTGACGTCACCCGCTCGCTTCTGCACGTATCCCGTGCAGACAGATAGACGACGATCCGAAAGACTATGGGAATGGACCACTAAAATCCATTGCATGGAACACTATCAGTTTCGCGAACGCAGGACTATACCGTCCACTTGATTCCTAGAGACCAGCGGTCAATACGTACCCAAACATATTCTACCCTGGCTCGGAATTCCGCCTTTTTTTTCCTCCTTTTTTCTCTTCCATCCCTTGACGTCGTTGCGTTCGAGTATTTAATCCGACGTGAATCGCATATACAAATATATATAAGATATATATAGGTATATATATAGATTATAGATATACATGCATGTATGTGGATGTATGAGGAGTCCATCCCCAGCGATAGAAGCCACTTTGAAACCCATAACCATTCGCGGTCTATATCTATAAATTTTTGATACCTCCATAGAAATTGAAGACGTAAGGATACAGCACAGCACAGCACAGTCTCCCATTCGGATTCCCGTCACTCGATAATGGTTTTCAAGTCGACGAGACGTGTCAGGGTTAAAAAAAGGTATCCGCGCGGTGAAGGGGGGGATGAGAAAGTTACACAGATCATACAAAGAGAGATAGAGAGAGAGGGAGAGAGAGAGAGAGAGAGAGAATGGTTTATACAATTTTTGGTAAATTCTTATACAAGGGTTAGAAGAGCATAGGGCGAGGGCCAATTTATCCACAAGAATATGGAACAGGGAACTGTTTCCACTATTCTAGACGCATTAAGGCGTACGAATGATACCAACAATGGGCCTAATGCGGATGAATGATGATACGTAACAAACCTTATTCAACAAAAAGTTTTGGTACTAAATTGAATCCAGTGCTCTAGCTCTTGGTCCTTGGGAGTAGGTTGGAAGGTAGATGGGTAGAGGTAGAGGCAGAGGTAGAGGTAGAGGTAGAGGTAGAGGTACGTACCGGTGGTGGTAGGTGTAGAATAAGATCATGGGCCTGGCCGTTGTTGCGTGCGCGTGGGTGGCGAGTCAAGCGCATGCGCGTTATCCAAAGAGGCTCACCACCGCGCGGCGACGCTCAGTCTCGCCTGTCGCAATCCAGTGCAGATATACGTGCAATTACCCTGTCAACGGTACTTAAAATCTCTTCGTCTATGCCGTGGTAGAGCGAGAGTAGTCGATCGATACGGGAGATCAAAGCCGTTTGGATTAGTGATCGTAATTTCAAAAAGGTGTTTCACGACTTAGCTTTTCCGCTAGAGCTTAATACTCAAATCATCACGGATAGGGTGGCTTTATTTCTTCGGAGCTTCAGGAAGGAGATAAATAAAAAGAACCAACAACAAGTAGTAGAAGAAGAAGAAGAAGAAGCTGAAGAAGAAGATAAAGAAAAGGAAAAAGGAGAATAATTATAATAATCATAATAATAATATCATCGGCGGGGTGATATTCGCGGGGAATCATATCCGCGGAGACAGTCGGCGTTCGGTCGGTGAACGCGCGCGAGCTAAACACCGCTGTCACATACGTGTGGTGATATGATCACGATGCTTTGACACTCGGACAAGAATTGATGAGACAAAAAGCAAATAATTGATGAGAGTTTAAGATCAGTGCACATAGTATTAAGCTTCTGTATAAAACAGCGTGTTTATAAATAATTGAAGACAATAAATTACGAGAGATTACTCATTACGGAGAGTTGAGTTCGTGACGAACTGTCATTATCCTCTTGAATCTCTCCAATTTCCTGCACGACGATGGATCGCCACCTGTGGCTAGGTGTTGCTTTGATTTTTACTCTTCTTCAAGGTAAGTCATCGTACGGCTCTCTAATATCATATTCATAAAATAATAAACCAAAGTAACATAAAATTCGAAAGAGGTATAATAATTTAAACAACCCCAGACATCCCCACTGCATAGACCAGAATAAATACTAACGAATGAACCACCGGATAGTGCGGTAGCATCACCAGCATCACCATCAGTACCAGCAAAGTGACTTACGCTCTGTCGCCAACCCTCCGCAGCTGTTGGTTCTAATAGGCACCTGTGTAACTAAGAGAGTGTTTAGTTGCCGAAAGTGTTATGCGAGAGAGATTCCTTAATAAGAGAGCGGATACGTTGACGTAAACTTTTTTTTTCTCACCGTCGGCCAACGAAAGTGCGTTTAACGTACCGTGAAAGCTCACTTAATCCGTCAGGGGTTGCAGTTGGTTTGAAATTTGAAAAATTTCCTGTATTTGAAACCGTGCGAAATTGGTAGCTGGAAATTGGTTAGTGGTATAAAAAATGAGGCGAACTTTTCGGTGCTTTTAACTTTTTTTTACCGCTGACCTATGAGGCCTCGACGCGAATATGACATCCCCCGATTATATGGAAACAGCTTATGCGGGGTAAAAAAAAGCTTCACACGTATAGATATTGTAATCGAATGATTCCTTCGCTTGACCTTACT
Organism: Rhogogaster chlorosoma; assembly: GCA_944452935.1. Classification (NCBI taxonomy): domain Eukaryota; kingdom Metazoa; phylum Arthropoda; class Insecta; order Hymenoptera; family Tenthredinidae; genus Rhogogaster; species Rhogogaster chlorosoma. Next base: position 13,630,553 of record OX101799.1, on the reverse strand, counting down.
TCACGCGACTGATATATCGCGGCGATATCAAGTATATCGGTGCTTTATCGAGTGCACAGATTTTTTCGCATCACTTCTCCTGGGTCATTTTTAGAAATGAAACAGCCATTTCCGATGATTTTTACCCTTGATATCTGTCTGTTTAATTTACACGAAATGAAATAAATGCAGAGAGAAAAAAACAGAAAAAAAAAAAAAACATGTCCCCGACAAAAAAGCCTTTGCAGTGAAGTTTTTCTCAACGGAGTAACCGAGCTCGGTCCACCCCGCTAACGAAGCATTCATTTTCGCAATTATTTTTACCGACCCAAAAACCAGCTGTATAAATTTCACTACGAGACAGGTTTAGCAGAAGTTTAGTATTTTCTGTCGAGGGAGGTATCGCAGGTATTTATAAGAACTGGGGAGTGAAGGGGATCCTGGATCCTGAGATTAATCGAAAAGCATGAAGCCGAATGCTTTGGAGGAAACGTAAAGCAAAGCAAAGTGAAGTAAAGTAAAGTAAAGTAAAGTAAAGTAAAGTAAAGTAACGCACACACCTCGGGAACTCAGAAGCCACCCTATAATTTGGCAAAGCCGACAATAAAGTAGGCTTGAACGCTTAGCTTAAACATTTTTCTACACTCCTTCGGGTAATTGATTTCTCTCCCCCGCCGTTCTCTCTTAGCACGCGATTTCAATGAAGTTTCGTATCGACCCGATATGCTCCATGTGCTTTGATATTTTTACTCTAAGTGGTTCCAATTCATTCGACTGCTACCACGCGCCCCCGCGGTAATAGAATAAAAAGTAAAATATAGTATAAAGGAGTAGCTTAAATGGCACCGGAATTCGGGCACATAAATTGAGTTTGATGAAAAAGAGCTGGCAAATGCAATTCCGAATTTACCGAGGCGAAAACCAATTGAAATCGTGCACTAGCCGGACAAACTGATGCTACTATTTTTCCCCTAAATATATGCACGTGTCGTGCGAACTGCAGAATATCCAACATATTGCCAATACTGAACAGTCTACATAACAATGCACCAAGTATAGTAATGCGGTGATTTATTCGATGCCCACGTAGTATGTGGTCCGGCTTACGTATTCGCAAACATACAAATTTTCTCTGTTATTTGGAAAATTCAATAAGCCCATATTCAGTATCGTTATTCTATGTCAACTTCAAGTCGCGGCAAAGCCAATATTTTATTTCTGGATTTTTTTTTCTCCTTCGGATAAGATCTCAATCGCGTGTTTATCAAAGCCTGACAGTTTCGAAAACAATTGACCCGAATAAAGAGAGAGGGCGGACTTGTTACGGGCTGAGATCCGAAGTAATTATTCGCTGGTGAACTGCTGGAAGCTCGAGCTATACATCCGTTCCGTAGCCAAGTCGCGTTTAGCCAATTTCAACGAGATCACTTTTTGTCCGGTCTTAATAGGCTTCTAATTATTTGGCACGTCGTGCGATAGGCAGGAGCGGAATACGCCGCCAGTCTACAAGTACAATAATTATCATCTCCCCGATCTGACGCTCCAACGTGAGATCGATTAGTCTAAATGCAGCACACAACGTGTATTTGATTAGCCCAGAATCTGTACCTATAACTAGCTTCGTTAAAATTAACAACATAAATCGCAGCGTCTGACAGGGGGTGCACGGAGTTTCGTTTCAGACTGAACTGCAGGCCGAAGTACCCTTGGCGCAGAGTAATTTGGATTAAACGCGTTTTTACACCGACTGTATAAAGTCCGGGAGCGTTGCGATCCGCATGATTTTCCATGTAGGTCGCCACTTGGTTTGACGATATTTCATTGTTTTATTATTAGGGTGGGATACAACATCGGGTCAGGAAACTCAAAAGGAAATGTCAGAGGGTGGCGGGCAAATGACTACAAACGCAGGTACTAAATGAGGCAACATTCCCACGGGCAGGTTCCTTGTCCACGAAACGTGAATCCCGTGCAGGAGGTATAACTATAGGATATATACCTATATGGCTGAAAAACGCAATTGAGGAAAGAAAAAAGAGTGGAATTCTTGTATATTTTATATAGGATGATCCTACAGACTCTGTCTATAACATTTTGGTAACACGCGAGCTTGAACCGACCAAATCGGTCTTGGCTCTGTGGTTATCCTCGTATTTACTTCTGGGGGGTGAATTCTTGATATAATCGTATCTCTCAGTTTGTGGTCGCAGCATCTCCGGGTCGTTGCGCGTCAGAGTTGGCTGCGAAACAAAATGGACTCTGAAGAGATTCACCGAGATAATATTATTAGCAGTGTCACTTTTAGGGGGCTACGAGATGAGCCGGGAGTGGCGAATGCCGGTGGGCAAGGAGACGGCGCGGGGATAACCCAACACTGTGAATACGAGAGCACCCTATAAATAATTTCATGTCCTTTCCATGCAAGTTTGAATCTGCCGATTCCAGACTTGGGTACTCGAGGCACTCGCTTTGCGAACGAACTTGTTTATTCTTTTCTCCGGCACTTCATCCTCAATTCAAGGCATTGGTGTAAATAATACCCCGGTCACTTCCAGGAAAGTCGCCTTTTCTTTTTCCATTTTATCACGTTATCCCACCGCATTTCGTTATCAATATTCATTCGAAACCACCACCTCCAGAAAGCTCCACCGATGGAAGAATAGTTTTCACTCAAAACAAGCTTGTCAAAGAACTTCCAATCTTTCATGAAACGAAGTAATATAAACGAACTCATTTTATTTTCAACCCTTTCATGCCATTCCTCTTATCTCCCTTCGTGATGAATTCTTTCGAAAAAGTGACCAGAGTGCTCGACGTTGTCTCTTTAAGGGTTGATAATAGATTCGGAACAATTCCATCTCGTCGGTTCAAAAAAGGCGATTGATTATATGATATGTGCAACGTTTTTGTTCACTTATACTGTTGGATGTCAAAATGAGGGTGAACAAAAAACGACATGTGAGCGCCGCGTGGGTAGCTTTAATATTTTTTTGGAATTAATGGTAACCCGAAATCCCGACCATCGAGGAATATGAGAAGAAATTTGTTCACTGCTATCTCGTACCTACTATCTTCCTTTTAATCTCACATCGCAACTTGGTTCCGCAAGCTCCTCCGACAAAAGACGAGATAAGATTCTTTCTGCACTTCAAGCGACGTAGTTTTCCGTAAGTTTCGAGGTTTGAGTAAATTGTTCATTCAATATAAACGGCTAAATCCGCTTATTTCCAAATTACCCGCAATCAAATGCTACACGTATAAGGTAAAAAGTGAACCTTCGCTAATAGGTTATATCGGGACGCTTACGGGCGGGTAAACACGCAACCACGCATGATACACGTGGCACGATGATACACTTATAGGAAACTCCTGGACCGGACGCTAAAAGTCACGTACACTCACCCTGTCATCTGTTAACAGTGATAAGTCCGGCTGTTAGTCGAGGATCAATGGTCAAATCGACTGCTTCGCCGCGCGGCACTCGACGGCGCGTAGCAATTTGTCCTCGCGACTCGCGATATAAAAAGAGCCTTCCGAATTCCTGGGCCGGATTTTAGCACGACAGAGCAGACGCAGGATGCTGGAGGCATTCGTTCTGCCCGTCCCAATTCCCGGGCAGACAGATGCATTGAAAAAGTGTATCTATTAATTCAAAGCTACTGCCTGCGGAAAATCGAAGCTCCAAAATTTGTTCCAACCTACCTATATACACGTACATTCTCGCATCGTGTTTATACCTATAATAAATAAAAGAAAAACCTGGAAAGAAGACTTCGAAGTCTCATTTATCCATAAGAAAGGCAAATTTTCCCATTTCGCATCACTTGCATTGAAACTCGTTGCTTTTTTCGACAATTGGTATAAATCATTGCGAAGCTCAATGAACTATTGCCAATAAGTTTCGAGATACAAAGTTTTTTTGCTTCTTCTTTTTACGATGTTAATCATCTTCCAAATAGACTTGCACTGATAGTTATCGTATTCCGTACTTGAATATATGTTTTCGAACATTTTGCCTCTAACCCCTTATATATGCTATCAAGTAGATGCAATTTGGGCAATTACAAAAGTTAGAGACTTGACCTGTTCCGCAGGTACAGGCAGGCATAATCTGTTCAGTAACAAGCCACGGGAAAGGTATGGGTATCATGTTATAAACTATCCGCTGCTATTAGGTTGTTAACTAATCATGTACATACATACGTTCAGCACGAATATTAGTTGCATGATTATGAGTTCAAAGTTTCCTATCTTGATATCGGAGCTGAAATAGAACAGACGCAGATATTATAGAGAGAAATGGAGTTACTTTATCCGCGGATGTAGCAGATAATGCCGTGAACCTATATGATTGTAAAACTGATGCTCGGAAAGGGCATAAAATCTTCCTTACTAAGCTGATATTAAATAACTTTTTGAACCGTGGATATAAAACCGGGCAATTTTAAAGGTCAAGTAGATCAAAGCGAACCAAACGGTTCAATTGATACGATTAACTCGGTGAGGTTGTAAAATCAACAATAACCCGTTTACGTGGTCGATTCGGTAAAAGGTAAGATTTCTTTCCTTTTTTCCAGCTCCTTTTTTTCCTTTACTTTCGTCCTTTACTTTCGTTTTTCTTTTCCTTTCTTTATGACCATAGTATAAGATCGCGACCCCATATTACGTGAACCTAATTTCTGAACTGTAAATAGGTATACATAGAAGACGCAGGAGACCGAGGTAGAAGGAAATCCGTAAAAACAAAAGCGGGTCGAGTTATGAAGTTACGGTTTCGTGGGCGTTGGTAACTCCTATTCTTTTAGGCAAAAGGGAGAACGCGTCATCTCGCTTATTCGTTTCCTTCGCATCTCTACCCGCTCTTACGATAATTAGAAGGATGAGAGAAATATTAAGTGGCTGCGTTGAACGGGGAGCTAGGTACGGAGAGAAGTAGGTAATTGAAATAAAAAGTAACATCCAGGCTAATTTAAAGCGATGGGGTGTCCCCGAGAACGTCTTGATCCCTTAATGAAACTAGACGACACGTGGGTGCGGGATAACTTTTCCTGGTTGATAATGGAAAATATCAACCGTGGAAAAAGGCCACCTATCTGTATACACGTACCTAGGTACTCACCAAGTGAAGTACTTGTGCATTGGCGGATCTTCGCGAGGTGAATGAAATTTCAATAACATTTTTCCACCGCTTCAATACCGGCACTTTACACCTAATCTACAATCATTTTTCAATACCTGGTCGAAAGGATATGCAGATTCTAAATGGATATCGGAGACTAAGGGATTACTTCATCACTCATTCATATACCCTGCATATGTACACCTACCTGCAGATTCCATTTCACTGCTCCGTATATATTCAACATGCAAATGATTATACATATTTATCTCCTCGATTACTGCTGGTAGCTACCTAAACCATTACAGGTGACTGAGCATATGTCGTATTTCTATTCTAGAGAAACTTTAGTCTTGTCAGTCTATGATTTACCGGAAGTAATTTGGGCGGAAGTTTGTGTCTGAAAAACATTAGGAATGACTATTTTATCAATTTATAACCATTTAGTATAGGTGTACTAGGGTTTTGGATATGATCTATTGCTGCTGCATTGGCGAGCTGACGCTCGAGAGTCAAATGAACCTGGAGTATAATTTGTTAAAGTGCTTCTCTACGTTTGAAACAATAATCAGAAATATTCAGCACAGGTTTGTGAATGGGGTACGGTTCTGTTTGTTACTCTGGAAGAGATTGAATCCTTAATTTACGAGCAACTTAGCGGCTGTGAGTAGATAAACAAGCTGACCGTTCGTCGAATCTAGAACTCTGACGTTAGATAGAAGAAAAAATGCCATCTCTGCTGAAGATTTATCGCTAAACTAGCCGAAGGGAAAGAAACTCTTCTCGCTACTGTGATATTTCATAGAAAATAAAAATAATATCATCATCAGCATCAGTCTAGAGAATAAAAGGACGACTATTTCTTCAACAAATCACCGGAAATTAATCCGTCAAAAGTCAATTTTTTAAGTCTCTTTTAAACAATATATCAGACCATCGCAAACTTCTTGTGTAGGTATATAGAAAACGAACATGCGGTGCCTTAAGGTTTTCTTGTGTTTCTATTTTCCAATAACCTACACCGCTTTGAAGTTGAATGAAATTTCCACTCTTACTTTGTTCCTAGTTTCGCATAGAGAACCTTTTGTTCAGAGCGTATTCTTAAATGAAAATATATCAGCCACTCGTAGCAATTTTACTCGAAAATGTGTAAAGTGACTTAACAATCGACCTGTGCAAGTTACTTATAAAACTGTATTCAAAATCATAGACGATGATCGAAATTTCATCAATTTTCTGTATGAATATATGGAAAACAAAACCCTGCCTCGCTATAACTCGGCTCCTGTATCAATATCTCGAGAATATATTCCAATAGGAAAATCTCGTGCTCACTCGCGCAATTCACAGATATATTCAAATATATACCACGATATATGGATTTGGAATTTTGAATTTCGAATTTTTGATATCATATTTGAATTCAATGACCGAAAAAACTCCAATATATGGTTTCAAAAATGAAATTCAACTAAATCTTAATTTCCATGCTGGTCATCTTGGATTGCCGATTCATATAAAAAATTGTTGACATCGTATTTGGAGTCAGAGACCGAAAAAGGCCTGACATATGTATTTTGAAAAAAAAAGGAGTCGAATAAAATTAGTAACTTTTGGCCATAATCTTACGAATTCTAACCACAGTGTGGCGCAGGCCCATCGTTTCTTATTTGAATTCACATCCCTTGCTTTATTTTATTCCAACACGCATATCTCTCGCGCCGAATTCCCGGTACATTTAAAATCATATCGGAGGGTTCTACGCGCTCAACAACGCACTTAAAATTCCACGCAACTGAGGTGTGCAAATTTTGGCAAATGCTTTCAACGTCGCGTCCTATATCACTTGGAGGAAAAAAGATGGGATAAAAGGAGTAGAAATACTAAATGTAAAATGAAAACGTACCTACCCACGTCGCGTCGGTTGGATACTTTCTGCACCGGCAACGTTCAAACTCTGAATAATTACGGAGTTTTAGCTAGCTTGGTGGTCGGCGGATGGTACAGGTTTCGAGAAAAGGTAGCTAGCTAGGTAATAGTGAAAAGTCGACAATTGATCGTGAAACTATTACCGCTACTATAACTAACTTAATTGGTCCATAAATTGGGAAAGTCTGCAGCGCCGTAACGTCGGAAGAAATTTCGTACCCCGGTCTCCTTGGAAAAGGCGACTCGAGTTTTACTGCCCTCCCATATCGTCGGTTTTCCCCTCGTAGTATACGGCGGCATACTAAAGGGGGAAAATTTTATTGTACATTTTCGCAAATATTAATTTGGCCCAAAGATAAGGTTAATTCAAGGGGCAAGCAATTACTTTCCCAGTAGTATGTTGAGGTTAGCTTAGTTTAGATTGGGTTAGGCCGTTTGTGCAAACCTGTGGGCCCAGCGCGTCACGAACCACTCATCCTTCCTACAAACTCTTCGTATAAACCCTTACCGCCTCGCCGGTTCCTTTTCTGCCTAGACTACAACCCGTACTAACCCCGGCCCACCGGTCATAGACCGGGTATTACACGTACGTATAATCGCCCACGCACGCATACAACCCGGCGTAATGCACACCCGCCCCTAACACTAAGAAGCACCTAAAGTGTTTGTTTGACAAGTCTGAGGTTTGTATCTTCAAAGGGTCAGACATAGCCACCGTATGGAAGCATATGGTGGTAATTTATAAATAGCCCAGGGTGGCCTATTGTGGGATAAGTAAACCTTTCTCATATATATACACATGGTAGTGTATACCTATACAGTAATAATATCAGGGGTGGATATGGTGCGAGGAACTTTTAGGAATGATGTTGTATATATATATGTGTTCGAGGGTCGCGACCGAGAAGCTTTCGAAACGTATGGCTATTTGCATTAAGAAGATTATGTAAATAGGATATAGCGGATCCCCGGTATACGACTGTCAAAAGTCAACGCCTCGTTTGACCGCCCTCGCCTCAAGGAATCCCGGTGAGTGATCTTACGCCTCAAGCTTTGTCTAAGCCTCCAGGCATTCCTTTCTTCTTAATTTAAATTGTTGTAATTCCAGTCAACCAGAGTACCTACCCGGTTCTCTTGCATCTTAAATACCTACTCCACTAACGGAAAGGAATTTATAGCTTTCCATATATACAACAATATTAACTCCTTTCATTTCACATTGATGGTTATCGCGCTCCTGCTTTCTTGCAATTAATTTAATCGTCCTTCCTCTTTGAAATAGTACACTTTGAAGCCGGGCTATTGTTCTAATCAATTTCTACTCGAAATAGATGTCGTACGCTCTGATATGTTATAATCTGTTGCTGAATACTCATTTCTCTATTTAAATTCATTCCGTTTTCAAATTTGGTTGAAAGCTATTTCACAAGCTTGCTTCAATCAGCTTGTCCCATTCCAATGGAAATATACCACTCTCAATAGGATTGCATTTGAAAAATTTGACAGATTATATGTTTCTCGCGAATTAATTGGATGAATTATGAGCTGCAAAAGCGGACTTGACTTCACTCCGCAACTTCCTGAATCTAATTTTCGAGAGTAAATTAAAAATAAGAAAAATTGAGGCTTGAAGAAAACAATCCCAGTCTTGCCGATGCTTTCTTTTGATTGCCTTGACGGATATTCGCTGCGAAGTAATCTGAGATTGTAAAAACGCGCGTCTCGTTTCACGTGTTATTTGATGGGAAAACGATAACTCGGTTGAAGCAACACTTAAAAATTTTTACTCGAATCCACTTTACGATATGCTCAAGGCATATCAGACTAGGGACAACAGATTCGAGGGTACGCAGGAAGGAAAAAAATCGTTTCGAATAATAACTACGATAAGATTGTTGATTCGGCTATCGTTGCTATCGATTTTCTTCCAGTCGCCGTTGGTCCATACCTGCAGACGCGTAAATCTATCAACACAAAATTCGTATGTTATTCTATATACTACGAAGCAAAACCAAGTTACCGCTTACTTAGGTGTTAGGTTTTATTATATCCCTCGCTAATTACTCCCCGGTGAGTTTAGCTAGCAAACTTCCGCCGCGTTGAGGGGCTTGGTGGCAGACGGGTGGAAGAAAAAAAATTTTCAAATCAGTATTTCGCTTTGGAGAAAGTTAACTGTGCGAGACTTTGTGATCCCGGTGTTAGGAGCAGGTGTAGAATTTTGAACAGATCAGGGATAGCAAACGTATGGGACGGGGTTTACCGGGAAATCTTTTTTTCTTTCTTTCTTGTATCTAACAAAAGGAACATTGCAATAAAAAACTAGTCACGTATCAAAGCGTATACCTTTGCCTAATGGCCGCAATACGTTTACGTACAGAGCAAAAAACCCAGTTTCCTCTCTCTCTCTCTCACTCTTTCTCTCCTGAATCATTCAACGGACGGTCATAGGTCATCGGTGCAGGTACGCGTTCGCGAGTGACCGATTTTTAAACTCTATACAAATATGTAATTTATTGATATTTTTTTCAATAGTATCCGCGTGCGCGAACGGGAAAGTTCACTTGACGTGCTGACTCGCTCGCTCCGATGCATCCCTGTCCCGATTTTCGTTTCCTGTAGGAAAAAACACACACAAAAAAAAAAGAAGAAAAAAAATTATATAGACTGGTAAAGGAGAGAGTATCGTTGCTTTTTTCCTGTTAGGGTGAGCGTCAGCTGAGCAACTAGGTTCTTCTTCTGCTATTTCTTTTTCTTTTTTCTCCTTTTTCTTCTTCTTCTTCTTCTTCCTCTTCTTCTTATTCTTCGTTGGCAACCCTCGCAACAAAGCAGAAGCCGAAAACGGCTGTCGCGATCAGCTCCCATCGTTGAGTCTCGATCCTAGTAGATCTCTTTGAAGGAAACTTACAAATTTGGGATATTCAAAGGCGTTTCACGTCCGTGTTCTACTCCCTTCTGCTTCACCTCGCTGCGCCATCGAATTTGATCCAATTGGCTTTCCGCTCTCCCATTCCATTCGGTTACTTCGAAACCAGTTTCACTACTTCTCTGCCATACTCACGGTTGTTAATTATACTGTATTGTATATAGGAATCCATTATTACGGCGGTTGTCAAGTGCAGCGTACCTCGTTCTTGCCTCAATTTCCTGAATTCAAATACGTCTATGTATAATGTACACATATAGATATATACCTATATGAATACATTCTACTACATAGGTAAAACGTTTAGGTTATCGAAACTAAACAAATTTAACATTTATCAGGCTTTACGATCACGGTTATCTCGTAGGACCTATCTTTCAATTAACTTTAACAATATTGTTGAATTATTTACCTGAATCTCATATATATCAAGCACCGCTGGTCATATACACACTTAGAGTTTGATATATTTGTTGTTTTTTGTTGCTACATTTTTTCGGACCATTTTTCACATCTGGAAACTAACTCAATCGTATTAAAACTTTATGCAATTACTCAGCCTTTAATTGAGGGGACGCTGGTTGGAAAAGGGAAACCAGACGAAAAACAAGATTAAATATTTTCACAATATATCGCGTGGTACAGAATATTTCTTAGAGAAATATTTGAACCAAACTTCAAGTTCATTACTTAATATTTCCATAGTAGAAAAAAAAAAAAAAATATATCAAACGCAAATCAAACTCAAACTTATGAAGGTATTCTATCTCTAAATATCGACATAGCAGTTGGAGATCACGAACAAAAAGATATACGAATCGTGTTTTAGATTCAAGTTTTACTTAGACAGATATATCGAATGAGGAGACAAGTCGACGTACTCCTTTTTGTCCCCTTGCACTGCTTGAGATTTTTTAATTACGCAATGTGTAGAATAGACGAGAAAAGAGCGTGTAAGCTGATCTCTGGAGAAAGGGGATGAGTCGATTTATCCCTTTTTTAAAGCCATCCCCTGAATTCTCATAAAACAAAATTCTAAATCATGTCAAAGTACCTTTCCTCCAGAATCTTTAGTGAAGAATAGTAAATAATCGAGATTTAACAAGAATGGTAATTAACTATGGTTATAGATATATGTACTACCCTTAACTACGGTTAAATTTCAGCAATAAATACCCGAATATATGAGGTGGCTAACCCCAGTGTAACGTGACAAAGTATATCCACTTTAGTACATGTTCGCATTCATCCAGAAATTACGTTTGTCAAACTGAAGGGTGCAGACGGGCAAAAACTGCAGGGTAGGCATTGCCGTAATTGCGGATAAATTAACAAACGGTGTTGTTTTGCCAATGAAATAAATAGGAATAGAATTTACGGGTTAAGTAATTGCGTAGGGTTGAATCAAGATAGAGGAAACTCCTGATGTAATTCAATTTTTTTTCCTCTATTTCTTTCTTTCTATTTTAGACAGAAATTCTACGTATTTTAAGAAATTTTCGACGATTCCCATACATTTTATCAGCGTCGAGCCTCATATTTTTTCATAAGATATTGCAAAATAAAAAAAAAATCTTCCATGAGCCAACTTACGTTAACTTCTCTTTTGTTGTTCGTTTTCCACGATTCTCGCATTCTCAAATCATTCGATTCGCTTCCCTGCTCGGATGTATACTGTATAGTATATATAAATGTAGTTCTACCTACGTACACGTGTACACAGCCGGGTATGTCAAACAAAGGGTAGATATTGCACCCAGTATTGTACCATATAGAACCACTAATCCGGCTGTAAAACAGCGCAATTCCAGTTACCCGTTTTATCTCCATACGGTAGCGTATTAATTACGCAACCCGCAATTACAACCTGCTGTTGTTGAAACCGTACTTATGCCCGATCCCTCTGACCAGTCATCCTTGACTCGTGAGTACAAATTCAGAGCAATATATAGTTTTTTTGAATTAAGTGTTGACCGAGCAAAGAATTCTGCGGTAGTCCTATCATACCTATACTCGTCTCATAGTCAGACTAAGCGATCTGCTTGCCAGATGATACAGCATCCAAATCCAACTATAACCCAGACCTCGTTTATTTGTCTCAAGTGCAAGAATAACTGAGAAACGTGTCAACCCATACCACACTGCCTAGCTGGGAATATTTCACTCGTATACTGAGCGAATTGTTTCATATAACTTTTTGCCCTTCTTTGCAGACTTAGCAATTATCCTAAAGATGCGAGCCTTGACTTGAATGTATTATTCATTGGATTATGGTTACACTCGAAATTGTTGAATTGAATAAACAACCTACTGTAATTACTCCGTAATCATAAGTTTTCCAAAACTCTTGTGAATGATCGAATCTAGTGAAATTCAAAGTTTAATAAACGACACGATTTGTTCAAAAGAGAAAGGAGTCATGAAGAGATGGTATATTGCATTCAGTTTGTAGGAGAATATTTTAATAAAGTTTGCGAAAGTAGGTGTAGGGTATATTATGATATCGATTCTTAGTTAGATATTCACGGATTAGTGTGGCCCGGGTTATTTTCAAAGCCTACGACGTACTTCTCGGTTAATGTCTTAGAAAAATGAACAGTTCCCCGGACAAAAGTTTTAATTTTACCCCCTGGTGACCTAGCGACCCCTCGTGATAGTAGTTAGCGAAATCTCGGGGAAGACGAAGGCTCTTTTACGAGGGTCGCGGTAAAAGGCAGAACAACAAGACGTCGCCACCCTAAGAAAATGCTTAACTATATACGAGGAGAAATAATCTACGCTCGGGTTTTCCTGAGGTCTATCCGTATACATATCAATAAAAATGGCGACATTGTGAACGCGATATCCTAAGACGCGATTCGAATATCGATTTGTTATTTAGCATTCGATTCAGGTGACGAGAATAGTAGGGAAGTCCGTGTGTGCTAAGAAAGAGGGAGACGTGGGAAGAAGGGTGGAGAATTCCTCCTGCAAATATTTCAGAGAAAATGGCTTGAGTGAAAGTGGCCAATCCCTCGATCAAACCGCAAGGGATAACTAAGCGAGAAATAGAGATACAAATTTAACGCGACTTGCTACGAATGAAAATGACGCACGTTTATTTGACAAAAGTATATACCCACCGGTATATAGGAAAGACAAATATGTAAGTAGAAATATTATACGAGTGGATACATAAGCGATCTTCGAATTGACTTGCTGAAATAAAATGTCGATTTTCATGCCCCGCAGATCTGTATTCTATCGCAGATTCCCTCGATTCTACGATCGCCTATCTCTTGCTGCATCATTTGAAAAACGAGTTTCCACGATAAGCTTACAGAAACTGTATAGTAACTTTCCGAAAGTCTAAATTGCTTTACTGTTGACGCTGTCGATTCAAAGTACTCAACCGACCATGGCGCACCCAGTCTAATTTCTAGTTCAACTTAAGTTATTACTTTTTTTTTTTACCAAACTTCCAAGCCAGCGAGATTATCGATCTTATTGGCGATCGGCCATCTAGACGATATTGCTTTGGCTTCAATTGCCCATTGCGTTATTTTTTCAAAGACTTTGAACTCTATATTATACCAAAACTTGTGATGGAAATCGAGCTTAGCACATGACTCAGAAAAGAAAAATCACAGTTTATGAACATCCTCATCTTGGCGTTAGTTCAATCTATCGAGAACGAAGCACAGAAATTATGCGAATTTTTACAATTCGCTTCGTTATTTGATCAAATTAATTGATGAAATGAAACAATCTGACGAAGAAAATATATATCGAGAAAAATATCAATTCTAATAAGTTTGGCTTGTGGAAATTTGACGTTTTCAACTCATATTGAATGTGAGTATCCAACGATAAGAAAAAGTCGCGTAATAAAGTGGTAATGTGCAAATCTACATATGAGACTGCGCAAACGTGTATAAAGCCGTGTCTCGTTTTTGAAGAAGTATTAACGTTAATCGATTCGTCGTTTTTCATGATGAAAATCAGATTGAATAGCCGAAACGAAGATACTGGGGTGAGTTTTGATCAAAGTTGACATGGATTTTGGGAGAATGATTCTAAAAGTGACTTGATCGAAGAAAAGGAGGTTTCATACAAAGGTTTTAGCCCGGTCGATCCAATATCGTATCATGAGGGATATTTCATGTATTTATGAAAGAATCAATAAAGTGTAAGCCATGCGAAATGAATTCATCCGATAAACGGATGAAAATCAAATGCATATCAGCGAATTTAAAAAAATTGCCTAATGCAAAGCTTCCTCGTTTCACCCACCATACGATACCTCGTTCTGTGTATGAAAATATCTGAATACGTTTAATAAATGCAAGACAGTCTAGGTAAACTATGTAGGGGTTTGAAATAAAACAGAAGTAACGAGTGACTTGACTGTTTCGTGAGATCTGCAGCAGAAAAACTATATAGTCGGATAATACCGATAAACAAAAATGATTTCAGGTTTTATTTTCGCGTAGTAAACTTTGAGCAAGATTAACCGCAGCTCGTTTTTTATTGTTGAAGGACTTGCCAGCAAGAGCCACTTAATCAGACACAAGCTCGTTCCAAATTAGGCTTATCAAGTAGAAACAAAATGAGAAATAAACCCTTTGAGGGTGAAAATACCTACTTTCACGGGTTGGAATTGGCCTGGACTGATTTTCTCCCTCGAAATGTTATATCAGCCACCAACGTGATCACGTAATTTGATCAACATTGACTTTGGGCACTTTGGTGACACAAGGTGCATAAATAGTTAGTTTGCATTGGAATGCAGCAACGATATCGTACCACAGCACGTGATAACGGAATACTTTAACGCGTTTCAAAGGAAATATCTCCTTCTGGTATAAATGCATATCGGCTTTGCATAACCCAGCAGACTTCTAAAACCAGCACAACGAGGCTTATTGGTTAAGGTTTATTAGAGAAGACCCTGCAAGCTCTTGTCGCTTTTATTGCCGGCCCTATACCCGTGATGTAAACCGATTCGAGGAAGATAATGATTTTCCGGTAAAAAATTTCGAGTTCTCTTAAGCCTTGTAAGCATAACGTAATAACCCAGAAATTCTTTTGTATGAGCTCATGCTCCGAATAAAAAAGATTGAGTAAAGCAACCGTCTGAAAGGGCATATTCCATTCATATCTTAGCTTTACTGAAAGACTGAAATGCAAATACAAATTCATTTGTACTAAGCTCCTTTGCCCGGGGCTCTATAATATTACCTCAGGAATCAATTTTCCTTCGAATGTCCAGGCACACGATAAGAATATATTATATCCTGCACGGTCGTATTCAACGCGTTAATATTTTACCGATAATCTACCGTCAATTATAATTCTTACCTCGTTACCGATCAAAATGAAACTCGACTAGGTAACGACGAATTTTTTCCACCTGGCGAAGGAATAACCTGGGGAAATGTCTCTTTTCAAAGGTGCAAGGTGCTTGCGGAACGTCAGCCTGGAGGTGGTCCCCGAGGCGGTTCAGAGAGGTCACGAAGCCATCCTTCGTTGTCGCTATGACCTAGAAGACAGACCCCTGTACTCGGTCAAGTGGTACCGTGGCAGACACGAGTTTTACCGGTTTGCGCCAAAGGAATCACCGGCGACAAAGACCTTCCCCATAACCGGGATCACGGTAGACGTAAGTACCTTATTGAACAGAATCATTCGTCTGTTATATGAATTGATGTGAAACTTCAGAATTTTGCAGCGATGATATTCTCGATGATTAGTCATAAGCCTTACATTGAAAAGGAGTTTAGGAATTTTCGATGCGGAGGTTTTGGTGTTAAATTCATGAAATTCTGGCCAATTGGGTATTTCTAAACCAGTGATCACACAGCTCAACGAAGCAGAGCAGTTTTCGTAATACAAGCACACTGCTTTCTTTATGCATGACGTTTTCACGTCTAACTAATTCAACCCACACAATATTGCTGGGAGCGTTACTGGAGGTATATATCGTGCCAGCGGAATAGCAATACAGGTATGTATAGCCTCCGGAACTATACGGGGTTGCTAAAACAGCGACAGTAGCCCAGGAACAAAACGAGAGACGCTGTTGATGTAAAAAAAGAAAAAAAAGAAGATATTATTATTATTATTATATCATTACCCCGAAAATGAAAAGTTGAGTCTTCGCCAGACCTCATAATGAATTTTTCAACCGACGATACATATCTCGAGCACCAATGAACGGGTTTTGACTTCCGATGGATCAATCGCTGCGGTTCTGCGCGACTTAAAACTGATCAGATTCTGAACAGAGGTTTTTGAGTTATTTAGAAAATGATAAATGATTCAATCAACGATATCTGACGAACGCGTTTGTTTCGATTGATAGCTTTTGACCCAACTTGAATCCGATCAAACTTTGGAATTTATTTATGCGATAGTTCTTTCATTCAACTTATACGCTCGTGATAGATTTCATCTTCTTTTATTAAACTTTTAATTAAAGTCTAACGAATTACTGGCTTCTTCTAAATAAAATACGTCAATATTGTTATTGGAGAAACGATGTTCTGACAATAGGTAGAAGCCTTGAAAAAAAAAAAATTCAGTTCCTTCTTAAGCTAAGATTTTCCTGTCAGGGTGAATATAACGGTGTTTCATTTACTTCATTTTATTCATTTCACTTCGCGTTGTATAATGAATCATAAGTATCTTAAACTATTAAACTGCGATTGTAGTAGATATCTGAGTCCATTTACTTGCCAGCTTGCTACTTACCTCAACTATAATAGTAACAACAGTCGCGAGATACTTGCTTCAACTTTGGTGTGAATAAGATACATGCAGCGTAAATTTAACTGCAATTTATGCAATTGTTTAATAATCCTTTTTGGTAGCGTATCAGTTCACCAAACAACTCTGGGCTGTGCATACGAGCGCGATTGGTTACAATTTGATCGGCATGCTAGTGAACTAAATTTACGAGAAAGAAATATCGGGAAATGTTTGAGGCATGTATGTTTTCCTGAAAAATGATTGAAGGTCTGTATGGATCGATACAGCATATCATGTATCTTGGTTGTAAACTCGAAATTTTAGTATACGTGAGTGAACTGTAGAGATGTGAGAGATTAACGTCCATGTCAATAAAAATGACAAACTCCAATTACTCGGTCAGTGGGTCCCCCGAACTTCAAACAACCCATTCCAATTGCAAAGGTACTTGGTTAGAGGAATTATGTTCTTAGTATTTAAAGGTAGATAGGTAGATACGCGAATGAAGGTAAACGAGGAGTAGCTACTCTTTGTACCTCAAACTCACACAGCCGCGTGAGTAATTCTAGTCTAAAGACTGAATTTTAATGTAAAAACATAAACTTTTGTTACCGCTCATTCTTCGTGGCAATTTAATCACGGCAATAACCTGGATGACTCCAGTTTAAATATACAAAGGGAAAAAGTTATCGTAATCGTGTTTCGTGACAACCTGTCCGTCCGGCTTCTCTTGTAAGCTGGTTGTGCGACTGTAAGTCGTATAACCAATTTGAATGGGGCATAAAAAAAAGAGAGGAGAGTAAGGGAAAAGAGAAATTTACAGCTCCGAAGAATTTCAATATTGTTCACCGGTGAAACCAATTGGCCTTAAAAACAAGTGACGCGTTCTTATACCCGAAAACTCAAATCCGCATTGGCAAACAGAAAAATTCAACCGTCACGTATAAATTGAAGTTTGAATCAACAAGCCAAGGTTCTTTTTTTCTTGTGTAATAAATTTCTCTCACGTTTACGCCAAATCAAGATCACATTGACGGAGCTTCCGGAATAAAAATTCCAAAGATGTAATGCACCATCAATTCAATTCAGAAATTTCGCGTTCTTCAGTTTAAGACTTCATCTGTGAAACCAGACTTCGTTTGTGTAACAAAGGAAAGTACTGAAATTTTCTCTAATTCTGAGTGTCTGATTTTAACTTCCGTCCAAAAAATTTGTTTCCATCGTTCCCCTTTTTTTGAAGGATATAATTTCTTCATCGGTGTTGTAACAGGCCTTAAGTATGGCTTTCTCAAACAATGTTAAGGAATGATCTGTGATAAGCTATGAAACCGTAGGTTTAACGGAGTCGCGAAGTCTGCGCTAATGAACCAGGGTTTGGAGGTACAGCATTATAATATGTAATTTAGGGAACAATACGGAAACGATGCCTAAAATTTATTAGAACAGTCGTTAGAATAATTGTGCTCCGAACTCTCGACCAGATTGTTAATTCCTACTCTATACTCTGCACCGATCGATACAAAACGTATACGAATAAATGAATAAATAAATAAATAAATAAATAAATGAACAGATGCAACAATAATCAGATGCGTGCCCCATACTTCGATGCTTCGAGCCGTTTCATGGTTTTAAACTGCAGTGAGAGAAATTTTTGTTGAAAAAGAAAAGTAAAGCTACCTCCGGATTGTTAATTCGAATAGATTAAAGTCTGTGAAAAATGTTGTGAAAAATCGTGATTTTCGAATTAAATAACGAACGCTGACTACTTCAGACATGTTTGTGTATTCTATCTTTATATGATATGTAGCAGCACGCCTGGGGTAGTGTGGGGTATAATTGAAAAACATGATGGTTCCGAAGTGCGCCCGTAAAGAGGCATAAGAGAATATTGTTCGTTTTCCACGTATCATAAACACGTAGCACGTAGAATACGTGACGTAGCGTGGTTCAGACAGACGAGAACAAACGAAACGGAAAGAAGAATAAGGGAGGAAAAAGAAAAAAAAAAAATGGGAAAAAATCGGATTAACAACGCGAGTGGACCAGAATCTCTAGCGAGACGGAATTTCATCGGAGTCAAAACACTTGGCCCGAACATTTCCCTTGTTTGCAAAGCCGTGGACTGGGTAGGTACATGCCTGTCGTTCTTTGCGTACCAACATACGTTACTCCCTTTCGTATTCCCATCACTATTCCCTGGCCTCCTCGTACTCCTGATGTTCTTCAGCCATTGTGTGCAATGCGGTATCCTTGGCAAAATACCTGTGTCCTAATGCTCAAAATGTACGTCGAAATTTCGATTACAGATCGTATGTTATTTTTTTTGTTTTTTTTTTTTTCGTTTTTCGGAGATCTTCTTTATTTCCGTAGCATTACGTGTGATCGTGATCGCAATAGGACGTAACAAGGATTTAAATTTACAGTTTTTCTTATTTTCTTTCGGTTCTGAAAATCAAAAGATAAACTTGAGGTAAAGTGAAAAGATCGCGAGGTGGAAAATTCGCCAAGACAACCTGTGGAACGAAAAGGAAGGAGCGAAGCGTGCAAATAGAGAGAGGGACTTTGAGTATTTTACGCCCCGCTATCCAGTCGGTATTTTTAAAGGACCTCGCCAAATTGTGTTTACTCAAGGGCTAGTGGGTGTGGGAGCATCCTCCTTTATGCAAATGCGGCCGAGACAGTAACTCGTATCAATTCGCACGCCTTAGCTCACCTCGCCTTTTACTATACTATACTACGAAGTCCGTTTTTCGTGCAGTTCTAACTCGACAAACCGCTTCCTACACAAACGCGCGTGCATCCGTTCCGAGGAAGCTTCCATAAACGTGAGTAATTAATTTCAACGTGACGCGACGTCGAGCAAAACGAGAGAGCCCATGATAAATACAAAGTGAACCTCTCGCTACTGAATGGGATTCATCATCTGTGCCCCCCTTTACTTGATTTACAAACATCAAGATTGCATTACACTGCCACCATTGTTCATCCAGTTTAGTATGCTGGTTACGCAGCATTGCTGTTCGTCGAATCTCTATATATTCACACATGCACATAAGTATGCACAATTAATTCCCACATGCGTACATGTATACATATGTTCCCCTGGTTGAACGAACTGGCCATACCTACCTACACAAGCCCTCCCTTCAACTATTTAACTTCATTCACAGTGAGCACTCACCTCCTGATTAAAAAGCATCCAAATACTAAAGAAAATCAAGTTGATTCACATTCTACACTCACTCGATTTCCAGGCATCGATTCACATCGAGAAATGTCAAATGACTAATTGCAATTGGGAAAGTTCGTTTGAAACGACAATTAGAGAAAAAGTCCTAATATTATGCATCTAGGTCGAGATATTTGAGAAAAATTGGTCAGAGTTTTTCATTCATAGTACTTTCGAACATATTTCCTTGCCCATTTATCCTGCCCTTTCTTTTAAACCTTATTCAGAAAGTTGGAAGGTGCCATAGCTCGAGATTTCCGTATTGAAACGATAACTTATCCTATACGCAGTTAGATTCAGCGCAACTTCAACCACTTACCAAAAAATGAGGACCCCGGAATGCCATTTGAAGAACAAACAGTTATCACGAATTCTCGACGAAATATTACCCACATCCATGAGAATATTCACGAATGGCATATATTTTGGTGAGATTTCAATACCTCAAGATTAAAGCTGCCTCATTCAGAGACGAAAAGTACCATTTACACCTATGCGTCTATTCAATAGCTGAATCACTGTAACGAATGGGATACGTGTCAAAGAAAATACCTGAAACAAAAATATCGTCCGAAATATCCAACTCAGAATTGCGCGAAACGTGTGTAGGTATGTACAGCTGACCTACAGTCTACCACTGGTATCCCAGAGTACTTTGAGGGTTACTAAATGACATGTAAATGGAGGTTCGTGCAACGTTTACCTCATCATGCGAGTACGGGGTATCCCATAGGTGCCCAAATGCCGTCAAACCTAGTAGGATTTAAACTGCATAGTTAACCTGGAGAGTGATCACTAACGCGTCCAACGTTGGTGTTTGTTAGAACGTGCGCTCATACCTCATTTACCGTATTATTAATGACAACCACGGTAGATATCATTGAAGTTTACCGCAAACGGTTTCCTCGATTCTAAACGACATTGCGATTTACAAGAGATGAAACACGGTTCACATCAGGCATTAGAATTGGATTGATTGCTTTACGGAAATGAAACTTTTCGATTAAATTTATTATTCTCTTGATGCAAAATTAACGAACGTGCGCATACACATGTTATACAGCTTGTAGGGATAACTGCTTACTTATATATCTCTAGGCTAAGAACTTTGAACGTTTCAATGCATTTCACCATTGAATATGTGAGAGTGATGCTTTGAGCACGTTTAGCGTACATACCGCAGAAGCTTTTGAATAAAATATATAAGAGCTGGAAAATATTATTTTCATCTCTTTACTCGGTGATTTTTTCCTCTCATATTTACTCCTTTCCGACAATTAAGCTTTCCAATGAAAGACCTCACTGGCGTTCGTAACGTTCCTGTTTTTGCTACAAATTTTTTAGAACCTTATTGCATTCTTTTTCATGGAACGAACAGACTGATTCAAAGAATTTCAATAGCATTAAAGACTGTAAATTGGTGTAGGCGTTTCCAAATCTAATCATAATTCGATACAAAAGTCCCTCTTTCGACCAAAGGAAATTTTTCATTGCAATTTTGGGTAATAGGTTTTTTTTTTCGGATAAAAACCAGAAATCAATGTTTTGGTCATTTTTACGAAAAATTTCAGCGCAATTTCTACTTACTTAAGTCCGAACGAGTTACTAAAGAGCTGAGTAAAGATGGGGCCACGCTGTTAAAAGGAATGAACGAAAATCTATAAGTTCTCAATCGAAGGCTGGACTTATTCTTTTGTCTTTGAAACTCATCGCGCAATGTTGACCTTTTACCTATACGAAGTTGGGCAATAAGAGCTACGTCTCTGTAGATTAATCCTGTTGTTTGTAGAGACTAGTTCTGCATTAAGTACCAGAGCGATTGGGCGTGGGAATCGATCGAAAGTGATTTTGACCGGAGCTC
Organism: Rhogogaster chlorosoma; assembly: GCA_944452935.1. Classification (NCBI taxonomy): domain Eukaryota; kingdom Metazoa; phylum Arthropoda; class Insecta; order Hymenoptera; family Tenthredinidae; genus Rhogogaster; species Rhogogaster chlorosoma. The sequence goes on along the minus strand of OX101799.1, from coordinate 13,608,781 downwards.
GTCAATTTTCGCGATTCGAGGTAAAGATCACGGGGAAGAAACGCTCGTAATAATTTGAAACTCATTTCAAGCATAAAAAAAAAAGAACGGAATGATTTTTCTTTCGAACGAAAGAAGCGAAATTATTTAGCAATTATCTACTCGTAGAACGATTCCTCTTACTCTTCATAAAGTATGAAGCAAACTGAAGGTTGTTCTTTCTTCTTTCAGCTCACGAGTTCAAATGGCAGTCAAGTTATGCTGAGGGACGTGGATTTCAGACTATCCGGCAACTTTAGCTGCGAGGTTACGGCCGATGCACCATCATTCTCAACTTCTGTTGTGACGAAGAATTTGACCGTAGTATGTAAGTATATGGTAATAAAGTTGATAAACTCTTACCGGTATTTTTATCCCTTTTATACGCCGTTCAGTAAACGGAGAAAATTACAGCACCTGCTTTCGTGTAATTTCCGAAGAGTTATCGAAGTTTGCGTATTTTGTGTTGAGAGCTTTTGCCCCAGGCCCGTCGTAAATTAGCCGCGTTGAATATTCGCGGATTAGTTTTTATGCAAGATCCTTAATCCTTGATCCGCATTCTGTAATCCGCAAGGTAAATTCACGTATTACCATACAAAAGACCTTGGCAAACTTAGCTAAGCCTCACCTACGAGTTCTTGTGCACCAATACCACCCAGAAAAGCCCTGGTTTCGTCAAGAATTCGGCAACTCTAGCCAATTATCAAGATCCCTTCATGAGAGCCCGATCTTCTGCACGTATATGCATCGAAATTGAATCTGATCTTCCGATGTTATTACATCGAAACGAATGTATAGGCGTAGACTATTAACGGCCCCGTTTTCTCGGAGAGAAAATTTTAGTAGATTCAGTATCGATCGAGGTTTTATAGATGGAATTGTTTTATCGTTAAAGCATAAAATACGATCTCATCTCGAGGAGGGAGAGGCGCGTATTACGTTGTTCATTTCACGTCAAGAGAGAAAAAGTGTTCTCTAGGCGAGTTCTAGTGTCAACGAAGCTTAGCTGTCAAAGGAAAATAAGGAAAGCCCTGTTTACCTTGGTGAAAATTGTGTTTCAGCTTTACCCGAAAGAGGACCCGTGATCACATCCGGAAGAGAACGATACGATGCCGGAGATATTCTCGAGGCAAATTGCACCTCACCGCCTTCAAAACCATCCACTCAGCTTTCATTTCTATTGAACAACGTGACAGTAAGTGTATTACATTCAAAATCAAAGTAACAATTATTTTCTTTTTATTCTATAGGTTATTTACAGCTTTGACAGCCGTAGCGTAGCGCGTTTAAAGTCTTTGAACCGTTTGGAAAAATGCTTTCTGCCTTCTGCTTGTTTTTTGCTCGCCAGCCGAAAACCGCGACTGACTATTTCGAAAGCTTTTACAGGACATCAAAAGCGACCGGACGTTTTTTCGGAAAGAAAGGAATCCACGTATCCCTCATTGATTCGTTCCCTTCGCGTCTTTGATCCGAACGGTTCTGGAACGAGAGTTGAAATGAAACTTGTAACTTGGATTCTATCATTGTTTTACTTCTGCGTTTCGCCTTTCCATCCGCCAACGAGAGTCCCCTTGAAGAATCCGTTATTTCAAACTTATTCCTAGAGACTTAACTGGAGGAGCATTAAGATCTTACGCGGAAAACGCGGGCGTATAATGTAGGAAGATTTTAGAAAATGGAATAAGTTTATTTTCCAGGATTTACCGCTGTCTCCTGGCCCTTGTTTTGGCCCAAGTTCGATCGCAATGCGCCGACTGGTCCATTTAAGTGTGCTTTACCGTACTCCAGGCTCTCCTATCTCACGTTTAGAATTATCAAAACTTATCGCCTGTTCAATTTGACCAGTTCGTTTGCCAGTTTGAACTTAATTAACACCGCGATCTGGAGAGCACTACAAGTCAGGCCATTAGCCATCTGCCGTGATAAACTAAAGTTATGAATTGATAACATCGCGAAACTTTGAGTTGGCAAACGGTGCGCTGAATCATTTCGTGATTGCGGGAATCCGCCGTTTTCCGCATATGTAACATAGATACTATCAGAACCCAGGGGATGGTTGGGATGAGAAGTTAGTGTTACTTGTTGGTTCCTAACATATCAAAACATGACGTCTCAAAGGAAAGGAATATACGAGATGTCCGCTGTAGCGAGCGAGCCACACGTGCGTAAATTTCATCTCTTCCAGCAGCTAAGAAGACGCGAATATTCCTCTCGCGAATGAATACATATATAGGTACTATCTACATCTACGACTAAAATGACTTCCAACAGGAAACTGAGGACAAAAGACGAAACCTTCAAGATCAAAGTCCCCTTCGCAGGCTTAAGGATTTGCACCCTACGAAAACTGCCAAATCCCAGATTATCGCATTATCTTGCTAACCTTTCGGAGATACAATGTCGAAAGTTTTCATTGCTTATTCATTGTGTTTCTTCAAATTTTATACCAATGCTTGTGTTATTTCTTATTCAATCTGCACAGTGCACAGCGGTATAATACTGCTTTTCCCATACTGTAAAATAATTTGTACCGTGAGAAAGCATGAACTGATTTCTAGAAAGCTACGTCCATCTCTTCAAATTCCATCCACGAATGCGCTAGAAAAGTTTGTACTGAAGAACTTGAAAGGAGCTTTCTGATACCTGAATATTTGAAACAAAATCAAAATGCTTCTTGCATCACAAATATTGAGTTCTTCAATTCAAACTCTTCTAGCTTACTTGTAGATGTAATTCGAAGAAATTTACGTAGCCTTTCCACATTCAGAAGCTTCATTTTTACATAGTACAAATTATTTTGCGACTTTGGTCGAAGCATCTGTATAAAAGAATAATTTTTGTTGCCCAAGAGTCTGAAAAGTGTTTCCATTATTTTTTAAATCTAGGGGTGGAATTCTGTTTCTTCGTAAATGTAACCTCACCCAGCTAGAACATTTAGAAAATTCAAGCCCCGTATCTTCCATTTCTAGCCTTTGAAGTTGCAGACTATTTGATTTGAAGTCAAGAGTGCAGACCACGGAAAAATGAGCTGATACATGCATGGAAAATTGAAAATCAATGCAAGAGTATAAATGATCGCATTTCCGAAAGGGTTACTTGAGAAGGTACAAAAAAGAATTCAAGCATTGCAGCTTAAGGGTACTCCCTATAGTCCGTTGATACAAACAGACGGTTGGGTATACATAAGTGTGGAAATAAATTTATTCCTGATCATGGAACGTCGTAACTGAAATGCAATGTCTGTCGAAGCGATGCGATGGCTTAGAGTTTATAAGTTGTAAGACACGTCGTTCGTATAACGAGTTAGGAATTAACAGTGACAGTGACGTAAGCGGGACTTACCTCGTCGCTTAGATTTCTCTCCGAGGTGAAACGGAAATCAGTACGAATCTTGTACGAGGTGGAATTTACTTTACGCATAAAATTAGCATCCAGGAAAGGAAGAGGCGAGGATGATAATCGACTGACTTTATAATTCTGAAAGGGTAAATTCGACGCGGTTAGTCGCGGAGGACTTGACTCCTGCTGGCGCGTAGCCTAATACAAATACACCCGCTAGCAAACGTCAAATTCCAATTCCTTCTCTTTATCCCTCTCTTGCTTCGTCACAAGTTGGATATAGTGGCGTTCAGAGAATCCTTAATTATTGGGTGTTTCTCTTTGCTTCATTCCTTTAGATGAGATCGGAGGTTGCAGAAACCCCATTCCGTATCCGTCTCAGCATCCCTTTTATTTTCTTTCGCGTTCTTCACCCTTCGAAGACAGTTTCGCCAGCCGGTACACAGGCAACGCCAGCGGGCAACAAATTCCCGACTTCCTTACACCGAATACGTACCTATACAACCCCGCGAATCCAGCGAGTCCATGAAGCCCGCGGGCGACATGGCTGGAACATTTAACCTTGTCGGGCGAGCAACTTTCTGCTTTAGCCGAAACAACACAGTCCTGTGTCCATGCAACGCAAGCACTGAAAATAAGAGTAAAAGATGAGAAGAGAAATTTTTATCACCGAGTAAATATTTGTTGCATTCATCTACCAGCTTATACTCATATAGGTGGTACGAAAGGAGGCGACATGAGGAATTAAACCAGCGAGAAAAACGAAAAAGTTGATCTTTTTTTTTTATCATCAAGCTAGAATCCAGGGTGGTTGTATTCTGTGCCGAATAAAATTTAATGAAAAAAAAAGAGATTCCAATTTCCCTGTCACGACTTCTTTTTTATCCAGAGTCGCATTTATCCTGGATTTGTGAGGGATCGTTATTCTTGTGAATGTTTGAAACTGCGAGTAGGTAGGTATATGTTTATGGTAAAGCATGCTTTGACGTAGAACAGGACAATTCTTTTACGATCTTAAATATTTTTGCGATGACAAATTTTATAAAACCACTCTGCTATACGGTCGCGTCGTGACTAAAGACAAGGTATTCGGTACTGTCTCTGAATGTTCTCCATATAAAATACCTAACCAGAGAGATCTCTAACCCTCTTGTTATAAAATTATTATGAAATTTCATTCTCTCCGACAACGGTGGCTGCGCATAGTAACATTGACCTGGTTTTAAATCATTAAACTTATTACCGATGTCCTGCGTTTTATCAGACTCACTATCAGTTAAGTCTGTATACTCCGTGTAAAGTTACGAGTTGAAAATCTATGTTTGTTCTTTGACGCAATATGAATTCACAGTCGTATTTCGTTTCGAAGCGAGAAGAGAAGAGAAGAGGCGCCCAGAGCACTAGGAAAACAAACATTTCCGCTCGACAAGAGCTTCTTCTTCTCTTTCCTCTCCTTCTTCTCCTTCTTCTTCTTCTTCTTCTTCTTCTTCTTCCTCTTCTTCGTCGTTATCATTGTCGCGGCCCCTACACACATTGTACAACTGATATACACCAAGATAACGCTTTCTCACGCTTACATCCCTCGCAGCCTCGTCGCCCCAAGCATTTCTGGTACTTCACGCTTCTCGGAGGCTCGTCTGCCCTTAACACTATCACGAGGTGTCAACATCTTTATTTCATTACAAGTGCGTACTTTCTCTGTAGGCTGTCCCATGCGGTTAGTATCCAACGTAGGTACCATCTACTATATGTGACTAGTAACCTACCTACACAACGGTCAATTCAAACTATCCGACACGACACGGGACGGCAAAACTTTGCGATATATATTGCAATGGGACTATATACCAACTACTAATAACCTACGCCTATATTATTATTCTTCAACCTACAACCTGCCGCAATCCTTCATATAGCGACTAGCAGTTCAACTACAACAAACATTCGATTCAGTTCAAATATACTATTTATCGAAGAGTAACAATTTCTGACAAAAAATACGACAGTCGAGGTGTCGAAGAACCCGTGATCTCCTACAATAAAGAAAAAAATTCGCAAGCTGCAAACGACTGATTGCAATTCCGCCAAAGTTTCTTTAGGACTTTGGCTATGGTTTGACGGATGGGTTATCTGTCCAAAGCGAACCTGGAAACGTAAAAGATGCCGTGCAGATGTCAGTACGTATCGAGACGTGCGGAAAAATGCGAATCAACGCTAACCCAGGAAACGGAAGAACCGTTGGGAAGGTTGGGAAGGTTGAAACAGTGGATGAATGTGAGGCAGGCAAGGAATTGGAGAAGGCAAGAGAAGGAGGAGGCCTGGTATGTATAGGCCTCTACCTGACTTGAACACCCTCGTTTGTTTTACGTGTTCTACAGATATTCTTCCATTTATGTTCCGTCCCTGTATACGACATTGGTCTCGTGGGAGACCATTGCGTTTCTGTAAAGCCGCGTGCCAGTCCGTGTATACGAAACTGTACAAGGGATTCGCGAATTCGAATATATCAAGTCTGCGCGACGAAGGATACCTACTGGGCGAACAAGTAACGGTTGTTCTGTTTAGATCCACCCTACGGATATACGCCTCACCCCTTAGTCAGTGGTGGCTTGACCCATCTTCCGTATTCATGGCCTGCAAATACCGACCAATAATCGAACGGCTTTAGCAGTCGTAACTTTGACATGTCCCACCAGACACCGTGTTGGGATTCGTATTGTCCGGGTACGCGATATGGTGATATCAAGCACGAAATGATAGGTGAACGTGTCAAATGATGACAGTTACACTGTTGAAAGTTTGCAGTTATACAGCAGCCGTTCAAACAGCCTTTTAAAAGCTCTGGAAGCTGCAGTCAATTGCCAATGGCGTGATAAGAGGATTTCATCCAAATTTATAGCCTGTTCGTGCTCTAACGTTCTTCCGGCCGGATTCCTGCTAGTAATGCTAGGCGTGTGACGGTACCGCACTTCACAAAAATCCGACTGCCTATACTAGTCCAATTGCCAGATCGATATAAAATTATACGGTTTATTTTCTTTCAATTTTTTCTAGCTTTTTATATTACGCCAACAGCCAAATGGTTTTATAATACGGTACATTATACCTACTCGGAAAAATGATCTATTCCAATATGAAACTATATTAGAGAATTTATCTGACAGGTGAAAATTTCTATCTGAAAATTATACCAAAAGCAGAGAGATGTTTTTAAAGGCAACATTTAGAATTTATTTATTAAAAATACCAGGGATTTTGCAAAATTTGTCAATCACTTCGAGAGGAGAGGTTGAGTCGATAGTACCAGTACCGAGACTAGATGTGTACTTTTCTTTGACTGAATAGAATACTGCGGTATAAACTCTGTTATTTACAATCATAGAGTACGAATGAATATATTCAGATATGAATTCATTCTCGCATATTTATCAAAACTGAGATGAAATAATGTAGTTTGGTTGGAAGGTATTACTCTGGCTGGTACGGTGGAAAATATGTAAATGTATTCACAGTCACCAACGCATTTAACGTGCAAATTGACCTTTACCAGTTCTCGCGTTGTATACGATTTCGTGAAAACTGCTATACCGATATCTAATTATGCGCTGAGGACTTAATATTTTTATAAGCTCTGGCTTTAGTCTTCATGATTTTATTATGACATGAATTTTTTATAAATACAATTTTCCTGCCAATAAACCTAATGGTCTTCATTTTTATGACAAATTTTTATCTTTATATTAGGCGAGGATCGTCCTGCAATATAAATTACAAGGCGAAGGAAAAAACATATCTTTTCAGAGACTAAATTGCCTCATATAGAAAGAACCCGACCCTGTGAATGTTTGCTCATTTTTTGCACCCCATGCAAACAAATGACAAACAGCATTAAGCAACGGTTAAACACATTGTAGATCATGGTCGTATTTTATGGTTATTGCTTCAGTTTTCCTTGGGTATCCCATTTACACGTCTTTCAAGGAGATGGTATAACCGTTCCGACCGTCTTACCAGTATTACCCTGACTGCACCAGGTTATTGAATTAGTACTAAACCGAGGCATTATAGTGTCTTCGTATGATAATTATTGAGAAAACTGCAATTCAAACTTTGCTCGTTGACTATAACTTCGCCTTAATGAAGCTTGTTCGTTAGAACACATTTCAGCGCCAGATCCGGGCTGCAAAGTTGATGACCATCAGGTTTACCCTTATATTAACTCTGTATCTACGTATCATCCTTTTGTGAAAAATTTACATGGAAGATCCTTCGCAATAATAAAAGCGGAACAAGTGGAAAGTTAAAGCGAATGATTGGGCTGTGAAGGAGTTGAATTCCTGACCGGAATAAATTATTATCTCATCTCGAAAGCTAGAATATAATGACTACTGTATTTCGAGAGAGCTACCCGCTCTTCAGCTTGAATATTCTTAATGGTCACGTAGCAGCATCTTTGCTTACGTATTACAAGAATTAACAAATAACGGGCCCCCTTAATGCTCGGATAATTAATTCAAAAGGCGTAGCGGCATTGTCTGAAATCAGGTGTATCTACTTCAATCTAGTACGGCGAGAAGTTGGCAGTTTTGGACGGAGTTTCCACGTTAGAAGTTGGCAATACTCTTGGTACCAATTATCCCACCCCTGTCCGGGAACTTGACTCTCTACACGTTGTTGTTGATAATAGAACCGTGAATAGAACAAACTATTCGCCACAACATCGGACAACGAATAAGGAATAACGAACAGAGTTACTTAGGAGGATGAGATTTGTCGAAGTTACCTTAGATCCTGCTCCCCTGTTGAACAGACCAATATAATCCTTGTCACTTGAAAAATGACGACTCACAAATTTCGGAAAGATCTATATACCTAGCATACAATATTTCATATAAATTCAGAACTAAAATCGTTCGCAGTAAATGATCTGAAAAAGGAACGGATATTTCCACGGATTTCTCTGTAAGAACTCTGAAGGCAAGACAATGGCGCCAGGTAATGCATGTTCTATAGAAACTGAAAGGCGGACGACTGGCTTCTCCGACTGGTTTATCCATAGAAATGAAAAAGCATACCATATCAAAGGTAGCTTGTTATAGCGCAATGACAGAGGTGAATAGACTGTTTTCAGTTGGCTATAAACGATGAGGGAAGAAAAAAAAAATCCCTTTCAATTTTAATTGAACTTACAATGCCTTAGATGAATCGTAATTGCGCACGACTGCGACTGTTTATAACGGGTCTTTGTGCCTGATATGATACAGTGAAATCGTAAAGGGGTTTCGTCGCAAGTCCTTAGCGCAAATGAAGCTACATCGAATTCTTGAAGATCAAAGCATCGCGAGGGAACTATATAGCTGGGGTAGGTAGTAGTGGCGGCTGATTCTTAGATTAAATTACCAATCTTCTATATATTATTAAGTACGCATAGAGAAAGTGTTCCTAGGAAACGAAACGGAAATCCTTTAGTTTGTTGCGTTTGACGGTACCATACCGAGAATAATTACCGCACAAAACCCGGCGTCATTATACATCCTATCCCAGTACAACAAACTGAATTATATCCGACCACTCGTTATTTGAAAAAAAAATATACAAACCCCCGCCGTCCCACATGCATCGTATATATCACATACGCTACTAGTTACACAGATGCTGAATTATACATTATACTATACGAAATAGCCGTCACTAGGGGTACTTAAAAAACTACGAATACAAATTGATACTAAGCGTGGAGAGCGTTGCGTATATAGGGCGACGATGTGTAAATATTAGTAATAAATTAACCGGATACTAGGTACTGTATACGGTTGCATGTACTCTACTCTGCGGCAATTTTTCTAACTTATTATTTTTTTTTTTATTATTATACGTAATTAGGGTGTACTTATAAGAATAATAAAAATAAACTATAATGTGGAAATTTATTCTTGTGGTACTTGAGCAAAGTCTGTATTAGGTGACAACTTTTTTATCTCAAATTCCCAATTTTCGGGGTCACTCTAAAAATTTCCTAGTTTTTTAGTATTTTTTTGAAAGCTCGCTCCAGAATTTCGAAGATAATTTAATTTAACAAAAATTAATTTTTCCTTTTATTTCTTTCATCCCAAATCTCACCACCCCATATTTCTTCATTGTCGATATTCATAGAACTGTTTCAAATTTGAGAAATGAAAAAAAAAAAATTATTTTTGATAAATTAAATTACTTTTGAAATTCTTGACCGACCTTTCAAAATTGTTCGATCGCGTCCAAATTTCGGGAGGCTTGCGCAAATACTGAAAATTACAAAATTTTGGGGTGGCATTGAAAATTGGAAATTTTAGGTCAAAAAGTTGTCACCCTAGTTTATAATATGGCATAATACTATATAGGAAGATTTTGTCTTGAGAGGTAAAATTTTTTGGGGAAAAAATGACGTTGAAAAATTCTCATATAAGCTTGATAATAGAAAAAAGGAAGAAGGTAAAGGAAAAAAAAAAAAAGGTAAGAAATGAAAAGGGCAATGGCCAATGGCGTCCGACACGAGAGTGAGTAGTTCGGTCGGTCAACCTCTCCCTTCTGCAGGATTTTTCCACTTTGTAACGTTGATAGTCTTCGCGTGCCACTAACGACTCTGAAGATGATTTATGGCATGGGCTCGATTCAATTTCCCGCAATTTCGTACCACCTACTCGAAACCACTTCATTCGTATCGCGAAGTGAGATGCCAATTTGTAATTTTTATATTGGCCCGGTGGAAAGCCATATTTCAGGATTCGGTACGAACGTATATTAATCTTCATTAGGCTCGCGACGCCACAACGATCCATTTTACTACCCCAAAAGTGGCAAAACAATGCTTATTGATAGCTAACAAAGCATCGAATTTATGATCACTGCCGAAACGATTACCTTTCCATTATTCCAGAACGACTTGACGCGGGACCGACCGACGCAGACGTAGTTATGGTATCAGCCGAGTATCCGCGCTCCTACTTTTTCACTGTTCTTCCATTTTCATCCTCCCACACCGAGGACTCTTTCACCTTCACCTGCTGAAGCCGGGAAATGTATCCGGCTTCTCCTTATTCTCCGTAGCACCTCGGAAATCACCGACAGAGCCGCACGCTATCTCGATCGGAATAAATCTTCTGTAATTCAACCTTAACTGTGACTGATGCGCCCTCTTCGAGTCTACTTTATTATAAACGAAAGCATACCCAATTCCTCATTGTTATATTCAAGATAATGGAGGTTTCCGTATACTATATCCTGCAGGGGCTGCCGGCAGACTGTTTACGTTAAGTAGTATTATTATTTAATCATCTCCCCTTTGATCCTATATTTCTCACTAATAGGTTTTTGACACCTGGTTGAAATGGGGACAGATACTTGATCGAGACAATCTGCACAGAGTTTCCACTGACTCTTCTGGGATTAGAGTTACCCTGGTGAAGATAAAGAACAGTATTCGCGCTCTGGAAAATTGTAGCCTGAGAAGATCCCTCAATTGGTCTGCAGTAGGGCGTCGCAGTCGAAGACACTATCCAGCTTTAGAGAATCAAAGCGAAAAGACGCAGTTACCGTGGAAACAAAAGATGTACGATCCTTCCGACTTCCACTGGCATATTTTCTTTAAGTAATAAAGAAAGTCACGTACCAAGGATTCTAAAAGGAGGCATTACTATGTCTGGCTCAAAAAGAGCCCACCCACGCGATTGAAATTGCCTCTCTATGACCTTACCTCTATTTGGAATGCAGGGTAGGTATCCACCACGGACTGAGAATCACTAGTCTACATTCTTCATTATTTAGCAGTTTTTTCTTTCTCCTTTTGCCCTTCTTTCTCTTTCGGAATAGTACGGAGAGAATATTATTTAATATTAAATCTCGATGCGTTGCTGTACAGTTACAGAAAATACGAGCTATACAATGAAGGGGTAACTCGCAACGGTAGAAAAGTGAACATATTCTCTTTCCGCAGGTGATAAATTACACCTGTGGTCTATAGCCGAGTGGGTAGTTACCCGCGAACGCTAGTTCGCGTATACATATATACATATACAGTTATATATATATACATATGGAATATTGTATATCCTCGGCGCATAGGTGTATTATATTTTAGGATTTGTGCAATACCACACTCGTGGAGAAATATCGCCAGTGCTACTATAATTCGAGTGTAAACTGCAGCCGGCCAAAGCCGTATGCGGCGTAACATAAAACGTGCGAGGGGAACTAAAAATTTCATGGAATATATGATTGAATTGCCTATAAACTAAAGATTCCTGGGAGTTTGCTGCTGCTGCTCTTGCTCCTGCTCCTGCTCCTGCTTCGTGCACTTGTTCTAACGTCCGCCTTCATATAAAACGAATGTCAATAACAGGGACGAAGATGAGGATACTATAGGACCAACGATATTTATCCTGCCCCATCGTGCATAAAAAAGCAGTACAGGTGCGACGAGAGTAAGGGTGAAAAGCTTTGTGTTACCCCAACGTTTACTGATAAATATTCCATTCATATTATCACAGCCTTCCAAACATTTCAGGTTAATCTTTTCACCGCGTTTATATTCGATCAGCTGTAAAACGCGAGGAAATACACAGGATTCACATCCCGAAATTTTGTTCTCTTACCCCCGCAGGATATGACATATCTGACCTATACTATCAATTATGATCGTGAACGTTGTAATTATTTTTTTCAACCTTCAACTTTTCTTTCATTGCAGTATTCATAAACAGCGGAATAACGTGTTACACCATTACCTTTGCCTGTATAGGATCCCTGATTAATGATCTCTTTGAGCACATTCGAGACACCCTAATTAGCGCTAATGCTAATCAACATTAACGCATCGTTCGGTGATCACTGAAACGAAGCGGAGTCGATTTGGCGCTTTCCCTGTTACATTTGAATTCCAATATTCCAAATAACACCCACCACCTTACGCAGTTATCTTTTGTCATTTCTAAAAGCTAAAATTTTCCGCGAATAAACTTAAAAATATGGATTTAATATACTCAAGTATACGAGGATCATGGGCAATTTTCAAGTTTAAATGGACCGAAAAAATTTCGGATCTCGGATTACTTTCTGTGCCCAGATGGCAGGGTACCTTACAGTTCAAGGAAACATGGCTTTCTACTCAAATATTTTAGACTCGACTTATTTTTGACAATTTTTACCTGATTCGTTCGTTTGATGAAGTAAATCAAAGCAGGAAAGGCGGTCAGTTGGCACCATAACCCGAATCGTTTTACCCTGGTGAAATTTTGTATCTGTTAACAATGCATCGTATTTCTTGAACCAAGTGATATTTTTGGATAAAATTTATACGACTATCAGTTCCCCGGTCCAAGAGGCAATGCTCTTAAAATTTCCACGATATCGTTCCAGTGGTTCTTGAGATATAGACTGTCAAAATAGATCGAAAAAAATACAATCTTATTCTTTCTCTCCATCGGAGTTATTTTCTTTGGACCACGATATCTATCGAAATCCAAGAGTTCGGTGCGTGAGTTGTTTTTCATTTGTGTCAGTTATTCTCATTGCTGTATGTATATATGTTTTTTGCCAAATAATTCTGTTTTCTAATCAAGATGGAAGCGAGATATAGACAGTTTATTTAAAAGGAGAGACGCTTCCAATAATAACTACAGTTATCACCTTCGAATTTATGATTGGTAAAGTCTCTCCCTTCAAAGAAGCTGTCAAAAATTTCTCGGTAGAATTTACAATGACCCACCCTACTTTATGCACTGATTTTTAAATTTATTTATCAACATGTATAGAATTTTCCATACCAATACCATTATCAGAACTGCAGGGTACCTTACGTAAGAATTCTCAAATTGCGCAATCGGACAACATTTTTATTCCTGTGAATAAATCGCAGAATACATACAAGTGTACAGTGCAAAGTACGATTCCAAATAGTAAGTATACTTCGGAAAGAATAGTCGAAGTTTTGCATTATTTCACTAGGCAGATGACGCAAGCTCATGACGTGAATGTGTGCCGAATAATATATCTGCACCTGCGTAGATGTACGTATAACGGATTCGCCATAACGCGAAAAATCTTCTCTTATACAATCAGATTTTCGATCAAATATTGAGTGAAGTTTTTTACAGCTGTTAGGTTTATCTTATGGCGATTATTTTCAGTTTGGCATCGGATTCAGACTACGTTAAGAATCGTTCGTCAATTACGTTTGCCTATGATTAATTCATCTACGGTTATACCACGCCGCGATATGAACACATCAAATTAATTAATTATCCTTCACTCCTCTGTAATTGATCATTTTCGTAGCAATCTTCGCCAGCGAAAGTTTGTACCGTCAACCGAGATAACTTCAGCCATTTTTCGTGCTCGTGGTACTCAGCATTGTTTTCTCATCTCACGACAAAGACTGCAAGCGATAGCTCTCTGTATTCTTTTGCTTATTGTTAATGGAACGAGTTTTCTTTTTCTCAATTCCATTCATGCTCTTCAATTTTCGAACCACCATTTCGACAGAGCTTACGCATTCACTATACTAGAACTCTTCGAGAAAGACTTCCTGTTTACAACTAAGTATATTACTTTTTGACAGATCCCCGAAGCACGGCCACAGATACCGTTTACTTACACCACATGTAATACGCTATAATACCTTAAAATGATAGACTTATCTGACACATGCTCGGGCTCTGCTAATTTTCCTTTTTTGGCTTCTAATTCTCGTTTACATAATCCGTATAGCTGGGGAATGATTCTTTACGAAGGCATCGTTTGACGGTTTTAACTTGCCATAGTGAGCCCCATACTAACTCTATAAACTTTTTGGAGTCAAAAATGTGAAAATCATGCCACTCTTAGTTCCACTTCGAAAAAGAATGAGATTTCACTATTGAGGAGTTGAATTTACACTCTGGTTTTCACTTTTGTAGAGAGTTGCACGATATTCACTCCACGAAATTCAGAGAGTAGAATGTCAGGGAAGCTGTTATCCCAAATTCGACACATATGCCACATTCTCATTCCTCGCGCTACTTATAAAAGATTTCTATTATCTATTTATTTCCTAGTACAGAGTACATCCATATCTACATATTTAATGCAAATCTTGAAGGGTAGAATTTGTTGAAATTATAAATAGCGTATCGCAAGCTCGATATTGGCAGGAACATATCGGATCAGTAGCCCCTAAAATTATTCAAATTGTGGCGCCACATGGCTTCACTGGTTCTCAAGGTGTTTCAGCGACGCTGAATTTCGGCGCACCATTTCATTTTCTCAGATCGAACTCAAATATATACCCCATATCCTCCCGGGTGCCGATATTATTTGTCGCTTTCCTTATATTACTGTATTTGAATATCGTTCACGGGCGACTCTTTCCGCGATACAATTGTAGGGGGGAAGAAACGAAATGTGAAATTACATACTGTTTTATGGGTCGTAGTAGGATCGTGTGAAAAACTCTATACCTCGAAAACTTTCGATTTAATATGCTGAAGCCGCAATAGGCAAGAGCTGAAAATATATCCCAGCCTCGAGCTTCGGGCCTTATAACGAAAAGATACCAGGGCGAAGATTGGAGTAATTGTAAACCAGCCGGTGGTAACGCGGAGCACGTCTTAGTCCTCTTATCAGAAATTACTTTCGCCTTTCAGCTCACGAGATACATTACCATACTTTTACGGAATTATTTTATAGGGTGGCTTGAAAAACAGCTGTTACCCAAGTCCGCTCTTCACCTCGAAAACATTTGGTATTTATAGCGTGTTAACCCGTTAGAAATTCCTTCGAGTACTTCATACCTACTCGTGAAATCCGTACGCATATGTGTTCAAGAGAACTGAAGAAATTTTTAACCAATCATCTCTCGCACCGTGCAGAAAAAATTCCTTATCAATAATTTACCGGAATCTATCATGTCAAGAATTTAACAACGATTTTGTGTAATTATTGAGTATACAGCGTAGGTATGGAGAAATGATTACAGAATAATTTCCTTTTACAGAAAACTACTCGAATCAATCATTCTATAATTTTAGATCAATTAAATAACATTCTATCTCATTCGTTTTTATTTCCTCGCCATGAGAACGAGAGGTAAAAGGATGTTAAAGTGAATCATTTGACGGGAATGTTACTCTGGTGAAATTGATTCGATTTTAATAAAGGGTCCTTTTTACCAGAACGTCGATTTATTCAAGTTTGAGTACGTACTTCGTGTAATTGTCTACAGCTACAGCCATGCCCATATCATAACGGATGATGAAACTTTGATCGAGAAATTTGCATATCAGCTAATAATTGCTGATCGAAATTTTGTTTTCAGGTTGATCAAGTAACCGTGAAACAACACAAAGTTGGACCGAACGATGGCCCGCAACACCACGCCGCAAGCTCGGGGCTTCAGTCTAGTGAGCTCAGCCTGGTCCTTGAACTGCTTCCGTCTCATTATTCCAACGGTCAATTGAACCTCCGGTGCTTGGCTGAGATTCCTCATATATATTCGTCAACAGCCGAAGTGCAGCTTGGCCAAGTGCAACGTGAGCCCGTCCCAGAGAGAGGTAAACATGCGATTCGTTATAATGAGGACATTACTTACAAGTCCGCGATTTCGTATTCGTTTCATTACGGTAGCCAACCTAATTATTCCCTTTTGTTTGCTTTCATTTTAAAGTATTCATATTTACGTAACGGCAGTAAGTAGTAAAGCGGTCTACTTAAATGGTACGTCGTTATGAATAAAGCTCACCTTTCAACCCATATCATTGAGATTTGGATAATTGGAGTGATTCCAGACCCCCTCAAAGCTGTATTTTCTTGTTTCCGAATAACGACGATCTAAATATTGGGGGAGTAACGCTTTCCGTTGAAAAATATCGTTGAACAAATTCACCTCTTGACTCGAAAAATGAATGTCTACAGATCACTGCTAATGCAAAATAACAGACTTGGGGTAGGCAACAATTAGACAAAGACAAACTCTCCGATGCCAAAGACAGACCCTCGCGCTAATTAACATTCAAGGTTTTTTTTATACATGCGCACTCAATTTCCCCATCCCGACGCTCAGCCTCCGGCTTTGTTTATTAACCCACAGCTATGCTGTTTAAAGCCGCGGGGCCCGAAGGTTCGCATACATACGTAATTTGTATGCATAGGCACATAAGTATTCTACATAACGTATACCTGCCTCCTATACCATCTGTACATTTTCGTAATGTACGGATCGCTGATGCAGCCCATCAAATGAACCCTGCATAGGCATAAATATCATCAATGTTAAGCCTGTAGGCATGTGCGACAGGCTGGAGCATCAAGTATCAAATGATCTGGCTGGGTCGGGACTCGGGAGGATCCGCTGTATAATTGAATCAGTGGATTCTGTAATCGTGAATCGCCGTTTCAACTTCCTGCACGATTACGTAGATCAGAATATGGAAGCCTATATCTATAGAGTCCGAAAGTTTCGACTGCAGAGTGTTTTGTTTGACTGAGTTCTGAGGTAGTTCCAGATTGCAACGGCCCTTGAGGCGAGTTTTCTACTGCGCTTCAAAGTTCCCCCCCGTATACCGAGTGATAATCCAGGTTACTGGTTACCAAAGAGGGTGACGTTGAAAAGGGGTCGTTCCCATCAACGAAATCCTCGCCATCACGCACTCCAATTTAACTCGCTTTGCTCGCAACGCAGTCATATCGGTCCAATAACCTTTTCACCGTTTTCTACAGCCTTGCAGAAAAAAGCCTGATCAAGGCAAAGCTCCCTCGTTCTCTGTACCCTTCGTCCCTGACTAGTCCCCTTCTTAGTTTCTGAGTACAATTGTAATCGGGTTACAAGGAGGATAATTAGGTTAATACTCAAGACATGTTTCGAGTTGTTCCCACGTTTGCAAGATCAACGTCTATATATCTATACGCGCCCAAAGTCCTTGTAACAAGGATAGTTAGCTCTAGTAGCATGGCTCACTTGTTCTATTGCGGTATATCTTCATAATTGCTCAAAGATAATTAATCGAAACAATCACTCCCTAACCCTTCCGCCACCTTGCCATAAAGACATCGAATTGGCGACAGGCGATTGATGTCCTTAATCATTTGATGGCGTGCTTGTTCACAGAGTTCATTGCTCCAAAACGGAGGTCAAACTTCGCTTGAACTGATCTCCCACTTTTATACATTGAAATTATTCGGAGGGTGAAGATGTATCGTTATTAATGCTATGTCTATTTAGATACCAAGTCAATTCACTGAATAGAGTGAATCAGACGAGAAGATTGAAACTCGCGATTTCTCGAAACATGATCAATGAAAAATCCTGAAATTCTATACTTGCAGAGCCAGTTACAGGAGTGCTCTCTAATTATTCAAACATATTCTACATTAACTCATCTTATTACCCAAATTTCCGTTTTCAAACGTTAACAACTTTCGTTACTTTTTTGACAGGGCTAAAAATGATAAACCATATGATTCGTGTTTAAATTCCATACTACCTGACCTTTCTTCTTTATTCGCAAGTGCGTGAATACTGTTTTATGTCATCCCTTTGTCGCTTTTTTACCGTTGTATCAACCTATACAAGGTATGCTTGTTATCTCTTTGGTAAAATTATTTTTATGTCTGCGTTTGCTTGAGACATTTCTGATTTACTTTTCCACGGCAACATAAGTACGATCTCGTAATGTTTCAACGTATTTATTTATACCAGAGATTTCAAAGTGATGTGCTTACTCTGACCACTCATATTTACTTATCTACCACTTTCAGAATACCATTAGATTATTTTAAGTACTAATCACGTACATCGTTTGTTACAAAGATAAGTGAACTTCTGTCTCAAACGGATGTTCAGCTAAGCGCAGCTGTCTTCAAAGTCGCTTATTCATATTCGAGACAAGTTTATGCGGGATCTTTGATTGAAACTCCCCGTTCCTATCGAGGGATGAAAACCGCTGAAAGTAATAATTCACATAACACTAATGAAATTTCAATTCCTAACAATTTATACCAATCAGAAGTGATGTTTTGTCAATAATTCAAGTCTCCCAATGATTCATTGCCCTCGCGTATATATATTCTAAGAAGTTTCGAAATAACTTTGCCTGCCCTACTAAATCCATCGAGAGGCAAATTTGTTTGTATCTACTACATACACCTACAACTCGTTAAACAATATAAAGGTTCAATCTCAATTTTACGCTGCGCTACTCCGCGCTTCGCTGCCGAATAGTGAGAATACAAGAGATCGGCAGATTGTCGTTTATATTCCGATATTTTGTCAACTCTACTCTAACCAAGCCATGCCTGAGCTCGGTTTTTATGTCGTTTACATTTGAAGTAATTGTATCACGACACACGAAATTGAAGTACAGCTAATAATACGGTAAAACCCAGTCTGAAACCCATACCGTGATATCTTTGTCCATTAAAATCGTAGCGAATTTGCTTCACTCATACCTACGGTTGTATACAGAAATTTCGTTTCGTCTCCTTAAACTAATAAAGTAATTACAACTCACGCATTAACAGACGAGACTCACTGCAGGGTCGGGTAGTTCGAGCCTCCTTGATGCCAGGACCCAGGCTGTCTCTCCTCAATTGAATAAAGCAGCCAAACTGACGAAATTCCATCTCACAAGGGACTAATTACATCTTTACCAATATAAATACCAAGGATACTCGACGCACGCGAGAGAAATCTCCTGAATGAAATGAATTCATGACACGTATCAAAGTTTGAACGCTCCATACTGGTATCGCGGTAGTTGTGCGTCTCGGTGTCTCGGTTCGATCATATAACGCGTTTAGCAAAGCATTAACGGTGTCTCGCATCTCCCACGCCTATTCCATTTAGTTCAACCCGTAAAATCGAATGTAATATACATTAGTCTCTGGGAAGATTTGCGAGGTACCTATTGGTTGGCCGTCAAGCCACCCAAGGAACAGATGGCTTTGAGATTTAGGCAGTAGATTAGCCCGTTAATACCAGGGTAGTACCTCCTAAAATTGTTCATTGATTTGTTGCAGTTACTTCGGAAAATGGTTGCCCCGGAGTAACGATGACGTCATTTCCGGTACTCTGCTTCGGGGTAATGCACCTGCTGCTGAGATAGTCGCTGTAGATTCTCTCTCACCCTGGGCAACGACGACGCGCCGTTGCGTCTGTACGAAAGCAGTACTAGTCAGAGAAATATTGTTGAACGATATAAAATTATGTGGTTTTTATATTGGTTTATATTTAAAGGGTTAAGAGAATGTGAGATTCGAGTATTAGGACTTTGAAATTTTTGTATGTTCAATTTGTTATTATTGTTAATAATATTGAGTCTCTTGCGTGAAACGGAGAAAAGACGGGGCAACTGACGGATAAGGTATTTCGAGATGCTGCGGTAATACGAGGTGTGAGAACCGAGTACCCTGGAACCAAGTTCAAAAGTCAAAGAGAATCTCAGCCTTCGCAGCTTGTCTAATCAGCGACTTGGTTCAAAATTTATCCCAACAATTTCACGCTACGAAGTGTTTTCGATGCGAAAATCCTGGATTAGAATCGCGTGCGGCTGGGACATCCGTTTAATTAACGCTTTTAATTAGTGCCAACAATATTTATACCAATCAAAATGAAAACGGTATAGGTATACCCCTATACTCAATTTCTCGTACCAGGTATTTATCTCATAATAATAATTCCTCCTCTGAACCAACGGAACCCTATACCTACAAACGTAGACTCCATCGAACCTCATTTATATGGTCGTAGCGTTACGTCCATGATGAATACCTCGAATCCTTTTATCAAGCTTATAATCTGCAACGCCATCCGTTCTACTGGACACGTATACCTATTCATAGAATAAACACAAGTTAGGAGTGTTAATGAGACGTGGAGGTGAAGCGGCGAAAGATATAGAGGTAACGGTTCAAACGGGTAACTCCACCTTCACATGTACGATATGAAACTGATACGAAATAGGCTTTTGTAACTCATCGTCTACGTATATCTATGCATGCATTTATGTATATGAGGAAAACACATTCCATAGATCTCTGGAAAGTATAGTAACTCAGGTAACTCGGGTTACCTGCATCGTGTTATGGAAGTGTGAACATCCGGTGGGACGTATTCAGAGAAACTTAACAAGTTTACGTTACAACCTGAATTTTCACGGTGTTATATTATATCCACGTATTTCATAACGTGGAATGATAATTATTTGAAAATCCGAAAGTCTATTGTAACAACTTTTCAATGGGAATAGCGCAGCAGCCCATAATGCCGGAGGCTTTCGAGAATAAAAATGTAGCTTTAGTACGCGTCTGTATGAGTTTTACCTTTTTTTATTTTTTATTTCATTATTTTATTCCGTTTTTATATGCAAACGATTAACATTGCATCAAGATTCATTTAGCCTTTAGAATACCTGCAGACGGCAACGTATATCATCTTTAAAACAAACGGCGTAATACGACGAGGTATACGTATAGGTACGTGATCTCAGGATTTCCGTCCGGAAACGGTTACTCGTCTCGTTTGATTTTAAACTAATACAACCGTCGATTGTGTATATTTCCATACTAGTAAGTAAACAGATCTTGAAGCCTGGAGCAGCACTCGAAATACCTCATCGATTTAATTTTGAGAATATTTTTGCTCGTATTTGAGTATATATTATAACGTATACAGGGCATCGATATACATAATATATGGGTTCCTGAGCAACGCGAAACGCGACGCAGCGAAATGTTGCTTACGCAGCCGATTATTAAGATTTTTATTAAAAAAAAAAAAGATAAGAAAAGCAGAAAAAAAAAAAATCACTATAAGTAAAAGATAAATCACTGTAATAATTATACTAGTTTTATTCGTATAAGACGTTATATATTATTATGTGTATGTAAGTGTATATCTATACTAATATGTGTATATTTATACGTATATAGAGAGAAGACGAGGGGGGAGTAATGGGAGACAGCTCTCATGCTCACGTGTTTAATGCGAGCTCTACCACGATTATCGAATATGTAGTTATACATATATACATTATATGTATATATAATATATATAGTAGGTGTAAGTTTAGGTTTATCGACACACGCATGCTTCCCTGTTAAATATTATTACATTAAAATTAAATCGTTATATAAGTTACGCAAGTTAAACCCCCCACTAAGAGGCAGCTATATACATATATTAGATTATTACACACACCCAGGTGGCGATGCATCGGAAATCTCCGTAGAGTCACCTAGGGGCAAGTTCAATCGCCTACGTCATCATCTTCTCCGGGGCGATATTTTTCGCCAAGTTCGAGTAGATAGGGAAGTGGAGAGAGGTATTATAACGGCACGTGGCTCGTGATTAACGATTGGACGACCCAACTGAAATGATTCGGTGGAATAATAAGTAAGGCGCCGCGGATAGGAATGGGAAAGAATTTCATTGTATAACAATTGGGTCAACGATATACCATCGAGAACATAATGGGACGTAGAAATGAATAGGTGTAGAGTAGGGTTTTATTTCGCCTCGTCATTCGTCATGGATAATACGTCGAAGGATTCTCTTCATCCAAGGATTAAGTGCTGTAGGTAGTACCTACCTACCAGGCTACTACTGCCGCTGCAGAAATCTTTACTAATGGATGAAAATTATTCAGCAAATTTTCCAGATGCCGGATGACCTTTACTTAGGGGCGACAGCCTGTAGAGAAACCGGTGCCAATTCTCTCGGAATATAATATTTCTACAGTTTAATACTAAGTATCTCTTGGATACTGACTCCTTCTTCTTCTCTTCTTCTCTTCTTCTCTTATCCTCCTATTCTCTTCTTCGCTTCCTCTTCTTCTTCGACGAAGGCGGTTAATAATTGCCGGAGTTATGACCGGGCGTTAGAATTTGCTCCGTGGGTGGCTCATCGGAGGGTATACGGGCGTGCTAATGTCGTATCCACTAACGTACCTACTCCTTAGTTCTCAGTGTTATATTTAAACCATTGAGAAACTTCCGTTATTTACTATGATGAATAATATTCCCGTTTTGTATACAAGTAGCTACCTATCCTACGCATTACTTATTACCTAATATGTAATTACGTTACGATTAAAGTCTCACTCGAGTTATCCAAGTGCATTATTTGAGGAACTTTCGCGACTATCAAAACAGCAGGCAACGGGATAATACCTACGGAGATTAAAGGCTTACGCGATTCGTTGAATTACACCAAGGTGTGGAATCCGCATATTCACGAGTCGCGGATGCACCCGCGCAAGATGCGATGAATAAACGCGAATCTGGTGGAATAGCTAACACACTGCCATCAGCGACACAATGGAAAGATCCTAGCCTACTCCATACCGGTCACGCAAGCTCGACAGATTGCATGGACTACATGTACAATTACCCTTCTCCCAGAGTACAATGACTGTAATAGGTCTAAAACAACATCACCTCGTGTATTAGCGGAACTAGAACTGCAGCGGGTAAAACCTACGTAGGGTATGTGTACATATGGGGCATTCCACGCCAAACCGACCTGGTCGTGACCCTCGACCTCTCAGATCCGGTCCGCGATTTTTTGTAAAATTCTTCAGACTTTGAGTAGCAATCACAATTTTTTTCAGATTTTTCAAAATAAATTTGAGTGAGCCATGAATTTTTGAATTTTTTTTCCAGCACCCCGATGGCCGTGATCGAAAAATCTGAAAAAATTCTCGAAAATTTTGTTTGAGAAATGGAAATTTTCGAACTAAAATTCAAAATGTCTGGGCTCTTGCTTCTTGATTTTCGAGCGTTTTTTTTTTTTTTTTCTTGAATCTCAACGTGAAATTGTGATTAATTGAGAGCGATCACTGTTCGTGATCGGTCATGAATCAACTATACTTGACTACGTCAGAAAAAAAAATATCGGAACAACTTCCGGATTCATAGTGATATTCTCAAAAAAACCTAAAAAGAAAACAGGTCGAAGCAAGAGCCCAGACATTTTGAATTTTAGTTCGAAAATTTCCATTTCTCAAACAAAATTTTCGAGAATTTTTTCAGATTTTTCGATCACGGCCATCGGGGTGATGGATAAAAAAATTCAAAAATTCATGAGTCACTCAAATTTATTTTGAAAAATCTGAAAAAAATTGTGATTGCTACTCAAGGTCTGAAGAATTTTACAAAAAATCGCGAACCACATCTGAGAGGTCGAGGGTCACGACCAGGTCGATTTGGCGTGGAATGCCCCATATACATTATACATGGATGTATAATATGGATATCGTGTGCAGTTCTAACGGATAGAAGTAACTTTGCCTTTCCGCAAAGTCTATCAGCTGACGTTTCATTTCTATTCATCGTACAGCCGATATCTGTATCGTGTACACTGCACATTCGCGTTGCTCAGCATTTCTGAATCATAAGCGACTTTAACCGAGTTTCCGATAACAGCTAGAAATCATTCCTGCAACTGTATGAGGCTCAAGTTTGAACTAGTGTTAATGAAAACTCGTACATACTCGGTTCGTTTATGTATAGGGTTAATTTTTCCGCGGGACGTGTTTCGGGGGGAGAATAAAAGACCTTCGAATCAAGGTCTGCTTCTGTATTAAGTACATTGATCATCTTCGGAGGAAATCATGTCTAGTGGCTGAAATATGAATCAGCGAAAGCCGAAGGATGAGACGCGACCTCCGGAAGCTCTAAAACCTTCGAACCCATTGCTTCCGGGGCTTCAAGGGTTGGACAATATTTTTCTATCACCCTCCATCGATAAGTCTGTCTTCGACGAGGACGCGACGCACCAGCTACGGGTGACACAAATGACCTAGAATCCAGATTCGAGCCGCGCACTCGGGGCAGATAGCAAAAGGATGGGTGTGGCAGAATGGGATGAAAGGAAATGACGTGTGGCGTTCGCGCAGAGGTGAGAGGGCGAGGGTGCTGCAGAACTTTATTAAAAACTGTTACAATCAAGAATCGCCGGGAACAAAGAGTGAGTAATTTCGTCAGTATTTCAAACTACAATATGCCCCAAGTTTTCATAACTGCAAGACTCTTCTACCCCTATTCACTAATTACCGTTTAATTATCGTAATGTGTTTCGGGGTCCTCGCGTGTCTTCTCGTGATTAAAATCCCGGAGGGTAGACGATGCAGACTTTTAATAATAACTCGCACTCTGCTTCCCCACGTGTTGGATACGCTTGAAAATATTCCGTGAATTGTTTTAAGAATTATGGTCTCTACGCCTGGCAGTTTAACATTAACATGCCGTACGTATCAATGCGAGAAGACGATTCACTAGCTTGATTCTTCTTCATCATAAAATTAGCGATTCATCATCCGCCTTATGATATATACTTCAATACTCAACACTCGTCTGTAAGACGAGTAAAAAATTGTAACAAATGACGGAATAAGTTCAATTCGTGCTTTCAAGCGTGGCTCCACCGCGATCGACAATATTCCACCCGGTTGGTTTTAGAGTGGTATTATGTGAAAATCAAGTCTGGATAATCCAAAGTTTTTCAAAGGACACGATAAAATTGACAAGAGGATAAATATATTCGATGTAAAAATAAATGGTTACGATGATAGCAGGGCTCGAAACTGTGTCCCTCGTCTGCATATACGCGTATGCAGATCATCGTAATGGTAACAAAATTAATATTCATGTAATATAAGTAATGAAATTATTGACATAATCATACCGAAAATAATGAACAAGACCCAGAATGCTGATAGCCTACGCGGAATGGCCGAAGGAACAGCTATTCAACCCTGGAAATGTGCTTTCGCTGACACATGTGAAATTCTGCAAAATCTTCGTTAGAGCCCTATTCAGAGTGGGTAAACCTTAGTTTAGTAATAAATAAGCGTACCTACGATCATGTCCAGAAGTCTGTGAATTCTCTCCCTTCTGAATTGCAGTTACGGCTTATGAACACGATTGTAGGCTCGCACTTGTATAGATATGACTTTGATGTCTTGTCGCACGGCTGAAAAATTTCATCCCTTTACCTGGGCTGCAGCCGTTTAATAAGTTATCGTTACTTGATGTTTACTGTCTAGAATATACCTATACGTATTTCTGCACTGCTCATGGTTACGGTATGTGAGTACAATAGCCCTATGAATGTTGTCTCGAAAAAAACTATTCACACTAGGAGTAATCATCGGTAATTAATCCGCTCGATGAGTACATATAGGTGCAATAAGATGTGACCATCAAATACTCGTTTCATTTACACATTTCTAGAATATTTTCATCGACATTTTAAGCCGTACATAAATTCTGGCAGAATTTCGTTCAGGCAAAGGAGGATGAGCTTGTTATAACTCTTCACCGCGTTTCGATTTAGTTCCAACACCCCAGGTAGCGTAATACCAGAACGTAATTATTATTATACGCGTGGGTTATACGCACCTTAGACACCGATAACGCCTGCCTACCCTCCTTATATCTACCTATTTACCTGCCTGCCTGCCCGCGGGACTAAATTTCTTCTTGATGAAAAAACTGTATCCAGAGGATGAAACTAAAGAAAAAGTGGAATGAAGTTTAATCCTTATTCCGGAACAGTCGTTTGCAACGGATTTCTTTTCTCCTTATAGTCAAGGCACACCCTTATCCCTAATAGTTTCGAGTTTGAAAAACAAAGAAAGTGGAGTGACTGTGATGGATGACCTGCCAATGCAAAAAGGTGGATCGAAGAGAGCCCCGGAGCTGGACTGAGTTTTGCATCTGTGCCTACGTCTCTGCGTCTCCAAGTATTTATCTCCGTCAGCTATTAAGCGATCTGACTGCGACTGTGACTCACGATCAGTACCGACGAAAGCTGGCCTCCCTCGCAGCTTCGTGGACCTAGGGCTCGTTTCAAGAGCCTGGGCACAGTCAAGACTCGAGAGCTTGTGACCTCAAGTCTCGGGTTCGTGACTCGTGGGTGTAGCCCCATTACGAACAATAGCCAGCAAAGCCTGACACCCGCTCCGTAAGTAAGAAAAAGTTTAGTCAATAGAGAGTGTGATAATACAAGATCACTTTTCGGAAAACCTTTCATATGGAAAGTCGGGGTTTCTGGGGTGCGCCCCGCCAGTGGTAGTTGAAAAACGAAGGAGAAATCACGGAGGTAGCTATTTTCCCTTGGTTTCTTGAATGTTGGTTTCTTCTTTTTTTTTTTCTTACTTTCTTTTCATCCTGGCTGGGATGACGGTTGGGCAACCGATAATATAATATGCTCCAGGTGTATCGATCGTGCTTTACAATATTCTTCCGCTTGTTTCAAGGTATTTTTTACAAAAGGCACCCTCCCGTACAATAGATCCCATCGATTTTCGACAATCTTATATAATACTCAGCGATTTTAACCCAGAGAAACGATTCTTTCGTAATGAATTGTCGGATGGTCACTGCATGAAGAAATAATTTAGTAAAATAGTAATGGAGAAAAATGTGTAAGTTTGTGGTTAATGTGAAAGAGAAAACTAATTGGTCGTAAGCAAAAATCAAAAAAAATCGTTTCAACGCGTTGAATTGATCATCGCGTATTTTGTTATGTATAGCTAATATTATGTACATCAATGTAATTATACGAAATAATAATTTTAAGCAAGTTATATTATGTCGTATAAATAACGCGTTAAACAGTTTCTTGTCATTTTTTATTCTTAATTTCGATTTTTCTCATATCTTTCTTCTTTCTTCATTTTTTTATTATTATTTATTTGAAACCTGTCAGGAAAAAAGTCGTTGCAAATAACTGCCACGTAACCTCATACCCTTTAGCTCGTGATAATTCCTGTAGGTTGTGAAATTGCCGAATAGCCGACAATTTATGTGTTTTCGTCCTGCACCCTCGCGCTGTTTTATAGCCCAGGATAGAGTTTTGATTTCCATCTTCAATATTCCCTAGTAGTCTGATCTTGAAGGAATCTCAAAAATGGCGCGTACTGTACAGACCCAAAAAATATAAATCATAACCGGGAAATACCCTAGTTTTCACAATCTATAGAAAATAGAAAAGGAAAAGGAAAAGAAAGGAACAAAAAAAATCATGTTCACCGGATCGTATACGTTATCCGCGATATATAAATTCATCTAATCTGTCAGGTCAACTCACAAGTTGCATTTTTTTCTTTTTTTTTTTCTCATTTTATTTCAACTCTAAGAGAAATTGCATCGAGGAATTTTACATTTTGTTTCATGTCGTATGATATATTATTACGTGTACATATATATGAAAGTTAATTATACGTTTATAATTACGTTATAAGATATAATCTGCGTAAGAGACAAGAGAGGCTTAAAATTTAAATAATACTTATCTGTCATTAAAGTGAAAGTTTAAAAGTCATTTGTTTAAGTGTTTATCAGCTAAATGTCTCATCCATTGTTAAGGGAAGTCGAGATTCAATATTATACATTATACTCAGGCAATAGAAACGTAGGGTAAGTCTCCATATTGTAACATGTCGTACGAAATTTTTTTTTCTTCAAAATCCCCGATAATCTATGATGTAAATAATGATAATACTAATAATGATGATGATAATGATAACCGCTAAGCCGTCGTTGATTGCAAGCCGTTCATTTTCTGTACAGACATCGAATCTCTGTAAATTCTTAGGGTTCTTAGGGTCTTTCGACTTATGCTCAATTTGAGATTTCTAAATACCTACCCCCTTGTACTTATATAAACCGTGAAAACTTCGTCTGTTAGCCTATCTTGTGCCAAGTTTAAGGCAATTGTTGTATCTCCCATGAGAATCGCACTTGTGGAAACTGAGACATTTAGTTGTGTAAACATTTGCAGTTATATAATTATATACTATACGGATACAATAAACAAAGTGAAAAATTGTAGTAGGTACCATCAGAGAGAGTGCATTTGCATTATAAAATAAAGAAATAAATAATTGAATGAATAAATAAATTGAAAATTATAAAAAAAAAAAAGAAATAACCCATTTGCGCATTCTTATTATATTTTTTGACAAATACTATATATATATATGCATGTATAATGGCACTTAATTGTCTCTATATGTGTATACATAATAAGTATAGGTATCACGTTTAAAAACCATTAATTTTTACAGTATAGGTATATGTAGGAAACTCGAGGTGCTTGCGGTATCATCGTTGCTATTTATACAGAAAAGTGGTATCGTATTTCGTATACGTATAGTTGTGGAATAAACGATCGTATCCGCCATCGGAAGTGGGCGTGATTCATAAGGCTCTCTGGCGGGGCAAATAATTTATATTCAATCCAAAACCCTCGGTATATAGTGTGTATATATAGTATATACACTATATACCATAGATATACATGGGTTCGGCCTCTAGTTTGTCCTGGAGCTGGCCGCAGTATAACTTCAGTATTATAAAATGTGTGTATCAAGAGCAATATATTTTACCTGCATGAACTCTTATACGTAAACCATTCCTTACATCTCACTAGCATCCTGGCCGCCCGCACCGCAGTAGGATATAACCAGACCACGGCGGTGAAACTGCATTCTTAGCTAGTGGAATAGGTATAGATACTCGTATTTCGAGGAAAGAAATAATTCGCAGCGTTGCAAACAAAACTGAATAGAAGACGAAAAGAAATAAGAATAAAAAATGAAATAAAATACCCCCGTATAAGATAAAACACACTGGTTTTCCACCCTTTCCCTCTATCTTTCTCTCTCTCTCTCTTTCACGGTCTTTTACTGCTTCTCGCCTTCTCACTCTCGGTTTTTCTTTATCCGGCTCCTTTTAAAGCCAACTTTGCACCACTGCAGGGAGAAAGAGATCCTCTATGCAAACGGGTTAAAGATACCCACCTCACGTCGTAACATTGACTGGTACGGGTTGAGGCTTTAAACAGACTTTTTTACTCTTACTTTTCTTTCCCGTTTCTTTGAAGACCGTTCGCTTTTTCATAGGTCAAAATGGAATGAACTTACACATACCTATGGAAGGATGGATGACTTCCTTTCGTAGGGAATCTGGGCAAACAAATCTCACTTTACTGCCGAGTAGTAGATATATACCTATACCTACGTCTATATTATATAGAGCTGGAATCGCGGTTGACTGTTTGAGGATACATCAGAGTAGAACCGAGCAAGGAACGGAACCGCGCGTATTTCCTTCTCGTCTTTCCAAAGCTTCACAGCAGCCACGAATCATACAAACAAAAGCTTACCGGCCTGACGAAGCCGAGAGGGTGAAGGAGCGAACGAGAGCGAACAAGAGCTGAACGTTGGTAAGTAGGTACGCAAAGCTTTGTTTCTCGCCCACGGTATGAGAATTTTGTGTGCCCATATCCTGGCGGAAAAGTTTTTTTTCAAAAACTTTGTGACTTGACCGTCCCTAGCCTCAGTTCCAATCTCAGTCTCAGCCTCAGCCCTGTAGCCCAACGCCGTTCCTCGTTCTCCGCCCTTCCCCGCATTTCAAATACGAATCCAGCAGAGCATGCACTTTCAATCCTCGACTCGATAATCGATACAAATGCTCTCCAGCTCTCAAAGGTGGTGAAAAGGGACTGGAAATGGGGCGATGAGAGATGGAAGATGACGAAGTGCCGAAAGTGAGCAGTCGTGTACCTTATCAAGATATTTCCCATCACGAACGAAGTCTTTGCGCGAGTTCAGAAGGTAAATTAAACATTAGGTCGACTGAGGGCTGAACGTCTTTCGGAGGTAAACGTGAGTGTATTGAATTCGTATTACCTTGCTTCTTCGAAAATGTTGAAACCAAAGGAAAACGACGAGACCATAGAGTCACACGTCAGTAATTTTCGTTAGAGTTTACGGCGAATTAATTAGCTGCGGAAAACGGGGCGGCTTCAATTGCCTCGCTTTTCTTTCATTTATAAAATTACTTGTTATATACATACATACATATATAGTGCCCGAGTTGTAATAATTTTGAGTACCTATAAATGAGCAGAAAAATTCTCATCAATATTCGTCCCATAAACATTATTGCCTCTCGCTCGTCTATCCTAATCAAGTTGCGGAGGTGATGAATATAAAATTCAATAAATAACCATCGTCTAATAGCTCTCTCGGCTCGCAAAGTCCGAAGATAGATAGTGTGTATGTACATTCCAAGATCAGAAGCTGGGATTCCTCAGAACTATCCCCAAGTGTCCTCTAGTCGAATGTCGAGACATCAAAGCGTAGTTGGTCCCAATAGCCTTCCTTTATATAAACCAGCATGCCCGTATCCTCCGTACGTATATAGGTATATATGCTTGCATTTGTATACACGTAGCTAGGTATACGCGCAGAAGTAAGTGAGGAAACGAAGGGGCGAAAAGGGAGATATCTAGCTGGCCTCAAGCAGTCGGCCGTTCTTCCATTATATTGCTTCGGACCCGAAGACCAAATACGTAAATTTAAGGGAACCGCACGTGGGCAAGATCTGGAAGGGTCCGGCACCGTTGATCCCTGACGTTTTAAAGGACCAAACTGAAATAAGACTGTTGGCTCGGAGCAAAGGATCGTGTTAAAGAGCAGTTCGCAAAGCCGAGGGGAGATAAGCTCTTCCAAGCAACCTTTTCTCTTCATTTGGCTTTTTTATGAGCTGATGCTGACACGATAAATACTTAACGCCATGGCGTTCTGGCTTCATGTATTACTCGCCACTGTACTGCACCTTGCAGGTATAAAACAACGCTATAACGGCACTAACTCGATCGCGTTCATCGATTAGGCTGAGTACCTCGACAAGAAAGTTGGCTGCACCACTCTACCGACTAGGTGCATAGTACATGCAGTCACGGGCGTATATTCAGTGCAAAGTTCTTCTTCTTACTCCCCTCTGTATCAGATGACAAAAACTGTATACGAGGGACCTTGTTTGGCTGAACGAAACCATTACCATTAACGAAAGAAAAACGGATCCTTCGTACCGCCAGGCATATAGGTCAACGAGGAGGAACCTTTTCAGTCGGAGACCTACTGCAGTACCCAATCTCCACCTACTTGTATTTAATTACAATAAAACAGTTGCCAGATCGTTTGCCAAACGGTGAAAAAATAATTAGCTAACGAGACGTAGAATGGCTGGTACCTACCTACCTACACGTGACCAACATCGAGCACATACTTTGGTGCTTGGGGTGCGTGGCGTCTCACGCAGTCACGTACTGACTCGGATGGTCTAGATGCGGTACGATTACACGGCACGAATCTCACATTACAAGAGATATGTTACTTGAACTATAAATTGGGCAGGGTAGGGTTGAGCGCAGAGTGGGTGGGGGCTGAATAAAACTGATACCTAATTAAATGAGAATCTAATCGCCGCGTCGTTTCACGCAGTCTTCTTACCTAAGATTCAGTAAATCAGTCGAAATAATCTAAAAGAAGGTTCGATAGTCTTTTCAATTTATTTAGATAGGTTTTTCTCGCTGCTTTTTTTCTTCATTTTATTTTTTTCGATTTTCTCCTACAGATGGGGAATATCAGTTTTTATTGTTTATAAATCATCCCTTGGATTCTGTAAGTGCGACGTATATACGTAACTGACCAAGTTGAAATTTATCGTTCAGATATACAGGTTGAAAATATATATCAGCCATTGAGGATTTTTATCTACGTGAGTTGGTTATATTTCTTCATACCGCAGTAGGTATTTTTGCTGTACCTATATATACATGTGTGCATATATGTCTGTATGCATGTATGTACGTATTTTTCAGCGATTTCAGCCGTTGTAGAAACGCAGTTGCCTATGATATTGATCATTGAGAGGCAGCGAAGTTCCGAATAAAAGTAAATACATCGTATAAGCTTTGTTATACTCGCTTCTTCTAACTTTGAATTCTCGTTCGAACGAACCTCAATAGTATCGACCTAATAAAAGTAATTTGAAAATGTAGCCAACAAAGAACGCTCCGAAGTAACACAACGATAAAAACTTGAACATCGGGATTATAGTTTATTTTCTATCCTGCGCGAGTTAAGTGTACTATCATCGAGTACCGGGAGGTCAAGATTACTTTGGTCTTACTCATAATTTCACATTCTTGGTTCTTTTTTATTCCCAATTAACCAGGAATCGCTGCAACAAAGATGAAGACAAGATGAGATGAGTACAATTATATGAAAAAGTCACTACTCTTCGAGATTCACACAACTCTATCTTTTTATTCACACCTTTCTTATTGACAATAATTAATTAGTAAATGTTGACCATCCCCCGACAAATCTAATTGATACTTGGGTAAACATTACTATTTCTGTGCTCTCTAGATCAGATACGAGGCAGACCACTGGTGAATCGCTCCGGACTCCGTTCGTACGAATATATATACAGACCATGACTAACCTGTGTGTCCATCAGTCGCGAATGTTTAATTACCGCTATCATAATACCATTAAAATGGCGAAATATCGAATGCATACGTATATGATCTATCTCATTATTCTATGTTGAATTATTTTCAATACTAACGATTCGACGATACAGTACGGCAGCTTTTTGATCACCGCGAATCATCACGCTGTGTTACATGTGTTTAAACAGTATTTAGCTGTATTTCGAAATACGATGAGCAGCACGTCATAATATTTTCATAAAATTATATATGAAGCTGAAATTGGGTATCGAAATTCACATATGTGAATTTAAACAAATTATCGAGCTGACAAAGCGATGCATGTTATTTGCGAGTGGGAAAATTCGCGTTAGTTATATGGAACCGGAATTATACCTATTCGCATTCGAATTTACTGAAATTTCCCCACGATTACAGAGGGATTTATTTTACACGTGCACGTGGTAGCTAACCGCCGCTCATACCGCGTCAACGAGTATATCACTATAAAAGAGCTATTTGCAAGACATAAAGTAAACCGAATGATTCGCAATACTCTCCAGCGTGGCTGGTCGCGAACTGGACCATGAAGATAAATAGCTCAAGCTCCGCTGGTAAGATGCTCTTCGTCTCTTAAAAAGATGCCAGTAACCTTTTATCGCAAGAACTTAAAAATAAATTACCGTTGACCACACCGCACAGAACTTTAGTAAGTTCTGATAGTACGGTGGCTGAGGAAACCAATCGCTAAAGTAACCGATAACATTCTTATGGCAACTTTAATTTGATGCTCAATCGAATGATGATCATTGATCGTTGGTAATTGCACGGAACCATAAAGTAAAAACTATTCATTAACTGTGTGTTCAATTAAAGCGGACTGGTACATTCGCGTGAGTCATAAGATTGGATAAACACCAACAATGCAGTGTTCGAAGCAATAAAGAGGATCCTGGAACTCGAGCTACAAGAATGGAAATGAAATAAAAGGTGAAGTCATCCTTATATAACAGCGAAGAATAAACAGAAGGAAAAAGATCCGTAAAAGGAGGAGAAAATGCGTAAAAACCTTCAGTCTTATCTTCTTTTGTTTCTTACTACTTTATTCACTATTATTCCCATAGCCCCGGCCTAACTGTTCTACGCAGTCGTACCTACGTACTCGAAAAGCTATCAACTCTTACTCGTATAAACTTTTATTACCCCAAGACAATTCACATAGGCGCTCGTTCCTTGGATTCGAAGTAATGCCGGCTTCATTGGTCATTGATTGGAGATTGATTCCATTTCAATCGACTCCGCAGATGACAGACCTTTCCAGACTTTCCACTAAACTTCCATCGAGCTCAAGGTTCAAGTCAAATTTTCTAATATTTTTCTCGTTTTAATCATTTTACTTACTTCGGAGTCAATCTGCTCAACTTTTTAAACGGCATTCTGAAGCGAAATTTTCCATCAAACTTGTCCCACTTGTCACATCTAAAATCATTGGCACTTTCCCTGCGAGGGTTTAACATCTGAAAGAAAGCAGACTGGTACTGTATGAAATTATTGCCACAGAGTACTACTGCTATACTTTATCCATGTAGCTAATGTGGCTGTTGACCTGTAACGTAACAATATGGTATGTAGATAGGTATGTAACGCTGCTGTGTCACCAGAGAAGCTCAATGTACTTTATAGTTTATATCACGGTGTACTATCTCTGTGCTTTTCCCAAGTGCGATGCAGCTGTAAAGTAATTTATATCACAAGGTTCTATCTTTCTGCATTCCACAAGTTTAGCTTATCTGTAGAGACTGCATGTAATATATATGCATACCTTTGCTCTCTCGTCTGCGTACATACACGCGTATGTCACTGTTACAGATCTAGTTACGAAATGATTACGTACCTGCAGTTATGGATCAAAATCGTGACAGAAACTTGTGCCAAGAGGGAGTTCACGGTGTAAAGGCAGTTTGAAATACTGATAACGCATGTGTGACGTATACAAGTTCATGAAAAGCACGACGGCAAGTATCATGGTATGTATGAAGTGATTGTTCTCATTGATGACCTAGCACCGTGACGTCTAGATAACGTTACAGCTACGTCACCTTGTAAAAAGCACAGAGATGGTACGTTCAGATTATCATTTTACACACTGATGTGCTTTCTTCGCTGTGCTGCACTGTGGAGGAACAAGAGCATTTCTGCAGGTAGGTACGTCAAAGGAACAGTGACTAACCAGTGTTGCAGAAGATTTACATAAGCATGAATATGTAACAGTGATTTCACAGTGTGATATCATATAGTGATAGAGATGCGTAAAGTTAGTTCGCTGGTGAGCCAGATACTTTTGATATCTTAGTGCGACCTGATGTTTCATTTGTTGAATAGCTTGATTACTTTGGGATCATTTAGAATAATTCGAAATTATTTATTACATAATCTATGAAAAATGTCCTTCGCCGCGATATACGTTTGTTATAAAAAAGTAAGTTCAGGAAAAAGAAGCATCGGATAATTAGGATATTAGAAACGAGGGATGGAAAAGTTTTCGAAGTAGGTTACACGTAGGGAAGTCGACGTTGAATAAAAGTATCTTCAAACTCGTATGTTTTCCAAACTTTGAAGCGCAGAAAATAACTGAGAGAAATATACAAAGAGACCAACGGCAATATTGCCTCGGGTGCTCAATGCTGAGTCTTGAAGGTGATATATACATCCATTTCCATTGTCTTTCCAAATCCACGCAATTCTAAATAGTCGTAAGGCAGACGTATTCGTACCTACATGATCGTATATCTGCCCAAGACACGTTCGAAGTGAACATACAGTTTTGCCGTAATCTAACCGTACGTGCGTACATGAGTCTGAATTGTCACAGATATTTCCTGCAAAAGATAAGCAAATAAATATCGCAATATGCACGTGGCTCACGTACCTCTATTTGCGGAATCCCTGGAGAAATTGAGAAGTGGCGATGCAAGCGGCGCGGGAACCCATGGCAACCCCTGCTCACTCCATCGCAGATTGTGATCTGAAAACAAGATCTGCGTCACTGGTATCGCAACGAACTGTGCCAAAATCAAATTTCCGAAATCGCATAATGATTTAATCGAGCGTCAATTGCCGTGGAAAGATACTTGTCGACAACACCGAGAGATTCAATTCCTCGAGGCGATGCCATAGTCCTTCTTGAGCGAGCGACATTACCCTGATTACAGGTGATTATAGAATTAGGGAAACGTGGGCGTCTTACTCCCTGAGGATATTCTGGGTTGGCTTATTTTTACCTGTATAATATATTATTACAAAGGGCGCTTATGAGGCCACAAGTACCCGGTATATATTCTTATTATGGGCGTATAATTAAGCTAAAGAGCAACATCGACTGAAGAACAGCAGCTGTCGGGGAAGAGAAGAGCAATTGTGAAGGTAAGCAAATCTCGTTCAACCTTAGAATTATTAAGACGTGAATAGAGCTATTTAGTTTCCCCAATCCCTTGTCTGCGTAACATTTCCAATGATCTTTTTAATGGATTTTGACGGGCTGTCAGTGCAATGGTGTGAAACATGGAATGTTCAATCTGTTGAAAGCGCTCACCGATTGCAGCACTCTTACGATTGTGCTTTCTCTATTTTTTTAATTTTATCAAATTCTGGAGGGGTCCATCCAAATCGATATTTGGTGTAGCATTCGATGATTCGTAAAGAATAAGGTGACACCATCAAGAGATGCTCGTTGGAATCTAGATATTGTTGTACATTTCGAGCATTATAAAGTTAGATCGTGTGTAAACTCAGTACGGCTTTGACTAGAAGTTGACATATTTTCATCAATACCGAAGCTTTAAGCAGTTTCAACAGGATACAGTGAAAGACAGGGGTATATTCTACGTACAACCTAGAATACAGAAGTATCGATACGTTTCCGCCAGAAATAGTATAAAGTAGTTTTAAAACCTATAATTATCGGTGATTAATCTTCGAACAGTCATTTCTTCCACCTTTCTAATGATGAACGAGCGAAAATCAATTTGGTATTCCCGTATTCGCAAGAACCCGAAGCGTACTTATATTCGGCAATCTGCAACGTCGGTTACAAAAAATTCGTACTTCCTCTGCGGAGACTGTACAACATCGTCTTAAATGCACACAAATACGAACTTGCAACTATGATAGCAA
Source organism: Rhogogaster chlorosoma (assembly GCA_944452935.1). Lineage (NCBI taxonomy): Eukaryota > Metazoa > Arthropoda > Insecta > Hymenoptera > Tenthredinidae > Rhogogaster > Rhogogaster chlorosoma. The sequence goes on along the minus strand of OX101799.1, from coordinate 13,571,952 downwards.
ATCACGAGCGATCGATACCGCTTATTATATAATAACGGTGATTCTAATGCACTTAGTCGCACAGGTGACAGTCGAGCGCTGGGGAGACTAAATATGCCAAATTGTCCTCCGACCACGAGGTGCTATGGGTATATAATATACCTCCCATACACGGTGTACCAAGAGAATTGTAAATTACCTTGATATTCTAAACATTATTGGTACGGGTATAGAATGTTATGTGGTATCGTATAGGGTGAATGTCCGACCGAGAAGATGGAATACCTACCTTACGGATGAAGGAAATTGGTTTTCAGCTGAACTGACTCAAATTGTTTCAAGTATTTGCAAGATGCATTAAAGAAATTCGATTAGCTTTTTATGATAATAGGAAAAAGTTGAATAGGAACAAAGACTGAGTTCAATTTCGCGGTACCTGATCATACGTGCGGTTATGACGATCCAACATTTCAACCTCGTGTTATTGAGTTTCGAAGTGCTATCGAGTGAATTCGCGGCTTAATGTTTATTAATGCCAGGCAACCCGGACCAAACGGTAGGTACGTTTACTCTAGCACTTCGAAATTCAATAACTTACGGTTGGATCAGCATAATGATACATTATTGGGTATCGTTCGATTTAACTCAACCTTCCCCATGCGTTTAGCAATAAAACATCGAACAATATTTGCCTCGAATAGGTTTAAATGTATTATACTTATATATCGCATGCCCAAATAGATATGCGAATGCGATATAACGTAATAGCGTCAATCTATGTTGAATCGATCGAACATTTCAAACGTTCTACTATCATAATTTATGTGAAACATTTTCTACCCCCATCGTCACATACGCGGACGATAATGATAACAGTAAACAGTTTTAATAGGACACCCTGTATCGACGTATACGACCTGTCGTCGAGGGGGTTAATACGGTCCCACCCGATGGGCCGAGAATGACGAATGTGCTAGAGAGTATAGCTAGTCTAGCCCAACGGTCTCGCTACATCGTGCGTCATTATTATATAATATTCCGTCTGCACAGACTGCATATGGGATGTTCCATGCGAACTCAGCCGACCGAAAGTTTTGGGGTTTGCAAAAATTCTAAAATAAAAATTGAGATCGAAGTATATTACAAGTACAATACTTCTGCCAAGTTTTATTGAATTCTGTTCAATGGTTCTGGAGATAACCATGGTCATTGTTCTTTTTTTTCTTTGTCAACTTATATAGAAAGAAAATGAACTAAAATTATTTCAATACTATTAGACATAGGTATACATTTTTCAGCTAATATGTGCAGAAGAAAAAGAAGAATTTCAGGAGAGTGGCATTTCTCCATTCGTGGGAATGCATCTCTCACAGAATGTAAGACGCATTGGTTTATAAGATGCAATAAAAAATATTCAACCATCCGGAGAAAATCTGCAATATTTTTCATGCTTGTGAACTTGTGAAATGCTAAAATCCTGATTTTTTTTGTTGAGAATTTTCTGACAAGTAAGAGGTTTCGAGGGGCGGAATTGGCATGGAACATTCCATTTATGTCACTCTTGTACATGGAGAAATTAACAACCATGAGGAAGAGGTGAATCACGAATATGCGTGGCTACAAATCCGGAAGGGCAATTGTTTCGTAATTCCGTATGCATATATCATGCGTGCTATTAAAATTCCTTTCGTCATTGACGTAATTTCATATTTCCGCGAATCCACAACCGTCGATAAATCAGGGGCTTTGAATCACATTATCAAATGAAACAACCCCAACCTGTACCGACGGGATGTGCTATAATTTCGAATTTGAGAATGTAAAGTGAGATTTGCACGAGAGGTAAAATTCATTCTCGTATACTCAGAAAATCGATTCACTTGAATACCATAAGTTACAATATCTACAACCGATCTATTTCTAACGGGTAAATTTTTTTTCATCAAATATTGATGAAATATTATAATAAGTAACCAATTTATTCAGTTCAAATAAATTCGTACTGCGGGATGTAGCTTTAATTGTTCGCAGCATATAGTATGCAAATAAATACCGGACATAATTAAATTGTTCGTTATGAAATATTCGTTTATTCTTTAATAACACATTGGAATTTTCGTAGAAAATGACCATTATTCAAATAAGCTAATTTTCCAAGTGATATAGCTTATCAGATGACGAATTGCAATTAACATTATTAACACTATTTGCTACTTACTTATTTATCGTAGTTTAGATCGCCTATAGATTAGTATAAAAAATGTCTTTCTACTGTCATAATTCATCTTGTCGCGTGGCCTCAATACGTCTCTGCGATTAGTACGCAAACGAAGGAACGTCTAATTATTTGATGGTAGGTACATCATATTTTAGGAAAAGTAGCCAAACATGTTTTCATACTCCAAATAGTCCCAAGCGAATTCTTCGATTCATTAATTTCAAGATTTTTGGTCGAAACGAGTTGAAAGGAATAATTCATATCCCATATCAAAATCAGTTCGCATGTTTATAAATGAAATTGGCCAATTCATCTCGTTATTAGTTTATTGTTATACGGCTCTTGCAATATCTGTTTTGACAACAATTCTCGGTGATTAATAATAAACCATAATATCACCGAGCCGTATAGGAATAAGCAGCGATCAATCACCTTTGAAACGTTCGCGCGCTTAGTCAAATAAATTAAAACTTCGGTAAACGTCCGGGCGATGGCTCTACCATCGCTCAAGTTGTTTGACAGTTCTGTTTACGAGTACAATAACCTCATTCCTCGACCACACAATAGTCAAATTTGTAGATATAACAGCACAACCGTGTGGGGGGAAAAATGCCTTTAGTATTGTAAAGCTTTATTAAACCATAAATGAAAGTCATGTAGGTGTATAAAATAAAATAAATATAATTTACTCAGCGGCTTAACAAGTCAAACGTAACCCATAAGGCGATAAACAACGTGTGATAGAAATAAAGTTAACCTCAAAAATAGAAAAAAGAAAAAGGAACTGTTCGAATACTAATAAACTATAATGGTGAAAGAAATAATCAGTGGATGATGAGTGAATCTGATGATACAGACGTCCTTCTACTCATTCCTCCCGATCTATTCCTCGTTCCGTCGTCGGACTCGGAAGATTCAGAGTTCCGAAACGAACGGTTAGGTTACGGCCTCGGAGTATCTACGACGAGCGCGGTCTCCGAATTATTTGACCAAGTTAAATCGCTCGAGAATAGAATATCAGTAATCGAGTCAAAGGACACGAGCTTGGATGCTTCGTTTTTGAACAATTCTAGTGATACTCAATTGAGGAATGTTAACTTTTCTTCATCGCCTTCAAAATCTGTGCAATTAACGTCTTGTAGAAATAAGTTTGGTTCAGTAAGTCAGATTTCAAGCATATTAAACACCCCTGTAAAACCCCGTCAATTTTCATCTGTACCATCGACTCCCAGTAATCGATATTCGGCAATTACTAATCAATATACCTGCTGCGATATGAACTCTCTGCAGTTTACTACTGTAAATAATAATACTAATGCTTACAAATCTAATAACACTAACTTAACTACTTCAAACAAAAACGACGATTTAACATCGCATTCAGAACCATCAATCATACATCACACCTCAAGCTATGACGGTAAAAACATGGGGATCCCGCATGTATCTGCTATTTCAAAAGATAAGGAAACCCGCTCTACTGCCACGCATATAGAAAATAACGAAACGACAAGAAAACAACTTGAAAGAATATCTTTTTCATTCCCCTTAGCCAATACCGGTATCAAACCGACGGGAAAACGGTCCGTCGAAGAAATGGAGCTCTCCGAGGTCGATGAGCTTTTACAGGAAATGGAGACTACAGAGATCGAGATGGCCAAAACAATTAATAGAACTTTGTATACGAACCAGCAGGGAGAGACGTCGCGGTTAAATTATGTTCATAAAAATGACGAGAGATTTAAAGGACTGGGTATAATGGAGCAGAATAATTCCTCTCCAGTACGTCGTTTGGAGTTTAATTCTTACGATAGAAATTCGCGCAATCAAAACCATGATAAATATCCTAATATCTCGTTGCCTTTTGACGAGGATTCCTTGCATCTTGATGATACGGATAAAATGATATCCGACTTTAAGATATGGCGGCAAAGCTGCTATCAAATATTACCACAAAAGGTCGAAGAGGGCAAGGATCAAGTAAATGATAATTGCAATGATAGTAGATCTATGTATAATGACTTTCCAAAAGAATCTCGTAACGCTTTGTCGAACAGAAATGTTGAGCTGAATAAAAAATCATTTCTTGGCGACCAATCTGCTACAGCTACTGCGGATAGTGACAATGCACATTTGCATGCATCGTATAATAATACCAATTCCAATGCCGGTTCAATCTTGCATAGCGATATATCAAAAGCTTATACACCTACGGTACATTCCACACATTTAGAATCTGGTGCAAAACAGCTTCCACAGGTTGATAGAAATTCTTATAGCACTGGTAACTTGTTAAGCTACACAAATAACGATGCGCACTTTATCACAAGCCTTGGAGTAAAAAATAGGATCACTAATGATGCTGCTACAAATACGGAGAGCTCGAGGTAATTTATCATTCAATGATATTTCTTATGTTAATTATTGTATATTTTATGCCTGCCCAAATTTTCTTATGTTGACATTGACAATTTTGTTATTTCAGAAAGCCGCATCGACTCTTAACACTCTCTGACTTTTGGGAAACAGATCCAAGCAAGTCACAGGAAGACATGCTGAGAATTAAATTAGAGGAGGAAAAATTTCGAAGAGATGTATGTTGTGAATTGATGAACTGTTTTTTATCTTCTATTTCGTACAAGCGAATCTAGGAGTTGATTATTACTTAATTATAAGCCAATGCACATACAAGAGATTTAATAACTCATGTTGTGTGGCGATTTTCTTATTGAATAATTATTGAAACATTTGTTTTTATTTATATAGCACTGTGAGCACTTGATTCAGGAACTTCAGAAGAGGCTACTAGAACAGCAAGAAAAAGTAGCGGTAGCAGTGAGGGTGGATAATGAAAAAAACGTTGTAATAACAAGGCTGCAAAATGCTTGGACGAAATTGAAATTGAGGTGGCAAGTATTGGAGGCAGAATCGAACGATTTACACTTGACTCTAAAGAATGTAAAAGATAAACACCAAATGGAATATACCGAACTTCAGTCTCAGATAAAACGCTGCGAAGGGGAATTATCGAAAGCATTGGATCTGGCTGCTGGTTATAAAGAAAAAAGTGATACAATGACTAAAGACAAGCTTGATTTACTAAAAAACCACGCCGATGAGCTGGAGAATTACAAATCTTTGGTTCAAGAAGCTGAGGCCAGATATAGCCAACTGAAAACTGAGTTCAACAAAGTATCAGAACAAAATCAACAGCTTAGTGAAGCGTTGAAAAATACCCAGCAAGAAGTTAACAGAGAGAGACTCAGGGGTGGTGAAGTAAGAGGAGAAATGGGTGTTATCCACAAGGCGCTTGATGCCTGTGAAGCTGAGCTTATTGTTCTTCGCCAGGAGAAGGAAAATCTTCAACTAAAACTTAAAGAAGAATTGAATAGAAACCATATTTTAGAACAAAATAAAAGTACATTCCTTTCGGCAATAGAAGAAGCAAAGAATTCAGAGGTATTAGATCATAATTCTACTACAACTTCTAATAGTCTAGTGCATATTTTTGAATACAGTGGCGAGATATTGATCATTCCTGTTGTATGACTCCCTTATTTCATCATGATTTGATTAAACGCGTTTCAGAGACAAGCTACAGAAGATGCCAAATCTCTCGCTGCTCAGCAGGAAAGAATAAGGATAGAACTGCGTGAGGTATACCAGAAGCAAGTAGACGAAGTAGTTAAAGCCAAGCTCCAAGAGTTTCAATCACAACTTGATACAGCAGAATCCGCGTTTCAAACTGAGTTGGAGAGTAGACAGCGCGCAATTGCTGAGTGTGCAGCAAGGAAAATCAAGACTGTTCTTGATAAGTTAGTACAGCATGTAAACAATATCAAGATAATTTGCTACCTAGTGAACTTTCGTTGTTAATGTAAATAATTTGTTTTAGACATCAACTTGAGATTAATTTGTTGGAGGAAAAACACAAGGAAGAAAAACGACTGTTCGAAATTCAATTAGCCCAAGCCAAGCAACAAGTTTCAATACTTGATGCTAAATTGAACACGCAACATGCCAACAAAACTCAACTTGCTGAACAACTGCATTCAGTTATGCAACGGCAGTGGCAACAAGCACTACAAATAATATCTGGTAGATTCAAGAATATGAAAGATTCTAGGATAAATTGTTGAAAACATTAATTTTCCGGACGATTCTCGTGGATTTTGAAAAATTCTGAAGTTACGGCTTGGCAGATTTAACCTTTCATAACATCTACGGATTTAAAGAATTCAAAAAATCCCAGAGAATCGCTCGAATATATCATGGGAACTTAAATGATTCTACAAACTGTGATATGCTTTTAATCTAAACTAAATTACTGCAGGTTGGATATTTACATGATTCGACAAGAAAATTTAAATATACGTATGATTTATAGGAGGAAACATGGATAATCTAACTCCACTACAGCGTATCCATGCTGAGAAATTCTTCGAGTCCAAGCATCCCACGAAATCGAAGTCTAGTCCTAATATAGGAAGTAATATTATGGAACCTATTCGACTGGAGTCACATTCAATGCCTGTTATTGACGTGAAGAACTTTCCTTCGACCTGTATTGCCGAAGAAAGAGATGTTAATTCAATATTGAGCAATTCAGCAGAGGATACTCCTCTAACAAGTCGCAGAGATCAATCCAAAGACGATCTTCGAAGATACATTAAAATGGTATTCTTGACGAAAGCAGAAAATTTGCTCTCCTATCATGATTCTTACCAGAACTATTATATCTATAATTATGTTGTTTTTGTAGATTCTAGACATGCAACAGCCAAAGTCTAACTTCACGAGGGTACCGTGTTCCGAATCAAACCAAAGTCCGACACCGATTTGTAGAGAAGTACCAAGAAAGCATTACACGAAGAAAGAAGAGAGCTTCTTCAGTGAAGATAGTAGCGTACTATGGCAACCAAGCTCCGAGGCAAGTTGTTCAAACTGATAGGAATTAGCTGGCTATATTCTTCATTCCGAAAATGACGAATCGGAACCGAAGCATCATCGCAAAATATCTAATGCTAAAATAATCACGTTCCCTTCAACTGCACTTTAATAATCAAGTTATCAGAGAATTCAATTTACGTAAATATGAAAATCTCGCGATGTCTTCGCATCGTCTACTGCAATTAGCCAAGTTTAGTATATTTAGCATATGATATCCCATTTAGTTTTTAGCTGTTTCACAAATATTTTATGTTTTCTATAACAATTTATAAAAGAACTGTATTTAAGAAGCTACGTGATAGTAAAACGATATAAACTTGAGGGGCGGGAAGTGAAAAACAATTATAACGATAATATTTAATTTCCACTTTTGAAGGAAATTGCGAATTTTGTATATTTAAAATTTTTGCAGTGATGAACTGAAAGTATCACATTTTACAATCTGGTCTACTTTCAGGTCTCTGCTCAAGAAGCGACTGAATATATTTCTGTTCCTCAAAAACTGCCTGCAAAAGAAGATCAACAGAAAATTAAACCCCCTTGGAAATAAATACTAATATTTAACTATGCCTATACAGTATAATTTAAACTATAATTTCATAATGCAGTAAAATATCGACAGTCGACTGAAAAGGTATTTCTAATTATGCACTGCCATGTATACATTAAATAGTACATCGGTTGATTAATTTTTATACCTTGAATGTAACTCACTAATAAGAATATCAAGTTTTTAAAGTAAGCTGTGTTCTTTGTTCTACAATAAGTACGTATAATTTGCTAGAAATTTCCTTGATTTCCATGAAGGTCGCAGACTCGCGACAGGTGCTCATACCCTAGATGGGTGCTTTCATTTCTTCGCTAGTTGCACTACGACAAATGATATTGCCATCTCGCGGCCGAATAGACAAACTACTTTAGCCGCATACAACCGCTGGCCTTATCGGACGCAACCGTATATACAGAACAGAAACACAAGTTGCCTGTGATTAAGCGTATTCGTGTTTGCAGCAAAAGTAGTTGGTTGATTCAACTGCGAAATGACGATACCATCAGGTGCTCCGCTGTCCCATTAGGACAGGACTAACCGGCTAGCAATGAAACACTGATCTAGGATAAAAGTCATAATATTCCCATGATAACGGCACCTCTCATGCAGCGGCGTCAAAAAGTGTCAAAAAATTCGCACGGAGTTGTATAAACGAGATACGACTGTGACAGATAAGATATTTCAATAGGAATACTATGAATGCATAGAAGTAGTCGCAAAATGGACAATGTATTCATTTTCGAAATAAAATTCTTGTCGAAATTTTGGGCAATTTATTAAATGGTAGTGATATTAATAACAGTTGCTCCCATGTTTCAGTGGAAGAACACAAAAAAATCCGTTCAGCAAGATTTCGTTCGCATTGCAACGAACGCGAATATATTATATTGAACTCAATGACTTTATAAAATGAGTGATATTAGCTAGTGAATTATTCAAATAAGAATGTAATTTATGCTATCGTAACTTGTATGACAAGAAGCAAACAGAGAAACTCAATCAATCAGACTGGAAGCTTATTTATTTTTAAGAAGCAATAAATGATTGTACACAACCTTAACAATGAGTTATATTGTATCGATACTGGAAGAATAAATATCCTCGTATGCTAATAACTATTTGCTTTCTTTCTTGCCCCTTCAACCTACCGGTGATTCTTTATTTTCGGCTCGTTTTTTTCACCTGAAATTCCGGAGACTCCAAATAGCGTAATTAGATGACGAAGTTCACAACGCCAGGAATGCATGACAATCTACACACCGCCTTCTTCTCCCGCTAGAAATTTCAGCACACCTCCTCGGGTCAGATGTTCTCCGGATACCAGGAGCAGAAATTTTGCGAGTTCAAATCCTTCTCACTCCGAAAATCGCTAGTATTAATAGATTATAGGTATAGAAACGTATCGAGAGACGTATGCATGAATGAATCAAGAGGAATATCCTTTTTCGGCACACCTCCTTGGGTCAGATGTTCTCCTGATACCAGGAGCAGAAATTTTGCGAGCTAAAATCCTTTTTACTCCGAAAAATGCTAGTATTAATGAATTATAGGTATAGAGACGTATAGAGAGACGTATGCATGAATGAATCAAGAGGAATATCCTTTTTCGGCACACCTCCTTGGGTCAGATGTTCTCCGGATACCAGGAGCAGAAATTTTGCGAGTTCAAATCCTTCTCACTCCGAAAATCGCTAGTATTAATAGATTATAGGTATAGAAACGTATCGAGAGACGTATGCATGAATGAATCAAGAGGAATATCCTTTTTCGGCACACCTCCTTGGGTCAGATGTTCTCCTGATACCAGGAGCAGAAATTTTGCGAGCTAAAATCCTTTTTACTCCGAAAAATGCTAGTATTAATGAATTATAGGTATAGAGACGTATAGAGAGACGTATGCATGAATGAATCAAGAGGAATATCCTTTTTCGGCACACCTCCTTGGGTCAGATGTTCTCCTGATACCAGGAGCAGAAATTTTGCGAGCTAAAATCCTTTTTACTCCGAAAAATGCTAGTATTAATGAATTATAGGTATAGAGACGTATAGAGAGACGTATGCATGAATGAATCAATACACATAGCCTATTTCGGCACACCTCCTCGGGTCAGATGTTCTCCTGATACCAGGAGCAGAAATTTTGCGAGCTAAAATCCTTTTTACTCCGAAAAATGCTAGTATTAATAAATTATAGGTATAGAGACGTATAGAGAGACGTATGCATGAATGAATCAAGAGGAATATCCTTTTTCGGCACACCTCCTTGGGTCAGATGTTCTCCTGATACCAGGAGCAGAAATTTTGCGAGCTAAAATCCTTTTTACTCCGAAAAATGCTAGTATTAATGAATTATAGGTATAGAGACGTATAGAGAGACGTATGCATGAATGAATCAATACACATAGCCTATTTCGGCACACCTCCTCGGGTCAGATGTTCTCCTGATACCAGGAGCAGAAATTTTGCGAGCTAAAATCCTTTTTACTCCGAAAAATGCTAGTATTAATGAATTATAGGTATAGAGACGTATAGAGAGACGTATGCATGAATGAATCAAGAGGAATATCCTTTTTCGGCACACCTCCTTGGGTCAGATGTTCTCCTGATACCAGGAGCAGAAATTTTGCGAGCTAAAATCCTTTTTACTCCGAAAAATGCTAGTATTAATGAATTATAGGTATAGAGACGTATAGAGAGACGTATGCATGAATGAATCAATACACATAGCCTATTTCGGCACACCTCCTCGGGTCAGATGTTCTCCTGATACCAGGAGCAGAAATTCTGCGAGTTAAAATCCTTCTAACTCCGAAAAACGCTAGTATGAATGAATTATAGGTATAGAGACGTATAGAGAGACGTATGCATGAATGAATCAAGAGGAATATCCTTTTTCGGCACACCTCCTTGGGTCAGATGTTCTCCTGATACCAGGAGCAGAAATTTTGCGAGCTAAAATCCTTCTAACTCCGAAAAACGCTAGTATGAATGAATTATAGGTATAGAGACGTATCGAGAGACGTATGCATGAATGAATCAAGAGGAATATCCTTTTTCGGCACACCTCCTTGGGTCAGATGTTCTCCTGATACCAGGAGCAGAAATTTTGCGAGTTAAAATCCTTCTAACTCCGAAAAACGCTAGTATGAATGAATTATAGGTATAGAGACGTATAGAGAGACGTATGCATGAATGAATCAAGAGGCATATCCTTTTTCGGCACACCTCCTTGGGTCAGATGTTCTCCTGATACCAGGAGCAGAAATTTTGCGAGCTAAAATTCTTTTTACTCCGAAAAATGCTAGTATTAATGAATTATAGGTATAGAGACGTATAGAGAGAGATATGCATGAATGAATCAACACACATAGCCTTTTTCGGCACACCTCCTCGGGTCAGATGTTCTCCTGATACCAGGAGCAGAAATTTTGCGAGTTAAAATCCTTTCAACTTCCGAAAACGCTAGTATAAATGGATAAACATAAAGAGACGTGTATGAAGACACGTCTCATAGTATAAATGCATACGTATCTATACGCTACTTGAAATTTCCGAAATTCTTAGTAAAAACGCGATTCTGAAATAAGGAACAGCAAGAAGGAACAGGTGAAATCAATGAAAGCTATCGATTATTAGTATGTATGGGAATTTATTTTTTCAACATCGATACAATATTATTCGTTGTCAAAGCTATATAATACAATTTTCAATTATTTCAGAAAAATTAATATATATAACTACATACTAGGGTGGTCCTTATTTGGGGTGTTGACGAATTTCGACAAGTGCGCCCCCTAGACACGTTCGAAATAAATTTAAAAAAATGTGTGCAAAAACGGAGCGCTGTAGTCCAATTAGAAAACGTGCCTCTAAGCTCGTTTTGTTTCTCATTTGAATAACATGGGATTTTCAGACTACTTCACTCATTATGTTTTTGAGTTGTCCCCGAGCACGCAAAAAATTCTTTTTTCACATAAATCTGTTGTTCATGGGTACAACTATGCGTGTATTTTTCCACAAGTTATTAAATGTTAATTAATACATGTATTAATATATTAATTAAATGTGGTCAAACATTTAATATACATTTAATACATGTATGAATATATTTATTAAATGTGGTCAAACATTTAATATACGCGTAGTTGTACCCATGAACAACAGATTTATGTGAAAAAAGAATTTTTTGCGTGCTCGGGGACAACTCAAAAACATAATGACTGAAGTAGTCTGAAAATCCCATGTTATTCAAATGAGAAACAAAACGAGCTTAGAGGCACGTCTTCTAATTGGACTACAGCGCTCCGTTTTTGCACACATTTTTTTAAATTTATTTCGAACGTGTCTAGGGGGCGCACTTGTCGAAATTCGTCAACACCCCAAATAAGGACCACCCTACTACATACCTATGTATCCATCGCAATACATGGAGTCTCTCCGTTTGTTTTCTAACATACAAGTTATTATAATACCAATTTCATTCATATAACAATAATATACCATTTAATATAACTAATTTTGCAAAAGCTTGGTTCAATGTAGGTAAACTTATTCGTTGGAATTAGACGAAAATCCTTGCTGGACAGAGATATCCAAATGCCGCGTCCAGTTTGGTTGGGAACTCGGCGATTCGCTACCGCGAATCTTAACTTGAGTGATAGTTCATTCCACTGTAACAGAAATACGAGTATCACCATTATTGCCATCATTCAGTAAATTACTCAATAAACTAGACGAGAAAAATCTTTTTTTATCAATGCGTATTTGTCTAGTTTGCGACATCTTCCCTACATAAAATTTCCGATAGGATTATATCCGGTTTTTCCAATATGCGGATAGGATTCATTACGTGTTGTATGTGCATTTGTCTGCATCGTATCCGGACGAAAAAAGTCTATGTTGGTTACATACGGCTGATTCCGGAGTTGTACCCGGACGAGTAATTGACTATACGGGCGTGTAATCGTTTTTATCCGCACTCTTACCGTATGACATGGAACTTACACAAAAGCACTATACTTTTCAGATAGGTTTGGATAGCGTCAATGCGTCAAAATCCTATCGGAAATTTTATGTAGGGTTTTCTACGTACGCAATATTTACTATTAAAACACTTATTACAGTTGTGTTTCGTTTACACAAACCCCATACGAACCATCTGACGCCACAAAGGTCACTGACCCTACGACAGGTGTTCACCCGAGATCAGTACTTTAAATTTCTTCCCTCGCTAATCGTAACAACTGCAACGGGGTGACGAATGGTATCGCCATCTCATGATCGAATTGTTCACCGCGCTGAATGTAGCGACCCGTCATTTCAGTGCCAAATTCATGAACCATAACATGGTTCGTATTTTGGCGAATGATATACAGGGACTTTCTGTGGTGGCGGCACAGCTAGTTCCATCAAACACACGCACGCTTCGTCCGTGTGCCAGGGATACCAACCGAAAAAAAGAATGATGCAGCTTGAACAGAGCAAAGAGTATAGCAACCATAAGCGTGAAGTCTTCGGTTGTCACATGGACGAAGCGAGCTTGTGTGTAGTGGCGGTGGCTAATGGAACTAACTGTGCCGCCACCACAGAAAGTCCCTGTATGTATAATTGAGGCAAATTCATGACCGTGTGAAATAGGGTTTGGAACTCATACATATGATGATGCGATGAGTCTATAGTTATCTTGTACTTTGAGTAACAACTAGCGATTGCAGTATTCGCACGCGATAAACAAAGTGGGTTTTCCAATTAGAGCACTGTGCGACACAGTGCTGCGCACTAAGCGATATGATTGACCATTTCTGTTCGATCCAACTCATCCAGCCAATAATATCGCTTAGTGCGCAGCACTGTGTCGTACAGTGCTCTAATTGGAAATTGCACAAAATGATTGGTTCAAACTAGGGAAATCCCGTCAGAGTGCGTACCTGACCACCACTGTGAAGTACCGTTATATGAAAATTCTAACCTAACTTGAACTATAAGCATAAGTTTTATGTCTCAGCTGTGGCAACACTTTTATGTGCTCGGTGCTATCAAAGTTTTTTCAACTGAATGTGACACCTATCTTTATTTGAATTGATTAGAAATTCACATATTAGAGGCGAATGACAGGCTTGTTATTTCGTTCAATAACTTCGGTGCGCATTCAACAAATAGGCTACATTTCAAAGTACGAACGAAATGGAACCGCTGGAAGTGATCGATCTCTCTTCCGACGATGAAAAATCACCGCCAAAGGTACGTACACACTCGTTTCTGATGTCAAAGTTTTACTGACCTCTACCCCAAAAACCTCACTACTATAACCGATTAATAATAACCTTATAGTAAAAATGCTTATTATATACCGAAACTATCTTCCAAATAACAAACACAACACTATGACCCAATTCTTTAAATTATTTCTCTACCTCTTCTGTCGCATCAACAACTTATCATATACCTATCTATCAGCATTTCGAACATTTCAAAACTACTAATTACATGTGCCATGTTTCATACTTCCTCAATGTCTGATCATTCATATCTAATCTTCAGACATAGTATCTAGTCACTTGATCATTTCAATGCAAACCATTATCCTCTGTTTAATTATTGTCTGAAAATTATTAACAGATATAGATTGAAGAGTTCAAAAAGTAGTCAGTATACATATAAATATTTGTATTCTCAGGCAACTAACTAATTTATTAATATTTCAGAAACCAAATAATGGGCTATCTATTAGCACAAAGAAAATAGAAGAAGAGGAATTGGAGATCGTGTATAAAGGAAAGAAAACGCAGAAGAGAAGCATTGACGGGAGGTTTGAAAGTTATTCAAAAGCAAAGAGGATAAAGTTGTCCAAGGCTGAAGACCAATCTAAAATTGTAAAGAACTTACTTCATACGAAAAGTGAAATTTCTGTACCAAGGATAAATAAGATAAAACCACATACAATATCGTCGCAATATACACCTGAGCTTTTTATAACTAAATCCATACCTGGAAGCAACGGCGAAAGTAGCTTATGTTTAAAAACAAACGGGAATGCTAATAATTTGGTTGAAGATGATTTGCATTCTGGAGATAAGCTTATCGGGCCACCAAACAGTCAGGGTAATACTAAAAAGTTTAGGATCAATGAGGGGGCATCGTCGTCGACACAAATTACCGAGCCACGGCTAATGGTCAGAAAAAAGGTCAAGGTGTCTGAAACTATGGATTCAATTTTAGATCCGAGCACGGAAGTTGTTGAAACATTTTTGGAAGCTTGCAAAAGTCAAGATCCTAGCAGAGATATGGAGAAAATAATATCCAAGCTCAGAAAACGATACAAAAATTTACAACCGTCTTACGCAAAGTCGGGGAGTTTTATTGAATTGATACGTAACAAGAAAAATTTGATTTTAAACAATCGTACAAAGCTTTACCTCCATATTTCCGAAGTTATGGCTGAGATGAAGGCCAGACAACTTGCAAAAAGGTCTTCGGCACAAGACAAAGCCAAATCACACACTACTGAAGAGAAAACTTCCACGCAGCCACACCTTACCGATATGCCCAAAGGGTGTTCTGAGCTAGACCAGGATGTGTTGGTTATCGAAGATTCTAATAATTCCAAAGATTCCCTGAGGTTGCGGGCCCTAGAAAAAGCAATGAGACGTTGTGAGCACTATATCAATAAGTGCGAAATGGCTGAAGTGAACTTCGACGATGAGAATGACAGCCACTATATAATGGCAGAAAAATACAAGACCAGAATGGTAGAGCTGTTCAACAAATATTGCGAAATTACAGGGGAAAAACCGGACGCAGAACGTCCATATTTAAGGCCTAAATGCCTCGCTGTAACGCCAATTCCGTCTTTGAATCATGCACTAACAAGTTTCATAAACATGAAAATCACGAAAATGAATGGAAGGCTAGTCCACATGAAGAAGAACGGTGGTCAACATCGCTTCACGGACGCTCTGATATTCCCAGATTTTGTAGATATTTTAAACTGCGTCAAAAAGTGCAACGAGGAAGAAAATCTACAGTTAAATAAGTCAAAACAAGAGAGTATAGGTGAGAATTTGAATCAACTTATTGCTTAACTGTGTCTTTCCTACGCATTTTGCACAATTCCTGATTTGAGCATCGAGGATTTATTCAATACTGCATAACAACTGATTGTATTTACCTTATTGATATCTTACAGCGAAGGACGCATTTGATAAACTGGGAAAACACTTGAAGCGCTGTCGGCAGCTGGACTATTATGATACGTTTTCGTTGTATCTGGAAAAAGAAGACTGCAACGACCCAGCTTTATCGGATGAAATTTTGGCCGAAAAATTGAAGGCAAATCAAGAGATAAGCAAGAAGAGGATGGACCAAGTATTTCAGGACTTCGTAGAGAAAGAAAATGCAGTCGCAGTTGCATCCGCTCAGAATGGATCTTGTTCAGATAAAGAAGAAAATGCAGAGACAGGGCACGAATCTTCAGAAGAATCGAACGACGAACATTCAACTGTAAGCGAGATCGAGAATATCGACATCGGATTTGATAGTGACAACGGCGAAGGCCAGAATGATGATTTGATGATTGAACCCCAAGATAATTTGACCCAGAAACAAGAGGGGGACATCAATTCAATAGAACCACAAGGCAATTTAAAACAAAAAAGTAATGAGATCGTCAAACTAGATAAACCGCTGGTCGATTTAAGCACAAAAAGTGATGACAACATCGAGGTAGATGAACCGCAGGCCAATTCAAACCAAGTTGGTAGCAAGAACGCCGAACTAGACAAACGCGTGGATACAAGTGAAGAAACTAGCAAGACTCTAGGATTGGATGATGATCTGGTTCCAGTTTCTGTTGAAGAAATCGATGAAAATAGTATTGAAGCGTATACCAGCGTACTTGTCGCAAACATGGTTGCAGATATGGTCGCAGTTACAGAGGAAAAAAGGACGAAAATAACGCCAAAACAGGACTCGGTACAGCAGACTAAAGTCACTTGTGATATCCCCCGAATCAGTATTGATCAGGAAAAAAACGTGACAGCAAATATTGTGAAACCTGTTTCGTCGTCCACTCCGATCGCGAAACCAGCAGCTACAGTTGCTACTTTTAAAGTCAATTTGATGCAAGCAGCAGAAATACCGGAAATGAATCTGAGTGATGACTGCATACCCATTGTTCCTGAAAATACTACAAAAGGTTTGTAACTTGATTCTGTATAAAATAATCATTGAAGTACCAAATAGGTTCGTATTCTTCAATTCTCTGTCAAAATCTTGTCTGTTGATCAGATCTCGGTGAGTTATGGTAACCGAGATCTGATCATCTCGGTGATTAAAGATTATAGAACGTCAAGTCCAAACAGCAGTTGATCCAAATTCTAATCACAATTTGTAACTGCTATCATTTCTAATGCATTATGAACAACAATAGCTTGAAAATCCCGTTTCTTGTATGCTAAAATACTAGAAAAGGCTGATGAACTGCTGTGATAAAACCGAGTTACCACCTTTCAAGGTGTCTAGCAAATGAGTAATTTTAGAATAGTTGAGAAAGTATTCTGCTTTTTATCTGTTATTGTGTTTAATTTCAATTCATGCTCGAAGTTGTATGTAATCACACAAATGAATGAAATGTATTTAACTTTCGTTATTGAAAAGAGGTGAGTATTTACGAAAAACAAATACAGAAGGAACGTCGAAGTATGTTAATGAAATTAATTAGCAGTAAAGAGATGATACACTTGTTGTTTTGTCACAGCGGAACACTTGAGGCTAACAATTTGACTCAAATATCATATGAATACGGCGAAATTTTGGAATCTAAATTATAATTAAGAGCCTCAAAAGCCTTTATCAATAAAATAATGTGAATTTTGGGTTTTTATATTAAACTTTTTAACCGATTTCAGGGTCCTCTCAACCGGAGGCTCCTATATAATACGCCTGAAGCATCCTCGGTTAATGGATTCCGGTAGTGGCTTGCTGATCTCGTTACTTGTGTTACAGTCATTGACACCTCAGCTGTGGCACCAACTGTCGAACTGATTAACGAAGAAGAAGAGACGAAGAAGCCTATCTTGCGGGTACGGCAATTTGCAAAACCACCTGGCTCTTGGAAAGACTTTCAATCTCCGCCAAAAAACTTGAATGAAAATCGCCCCCAAACTGGCAAAGCGGCAGATGCCGGTACAGAAATTAAAAAACTGAACATAACATCGCCTGGTGAACATAAAGAACCGAGGAAATTTATAAGATTAAACCAACCAATGGCTTTCGGAAGGACTGTGCAATTGAATAACGATGTCCTTTTGAATTTGAAAAGTAAACCGTCCACCGTTATCATACCCCAGAATTTGACCAGAAGGTCACCCCAAATTAACGTCAAGTCGGTTACCAATAACTTTACAGTCAATATCAATAATCAGGCACAGTTGCAGCCTGTATTATCATTGCCTATTTCCCGAGGGTTAAACTCAGCTCCTACAAATTTTGTCAACATTGATCAAAGCGGAAAGATCAGAGTTATCAACATGAATTTTGGCAAGAAGACGTCGAATCCCATTCAAACAGTTCAAGCTAATAAACAACAACAATCACCGATTCAAAGACTGACAAGTCAGGTTCGCCCGAGTGGTCAACAAACCCCTGGGATCGTACCTCAACCGCAATGTATCGAGGGGACGACTGTCCGCGATATTCCTTTACCTGGTATGAACGGTAATGGCAAGAGAACTGTAGTTCGATTGGTAAAATGTTCACCCAGAGTTGAAGTAAAAAATATGAATGTGCTTGCAGAGGTAGCAGGAGATGCTGTTGCTGCTGTGAAAAATCGAATTACCGATACTCGAAGTCAAATAACGAACTGCAATTCATCTGCTGATGCTGATTCTCATTTGCAACCCAAACTATCGAATAGTATGAAAAATATTTTGCCTTTGAAAATGTCGCGTCAGCCTTCTGATGAAGTTGGCAAAGTATACGAAACGTCTGTTGACAGCGTTCCTACCTACGTGATAGAATAGATCTTATTATTTTTTTATTCTTCGTTTCGTATTAAAGGTATGCCTGGAATGTAATAAGTTACGTGATGTGTTTAGATTGAAATTATTCTATCTTTAAGTTCTACGATAATTATTCTAATATGGTTTTCTTATGTAAAGCGCGATACATATTAACTTTTTTCAAATAACGTACCACATGTATTAATTATATTGACTATATCGTCTAATCATAGAGGTAAAATCCATTGATTTTATATTAAAAACTCGATACACAATAAAACTTGTTTTGTATGCCATGACAAAGTCAATAATAAACACATTATTCTCCGTTCTATTTCAAGCCGAAGTATCATTTATATATTTAATCAATATCTTGGTAAGGGGAAACTCTTTATCTACCAAATTCTCCACTATATTAAAGTGATCAATGCTGTTTCGAAGGAGTATATATTCCACGTGATCCACGCTGCTGCACAGTTCCTATTAAATAAAATCACAACAAGGAGGAAAATCAGTTAGAAGTTTATCTCCAGTATTAATTCATTATTTACCTTTGTCAATCGGCGTGCTTGTTCCACAAACTCAGGAGAATCGCATTCACCTACTACGACTAGTGCCTTCAAATTTGGTACAGGAGATTCGAGTTTCACGTTCAGGGTGCTCATCAGTTTTGCTTCAGTACTAGGATTGACGGTTTTTTCACGACTATAGTCAATGCTATTGTATGGCGATGTTTGGTAGTTTGGGCATACATACCTATCTAGTTTCAATAGATCGTTGTACGAAGTTGTAATTAATTGTTCCAGAAAGTAAATACCACTAATCAACACAAGACCTTTGAGCAACGCGATATTTGATTGATTTTTCAGCCATTCAATATCAAGTAAACTTGCTGACAAATGTGCACCAGCACTGTGCCCACCTATCCAAACCCCTCTGCAAATGAATCGTAGAATTATTCGTATGTCATATTATGCAGAGTTTTTTGAAAATTTCATCTCACCGAGATCCAGATTTCGCAGCATCATCGAGGATCTTGTCTACCACGGTTCTTATCTGACATACTATGTCACGCAACTGAACTGTAAGATGTTTGATTTGAATAAAGGTTGGGTAAGGATTTCAGAATACTAAATTGAATTTGGAAAGTGTTATATTTGATATAATCATGGGTTTGTTACCGTCCGGGCACAAGTCGTAACCAACGCAAATAACTTTTATCCCTTCTGATACGCAGTTTTCTACGGGAAATGCACTTATCTTTTTATCCAACTCTTGCCAGTATCCACCGTGTATGAATATGAATATTGGAGCATCTGGAAAATGTTAAAATCCTGTCATTCGTCACAAGTGTATAAACTATATGCATAACTATAATCGTTGCATTATACATCTACTCATTATTACACAATCGTAAATGAGATCACACTCGCCAGCGCCGGATTAAGGGGCTGCGGCCCCGGGCCCCGTCATCTGAGGGGCCCCCAATTTTTCAATTTTGTACACTAGAAATTTGAAGAAATATTTGTAGAAATTAAATTCTGTATACAAATGTGAAAGTAACACGCGAACTCTGTAGAGATGAGGAGAGGTCTAAATTCCTTTAACCGCCTGTAATTTTCAGAGGATCCATAATACACAACGTAGAAAATGATGATGTAGTAAGAAAAAAACATCAATAAACAACCATTGATTTTTTACCATTTTTCGAATTTTTTAAATTCTTGAGTGACGTCCAGAATTTTTTTAATCGTACTGGTTTCTGGAGATAATCGTTGAAGCATGTGAAACTAACATATTTTCACGTGGCATAGAAAAAAGAAGTCGGTTTCTTGACCACCCTAATCTAAATATTTGCAAATTTATAATACTTAATAAATAATCAGATCATCAAAAAATTTGTTCCCTGTCCCCCTCCCTTCGTCCTTAAATTTTAATACCCCAATACGGGGCCCTGGGAGGCTCTTAGCCCCGGGCCACCTATAAACTTAATCCGGGGCTGACGCTCGCAACACATAAAATGCTTTTGCTCATATTCTTTGCAGTAAATTTAGATCAAGTCATACGCGATAATGATATATACAACGAAGATCTTTACCATTTGGCAAATCAGTGCCGTAGACATCGTATTTCGTACGTTCAGATGGTCCGTATGGTATGTCTATTTCACAGGCAGTATTTCTTCTAGCACGAAGAGCAGCTGCAATTAAATATCAGGTAAGTACTTACGTGTCAGGATAGTACAATATTAAGCATATGCTATGAATCACGAACCCTCCTCGCCTAGCTTTATAAAATTTGCTATTTGGTCGATGGGACTAAATCTTTTACTCCACGCGGAAGGCGAAAATAATTTCTCGAGATCCTGGAACAAATTACAGAAATGTTTAGTAAAGGTACACTACTCGCGTAAGGTTGTTAGCATATCAAGGATCCCTCGCTTTTCTGGTAAACGTTGCTAAACTTTGTAATTCAGATAACCACGGTCAACAATTACCAATGATATATTTGCAATATTGAAAATATAATTACAACAAACCCACCGCGTTATCCATTTTCTAATCACTCGCAAAGTTGATGCTTCTTAGAAGAAACCTAGGCAAAGAGAATTTCACCATTAAGCAGAATGTGGTATAAATTTACAGGAGAAAGAACGCAGTACATTAAATGTTATTTTCTGAAAAATCGAGCGATATGAATAATTGACAATTGTACGGAATGCGCTAGTTCAATGAGCTAATATGTCCCACTCATTGATTCTAGTCCTAGTGTTGCAAATACCTGAACATATTACGAATAAACACTAAAAAGAAGTTTCCATGACTCAAAAGCAACAAACTATTCACATATAATAGCATGATTCGATTTGATTTCACGGTTGATCATTTCTTTACGTCTGTTAATTTCAGTCATCTGCACAAGTCACGAGGAACCTTCGCTTTTGCTGAAATAATGAGGCTAAGATACGGATACATATATAGATCTAGATCTTCCGCTTCGTAGCTTTCAATGTCGAAGTCGTGCGCTTGCAAGCTTCTGGCGTTTAGGTCTTCCATTTCGTATAGTTCTTTCAACCGTACGGGTGTTCCGCTTCGTAGATTTAATTATTACAAAGCTGACGACCTGAGCAGAGAAAATTATGAAGCGAAAAACCAGGCCAACAAAATATGCGTTTCGGCTTATTCGGACCATGATCATTACTTGAATATCTGCCCGGTGTATATTGCATAAAGTTAGATGTATGTCCTTATGGTATCTCATATAAACAGCAAACCCACAATCAGGGATATAGGTACGTACAATCTTCCGAATGAAGCGATAGTGAGTTCAATGTACTGAACTTTGGTGCTAGCGAAAGTTATACGTACCTGATTTGGAGAAATCACACGTTCTTGCTGCTGATCAACTACGGTGTTACTCGAATACTAGTCGTTGTCCAGATAGCTAAGAAGCCACTGGTAAGCACAGAGAGTGGTGCTCACTGGTGCGTTGATAATATCAAGAGAGACTGGCTCTATGATGTTCTGGAGTTCACCACCAGTTACTTCTACCAGCCACGATTCATTGCGTCAAGAATTCAACCAAAATCGATATACCTACACGTAATGGTAAGTATGCGGGTCGATTGCAGGTTTGAGTTTGGTTATTTGAGACGTTCCTCCCTATAGGCAGAGGTTCTGCTCATCAGTCACGCTTGTATATAGAACAAAGAATTGTAATTGTAATTGTAATTGTAAAAGAATTGAACTTTAATAGAATTACAGAAATTTGTAGGTGATGTTGTATGGAACTATACTTTATAGCCTGGCAAAAAATAATGAATATTGAATTCACCTGTGGTATTATTTAAGCCCAAGTCAAGTCTCGAGATTGATGAACATACTATGATGGAGGTTTTATCAAAATATTTACAATGTGTTTTTCAATACTATTTACCGAATATGCAAAAGTCGATTTTGTGCACTTACTAGATCAGTTAGGAAAATAATGAATTAAGACTTGGACAAATTATTACATTTCATCTTGTGATAAAACTTTTTTAAAACGATAAATAAACAGCCTTTCGGTCATGGCCATTCAGTGCTTTGATAATGGCCCAAGCCATACACAGTGGCAGAAGATATCCAAATGGTTTTATTTAGCAGCAGATATTAAAGGGGGGGGGGGGGGGGGGGGGGGGGGATTATCCGGAACTCATAAACTGATCTGGAAGTATTAGGTACGACTTTTGCGGTGTTGCAAATCTTGCAAGCATAGATGTTTCGATCTCAGTTTGTTGTCGACGAACATATTTGTCAAATGTCATAAGTCACATCATTATCAGCCAAACTGTCGTTTCAACCATGTTAATGGGTCAATGGGTTGAGAAACGTTTATTGATAGACAAATTGTAACTAACCGTACGCGAACAAATGGAATAATTAACAAACAATAGACACAGTTATTCCCACATTCTGCACATAGATACATATCCGTCAGGTTTACCAGTAAGAGAATCAATCCAGGATTAGTGCTTTCTTTTCCGATTCGGATTTATACCAGTCACTATTATTAAAAATTAATCTATATTGTGATACCCACTTAGATTTGTTATGCTGCAGTGTATATATGATTTCTTAATTCAAGTAGTTAGCATTATAGTTGGTTGAATTTTGTATGCGAAATGTAGAGGGCGCCATTGTGCAGGGAACTTCGAAATGTAAACGTGAATTCAATCGAATTCTTTAAACAAGAAAAACACTTTGATTAAGAGTTTCTTTTGCCAGTTCAATATTTCTTTCCCCAAGCTGTTCATTTATGTATATCAACAAAACCTGTTCAGTATAGGAACATAGAATTATTTGTTTGAAGAAATACTGCATTCAATTAAACTTATTGGAAGAATTTAGAAATGATAAAACGCCGAGCACATGCTGCATAGATGTTTTGAATAATAGCGCCACTCTAGTGACAATTTTATGAACTACTTCACCCGCAAGCTGGCGAGCGGTAATCAGTTTGAATCCCTAGCACTATCTCAAGTGCCAATTTGAGGATTCTGGTACATAAGCATACGCGGATCAAGAAAGTAAACACTCTGAGGAATTGTAAACAATCAAAATCCATCGATAATCAGAAAGATTATTGTGTAATTATTGAAACAGGCTTTTCGCGTATACCAACCTTTCAAATGATCATCTCGGCGTCTTCCTAATGCGAGATCTGTTTTGTCGACACAGTAGAATATAATCTACACATTTTACCTATCGAGGCTTCGTGGGGCCACGCATTCAAACAAAGATATTGCTCACAGCCATCGAGGAGAATCAACTAAAGAATTATGTAGTAAAATAAAACCGTTTCCGGATATTAGGTACCAAATTGCAGATTCAGGACGCTGAAGTAGACATGAATAGAAATATGCACGAGTTTTCCGGTCGAAAAAGTTGCCGAATTGACATTTTTTTTTCTTCAGAATTTATAGCTATACTAGTATAAACGATTATTACCAAATTGATCCTAGCAATCCGATTGATCTGCAATAAAAATCGTAAGCCTATACCGAATTGATATTCCGTAAAATGCAGCGGCACATAATAAAGGCGCCGAACACTGAAGACCAAGTGTAAGAAATTGTTCATGGAGTATACAAAAGGGACGGAACTGGACTCACTGGACGGGGACTCCAACATGGGGACAAATAGCGACGCCCCCGTCTCTGGTATGCGAGTTTTTCACTGCTGTGCATACCAGACTGAGAAGAGCTGAACCACGCGATGCGTACGATGCAGTCTCACGCCTAGCCAGTTTTCTAGCTCAAGGATAGAGAGTAGTATTCCGGAGCCCGAACTATGCCGGTTAATATTGTCGCTGCTGTATTTGTTAATCAGTGGCGTAGAGCTAAAGACGAAAGAAGGGCTCAGAAATGTCAGAACCGGACTATCTTATCTCGTTCTTCGCATTTCGACTGCGCTGAACGTTGTCTAGAAATGCCCAAAGTAATATCATGAAAACAATTTCGAGTCCTTTTTGTACTCAGTTTTATTCTTTCCGCGATCAAAGTATGGTATGTAAGTTAGTATCGATCATTTCTCTGAACTGATTGTGAGTACCGAATGTTGGGCGCCACTGAACCCGCACGTTTCTTCATCGCTGGTCATTCTACCGAGTCATTATTCGATCAGAACATCGGTAGGCCAGACACAGGTGTTAGGGTTCTGTAGACCATGTATTAAAAAATTGGATCTTCACACAGCTGAAGTTAAATTGCCTAAAAAATCTACCGAAGAAATTGCGAGAACTTTTCAGACGGTACGTAAAGATCTGAAAACTTCTTCAGTCGGCAACTACAGTCGTCTTTTACAGGACGATCATGTATTCCGCATTTTAGAGGAAGTCGCATGTCAAACTTACTTTTCCTGCTACCTGGCCCCGCCTATGCTACCCGCAGCCAACCATTGACAGACTCAAGTACCGGTTTATGCTAATGTAAACTTAGAATGATTCGGAATTCAAACATGCCAAGATGGCCCAAGTCCTGGCACTTATGATCCTGTTTCACGTTACGAAAAATCAACTAACATGTGTACACTTTCTTTACCGATAAGAGACTTGGGCGTCGCCTGCACAGATGGGAACAGACTTTCCGATGTGCAGGATAATATAATTTAATAATAATTTAATTTAGATAGATCTGATCCTGTCATTTTCAGGACATATGAAATTTGACTTTCATCATCGATTTTGATTCAGGCCTATTCAAGGATTGAACAGTTTTTATTGATTTCGGGGGAAATTTCAAATCGAGTTGAATTAGATATATACTTTTGTTTGCAAGCTACTCGATCATTATCAATTTCCAGAATCATTCTGAGGATAAAGGTACAGAGGAGTCTTACGGATAAGCCTGTGGTTTTACTCTAGAGCAATACTTATTCCGTCAATGGAACGTATCCAAGTACACAATACATCACTAAGGAGAAACGGTATCTCCATGAAATCGAATGACAGTTGGAATAAACGTTGCTACACGAGGTAATGCCCCGCATAAAATCACGGAATCCGTTTTATCTGTACTGATCGACTTATTAGGTATGTAACTCGAGTATTTGCAGAGGAATGCACGTAGTAGCATAGCATGTACGCGTCGCAGCGCACGTACTACCCATATATCCATGTAATACCTCTTTTGAAACTTCCGGTCGAAGCTGAAGACTAATATCAGGTATAATTCTTGAATTCTTTTCACGTTTCCCACACAAAACCAGCAAAGATGGAACCTGACAATAACATGTTATCCCTCTTGCACCCACGCTGGGAGCAAAACTAAGGGCCGCTGCAGCCTGCGAGTTTCGATACGCCTGCAGCAGTGAATTCGGTTCTAAAACCAAACGGGAACCCCACCCGGTCCCTATTCCCTTTTCAACTTTTTTCCTGTCAATCTAGACAGAACGAATATGGAGTTTGCGGTATATGATGTTCATACAACGCCGCAGGATTCCTCGAGCTAAGAAAGAGCCTGTTCGCGGCTCACGCGTTTAGCACAAGATAGAAAGGTGCTGGTAGTTGAATGTATGTCATAGGGCAACCGCCGCGAACTACTCATGTATTTTTTCACATTTTAGATTTTTTTTTAGTATTCTTTTCTCGACGCAGTCTCGGCCTCTCAGACAGGGGTAGGGCTGTGTAAATCTGACTCCACCGAGAGACAGACGCCCGGATAGTATAGTGCCACCCCCGCTGTCCCCACCGCGTACCACATCGCCCATAGTATATCGTCGACGGACCAAGGCGAACCAAAAGAACCCATGCTCCGGCAAATCGAGCCCTGGAATACCTGGGGGCCTGCAGGAGAGTAGCTTCGAGCCTTGAACCAGAAAAACCGGGCCCAATCCCCTCGCCGCGGACCCCGCCGTCGCCAGAAGTCCGCCGCATGAGAACCACACCACTGACTGACTGCGCTAACGACAGATATATGTACACAACTGTGTAAATGTGTGCATGGTTGAGGTAATGCGGTGGATAGGGTATACCCACGCGTTTACGCAGTGCAGTTTCTGGGCCTGATGCTTGAACGCTTGCGTGTGTAAGGCGGGTCATCGTGGTATAGAAGGTACGACGTGGATCGGGTGTACATGTGCCAAGAATTGTAGGTGAGGGAATATCCCGTTCGTTGGTGGCCGCAGGTGACAACCAAGCCGGACTTATAGATATTTCAGTTTTCACCTGGGTAGGTATAGCGAAAGGGGCATACCTGGACTGTTGCACCTAATTCAGAAATTTGCATTAAGATGAACTGTTCAGGTGCGCAGGAGTGATGAAAAGAGGTATTTGTGCAGCAGTCGGTTATTCTGATGCTGCGCTGAGAAAATTAGTAACAAGGAATTTACCATGAGATCCCAGACGACCGATTAATGGCTGCGGTCAAAAGTCCTGCTTTGCTTTAAGAGGGGTCTCGAGTAGGAGGAGCTCTGCCAACTCTTGTTAGGTGTTACTCTGCGGTGGAGTGTTGGGAATATCTGAATATACAGCATCCCGATCGTTTTCTCGCATACGTATCCTATACACGCATCTCTACATCCAGATGCATTTTCACATTTGTACTTTGTTTCTGTTCATCGATAAGTATAGGTACTTGTAGAAAGTCCGACCGTCTTTCCCACCTCCATATCACAAGCTCCTTTAGACTACAGAACGAAGCGATCCGTTCCCTCGAATCGATTTACTAATCTGAAAATAATTTCTTCATCAGACGATACAAACAGTATTAAAGTTTATAGTAACCCAGGAGAAGAGTAATAATTGCAATGTAGTATTTTCCACCCAGCGCTAGCTACGCTACTGCATCGCTTCGAGTTTTGTAAGAAGAAACTATAACTGGAGTTGAATGCATGTAACTATGACTACATATAAGGCTTGAAGACGACCGTCTAACGAGGCAAAACTGACTCGAATTATACATGTAGTTATAAGTGATATGATGTATAACCCTACATTAGGACGAGGAGGAGTTAGCGCAGACGTGCTGTATGGAAGCCCAGAAGCGACTTCTCCATCTTTACTAATCATTTGACCTATCTTTTAGACCCTATCCAGCATGAGGTATCCCACGCACGCACGCAGAGGCCTACATCCTGCGAGGATCCATTATCCCGAATCGAAGACTTTGTATTTCGGCACTCATAGTTAGAGGCCTAACATATAGTTTCTATCCGTTATACGCTACCATCAAATTCTCTACAAGGAAGAAGATAGATCCTTAATTAATCCAAAGATCGAGGCAATGCCTCGCGTTCCTTTCATTCCATCATGGCTTGCTCTTCAGGGTCGACTCGTTCTCTGAGACACCGAAAATTTCCCTGTAGCCTACCGGGGATACTATTCATCAATATCGCATATCATTTTACTGAGACAAATGTATTCAAATTGATTCTGACTATTTGATCACCTCGAATTCTTAAGGCACATGGATTCTTTCAGTAGAAAAAAATTGCATCAAACTGAGATAACTGCGAAGAAGTTATGATAAATGATCATCCGATTGTTCGGATAATTTGCACTATGCATAGATTCTTGATTGATTCTCTCCGTACCTGAAACTGATTCTATGCTGATTATTAAGGGCTGTAATCCTGTAGAGTACCGAGATACGTGTTATAGAGAATCTCAGAATTAAATCCTACGTACCTTATACGATGGTAAAATGTATAGCGTCTACTGATTGCTCGTAATAGGATGCTGGATTTTTCTATTATCTATACAGGTCAGTCTATTGAGTCTGTCGATCCTGGCCACCCCGCACGTGACCAATTAAGCACAGTCCGCATAGTGGATTAACTTATTTAACCCATGATATTATTTTTAGCATCATTAACATTTGCGCTCCGTTTATCAAGCATACCTACTATATACATGATGCTATTGTTGCATTAAACATGTCACGTCCGACGATTTATCATGTACAGCTGACAACACGTCTCGCGTTCGGAATCTTCGCAAAACTACGTCTCGCTAAATCTCGTGAGATTAATTGTTTCTTTGATTTCCTTGGCGCGGGATATTTTTTACGGTTAGAACCTAAAAAAATTCTAATTCTTTCTTAAATTTTACTCATTTCGTTAACTTTCTTTAGTTAACGAAATGATACAAAATATAGGGGTCCAGCTCGTATTAGCGATTGTTCCATTTCCCCCATCTCTTGTTCGGCCCTGTCAACGGACTATAGTTTTGGCATTTTATCATGCACCCAGGATAAAATACTCCATACACAGTATACTTCGGTATACAGCAAGGCAGTGGATGGCTGGGGCCTCACATAAAGGTCCGGGTATGGGTAGATGCATGTGGATATGCAAGCTTAGTGAAAGTAAGATGCACCCTGACGCTGTTCTGATCTGCTTGAACCCAGGCAATGGCACTGTTCCAGTAATACCGGCACATTCTTCTCGAGTAAACTGTGAAGAGAAAGAACTTCGATAAAAAAAAAACTGACAACAAAAGATAGCGAAAGTGTTATCACCCGGATAAAAGGATATGCAAAAATAACTTGTTCGTACCACGATTAATGTATAGTATATAATATAATCAAAGTCAGTTGATTTTTATCTAGGGAGACCGGGGCGATTATACAATTTTTGCAGCAAAGTTATACGCTTTGTATTAGTGCAAATAGGAAAATGGGGTCTGTGCGAGCTGTAATTGCATATACATTTCAACCTTGACTAAATTGGCTATTTATAGATCACGGAATCACCATATCTCATCAGCAGCTCTCGGTGCACCGACTGCGTTACGATTGGGCTTGGAAAAGCGTTCAGGACCAAGCGACTCAAAATTTATGGTATAAATGGTGAACCATTTGGCTTTTTTTACTGGCCCGATTTCGTTTATGGGTACTCAATTATACCAGGATGACTCCTCATTTTATTCTCGAGTAACGTAAATTTATATTTCCAGTTTGGATAGCGCGAGAACAATGGTCAATTTTCAAACAACATTCGAGATTTTTACAATTTTTCCTTGTGGTGGGAAAAATGCGACATTTCCGTGTCTTACAAGTCGCTGCAGGACATCCCATATTAAACGGAAGCTCTCGAGAGATAAGTTATGAATAAAATTTTTCAATGCTACGAATATGAAGGAAAGAGTTCGAGTATCCCGCTTTACGCGTCGTAATTTTCGCACTAAACTAAATATCCAGGCTCTTGATGTTGGAGATCGTTCGTATTATCCTGTTGACCACTTATCTGTTATTAGTATTATGTCACATTCGTACGTACCCTAATATGGTCTTACTCATAATTAGTATATTCACCATATAATTTATTGCTATAAGAAATGGTCTATTTCCACACAATTGTCCGTAACATTTCTTCCAGAGTTTCGTCATCACTTTTCCTTCGCGAAAGCTTATGCATTATCTCTTATAATCGGCGAGTAAATTAGTGTCATAATTTCGGCCCGAGATTATCAGTATTGGTATATGATGGTCACAAATGATTAAAGCTTTCTCAGTGAGTTCGCCTTCCAGGTATTCAAATTTCGAATAAACTTAAGTCATTCGGATATTTTGGTTTCGAACTCTCACCGTCGAAAATCATCCCCATGGATTTACGACCCTGTGTGTAAATTTCCCCTGACACTTCGCAGAAGCGAACGCCGTTTATGGTTTAAAGTTTCTTTCCATTGGCAGGCAATAAAAGAATGCCTAACTTAACATTGAATCCTACGAAAGCTGCAACATGAACGCGAGAATACCTGAACGAGAATTAAAACACGTGAAATGGTTAATGATGGACATCATTACCAATCAATATGATATTTT
This sequence comes from Rhogogaster chlorosoma, assembly GCA_944452935.1. Classification (NCBI taxonomy): domain Eukaryota; kingdom Metazoa; phylum Arthropoda; class Insecta; order Hymenoptera; family Tenthredinidae; genus Rhogogaster; species Rhogogaster chlorosoma. The sequence continues at coordinate 13,541,455 of OX101799.1, read as the reverse complement.
GAGCGTCAACTCCATATTCGAAGAAATTTGACCTCGCGATTAAATTGGGCATTTCATAGAAAAGTACTACCTTAATCTTGAAAATAATGAGTTTCTCTGAATAGTGGCTTACGGCTCAGGTAGGTACCTCGGCCCTTGCCAAAACCGATCTTGACAATTTCACGCAGTGTTTAGTCGGAGAATACCTTGCCAGTAAAACTCCATATAGGTAGGTAGCTATAACCAGGAGTTTACGGTCTTATGTCTTTCGCCGGAGGGTCCTGCAGGCGGGGTAAGGCGTAAAATATAATTATTTCTTTCGGCATCGAAAACCTATCATTATAGAGAAGCTGAATTGCGTGTAATAAATGAAAATAATCACAACAATCAGACTAAAATTTCAACCGTACGACCGCATGTATATCCCAAAAACCTGCGCAACATTTCTATCTTTGAGTCTATTTTTGAGACTCATAGTATTCGAAATTAGAGAATCAGCCAGGTTATTAAATAAATTATTACAATTAGTCATATTCTAATATGGTTCCTTTTATTGAGACCTGTTAGCTCGCTCGAATTGAAAAAGAAACTAACTAAAATATAAAGTAAAGAAATATATCCTATACATTCATATAGATTTATTTTGCTGATTTCAATACATAGATTAAACGTTTACTAAACGTCTATATACGAAATACAATTAGCCATGTATTCAAAGAACAATGAACGTTGGCATAACAGTCGTATGTTTAAGTAAAAAAAGGAAATTTTCCCAAATTCACGAACTTTTTGTCTGACCAAAAAGTTTCCGATTAGAAAAATATTTGTCGATCCTGCCAGGATTCGAACCTGGAATCTTCTGATCCGTAGTCAGACGCGTTATCCGTTGCGCCACAGGACCCGTGTTGTAAGTGTCACATACGTAATGATAACAATTTAATATTAATATCTGAATTGCTTACGTTATCATGACAATTACAACCTCGTGTTCTTATCTCTATAGGTATTATTCGTGATATTATTGCCGCTATCTTACGAAAGACTGAACTACAGCTCGTAATAAAGTGACGCAGATTGATGATAAGATCACTCCAAGCTCTTATCACGGATAATGTAACAATGTAGAAAACAAACGTATAATAAATGACTAATGAGTGCCCTACCTAGAATGATCAAAAGTGAATAAATGAATTGGCAAGTGAAACACCAACTGGAGTCACGTTCTTGGAATTTCTGATTATTCATTATAAATAGCATATACTCAACTTCCCACTAAATTTTCGGAACAAACTCACTAACTGAATGTAATTCGTTGATATGATAAGAGCTATCTCTTCGCATTGTCGCGTTTTTAAACTGAAACATTATCAAGGCTTTTATTTCTTCGCTTTGAGACGGAAAATTCACTATTATTATTCCTCAAGAGTGTTCGTACCATTATAGACATGTGCGCTGTTATATGTATATACGAAAACATGAAATTTGTCGATGTTTTTCGTGTTTGGCTTTCAGCCAGACCCCTTTCACCTCTCAACAGCCGCTTCTGTTGTAAAAGTGTAGTTCCATGGTGTTGTAACTCGTAAACATGATTAGAAGCTTAGGTACCCAATGCTCGGCGCCTAGCTGCTTCCTTCATAGCTTTTATATATTCACGATTTAGAGTAAACATCCTTCTGGACTGTCGAATGTTGTTTTAGAGTTTCGAATATTCCCACTGCACATTACCAAATGTTTCCCTATACCGAACTACACTACGTTTATTAATATAATCGGCAGTTAGTCGTTACTCTAGTTTCTGATAACAGGTAACTCATAGCGCAAAAATCAGTTATTGTACGTTGTCGACTCCTGATATGGTATAGAGTTTTTTCTCCACTGATTTATTCATGCCACGATACGTTCCGTATAACGTATAACAAAAGATATGCGATAAAGTTACGGTGTTTGCATCGAATGGTCGTAAAACGAAAAACCAATCAGTGCAGAATTAGCTATAGTGAATAATTGCAGCCTGTCAAATGGAAATAACGGAATAGAATATATACCTAGACAGAGAAATTCGAAGAATTCCGGTAGAACGAACTGCTACGCCAAATTAGCAGATATATTAAGCCATTTCGTTGAGAAAGTATATATATATACATTTTTGGAAGGGTTGAACTCGATCCGTGATTGATCCGTATTCTTAATCCTGGATGTATATCCGCGTACGAAGGTGTAGTATTTCTTGGTTTATCGTGTAGTAATGTTCGTATTACGATCGTTTGAAGACGATAAGATCATAGGTCTCATTGTTCAGTGTTAGAGGTTTCCGATGCTAGATTTCTTACACGAATTATAATATAAGTATAGCAGACTGCGAGTCAAATAACACGACACGTCGCATGGTTCAAAGTATATACTATATGCTATATATAGTATATTGAGGTATGTAAACGTACCGCTTACTAGACAACTTGGTTTGCACGTGCAATATTGCAGACCTCAGTATATAGTCATGACTTACCTACTGCATTTCATTCGGCATTATGAGGGATACGCATCCTGGAAGTGGGAAGAAAATACTTGATTAGTGAAATAGAAAATGTATAGCATAAATAGAATCACGAATTCAAGTCGAATCACATCTTTGATAATTAATTTTTTTAGAACCCAAGGATATAACTTATCCGCGATTTATATGAAAATTCACCTCAAAAACTTTGCGATCAGGAATCGAAGTTTTTGAGACAACATTTTGCAAAATGATTCCGTAATTTCGAAAAGTTCAGATTTTTCGTGCTATAATATCCAGGTGGATAAAATATTTTACTTTTTATTTACGTAAGCATATTGTTGAAATTGGTTTCTCTGTGTAGTTTGCAATATGCACATTATTGAATTACGTATTATCATGTTCGAATATACTTTCTATTCGAATACATTACCAAGAATGAAGCAAACGGACACAAATGCGACAAATTACTTCGATACTCGGTGCTGATTATGAAAGCATATAAATACTCATGAACGGTAATTCATGCGTTAGAAGACCTATACTAATATGACAACTAGGTGAACCGTGGTATGACCGAGTTCATATATGCGAAACACATGTTTTTAATTATCAACAATACGTTCGTATCACATGTATACTTTTTGCTTACTGTTAGTATGTCGCCTTTGTTTGTATATGTTAAACTTTAAAGCCTTTGATTCTGTCTGAGAACAAAATCTGCAATATTTGTCGATAGAATAGCTTTTGCATTGTGATACAATATGCGTTTGTACGTGAATTTCTATAACCGTGGTAACGAGAATCGAGAGCTGTATTCTCTGATCAAAGGAAAGGACTATTAAATCGGTTAACCCCCTTGTGGACAAGAAAAGGAGGAAAAATTACCTGTAATTCTTCAAACTAATTAAGGAAATTTCCCGTAAGAACCGTGGAACTAGAAATTCCCATATCCATACTATATAAGTGACGTATCGTCTTGTTACAACATTCAATACCGTGAATTCATACGAGTCGAACCACCGCAACGCATCCTTTCGTAAAATTTCCCAGAAGAAACACTCGGAGTTGTGCACTTCCGCAGGTACCTACTTACTACTTGCTACAGGGTCTTCGTAAAGCAATTATCTGTGTTTCACCTACCAAAACATTTACCTAGATAACAGTGGAACCGTACGTTTATAAAGTAACGTATGCTGATAGCGAGGTGAGGCATATATGCTGGTAAGGATGTAGGCTGACCGAACATGTGGTTTCGAGGTTTCATTTCCTATTAGTATCATATTCTTAGGTTAAGAAAGATTCTAATCAACGAGGTGAAAAACAATACCAATTATTTAACGTTAAACAATGAGCACCCCCAGTCTCATCTTTCGCACGTCAATTATTACTTGATTTTAGCGAATTCGAGCTTGCGAAAATCGTCTTCATTATTTCCACTTGTTGTATAATGATCTGTTTGATGAAACGAATCGCAAACCACCTGTCGTGAGAGTTGTACCTACGCTTCTATAGTCTAATTAATGGCAATATCTGGGCCCTGACGCGAGGCTACTCGCCAAGCCTAACGACCACATCGGTCACCATGGTAACGGAATCGGCATACTGGCCCTTGCGCATGCGCATCCGAATTTGGTACCGCTAGTGGGGTCCCAGGCTTCGGCGAAGGGCGAGTGGGGGAGACGAACGAACAAACGCTCGAGTGTTTCTCGTAGGCAGGGGCGATAGGGGGGAGGCCCTGTTGAGGGACGTGGCTGGTAGAAGGGGGTCGAGAGGACCCGACTAAGAGAGGCAAGCGAACAACTCGTTGGACTCGTGCCTTGTGTGCGTCGACCATTTCACGCCAGTGACGCGTTCTATCGTGTTTGTACGCAAAAGACTTGATGTCAAATGTATCGAAAGACTTAAAATTTGACTGTTAATAAAAAGTGTTTAAAGATAGTAGAGTGAAGTGAGGGACTTGTTAAGATTATAGATAAACGACAAAATGTTTGATGTATTTGGTTCTGTGAAAGGCTTACTGAAGCTAGATTCAGTATGCATAGACAACAATGTGTTTCGACTCCACTACAAGGCGACGGTAATTATTTTAATTGCCTTCAGCCTCCTAGTTACATCAAGACAATACATAGGCGATCCGATCGACTGTATAGTAGACGATATACCGCTAAATGTAATGGACACTTATTGTTGGATATACTCAACGTTCACTATACCAAACCTCGCGGGTAGTGTCGGTACCGATGTTATTGCACCTGGTGTAGGAAATTATAAGCACGGCGAGGACGAGACGAAATATCACAAGTATTATCAGTGGGTCTGCTTCACGCTCTTCTTCCAAGCCATCCTATTCTACGTTCCGCGTTACCTGTGGAAATCATGGGAGGGCGGACGCATCAAGATGTTGGTTCTTGACCTGAACTGTCCGGTAATCAATGACGATTGCAAAGCCGACCGTAAGAAGTTGCTGGTTGATTATTTCACCACAAATTTACACTCGCAGAATTTCTACGCCTTCAGATTTTTCGTATGCGAGATATTGAACTTCGTCAATGTCGTCGGGCAGATATACTTCATGGACTTCTTTTTGGACGGTGAGTTCACTACTTACGGATCTGAAGTAGTAAGATTTACGGAAATGGAACCGGAAGACAGGATAGATCCGATGTCTCGGGTATTTCCTAAGATAACAAAATGCACATTCCACAAATACGGTCCCTCCGGTACCGTGCAAAAGCTCGACGGTCTTTGTGTCCTACCATTGAACATCGTTAACGAGAAGATCTACGTGTTCCTTTGGTTCTGGTTCATTATCCTGGCCATCCTGAGCGGTCTCAGCCTCGCCTACCGCGCCGCTGTCGTCGCCGGTCCAAAGCTAAGACTCATTCTGCTTCGCGCCAGAGCTCGCCTATCACCGCACACACAGATCGAGACTATCGCACGGAATTGCCAGATCGGAGATTGGTTCGTTCTCTATCAGCTTGGGAAGAACATCGATCCATTGATATACAAGGAGCTTGTAGCTGACCTAGCCGACAAGTTGGAGGGCAAAATCCACGTGTAATTGATTAGACTTTGATCATTCGTTGATGTTAGAGTTATCGCGCCAGGTTGAACAGAATACAATTTATAAAGAACACAATCAATTTGAATACGATCAGAAAATTGATCGTAAATACATACAAGTCCTAGGACCTTGGCGTAAGCTCTAATTGTGATAAATATAGGGGGCGGCGTCCCTTCGAGATAAGAACACTCCGAATCATCAGCCATTATATTTCAAAGAGCATATATTAGGTATTCCTAGGAAGCATCATACGCATATATATATATATTATATACGCACACACGTAGATATATGTTACATATATATGGTATATATGTATATATCTACCTACAGAAAGGTTTTCAGGGGCGTAAAACTGCTTAGTTTCGTTGATTCTAGGGGAAATAAAATGGTTTACAATTGGGAGTTCGGGCAGATGGTACGCGTCCTATGCCCTATGCCCTATGCCCCCCATCCTTTTCTCCCACTCATACCCTTGGCCCTTCTGCGGGCCGGCTGCTCACAGTATACATATATATATATATATGTATGTATAGGTATAAGTTACCTATCTTTGTTTGCGCCCTTGCGCTCCGTGGTTCTTGGAAAATCACGTTGTACAAACGAAAACTAAGCTATACCATCCTGCGCAGCCCTTTGTCACAGGCTATATATTTTCCCAGCGGTTCTCAACACTAGTGATGGATTTTTGTCAGCGACTATACGGCCTGTCTATACATACGAACCGTATTTCTCTCCGTGTGTGATTAATTTTGTGTATAATATCTGTTTTGTACACATTTAATTAACATGCACATAGATTGAAATACGCATAAATTAAAAACGCCTATAATATATATGTACGTCTATATATATTTCTATATATTTTCTTTTCGAGGAACCATCACAGCACGCCGCCCCCTAATAAAAGTAATTTTTATCGTAGTAATTGCTATATACTATTTTATTGTAGTATCCGTCTTAACCTTGAAGTTTTCATTCCACGAGGGACCAATTAAGTATACATGTACACAGATGTATACGTATATTATATATAATATATGTATATATATATAGTATGTATATGTATACATATACTATGTATACGATTAATGATTATATATTCAAATAAACTCCGTATTATTATATTATTATTTTTTTTCTTTTCTTTTTTCTCTGCATCTTTTGCCGGGCCAGAGTTCCAGGTTTGTTCGTACGTCTCCTTATACAAGTTTCGAACAAATCTGGAGATATCGCTCTGAGAGATATTTAGAATTTCTTTATTCTACTTTTTTGATTTCGATTTGGTATACGCAGATACCAATTTAAAGTTTATTAAAAGAAGAGGGAGATACTTTTTTGAAAATTGATGCTCAAAGTAAGACTGCCAGAAGTGCACACTACAGCGTATATATTATGGTATCTTGTAGAATTTATATATTAATGATGATAATTAATAAATAAATCAATAATAATTCCACATTGACAAAGAACGAAAAAATAAGAAGAATTTGTGCAAATCGCATAATGATTATTTAATGGATATATTATACGATATTAAAATAATTATTGCTGTTGATTATAATAGTGTGAACGTCGGGATTTTATGCCCAAGTATTTCTTCTTATAGAGACGCACAAAATATGAGAATATATTCCCTATATCCCTAATAATTGTAATTTCCAAAAATATTTTATACATATATATAACAATATATGTATATAATATACATTTGAAAATGCATTCGCTGCAATGTAAGAAGTAGAAGAGTAATAAGAGGAAGTCAAGGAATTTTTTATATGCTAAATAAAAAGTAGAAAAACAATAAAAAATTTATAAAAGATATATATAATAGATACTCAAATTGAATATCGATTTTCATTTATTCTTTCTTTTCATTCTTTTTTCTCGTGTGTGTGTTTTTAAATTTCATACGTTATGCAAATTATTGGGACATCTCTCAAGGTGATGAATATAACATAAATTTCAAATTGAATCACATCAAACATATGCCATATGAACTTCTATAATTTTCTAATTATAGTTTAGGATACTTCATGGCTACATGCTATTCATTATATAGGGTTTAATATAATAAATGTGTTCTGCCGAGTGGAAAACGTTAAAGTGCCGCGCTTCGCTATAAAAGTTATAGTATTAAGTTCTGATAAATTGCAATAATAGCAACAGTGATAGTTGATGACAATAGTTAATCTAATAATAGTAATAATAATAATAATAATAATAATAATAATAATAATAATAATGAAAACGTTGTAATAATAAAATAAATATCATATTTTTTTCTTAGACTTAAACACAAGTGAAAATTTCTTCTGCTCCTTATCGTTCATTTTTTTTCTCGATCTTTCTTTTATCAAAATACTCTATGTTTAATTTCAAGTATACATATATACATATACCTACATTATTCAAGACGAGTCTCCCAACCTCCGTCCACACTATAGAATGAGTAATTGCAGTTCACACCTCGTGTCGATAATTGTTCGAAGACAATATCACGAGACTAGTAGCCTGCTTACTTTCTTCTCGCACTACTGGGTTAAATGTGTAATCACCCCATTTTACGATATGCGGTTTGACATAGCACAATCTTCTTCTCCATTATCATTCATATTATTGTGATTACTATTATTATTATTATTATTATTATTATTATTATTATTATTTTTATTTTTATTTTTATTACTACTAGTATTATTCTCGTTTAAAGTCCCTGCTTTGGGTCTGTCCCGAAATCTTAGTATGAATAATAATATAGTGGAATTTGTGGCGTTTAGAGTGCCTCGCGAGTAAATATACCTATAATAGCTATAATAGTTGTTTTATTGATAAGCAACGCATATATACAATATATATAAATATATATATATATTATAATTACCTAGTTTACGGTATAATATTTCAAAAACGCTGCCCGGTTAATTTTGAAATAATATTTCAACGATAATAATTAGCCTTTACGGAGGGGTACAAGTGAAGACTGGATAAAATTAAAGATTTATGAGAAATATTGTTTTAATTAATAGGGGTATACGTGTTAAAGTACGTTACTTGGGCATTTCTTCAATCCGCTTCAAGTTACTACATACATGGTGATAAATAATTGTATTAGAAAAAGAATGAAAAACACACTGAACATCCCGTATATAATTTTATTGTATTCACCGAAAGTAAAAAGTGTAAAGATGAAGGCTATAAGACGATAGAAATAAAATAAAAACGGCTGCTAAATAGTTAAACCCATCTTATCATTTCAACTCTATACGGACGTATCCATTTTTCATATCGTGGACATCTACATTACAAACCAAGTCTAAACCTTTGAAATTTCCTTACATGGCTACCATGTGAATTCCATATATGTCAGTTAGCTGATGCACAGTACTGAATCAGAAAACCGCATTTCCTTTGTTTCATTCGTAATCGAAGATCTACAATCTTGCCACCGCATAAGTCTAACTTGGACATAATGCAAACTACAGTTCCATTTCCCGATTCCTGAGAATAAACGATAGATTTTCGTGAGGTATATTGCGGTCGGAAGAGTCATATGAATAGACGTGATCTGTGGGATTATATTATAATATATTTCATTATATGCATTACGTTAAAATAGTGTAATACGAACATCGAGATAGGCCAAGCTGCTTATTCATATAACCTTTGTACCTCACGATCAAGTGTCGCCTCGGTGTGAGATTATAATATCAGTGCGTCAAAAAGTGGCCTCCGCACTTGTCAAGAAGTACTGTTTTTTATTTAGACCGAAGACTACGTGCAGATAGATGCTTGTACTATACGTACATAGGACAAGTATGCGTGATTCAAAAGCCATACCTGGGAGCGGAAGTGAAAGAAAGACTGATGCCGCACCCCAAAGTAATCGTCTTCAAAGTGAAGAATTCTGCAGACTCATTCTATCTATTAGACAAACCATCTGCACTTGCAGATTCCGTTACTGCCAAGAAGCCAGAAGATTTCTTGTTGACCAGAAACTGAGGTGGAGTTTATAGAATAGCTAATCGAATAACGTGATTCGGCTGCAATTTTACCTGCTACTCTTTTTGTTAGAGAATTTCAGTACCATTGTTCTCAATAAGCGAATGGAACCAGCTTTTAACTCGATTTCTGGATGTTCTATAGCTGGAATTACTGGATTTGGAGACCATTACTATCCGATAAAAATGACACTGATAGCTGCAAAGTAATTGCATTCCGTCCAACGCCTGGGATGAAGTTGTAAGACATCGTTATGTGATAACGATTTTTAAGAGCGGCTATATAGATAACGATATTTGAATGCTGACCTAGTGAATTCTACACTTTCTTCTATGGTCCATATGTGTACGTATGTGACTTCTACCACGCGCGTCGAGTACATCGCTACAGGTACGTTAATTTTGAACTGCTAGAAAAATGATTCACAATATCGAAGGAGTGACGAACACCGATGCAATCCGGTTCTCAAACCTCCTTTGCTCGGAGTACAAACTTGGCCAGAATGTAATATATATATATAATGGTGTTCCCATTGGCGTAGAAGCGACTGTGAACAGTTCTCGAATCGGTTTAGCAATATTCATCGAAAGTTGTGAAATTAATATGGTCTATAGAATTATAGATCTATTGGCATCCAGTTTAATTGCAATGGTCGAGTTCCCTGCGCAACCCTGGCAACTAATCTGACCTTCTAAACGTCACAAAGACCGATGATTGGCAGTGCAGTGGGTGTATTAGTGTAGTAATTCAGGACCAGCATGAGCTTCGCACTATGCATTATACCGCGGGAGATCTGCAACGAACGTTAGCGAATCACTGCTGCAGTAGTACTTATATTTTTTAAATTCCGATGAATCACCCTTGTATCTTATCACCTTTCATTATTTTTCTATACATCTGATGTCAACGCTTTCAATTGCGAGGCATTCATATCCGTGATAAATTCATAGCAATTAAACTGATATTCTTAAACGCAATCTGAATATTATATACCTACACTCGCGGGTATATTCCTATAAATAAGTCGTGAGTTATGATATCAAAAATGGATGATTTCATCATACTAGCTTGTCATTAACATACTCGAAGCAAAATTCCAATGAATATTTCACCAGGTGTATGTGTTCAGCTGTTATCAACAAATAATAAAATTTCTAAAAAAAAAGCTCAAGGCGTCAATGCTCAGCGATAAGAAAGAGTATTAATTGATCGCGTCAATCTTGTTGTTCAACGGGTACAATCATCGTAATGTCCAAAATTTTGATATCAACTCCCACAAATTGCGAAAACGAGACGTGACCAATGGTCAGTTACAATTTGAGATTAAACTCGCGGGTCAGAGTCTTGACACATCATAATAAGATGCGTGTACGAATGCTACAGTTATCTGGTGGTAATTGAAAAGTAAATCATATCACTCCGACCCACGCATGACCTTAAATAACAATTTTCAACAGGATAAGCCCGTGAAAGTATCAGAGGCTAACGAACGCATAGACAATGGACCTTCGGAATGCAGATCTTTACTATAGACGTGAGTCTTTTGGGCCCGACCGATCGACGTCCATGCTATTGACTATGGGAGACGCGGCGCGTCAAGCAAGACCCTGAGACCGTCACCACAGGTCACGATCGGCAAACGACGGTCGTTGAGTCTCGGAGTAAGTCCTCGGTTCAGTCAAGCCTGGCGAAGACTTGGCCTGGCCTGGCCCAGCCTGGCGTGGCATGGCATCGGCATGAGGCCCGTCAGACCCACGGGGGCAACGGCCGGTCACCGCCGGTGGTAGCCGCGGTAGCCTGTACGGGTTCCTGCGTTACGTGTATATTAGAGCCCGAGGACTCTTCTCACGAACTCCCTGTCCTCGACTGACGATGAGCTAGCTTCGGTCCTTGGCTTTCGGTTTGGTAGGAAACCAGAGACTATACATAGATACGGACTCTGTTCCACGTATTGACGAACATTTCTTAAAATACGTGGGTTTTGGAGAGCACGTAAAGTCACGTATAAAAGCCATGAAAAGTTATCAAAAATCATGATGATTTTCAAGTTTCGAAACACTTTTTTTCTATGCCTGATGTGAAACATGAGCAGGAACAGATTTTTCCAGCAACGTTGATTGACAATCACTGACATACTTCCTTGTTAAGTTACAATTAAGCGTGTCTCGTATAATTGTATAGTCGAGCTCTAGAGAGTTAGATTTTACTGAATATTGGTATACACGATGACGGAAGAGATATAGTTTATTGTTTTAGATATAGATAGTGATGGGGGCCATTATTGTGACAAGATTCATTGTTTAGCCTGGTTGAATTATTTTTAGAATGTGACTGTACTGCTACGATGCGACCGCCTTTTTCAACCCATACAGATTCCATAAGGTTCGCCACATTGACGTAACTCATCACCGGCATTTCAGTTTTCCACGTATCTAAGTATTTTCTCTTCCCTTCGAAGCACTGAATTTACATCATCTTATCAATTAGGTAAAATGATTGAGGAAGTACGAATTAACAAGAATAACCACAGTTACGCAACGGAAATTATATGTGTTTTGCGTTGTCACGTACAGCAAAAACCAGTCTATAAATCTGCTCAGTGACGTTGTCAATTTATCGTTATCACCTCTCTGATTCGGGGATAAAATCCTTAATCGAAGGAAATATTCTCAGCCGAATCGACAATCGAAGACACGAAGACATATCTAACTTCTTGAGTCGAAATTGTATCCATACCCTTAAGAAAACGAGAAATAAGGAGACTTTGTATTCTCGACTACTCATTTTTTTAGACTTTATAGGATAATGAGTAGTTATAATAGTAGAGTCTCGATGATCCGGGGCCGTTAGGATCAGGCTCCGCTTGTCATATGAAATTCACTTTCATATTAAACTTTTTTCAGAGAACGTGTCAATCCTTGTCTGTCTAGTATTTTGATGTAATATACTTGGTAATTAATTTCTTTTTTTTAATCGCTTCAACACAATCCTGGATAATCCACTTGCATATATCTATAGCTGTCACCATACTTGATAGCTTCTCAATACCCTGTAATAAATTTCCCTTGATTAAAATAATAAATATCAGAACCACAAATTTTTAGAATTTTGTGGTAAATTTCTTAAGAACATCAGTTCGAAATTGATTTGATCCAGAGATATTTTTTGTTTTCTTTTAGATATTTCCGACACTTGAAGACTGATCAAAGCGAGTTTTCACCCATGAATCGATCATCGGTAGAATCTCCAATTTCCAACAAGCTGCATTTATAAGTTTTATCTTAATCAGAAGCCGAGTTAGTGAAGTAACAAACAAGAAAACACACTTGATTGTAGTGTTGCGACTGAAATAGTACCTAAATGTCTTAAACATTCCACGACTAATTGGCCGAAAATAAATTTTTCTCAAAAATATTTCTGAGCGTCCGACTTCAAGGTAATTACCAACTGCACCTCGAGATTAGAACGAACGTTTATTTCGTCACGATTTCATGTTGTCCGCGCAGTATATTTCACGATAAAGTGATATCAACCTTATCTCCGTCTTGGCATCTGATATTTCCTGTGAATCGATTGTATCATAGTTTGAATCGAAGGAAAAATGGCTTCATAGTCAGGTTTGGGATAAGGAATAAGATTGTAATGTTCGAACAACTTCTATACGATGGAGGCGTGACGATTCGAAAGATCGTGACTGTTCACTTGTGAAAAACGCCAATCCCGAAGTTCAAGTGACGGATATTTCATTGTGCTTGAAATGCCATGTAAGTTCGTAGAATGAATTCAACAGGTGGGAGGCACATCCTGCGAGTCAAGTGGCGATAATCTTATCACCAATGTGGACGGAGAGCTGTTATCGCTCGTGCATTATAAAAAAGACCGTAATTCTAGAAACATATCATGATGTTTTAATTGCATCCTTACTCTTCTTGCTTTCATAGCGACAGTTGTGATTCGTGGAAATAATATACCTACTTCAGTATCAGAGTGAAGGATGATCCGTGAACTAATATTCCCTGGAATAGATTCAAAAACTGCTTCAGAATCTTACGATTCTAAATGAAATCCTTCTCCAGTTTTAGCTCGCAAAAGTGGGTGATTGTTGTGATTTTTTTCCATAGATATTCCATAAATAATTCTTATTGGCCTTGGTTCGGCGGATAGGCATACGTGAACAGATCAACAATCTTTTTTCTTCAATTTCTTCGTTTCGAATAACTATAAAACCCGAAGAAACTAACCAATCGCCAGAAACAATTATGGCCTTCAAAAAATTCACTGTAATCATTGAACCATGTACAAATATATCCTAAAAATTTTCAAAATTCTCGGACGATAGTTTCTTTGTAAAATAATCCCAAACAGCCCACAGTTTTTAGGGTTACTCCTTAAGAATGCCCCCGGAGTTTGATAAATAATCCATGGCTAACGACCGATGTATAAGAACCCTATCTCGTCATCTTGTAAGCTACTTAATTGCTGAAAAATATTTGAAATTTCAATAATTAATAGGGCCTTAGCTTTCGATGAAAACTCGATTGCAGTTACACGTTCGAAATGATTTACCTTTATGCTTTTTGAGGTATAAAAAGAACGTGCTTGGTTGCCATTTGAAAATTTGTAAATTCATATTTGAGTTTGGGAAAACAGGGAAAAATCTTATCGGCAAAGGATATTTATTGTCTATGTTTTCAATAGTGTTCGTCGTCATACTATTCATACACCTTTAGTTGCCAAGTTAATCTGTGGTTTGTAGAGATTTCGTTTGGCAACAACTCTCAATGAACTTAAATCACACAAACTCATACACATGCCTGTAATTATACTGTCAACTTTCATTCATGAGAGTCAACAAACTCAATTTCGACCCACAGTTCGGAATAGACGATAGGCATTACATCTGAGTTAGTTCGTGCATAATACAATATCTAATTGTGATTATGCCAGGATTGGGTCGTTTGCAACTCAAGCTAATCGCGATGAGCCAATTGACTGCATTGAGTTAAGTCTGAATTTTAGTATTAACGAGAAACTCCAAGTTATTTGTCATAGCATTTTCATAATTACCGATTGCAAATTGTAACAAGTTCTTGATCTGTGGTTGCCTGAGATAACAGCTTCTGTGTAGAAAAATAAAATAAAAATTACGTATGGGCGAAGTGTACCGGTGATATGTACACCGAGCGTATGAGCGCGCGGGGAAAAGATAAGACAATAAAAAATCATTTACTTCAGTTTGAGCCCAATCACTTAGCAGAGACGTCGTCGTCTATTCAGTTTTGTTATTTCAGTTGTCTCTTCAACTGATTAGCACTACGACACTGGGTGGATTGAAAGGCGTGCGACTTTTCGTGACTGAGACAACAAGGTTCAAAAAAGGTTCACAAGAAACTTCAGTGATTATAATATAATCTTCAAGCTTTAAAAATCTTCTTAATTTTTGAACGTGCTTTGATTTTCCACGGCAGCAGATCCCTGCCATCGCGATGGCTGACACAGTTTTCAAAACTTTTTCGGTCCTCAAAGATCACGTAAAGTTCAAAATATCACAGGATTCTGCATCAATCGATAATTTCGGTAATTAAACCCACGATTCATAAAATGATTAGTATTCGTGGTGTTGATTAACCCTGGTTTAAAATTCATGTTCTGTCACGTCTCATTATTTAAATATTTTGTAAAAAAAAATCCCCTTTTTTTCTTACAGTCTTCAAGCTACACTACAGGGCGACGTTTCTGTCGCTATTGGTATGCTCATTGCTGGTGAGTTCGAGACAGTTTATCGGAGAGCATATAAGGTATCGAATAGTGTGTACATATATCATCGCATAATTATTGAAATTTGGTTAAAATTAAATATATTTCTTTCATCAAATTTAGATGTATTGCCGACGGTGCGGTACCGGCCAGAGTTATAGAAACGTACTGTTTTTTCACATCGACTTACACGGTGGTAAGTAAACCCTAACATTTACCTAATTTGAAATATTTTTATGGATTAAAAAAACCTTTTTTTTTTTTCATCTTAGCTTTTGGTCATTAGAATGCATGCATGCATCTACGTAATTAATACTTTCTCTTATCTATCACGTGTTGGTTTTACCAAAAACGCTGCGACATTGAGCTAAATACCGTATATCTTTTTGTCGTTATTTGCGATATTCAATGTAATACCAGCTGATATGACTGTCCGATAAGTAATTTACAGATAACGTGAAATGCTCCTGTTAGTAATTGGCGAGTATTGGTCTGCCTAAATTATAAACACGTACAGTTAACTTTTTCGTCATATGCTATCTGCGCTATTCTAAGATACGGTGTTATTGTACGTTGGGATTACGAGCCCGTCTAATTGGTTCATATTTTTGAACCCATGCGTTTAGCTTTGCCTGCACCCACCTGCATGTCTAAAAAAAAAAATCAAAAACAGTTCAATAATTAATTTTCTTTGATAATGTAAAATTAATAGATACGCGTAACGATGCTTCTCCCGTGTTATTATTCATATTTTTGAATGCTTCCTTGAATTTCAAAGGATTCGTATCAGGTTTTCTTTCATCAAAAAACTAATACTCATGTGTTCCTTGTGGATTTGATATTTTTGAGAAATGGATGATAGTGCCATAGTAAAACGATTGTCTCAAAAATTTAGATTTGAGACACAGAATCTCTTCCATATTACCTTACCGCAGAGTTAGAAAGATATTGGCAATCGCCCCATACATGGATTTCAAACAGATATTGATAAAATGCAAATTTATGATACAAGATTTCTATGAAGTTGATTTCATCAGGTGTATGATATAATTGCGAAGCGCGGACCGGGTTCGAGAATGTGGTTACCACTAATTGCGAATATTTTTCAACATTTGACGCTGGTTTTTATGCTTCGATGTTAAAAGACCACAAAATTATATCTGCCTCGCGATTTCTCGCTATAACATTTGCTTTACGTAATTCGAATATATAATGCAACAGCGAAACGAATAAGATGAATAGAGATCCTAATAAAATTAGTGTGACAAAAGATTGGCGCGCATCATTTATTCCTCGAACTATGTAATGTCCTGTCATCATTAAATCTAAAATTCAAATTTTTGTGTCTCTTGTTTCGGAACTACTAAAAAAATGTTTAGCATCTTAGATAATATGCTGTATCTAATGAAGTCTTACATATAGAGCAATATTGGAACGAGATTCACGAATCACTTGAATGATGAAAAAATAAGAGGATAGATATGCCGGAGATCACGATTAGTTGTTAGCAAAAGATAACCACAGTCAAGGTTATTCTATTTCATGTAAAAATCAGTCTGCGAATACCTATTTTCCCGTCTCTTTAAACTCCTTGGCGATTAAACGAACGTTTTTACTTCTAATATCACCATCAGATAACAAAATTTTATACTTGCCTATCGATAATCACGATATGAAGTCGATAACTATAGATATGACTGTGTCGTTGTTCAACGAGCCGAGTCAATAATTGGTGACAAAACATGTCAACATCTTGTTATACAAATAAAAAATTTTTCACAGACGACACTAATAGATAAGAAGATGTTATGACTTTTACGTGATATCAATCGCTATTACAGACACAACTCTCCTATTTCTTTAAATATGAGATATCGACATCGTTGAATACTCCCAAATGCTCAATGGAATGTCAACCCAAATTGACGATCATCTTATTCCATAGGCAAAACACATGAACTTGTCTGCTGTGGCAGATGGCACAATAGCACATCCTGGCGTCGGTCCATTGTCAGGGGAAGATGAGATCGTGCATCATGCTTACTACCAATGGGTTCCCTTTGTCCTCTTCTTTCAGGCGATCTTTTTTTACCTACCGCACTACATTTGGAGAGCCAAAGAAGGTTCGCATTCCTGATTCCTAATTCGATTACTTAAAATAATTTGGCACTGTTCAGTGTTACGAAAATAAGACTCATATCTCGATTAGCTTTATACTTATACTTGTACAAAAATGATTGATGGATTTCATCAGCCACGATAAATCGATGATATACTGGCCACGATGTAATCAGATTCTCACGATCTATAGTTGAACAGAAATTTTACCTGTATTTCAGGTGGGAGATTGAAGGCTCTCGTAGCTGGACTACGTCTGGCTTCGATGTCTCTCAGGGACGAAGATTTGGTAGTGAACGATAAGTTGACCATCCCTTCGCGGCAAAAACATGAGAAAAAAATCTGGGTTATTAGAAATGCTTTTCTGAATCGGCTGCACGCAAACCGACCCTGGTCCGTTTACCTGGGCTTATGCGAGATTCTAAATTTCGTAAACGTCTTGGCGCAGATTTATATTACAGACAAGTTTCTCGGCGGAGCTTTTTGGAGTCTTGGTCCCAAAGTTACACAGGGAAATTTCGACGGCACTGTAGACGTACTAGACACGGTTTTTCCCAAGGTGACAAAATGCATTTTCCACAAGTACGGTCCATCCGGAAGTTTGCAAAAGCACGACGCGCTTTGTGTTATGGCCTTGAACGTCGTGAACGAGAAAATTTACACATTTTTGTGGTTCTGGCTGCTGATCCTTGCGGTAATTACCGGCCTGGGTCTCGTGTGGAGGGTTTTAACGATGATACTACACGCCAGGTTTGTACCTGGATAAGAAAGTTGCACAATTTGTTTTTAAAATCGACATCATTCGATTGAACTTCCCTATCATGATCATAATTCAATAATGGTATAATTTCTCCGAACATAAAAAAATCATTGAATTCCAGGAGCAAAAAGTTCAATCAATTTGTCTTCGCAATGGCATGTCCTGGTCGAAATGATCCCTGGACCGTCCTCTCGGTTACTCGCGAGTACAACTTCAACGACTGGCTTTTCTTGTACTACATCGCTAAGAATCTCGACAACTACGTATTCGAAGAGTTATTCAAAAAGTTAGCTGAAGATCTTGAAGATCGACAAAACTTCCAGCCTGTCAGGCCTCCGCCGCCCGTGTCACATGGTGAAAACGAAGTAGCGGAATTGCTGCCCATTTATGAAGACGACCATCATCTGGCCTAAAAGCAAGACTTTTCGGGGTGAAAGGCATTCCTCTACGGTTAGACCTGGTCTATGACTAATTCGGTAGATAGATGAAGCCAGATTTCGAATCACAATCAGTTAACGATTAGCTGATCGCTCCTGTTTCGAACCGGTTAAGATCTGACTATACGCGGTCTTTTATTAGAAATATCTACCTAAACTGTGCTATAATATACGCAATCAAGAAAGAAAATCTAGTTCATTAGTTAATGTCGTTTGTCTTGCGTGTTTTTTTCATTAAACTATATGTATAATATATATCTGTGTGGGTAGACGTTCGATGTTTCTTATACAGGCTATTCCTGGTAAAAATAATTCTACAAAATTTCTCCCCGTTATGAGAGAGATTGAAACTTTTCTTAGTTTTTCATGTAAAAAAATTGTGTGCTTTTTTCTGGTTTGATTGTCAAGAACAATAAATTATTTATGGAGGACTGTATGAGATATTTCATAACCCCTGAAAATTTGTAGAAATTTCTACCAGGGCTACCTGGACGCATTGATAATAAATTATAATGTGTCGATTTTTGTATATCATGAAACACTGTCAAAGAGCTTTTTAGTACGTTAAAAAGAGACGTGAGAGGGGATGTGAGAGATTCTGCAACGTCCGAAAATTTCTTTGATTTCATAAAATTCCCCAAAAAATTGATATCGAAATATTGTGTTATTTTGAACTTGAAAGAAAAAGAAAGTTCATAATTTTGTTGAGCCTTTGGAAACGAAGAAAAGAACTAAAATTATTACACAGGGTAGCTGAGTTCGGCTACTATAGAGGAAAATATGTTTTCCCTCGTTAATTCCTGGGAACAATAACGTACGATGAATAGCTTACAAGTTATTCAGTGAATCAGCTAAAATTCTTTCTTTCTAAGCGGCGGTGTGACTCATTTAAAGATTGAGAACCTCTTGTTCCGGTAAAACCCGTTTTAAAACCAAAAGCGCCATCGGCGTTGTAGCGGCAGGTCGAAGAAGCGAACTCTTCCCAGGATCCCGCTAGGGCGGGACACCCTTCGGTACCTTAATCGACGTAATTTGAAAAAAGATATTCCAATTTATTTATAATAAATCGCGTAACATTAGGCAATCGAACTAGGCGGTTTCTGACTATCATCGAGCACGCCTATGACTATTTAAAAAAAAAAACGTGGATCATCCTATTCCTGATGTAATAAACGTTTAATACTGGTTTTGAGTAAACGAATATTTCTGCAATTCGTAGACGCGTTTTTCTGTCACAGTCTGACTTCTGACATATTAAACCCACGTGCAACTCTACGATATTTCGTGTATCCTGCTAGCTATAGAACAGCTTTTAGAAAAATAGATTCTCGTTGAACTATGCGGAGTTATAAAATAAGATTTAGTTCCTAATAAAACATGAGGTCGTTCCATTACTTCACCACGTAATTATTATCTAGCTTATTAGAGATGTTGTAATGCAGTGAGCCTTCGCTCCTGACCTTTAATAATTGTAGACACATGTATAAACTGTCCGAGATAATAAAGCCTACAAATACGAATCTACAACCTTTTATGAATTTCTCGACCCAAGTGACGTGAGTAAATCCACCATATATACCCAGCTTTCAGAAAACGAATCGTTGAATACCCACTGCAGAGAAAATGTGACTAGCAGCTGGGGTCTGGGGGCATTCCGAGGGAAAAGGTCGTTTTACAATTACTTTACTAGCTTATAGGGCATATAGACAGCCGGGACACGCTGCATGAAAGATGGATGGTTCGCCAGGTATAAGACGCACGTATACGTCGATGTACAGGGTGTTCGTTCGAAATTTCAACATAGATCGTTGGAAATCTCTATAGGTATATCCTACGTATATCGAAAGTTGATTAAAGACATTATCATCGAATGTATGTATGGGTATCGCTATACGTGGGGATCTGTATAAACGTATGCATACTTGAACGTGGGACAGACCATGTGGGCCTTAATTCAAAAGGGCGTTGCCACTTGCTGCTTAAATAGCTCGAGCATCAGCCGTACGTGCTGTCTGACATGGTCTTGACGAAATACGATCTAACAATGAGATACGTCTTGAGAGAATGTACCGTGTGTACCATGTGCTGTAGGCATACCTACGTCGATCTGGGTATGATAAACTTTAACGTTCTATGCGGGGACTAGCTGTGGATTAAACCTGTGTATAGGATATGCCGATTAAAATCAAGAGCGAAAGTTATACGCAAATCATTCCTGAAGATACGCCATTTGAAAATGACCAGTAACTCGTTCAGCAGCGTCGTGTTTTCGTCAGAAGGACTGGACCGAAGGAAGTTTTTCAATTTGAGAAAACTAGGTTTTCCACGAGGTCAAAGAGCCCACTCTTTGTGACTCTTGAGAGAAATTGATTGAAAGAAACTTTCTCCAAATTTGTTGTAAAAAGTATGTTTCCTTTTTTCATCTTGTTCGGAAATCCTTCCCAGATTCAAGTATGAGAATTCCAGTGCCTGCGATTTCTTTGGAGTTATCCACTCAGCATCGATATCTATACTTCTCTTTCTACTTCTCTTTCAAAAAACAAGCCGGATACAATTTATACGTCTTATGTTGTAAACTTCTTGCCTATACGTGCCGCTACCTTTTTTCAAGTGTGCTGCAAACACGTTTCATTGCCCGATGTTATACTTCTGAGAGTTTTGATGAAGGATACAGATCATTTTTCACTTCGTACTTTTTACCTCATGTATATTATAACGGGTTCTAGAGTATTTGAGTATTCGATCCCAGAGAACGTAGATCATAAGATGCGATATTTTAAATGGATCATTCGAACGCAACGCTGGCCGCATTGCCCACTTCCGTTATTAAATGCCCACAGAAGCTCATTGCCACTGTTGACATAGTACAATATAGCTACATACTCTTAACTCAACTCTCGTGCCATTAACTTGTCGTAGTTGACCTCCAGTGGTTCTCAATCGGATTGACATAGATTAAGAATATGATAGACAGACGCGTTTGTCTCTTTATTAAGAACCTCGTTACGCTTCGTCATAGTGTAACTATACGAAGGGACGTAAGTAATTAAAATTTATAATTAATTACTCTCTCACAATTACTTTTCGAAAGGCAATTTATATTTGCCCCTAATACACGGGCGAACTGCTTTACTTTCCTGCGATACCCCGAGGGGGCGAAACTCCAGCTATTATGCAATGGACATTGAATATGGACTATAAAGAAAACTTGGCTCAAACTGATTCTATAATTAAAACGTCGTATCTCGTTCGATCATGACGATAGTGACTATTATCGTTCGAAATTTGTATGGAATAGATCGAGTAAAAGATCTAACTCTTGCCAGCTCGGTATTGGCAAACCGTGTGCTGGTGTGAGTATAATAGACATCCGGGATTGAAAGGATGCGCAATTTCATGAGCCCAATTAGAAGTATAACATGTTATGCCAAAACGGATATGGCAAAATTTCGTGGACAAATAGAACTTGGAAATAATGTTCGAAGGACAATAAACACAACGAATGGGGATTTCTATACCTGACTACTAGGTACTCCGCAAGGAATTTACTGCACCTTGGCACTGTACCTGCTGACGTCAGTTAGGTACCTACACACGTATTCAAATCCCATGGAAATTTATTGTTAGGAAAATCGAGGAGAACGTCGGGAGCGGTCTTACCAAGGCCACTATTTTATCGATTCCCTGTGCCGGATGCTAATAGTACGTTTCGGAGCGTACAATAGTTCCAACAATATACGGAGAACTTGACGCCAATTATCAGGAAAGAAATGAGACCAGACTCTGGTCAAATCGACGTGGAATGTCCCATATACACTATTTTGAGCAAAATTCTACACCTAGAGAAAACTTTTTATCCTTCAGTTTCTCCCTGGCTCCACGGGCCATTTTCAGCCGTGTTTTGTATCTCTCAAGCAATCCCACGAGCTATAAGATACTTAATTGAAACAATTATCACATAAAACGCTGTAGCCCGCGTGACACAACAAAACCGCTTCAAGCAGGAATCTAGATTTCTCCATGTAACGTGAGAACGGCTTGCTGGACTGCGGAAAAGGAAAACAGCATGATAAATTTAGGTTTCAAGCCCTTGACTCACCCCTGTCTATCGGCTGCAGGGGTTACCTCAACCCCATGGGATCCCCTAATGCACGATGTCTAATCAAAAATTTGATCCATTTGGGCGGTTTGTACCTCCTGAAACATAACTGGTGAAAGAAAATTATGTACTGCATTTTTCCGGAGAAAGTTATATAATATCTGGTTTTTATCGCAATCTTGCACAATATTCGGCCCCAGTTGTAGTTTCAGTTGTTCCCATGTGAATTACGTCATATTGCGTTCTGGCTTGCAACGCATGGGGTCTCGACTAAATGACAAAAAATAATAATAAGCTCACAATGAGGCGTACGTGTGCCTTCTGCGTTAACCCATCTGCTCATTTCGAGAAGAAAAATCTATGCATGCGTCTGTCGTGACTATATAGATGTGCATACGATATCATTTTATCGTTTTAACTCACGGATGTGAATGGCGTTGATATCTCTTGGCCGCGTTAAGCTCGCAATCAGCCGCAATAGGTATTAGTGATAGTATCAATATGAAATAATTAAAGTTTCTACCTTTCGAGTTTCTATCTAGAATTTTGACGAGTCATTATAGTCATTGGAGATCTCTTGACGCTCGTTATGATTGTCAGTTTAGTAAGTTTCGCAATAGATTCGTACGTCTCGTAATCCAAGGTTCAAAGTCTTGACTATACGATTCTAGGTGCGAGTGGGGATTCATTATTTGCACTCGTCCATACATACCTACATACCTATGTAATGCTAACATGTTGCGATGTGTGCACGGAATAAACGCTTGGAAGCTGGGTACCGCTGCAGTAATTTATGGGAGAATGCGAGAAAAGGAGAATTACACGCGATGCTGGCAGTCTGGCACGAATTAATTTCAATCTGCAGAGTTTTGCATAAAATGGAATGAACGTGGTTCTCTTTGCACATCCACTTACGTTTCCATGTACATATATACGAACGAGAAAAACGGTACCTCAGATAAATATTTGAAATACGTTTCACGGATTATCGTCTCTACACAGAATCGAAAATATACCTACATCGAGGCTTCTTGCAGATAAATGTCCGTGTCAGTGGGATGAAACGGTAATCATGAGAGTTTGAAAAGTAGAAATTTATTGCTTGATAGCACGTCGAACAGTTCAAAAACTACATATACGTGCAGGCACGTATCTCAATTCCAGCAGATGGCTTCTATAAAGCCGGTAGAGTTCGACGGTCTGCTTGTTCTGGGCCCCATACGGTGTTTTCATCGTAAAAACTTCGTATGTAGTATGTAGATGTATGCATACATCACAGCATGACTTAACTTACTAACTATAGTGTTTAGTCTGCTTACGCATGGTCCAGTGGTATATTGTATATGAAGCCCAGTCCATCTTCAATTAGTCGCAGAGCCGTCCTAACAAGTTTTGGGCCCTGGGCCTGAGAGTGGAATGATCTCTCTGTACATTTACAAAGCTATAATACATACACATCCAAAGAATGATTTACCATATAGATTTAATGAGAATATGGTTAGTAAAGAGTAATAAAAATTCAGTCAACGTAGCTAACACGATTATTACAGAGTAACGAACCCGGCTTATTAAACATTGATTAATATACCCACACAGCATGAAAAGTAACGTTTAATAAGGGAAGTGATTATAATTACACCGAAAATAAAAAATTGCGTTTTCACTAGATCTCTGATTGGACCTCGGAAACTCGGGTCAAGAATTTTTCTTAATTTTCCTTATTTCGATTCTTTTCGCAAGAATCGTGCTACGCTACTATTTTTTTTTTATTTTTTATTTTGATGGAATGTTGACTACAGAAGATCACCTCTAGTTGCTATGAGTCAAGCGAAACTGATTGTGTGTCAACTTTGGATTCCAGATCAATTTGGGAACTCTGAATTTTTAGTTGAAGCGTTTTCATAACGATCGTTAGGTAAATGCAACAAAACCATTCATGCCTGTGATTAGCTATATGGAAAAAAATTGACACATGGATGAAGCGTGTGGCGCAGTGTTCTGTCAGGTGAATTACTTTCGACCGATTTTCTCTTGTCAGAATTAAGTTCCGGAAAATTTCTCCAATATTAGAAACACATTATAGATAAGAACCTACTTAGTGTTATCTCCACATCATAATATTATTCGTAACAGTTACCTCAAGGAAAACAGGCCTCTTTTCGGGTAAGAAGCTCGTGCGGCCAAAAACAGTTGGTCATAAAGCGTTTCTGCAATATTTTTCAACACTCCCCTCCTACCCGTAATGACTAATAAATTCTTCATTATTAATTCTAAAAATAGGAAAGTATATAAAGAAAATTCCCGCACGAGACGCGTCACCGTTTCAAAACTATAATAATATACTCCTCCTAGCTTCGTCAATTTATGGGTCTGATAACCGTCGTACGAAGGAACGAAACGGGATGATAAGCAGCACATAATCCTGATATTTGGGTGGGTGTCACATATTGGTATCTTATCCCTATTTACGTGCTTAAGATCCCAAAGTTGAGATCGACGAATGTTGAGCTCTACCGTCGATTTATGGGTATATGCATACAGGGTGAACCATGTCATTCCGCTCGCAAGTGTGATAAGAATTTTTCAATTTATATGATTTTCCCGCTATTTCAACGTATTCAAGTGGTACTATGCTGTTTTGTGTGTTTCACACAACGTCGGCTTTTCGATAACAAATACGTCGTATTATGGCCAAGTCAGTTGATAAGCAAAAAAGTAGAAATAGTATCAAATTTAATGGAAAAGGAGAAGCGTTTCGAGTACAAAAGTTATGACCATTATTTTGTATCATAAAGTGTCGACAAAATCACGTATAAAGTGCAAAAATAGGGCCACAGCGGGTACCTGAACAGTACAAACCCTACAGCTGCTCCTACTTTCACTACGTCTGTAACTCCAAGAGGCGAAAGCTCGGAAATCCTGACTTTCACCTGATTATAGGTACTTCAAAAGACTAGTGAATTGAGACAATAAAACTGACAATGAGTAATTGAGAAATTTTCTCCGGATACGCCAGTCTTTTAAAAATTAATGTACAGGCCTGATCATTAAGAGTCTTCCTCTGAACTTAACTAGTAATATACATTCTCGCCTATACCACGTGTAATGCCCAATACCACGAAGCAGACGTAGAACAACTACACGAGACATGCAGCAGCGGTCAATAAGCGGGATGAATTGGTTTTAGAAATTTTGAAAAAAAAATACATGGTTTTCTTTCATTTTTTTTTCCATGCTGCAGAGTCCGCGTTGTACGGTATCAGCAGATAAAAACCATCGCTGATCAGACCAGGAACTGTAGGCACGATGAAAATTGATAGATTTTTGTGAAGTAGATAGATGTTGTCTCACGTGCAATGGAATAAAAAGAATTGAGAACAATCGGGCAAAGAAACGGGGTTAAAAACCGAAGCGTAGAGAAGCAGCGTGACCAAGCGAAGCGAATGATAATAACAAAAAGTCAAGGAAGCAGGCGAAAGCGTTCACGTGGCAAGCGTAAAATCATATTATAAAACCTTGACGATTTCGAATAGTTGACTGACTGCCGGGTCGTTTCGGTTGTGTCACGGGTAGGTACAGATACCTGCAAGGCCACGGTCGGTAAACCGGGTCCCGTTCGGTTAAATTTTCAAATTTGTAGAAGCTTGAAAGCGATTGAATTATCCTTTGTGGTACTGGTTCACATAACGAAGCGCAATTACTAATTTACACAACAAATTACGTCAAATGTAGGAATAATGTTTCGCGATAATAATTTTTCCGACTTCAAATTACACCATTTCAGTTTCCACTTTGCCCATTACTGTACTACACTTTACATATATACACACCTACAATTAACACATGCGCATTATAGTTCAATGCCAGAAATCTCGGTACATATTGTTTCGTAACTTGCTATCTTTCCGCATTATCGTACTAATCATTGTTAGATACGCAACAACAAGGTTCGCCATAACTCATTAGCATATAAATTCTGGAGGACTCTTGAAGTACGAAAGTTCAGAAGCAATTCGCTGTATTTCCTTATGATCACTTCTTCGTATATCATGACGGGCCCGAAAACAATTCCAGCGTAGGATTCATGCACGTTTCACGTACACAACTATTCATTCGACAAAATTTAGCTTCTTTTATGTTATGCTAATAAAGTTTGCTCAAAATATTAGATCGTCTGCATCGATTCTCTTACAAAAAAAAAAACATTTTTTTTTTTTTCCTTTGAGGTAAAACGATCTTCAAACTTCGTCAGATTTAAATTGAAATAAATAAATAAGTACCGATTAGGCTAGTGAATAATTATCCATATCCGTATGTATATACTAGTGAACCGTACAATTGAATCAGTTTGGTAATTCAAGCGTGTATTAAACGTGTAGAGTTTAGTGCGAAAAGCGTGACGAGTTCGCGTACGGTATGCATGCGAATTTGGATATTATAGTGTCGAAAACTTATTCACTATGATTCGAGCCGGTTGGACACGGTTTGAACGATCGATCTATTATACTCTGTATTATTCTATTTTCAATTCGATACGAATGATTTCATTCTATGAGATAATTCTCGAGGAAGAAATTATTCAATTACACGATATATTCAAAGAAGAGTAGATATAGTTTCGGAATTTTTATTCCGCAAGGAATATATCCTCCGGTCTTAATTAATTTTTTTATTCTAATTGTTCCGAGAAGGGAAAAAAATGCTCGAGATTCGGAGTAAAACCAAGCGAGCGATAAATTCATATACGCCCCAAATTAGGACTGAGGATAAATCTCAAGGTTTGAATGGCGGAGAGCCTGCGAGTGCAAAAGTCGTGATTAAGAAACAAAAAGTCGTTAGTGGAGAGAGAAAAAAGACGCTCCTCGCGTGTTGAAAGAAATATGGCTTGCGTGTTTATAGGAGAAGTGTATAATACCCGGTAATTATATTTCATAATCTTTTCAAGGTATAGAAGGTACAGATTATAAAATTCGAACGATCCCGCCAATTCACGGCCCTCCAAGCCGTTCCCTCTCCGAGAAAATTCTCGTGCTCATTATTGGCCATCAAGAAATAGTAAACCCATCAGATTTATAGCTTCATATATCCCCGAACAGCGCCATCTCTCGGTAAAGTCTAGAAAAATGATACGTACTAGCAATTCACCATTAAACCAACTCTGATTGTCAAAGTGCTCGCTGATTGGTTCGACATAAATAGTCCCATTAAGACCAATTTCGATCCATTCTTCTTTCCTCCGGTTAGTCTCTTTCAATGTAACGACATGCGCAGAATAACCCTAACATAACCATGTAAAATGTAACGTAGAATAAAGAATCTTTCAACAATTATACATCCTGGGGACTAAAAGTCGTATCTTATTCTTATACAGTAGCATTGGGCCCAATACTTCTTACATCGATGCTCTCATTGGGCAACTCTCCGTTCATAACGTAACGGCTAAGTGCCCACGTTTTCGTGGTGGTGCTTTAGCCGTTTAAAAAGGGGGGGCATATATAGCGTAAATCTGTATGCGTATGGCGTATGGCGTATGGCGTATGGTTTGGCGTAAGGCGTATGTAGCATGCTGTATACAGTGTACACTGTATATACAAAGCGGAGGCACAGTAGTCAGTGGTTGGGGGAGCAGACTATAGAGTCTCTGTAGTCTATAGTTTGGGGAGGGGGGGGGGTTGGGAGGGGGGCAACGGCGAACCCCCCACCCCCCACTCCGCGACTCTCGTCAGCTGCTGCTGCTGAAGAGTGGTGCGTACGAACGCCAACACGAACCAGCTACTAGTAGCGCTAGCGATACGAGAATTAAGGCGCAGAGAAAAGTTGAGAGGAAGAGCAAAATCGCGGGGATTTATGTATATACATACATAAACATATATACAGAAGATAATTGTTTTTTCATTGAAATATATGAAATTGTGACGGTGGTTTTTGTGACTGTGATAAGAGGTAGTTTGAACTAACGATTTGATCGAGAAGTGGAGAGAAAAGAATAATAATATAACTTTACGATCGCTCGATAAAACAGGAACCACAATAATACACCGGGACATTGTAACCAAAAGGGCTCCTAGAATTATACCGATAACAGATTGTCACACGTTTGAATACGAGCGATGTTTAGGTGACAGAATTTAATGTAACTCAAACGAACTGTTGATTAAGACTGAAACTTGTGGATAAGTTGTAAAAACAGACACGGTTCAACCGATCGCTATAAACGTACAGAAAAGTTGAACTAAGTCCATCCTGTAAGTAAATATCAACGAAGATTTGTACAGCAATGGCGTGAACTTGAAGGATCGTTTGTTATGTAGGATTAAATAGCGCCAATCTTTTTCATGAGGCCTGGAGTAATATCGAATAGAAGAATAAAGAATCGTTGGATAAATTTCTGAGCAAACGATTAATCATTGATATTGTCACATTTATCGCGAACTTTGAACGCCGTTGTCAGAGTCCATAGAACTCTGTACCTGCGTTGGATATCTGGAACAATTATTTCCATGTGGGATTATTTCAAACAATCATAATTCGATCATAACATCGAAATCATGTTGAAGTTACTAGGAGATTTGAAGGACTACCTGAAATGGCAGGACATAACAACAGACTCTATGATATTTCGCTTACACAATCTATTCACAACAGTTTTACTACTGACATTCTCCCTGGTGATAACGGCAACCCAATACGTCGGCAATCCAATTGCTTGTATAATTGACAGCATTCCAAAAGATGCAAAACATGTGATAAACACATACTGCTGGATTACTTCGACTTATACAATGCCCGACGCTTTCACTCGCGAGGTAAGTTATATACCTATACCAATATCCTAATATCTTAAAAAATAAAGAGTAAAGAACTTTATTGATTTTTTTCTTCTCACCTAAACTTTGTTCGTTGATCCCGATTACATGTGCTGTTTAGACTTTAGGGGGCTGCTCAGACTTCCTGGGGGGCAGGAGAAAAAGGGCGCGGGGGAAGGGGGGGGGGGGAGGAAAGCCGGCTGCAGTCTTTGCGCCACTGGGGAGGGGTGGGGGGATGTCGAGTGTGTCCCCCAGAATCTTCCGGCGCCCTTTTGTCTCATCGTGTGTATATAGCGAGACGTTCTATACATAGTCATGATTTTTATTCACAATCATATATATATAATATATATACATATGTAGCTGCAGTCGTTGATATTATATTTATTATAGAACTGTTTGCTAAATTTTCTAACATAGAATTAGAAAAGTGTTGGGTTTCGTAGATTAGAAATTTTTCTTGTCGCAGGAAAAATACAGCTTCTCTAATCGCTCTTGTAATTAGCTATCGTATGTTCACGGGTTTGTTAGGCAAGAGGCGCCTCAACTCATTAGTTAAATTAATTACGATTTGAATAAGTAACAACAACTTAAATAATGAAGAATACGTCTGTCCTCATTTATCGAGGACACTATTCTCCCTCCTTTTGGTATTTGGTCAAGGAACGGGGTCCGATTAATCAAGCGAGTATAACGGTTGTTGAAATGGAGATATAGTACTGCATATTTCTCAATCAATAGTGATAAAAGTTCATAACTCGCGCTCCTAGCCATTGCTGCACATTAATGACAATAACGTTTGGTAAAGACGCGAATTATCGTTCGTTAGGTTTATATCGTAACTATTGCTCCTTGAGTACTCTACTATACTAGCTCCGTCTATTATCTACTTTAGAGCCCCTAGTCATGTTAGGTGAATTTATTTCTACGCCAATTCAATCTCTGGTGTATTATTTCTTAGAATAAAAATAATCAACGTATGTACCTACTATACGTAACCTGCAGTGATTCTTCGAGTCACTACCTCATCCTGACGTGGCCAGGCGAAATAAAGTTAGAAAAAATTAAATACGTATTCAGAAAAAGCTTCATAATTTATATTACATAGACAAAACTTTCCGCCCACGAGGCGTTAGGTTATTATACGTGTATAGGTATACAGCCCATGTGTATTGCATTATACGCGTTTTCTAGCGGTGAGACATTATGAACGCGTGGATGACGCTAGAACATGGCACAGATCGTTATACATATAGTAGTCCACGATTGCAGACATAGAGACCTAATTTCTACAGCAATAGTGAGATCTAGAAAGACGAAAGTATAGCGATATTGCGTAGTTCTATATCGAACATTCTAAATGACAATAATATCTCGTTGTTAAAAATTCGATGCAAATAACAATGCCGCTTAACGTGGCGGGCAATCAGAGTTAATAAACGAATTCAATTCATCGTTGGGATCAAACTCGAGGTACAGGCCTTGGTTCTTACTCAGGTCGGTACTGTTACCGACTGCAGGGTTGTTAAACAGATCTACATATCAAACTAACAAGTTTTGTCGAACTCTGAACTTTTTCTCACTACCGTTCAATATCAACGAATCAATTTTTTACACTCATCGAAAATTCCTCGTATCCCACAGTATTTAAATGACAGAGGAATAAGGCGGAAAGAATTTTATTATATTAAGCACAATTAATGTCACGTCAGCCCGTACATCCGGTCAACTATACGATGGGCAGGGTCGAGGAGGACAGAATGACCGAGTCGTAAGAAATTTCCTGGAACCTTAAGACCAGATATTGATCTTGTACTTATCTTTTTTTTTTTTGAAAATTGTATCTTCCTCCCCGCCTCAAAAATCATTCCACGAGATATCTCTGCTTCGAATTATGTATTCATGGATAGTTATTCGATGGATAATGTAACATGCATTACTAGTTGAAAGAAGGATGGGGCGCATGTAATTGAATTTGATTTTCAATTATAGTTAATTATTGTCAACGAAGGTCAATCGAGTGGTCCAGGTTAGAGGGTCAGACCCAGTAAAGCTGTATGCAACGCGTGCTAAAGATAGGACATTATACCTATTACGTGCGATTCGAGCGATAATATGAGTATATAATAGTAAGTATAGCTAGCAGAGGTTTGCATAACACTGAGATTACCATGGCGCTTATCTACACTGTTTGCTTCATCGAGTTTTTACCGCGAAAAGTGTGAATAATTCCACTTATTGTTTCATGAATTTCCTCGCTCGGCGTGCTGATATGATGGAATCTTTTTCATGAATATGTATATTACATCTGTATTATAGATTGTATACAAATCCGTTATAAAACAACTGCGATAATATGGTTACGAAAGACTTTACGCGCTTTATCTATTTCTCCGCTATTCTTTCCATTCTCAGTTCTCATTACGATAATGGACCGATTATCGTCGCTATATAACGAACAACGCAATACCGTAGAAAATAATTGCAAGCAATTCCCCGTACGCATCCTGTAAGATCATCTCAGTCTCCGGATATCGTCGAACTAATTAAACAGCCTCCAGAAATATATTTGCATGTTATAAGTATTCGCGAATCAGTTTAGGTACATCGAGCTAATGATTTTTTCATACTTTTTCAAGATTGGCACGGAAGTAGCTCATCCTGGTGTCGCGAACGACCACGGTGACATAAATGCTCGCAAATACTACACCTACTACCAATGGGTCTGTTTCGCTCTATTCTTCCAGGTGAGTAGTCCATTTCTCAATGCATGCGGTTAATCGATTGCGCCAGTTTCATATTTGCGAAAGGTGCACCAGTATGAGTTAAGGAATCCGTCACCTTACTATAAATCCAACTTAATTCCTGTCCAGGCAATAATGTGCTACGTGCCTCAGTGGCTATGGAATACCTGGGAAAGTGGCTTGATGAACAGGCTGGTTATGGGCATGAATCACGGACTGTGTGACAACCAAGAAAAGGAGAAGAAAAAATCTCTGATCACGAAGTATATACTGACCCATCGCACGGTAAGCATCAAATCCGTCATACAGTTAGTACGTCTATTGCATATATTCGCATCACGAATTTGAAAAGAAAAAAACTCACAAACTCTCACCTTTTTCCCTCTGTATTTGACTCGAAGTAATGAGCTAACCAGACTTCACTAATGGGTGGTCATATCGCGATTCGGTTTATAAAAAGTTTTGTTTAAATCGCGATAAGCCATTCCTCCTCTTGGGCGGTGTGTTACATGCACGTTTATTCTCCGGCGATAACCGACTAAATAATCGAGGTGCGTCGTTCATATCGCGAACAGTTCGGGTTACGGATCACAATCAGATATTCTTGTATCGCCTTCTGCGACCCGTACGCGTATAATTATATCCTGTGTCATTACTGGCACAAAAGTTTCACGAAAATTGTGAACTATATTTTTGTTGACATTTTTCTGACCCACAGAGACACATACAGTACGTATACCGGTACTATTTCTGCGAGGTACTTTGCCTGGTGAATATACTCGTCCAGCTGTATCTGATGAACCGTTTTTTCGACGGCGAATTCGTCAGCTATGGTCTCCGCGTTATTCAGTTCGCGGAAACCGAACAGGATAAACGCGTGGATCCAATGGTATACATCTTTCCCCGTGTTACAAAATGCCTATTCCATAAATACGGAGCTTCCGGCAGTATACAAAAACACGACTCGCTCTGTATTCTACCGTTGAATATAGTGAACGAGAAGACTTACATTTTCATATGGTTTTGGTACTTGATACTTACCGTTCTCTTGATCGGTTTGGTACTGTATCGGGCTGCAATTGTTTTCGTACCTTCGATTCGTCCTCGTTTAATGCATCTTTTGGCGCGGGGTACGTCGAAGGAAACCTGCCAAAGTGTAAGTCGTAAAGCAGACCTGGGAGATTGGTGGCTGCTCTACAGCCTGGGGACAAACCTTGACTCGATGATCTACAGGGACGTCCTTCAAGAATTGGCGAAGAAGATGAGTGACAAGAATTCCCCGACGTCAACTTAGCGATTATACGACACATAGGCGTTGGGAAATCAAATTGCTGCGCTGAAAGACACAGTTACTATTTTATTACGTAATTTAACGATATCTTTTAGAGCTAATTATCGACGATTCAAACAACCGAGCTCGAACCAGGAATATGCCGTATATCATTACTCGTATTTAGTTAAGACTCCGGCAAAGCTTTACATCTTATACTGTGTCAATATATTTACTTCTCGCTATTTCGGGCTCGCGATGTTTTTTTTATAACTTCCACAAGTTTATAGAACAAGGGATGATAAGAATTCTCCTCTTGTTTCGTGTCCATCTTTTACCATATCAAATAAATACAATACCTTACGTCTAATACAAAGAGGCTAGAGCGCCGAGTTCCCTTACATAATTCATATAATTTTATCACTTTTATGTCCCCTTCTGTTCGGTAGGAGGCAATTGGCATTTCGGTGTGTTCTAGATATTTTTCGTTTCGTTTTTGTTTCTGTATGAAACCTCTAGCTCAAGGGTTGATTCTTTTTTTCCATTTAATTATCCTGATCAATATTTTTTCTGTCCTTTTTTTCGCCTCTTTAATTTATCCTTGTGTGTGATTTTTCTTTTTTTTTTTCGTCTTTTTTTTCGGTTAAATGAGAGTAAAAAAGAAGACTGAGATAGTCTGAAAACTGCTCACTGCACATGAGATGCCTTTCAATATAATGATAGATTTTATACCCATCCATTATAATAACGATACAGTATTTTTTATCTCTTACATAACCAATTCTGCAACATTCATTTTCGCATATTAATATATGTACATTTGAACTTAGATAATATACGAATTCCCAGGGAGGTTCAATAGTATAAGTAAATTTATCTATAAAGGTATGTCTTCCATTCCCGATACAGGTATATAATGTTACATGCAGAAGTTAAGCAGTCTGGTATCACTCCAGAGACGTTGACTAAGATTTTCATATTTTCATATTTTATGATTTTTTTTTCTCTCTTTCAATGGAAATTCGGATATCCTTTACTTTAATACACAGTAAAATAAAAAATCGTCTTTCGTCACTAGCTACTTTACAATTAGTCGTTAAGCCTTATTGAAGATTGTAACGGACTTTGCTGCAACTTGTGCTCAAAGGCCCCCTTACCATGCATCGTCCAGACGTCTTCCCGTATTCATTTCCAACGAACGAATATCATGTGTTCTTTGATATAATAATAATAATTATTATTATTTTGTTTTTATTTGTTTAATAATATTTGTTTATCTTTTTTCACTTTTGGATGAATGAAATATTCACCTTCTTATTATGTAATCTCTATATATGTATCTATTTGCAGAGGTACATACATATATATATTCTCTCGTAATCTCATTGATTTCAAACGTTTATTAACAATGGCGAATGATAATCGTTTATCGATAGTATAATTCCTATGTATTATTTACGACGCCATATACATATGCTCTATATGTTGACTATGAGATATACCCTGATATACCCTGATATTATAATGTATAGGAAGAATTAAAGACATTTACTTATAATGCATCGTCTCCTTCAATAACCGATCACCTTTTTTTTTTTATTTTACACAAATACTTGTTCCTCGTCCCGAACCAAAGATTTCAAAAGATACTCGATCTATCGATAGTTTTCTCATTTTTTTTTTTCTCATACTGTCTAATTATAACTGTATAAGCTGCCACTTATCAGTGGTTGGAGAAATACAGGTGTTAATTCAAATCTTTGAATAGGTAACTGCTAATGGAGCCAAACGTCACGTAGGTATATCCACTTTCTTTTCATCTGACTCTGTCACGGTTTTATTTTCGGGTAACTTCATACTGGAAATAATATTTCTTCTTACACTTTTTCAGTTGAACTTTACTCATTCATATGTCCTTACTTCGTACCTGCTGAAACGATTCAAAATAAGGAAAAAAAAAAAAAAAATTGCAAATTTGAGACGTCCAATCGATCTCTTTACTGCGCCAAGCAAATTAATTGTTGATTAAATCCCTGTCTCAAAATTTGCATCATTTTTTCGCCTAAATCATTGTCACTTGCACTGCAGTCATATTGACATTCATATCTAATGAGTGTATAGGTACTGCTCTAAAGATTGATGTTGTTATTTGACATCGGGGATAATTGGACCTAATAAGGACTTGGTCAATTGAAGAAACAGATCTGTCTACCAATCGGAACAAAGAAGGCCATACCGAGGAGACCAATGCAATGGCACAACAGCTTGGTATAGCCCAGCGGAGTTCCAGAGCCGTTTCTCTCTTAAGGGGAATGAACTGAACAACCGGACGACGACCTTTCGGAGTTGATCGGTTAGTTTTTTAACCAACCTTTTTACTAGTTAGGGGAATCCAAAAATTCAAGGAAACGCACCTCAAGTTCTTTTTTGGATTTGTTTCTGCGGCCTTTTGAGCGCTGTCGTGAATTTACAGATAAATAAATCCAGGACTGAGAATATGCGTCCGCGCTCCATAGCTAGATTTTAAAAGCTCTTCAGGTCGTGATTTATTTGTCATTAAATTTTGGAGATAGAGTACTGTCGAATTTTAGTTTCGTTTAATGGCTTCTTTCACCGTTTCGTAGAATTCGTTCGATATTTTACTGCAGTCCCACTCGATCGGTGTGTGTAGTAAAAGTTGAAATCAGTATCATTACAGGGAGTTAATCCAAGAAAAAAAGAGACTCACTCAGCCGAGCCTAGCATTCCAATGAAAATTACGGGGTTTAGTTTCTAGCAATACCTCCGGGCGAGAAGAAATATTATGTCGAAGCAAACTGAGCTGAAACTTTACTGCCAAGTATCGCTACTTCTGCTCCGGGCAACGGAACAATTACGTACCTATACCTTCTATGTATATATTTTATACATGGATTGGTACATACCTACGTAGGCATATACGATATATCCATAGTCCCTATGTACGGCTCGCTTTTAAAACCAACCAATGCGACAGACCGTAGTTTCCGGAAAGGAAGGTTCGTGGGAGTATCACCGGAAACGGTCAGACAAGTAGTTGTGTTAATTATAGAAGTCTGCACCTTCTACCAAAAAGTTGTAAAAACGGAAAATAATTTATCACGACCTAATGTTTCCTGTACATGACAAACCTAAATGATGTACAGTTATCGTCCATCGAGATTGTTCACAAACAAACAAAGACATTACCGCCTACCTGTAATCGATTATTGATATGATATTTTATCATCGTCCGAAGACCTCGCTGGCTGGAAATTTTCGTTACCATTTTTCGTTTCCTCTTTTCAGACATACGTGATTCTAGCGCGTTCGACCTTAGACGTTGCTTTTATATGGTTATATGGTCGTAATGACTCAAGAGTTATTATTATTGTCAGCTGGAATTGAACAGGACGAAGTGACAGGACGACGCAATGACCACAAAATCTTTGATAAAATTATTTTTTACCGCGAATTCGGATTACGATTGTCGTTCAAGTGCTATTTATATATAAATCGTCATGAAAATTCTATCCAACGAATGAAAATTTCGATTAAATTTATTTTCACGATAATCCATGATGACTGCAGGTTATAGACTAATGAAAATTCAGATAAGGAATAATTTCAGGCTAACAGATGGTATATGCTATATATACCATATTTAATGCGACTTACAAATCACACGTAGATATCAATACCGCGTAAATCGGGTGTAAAAATTGAATGGAATTATCCCTATGGATTTAATCATAGAATTCTCGGTGACATTTCTCTCATTGTTGTTTATTCTTACCATAGATATGAGTACCGTATTATATCTACGTGAAGGTATGTTCGTTTTCCACAGCAACCACGGCGAATGTGAATACTAATGAGGAAAGATTTTTAATGCGGAAAGGATACGATGTTATGTATAATTCGTTCAATATGTATTTGTGATATTTCCTTAACAGAGAAGTGCGAAGATAAAATTACCCCACATGCTCCGGATTCGCATCCTGTGATGGTGAAAGCCTTTCTTTGTCATAATCTCGAGAATTCTTTATTCGCAATATATTATTATCGCGGTGATTCTTGGTAAGAATGGGGCTGTGAGGTTAGCGCGAAAAATTGCGTTAATCGTGAATTAGTCATTCGGAAAAACATTCTCGATGTACCTGATTATTTTCACAATTCAACAATTGCGATGGCATAGAAAAAAAATCCGAAAAATTCTGAACTTGATTTCGTTGGCTATAAAATTTTGTCTACGAGTTTAGGGTCTAAACTTGGAGTCGTTTCGCCTAGGTATTACCTCGCTACCATGGCCTTTAGGTACACAAATATAATAACAAGTAAACAAAGTCCCCAAAATCGGTTATTTACCCTGTACAGTAACTCTGGCGCAGGTATACGTACAATTGAACAAATATTAGTTAACTTCGAGAATCCCATAGGTACAACGCTCTCGGGATACGTATGGACTGAATTTTATACGCTAAATGTACACTTTGGCTGATGTTTAGATAGGATATTATTTTCTTAGTTAAAGCAGTGCCTATACAGCAGCTAATCCCAACGGTGATAATAAGCTGACTCTGGCAGATCTGGTAAAGAGTATAATGGTATACTGTATACATAGTATAGAGTTTCCCCTATGCTTGCGATTCTTACTAGCAACAAGCCGAGACCTCCTGCACGTGCCAGAGCCGAGATAGGTTCGGAGAACAGAGAATAGTATACTTATAAGAAATGATGTCACTGCCCAGGCCATTGTCTGGAATCTAGTTGACGGAAATTGAAATAAAACTGTGTATATGTATGTACGAAGACATCTCTGGTTTCGTAATAGAGTCCCTGGCCACAATTATTCTCCGAAACTGACCACTGCTTGGTAGAAAACTGTATTAACAACGGAACCGAGAACTGGGACTGTTAACTGCAGTTGATACGTCGTGGGCGCTACAACCTTACCTCCGTTGGTCTACAACATACGTTTTATCGACCTGGCATTAGGCCAACGAGTGGCGCGAATCATGTGAAATTCAATCCCCAAACCTGTCGTCTTTATTGTAGTAATTAAAATTTGGTTTATAGAACGAGCTATACCTGCTCGTGGCATTTGTTGCTGGACGGTTTTCTCGGGGGTTTCGTGTCGGATTTAAAATGGGAAATAGCGTGCCGTCCTAACGGCACTTTATATAGTAGGGATATCAGTTGATGAAATCGAAATTAAAACCACCAAATAAGAATGTAAATGAAATAAGAAATAAAATTCATTTTACGATAAACAGCATTACGCAATTAAAGTTTATAATTTATCGATCGATATCTATACAGTCTCTCGCACGGGACACACAATTTTTTTATTTTCATTTTCTTTATTTTCTGAATCAGTAATAAACGCTCAAGTCATTGAAAGCAATCGACTAACTGCTTCTAAGCAATAAATTTCAAAACTTATTGAAAACCGGTTCGATTGGTTATGAAGAAGTTTTAGTCACTTACCGAAATTCATTGCACCGTTGCATATCTGACAAGTCGCAAAAGCTTCAACGATTTTTTTAGTGTATTTCACAAATGAATTCTTTCATCATTACTAAAGTTTCACAACTAAAATCTGATTGATGGTATGGATGGAGATTAGAGTGAATAAAATCGATGGTTTTTACGCGTATATTTCATTTGAGTATTTACAGGTATCTTAATTAATTAATGTAAATAATCGAAAAAACTTCAGCATGGAGTGTGAGTGAGCTAGATCTAAGATCTTTTTGATACTTTTTGGACTCGTCTGATGTTATTTCCTCCTTTTTCGCAATGAAGAACTAACAATATCTAACTCTTGATGTTTTGCGACTATCGGTTTCTAGGGTACTTTAATATTGGGAACCATCAAAAAGAATTCGAGGAATGGTACAAAACATCATTTTGGACGATGAATTGATATATAGGTATATATATGACTTGATCTAGTAAAATTTTCGTCAAAAACAAGTAAAACACGATCCACTTAAATTCAGAATCAATTGAGCCAAAAACTTTGTTTACTTAAAGACAAAAATAAGGAAAAAGTATTCGGTAGACTAAACAGATTCATTTTCTCAAAGTCTAGAGAACGACGCTACGCTGTGTCTCTTCTGCAAGTATAGCATCGCTTATTCAGACGCGACTGACAAGCTTATCGTAAAGCTGCACGAGTCCCGGCTTTGAAATCGATACGATCTGATGCTGAGGAATATATCTACGATATTTAGCCGCTAGCACAAGTGACGTAAAATATCCCCCTTACCTAATGACGAAACGATTCCCAAAAGTCATCGTTCGTTAAAACCTTTCTACCCTGCATATCGCGGATTGTTAAATGCGCGGGTGTATGGTGGCTCTGCGTGAACAGGAAACAACGCGGAATTCATCCGCGAGTTTTCATCCGCCTGTATCGATATAACAATGATACACATTCACAATCGTCCAAAAGTGTGAAGATATAAATATGGCTAGTTCCGCTATCTCTTGCACACTAGTTTTATATCGAAATAAGAACCCTATGTACGGCTCTTGAACAGTTTTGTTAAATATATTTGTTACGCAATGAAAATGGGTCAGTCTAGTAAAAGTTAGATACTATGCGGTACCGTTTTCATTGTCATTATATCTACCGTATATCTAACTTGTCTGAATAATAAATGAAACGATTATAAGGACGCACTTTACGTCTCGACTCAGGTCCTGTTAGGATCGTACAAGTCATTTCCGCTGGTAGTGGTATCAAGACAATGCGATTTCTCCTTAACCCAGATCCCGCACTTCGGTGGGGTAGGCCTCCATCCGCTTCTTACATTAATAGATAAATATACTCCGATGACCTCACGGGGGGCGCCGACTAAAATCTTTCGGTTATTCGAATCATAGGAATATGTGTGTATATTCGCTAAAAAAATTTTGTCCGACAACCAATCGGAGTAGCAGTCGACGCGACGGTGGCTCAGGTAGGGATACGACGGAATCCATATTTTCGAGTCACTATTCTGAGGTAGTTAGGCCCCGTTTTTCCCAAAGGGAAGACCAATAAAACAGGCCTAGAGGTCTGAAACGGAACGGAAATAGCAGGGAAAAGCTCTGCAATCCCCGTGATCGCGTATGGGCCAACGAAATGAGTTGAGCCGGGCAGTGAATTATTGGATTACATATTTATACTGCACCTATACATATGTATAATACGGGCGTTAATCTATACATTTGGGTCGCGGCTACAGAATAGATTGGACTAAGAGAGAAAACAAGGAAAGATGAAAAGTGTAAAAATAAAAACAGAGGCAAGAATTGGCAAGGGGACGAGTCGCGTGTCGCCAAGATTCTTCTCAGTTCGTGAGAAGTCCTCTTGCGCCGCTGAACCGCTCTTCTACCTCAAGGTGCGTGCAGTGCGTGCGTGAGACTACGTTCAGGGTATTAAATAATTTATTTTTATTTATCGATCAGACATTTTCGGACCAAGTGTTTTATCGACAGATGAGCCAGTGATCTGGGCTGGAAGAGCCAGGGTTCATTGGGTCCGTATGAAGGCTCTAAGAAGCTTATGTCGATAATAAAGAGGAGAACTTTATTCAATAGAAAGAAATCGATTTGGAACATAGTAGATGCTTTTCACCCTGAATGATGGTGTGATTCAGACTTTAATTAGGCAATCGCTCGCAATCGGTAAACAAAAACAATGAAGTGGAGTAAAAGATGCCGTTGCACTGAACGACACAGGCTAGCACTTAGGTGCAGTTATATTCAGCTAGATAAAGTTTGAGGGAAATAATGGAAAGCAAGGAACGTAAACGGGGCTGCAGTTATAGGGACAAATGAAAACTAATAAATTGGAGAAATCTGGTCACCGGGTGTCCCTGGCGAACGGAGAAAAGAGAAACGGCGAGTCTAAACAGTGGAGAAAAGCGAAGCAGAAGGTCAATAATTTCAGGACAAAATCTAAGGGAGGTACAGGCCGGAAACAGCGTGGTTCCAGTTCCCAGGATAGCTCCGGAGGTGTAATGGACGCGATAAGAAGTCTTTACTTTTTTTCTCACGTGAGTAAAATCGCGATTGATCTTCGACCCGTTTAATTAACGTCATGAGTCGTTGGTATTAAACACGTTTCACGTATGAACGCGGCTTCGTCTGATCGCGAGAATTACGTGCGACGAATCTGAACTGATATAAAAACGGAGCAGCTGATCGACTGCGAGGCCAAACATGAGTCGATGCTCGGTGGCTGTTGGTATTGACGTGAAATTGAAATTATGAAATTCCTTACGTCAACGCGTCCACCTATAACCACAGCGTGAATGATAAATCTCATTTGTTACAAAAATCCGTTATATAAAGCGATATGGGAATCGAACAGCGGTGGTAGTCCTCGCCTGTCGAGCTCAGTAACGTTTGACGGATAAGCGATGTGTGTTGCCGGCAGGCAGAACCGGAGCTGTCATATCTAAGTTCAAAATTGATGTTTCCATATGAGAATTTGTAAAGACCTCATTCAGGGGGTCATTTGAACACCTTTGTGATCACGATGATTAAATATCTATTGACTTATCGTCTAATCGCGAGAAGTGGCTAATAACTACAAATTCTATACTCGGAATTAAAGGATTCTATAAATTATGGTTGCCATTCATGATAGATTTTTTTTTAGAAATATTGAGCTTTCATACGCACAACACCTACCTACCTGTTTTGGAACCGACAGAGTTAAAGTTTCCAGCCGTAAAGATCCCCGTAATGTTTCTTTGCTACTGCTTAAATATTGAGTAGGTATATACCTAGGTAGGTATATAGGCAAAAGCAATATTGCAGGTGATGAATTTCGGATATTAAACGACAGCGGTTGAAAGATAAGCAGTTTAATCTCAAAGCCAAGTTTTTGACCCTCTTTCATCGTGATCCCTCCGCCCTGTAAGGGTTGCTTGGGCGGGAACTCACGTCACTGCAGGGGACTCGCCTTGAATATTATATGAGATGAAAAAAATCGCGGTTTAACAATCAGGGTGAAAATTAGAATGAAATTTTTATCAACAACGAACGCTAGTCGGTTATCTCTTTGTCACCTATTCGGAACACTTTCTTTTTAAACCGTTTACCTAGGTCAAATTTGACCAATGATTATCGAAATCAAATCCTGATCAATTATCTTAAGTAAAAGATTCGCAGACTATGTCATTGCGCAAACTTATAGATACGTATATTCAAGAGAAAAATATTGTATCATGCAGAGTGCATCAAGTATAATTTCTGCTGCTTATGTAAAGAGCCCAAGTAATTCATTAACATAATGAGTTCGGAAGATGTGGAAGAATAAAAAGTGAGATCGATAAACGGAGTCGAAAGAGCCGAAAATGAAAAAGCTTCTGCTGCTAAGTATGTCGGAAAAAAAAGTGAACTTGAATCGCGAAAAAGAAATAAATAAGAATAGTTTAACTGTAACCAAAGCTGAAACCAATTTAGAACGGTTTGACTCATCAAAATGAATTCTGCTACAGGTGAACAGACTCAAAACAGATAGCATTGTCTTCAGACTTCACGGTCTAACCGCGGTTCTGCTACTGATATTTTCAATTACAATCAGCACCCGGCAAGCAGTCGGGAATCCCATTGACTGCGACCACACTAGGTAAACTTATTCAATGACCAATCTCAGGCGTGTGGCGTCGAATTTACCCGGAAGGAACTGATCGCTAATGTTTGTTTGTCTTTTTTTTTATTGTGATCTCTATGGTCCAGAGAAATTCCTGTCAACGTGTTTAACGCCTTCTGTTGGGTGCACAGCACATATTTCGTAACAGCAGCCATGCTGGGATTGAGTGGAATCAACGTAGCCTACCCTGGCGTTGGACCATCAAGAAATCACCCCCAAGGCGAGCATCCCGGCGTTGTGAAACACGTCAAATATTACCAATGGGTGGCCTTTACACTTTTCTTTCAGGTATAATCTTATATGATGCCAGACGATAACGCTAATTAACGGGGAAAGAATGTTTTCATTTTTTCTTATTTACTGTGAAAACTGTGACATTATAGCGGTCTCTGGGGTCTGCTTCTCTCCAACGAATATACGAGGTAAGTTTCAGAGTGTCTCCATAGCTACTAACAGCGACCGTAAGATATCAGGCAACTTCTACTGTCCGTTGAATATATGTACAGATTTGATGTCTCTAATTGCGCCGGAGTATGATATCTACTTGAATTCAATGAACCTAATGATAGAAACGAGTCTAATGATTGAAATTCAGGATCAGAGCGAATAGATTGAATCTCAAAGATTCGGTGAGTGTGTGAGTTTTCTTAGCTCAGTCGAAACCTTTAGAAAGTTGGGATAGAGAATTTCCAAATTCAAGTGAGTGCTCTCATAGTCAGTATAATTCGATTATCTTCAACTACTGTTGTCGGCACTCGTTAGGCCCTACGAATATGCGGTAAATTGGGAACAATGCAAAGCCTCGAAATGTCAAAAAAGAATGATTGCAGTTGGATTCAATTGGTATATAAATTCGAATACACTTTTCGACAAATAATAATAAGAATGGTGTCCCAATGTTTGAAACTTAATACTGGCTCTCCGAAATTCTTTAATCTCTTTAATTAGATCGATTGTTGTCATGGATTATAGACGGAATCTTTCTTGTCCATCGGTAAAGTTTCTATAAGAGTCTCTATTATTCGTCTTTTTCTGTCAGTATCAAAGTATAGAATGTAATGCATCATCAGCTCAACGGATAGATAGCTATTAGGATTCGAACCGCAGCGTATAAAATTCTATGACGATTGGACTATTTGTTCTATCGTTCTGAAACTAAGAAACTCCAGACACCGAGAACTTCTAGTCGTGAGTTTTTAATGAAAAAAGTTGATCCTTCGTCAGCTTTCAGTCAAGAATGCAATGAAAGGTCCACTGAGCCGCATTAATCTCTTATTGCTTTTCAACTCGAAGCTGCAGAATTT
Source organism: Rhogogaster chlorosoma (assembly GCA_944452935.1). Classification (NCBI taxonomy): domain Eukaryota; kingdom Metazoa; phylum Arthropoda; class Insecta; order Hymenoptera; family Tenthredinidae; genus Rhogogaster; species Rhogogaster chlorosoma. The sequence continues at coordinate 13,496,963 of OX101799.1, read as the reverse complement.
GTTAAATGTGATCGATACATCATCCGTGTTCAAAATGTATACGTGTCTCCTATACGTTAGCCAGACAAGTTATACGGAAGATCTTTTTATATCGTAGAAAAATAATCTCGAGTATAATCACTCATTAATTTAATTAACTATCTAAACTCCACTTGGACCGAACACTTTAACGAATGGCGAATCGATCTATGTTTCACAGGCCTTTCAGGACTTCAAGTCTGTTGATCTCTGATTCCTTCGGGGATAACAGCCGCGAGCGTTGACCACGGGGCCAAAAATGGTGGACCTCGGAACTCGGGCAAGCGTGTTCTTGACCACTTTGAATGTCCAAAATGCTTTGACCCTCCTGGAAGGCTCCACAGAGCTTGTAGTAGACACATTGCTACCATATTAGCGAACATTGTGAAGCCCGCGTTGTACTGGCCTCGTTATAATTTTTAAACATGTGAGGCAGCAGCACGAACCCAACACGTTGCTAACGTTTGGCGAAAGAAATTGTTTATAGAGGGCCTCCGGGATGGAAGGGTAATGTTTTCATTAGTATAGAGAGTTGCGTCTCCCCAATAACTACATAAGTGGCCTTGCTCTCAAGGTTCGGGGCTGGGTCCGAGCTGATCGGTCTTTAAAAATAAAATCGATGCCCGATCGATGCAAGCCACACGTCTCTTCGAGGGAGGTTGGTTTAACAAATTGATTCGGCTACTTAGAGATGAAATTTATGATGAACTAGAGGGCTGAGATAGCCCGTATACTCAACTGTTATATAACTCGGAGCAGATCAGACGTGCGTCATAGAAGTCAGGCGCGAATCTGGGGTCTACAAATAATTGCACTCGTATATAACTACCCTAAATTCTCAACGCTAACGAGACACTTTTCGCGGTAGGTATTGATCGACGAATGACCATGCCTCTGGATAGACGATTGTGGCCCTGTTATTCGGGAGGAATCTTAAACAATACGCCATGGCCCAGAAATTATTGAGGACACGACATGATTCCGAAATTGATGTGACACCTGTCGCTATCAATTGTCAGTGAACGAATTGTTACTCGGTACTGTAATAACATCATGGTTCTCAGGACGTTATGCCCACGAATCTCCGCTGTCGTCCAGAAATACATAATTGAATCTACACAATACGTTCCGTATGGTTTTCAAAGTCCGTTAGACACCTTCGGCTAGTATTTAAGCGTGGGACGATATGTTGCCAGGTATTTACAACCGAGTCGCCAGAAACTTTAAACAATGCGCCATGGTCCTGAAATAATTGTTGATATTTCTCTGAATTTCTTTCGCCAAGGAGTCTTATTTCAAATACGACAAAGTCGACTTCTTTCGTTGATTGACCTTTTCTACATTAGTGGGGATGCAACGTGAATTCGCATCACGACTGCAATCCCAGGACTTTGGCAGAATTTCTTTTTGATAGTTTCGTCTTCTGCATCTATCCAGGAACTCGGAGCTTACAGTAGCAAGTGAGACACCCCGCGGAGTGCGAAACGTCGAATCAAGTTCTGTTTTCCCAGCATGGCTCCAGAGAATAAGAAGAAGAGTAGTGCCGATGCCATAGCTGTATACTACATGAGAATATTTTTAGAAATCTTTATAATCGACTGAAAATACACGGACTAAAATTAAGTCACTATTTGACTTTCCGTATTCACTGATCTGCAGGCGTTGTTTGGGGACGATGTATGTTTGTATCATTTATCTACACCAGGGTAACGTCAGCGTAAATCTATTCATCCGACTATAAAAAATAGGAAAAATCTTTCAAGATTTATCGCCAAGCTCAACCAATCTCTCGAATAGTATCTTTCATAACAATCAAGCCAGTATATACTCTCATCTCAGAAGTGGTACATCACGTTAGAAATATTGAAATTATTATACCTATATTATTATGGCTGGTAGACAGATATATGTTTCCAACCTCAGCGAAATACCCCAACGACATAAATACCGAAAGTGACAAGTGAATTTGTTGCCTTGCGGGTAGGTACCACGGATCATAGTTCTCCCCCGCAGGGCCTTGGAAAAAAAAATCAAATTTCCGCCTATTTTTTAGTCTAAACTTTAATTTCACCGCTATGACGTAAGCCCGAGGGTAATATTGCGTATCCAGAAGCCACGCATAACTCCGTTAGCTACCAATAAGTATAAAGATATTACAGAGTAAGTTCCAACATTACTTGAACCTATGTGATATATTATCCTCGTTGCGGATAACACTTCTTGCAGCATAGAGTGTATTTTGAAACGCGTATTTGCGTCCAGCATATCTTATCTATTTTCTTCAGTTTTTAGACGCGATGGAATGCCGTAGAGATCCGAAAAGGGCGAGTCTCACTGCTGACATATTCTGGTTCCTCTGGAAGACACGTGCTCGAAAATCCTCCGAATCCATTTCACCCGAGATTATAATGAAATATGGAAAGAATAAGGGACCGTTGATCGTCTCTTGAGGGTTATTGACCGGGTCGATTTTTAAATTCCCGAAGATTTTATCGCGCCATCGCCTGCTGCGCGCCGTTTGGCACCCTCGTCCCTTAGCCTTGCACTTCGCATCGCTTGCTGTGGCCAGATCGCTACTTGGACCTAATTTTGATAGTATAATGATAAGAGCTTTTGCTCAGCTTAGTTTTGAATACGCGGGGCGCGTGGTCCTATATAAAACCTGGCTTTCACGAGTATGCCCGTCCGAGAGCGCGCGCTCGACTTGGACTTTGGGATCCGATCTATTCCTGGAGCCGCTTGCCTCCACCTCTGGTCCTCCGCAGAGGGACCGGGCCGACGAGTGCGTGGCCAGCCAGTCAGTCTGTCGGCTCGCCTTTAGCCGAGAGATTTCCAAAATTCATATCGTCCGTCATTATAACTGCAGAGCTTTTTGAAAGTTGCTCCGTTACGGTGGACGGTCTCCTCGTGGTGTCCAGTGCGTGAAGCGGGTTACATCTGAGAATTTTCAATCACACGAGGGACCGAATGCTCCAGCGTAATCCGAAGAGGATCGTAGTGCTTTGACGAAGAGTATTTCATTGCTTTACCGAAAAGGGAATTTACCAAACGTTTTACGGGGTCGAGATAATCGAGGGAGAGCATGCGATGTCTGGCCTGGACCCGACGGAACTCAAGGAGTGCGTTGCAGCGGTCATTTTCGATTCCGCAGAAGATCGGATCCATCGAGCATCGCAAGACAACGAGCGGGGAATCTGAAATATCGACTATCCGCGACTGTCAGAATTGGTAACGAGAAGATCACTGACTAGACGCGAAGCCAGTTGCTCATTGAGTTCGGACTATTATCGTTGTTTTGTTATTTTTTATTTATTTTTTCCATTCTCTTTTCCGTTTTTCTACTAATTATTATTTATAGTTTTCAACGGCTCTCTGTCCACCTGGCAAGCTAGTTTAGATTAGAAACAATTTGACGCGCGTTCGATAAACTCTGGGTATTCCGAAGCGTCATGACGCGCCGGTGAGTAAATAAACCATAACTTGCGCAGGCCTCGCGTTCGATTCCTTGAAAGCTTTGTTCCTCGAAGAAGCGGGTTTTTCGAACTCTAGGATCCGGCTACGCCAGCTTCCTGCGAGTCGCGTGAATCAGAGCTTGGTAGGCTGCTACCTCTATACAAAATTGTTTACTATTCGTTGATACATTTACGAGAGATCTTGTACGGGCTCTCTCTAACCTTATTTCCTGACGTCGACGCAAGTTATTTTATTTTATTTTCATTTTTCTTTTTTTACTTCTTCTCGATCAAAATAACACTAGGAAGATTAATTTCCGTCCTCGTGAAAGTTAGGCAGAAAGTTGAATTTCCGATTTTATTAGGGTGACGCGAAGACGCGATGCGATGTAAGCCTGCCTCGGTTTCCGCTCTATTTCTGTAATTTGTCCTCAAAACATTTCTGTGCGAGGGTACGAGGGTGTATGCCCACTTAGTGTTGGTCACTAACTGCATACGTAGTACGTGGATAAACGAAAATAGCATCGCGAGTAACGTACAATAGAACAAAATGACAGGGTGACAAGAAACAGCGTTCAGACTCACTCTTCCGGAATCAGATCTGGTATTATTGCTTGTGTGATTTGTAAATCATCAAATCAGGTTTGCCTCGACGTAACGATAACTTTCAGCAACATTTTAATCGTTTTTTCATATTTTTTTTCTTCTTTAATTACCGTTTTCCCAAGGCTGTTTTTATGCTGCCACTTTAGCAGTTAATAAAACGAAAAAATTGAGTCCGTCTGACGACTCGGGTTTTCATCAGACCGTACCGTATACGTTTACTTTAGTTTTGACTTTCGGAAACCAGGAGACGAAGGGTGAGGAAAGAGCTAACCCGAGGAGGTTTTTCTAGAACCTAAGCAATTTGTCAAGTTGGTGAATTAGTCAAAACAGTTTGAAAAATTGGATACCACGAAAGCCAGACCGCTGTCGGCGAGATCGTTGGCGCCTTTATGAACAGACGTCTCCGATTTTCCAGCTACTTTTCACATATTCTACCACGAGGAGGATGAATTACTCTAGAACATCCGTCGGGTCGTCGAGAAATCTGGTAAAAATGGAGACAAATAACACGTGATGATTATCTGTCTCCGGTCAGATTATCCGTCTGTCTTAATTCGCGTGAATTTCACTACAAGATCGGTCTTGCCTGCACGTAAGCAGAAAATACACCAAAACGAAGGTCCCTGTGTTAAATAACGAACTGATACATACGTAAATACCAGACGATCGATAGAAACCTCTCAAACAATCGTTAAATTCCTTAAAATAAACCATTTTAAATCATACGACTCGATATGAGAACAATTAAAGTCACCCTAAAACCTTCAAACTACGGCATATCTTCGTCAAGGTGCTTCGTAGCAAGTGCCTCGATAAGCCCATCACCGAGGAAAACTCCGGTACTTTTGGTGTCTGATAAATCTGAAAGATTCTGCTCGGTAGCAGAGACAAGGACACGTTGTGCAGTAACAGGATCATAGTGCATCAAAATGTTGGACATATTTCGTGGGCTTAAAAACCTCATCAAAGTTTCTCACATTCATATCGACTCAGCTGTATTCAGGCTCCATTACAGCATCACGGTGATGCTGCTTGTTGCATTTTCGTTGATAGTAACGACGAGACAGTACGTCGGCAATCCAATCGACTGTATTCACAGCAAAGACCTTCCCGAGGATGTTCTGAATACTTACTGCTGGATTCACAGCACTTATACGATCACAACGGCCTACAGGAAGAAGGAAGGATCCGAGGTCCCATTCCCAGGAATTGACAACTCCAAGTCTTATCCGGAGAGCGAGAAGAAGGTCTACAGGTACTATCAGTGGGTCTGCTTCATGCTCTTCCTTCAGGTAATTTTTATTCGTTCAAACTCGTTCATTCTCAACTTCATCCTCCGTCTGCTAGTTCGATTTTATTTCAACAAAGTACCTACTCCGCTACGCTTTCGTCGGTTGCGTTGGTTAAGACTCCCTCGATGATAGCTAGGGCGTAAACACATCGCATTAGATCGGCTCTTCTCGAGAAGTTGTGGATGTAAAATGAGGTAGAATAAGTAAAGCGCGCGCGTTTATACTCCTGACAATCGGCTAAACGTAAATCGCTCGATGTGGTGAGGCAACGATCTATATACAACCTCTCAAGATTGGTAAAATGATTATAATCGTTTCAAAGTGCAACGTTTAAATTTCCCGAGGCGCGGATAAGATCCGTATTGAATTAGGGAAATTCCTCTAATCGGTCCTCGGTAAATGCCTCCGTTATAGCTCCCTTGAATTTACATTTCCTTTGCGAGTTTCCCGCCTCGTTAATTAACCATCGACTCCTTTCATCTCCGCAGTAGGTACTCGGCAAGTCGTACGATTTTCTAATCAGTCCCAATCGTCTGTCTGAATTCTCGAAGTATATTTCCTTGCATGTGTAAGTGGACACATTATATAATATGTGTCTGTACGTATCCGTGTGGGTGCGTTTCTATCACAGCTGAATTGATTAACGAGGTACCGGCGCCATTATCGAAGTGGAGTGGTTCGTATATTGGTCGAGTTTCTTGCCACAGGGTTCAGATTAACAAAGTTATGCAGCAAAGGATGTCCTAATCGCTTTGAGAAACCAAGTTCGCATCAGGCTAGCAGAGAGAAGACCATCTATCCGATCTCATCAGATTTCCCATCCGGATCTCCTTTCAATTTTCCTCTCCACGAATGGACAAAATATTGCCGAATCGATTACTGTGGTCTACCGCTCCTCGTTAGAGCTTTCATTCCATTGATAGCTGCGACGTTTATCTCCAAGCTACCAATGTCTGTGTTATCGTAGAATGATTCCGTTTATTACGAGGCGAGATAGCTCGAATTATATCGAAGCACGTTCGGGATAGTAGAAAGGCTGTCTCTCGACGATACGGGGATAATTGTACTATAGAATATGTAACGTCATGAAATATGTGCGAAACCAGGGTGGCAGTGAGTTTTGCGGTCACGCGGCTTATATCGGCTTACAAGCAGACTAGTTCATTGCCAAGAAAGAAACCCTAAGCATTCGTCTTTTCTTTCAACTGCTACCCCTCTCTTGAGTTTTATGATTCTTGAGTTCTGTTACGTGTGTCAATAATCATCAGGGATACCGTGTTGATTGCCAAGGTGACGGACACGGCTCTGCGACACGTTTTTCACAATTAAGTACCTTTGTATCCATAGTTCAATTAGAACCACCTCAAACTTGAAACGTCAAACTTCCTAACCGTAGCACGTCAAGGGGGGGGTGAAAAAGTCTAGCTGTAGGTTCAGACGGAGTTTCCGCTCTGCGAAGTTTGATCATCCCCCCGTGAAGGCGATTCAGAACCGAATACCTACTTCGTTGCGGAGATCTCCTTGGAAGAAGGTATTTTGGCAAACTGGAAATCGTGGTTGGAACTACGTAGGTACTGAGAGAAGTTTTCCGGCCAAGGCCGCAGCTTTACCTCGGATCTTCGGATGTGCTTTTCCAACAATAGTTTGACAATGACCCGAATATCTCGTCTTCGCTGTTCGCTGTGTCCACCAGGTGTCATCGTGCCCTTTCATTTTTGTATTTTTGCATCATCGCCACCTACTACTTATGACTACTAAGCGACCGTACACGTGTCTCCGAGCACCGGAAGCCGACGATTGATGCGCGGGCGTCGACGGTGGTCCACACTTAAAGAAAAATAAATAAATGAACTAAGGATACACTATAAATAAATCTAGAATATGTAGCCGATTAATGAATGTTGGATAATTGAGCTGAACTGTTATTAAATAAATAAACTTTTGGTATAATCTAATTGGATTATATGAGCGACGACCCAGAAAGCCATAATTCTACGATACTGCTAATTAGGAAGCTCATTAAAGCTCCGCGTGACTGGCGGCCAAGGTTCTCAAAGTGTCTGAGATGTGGCAACAGCCTTACTTCATGTACGATAATTAAAGCAGACACCACGCACTGCGCGGGAGGAGTTTTTCGCATTAGAAATCTGATTTGAAATTGAAAGATCAACAGCGTTAACCGTATATATGTATACTCACCTCTCTAAACCGCGTCGCCTGAGGTAAGCGTCTAAAGACGAGCGAAACCCAATTCCAGAAAACTTGGCAATGTAAGATCGCGGTGGCTTCAGGGCGGAAAATACAATTACACGCGTGACGAAGCACCTACACATTTGCGGGATGTAAATTCCCCGCAAAACAGGTTGCCACACTAGATCCGCTTTAATAAACCAAGCTTAATACTTCCGGTTCAGTCGTTCACAACCTCACCATACCTTTGTCGCTGTTTACCTCTATACTCTATACCTACGTATACCGCTACTATACTTACCTATACTTGATCCCGGCCGTGTCCGACCGGCACGCGCCTTTTCTACTTGACTCTTCAACGGCTGACCACAGGTCATCTATCACCACTATTTTAAGCAACGTGATATAGGTAACGTGCGAGAGCTGGGGACGCTTATTGTTCACATTTATACCTTTCCCTATTCAAACTTCACCCTTGGCACTCAACTTTCACAATAGTTGGGGTACACAGCATGAAATTATGTATACCCGCTCTGAGTGGTCCAGAAAATATTTGAATTATTTTTCATTTGCGAGAGATTAATGATTCGATGGCGTAATTGGTTTTCAAAGGCGCGTCCTCGAGCTGGCTTTCATTCCATCGTAAAATACTTACATTTCTATGTATTTCTGTATACCTTTCAGTGTAATTCCAAGGGCGCAAATATAGATATGGATTATTGATCCGTGCCGCAGTGCCGGCCGTAAAGAATATTAAAATAGTCTTCTGGAAAGTAGTGATCGGTTTTTTACAGCAGGATATTATATTGTACAGGTGTATACATTTATTTTTTTTCCTCAACATTTTTCCCGGATGAATAATGAGTCACGATGGTTATTGCGGAGTTGCTATGGCATAAGAAAGTTTGAACGAAATCAAAAAACTCTACCTGTGAAAAATGACCAAGTTGACGTGAAATTCCCCATATACGTATTCATATGGGAATAAAAATTGCAGCATTGATAGAGACGTGCCACGATAGCGTTTGAAGTCTCCTTCTTACATCTTAAGCATCGTTGATCAATGGCTTCTCCCAAACAGTTTTCATACAGTATAACTTGGCATAACTTAGAAATTTTCTGCTTCAAAGTCTTTTGATAAGCTGCATAACGCGCGGTGAAACGTAACGATCAAAATTAGCCAATTTCAACGGCCATCATCCATCAAAGAGATTATCAAGGCAGCTATACGTCACAAAATATGAGTTAACATTCATAACTGCTAAGCCGTGGGATGAAAGACAGATCCTCTTATAGAATACAAAATAATACTCATTACGCAAGATTCATAACTACCGATGACAATACGCCGGGTATTAGTGTGACAGTTGTTAGTTATAGAGCGAGTTGCTGCATAACAGATAACCTTTGGTGTGTGCTTAAATTTGAATATTATTTTTGTACAGGATTTAGAATGTAAGAGAAGCATTTCGTGGCAAGGAATTTTTGCCGTTTCCTCTCTCCACATTCCATCGTTATGAATTGCCTTTGAATAGTTCATGTCAAGATGATCACACACACCTAAGTAATTTATCTGTGAATGTGTTTTCCCTCTATTTTAACATCAAGCCACGAGAGCTTGACATCCCTCTATGTCTCAGAAATTGTTCCTGGTACACGATCAAAATGATGCGAGGGAAACTCTAGAGCTGAAATGAGAGGAAAAGGACCCACGTCAGCTGTCGCCAATTAATAGCGACGAAAGATGGAGATTTGCCTTACGGCTCTGCGAATTTCTGAATCATCCCTATGGAACGGCTTGAATCATTCACAAGCCGCCGGTCATACCTACGCACACCCTGAGGCCTGAAGTGTTTCTACGCGGGGACAAAAATCTAATAAATTTATTACCTTCTCGAAGGCCTGCGACTAGGCCACGTACGCACCCTGAGGTACGTGGGCGAATCGAAACGAGATCGCTTGCGGCTTGAGAAGACTATGCAGCGTCATGTCAGAAACGGTAGAATTATCGACACTAAAAGAGTATGAGAGTTGAATAAATCTTGCATTACAAGAATTCTTAAGGCAACGAATATTTATGACGCTTCGTTAACATGGTTCTTCGTTCACCAGAATTTCAGCGAAGTATAGACGCGGTTGTGTTCAAATTTAATTACCAATCATCGAATTGTTCTGTCGAGTTGTGGCTTTTGTTATTGTCTTTAAATAAAATGAAGGGAAATTAACGAATGAATGATGAATAACAGCCAAGCAGTGACAGTGACCTACTGTTTGTTCATTCGATCCACACACACCCACAATAACGTATCATCGTATCACCCGCCTTCAAAGTCCATTATCGATGCTCTCGAAGAGAATTAGCTAATCTTTGCATCTAAGGCCTCCGAGAAAAGCACTCCCCAATCATATAATCCGTACATAAACCTATGTACACACATATACATATTTACTTAGACAGGTCGATCGTAGCAGGATACCTTTAGTATGCTTGACTTAAATCTATTAGGCGGTACATTTCCTAAGATTGATTTCACCTCTCGCAAGTAGGGAGGTGTGTCTCGAATACAATCCCGAAACCGTTGCACATTTCCTACAATTTCTCACGTCGAAATACACAATCGGCTGTAGAATTATACAATCGCGTTCATTCATTGAACGTTAGGAAAAGCAATGAAAAACGTGTTGATCGAGTATGTTTGAAGTTTGGCATAAAAGCTCTTTAACCCATTTCTCCTCCGGCCTTTTTTTTTCATATCAAGTTCAGAATCTTTGATCCATTTTGCTTCCAGCCAATTCATGGCATGGTTGTTAATTTCCTGATCATCACGGCTGCAGCTGGCGCGCCTAGTTGATGTTTAATCTCACCCCGGTTAGCACCCGTTTACAGGCTTGGACGAGGGCAAGTCTTGGGTGGAGATAATGTAAGTTCTGTATTCCGTGTAAGTCGCCGTAGTCTCGTAGTAGTCGTAGTCGAGGCCAAGGGAACAAGGGAGGCTAAAGGGGGGCTAAGGGAGGCCAAGGGAGGCCAACGGAGGCCCCTCAAGTATCTCCTCAGTCTTCTAACAGCTTGGCACTGTGTTCCACGTGTTTAGTCCGTCCTAAGATTATGTTCGTTGCTTTGCCTCTTCTTTAGTACTTCTTCAGTTTTTTTTTTTTCTAGTTACGTCCAAATCGGAATATCCGCAATTTACGGGGCGGTTCTACCTGCACTTGTCAGCGCAATCTGCGAAAGCTTTGTGGGATATTAATTGCTTCGAGAAATTGGAACCCGTGACTGCTTGGCCAGCAGTGAGGGACAGAGCAAAACTGAGAAGGCAGAGAAACGAAAGCGCTCAATCCATATAGTTTCCGAAACTTGGAGTTCGGCTTGTCGATATCGGAATTCGATAAGCTCCGACTTTGATAAGAATAATAGTGGACGTTCAAAGATGCGTGTGTGAAAATGTTAATAAGAAGGATAAAATTGCGCGTCTACAGTCTACCATTAAACCTGATTCTGGATCGAAATAACAAATTATTACCTTCAGTGATAAATGTGGTGCTGATACCCGGCTGGATCGACACCTCCTAAAGTCAGGGTGCCCGAGTAACCTCTATGTCACCGAGGTTCAACATTGCGAGTCATTCTTGCAAGAAAACATTGAAGCGACTGAAGTCCCTGTGGAAAACACTCGAAGGAGCATGCCGATCATGTTGAAAATGATCGATATCTTCGGCTCGATAAGATCGTTGTTCAAAGTACAAAGAGTCTCCGAAGATACGCTTATATTCCGACTTCATTATCGGGCCACCGTGGCTCTTTTATTAGCTGGCTGCTTGACCTTGGCGTGCAAAAGTTTATCTGGATCACCAATTCACTGTGAAGCCGCTGGTTCCGTCGACAAGATAGTCTTGGAGACCTTTTGCTGGTTACACACCACCTACAGTATGGTGCACGCGTTCAACATGAGTTTGGGCCAGGCAGTTCCTTATCCGGGTGTTTTCAACAGTAAAACAGTCATCCATGGCCACGCTCCACAGCCTCTGGTCAAACAGCACAAATACTATCAGTGGGTCATCTTTGCGCTACTTTTGCAAGTAAGCTCCCATCAACCTTGGGCTAGGGAAAATTTTGGTGGTAAAAATTTGTTGAGAAGAGTATGTTTCATGCAAATTCCTATCTCGTTGTCAGTTCAAAGGAGAGTAGACACTCAAATCCTGTAGTGAGATATGTCGATTGAAGTACAAATTGGTAATCCTGCGTCACGAGCTGTTGTCACATGTGTTGTGACGTAACAAATGATTACAACGTTCGTTGGTGATTGAAAATGGATCGGTTCCATGTCGCAGCGTAGGTTGAGGCGAGGGTGAAAATTGTATTATTGTCTACTCGTGGGTGAGCTTTTTCTGTCCTTCGCATTTACCAGAAATTCATCGACCGTAAAAATTAAAATTTCGCACTGCTCTTTGCAGCAAATGGATTGAGGACTCAAATCCTCATAGCCCATTTGGCTTAACGTGGCTCGTATTTGCTTTTATCGCCCCTCGTCCATTAAGCTTCATATTCAGGTTTTGCACTGCAAGGGACGGAGTTGATTGAAGGTAGAACAGAACTTTTGACATGAAATAGGCATGTAGTTGCTTTTGCTTTTGTTGATGAGACATCTATAAGCAGAAAGCATCCTTCGTCGAAGCACTGAACCCTCTTGAACGCTGCAAGCTCTGGAAAATTCTATTAATTAAAACTATAGATCTAAGCACGTTTTTACTGAGCGGAATACATAGTTCGAACACGCGATACCTTGGTATATCTATCTGTCTGAACGCTTGTAATCAATGAATCAATCGAATTAACGGTAGGTGGAAGGAGATAACTGGACACGGCGATATTATGAAACGAGCTCCTGTTATTCAAGCTTTAAAGCGTGGAATCCGTATCGTAGCCTATTTCTTCTTCGCGAATCCTGTACCCTGGGTATAGAGAGAAGTCCTCGGACCAAGAATAACAAGAAAAGCTTCATGGCATGCACTAATTCCGTCGAGAGTTACATTAAAATTATTCTTAGAAACATAATAATTTAATAACCCGCAAAGTGGAAATAATAGTACCTCCATGCACACTCTAATGGGATCCTAAAACGTACCCTCTGTTTTATGTAAGTTTAGTTGAAGAGGTGTAGCAGGTAGTGCATACATACGTTTAAATCCACTAGGCTCGTGTGATTAAAGTAAGGCAGCTAGTAGCCGGTGGCAGATACGGATGTGGGCGACGAAACTGAAAGAGTTGGAGTTTCGCCAAGAAGTTTATGATATGGAAAAACTACAACCCCATTCGTAGGCGAACGAGCGGTGAATATGCCCTCTTGTTGGTGGGATGTAAACGTAGGCGCATTGACACCAGTCCGAAAATGTCACAGGCATGGAACCTGATCGAGACGCACTACAAAATGAGAGTGGTGTCGCGGTTTATTGCACAACTTGTGAATTTTGTAAACTTAATCAATGAAAATTCGTGAATCGCCGATTAGCATCTGCAGGAACTAACAGATAGGAAATTTCATCTCTTTTATTACAGGCTATTCTTTTCTACACACCACGATGGCTGTGGAAAGGATGGGAAGGTGGCAAGATTCACGCGCTTATGATGGATCTGGACATTGGCATTTGTTCAGAAGTCGAGAAGAAACAGAAGAAGAAGCTTCTGCTAGATTATTTGTGGGAAAACCTGAGGTACCACAACTGGTGGGCGTATAGGTACTACCTCTGTGAGGTCTTGGCCCTCATTAACGTCATTGGTAAATAACTTATCCCACGGAGTTCGCGCACGCACGAAAGCACGAATTCTCTTTCTTTGTTATTGCTAGTCTGACATAGGATAGTTACCGGATGAATTGTCGGCCCCATCTTAAAAGACATACGTCGACATATGTTTATCACTTGACTAGTAGGTGGGCCATAACGATATAAGCTGACTTTATTCGTTTCATATACGTAAAAAGGAAGATCGGCAAATGAATGGACTATTTATAACGATTTGGCAAGCGTACAACTGGCAACATCACAGTAATCTTAGAACCGGCTATTAGAACAATGTAGCTCTGTGATCTTTAAACGTTTTCTACGACCTCGAGTTTGCTCTTTGACTCGCGTCGGTCAGAGGTGCCGTCTTTCATCATTCCGACACGTCTTCTGGCCGATTCCGAAAATTTAGAGGGCGTCAAGCTAGCTTCTGAAAAACTTTGCGCGATGCTATCAAATGAAATGGTTAAGCCAGGCAGGTATACCTATTTTATTCTTTTTTTTTTCTATACAGGTCAAATGTTTCTGATGAACCGATTTTTCGACGGAGCATTCCTGACGTTTGGAATCGACGTTCTGAGGTTCCTCGAGTCCGATCAAGAGGACCGCGTCGATCCAATGATATTCGTCTTTCCGCGGATGACAAAGTGCACTTTTTACAAATACGGAGTCAGCGGTGAGGTAGAGAGGCACGACGCCGTCTGTATATTGCCGTTGAACGTCGTCAACGAGAAGATCTACGTCTTCCTCTGGTTTTGGTTCCTACTTCTCGGTGCTTTAAGCTTCATGACCGTCGTATACAGGGTAAGTGATCTCAGCTTTCCTTTTCACATTCCAGTATCTCAAGAGCACGTCGAATCTGGCGGTCCTTGGCTTTAAATATTCAACGTGACTCGTGGGAAACAGAACTTACGTCAGGCACTACGGTATTCCGGAAGTACCGATGACAGTAGTTGACGTCACCATATAAGCACATCCAAAGAATCAAGGCTCGATCATATGAGATCATCGTAAACATATTTCTTAAAAAATCTTTCTTTCTTTTACATCAGATCGTGATAATATTCTCGCCAAGAATGAGGGTCTACTTGTTGAGACTGAGATTTCGTCTGGTGAGAAGAGAAGCTGTGGAGACAATAGTCCGACGAAGTAAAATGGGGGACTGGTTCCTGCTCTATATGTTAGGAGAAAACCTGGACACGGTGATCTACAGAGATGTCATGCACGATTTGGCCAACAAGCTAGCTTCGAGGCATCATCACAGTGTCCCCGGCGTTAAAGGCGAACTCCAAGAGGCGTAGCGAAGAGTCGTAAGTCTTGATCCGTAGATATTACCTTTGAATGTCTTTACAAAAATTGCAAACCTTGACTACTCAACGTCCGACAAATCAAACGGGAATGAGCGCGACTACACGTGACGTGATTTTACTGGAGTAGTTTCGAGTTTGAGAAGATCGGGGTAGGGGGTTCCTATTTGGAGCGCGGCAAGCATGCAGTCTTAAAATATTCCTCTATTGCTCGATAGACAGATAGGAACGGGCACCGGCACTGTGGCGACGGTGCGATAGAGTCTCGTTACCCTGCGGCCCCTAGAGTCTGTTTTATAAACTGTGTGTCGGAGGCGGTGTTCCGTTTTCGTATAGGTTTCTGGATAAATAGTTGTTTCGCTCATCCGACGAAGAGCGCGTTCTAAATTTAAGCAACCTGCAGTTGTGCCTCGAGATCTATCCTAGTATTTATCTATTTTTATTAACGTTCGAATGAAATTTACTGTCCTGGAAGAAGAAGAAAAAGTTATCGGTCTCATCCACGCTCAGCTTTACTTCTTGTCGTTCCAAATTCTACCTCAACGACAGATCGCTTTGATGTTCTAACAATAGTCAGATAGACGTCCGACAACGACATCGCGAAGACCACGCCGAGCTTCCGGCACATCTTTTAGTGCTGACGTGAGTGAACAAATAATGTATGCACTAAAGTTACGGGCGAGTTAAGTTGTTTGAAATTTACTATACGATGCTGTTAAGGACCCAAATATTGCATAGACAGCGTCTGGAACCACTCCGATACGTTGCAACGGACCAATTCACTGGCCAAGCCTAATTTGCGGTCAGTCGATCGAACAGGGAATACGCGTATATTTGAAAGTCCGAGTAGCAGGCGCGATCTACCGATCGCTACTATAGTGAGTCGAATTAATTTAACTCGCTTCCACGCCAACGTTCGTTTGTTGTTTCAGGCCCGCCATGGGGGCCTTTACCTTACGATTCGCCTCGTATAACGCCGCGGCTTATGTTTTCCTTAACACGTAACAAATGGCGAAAACTTAAAACACCGTTACCGACACGGGCCGACAAGTGCCGTGGAACAACGCGGGTTATACATCTACACCTGGTTGGATGTAGGAGTTGGTAAATAACTCGAAGCGCGTATAGTGATTATGCGGGGATAATTATAGACTCATAATGATCATGGAGTGATGATGATCACGATGATGAAGACATTAATGCGCTAACAACGGAAACTATTAATAATGGTACTGGTCATAACTTTTGATAGAATTATCCATGAACAGTGTACCTCATTTTGCGTAAAGAAGTATGACAGCGAATTAGAAATTACTACACATAGTAGTGGGCAATTCAAAAAGCTAGATAGTGCCACTGGCTAGGCTTGATTCCTGGACATCATTCGCAATCAAATCGTCATGTCAATTAGCGCAGCTGGCCCGGCAGTTTCGCGTGATATAAAAATGCGCTAGTATCAAGTTTAACAAAGATATGTATGAATCTTGGGAAGGGGTATTTTTCGAGAACTATTCGGTTCCGTAGAACTTTGTCAATGACCCAATTCTATTATAGCAGTTCGCCAGTATTTTGGAGTACAATAACGTAAACTTCAGAATTTGTGAACCGTCTCTGCTCGGAGTTGCGATTTTACAAATTTTACTCGTCGAATCGTGCAGAAAACAAACCAGAGAAAAAAAGGGAATGGGTATAAGTTATTGCATGCACCGATGTATGGGTCATTGTCCTTCAAAAATACCTCCGTTCGAGGCGAATGCATCCTTTTGGAGTACAATACCTAATGAAAACAAAAAAAAGGATAGAATTATTCAACATTTCTGCGAAATTTTCGAACTGGACATGGCCTTAACGGTCCAGTTCGAATGCGTGGCAATAGATCGCGACACTCATTGCAGGTATCGATTCCTTCGTCACGACACGCTTCCATCAAATTTAATTATAATTACATACCCATACGTAGCCAACGTTTGTATTCCGCCTACCTACAAGACACTTAGTTTTCCTTGGCCTTTGCCATTTAGGACGACGAATCTGTCCCGAAAATTTGATCTCGCGTAACAAATTATTATTTCATGATCAGAAGGTATATCTATGTCATTATTCCAATCATTCGAGTTTCATTTGTCTGATTGCATAATTAAAAAGTGCAAGATCATTAGTTCGTGTGAGTTAATTTTGAAAATGTCGTTACCGCATCAGCACCTTTTTTTCTATACAGCCAAAGCGGGAAAGCTTCTGAATATATAGCATCGTACTTGATTATAATGGTCACTGTATTTGCGCAGAAAGTCGATAACGTTCGTTCCTTTTAGGTTTAGCAAAAAAAGAAAGAGAAAAAAAGAGGAACGACAAAAAAAGGATATCGATTTACATACTGACGTAGGTGACATACTGTATACCGTTTAACAACCATGGGTATGAAATTACGAATTCTGACAATGACCTCGATCACGTCCATTCCAAATATTTGTATTGTTTTTTTTTTTTTATACATATATTATATATGTTATATATATATTTCTCAATGTAGTTACCTATTTTTCAAAATTTATCAATTCCGTGGTGAAATACAAGCTAATGGAAAACGTCGTCCGCAGGGTGTATAAACGCGAACAATTCTGTTTTCAGCACCAGTAGCGCGAACGCGCCTGCATCACGGATCTCGAAGCTAGAGCCTCTTAACCAACCCAAAGGAGTTTCATTATTTATTTATTTATATCTTATACCACCTTCGTATATTAGGCTATATATCAAATAAATCTATCTGCATATCGGGACGTGTGTAATAATACACGTGTAGAACGAAATATTATGCCTTTTAGTCCATGCACTGGATAGTCGATGCAGTTTAATTGCATAAATTATTATTTATAATTATATTATAGTATATCTCCTTTACTACTACATAATATTAATATTATAGCATTACTGGGTATTCTCGATATTGTGACGATCATTTATCTTGTTACCCTTGTTCTCATTATTATTATGATTTTTATTATTCTTCATTGTTATTACAATTACTGCTATTAATTATCACCATATTATAATTATCATTATTATTATTATTATTATTATTATTATTATTGTTATTATTTATATGGAGTTTAAACTTAAAAAAGACGTGTTTTGTACGAGTGATAGTTAATTAGAAGTAGTTACAGAAAGAAAAGAGAAAAATAAGAAAACATTTGGAAAAAAAAAAGCAAAAAAAAATGGAAAAAGTGAAAATTGAAGCAACAACAAGCGAGTAATAATTTACGAAAAATTCAAATAATTTAATATTAATATCTATATAATTAATAAAAAGACAACTGCCACGATTGCGCGTGATTCGAAGAGTGTAAATCTATTTTTAAACGGTACGGAGGACCAAGGTAATAACTTTCGATGAACATTCTCGCCTCTCGCGTTAAAGCTGCATTATTAAGGCTCGTTTAAATAAATAAAACTGCAAGCCGCGTTTAGTTCAATATATTATATTAGGTATAGATAACTCGCAGTCTTAACTGCAGGTCTGACAAAAGTTGACGATTACAATCGGTTATAGATGTAAATGGTGGACAAAATTTTTGACGTTTATAAGAGAAAAGGTTCAAAAGTAACACTCATATATCTCTTCATCGAAATATGTAAGTATACGTGTAGATCGAATGAATGAGACGAATGTGTAAAAATAAACGATTTTCAATATAAAACTCACCTTGTACTAATTGATTATTTCCAGACCAAATCTACGTGTAGCTTTTGCACAAATTACTTTTTTTATCCCCGAACTCCACCCTGATTTAGCAAGCGCATTTAATCGGATTAGCTGTACGAGTAAAAAATATTTCAGATATTCAAATTCCCTCAGATATCACCACGGATGGCCGCGAAAGTAGTCCTTCCTCCCAATTATTTTTTACAGGCAATATTTAGATCCGAAAATCCAGGTCTTTAACATTGCGTGCGGTTGTCGTAAAAATTTTATTCTGTTTTATTCGATTTTTCTTTTTCGTTTTATTCCTCATCTCGAAGACTTTAAACGTTAATATCTTCGCGAGAAAGGGTTGTTTACACATTTTTAATGATCTGACGTCAATCTGCTATGGATTATGATGCGGGATAATAAAAACGACTTTCCAAGCCTCGAGTGGTATACCTTAGCATAAACAAAAAATCACGTCATTTTGCACAGCCTGCTCTTACAGCTAATGTAAGATTATAACCATGGAAACTACACTCATTCACATCATATCCGAGTATAGAATTGGCTCATTGTTCTTCAGCCATCGACCATTACTCTTGATTCGTACATTTTTGGGACGGATTACTGCTCGTTGAAATGGATACACGGGGCTTAGAAATTCAAATGAATGGTATAAATCTCAGGTTTTTTATGGTCATGAAGGAGCTGAGCAGAAATCTGTGACTGTAAAGGTAAGCCGTATGTCTTGTAAGAGCCATTAGCGGTTTTGTAGGTCCGCGAGTATAGGAAGCTAATAAATTATAGATATATAGGTGTACCGTGACTATTTGAAATCTAAACAAAGTGTATATTTCTGGAATTTTGTCGACAATATCTGTCAAACCAATCATAGCTCCGAAGAGCAACATATCGTGCCAAGGCTAAGCGGGAAGTCGGGAAATACGCAACCCTCGCATTAAAATTAGCTGTTAAATCGTTTGAAAGCGTTTTGCTCGGGGCCTGGTGCCAAAACATACAAAACCCCGTAACCACTCAGCAGTATCAACCTCACAACGCGGTGTAACAATGAAACCAAAACAATTGGAGGAATAAAACAAGTCGAAGAATTCAGGAAGGATATATTGAGCTTGCGAACCCGGACGCCTGGCCAAACCCCGCGAAGGACACCGAGAGTCTTTTCAACCACTTTCGAATACAGAATGAAACTACGAGCTTAGGTTCGATTCCGAGTCTATTGATTTCGCGGGGAAGTGAATTTCCTCTTTCAAAAAACACCCAAGGAATCTGCTGCGAGAATTAAGTTCGAGTGATCCCTAAAAGACACCAGATCTCAGAGTCAGTGCTAACCGCTTATCGAAATACCGTTCGAACCCGGAGCTTAGGTCTTTGGGAGCTGTAATCCTTACTCTTGCACAGTTGTGTAACTTCATTCATCTCAGGTTCTGATCAGACTCGTTCCTTTTAAGTTGAAGTTACGTAAGAGTTTGAGTCGGCATTCTTAAGTTGACGTTATGTGTCCGAGGCCGCGTTGAATAGAGCCGCATGCCTGGATTTATTTCGCTCATCTAACATTTTTGTATCTGATTGAAATCCGGTTGAATATCATTACTTTCGTAACGCGCCAGGATGACGCGTATGGGATATTATTTATCAATTGTCAAGATTTCAATTACATTAGACCGCAAGTTATAAATTAATGACTTTCATTGAAGCAAAATATTTACTCTGTTCATCAGCTTCGTCTAGACACACGTATATACCACTTGCATACACTCACGTATATAGTTTCGTACTAGAAGGTATGTGTAAGTTGCGAAGGCAATCCAATTCTGATATCGGTTTTCAATTCTCATTTCCCAACGGTATTTCAAATGAGAATTTCTTTCTCGGGGGTATCGGCATGCGGGTAAGTATCCAACGCGGATGATATATACTGGCTGACGTACTTTTGAGAATGGCTCATCCACAAACGGTGCGAAAATCCGAATTAACGCGGGGAAAAATATCCTAACACTGCAGTATGATGATACCAGCTAATGGTGCAAAAGTGTGGTTTGGTTTTGAAGAACAGGCAATATTATACTGACCATTCAACGTCGACGAGACTTGGTAAATTGCAAAGGGCGTTCACAGGCCCCGGGGGCTCTGAGGCCCAGACTATCGAGTCTTCTGTATTTCTTGCAAACATCGACGTGGTTCAACGCTCGCGTTCGGTTCGTTACTATTCAGAATTTCCTGGAATCTTCAGGTAAAGATACAGCGATCACGCCGATCTCTTCAAAAGAAATTCGTCCATGAAGGGTGATGGAAGATTCCCAGCAATACCGACCACAGACTTAATTAACTGTTACCAAAACTACCCGATTAACAACTATTTCCTTCCCACGCCCACCACAATTACCATTAGCTTCGCTCACCAGTGGTCAATCTAATGCTAATCCCACCGCTCTTATACCCTTAGATAGATCAGCCTCGCCTCTGGATCCCAGAGACCTAGGTGTGATTCCGAAAGTAATTATAAGCAAATCCAATGTAATTCTCAAGGCAATAATCCTCTTTTTATCCACATTAGAATTAAGGCTGTTAATGCAGGTTGCTATCCGACTAGCTACGTTTTATGTTCCATCATTAAACTTAATCAGGACAAAGCTGTACTCATTGGCAGATGTACTCGGTGAGTTTCAACCATTTATGCGATTCATTGCCATCGATTAGCCGCCTGAATGGGCGAGTTGATGCAAAGCCAGAATTCATGCATTAACATCGTTATTTGAAAATTCATTCTATAGAGATCAATCTACTTAGTGTTTATAACACAAATCATGGATTTTTGCATCCATTAGATTTGTGTTCTTGTTCATTTGTTTTTCATCTCTAACCCATCAGCAGCAGGTCTCAACTTCTGTACATCGTGATAGTGGAAATTTCTTGCTGCTCGTCGCAAAGAAGTAGATATGTGTTTAGCGGTATTATATTCTTCCGGTTTCTTGCTTTAACCGACTAAAACATAAAAAGTAAAAAGAGAACTGCGAGGGTGAATAAATTAAGCGTACTTCTGCCAACCCAAAAAAATGTGAAAATAAGATGAGAGAGAAAGAAAGCGGTAAAAAACTTAACGAGAAAAACAGGATGCTTCCTCTGATGGCTTTAGGCACATTTTCGAACGCACGTTAAGAGGTGAGCTTCGTGTATCAAGTAACTTCGAATTCTAATCTACAGACGCTTTGATCTTGTTTACAGATGATTGCTAACGGTTATTTGTTATCGTGAACGAATACGTTCATATATCGAATGTTTTGTCCCTTCATTTTCAGAATCGGAAGTTCAATATCAAAGCTATCTTCAAAGGGGCAATTTTTATTGACCTTCAGTATATTCCCAATCAATTTTACGAATCCTGGATCAATCGAATGAAGGCGCAGCTTTTCAACGGGTTCATTTTCGATCTACAAAATTGAAGAATGAGTTGCAGTACCTACAGAGAGTTTGTCAAGTTCCACATTGGGCGAGAAGAAGTATCAAAAACTTGTCTTTTCACCCAATAAAGATTCGTTCCTTAACAGATACGAGAAAACCTACAATCCGAGCGTCGCTCGATTTCAATGCTTCAGAAAACTACTTTTATACTTTTCCTATACATCTCACTGTAAGAGTCGATGACTAACAAGCCCGAACTTTTATTCGTGATCTTACTCCAGAGGCCTGGGGAAATTCTCTGATGGAACTTTTTTCAGGACACATCAACCCTTCAGAAATGTTCCTACTTCGGAATGGAAATATAACAAGAGGGAAAATAGATCGATTCGTCATTGCATTAGAGAATCTGTGATTTCCTCAATTCTGCCAATAATTTAGACACAAGTTCGCCAATTTCAATTTTCAATAATCATTCGTTCAACAATCTTCATTTTTCCAATTTGATTTTGACTCTCGTTCTCTGGATCCGCGCCTGAGCGAACCGGTAGTAGAGTTTAAGATGCGCGCTGCTCTCGAGAAGGAATCTCGCAGGATCGAGTGGAAGGCGTTCGCGTGGCCCACGGCGAGCTGACGCGCCGAGGTTACTGCCCGGGCGCGAACACTGGGCACCCGACGCGGCGCGCACCCATCGCCCACGGACGCTATCCCGGACAACGTGTTCATGGTCGGAGCCACGGAGGAGCAAGCGTTGGCGATGACCAGCGTTTGACCATGTGCGAAATGGCATAGTTTCGTCTTTCTTTACACCGCCAATTTGTTTATCAAGTTGTCTTTCTCCGGCACTTCAAGACTCCGAAGCGAGTCTTTTAAATTAAACGGGTAATAACTGAGGCTCGCGATTTCTTGATTCAACCGCTTTCTAGAATACCTTCTTACACCCGTATAACAAATGAAAGTTATTTTACGCTAAAAAATACGTGGATCAACCGCAAATTAAATATTTATTAATTTTTTTCCCAAAGATCTGAATGCTAGTGCCAAAATTGCCTCAAGGATCTGTATTGAAATTTTTTACCGTAGATTCTGCATTAACAATCGTTGTCAATATCTGAATGATAAATTATTCTTGTCTCCATACGTATACCAATAAAAAAAAAACGAAAAAAAAACTTTGTATAAGTCTCAGGTGTTCAGTTGCTAATCAGGTATTCATCAGCGCGGCTACTCTTGCTGCAGTATTTTAATTGTCCTATTTTTAGACACTTTCTTTTTTACGTGAAGGCTGATCAACGTCATATATTCTGACCAGTAAGTGTGGACACTGACTAATAATAAATCTACAGATGAGATTAAATTGAATTCTAAAATCATGGAATATTGGGGGTAGAAAGGGGAAAAAAAGATTACGAACGTATTAGAATTCTTTGATTACCTCGTATAAGTTTTTTTTTTATTTATACCAAACTCAAACTCTGTAAACTAGAATATTCTATGAAATTTGTTTAGTTGAAAGTTATGATATCTGCGGATACGTCGATTGATGTAGAATTTTTTATCGATCTGAACGATAATAAAAACTGTATTTCGGTAGGTACCTACATTCAATAGTCCCAGCTATAACATATAACTACTAGAAAAAAATCATCCTACATCCAGCTAATGTAATCTAATACACAGATTTCTCAGTTACATAAATATCACAGGTATTACTGTGTATAAAAGAGTAGGAAGATAAAATTTGAAAAAATAAAATGAACCGATAGGAACAATCCGAGCTGCTCTTTGAATGGACAAAAAAAACTCATCAGTGCGCCAACTATAGACGCTCAAAGATGTTTCGCCTCAAGGTCTTTAGCTCTGAACGGAGAAAGTGCTAAGGCATTGCGTCTCGCCTCTCGAAGATGCGATGGTGCAGTGAAACAAGACGATGTACTGGTCATCTCGGTTTGCTTATTGGCTACATCTCTGCCTAACTTTTGCCGGCTGCTTACTATAATTTGATCATACATATGTGTGTCTCATATCCTTTTGGTTTACGATTTGGTGTAATTGTGCCAGGTGAACCCTGCCGCATATGTAATACGAAAAAACCGTCTCAGATTATGGCTATACATCCACAATTCCACGTGCTAGTTAATCTGGTATTCTCCTCGAAACTTTCTAAATCCTTCCTAGAATCGTCGCATCCGAATACGACAGGCGCATACAAATCGAATAAAATTTTCCTACGATTTTAAGACCCTTTCGAATTCTGCTATCCAATTATTCCCCATGTATGGTGACCAAAAATGTTCTCGTTGTTGTCTAGGGTGAATGAGTAGATTACATATCCTCGAAGCTTCACATATATACGTACGTGCGAGATACCGATGCAGTTCGTCGTAGGTATACCCATTAAACGTTCGAGTTGCCTTTTAATTACCTTCTATTAGCTCTGAATCGAATGGGTTTAGCTCACGCAATTGCGAAACGAGTTAAGGTATATCGAGTCCATATGGTGAGGCGGTAGGTATAGACCCGCGGTTGCAGCGTCGGCAGGGTATAGAAGGAGCTGGCGTGGGCGCCCAAGGCCTCCGAACCCGAAGTACGAGTCGCCATTTACGGGCCGGCAGCGGACTCAGAGAGAAAAAGATATAAAAAGAGGAAGAGAGAAGAGAAGAGAGAAAGAGAAAGAGAAAGAGAGAGAGAGAGCGTTGGTCAGGGGGCGCCGCGAAGAGATGGCTGTATGGACCCCGAGGGTATGCTGAAGCTGAGGCAAAGCGAGAAATAAAAGCAAGAAACTATATACTCGAAAGAGTAAAATACAAAAAAAATGAACCTTTCGATGAAACAGGTCCTCCCTCATTGCTCCATCCTCCATGTACCGATTCAATTAAAGGCAATGCGTATACACCGGTGTAACGCTATCCAATGTACTTTGCGATAATGTGCTGACGCGCAATGGACAACGTGCTTATATACCGCGATTACGTGCATTATAGACATCGTGGGTGTACGAGGCAAACCCTTTGACTACAAATGTTGAAATCTTAGGAAAATCCATTTCAAAGTTCATTCGGACGCTATAGATGAGAGTGGGGCAAAACCGGGTACTATTATATCCCCGGTTACGGTACTAGCATCGGTTGGCTACTGTGCTACAAAGTTCTTTCCAACAGCTGACATGACACATTACATATTTGGCAGATGGTAGCAGCTGGAAAAAACTTTTTTATGTACACCAATTTTAAGACTAGTTTTTAAGATGTTTCTCCGAAACGTTGCGATTTACCGCTTAAGCAAGTTTCAAGGTCTGACATGTCGTAGAAAGGTTTTTCAAGTTTCTGGTGAACGGAGATCTTCTCACTGACGTAATTAACGACGAGACACAATCACGAAGGATTCTTCTTCTACGTCTAAGATATATTCAATTATACAACATAATTATACAGGTAGAGGTATATTCAATTAAATAGTGAAACTCAGCTGGGGCGGAAGCGATACGAGAAAGAAGAAAGCTGGGTGACAGGTGCAGCGACGAGGCGAGGGAGTTATTAGATGATCCCTTAGAGCGTGACCTTTCTCACCTGTGCTATACCGTGACCCCTGATGATACCCGAAATTTACTCACTACAACTCACCCATAGCGTCCTAGCGTGCTCCGGCACAATAAATTATGGGATACATTGTGGTACAGGAGAGCTGGCTCACGGATGCGAATCTAAATCAGGAGAGTAATGCGATAATAAAGATATAGAAGGTTTCTTTACTATATAATGAAATTTCATTCAAGTTTGATTACTGCTAGATTCGAACTAACAAATCACGAAATTAATGAATGGAATGAGAAAGAGAGAAAGGGAGAGCCCAGGAATTAGTGAATAATAAGGTGCCTAATTGGAAAGAACTGTATAGGTATGCCATATTTGTACGTATTATATATATATCGGAGATACTTAATAGGGTGACAACTTTTGACCTAAACTTCCAACTTTCATTCAAATCTGACAGAAACAGTTTTGAACAATTTTAAAATATACGATCGTTAGTAATCGAATTTGGAAGACGTTTATTGTCACCCACAAAAATGCTCTTGAGAACTTTGAAAGTGGTATATATAAATCAGCATGTGGCTGATGTGACTGAAATTTTGACAGAAAATCGAGTATAAGTTGCTGCCACGCCAAGAAACATTTCAAACTTCGTACACTTCCGGTTTATAATTGCACGGTCGTATTTTCATTATCAAAGTCTTTCATTTATCCAGAAACTCTCATTATTGATACTCTTATTGAAATGTCCTATTAAAAAAAAAAAAAGAAGAAGAATTTAATCACAGATCGTGAAGGTAATGATACAAAGCTGTAGATGTGACGGGGAAGAATGCTGTAAGCAGGGAAGTGCAAACAACTTAACTTCTAAGGTTCACTCGACTAATAATCAAGAGGTTGGATGAAAGATGAGCGCAAGTTGCGGATATAGCACGCTTCAGAAGCTAATTAGAATAACGCAATGAAGCTTAAACAGTTGCAAAAGTTCTGAACAATTTCCTGAACTTATTCTTGCAGACTGCATTACATTACGGTACCTAATATACCTGAAAGGTGAAATTCATTGCGTTCTGTTTGGAAAGCGAAAATGAGTCAAAAATAGAGGAATAATTTCACCTGCGCCCTTCTACGCGACTCAGGGTATTTTCAGAATTTTTCTAAATTCTCAATTAAATCTATGATATGAAAATTGAATCTAAAAAATATGAAAATTCTGAGCGTAAGCGCATAAAGTATATTTTCATGAGTGAATCGCACGAGTTCGCGGCAGCCGAAGCGAGATGCAATAATGGAATTGCAGTTCGTCTTGACGTGCTGCTCGGTTAGTTGATGGATATAACGAGAAATGAGATTCTCGAATAAATTAACCTCGCACTGATAGCTCGAAGCACGCGGTAATGTAAGACATCGAGAGCGATGTTCTCCGATTAGATTTTACTTTCCATTCTCGTGACGTAGCTATGACTTAGCAAATAGTCCCAACCGCAAAATAGACAAGCTTTCGCGTGAAGATTTCCCGTTTTCGATCATCTCTGCAGTCAGAAAATCGACTTATTCTAATGTAAACGAACTTATAACACGATTTATTTGCGGAGGGTCAATTTTCGTCCCAGTATAAAAAAAATGAGAATAAAAGAGAAAGAAGGATTTCTACAAGCCAAAAGTTGTCAACAAATTATCAGGGCTTACCCAGCTACATGGGATTGAACACGTAGCTTTTGAACTTTAAAACGAGTAGGTGGTCCCCATTTGCTACTACCCACACGAGTCACTGTCCAAGATACGGCAGGTAGCCTTGCAGGGTGGGATGCAGGCTCCGAGCACTATACGTGCAGGCATTAACATAATAAAATAATTACTTCACCTGAGCAGAATTCGTATCATTCATACATAACTGAATCGTTCATCCGTAGATTAGCCAAGTTCAACGAAGCACGATGAGTATACGTGGGAGTATAATTGTAGTAGAAACGCAATTGTATGTTGGTTATAAAGTGAAGAAATTGGAGTGCTAGAGTCATAAATTCAGTCTCCCTTTTTATATCTTTCTTGAAAATATCCAAAGCAGCGATACATATATGTAACTATGCTGCATCCGGTTAATGGAGTTTATAACGAAGGTGAGCATCGCTGAGTAGAAGGAGAAATTATGATAAATGAAAAGTGAATCGAAAATCCAACTCGCAAATGGAAAGCGTGGGTGAATAATTAAGCGAGAGAGTAAAACCGCGTGTTAAAAGAGAGTGATGGAGAAATGTAGTGGAGAGAGTAATATGAGAAAGAGATCGCGTCATAGTGTAAGAAATAAGATCCCATGATTCGGTCGTTGGCAACTGGCGAGTTTTTGATATTAAAATCTGGAGAAAATTTGATTGTTGTCGAGATAATGGCAACAAGAGACTCGCGTGAAAGAAAAAGAGACAGAGAGAGAGAGGAAGTAACCAAGCTACAAAGGACAGAGACACTCAACCACTCTAGGATGAGGTGGGGATTCGACTACTCCAGCGGTGAGGGAAACGCGGGGAAGTTTGGATCGGCAGCCTGCAGTTGCCGTCAGCCTCGCCTCCCAGTGAGCCAAGTTAGTCGCGAGGCCGCCTTGCCGATTCGATTCTATTCGATTTTATTTACAAAACGATCAACAACGGTGTGTGTGATTTTCTTATTCAACTAATCATTACCCCCGACTGATTGTTCCCCATCTAACAGCTGAATGACATAATTTGTTTTCAATTTTTTTCACTTTTTTTCTGTTTTCACGCTTTGTCTAACCCAGTGCGTTTTCCCTAATTGCGGTAAACCCGAAGAGACAGGAATATTAAAAATAAAACCAAATAGGGTCTTGTAATAGTGTGATCTATGTGTGAGCGCGAGTGTCTGTGCCCGAGGCCCTCGAGGAGACCGAGACGCTTGGGTAAGACTATTTCTCTGGATGCTGCACAGCGAGCGTTGGGCTACTGCGTATGATCGCGAGATGGCCGATGGAATTACACATCGAAGTCTCCTTCGATAGTATCTAAAGCCCTGTTGGATGTCATGCGTCAGCAACGTAAATAAATACCTCGTCACCAAAGATCATAGAAAAAAATTATCAATTTTTAAAAACCGCCTCACGCTGCTCGGAGGAAAAAATTATACATTCGCGGTAAAAAGGAGTGTAGCCTTCGCTGCTGCGAAATGTCGTCGAAATATCGCGACAAACTCACCTCGCCGATCGCTCGGTGAAAAATGTTATTATTATTCTTATCTGCGACTATTACCTAACTGTAAGAAATTTACCGCGTTTTACGCAAATGCGATAATAATCGTATACGTTATAGTCGCAAGCGTGCGGGAGTCGGGACGTGTACGTTAATGTTTAATGTGTCTATATTTTTATTAGGCATAACGTACTCAGATTGGGAAGATGATTTGTCTATTAATAGACCGATCAGGGCCGCGGTAAAAACCAGGCTGTAAAGGCCAACGCAACGGTCCGTTCTATCTGCAGCATAGTGAAACTCGAGGTAGACTGTTTAGAATGAGTTAGAAAGTCAGAATAATTTTCGCGATTTTTCGTCAGCTCAAAACCTCCGATTCCAGAAAGGTAAAGGCACCATGCTTCTTTAATTTGATGAAACGAAGATCTCCCGGATTCTCCACAGATTAACACGATCGCCATGTTGGTTCTCGCTCAGAATGACGTCATTGGTACAGCCGTTTCTTCGGCCTGTTCTGTTCCTCGTCCGTTCACCATACGCCGATCTAACTCCGGGCTACGCTGAGCTTTGTATAGCTGTATCCGACGTATACATACGCGTATTTATGCGCATACATATCGGCTTGTAATATATGCATCCGTAGTATATTGCTGGCAACCCACACACGAGTATATTCACCCATGTGCGTGTTCGTATCAACAGATATAGGCGGTAGTGTACCTTACGTATCTATAGCATGGCGCAGGGTACAGAGCAGTGAAAGTTAGCCTTTGCGTAACGATATCGACTCGGCCGGTCTTATTTGACAGCCTCGTATACACGGGCGTATATACGTGTACATAGATGTATCGTATACATATGTAGATGTAGACAGAAATTAAAAACTTACGGAGGCGTTTTTTCCGTTTTTTATACTTGTATAACGTAGGAAGTATATGGTAGAGTATGATATATAAATTATGACGTATGATATATGTGATATAGCCTGTGGATTTAACGCGTAACAAAAAATGACCACATCGACTTCAGATTACTTAACGATACGATATCGAGACTGCAGCAGCAGATGGGAGATTGTGAACTGATATCATACAGCCGAATCGGGAAATTCAAATTCTACGTCTCAGTAGTCAAATATTTTCCGTAATCTCGTTGATCGCGATTCTAGATCCTCGTGATTGTTTCGAAGTGAGTGAAGGTCCAGTTTTCTGGGCCAAACTAACGAATAGTTAATCGGTTTCATGGAAGTGACAAATAGTCGGAATTGTGTTGATGATGTAAAGATATTTTTGCTTCGGGGCTTAATGAAATTTAAACACTTAGTACAAGTCGCAGAAGAATCGATGTTCCGTCAAGCAGAGAGAAGTTTAGATCTATTGGACCGAAGAGATTTAAAAATGTTCCTTAATGAGAGCTTTCCTCCACTCCTCCCACTTGACTCATTCGTTCCTGTGGACGCCGATCTTCGTGCTCGCAATCAACGCTCTGCGAAGGCTTCGTGCTCCGCGACGCGATGCAACGGTACCTGAAGCCTCGGCTATTGCGGCAGGTTACACTCGAGTGCGGAGGAACAACCGAGCGAAGCTCACAATCCTTAGGAAACAACATTAGAAATTCCCCGTTGTCCCGGTACTCGTTGAGAATGGAGAATAGAGAATGGAGAACTGAGCGGGAGACATTGGTGTACTCGAGCGTTTTAAAATGACTTTGGAATGTGTTGATTATTTCATAGAATGCGGGTGGGGCGCCCGGACACTTGTCACAATGTTGACTCACGCCGAGGTGCGGCCTGCAATGATCTGTGAGCCGCAAACCTCCGATTGGTTTCGAGTCATTGATGCGTGTAGCTAAAAATTTGAGCATTACAGACCGGCGAAGGTTACTGTTTTCGCTCAGGCATGCCAATAAAAGATTGAACGTGATGCTCGGACTCAAGCAGCGGTCACGTATTCCTCGTAAAATTATTCGACTTGGAATATCCATTACTCTTGTGTAAACAAGGCTTTCGGATGGTCGCTGAATTTCAATAAAAACCTGAATAGAAAAACGGAAGGGTAAAAATTAAAGACGATTTCTACGTCAGACGACTCGACAGAGCACCCGCAAAGAGTCTTGTTTTCCCCATAGTACCTACATCAATAGGGAATGAAATATGGTAGACCCTGCGGTAAACATACGGATATAATGATGGAAATGATAATGGAATACATTTGTTGGACACAGCAGCTGGTCCTTGTTTAAAAAAATTGACAAAAACTCTACAGACTTTCGTATTCGTTGATAATAATACCTACCGCCTTTCGGCGCTATGGGTTACGTACTGCATAAGTTTTTCCGAACCGGAAATGCCGAAGGCCGTCTGTCGATGGACATGGATTGTCTAGCCTAGGTTCTATCTCTCGAAGAAGTACGATGCCTGATCGTCAGGAATTCCCACGGCCGTCTTAGTCACTGATCAAACAAGCAGCTGGTTTACGTAATAGTTGTAAAACAAACGGGTTCTTATTTCGTCGTATTTGCCAGCTGATTTATGTCTATTTCGTAGGAAATCGGCAGAGTTTAAACACTTTGTTGAACCGTTTGAAATTCGATCAGCGTCATTTTCACGATCAATTCAAAAATGCGGTGGAATGACGATCAGAAAAATAACGTAACATATATTAATAGCCATATATGACAATAACAGACAGACACCTCATACACTATATGCATATTAAATTGTCAATAACGTTTTTCCATCTTTTAATTCTTTCGCAGAACCCAAAGCCATGCGACGACCATGAGGCACTAGTTACCTGGAACAAGATGGCTCATCGTTACTCGAAAAAGGTGATGAAACACGTCCGCGTCATTAACAATAATTCAATAACCAATACTTTGATCAAACAGTTTAGCTCTGAATTGAATTCTCAAGTCTTGCTGTTCGATATCGTATTTATAAAGAAATTTTTATACAATGGTATACCTAACGTAACGGCGCCTCGTGCAGTGGACCATAGAGTGGGACGACTATGGTTTAAGTTATTGAGAAGTTTCTGAAGCTGAAGTTTGAAGGAAGTGGAAAAATTTTCATCCGAGCTAACCAGTTTCTCTTAGCGTTCGTCAAACTTCGTCAAAGTTTTTAACGTCGATACGAATCGAATTTCGGCTTAATTTCTTTCCTCTTCTTTTTCCTTGTGAAGTTAATTCCTCTTATTCCTAGTGGGTACACCTACCTGCGCAATCTCTCTGTGCGAAGTTAATATCTTTGGGAAACGGAACGCGCTTCCTTTACTCCAAAGGGAAATCCCAAGGGATATATAATACGCCGAAGTGAATGCATTGTTTCAAAGTTGGCAGACACACTCGAAAGTCGACGGGGCGACCCGTTTCTTACACAACGTCTCAGCCTTGCTCTAGATACTCGACTGACTGGCTATAACGTTCGTGTTTGGCGCGCTTCGATGTAGCAGAAATCTAAACTTCGTATACTTACACACGTCGCGCTATTCAGTATCCAATACCTTAGCGATGTAGCGGCAGACTACTCGATAAACAGTTCAGTAACAATAGTCCCGATCGTATACCTCAAATCGAATTTGAAATCAAACCACCGTTAACAACCATCTAAGCATCACGATTCCGCGAAATATTATTCTATTCTATATCCACCTTCGATTAATATCAAAATCATTAATACTCTCCTAGCCGTGAAGATCTGACATTTCAATTGATGTCTGCCCACTTTTTCTACTCTTTTTGGTCAAGTCTGACATCATCGCTGTGGGACCAGTTCCAACATAGATACACTGACAGTTATAATCACATGTGTATATATGTATACAGCATGAGGATAGAAATTTACTCGGTATAAGAGGCTGTGTGAGATCTAAGTACCGCGAATAAATAATTTAGAGACCGAATCCCGTTATCGATGGAAAAAACTGTACGCCATATCCAACACATTTGGCTTTGGCAAGTTTAGCATGTTGGAGATATTCAGTTTCCGAGATCGGTATTAAAATTTAACTCTCAACAGGTTAAAAATCTGCCTGGGAAGCGATTACATACTAAATGCAGCTGTATTTGCTCTAGGCAAGAAGAGCCAGGGAATGTCTGGTTGTATCCTTGTGGTATAACCGGAATGCTCGAAGGTCGGAGGCATTTTGTAGAAAAAGACCCTAGAAATTTCGCGACGAGTAACTAGGGTCAAGGTCAGTCACTATATGCTTGTACTTAACGCTGATCACCGCGTCGATCTCCATTGAGCATCCTTTGCGCTAAATCATCTAATGAAACGCGAGAAGGTCTCTCACTCCACCTCGTTTCTAATGCTCTAAATAACCTGACAAAAAGATCGACCAATTCGTGTAACGTCACGTTGCCTGCGTAGGTATAAGAAGAATTTTTCTTCGTCGCATGCGAGGGACGATCCGAATTTTTTTGCCCGGTGTATATAACATCGAGCGAGTCTTGCAGTGGCGTAAAAAAAGTAGATAGGAAAAAGGAATTTTGACACACAAGAGCGACACTCTTCGACGTATGAGAGATCGTCGAGATGAGAGTATATAGGCGTTGGTGTAGGTAGTTAGGTATCGCAGAAGAAGTGGGCGAACAAAAGAAAACGGGGGCGAGATTCCAACCGAGAGTAGAATTTCATGGATTTTCTTTGAAGAACACTTCTCGACAACATCAAGTCAGAGAGATACCTAAAGATTTTGATCATCGCAATTGAGAATCGTTTATTATTCCTTTGTGAAACGCGATATTTAGACAAATTGTTTCTGCTTCACGTATGACTTGGCACATTACGAAACTTCAGACATCGATATTTAATGTGAGGGTCGCTTCTATCCTTCCTGAATAAAAATTACGATACTCTTTTTTTCATCGTTCTTCGTTCCAGTTACTTTGAACTCTTTACTCTTAAATTCGAAAAACACGCGGCTTATCTTGTTCTCAGAAAATACTACTAGGATTAGGTCCAGTCTGCAAAGTCGATTGCTCAAAGCAGTCACCCACGACAAGCCTTGAAAACAAGGACGTTGAATTTTAGTCACGCTAATAATATATTAGCACACTCTATATCGGTAGGGTTCGAATTTCTTTAAAGGTGCCATGCCTTTAAAGCAGCAACATAGCAAGTACACGAATTGATCTAAGTACGTGTAGCAAAAGAGCATCAGTTTACACCAACAAAGTCCCGGTCAGACCGTTAATACGCGGCCTTGATTAACGTTTTTGCAGACATTTGGCGTCCACAGATTCCCTCGATTTCAGACTCAAGTTTACTTTGTTCATTTGGACGGTGAGACTCTCCTCCTTTGTCGGAACAGAAGAATTTAATCAGCGCAGCAAGACGCAGACTACTTGCACATTGCGCGACACATCGTCCTTGAGCCGTTTATAAATACGCGAAGTGATTGGGCATTCAGAATTGCTGTCAGTGAAAGTAACTTCCAAGTCCCATGCATAAAGCCTACAGGCACTGGTCCATATTTGGGCCTTGTCTAACGGATTTCATTTCATCGATTGATTCGCTACTTGCTAAATACTTAACGTAGAATAACCAGATGTATAGACTAATGCAGAACTGGTCTGCTGCACTCTGTAAATTATTAGCATTTTTGAAACGGAACAACTTTCTCTTGACCCTATTCAGAAAAATCTTATTTGTGTCGTTGATACCTTGGCGACCAAACGACTGACTCAATCTGTTCGGACAAAAGTAGAAAAACAGGTTGTTTTTCCTGAAAATTAAGGAGCTTCTGATTCTGGAGGAATACTACGAGCGTGAATCAACGCTATAAGTAATCATTCAAGAACCACTATTACGAAAGTAATAATTGTTGTTTGTCTTTCGCAGATGACGCGGCTCCTGCTGATCCCCGTGTTCGGGGCATTACTCACGCAGGTGTTGGCTCAGAGCAACTATGCTTCCCAGGGAAACAGCATCGAGTACCAGCCAGGACTTCCGCCTGGCACCGTTCTCGATGGCAAAGTTACAAAGCTGGACGATATACCGCCAGCAATCTTCCTGAATCGCACAAAGGCTTTCCTAAACTGCGGACAGGGTAGTATGCAGATAGAACTGAGATTTCAGGAAGCTTTCTATGGCGTTGCCTATGCCGACTTCGATCGTAACAGTGCCTGTATGGCCAGAGGAAATGGCGCTAATTCAAGCAGACTGGAATTGCCACTTAAAGGTGCATAAATCTAACTATTAGACATGATTGGGTACTCGTCATAATTAAGGACACGTTTGATCATGTGTTATTTTTGCTGTAGGATGTGGTACAAGACAAGACCCTCAACGTGTTTTTACCAATAACATCGTGGTGCGCTTTCATCCAGGACTCGAGATGGAAGGTGACGAGGTTATTACCATTGTCTGCAGATATCCACCTCCAATAGTCGTATCGCCACCGGCGCTACTTCCTTTTGTGTAAGTTATTATCACGTGAATTACTCACCTTGAATGATGAGTTTTGATAAGGATTGTCCTCCTGATTTCAGTGCACCGGACGTCAACGCTCCTTCGGTCCTCGAAGCACCACTCAAGGGATTTCAAATCCTGCTGATCATTTGTGCAATCTTATTCCTCACGCTTCTACTTCTCGGATTGGGCTGCTCGTACATGTGCCTGAAACGAAGAAACGTCCGCGTTATTCATCGTCATCCATTCAGTACCGGATCTGGATCTGAAATCACAAAGATGTCGACTTCTTCTCTGAGCAATTTATCGATGATTGAAGGTCTCAAGATCCCAAGAGTACAGGCTTTCCATCCCACAGCAGCATCGTCTTCCGGAAGCGAGGCGACCCTCATCATTGATCACTCGGACACTCTTCCGAGCGACTATCCAAGCGAAAGCCACTCGGAAGTTGACGAGGAACGATCACTGCCGGTTTCTTCGGCCGGGTCGTACGACAACAAGGCTTTCATTCATCAGCAACAGGTCGAACCACGAGCAGCCAGTTCGCTTTATTCGGAATCGGTTGCAGACGTCGAAACCTCGGCAATGACCGCTGCCAATGCTTCCCGAACCATCCTTCCTCGGCACCCGGTTGCCTTACCAATCGAACCTAAGTTCGACGTTCAAATGAGAGTGAAGAGAGCTCCACCACCACCGCCAAGTCCTCTGCCGTCCGAGTCCGACGCAAGTATTGCCTTGGAAAGGAATCTGACTACGATCCTGGAGAGAGAGGAATCGGCCAGGTCAATGGAAAGCCCTCTTCCACCATCTGCTCAGATGACTTCGTTCTCGTATGTCCCTGAACTACACTATCCTCCGAATGCTACTGTCTCGAGACAACAAACGCCGCCAGTCTATTCGAGGATATTAAGAAAGCAGGCTGAGAGAGAAGCCACGGAGCCACCAATGGCCATTCATCGTCCCAGATCGCTGACCTCGCTAAACACTGAACTTACCGATACCCACTCCCTCACTGAAGTTACCGACAATACTCACTCCAGATATAAGGTTGCCAGTATTCTGGCTCCAACTCCACCACCACCGCCTTCCATCGGACCAAGCACTCACACGACAATCTTACATCACGAATTACCTGGTGAACGAGTCGAGCCTCTCGTTGAACCTGTGGTCGCCACTAGACGCCCGGAAATCACCACGCATGAAGTGGACGATGTCTTCCTAAGGACCGTCACGGAGAAGAGGACCATAGAGGATATCGAACGACATAGGCGTCAAGTGACCGAATATCATGCTAGACCACAAGTACTTCCAGATCCCAAGTGGGACGTGACTATCCGAAACTACCCGACAGAGGAGCTTCCACCGCCACCTCCAGAGTGGGAGAACTTCTCAGACATCAGCTCGGCGTCTAACCTAACCATTACCAACGACCCAATTCCTCACGAACCCGAACCTGATCTCCTTGATATGGTGGATACCAATATCGAACCAACGTACACTCCTCGGGCTGAAATGCCGGCGAGAATGATGGACGAAGATCCTGTTCCTAATTGGAGTGTCCTAATTCGTGTACTCGAACCGCAACATGCAGCGGAACTCACAGAAGAAGAACGCATTAAGTGGCGGGAGGTAATAACGACGGAGAGTACCCTGCGTACTCTTCTCACGGAGGCTGTAGTCAAGGAAGACTATGAGCTGATTCGCAAAGACGCGAGATACACGAATCTATTCTCATCTGCGAAATGGGATGTGATTATCAGAATCCTCAGCCCGCCATCGGCAACTTCGCACGGCAAGAGCGGACAGCGTTATAAACGCGGTAAAGGTTCCGAATGGGACACCAGGTCCAGGAGGTCATCTCTCCCAACGCTCTACGAGTATGAGAGCGACGGAGGTAGTTCGGTGAGAACATTGACCCAGGATCAACGCCAAGGAGGAGGTGCTCCTATGCCCCCTGGACGTTACAGACGACTGAGCTCGACGACACGGGGAGGCAGCGAAGCAGATCTCAGGTCAATGTCAGAAATGACTGTGAGAGATTTTGCCAGAGCAGATCGCGACGATATGACCAGCCTGAGCTCCTACGAAGGAGAGTCTCTGGTGAGGTCTTTGAGCCAGCCGAGCCTGGCCAGGTCTGGTTCCGAGTTCACGGAACACTGGGGTGTACCTAGAGGAACGTGGGGCGTTGAAGATGGAGGCAGCTCTGCGGAAACTACACCTAGACCCGTGAGAAGAATGCCCTATCAGCAGCATCACCAGGAAGTATCGTCCTCCATGTTCAGTACAGCTCAACAAGGAATCGTCACAGGTACCGGAGGCGCTGGTACTCAAGGGATGGTATTCAGGGAGGCGAGGTACTCGGAAACAGTTCGAGAAAGTCAACAGCAAGGAGGTTCCGGCTGGTTCCACGACGACTCGGAACCAGAAATGCAGATCTGAAGAATCTTCAAGGTTCAAGAATCGCGGAGGAAGAATCAAAGGATGCGTATCGAGGGCGCGCGATCAAACGACTCGTTTCGTACCTCTCAAAGTCCAAAATCAAACTAGATTATCGTAAGACTTGTTCGAAAAACTCACAACGAGCACGGGATATCCTTGTTCTAGTTTAAACGACGCAATCGACGAATGCAACAGTTGTACTCTGCATATACTTATATATTTTACGTGTCCGCAGCAGTGTTGTACATCTTGATACGACGATGACATAATTTTTGTTCATATAAGTTGTATAAAATATGATTCGAAAAACTTGCGGATTAATTCTTATCCGTTTTATTTTTTACAATATCGACGTTCAAAGTTCATCCCCTTTCTTCTTGCGTACGCAATCTATTGTTAACGACCAAATTCTCGTCAACTTTCTTATTCACGATGAAATTATCTCGATAAGGTACAACACCGCATAAAACGAAGGCAAGGCCACTTGGATCTGACATTTCTGCAAAATATTATCGCGTGAAAATGTCAGCGAGTACTGCACACCCCTCATTATTCGGGTATAAATGAGTTGCTCTTCACGCGGCTTTCGTAGCAAAAGTGACGAGGTGGTGGGGAACTAGAGAAATATAATTTTGTAAATTGTTTTAAAAATTCAATCAAACGCCCCTCGTCCACCCATCCCCCTAAATTTCATCGCTCGCTTTTGATCCGTTGGTCCCTTCCGTTCGTAGATCCGGTTTTATCCCATAGAATATTGGATCAAAGTGCGACGCCCTACGGAAATTCCCGTTCAACCTCACCGGTCATTTGGATGCGAATGGGACCCACCCTCCTACGAGACCTGTTGTCATTGTCAGGATAATGCGTCTCTCTTAAAGCTACACTGCCAGACCGAACTTCCGGAATCCCCGAGTGTAACTTAATGGTCGTGCATTAGAATCGTTATTATTATGCTAATTGCTCGAGAAAGTCAGTTCATGCAGAACTTGGCTTTAAATTTAATGCAACCTTCTCTTTGTTAGGGTTCGTCGAGCTCAACGCTCTATCGGCTCAACTTAACCATTAACATTCATATTTTTATATGTTTATAGGTATAGTATCTAGACAATACCCAGGGAAGTTTGAGAGATAACAAAGCCCTTGTTTAATGGGGTTGTTAATCCGTCCTGGTTCAACGAGTCTTGCCGCGAAAATCATTTAATTAAATGATGCGTTTAATTAGCATTAGAATTAATTTCGAACTACGTTATATCGAGGAAAGCAATTTTCGTAGCATCTCTCGCAGACTATTTGCCAGACTTTACACTAGCTACTCGTCCTTCTCTCCTGTTTGATCCCTCTAACTTTGACCTTTCCCTTGTTTTATTTTTTTCCTTTTTTTCCCTCAATTTTGACTTTGATTTTGTACTATTCTCAAGGTTACGAGTGGGACTGTAGAGTTTGGCTTTGAATGATTAGACTAATATAGAATTAGCAGGATAATAATTAGTCGCGTAACACAAACTTGGCTTCCTAACTGGAGGGTCAGGCAGATTTTGAAAGTCTCCAATTACGGTGAGATCGAAAATTTGACTCTTCTAAGCTAGGCCACTTTCGAAACTTGGCTGACCGTATTCCCTTGCGATTGCTAGTGATAATAGGATTAGGTAAAATGTGGTGCTGGGTCTACGCTTAACGATTAGTTGAATTACGATAAATTCTAAACCATTTATATAAATATACCTGTACTCACCGGACACAAGCCTTACCTGTATGTTATATACGTACATCAATATATGTACTTGTATATAAGATTCCTGATGGGGATTTTAGACAGAAAAAAACAACAAACAAAAAACAAAAAAAAAATTCATAAAAGTGAAGAAAAAAAAATATATAATATACATATAATTGTAACACGCTGTACGAACCTAACGAGAATCAAAAACTATTATTTCGTAGTTGAGTAGAAAATATTCGAAATTTCTTTGTAAAAGGGTCGCTGCACGTATTTCTCGCCGGTTATGCATTTCAATAAATTGTTACCTCAACAATACTGCTCAATATAATTTTATGCCCAACTGCCTGCAAAAAAAGAAAGAAAGAAAGAGAGAAAAACTCGCCAAAAATATATATCGCCCTTTTTACGAAGAGTCGTTCTTGTATTATCGACTTATATATTTAGCCATTTAAATTTAGTTACTTTAGTAAGGTGCTAATCTGTATATATATACACTGACTCTATGTACAAAATTCGTCCCACAATCAGCAACAATTTAAACCTATTGCGAATGACTATATATCGCAGAGCATGTGGTTGAGCAAAATTGTAAAACTGTCGTTGTAAATTTTCACTAATTCTTTGAAATAAAAGTAACGATGCTTCTACTATTTTCACGTGATTTAAACTCGGATAACGGAGTCTGCACCTTCTTCCAATTACATCCCACAATCAAATTAAATCGCATCGAAGTAAGTTTCACGCGAAAGAAGCCAAAAATCTTCTTCAATCGCTGCAGCATGGCTAATGTCATCTTTGACTGCTCAGCTTAAGATACCCCATGGATACGAGATCTACGATAAAGGGGTTTGCAACGAGACTTATACTGAGACGATAAACTCGCTAACACAGCGCGGAAAAAATCAGTAACAAGGTTCGTCGAGGTGGTAGATAAAGAATCGGATAAACGGATGGATTTATTACTATGGTATCGGAGCAGTATCCCATTAGAAACAATGTGCAGAAAAAAAGAAGTACCAGAGGGTAGACACAGTGATCAATGATATCACTAACCATAACAGTTGGAAAGGAAGAAATAATTAATTAATGCATGCTCCCAGGAGCCAGAGGGAAAGAAAAAAGCCCACGACACCGTACAATGAATCAATTGTAAGACAGCGTAATCCCTGAATCGTAGATTTGTGGATATGGCCCGTTCCAATTATCTCCAGCTGTTCCCTTTATCCGTCTGCATCGATTTTCCGAGTGAAATGCCTGTCGTTTAACGCCTATAGTGTACAGTGTGGGTACTGCTCTCTACTACAGGTATATTATATATTATATATTATGGCCTGGACCCATTGTATTATATTCTCAGGTTCCTGAGCGCTAAGAACCGCTAAAAAAGTAGGATGTTTCTTTGCAAAAAAAAGACAGTATTGGAACCATTGTACTAAAGGTGAAGGGTTTGCTCTCCTCGACGATATCAAGTAATCGATCAACGTCAGTGAAGACCCTCGCATCTTCTTTTCACCACTCACAACCCCTGCGTGCACTAAAAAGAACTACAATTCAAATAGAACGAATGTTCCATGATATCTTTTTGATGATTTTGAATTTTTGAGAAGGGATATTTTTCGAAAAATATTTCTGGAGTATGATTCATAACTTTCGAAAACTGCGGTATACTTCACGCGTACCAGTACACCCTCGAATAATCCGCCACAATTATCGAATTCGTCACGAATTAGACATCGTTTGATTAATTCAGTATATTTTAATTCAACATGCAGGTAGAAAAAAAACTTGTTCGATTTTTCCTGACTTTGATGTAAATCAACTTTACTCTGGTACGTGGAAACAATAAAATGAGGATCAATATTCAGGATTTTTAACCCCTCCAAGGCAGACTCGAAGGAACTACGACTTCGGCGAAGAGAGTTAATTCGTGGTGTTCCTTATAGCACAACACCTTTAAATAGATGATTAAAATATGTGTCTTAAATATCAGAGTTAATGGTACTTATATCGCGAGTTGTAAATCGAGTTAACGACGGAATTTCCCAGTTCATTAATATCGCGAATAATATCGGAGGATTGATGTGCAAATTAAGTGAATGAAATTCTTTTGTACTTAATGGCATGTTTCAGAATCCTCTGCACCTCGTATACATTCTTAGAAAATATGGGAATTATTTATCGTTGCTATTGAAAAGTATGACAAAAAAATCAATTTGCTATTGACCCCATAACGGTGAACGTGGTTGAAAAGTATTCCCGGATACTATACACTTCAGTCAATCAACGTCCATTGAAATACAACGTGAGATTCATGGCGAGGTTTTTCTTCAACGTCATAAATCCGGCATTTTAAAGTTTGAAGCCGCGTAACGTTCAACGTTTCACTTTCTGTAACAAGAACGGCGAATTTGAACTGCAATAAATGGCTGTGACGCGAGAAACTTTATCCCAATACGAGCGCACTCGTAGGACATAGCACTGGAATGAATATCGTACGTGCAGTGAATCATAGTAGGTGTTATCGCATACAGGTCAGCTTCGAGGACGTATAGAAAAGGTGCTTTATCATACATTTATATCTGGGAAGAGCAAAAACTGGAATTAAAAGGTCGTATAAAATTCCCACGAATATACACCCCTTTATATTATATTCAAGATAATATTGTTTAGGGAAGACAGGGGCAATATGTATCGTCGTTCAAATTTCGATATGATCGCGGTTTCCCCTTAAGTACCCCATTACACCTCATTTTCCCTACAGCTACGCACTGAGTATTAGGATTATCAGCGCAGGTTACCTACCAACAAAAGCATCACGTAGAAGATTTGCGTACATCGAATCAAACACGTTAACGATTGATTATTTACAAGTAATGAAAAAATTAGTACTGTTGGAAATAATTATAAATCGACGTATTATTAACATTTCCATGCCCTTTCCATCGCAGCGGTCGTACTCCCCTAATGTCCCATATGCGTCATACTGATTCAATTTCAATCGAACGGACCGTAGTTATCGAAAGGACGTCTAGACAGTCGAGTATTCAGAACATTCCTGGCCTTGGAACCCTGAATTCTCGAAATTCACTAGTTACACGTTTATTCAGTCGGCGACGTGAGCTAGGTGCCAACGTTTACGTCAATCTATTGACCATTCGTCGTTCAAAGGGGCTGCAAAAAAACTCGCCCTTATTTCATAGAGGTTGATAATCTAGACCAA
The DNA here is from genome assembly GCA_944452935.1 of Rhogogaster chlorosoma. Classification (NCBI taxonomy): domain Eukaryota; kingdom Metazoa; phylum Arthropoda; class Insecta; order Hymenoptera; family Tenthredinidae; genus Rhogogaster; species Rhogogaster chlorosoma. The sequence continues at coordinate 13,454,691 of OX101799.1, read as the reverse complement.
GAATCGGACTCTTCCGAAGCTTCACTACCCTCCCGGAGACTGTCTTGTAGTCTGAAGCATGGCGCGATCGATCCTGGTGCCTGTTTTTCTCAGTGCGTGTCCCGGCCCAAACCCCGTCCTCAACGTGTGCCCCAAACAAGAATCGCTATGATTCATTCTCAGAGTATTCCTAAACGGCACGGGGCTCCTTAGGAGGAAACGCTCCGCGACGATCAAGGATTTAGAGCTGCAATTCGTCGATCTAGATCAGCCCCAGGAGTACGTAGTGCTCCCGCGGGAACAGGGACAAAATTTTAGCCGCAACTGTAGACGGGGCTAAAGTTACAGTCACAGTCAGACTGGCGCCAGCCCTACCAACACACCCAGACATCTCCCGCGTCGACGAGGAAGTGGCAAGCATCGCGACTACGTACTCCTCGCATTTCTCCGGCGAAGCTCCACGGCGCAGGAGGCATTCCCGTAAACTTTTTCGTTCATAGTGAAAGAGCTCAAAGGATTCGCGTTTGGGTCCCGATTTTCGTTTCATCCTATATAACCCTGAGGAGAATTGTCTATTTTGCAGACTCGTAGTGCTGCGAGATCGAATTCAGGAAAAGACGGTCATTACTACGTCGACGAAATACGGGATCTGGTCCACGTGTTGACCGCAGAAACGGTCATAATGTGCACTCATCTATCGCGATAAATCCCAAAAAGAAATCATGCAAATTGGATCATTAGTCTTGTGGATAACTAATCGTAAGGTATATCAGTCCGCGAGCATCGTCAATCTCAGGAATTAACATGGACAGCGCTAGATTACGACGGAGACGTCTGCGAGCACAACGCACTCTTGGCGATGATGATTCACCCCAAATACCCTGTACCAGAGTGTCGTCAGGTTCAGTAAGGGATTCAAGTTCTCCCAGGCGTTCAGCAGGCTGGGAAGAACTCATCAGGATTAGCCTCAAGACGTTCGTTGTGGATCTGGACTCCTGTGCGTAAGTGTAACTTTCGGATCTTAATAAATAGAGCATGCGCCAATTCGCGGAAAGGTTAATCGAGCACTTTGCTCATCCAGAGATGGCGAGAGCACCAATTAACTTTGTCGGTATCCATCAGAGACGGTACTTCACTGATGGCAGTTGAGCAGAGGGTGTTTTCACGAAGAGCATTGAGGGTGAAAACCGAATTTCATTCATCTGACTTCCACGATGTCTATTTACTCGTCCAGAACCCACTAGACACGCGTTGTAATGAAGTACTTACTACATATATATGTTACGATTCCGTGAAATGGCAAACGATTTAGGATCCGCGGTTAGAGTTTGAGTTTGAAAGTCGTATCTAGTACCTAGAAAGCGGGTGGCAAATGATTGACGGTTTGAATCCTCTAATTTGTTCAATATTCCGTGGGAATTTTTAAAACGTTTTCTGACCGCATCAGCGATCAATAATCATGCAAATTTTATAACCAGCAACTGGATAATCATTGCTGGCTAAAGCGAAATTTTTATCCAGCCTAAGGTATATCCAAGGACAGAAATAGGTACGAAACTTTCGAAGAAGTGGCGATAGATTCGAAGAAGGCGGATATGAGTGAGCTTTTAGGATCAGGGGCTAATAAACCATAGAGCGACTTCGTGGCTTGGCTGTTTCCCAATTCTTGACAGGAACCGATATAACGATGTGATAAAGTTGCACCAAGAAGCTCTATCAGCCCATGAAATTAGGGTTTAGATAAGGGGCAAAGGAAGGAAAGTAATCTAGTTGCGGGAAAGAACTTGGTAACAAGAATTCTCCTCAACTGCGTTGAAATTAATAAAAGTATGAAACTCTGACAGGCAGAACTTGTACTTTGCTTACACGTTGCGGGACTTTCATGGCTTGTGTATATGCGATGGAATAAAGCTGAAAAGTTTGTCTTTCGTTTGGTAAGTGATACGTCAGTCTATGGTCGCGAAAGCTTACTTCTCGGGTGTACTTTGTTTGCTGTGAAAAGCCCTGTGCTCCGACGCATGCGTAGGTTTACGGGAATGGGGAGGATCGGATGGTTCGAACTTCGTACGGACGGGTTGCTCGAGCTGGTAAAGGGGGTGGGAGCAGAGCCTCAGCCGAGGTTATAGCCGTGTAGGTAGCCACGCTCAGTCGCAGCGTGATACTAGCTACCCTCAACAAGTGTGCTACCATCTTCAACCCTTGAGGACCCAATCTCTGGCCGCCTAATCAACTGGCCAACTTCAACGAAAATCCACTTTGAACGGTGACGATTAACAGAAGTATGTGTGTGCGTGATATAATAGCCTCTACGGGGATCGGTGCTCTTTTGTACACGAGCAGCGGTTCGTCCTCGACGATTCTACGATTAAATTTTGGGCCAAACCAAGCTGACCAATAGTAATAATAAAAATAATAATCTTAGGAATAATAGTAGTAGCTGTAGTCGTAATAATTATACTAATAAAAGCGAGTGAAATTTCACCCCAACCCATAGACGAGAGTTACTCGCCGCACGAAGAGTGCTCTGGTCTGGTAAACCGGCTAATCCCTGTGTCAGAAAATAATAAAAAATAATACTAAGTGCTCGCGTTGGTCATCAGGGAAAAAATGCTTCAAGGAATTCTCGAAACTTTTACCTCGGGGATAATTTATCGCTCTGTGGGTTTGGGTTTAATTAGGTTCGATCAAGAGGGAAGTGGGCTACTTGGGTCGGGATAAAAACCTGTACAAAGGGTCCAAGTCGGTGGGTGATCAATTCGATTCTACATCAACAGGTTATACGCCCTCTTGGAACCATTTATTCAACCTCGCGGATTTTTATGCTGAATAGTGCGCAGATTAACGTCAAATTTTAGAACGAAGATTGGAAACTTTCTCACCAAGAAGGTCGGGCGTATATATATATATATATATTTTTTTTTTCCAAGCCTAGAAGGTGGAGGCAAATTCTTTGAGTAGGGTATCGCGGGCTTATCACCTAGTAAACCTTTGTTAGGGGTTGGCCGATCAATCAATCACTCGGATTCCTACGTTAGGAACGTACGAGGAGGACCGTGAAGCTTTTCTCTCCGTCATTAAGAACACATTAGGCCATGAGCTACCATTAATTAAAAAGTCTGGAAAATATTGAGTAGAATAAAAATGAATCCTTGGTTAATAGCGAGCTAGTGGATTAAAAAAGCTCGACTGAAATATGGGATTAATCTACTTTTTTGGATAAAATTTAATTAAAACAAGATCAAGTTAAGCTGCGTGTACATACTTGCGGTCACCTCGCATACTCAAAGGACGACTTTCATCCATGACCGAGAGAATTTCGGATGCGTAACCAATTCACCATCTCTGGTCCTATCTTCAAAGAGGAAACGACCGGCATAAACCAAATACGACGTCCACTGCAAATATATGGAAGAGTGGTCACCCGCGCCTTCCAAACACTGGATTAAGGGCTGGCCGAAATTCACCAATTCTCTATTCCCTAGCTCTGACGATCGGAATGTGATTGGATGAGCAGATAAAAATTTACGATGCCCGTACTCACCCTGATCCGGTTTGACTATAACATGTATCCGTCACCAAGTTCGTCTGTGGACATTTTCGGAGCTGGCATCTTGATTATCAAAACTTTCGAATGGTTGCCGATGCAATCGATACCAAAGATAGTGAAATCCAAGTGAAGAACAGAGATATTTGATTCCGTTTAAGACTGGTCAGAATATTTTCAAAGTTTATTGAATTACACCGACCACAAATCCTCTTAGAACGAAGCCCGTGGATTTGAAAAACAAAACGAACTTCTGCACCTCAATACTGCGGACGAGACATCAAATCAATATCTCATCTTTATGCGAAAATTGTAATTAAAATTTAAAACACATTTAACTCGATCGCAGCTCTGAACCAATCAAATCAAAACTTGCAATGAGTTCAGTGAAAAGATCAGCCACCGCTAAGGGCGGCAGTGTTAGACGTATGGGCCACGTGTTCATCGGCTCTGCTTCAAGTGTGAGGAACATATCTCCTGGAGGAACCATTGGCCGAGGAAGTAGCGGTGGCCCGACTCTTAATGGGAGATCAAAGTACGAATTAAGAAGTGTCAGCTTCGAGGGTTCCAGCAGGGTGCTGCCATGGACAACGCGGTAAGCTTTTCAGGGTACTAGTTATTTACAGTATCCTCCTTGCTCAAAAGCACGATTTTCTTTATCATATAAAGTTGAGTCGTTCACTTGAATAGTCAAGATTCCAGAACAGAATTCCGTTTTCTGCGGCTAGTGAGACCCTTAGAACCAGCTTAACGATATAATGGGGTGTGGAAGGATCTCCTTGTCTCGTGTTGCGGGGCTGGTATCTTTTCTGATCCGTCATGTTCTCAACTTGAAATGTCTCCGCCGCTCATTTGCAGTCACGCCTTCAAACTTTTCATCTCCCTCAGAACTCTCGCGAAATTCAGCTTAAAATATGAGTTGAGCACGACACTTTCGAGGGGATGTCCCCCTTTGTCGCTTGACAGAGATGATATACGTTACAGTGAAGACGTTTGTCACGGGGCGAATAATTTTTCAACAGTTCCGTTATTCTCAGTCTGTTTTTTCTCTCGTTGTTTGAAATTATTATATTATACAGGGTTCTGTCAGATTTTTTCAACTTTCAATTGGTCAGTCTAAACGCAAATCGCGCCCATCATACTCAGTAAATCTAGTCATTAGCTCGATATGAATTTCTATCGAAATTCCATCAGCGACGTACCGAAATTTGTACTCGGAAATACCGCTGCTAGCTTCGTGATGAATGGCGCACAATTTACATGTGCAAAGTATGTGGCGTGTGTCAGTACACACAGATTCCTATTCGAACGCGCACAGCTAGTCAAGTATGTATATCTGAATGATTGAGTTCCGGCGATGATGAATGCTTGGCGAAAAATAAACTCCTCTTCGCTGATGCAAGCCAGTTCTAATTACTATCACATCGTATATTTACGACGATGCCATTTCTTCGGAAGGGTAGTTCCGAGCGATCGTTAGGTGGTGAGTTCTGAGCTCCGCAAGCGATTACCAGGAGAAGCCTAGTTTTTTATATATGTATGCGTGGTCGTTTGAAAGCTTCCACAAAAGAATGGTTCTCAAAAACCTTCGCCGCAGTGCCTAAGTAACACAAAATAAAAAAACTTTCTTCATCATCGCGATAGCGTTGTTAACTCCTTGTGAGTTCTACGTCTTGAACAATTTCTCATCGATCGATGATTTCAATGAAAGCCCATCAATACGTTGAGTACATTGATGGAAACAAGCAAAAGACGAATAGAGAATGTGACCAAGTTTTCTATCGCTGTTTGATTTCCTAATGCCTTTCAGAGTTGATGAATTGGTATGCTTCAGCGCGGATTATTTTTAAGGGGGTAACTCAAGCCTCGATATGAATCAGCCACACAAAAGTCAATACGAACTTCGAGCTACCAGCTACGGAATTCGGAGCTGAAAGCGCTAACAACCAATCGTAGATTTTGAGCTTGCAGTGATCTTGACCTGACAAGCTCTTAGCACTTCTGATTGGACAACACGGAGTCATCAATCAACCCGGTTTACTCCAGGGAGGTGATTCTATGTATACCATTAAGCTTTTCCCTTCCCATCTTTCTAGTTCTGGAATGCCTTGCGAAGTTGCTAGTATAGTGGAAACGGTCAGAGATTAGTTAGACCCTGACGAGGACGGAGTAGCTGTGTGATATATACACAGGATAGCACTCTAGCATGGGGATTCCCAGTGAACAGTAAAGTTGTGCCTCTTTGTCGTACCGTTTATATTTGTTCAGCCAGCTGGCGCGGCTCTAGTCAAGGTAGATGTTGTCTCCAATTAATTCAATACAGGTGCGAGGAAACGGCACGGAAGTTTCGACGCTCCGAATTTCTTTGCATTTTAAAATAAAATTAGGGAAATTCACGGTATAAACGTTGACAAACCTTTACCAAATTTTCAAAGCTTTTATATAATTAGAGCACCGGCCTGGCTCAGTTTAACAACGATAATACCACCATTGAATTAGCAGACGCAATCTTTGTACCAACCGTTCCTTCGGTCGTTTTGGAAATGGACCTCGAGTCTCGATCTTAATCTTGTCACCGCTACCGATCTGATATCATGGGGTACTTGAACCAGGTTAGCACAGCTTTGGAAGGACCAAAAACGGATGCTATCTTATTGTTAGCTCTATTCTCGCCCACGGTTCGCTTTGCTGTCGTATTCACATCCTGCACTTGGCTATATCCTGGTATAAGTATATAAGTACTAATTTTTGAATGCGTATTAAAAGTTTTGGTTAAGTATTGCAGTGGCTTGGTCTAACAGTTAATGCCAATTTGCTTTAGATTGCGTTAGGTAATTCGCCTGTTCTCATTATATATTTTAATTCTATCCGGGATTTTTCGTCAATATTTCCTCTCCGTCGTTTGACGCTTGATAAAGCATTGAGCGACTTTTCATTCCGTAATTGCCTAGTTCAGTGGGAAACGATGTGACGATATTTCACTTCCAGAAAGGGATGAAATATTTCATTTCTTCACTCCCTTTAGAAATTGATATACAATTTCGCCACGGCAGATGGCTGCAGGATTTTTGAAGAGAGACGCGAGTATCCTAAATTCGGCACGGAAGTCATTCTTTGCGGTATATACTGATGTCTGTATAGCATATAAAGGGTGTTTACTCCAAACATGTTCCCGAGGGATTCGCTTTTTGATTTCAAACTTGGATCCCCGTGGCGCAGCGATTGATCGTCTTGTAGACTGATATAGAAAATAGTTATGCCGTTGCGTTTTTCTCGGGCTTTACCACAATTTCAACTTTTCTGATGTATAATCGCGCCTCCGTGATTTTTTGCCGAAATTTTACTCCATTCCACTATTCGAACTTGTCGAAATTCTTCGCAATAGCTACAGGAATCATGAGAATCTCATATTGATTTTCTGCGGCCAGTGGACGCAGAATTACTTAGTACGCCCGTCACATTTTTCCGAGACAAGATTTCAAGGTGGGTTGATAGAAGTTTGCAAAGAAATCAACATCGTAGTAAATGAAATGAAAAAACTTGCGTTTTCATATTTCATCCAATTTATAACGAAAGGGTTGAGCTGGATATAAGGGAAAAATTGAAATCGGAATGAAGTTTGAACAAAAAACTGAAATATATTTTTATCTGTCTTTTCTCGGGAACTATTTTAGGAATGATCACGTGAAACAGTATAATCCGTCAGATCCAGGGTCGTGGTCGTGCTCGGAGTGAACACCCTGTATATAATAAGGACGTTATTCCGTAAGTCCCGCGAGTATGCCACAAGCAGTTTGAGAACGATGATTATTCACTCTATCTCGTCCCACTTCTTGGCGAATATTTCGCCAAACTCGATCTCGAGGCGAAACTGAATCCAATCGAAATCCACTGAATCGCGGGTATCAGAATTTTAGAACTAGGGCTTTAGGAAACCCTTGAAATATTGATGGTCCAAATATCCTATGGGCATTTGGTAGAATTTGGAAAACCTTATACCTCAGAGAATTTACAGCCGAGGTTTGTATCCCTGTATATATATATAAATGACCTGATCCTGCACGCCTTTGGATTGCTAGAGGCATTAGACTCGGAGCTGAATATATTGACAATGCTTTCTTCAATAATGAAAAGTTCAAAAAGCAGCGCGTATTTTTTTATTACTCAAAACCTAACCCGGACTGTGAATATCTCGCCTGAGCCATTATTTTATACATTCGCAATACTTTTATATAGTCATTTCATAGAACTAGGAAGTCTGAGTGATTAGTTTGCGAGAGAGAAAGATAAAAGATAAAAATAAAAACGCTCCCAGTCAGCTGTCAGGTTGAACTTTTCGCACTCTGATAGCTCGTGCTCGTCCTTAAACAATAGCCTTGCACTCTGCCAGCCCTATACATACTAAGCTTAGCCCATTCTTGGCATATAAAGTAAAAAGAAAACAGCTGCGGCTGTGGCTGTGGCTGTGGCTGTGGCTGTGGCTGTGGAAACGTCACGACCGTGACTACAAACGACCCTCAAGCCCAGAGAAATTCTATTATTTCACTAGAGGCGCAGTTCCATTGTACCGAAATAAGGCAACCCCCTCATTATCATATCTCCGTCTGTACAACTCGCTTAAATCCTGCACCTACTAACGTTTCATCGCGATAAGGCACGAGCTGAGCTCTAAGCTTATAGAGCCTGGCCACTAGTCGAGGAGACATTGCACAATGGTGTAAAATTAACAATAAAGCTTCATCAGCTCTAGGCAATTTATTTCATAATATTTATTCTACTATTTTTCTTCTCCTAGAGCTGCTAGGAGATCGACTATACGTAGCTTGGCCAAACGGTTTATCTAGCTGAACTGCTAGAGTAATTAAAGAGAAAACGAATCAACGATCTACGTGCAGCCACATCAGACCACTGCTTTGAAATTCGATTGGAAAAAGCTCGCGAATGATAGTATTGCCACCTGATGCAAGACTTGGACATTGTTCAGACATTGGACGTTTCGCGGTTCATTTGGTGATGAGTTTCGATATATATATATATATATATACACACTAAACGTAGAGTGATTGCACCTAGTCAGTTCCATCCGGCTGCGTTTTAATCTCCGTCGAAACTGTTGTTAGCCAGCTATCCCTCGACTAGTCGATCCATTCAGTTGTCTCTTGGATATAGGAAGGCTGTGGAACACCACGTGGAACACGCATGTTGCCCTGTTCGTGCGATACTGGACCTTTAATATAACTGTTCGCTAGTGGGTTCGGTCGACAGAAATAAATACTAGAATTGAACACGAGATATTCTATGGGCAGTTTCACAGCTTTTTTCTCTCTTCGGTATTTCAATCGCGTTTCCAAAGGATTATATTCTCAGCACGTTCTGAGCATTCGAAACAGATGATGCAGCAAAGTTCCCCTTACGATATCACCGCCCATTGCCTAGTGTCTACACATTCAAGTCACAAGGGTGTAAGTTTCTAACAGAGATATCGTGGACCAGATCAGTCGTATGATCCTTGTAGATTATAATGTAACCGTATTAAGTCGAGCTTATCATCCTCAGGTCGGATCAGGCTCAGTTAGATTGAGATGGAAAGGTAAGGTTGAGCGCCGAGGTTATCCTTGACCGTAGAAGCCCAAGTTCAGGTGTTTCGGTCAGTTTTCCACGCAAGGATATTGCCTAAACTTTACGTCGCGTCGACAGGAAACTCTATGAGCTTTAGGCAAATTTGTGCTTATGTTAGCTTTATAATGTCGAGAGGTTTACTGCAGAGAAGTTTACGAGAATGCTACACCAACTTACTGGTGGTCAGAATGCAAAGTGAATTCGACTTGTAAAAATATATTCGGTGAATTTCGATACATGAATATCTTTTCGCGGCGCAAACTTCCGAATATGGAAGCGTGTGTTGTTATAAAAGGCAAGAATAATATCACAAAAAAAAGGAAAATTTATGGCAGCGAATTCGCACAGCTCGGATGTATAGACGGATGTGTGCCTTTCGCACACGGCAGAATGAAGGAAGAAAACAAAAAACAATGAAGACGATACTTGAGTGCTCAAAAAGCTCTTTCACAAAAATATACTGGATGCAGAGACTTATATGTGAAACAAAAAACAGACTTGAAGTTTACTTGGCGAAAGAAGTAAACCAAACGCGGCTTCCATCTCGTCTCACGGCCATGGCCGACATAACGTATAGAGTCCTAGAACTGTTGACCTACATATTTCTGATAAACATACGCCTTCCCGCTCTCACCTTCATTTCGGTTTTCCCTTCCCAGCGGGATTCGAGAACGCGAAAGTTTTGATGCTGAAATTCTCTCAACTTGAATTTCTGAGGAGTTTCTACGGATGCGTTTATGTATATGCGCTATCGTATAGGTATGCAAGCCGGCAAAATCTCTATATTCTAAATTCTAAATTCCAAATTCTCTCACTTCACTAATTATTGCGTGCTATAGTCGGTATAAAGTTCGGTTAAGTCCTAATTTACACTCACGCGAACTGAGCAAAGGGCTTGCGGCATAGAGCAGGCATTCAACGTTACTTAATCTAAGCTTATATTATCGCAGTAACTAAAATTAGTGGGTTTCCCAGGCGAGGGCGACTCGCGACTAGAGTACCAGGTAACTAATGAAAGCTGCCCCTCGTGCATGGTCCGCACGGGATATGAGGACTTAGTAGCTAACGTTCGCCGCGAAACTATTGCGTGGACAAATTGCCACGTGCGTGAAGCCTGACAGTTTGGGACACTTGCAAATGTTTGCCTTGTAAAGTATGTATGTATGTACGTTCTTTCCAGGATCGCGAGCCTTTTTGTCATGTAAAAAATGTCGGGAAAATATCGCCGCTGGAAATGTTTCCTCTTGTGCCAATCTATCTACGCGTAAACCTGTTCGTTTTAAGCCAGTGGAAGAACGTGAAAAGTCTATTGTAAGATTGATCGAGCATTAGGTCGTCGGTCAACCGGAAGATTTATGAAAGATCGAAGAACCGTTTCCCACGTGCCGCAGGATATCCAGCAAAGAAACTCGCGTTTTTCAAGGACTCGTGAAGACCAGAAGGACGAGACTCAGCTTCAACAAAATCGACAAAAAAGATATAAAGATTCATTTATGGTTGACAACGTCATTAGGTACTTTAGCTTTGGTCAGGTATCTCTTTCATCCTCTTAATCGATCACAGTATGTTTGCAATATTTTGTTCCACATAGGTGATCGAACTATACACTCCATCCGAAGGTGCAAGAGTTGTAGAGGGTGTTAGACACCCGATTAGTCACGTGTCCAGCGACCCGGCAATCTGGACGTAATTCTGCCCTGCACGGTCTGTTAGGCATTTTCTTGATGTGAAAAAACGCAAAGTTGAATGGTGCCACTATCTCACAGTCTGCCCTCTGGACATGGCATGTCGCGAGATAACGCATGAACAGTCTTTTCGTGTCAGCAAAGGCAAATATTTCGGATGGTGCTGCATTCATCGCCAGAACAAAACGTGGAAAGGTATGATATTATGTGAAACAGGACACTCCTGACCGTTACCATGCTCGTCCCCTTTCATCTTCCACCCGAAAGGCTAATTGCGGTTGACGCCGGAGAATCCCATTAAAGCCTTTTCTTTTTTAATTAACTACCAACGCCTAGTATCGCAGACTCATACCTACGTGCGGCATATATACACTGGCTACTGTGTACCTAAAGCAACCCTACACTGAGGCCATATCCTGTAGGTTGGCCAATCCCAGCTACACGCCTACACACACTGTCTAAAACTCCTCATTTCCTTCCGCTCCCACCGCTAACTGGTCCGTTAAGTACAATCACGGAAAGCACCTCATTGTTAACTGCTTTAACCGCTATGCCTTGTATAAACAGTGGCAATGTACTTTCATTGAATTAAAAATTAGACTTTCCGACGGTTAGATCGCAGCTTGTCATTTATGCACCCTTTCCCTAGCTATTTTCGCGATTCAAAGATTTTAGGATCCCTTCGAAATATCGAACCGAATAGAACGGGTGACTTGACGGAAATCTGTCTCGCTTTCCTGTTAATCTCATGTGAAAACAATGTACTGAGATTTGTTGGGCGTAGTTGATGATTATAGATTTTTGAAAGCAAGATAAAAAAATGCCTAGTAGGATTGAACTGGGACATCTTCGAGCGTATATTCAGGAGACGATTCGTCTGTGAGTAAGAAAAGGATATAGCTTGAACAAGGATGATCCTTTCGGGTTAACCTCAATTCTACAAATGTCTGTTTTAAATTTCGGACACGTCGCGGTGAATCGAGTGGGATCCGTTATGCCAGACGCGCAATTTTTCGATTGCTCGTTTTCAGGATTACGAACACGCTGAGCAAAAACGAGCTCGTCGTATCAGGGATTCATCATTTACTCTCGTATACGCGTGTCCGCACGTATTCATATCCATCAAGTATTGCCGTAGGATGTTAAGTACACGACTAAAAGGTCCTGATACCTCAGGTGGCATTATACGTACCCTTATAATGTTAGTTTCCCTGTAGAGACTATCCTTGAAATAAACCGGCCCTGCAGGATCTTTGAAATGCGTTTCAGCCCCAGGGCAGGATATGGAGTAGGAAACTTTGCTCGGATTTCACGAGCCCCACACTTGAGCGATGCTTTGCATTATCATAGCCGTTTTTCATAAAGCGTATCTCTCACATGTAGATATATGTATTATTCATCGAGACAAACAGAATGGCGATGTTAGGTACATTCGTCTCACAATCTTCCGATAGAAATATTTTTGACAATGCCACCGGAGAAGGGACCTGCTCTTTCCACTGCTCGCTGTTCTTATCATCCTAAAGAAATTTCATTCCGCAATATCTCAGATGGCTTCTTTGCCAAATCTTAGGCTCGTTGGTGACCCTGCCTTATACCTATTCTGTAACAATTTCACTCAGTCCATTCAGCTCCTTGTATAGTCTTTGATATTTGTTAATATCGAATGAGCAGAGCACCAGATTCGAAACTAGATCCCAGATAAAAATTAAGTCTTTTTCAGGTGTATTGCTATTACGGAGCTGCAATAAATGATCAGAATCATTGGACTTCAGAACTAGTCGAGAACTGGTCGCTCGACATCATAATAGGTTCATCGGATTCCATAAAAGTACCAGGGAAACTAACGAGAAAAGTTTACTCGACACTGCCGATTCTAACGTTATTTAAGTTTCGTAATCAAAACTGTGAGCGCACTAGGTACATAAAGTATTGGTTCCCAATTTCATCGTCTGTATTAAATCTTCATAAAAAAAAATTCGGCCGTATTAATCTCACTATTTGAAGCTTCAAATTTCCTCGTTGATTTCCTTAATTTTCAACTGGTTTTATACTATTTTTTATAATGTGTCTGAACACGAGTCTTGGATTCATCATTCTGCAGTTTATGCTATTTATACAGTCCTTCAACCCCAAACATTGAATTGTCATTTTTAAGACCCTGGAACATATGCGATATGTCGGCTCCCACTCGATCCATAGAAATTGTGAGGTCGCGGTACACTTTCACGACCCAAGTCTCTACTATATATTCTGCCCTTTACCCGCGGCCACCATTATTTCGCGTCATTTTTCCCTTTTGTGGCCATAACGCGAGTCGCAACGACGACGGGCACGCCTGACCGAGCGGAAGTCGGGAGAGCTCAAGCGCTTCCGATTACTTTGCCCGACGAGTCGCGGCAGTCGCGGTTACCCAAATCCGAATATCTACACGATCGGTTTCACACATGCCTATATAACCACCGATTCCACAACGTCGACTCCAGCAGCATAACGAAATTGCTAATAAAAAGAAGAAGGAAAAAGAGAAAGGAAAAAAGTTCTCAAAGCTTAGCACAAAACTTGCAGCAAAGGAAAGCCAAAAGGAAGCAAAAGCTAGCCAGATAAAATAGATCTCACGTTTCTTTAAATATTAGTACAAGCGGTAGGATGGGTTTTTACTTACCTAAGTTTGGTTGACAATGGCCTCGAGATACTTAGGTTTCCACCAATTCAAATGACAGTTTAATTGTCTGCTGATATATAAAAAGCTTGTTAAACTTGTAAAGAAATTACGTTCAGATTTGTGAAAACTAATTATTTCTCTCGGTGTACGAGGTTTCGGTCGAAGTCGGTTAACAGAATAATCTTAATCAGAAAGCCACTGTCGTAATAATGGATATTATTCCGTTAACCCAATAAGAATAAATGAATGCAAAGTAGATGTATGTAAATAGCAATTTCAAGGCGTGCAGAAATCTTGCCGCTTGGTGTTATTCCGAAAATTTGAAATTCGACGAATAAAGACCAGAGAACATTTCCGGTCCAGGAATATATAACCATAAAGAAATTAGTTCAATGGATCAGAACTTTCTTACTCTGGATAATTAATCGCGAAAAAAACTGGTGAGAAATGACCTATCCTCGGGGGAAAAAAAAGGTAGCGATCGATTGAACGGCAATCATTTATGTTACGTCAACTCGCAAAGAGACCAATGTTTGAAATCCCCTACATTTGTGGTTTAGCGAAGAAAAAAATGACATCGCAGAAGGCACGGGTCAAAGTCGAGAGTCATAAATCTTCATGAGACTAGAAACCCGACAAATAAAACAAGTGAGAAAAGTCTGCGATAGAAACGTCCTACGATAAGTGTTACATATAAATCCAGTTTACTGGCTTACTTTATACCCATAATAGGGTGAAATGAAGCCTTGCCCCGCGTGCTTTCGAGCAATACAAGTACTTCACAATTCAATTTGGATTCCAAAAGTGTTCGCTGCACATAGGATTAGTGCTCACATACGTAGTCGTCTATTAATTATCGATACTAATCGCGAACAACAGCGTTGCAAATCACCTTTGAAAGTGTGCGTTTGGCTTTTGTGCCGGTACACTCACTTACATACGTATCTAGACATATGTGCGGATACCTGATCCATACATTGGTAAAATACGGTTGAAAATTGAAGCACAAACGATCTGCTCGTTATAGTACATCAGAGAGCCTGTACGATCAAAGAAGACATACTCACTAAGCAGCATAATTGAAGGGCTGGGCGGATTCACAGTGTAACTCGAGTTACATCGATTTTCCGGGGATTGCATAAAAGTAATCAGTGACCCTGGATCGGAACTCATTTTATAAGAAGTCAATCGAATATTTACGGATAAAACTAAACACCTTTTTTGAAGAAATGATAAAATTACTCAGTTTTTTACGTTTTTCGTATTTATCTCGAGTCTAATTTTTTTTAGTTACACCGTCGCGTCAGTCCATCTATCCCATAAATTGTAAAATCCCGGTTGGCAATTTGTTTTACGATTAAATTCGTCGAGTTTCTTCCACCTTTTTTGTCAGATTATTCCTGAGCTTGTACGCCATGACCCCACACGACCACTTTTCGATGTCGCGACGAGCTTACGCTAATCTCGACTGACAATGAAAAGAGACTTTGTAAAACAGAAAAATGAACCACGAAAGCTCAGGAATCCCACAAAAGCGCTCTGGAAAGCATATCTCATATGCCAGAATGAATATCAATACATTTCGCAGCACATTCCGGATTTCAAGATTCATTTCACCTCATAATCAAACTGACATTCAAAGTTCGCGATGCTGGAGGTATTTACATGTCAACTCCCTACTCTTTGATAATAACCACAAGGGTTCTGTCAAAGCAGAATGAAAAGAATGCACTTTGTTATTGCAGAAAAATTTCATAGAGATGTTGTAAAATTATCAACGTTTCGAAGTACTAGCTATTCGAGTCGCCAAAAAGGGTTATACGAATTCTGTCGTGCAGAATACTCAAAAAGGTATGTCCAGCTAGCTTAGGATTCATTTTGGAGCAAGATATTGATTCTAAATATTTCTCAGTAAATTGATGAAGTCCTGAACTTCGTCGCAGACTTTTCATGCGACAATATAGACTTTCAATATGGTCGATATCCTAATTTGACACGAGGCTAAGCCACGTCAGGTTTATCCACAAGTTAACGCATGGATGGGCAGATGACAGATTAGTAATCGGTAATAAGGTTTATTCCATGTGTCACGTCGCTCGCAATTTTATTCGCCTAAACCAATATTTCCACAGCCATATCTAGATCCATTGAATAACGAATGAAAAAAGTTTGCATATTTACTTGAAAGCATCTGCTTAAAATGTTCGCATTAATTATCTGCCGAGTCCCAGACTGCGCGGTGGTCCGAAATAAGTAATTATTTAGACTACTTTGGACATCTGTAAGCCGTCCTAAATCCACGAGTCTTAAGCAACCGCAGACTAAAGTACGTTTTTTAGAAGAGCTCAAGACATCCGAATGGAAGAGAGAGGAATGGTGACCTTTCGCACAATGTGATATCTGGAGCTGTTCTTACAGTGATTTATAAATGGTGAAAGTTTTTTGATCAATGAAACTTCGATTCCGGTATCTTTTCATTTTTTGTTATAAATGTGGAAAGGACGAATGTCTCTAGTTCGAAAAAAGTCTTGAATGTTATTATCTTTCTGCAGCTCGATAAAAGAAACGCCTTTTACACGTTTCCGTAATCTGAAAAACTGGATTTCAAATTTATGATAAATTGTACTGAGCTCTTCGTTTACAACAGTTTTTGAAAAAAATTGGAAAAAGTTCAAATTGGTGGAAACTTGGATAGATTCAGCGATGTTTCATTCCACAGTCCTTTAAGGACAAATATCAATATGACTAATCTTGTACAGATTTTCATGAATCACACAACGAAATAAACATCAATTCGATAACAACATTCAAACTCTTTAAAATGAAAAGACGATTTTAGCGACACAATTTTCTTGCAAATTGAACGTAATTTGATACAAACTCGAAATCCAGAATTTTCTATTTGGCCGGGCTAAATTCACAAAAGTCTTTCACACAGGAGACAAAGCTCGTCTTGAATTCTCGCGAATAGAATCCAGAAGGGCGAGTCTCCCCTGTCAATATGGACAATAGCCGATTGAGTAGAAAACGGTATAAAGCATTCAATTGAAGTTGACAATTATCCTTTAAATTTTCATCGACTTCTCCAAGGGTTTAAGAACAAATTAAATATTGAAGTACAGTACTACATGCGATTAGGGCGTCCGAGACACCCCGGGTCTTCTCGTTGCGGCATGAAAAGCAGTAAATTCAATTGCGAGCTCTTGAGCGGATGAAAACCGCTCGCCAACAGAGCTAAAGGTCCCGCAGAACCCTTTGAGACTTGAGATTCGTTTTATGAAGGATGTTCTTCGACACGAATAAATTGAATTATAAACTTTCCCGCCTCTATGGGGGTGCTTCCAACACGAGAGAAACAGTCTACGATGTTATCACGTATTTACGACGATGTATAATCCAATTTTTGGACCGAGAGCTGCAACATGGTAACTTATCAAATCACGCCAAAGATTTTGGTTTACAATCAAGCCATATACTTATCATTTCTTCATCCCCTATGTGCATTTCAAGTCTGAATGCTCATCTGCTGAAAGTCAAATTATGAACATATCCAATTATATCAGCATTGTTGTGTCTGAACTCAAGATCGCTGAAAGATGAATCTAAATTTATAAAACTTTCAGTATAATGAAAAAACATCAAGTTCTACCTTCTCTCTGAACGTAGGTTTGGCGGGGCGAAGAGAAAGAGATGGGTATAACAAAATCTGTGCGCGCCACATGGCAGAAAAGCGAGTCAACCGATGATCAAAGCTCTTCACTTGTTGAGCGGTGAGCCGGGTGGTGGTCGAGGTTTCGTGCACGTCGTCGCACTATCGGATATCCCCGTACACTAGGTAAGCCCATCGAACGACCCAATGACCCAAACAGTAGCTCGTTGACGGGGCAGTTGGCAAACTCGCGCACCGCTTCTTCGCGGTAACCCGTAAAATCTGTACCGAGTACCAAAACCGAGCCTCATATCGAACGAGGTTGGCGCGCGATAAACACCTATTTAACGACACCACTAAGGGATGGTAGTGAAGTATAACGGTGACCAAAATTCTCCCATTAAAGCTCCGCCACATGGTCAAAAAAGATTCTAATAAAACGATCAAAATCGCGGATAGTCAGTGATGAAGAGAACCAACAAGGAGTAAAGACTTTGGGCTGGTGACGTTGGAAAGCTAACGACAGGCGGTGGGATAATACACTCCAGACATGCAACCACGTGGTGGTAATAAGCGGAAGTGAGGCGCCACTCAACGGAAGTACGGAAAACTTTGAACCTCTTTCTTTGCACCTGCGTGCAAGCCAGAGAACTGAAGACCGGAAACTGGGCTGAAGAACCTCGGCAGGGTTCTTCCAATGTGACTTAAGCGAGCTTTTCCTTATCGTTAGCAGAAAGAGTCGGGGATGGATTGTGAAGAGGTTTGGCTGGACCTTTGAAGCCCAAAGGTCGCTGACACTAAGGGAGGAATCTGACAATAAGGCATTAATAGCCAGTAATGAAATCCGCTTCGATCAGTTGGAATGGACTGGAAAAAAGCCAGAGATTCAAAGACGGAGTCTTGCCTCTCTAAGATAATTCCTGTGCCATTCGTCCCGCTGCCTACAGGTACTGGAACTGGAACTGCCAGTGAACATGGTGTCATAACCAGGTGGGGAAGCATTGGAGAGTTTGAAGAGGGTACCAAGCCGGGCACCATGCCGGAGGAAGAAAGTCCTTTGCGAAGAGCTCTGACATTTAATGCCCGTGCAAAACGATCGGCGAGAAGCCACCGGCGGAGAAGTGCTGTTGCTGATATTTTACACCACCTACATCAGACAACTTTGTCCATTGCGGTTACCAGGTACGAATTCGTGAGACACGTGTGCCTATATCACCCTTGAGCCTTGATGAACAGAGTTCACGAATAGTGTAATCAAGAATATATATATACATTTGTGGACCTGGTTCCATAGATGTTTTGTCTTTGGTTTATTTGTGGCAACCTAGTTTCTGCAGAGCACAATAAATGTTGTGCTTAAGAAACATTCACGTACAGCCTGTGCCGTACGGCTCTCATATCTTTCATGTTGAATTCTGCTTGATCTTTGAGTCCGTTGTTCGAAGTACGTTGCAGTTCAGTGTAATATCCGTCGAGGAAACGTGAATCCGTGTTCGGGAATCCTACATTTCTGGAGCAACAAGTAGCTCTATCTTCTGGGTCTGGCCTATTAAGATCGCTTCGAAGCTATGAAAGGCTTTCATTGTTAGGGAAATCTCGGCTACAGATACTACTATGCTAGGTGAATATTAAAACGCTTTTGTTACCGAAGCTAAATTTAGAAAATAGCGGTCCTCAATTACGTGGATTAGTGTCACGTCTGAATGAATTTCTCTCCACAAGCGGAATATTTGATCAAAATCTTCTCGACCTGGCATTCGTGGTTTATAAGCCTAATCCAAGTTGCCGTTGATCCATGCCCTTTGTTCTTTATCTGTACTGTTTTTTTGGCAAATTCAAGTTACGAACCCTACGGAATTCTCATGACAGTTAAGCGTAATTAGCTGTTGTCTGAAACGATTATTAATCAATATTCACAATTTTTGGATAGTTACCGTATTCATAAACGGGAGGTGCGAAAAAAGAACGGAAGAACTTTCTCACTCACCGTCAGTGAATTTCAAAATAGAACACAATACAAAAATTGGATGTGTAGCGCAGCCTGTGTTTGATGAAGATATGAGGCGTATGAACCGAAAACGCAATTCAGGTTTATAAAACAGTCGCGGAAATCAATTTGTGCAGGAATATTGTGTTCGAAATTGTATACTTGTTCCATTGTTTCCAGAAACTCTTTGTAAACTGGCCAAATGAAATAACGGTGTTCGTGGGGATCTGAAATGCCATGAAAAATTGTGAATCCAGTACAAATAATTGGAAGTTCATTGTATTGCATGTTGCGAAGAATAATTACAACGAATCAAAATCGATTAAAAACAAATTTCTTGAAAATGTTGATAGGCCTGGTAGATTCGATTTCTGTATATCTTTAGGTTTCTTCTAGTGGATTGATTCTTTATCGTTCCTCATCCAAAAGAAGCCTTGGAGCAAATAACATGTGACATCAAATTGAAATTAAATGAAATTTACGACACGAAAAAAATCCAAAATGTCATTCAAACGGATCCATTTTGCAAGTGGCGCAGTTTCGATCTTTTGAAAACCTATTGAATCGCCGGATGATTCGATTTTGAGTATTTAATTAAAATAGGATGTAGTGGGATTTTGGGAAATCATTCGGTTTACTTCTCTTTCCAACTTAGGCTCTTTTGCGGACTATTATACTTCCGAATATTTAATATCTTTACATACGTGCCAACATATTTTCTCTATTGATGGCCGGACCCATTCATCGCTTGACAGGTTGACGCAAACCTCCATTTCGTGGTGTTGGATGATATTCGGGATGGGTCTGCACAGAAGCAAATGCTCGTCCTTCATTTTAATAAAATAACCGTTGCTCGAGGGAAACATATAAAAATATGAACCTCTTGCTTTTTGAATTCTCTTGTTTATCCAGATATCCATTTTTGTCACAAATGTTTCAAGTGGTCTCTCTCTATCTCTCGTTTTGTTTTCTCATTCATATATCCATATGTGGAAGAATTTAACTTGTTAAAACAAACCTGAAGCCTATATACACTTCAATTTATTTACAAAAGCCATCAGACTGGTACAAAAACAAAATATCCCGTTAATACCACGGTATACATGCATGCGTTGTGCATTTTTCATGTAACACGAATTTCGATGTAGGTTCCTAGCATCAAAACCATTTTAGGTATCGAACAATGAGCCTCCACACAATGGCTGGCGATGGTTAACAACCCCAACTCTAGAACTGATGGCTAGGGTGTCAAGCTGCTTTTCTGTATATATTATTTACACAACTGGTATACATATGTATAGCTTTTTGAATTTACCAATACAGTTAGCATTCCAATATTACATAAAAGTACATCCATTGAATACAAGTTATTTTCGGCACAAATAAGTACGTCTTTATACAGCAGAATAAATTGTTAACAACCTGTCATCGATTTTGAGCGATGTAATCTATTCAGATAAAGTTCTTTGCCGATCGAGGAACTCGCTGTTTCCGTTTTTGACGCATAAACGATGAATAATAAAACGCGCCAAATACTAATATTTTAGTGGAAAATCACAGTGAGCTACAGGAAATAAAAATTGGCTATGCGCTGGCTCGCAGGGTTAGTTATAAATAATTAATTGGACGTCAATAATGACTTTCAGGATAGTATTTCAGATCACGAAATGAAGAAATTCAATAGATATTTTACCGTAGTATCTGTAGAATCGTAGATGTATTTTTCCCAAAGGAAACTGATGAATTTTTAAGCAATACGGTGCTCGTTTTCTTGAACACACATTATCCCTTGAAACATTCCGCATACATAATTGATTTTTTTTTCATTAACGAAAATCATCCTTCGATAAAATAACATAACTTACCCTAAAGCATTTTCAAACACGGGCTTGGTATGCTTGTCATGTTTTTTGACTGGGGATAAAAACAACATTTCAATGCTGATAATTCGCGCAAAAATTTTCGCGAGATAGAAATCAAGATATAAAACAGTCGCTCATGTCGACTTATTGTTAGCCTGATATGATGTGAAGACCTTGTATTATTGTTGGACCAAGTGAATTGAAATGAACTCACCGTAAATATCATAGTTTCAACTTCAACGTTTCTTACACCTAATTGCTAAAAGTTAGATTGTTCAAGTCGAGTCCAAACGACGTTTTTCTAGGTGATGCGTTCTCGTAGAGCACTGGAATTCCTGCTGACAAAACGGTCCAAACTTTGACTAACGATAAGTAAATTAGTGCACAAGAACTGGGAACTAAGTTACAACTTTCCATGTATAGAGACATGCTGGCTACAATTTGTACCCAACTACGTACCAGTAGACACCCGTCATGTACTAGGGATCTCTCTGAACCGAGCTGACCACAATTAATTGTTTCGAAGCGTGTTCATGACAACGCAAACCATAAGAAATGTATATTGAATCAAAACTAGCATTCCGACATAATTAAAGCATGAATAGTTGCTACTCGGCTTCCATACGAAGTAGGTATATCAGAATCATTAAACCCATCGGTATTGTTACTTCGATAGTTACGACGATTGGTGCCAATGGTTGATGATTGTCAGTACACTTTCGTACGGATAGTTTGTTTCAATAGCTGCGTGAGAGCTTTTGGGGGAACTCGATGGTTGCTCACAATGCCTTTTTGACGGTTTCAATAGTCTGTTTTTACTGTAACGTAATAGACGAAGAGATAGAGGATATCTAGACCTTGAAAAAGTTGGAGTGAAGCTGTTATACCACGGCGTGACAGCGCCCTCTGCAAATAGAGCCAATCTCAACTAATTGGATCAGCACTCGATCGCCTCAAATTGTACGTAATAAATCCTACGTCCAGGCGTCACAAGGGTCGAGTGGTCAAGCGTAAATCGTCAAGGGGCGCCGCTAGACCCGGGACTCTTGTCGAGGACCCATACGCATACGGATCCGTCCCCATGTTCTATGTATAAGAAACTTTGAAACTTTAGACAGCAAAAAGCCCGACCTGTCTCTAAATTTTCCAGCTAGTAAATGCGGAGGATGTCAATCCGTGGGATACCTGACAAAATCAGATTCAATTTTTTATAATTTACTAACATAAGCTCTGAACCCTTCGAACGCGGGGTTTCGTGGTATCGGTGAAAACAATATTTGTTCAAGCGAGGACGGCGCGAATTTTTGTATTCAACCATTTAGTGAAACATACTCAGCTTCGAGGATTGTTGACACGAGTTACCCATCATTGCGAATATGTTCCCGGAATAATATCGCCAGTTTTGGCAGCCTAGCCCTCGTCCGATGGGGTGTAATCAGCATCCGTCCTACTACCTATCAAAATCTAATTATTGTAAGCTAGTATAGCTACTAGAAATTAGGGTAACCGAGCCGTAGCTTATTCGTGCATTTGCTTAATTTATTCGCAGTTAGTCGGTGTAATATTTCGACTGGCTCATTTATCTACAAATTACATATCTATATTCGGTACGATGTTGAATTTATATCGATGGGATGTTCTGAATAATAAATAAAATTCCTCCGAGCTCTGACGATTTCAATGTGTGGAGAATCGTCGGACTTTCTATCAGCTAAAATGGAGGGAGGATGTGAGTGATAACAGCGTAGGTAGGTGGGTACTTTATTCGCACATCTCTCTGTGGAGTGAAAATTCGCGATTAAAAGAGACAGCGATGAATGTACAGCTGGTGAAAAGACAATGTCATCATAGTGGGATATTTAACCCATAACAGGGGAGTTGGACCGTTGGATATAAATATAAAACGAGACGTAGAGACTCGTGAAAGGACGCATATAAGGACCTCAGGTGTTTGCGTCACAGCCAAAGTGCTCCTTACCCTTTTAAAAGATTACCCGCAATGAAATAGATAGAAAAAAGTAAATTCCATCTGGATGTTATAACTATTAGTCGTTTAGATATCGCAGCGAAAGTTAGCTTCTTAGTTTATAACACCGACGTGGTAAGATCCTCTCCGAATTGACGGTATTTATTTGAACTCGAAGCTTCAAAGCGTAACGTGATTCATCGCCAATTACCGCAAATATATATCTGCAGTTCGAACTAGCACGACGTGTATACGTGCGGTGATCGATCTTATACCACAGCCCGTAGAGATTCCGATGTTAATTTCGACCGTGACCCTCCCGGTACGCTGCTAGAACAACGATTTCGGAGCGACATCTTGACAGCGAGTGTAGACGTGATGATTCTGGCTTTTATTTTCGAAAAATCTCCTGACGGAAACAAAAAATATTCCCGTCAAATCGACAGACGAAAAGATATCATCGCGATGATTAGATTTTCATTATTGTAGCTCGAAGATTGGAGAGAATGTCAATTCATGGCTTATCGAAAATCAAACAGAAATCAAGTCATACGATCCTGTGGTATATTTTAAAATAAAAGAGAATCAACCACGTTATTTTTCATCGCGGTTTTCCTTTCGCGAAATATTCTATGGTATCTCCGACGTCCTTGATCAAAATCGCTATTCCGGAATTTCCATAATAACATAAATCGATATGCAATTCTCACCCAGACGATGTCTGCAGTGTACAGTTCTCTTCCTTATTATAACAGATAGTTGTACAGCCGCATATTGCAGTTTACTTTATGTAATTTATAGCCAGCTATGCCTATTTGTCGTAGTTTGAGTAAACCGTGGCCGCGAATACGTACATACCTACCTTGCGTTTATAAACAGCACAACGCGTCGGCATATCACATTAATTTATTATTTTAGCATAACATCCGCCATTAATATTATCATCTAAGCATGTATAGTAAAGCCACTGTATCGTAAACGTAGCTATATTGCAGCTAATAGGATGATCCCGCATCGTGGAATTTTTCCTCGTAAGCAATTAAGGTTATTTACGAAGGTGCTTTTGTTCGATAAAATATATTTCACGATCGGTATAGGTATAGGTACTAAAAAGTATATGTAGATTAAGACATCTCTACCATGTTTATCGTGGCTTGAAACTATAAACTAGTTTGCAATCGAGCAAATAATATGTTAACTCTTCTGGGTATATGTCTAAAAATATTTTCATTTTGTAGAAGCATTTTGTCTTAACGTCTAGTATCCAGATTAGTATGTTCTTGCTTTTCTTTAATTTTGTATTATAAGATCCTCCACACCGGGGAATTAAATGAGGCAATTTTTTCATTTTTTTTTTTTTTTTTCAACCCGGGTAGAATTGATGTAATTAATAAAATAGAGAGTCGTTAGTCACTTGGAAATATCCACGGGGAATTATATTTTTAATAGCAGTTAATTCGAGTCTGGTTAACTGCGCGAATCCCCGAAACCCTACTTTTGAAAACAAGTCGTTATTCTGATTTGAACGAAATTCAGAGAGTGATAAATGTGGGTGAGATAAAACTCGAGATGAGGTAATAAAAGTGGCGGAGCCCGTTAATTTATTTCCCACAAAACTTTTTTTTCTTACTTTTTTATTTTATTTTCCTATTTTATATCAGTTTTTTTTTTTCCTCCGAGTCCTTACATTTTTTAGTAATCTTACGATTATGTTCCTCAATATAATATGCAATTCGCCTTCATTAATCACCAGATCGACCATTCTAAAATCTTCTAAATCATCAATTCCCATTCCTAAATTCGACCATCAGAATACGGTCAAAAATTATATTCAATGTCAAATGACCGCGAGCTTTCGTATCGATTAAAACTTCGAAGATAAAGTAGAAAGCACACATATTATCGACGTCCAAACCAAAGCTCTCCATCGCTATGAGCTTTCAAGCAGATTTCTATACTCCCTACTGCAGGAGCTGAACGGATTAAATTTACATACCTATACCAAATTAAAGGATCTTACCATCACAGGTAACGTGCGAACTTACCTACCATGGAGTACCCGGCCCTGCATATCCTTGATTTGAAATTATCCTACAGGAGTAAAGGCCGGAATCGAAATTACCCAGTTTACGAACAAAAAATACAATTCTCTCAAAAAGTGAAAACTGAAAAAATAGACGCTTTCCATCACTAGGAATCTTGAATCATATGAATAAAATTGTTAGATGATTTAATTTGGACTCATTGAAGGTTGAAATTAATAGTCAAATTTATTTCCTTATTGATTATTTTTCTTCATTATTTTTAACGTAAGTTTTATGCACCTGACTATGTACGTATATCTTTATTAGCCCTGTCCTGGGTCCGCCTGTTGGGCTTGGTTTTCTGAATAAATAAATTAATTAACTAACTTTTGGAATCAGAGGAAAATTGAAAGGATTTTAAAAGATTGGTGAGTTATGAACGGGTTTTTCGAAATTCACTATCGTAAATATATCACGTGTCAAACTCTGCTTTGTATGTTCAAAACTCGAGACTTTATCTAAATTCTCTGATAAACCTGAAATTTCACCACGAGGGGCTCATACGTAGTATATTCACCTTATTTCCGGAATTAACTACTTCGAGTGTCTATACTCCGGCATGTATGCTCGTCGCTTCACAATGATATGAAACAAGTTATACAGGAACAATATCCGTGATGAGAAATCACGACGATAGATAACGTAGAAAAATTCATTGCGACCTCATGGCAGGAGATCTGAATTATTACGGATCCCGGAATTTCGACTATAGTATAGAATACATTCGAACTTTGCGGCGGGTATTCTATGGTGTGACAACGGCCTTTGACCCTGACCAACCCGGGCTTGTCAGTTGAAGTAAAATGTATGATTTCGATCAAAGCAATCATACGGTTAACAAAGGCGGGATAGAACCTATTTGGTAGTCCCAGACGACAAATCACGAAATTCCCAGCATCCCCGGAATCCGACAAGTTATGCGAAGTCCACTCGTGCTTACGCTCTGTGTATTATCAACGGGAACCCATCAGCCTCTCACGAATACTTCACATCGTAGTTACTAGCTGCAATCCTCCAACTATTCAAGCTGTCAAATTTCACTAGCAGTGGGATAAATTCCCCGTTCCTGTTTCAGCCCAGCTCAATACCTACCCGGTGTGGTTATTCATCCGAAAATTACTGTGATGACCGTTTTCCAAATGAGTAAATTCGGAAGTATGAACATTATTCTCAGCATTGCGCGACTCTTATCATATCAATAAAATTTTCAGTAAAATTATTGCTACTTTTCATCCCCCATAGTCAGATCGATCTTAGTCTTGAAATTATTTAATTTTCTCTTATCTGGTGCGCGCACGTCTCTTATGGTTCTCTTACCTAATAATTTTCTTCGTTTTACTTTTTCTTAATAATTTTCTGTTTCTTTTTTGTGGCTCGCTCTGAGCGTTTCTTAGTAAACCTCGCGCAGCACTTGGAGAGTTAATTGTCCACTTAAATTTTTTTTCTTTCTCTCCAACTCATGGAGTTTGTCGTAATTTCCAACTCTCCGAAAGCTTTTTACGGACGGTACAGATTCTCCAGTCAGTACCTATACCTATACACCCGTGGAACGTCACCTCATGGACACGTTAAATTGCTACTCCGCCGGTGCAAGATATAACTTTAGTGATTTGCAAGCCTCAAGTACCGGAGTGGGGATTATAACGGCCAAAGACGTGTCTTCTCAAAGTTACAGTACCACTCTGCAGTCCAAACTCAACTACGAGTGTATAACATGATTACCAAGTTTCGAAACCAACTGCCCGAATTTGTTTGTCTAAGACGCTTTACCCTTGCCGAATAAGGACAGATGCAAGGTTACAAACTTTTTACTACCTCCACAAGTTGTATCTTTTTCCGTTTTTTCTGGATATAGGTATTTGCCGGGGTCGACTTTGTTTCGCTACAACCACTTGCGGAATTCCCGCCTCGGAATCGTTACGTATTCTGTATTCGATCGTTCGGCAATTTTCATGTCTGATTTTTCACGAGTTGATCCGATAATCCAGTCGAATCGTGTAGGACACGGAATGAATGGTTGGAAATTTCAGAAGACTGATCAATTATTTGAATGTTTCATAAGCCGACATCATATCGTAAAGCTGATGGTAAATTCTGAGAATCTAACAAAACCCGTCAAGTAACACCGAGACCAATAAGCTTCAGATATAGCAGAAGCTCGATAACCATCGAGTCGTTTATTATGTCGAACTAACAGAGCGGACAACATTTTGCCAAAAAATTGCGAAATCTTCGTCGACGTAATCTGCCAGACAGACTTCAATATGGAATCTTCAACGTCTCATCGAAATCCACCCTGCAGACTCCCTGTCTGTCTCTAAGGGTGTACCTTACCAATACCTCGTACTCTGCAGATGTGAGCTTAATACCTGCATGGTTTATAAATTGTATATTTGAGGCATGTACAGAGAGAAATAGAGAAGCGTAGATTTACATACGCAGAAAACTAGGGTTATATATATAGGATGAATGTCTGGGGGTTAAATCTATGGAGGAAAAGCTCCGAGTTCGATGGACGGAGAATGCATCGCTAGTCGACTGTTCACAGAGTGGCGCCGTTGCGCCTGACCCAGACGATGTTTTGTTACAATCTGCGTTCGGCTGGTGCGACGCCAGGCGTCGTCCTCCCGAGTTTGAGTTCGACGCCCGACAGCTTTATACTCTATTCAGCAAATATTGCACAGAACAGTATAATTCCAAACTCAAGACGCGATGATTAAAAATTTCATTTCATTAACCTACGTAAATCTCTCGTTCCAAATTAGGTCTCGAATATTCCAGCCAATTCAGAAGGAAAGGGACGTCGTCGCACATTAAGACGTCGATCTCGTTGGTGTGAACTTCTCTTTCCGATCGAAATTATCCTGGATAGACGTAAACCTGTAATTTTCATTCCAATATCCTCCGTTTTGTCCATCGTGTCTTTTAGCAATTTGTGCTGAGATAGAGCTGATCATTTTGAATAACGACCAACGTCCTCCTTTTTTTTCCTTTTAGGTATAGAATCTGCCGGCTTTTCGAATTTAATTATCAAGTTTCACAATCCACGGATTTGCGTCAGGGAATGGTCACCGCTGGATCGACTTACTCGCATTGCATAAGTTTCAAATTTCCAATCTTACTTTTTTTCCCCTACCCATATGTTTCCCATCACGTAATCTTACTCACACGTGCTGCTTTATCTGTGAACGTTATTCCAGATTGAAGGAAAACGCCTGGAGATCATTTTTCCCAACTGTCACTGCTGTCCTGAATATATAATGCAAGACGTCTTTCCAACTGAAGCGCGGTGTGATTCAACGAAAATGAAGATTTCCGGTAATTTCGGATTTACGATGAAATTTCCAGTAATTTTGTACATCGAATCACCTGGTTTTTCCCAGTGATCAAGCTCCGGTAAAAGGGGCCAAACATTTCCTTCACTTAGCTACTGATATTTCAATAAAACCGAGGTCTCTTGTACTTGCATTGCGAGCTGTGACGAAAATCCTGCATTATCTTATCGCTCGGAAACTATCACTCCTTCGCAGTTGGTACTTCCAAAGAAACTTTCGTTTCAATTTGAATGAGGAATTTTCCCTTCAAACTTGATCCATTCGTCCCGGATCACGCCGTGCTCGAATCTATAATTGACAAAATTCCTCATCGCAGACTTCGTCATGCTCGAGTACTCTGAGAAACTAGCGTAATTGACATAGCGATGAATACTTGGACCGATTAAAGGCGTATTAGGTGCAAATCAGTCTCATGGGCGTATAATAAAGACTGTTACGTCGACCCGTACATATAATAACGTCGTGAAATTTTAGCCCAAATTAATATTAGGGAAACGGCGTGTAATGGTCAAACGAAATCAGTCTCATACAAACATAGATAATATGCATACCCAGCGCCTGGTACATACGTACGTATGAATCGTACATCGTAGGTATACTACGTATCTGTACGTACCACGCATTTCGACTTCCCCCTAAGCCCCCTAAATAGGGCATACAAATGTTGGTGAAAGTAGGTCGCTACTATACGGGCTTATACCCCCATGCACAAATTTTACGACGTCATTGCTGCCTCCCTCGTATATATGCATGTATGTAATCCATATTCACCTATCCATATTCTCATGAGTTCGTACAAAAATATATTGGTCATTGTCGGTTTATACAATAATATGTATGTATTTTTTTATTCTTTGATCATTTTTTGGTCTTCTTTCTGTCCCTCTTCTGAGTTTTTGTCTTTTTGTCAAAAAACAAAATGAAACGAGAAATTTTTCAATATCAAATAGCTGCTCGTTCATCCCATCATGAATGTTTGATTTCAAATCGTTTTCGGTAGAAAAAGTCCGAAATCTGAACAGTGAATGATCCGAATCCTTGTGGAATAGTTCCTTTCCCTATCCAACTGAAATCCTGGCTCTCACCTGTTTATACCTCATAAAAGGCTATATAGTGATGAAACAGTGTTATTGAAAAATTCTATAGGGACAGTGTGGGTGCTAAAAAAATGTCCGATTTTCAGGCGTATAGAGATATGAACTCGGGTAAGGTTGTTTGAAGCGATAAGACCGTATATAATAACCGTGGACGTCTGACCTGCTCAGAAGTCGTGACGTTCAACGAACAGATTGGGGTTAAGTGTTGAACATAGGAAAGAGCAAGCAGTCAATATAATCTTCGCTCTTATCTTCGCACACTACGTGCCCCGGATTTACCTCCGCTATAGCGTACATCGTACATCCATATACGTATAAACATGGTATTACATATACATCTATTACACTATTCTATGCCAATGTCTATCAGGCGGCGTATATATATGTACATATATTCCCTTGTGTTTTACATACGCTCGGTTGTCAGGAAGCAAAGGCGTGCGAGTGTGAAATATCTATTGAGGGCGTTGGGCGGTTTATGGTTAAGGCAAGGGGCTAGGGGCCAGGGACGACGCCCGAACGTCGACGCCAAACACTTAACGAGGATAACAGCGACGCTGTATTATCCGAGATTACGAAAACTCGGAAAGCTACGTAAACGCAAATTGGAGCACTTACCTCGGTCGACTCTGATTGCGATTGTGTTCCACGTGGTTATTCAAACGCAGACATACATATACAGACGTATAGATGTGTCTGTGTAAAGCTCGCTCTCAATCAGACGTTTGTCGTTCTCCAGGACGAAACACTTTTAATTACTTCTAATTACTCAAGGGACGTTACTTAGATTTGGCATTAAAGCCTCCTTGACGATTCTTCTGTAATCTCGAAGTACTTGCGTGCGGTGTTTTCAATTCATTTATATTTCTACCTTCTGGTTTTACTGTTCTTTCATCCACAGCTGATAATAACGACGAGTTTTACACCGCAATCGATTGATCGTTACTCGCTTAATTTTTGCTCAGTCTGTACTCGCGATTTGAATAATAATAAACCAGTGATTCACTCTTGGCTCGAGCCAAGCGGAACTTTACGCATTCGCCTTATACCACTAATTCCACGGGCATTAAAATTCCTAATTTACCCATAATTAATCTCAACTTTAAGATTGCGTTTCTCCTGCAGCATCTGCATCGATAAACTTCGAATCTTATATTAAACTTGGAACCAAAATTTTGCCGAACCCAAAAATTAGCGACAAACTCCGGAGTTGAAACATTAACACAATTCTTATATTCATACGTTAAATTAAATTCCCTCGATCATAAAGAAATATAAGGAAAAGAAAAAAAGAAAAATTGATAAGAAAATTAGTGACCTCGGCTAATTTTAGCACCTTATATATACTCCGTAACGCTTCGTATGTAAGTCGTAAACGCCATAACGATAACGACACAATTATTTCAAGATATTTAACAAAAATATAAAAAAAGGACCTATACACGCGTTCACCAGGGATCCTCGATGAATTTTTATATCTAAAGGCAAACTACGTAGATAGGTAAGGTATGCGTAAAAATGACATAGAAATGTGACCAAGTCTATAACCGAGGAAACGAAGCTTTGAATTCCCGTAAAAATTTATCGCACGTATATAAGTATAAATTATATACCAACTGACGGAACAATATTTGCCACAGGGGAGACAGATAGTCGTTTTTTTACCAGCACAGGACACACGAGCGTCTAATTGTTACCGTTGTTATTTTTATCGAGTATAATGAGTATATTTATCGTGAAAAGTATCAGGATGCCTATGATGAAACGGTGGCAATCTTCGATCTCAATTTTGCCATTAATCGGTATTATTTACAAAAAAGGGAAAAATCTACAAAAATAGATTCGATATCTGCGGACGTCCTTCCGACTACACATGGCTCACGGTGTACAGCACGTGTGATCACGATGCGTAGAAGACGTAATTCTGATTTCAAGCCTATAGACTCACGTGGGGTATTTATTTCCGTATATTACTAGATATTATATAGGAATTATTTATATCTATAGAAAGTGAAAACTATCCTCTGATTATCACGTCAAATGGTATTCTAATGTTCTTCTAAAAGTTTAACTACCTACTCACCCCGAAACTTTAGATGAAACTATGCCACACGGTGTGCCCCGCTACGATTTCAAACTTGTTACAGCTGTATACATTAGGATATTTCGAACTGGAATTGGTATTATTTTCTTCAACTCCCACCCTTCGAATCTTCTACCTCCAGTCTGAAATTGAATATCCGAAGACAGGATATCGGGCAAAAATTTCTAAGAAACATCTCGATATATTGTCTTACCGTATTTCCATTTGAGTAGTGGGCGAAATAACCCGCTGTACCTTTCAATTCCTTATTACTTTACGACAAAAAATCAAAAGAAATATATCATCATTCTATTTGGGCATGGCTTGAGAAATTTTCTGGCGTAAGACATGAACTCAAAAATGAAGTAAGACCGCTTAGGTTCTTAGAACACCCTGAAACTCAATTCATCATCCGAGCGGTCGAAGAGAGCTGTATAATTTACACGAAAAATGCCAAATAAACATCGAGTAAAAATGAAATAAGTGAAGTAAAGTCACTTGGCTCAAAAAGCTCGAGACAATCGCTTTATCCCTACCTTTAATTAAAAACCAGAATTCGAAAGGTCGGCGATTTCTAATTTTTTAGCGAATTTTAAATTCACATAAACCTTTCTGTAGCGTGTAGAACATCCTTTATACGTCCCAATAAAGTGTCTGATTACACCCGACTCGCCGGCTATTACTACTTAAAACTCTGTTCTTAGCGGTATCATGGACCCAGGTTTGCTACCCTGTTGTAATACGGATACAGATTGCCGATACGTTGCGATAATGAAAAGAAAACACGATACCTTGTTTCCCATTGTCAGAAATTCAAATATCTAAACGTCTTTTGGATGATTGTCAAACCACGAATCAGCAGTGAATAATCTTACGAGCTTTTTTAATTAAATCGAATACGACACAGTTTGATTACTGATAGTAGAGGGACCTGCATAATGAACAATCTACCCTTCTGGCACGAAGTGAAAAATTTTCCCATTTCACCCGTTATACCTTATAATCATAGGGATAGGTATGCAGCGAACGTTATCGCGGGTCTGCCAACTGCGTAGCAAAGTGTGTCAGTGACAAACAACCGCGTCGCCGACACCTCCTGGTGCCAAACTAGAAGCTAGGTAATATCGGGTTAGGATAGGTCAGGTCAGGTTAGGTCGCACGCGACGGCCACCGTCGCTGCCGCGAGGATCCTGGCCCAGTCGTACTCCGGACGCGAAGCGGTGCGTCGACG
This sequence comes from Rhogogaster chlorosoma, assembly GCA_944452935.1. Lineage (NCBI taxonomy): Eukaryota > Metazoa > Arthropoda > Insecta > Hymenoptera > Tenthredinidae > Rhogogaster > Rhogogaster chlorosoma. The sequence continues at coordinate 13,421,905 of OX101799.1, read as the reverse complement.
GTGAACTCACTAAAGATAGACGGGTATTGTGCAAACCGCACCTTTTGCGCGACAGGTGAAACGTAGAGATTTCCGGAAACGTGTGACCGTCGATCGATGAGTGGATTTGAATCTTTCCGACTGGGATAGATCCGTGGACCAAAGATTTATCCTCATTTTTTGATCATTTGAAAAATTTTTACCGTAGATATTTGACTAATTAGTGAAAAATAACTGAGGGTGCAGATTTTCGATGTGTGATGTATGTACCTACCTCTCAGTTCATTTTTCAGTCATTTGAATTCAATTAAAGTCACGTTTGGATAATCAGAATGAGTTATTTCGAGGTAAATTTGATTGGAATTGGATCTTACCAATAAAATCAATGAGGCATCGAGTGTAATTCAAAGAGACTTCTTTGACGCTAGTCTCGTCGTCCACAAATACAAGTGTTTGCTTTACGCCTGCAAGGAGCCGGGCTTGTAATGGATCGTGGACATTTGTACCTGTAAATACGAGGGCTTACTCGTTACTGTATATTTGTCGACATACCGGAGTCAGAGGATCCGATTTATTCGAGGATAGCAAATAACAAACAACAAATGTGACGTCGAGGACGAGGAAGAGGGATAAAAACAGCAAGAAATTGAGGCATGTTGTGTCTCGACATGAAGCTCATGTCACGTTTGAAAGGATTATCGGGGTCCTCTTCAACGTCATCGACCTCTACGTCCGAAGGTACACCGAGAAGAAACCGCGGCGGTAGCATAAGCAGCGTCATACCATCAACTGATATTGAAAGCGACGAGGATGACCGTTTCTCAAGTTCCACTGACAACACTTTCGCATCGCCAAGTCCACCGCCGAGGATTGCTAGGGACAGATCACGTTCCGTATGCGTACCGGTACTCAACTCATCGCAACTAAGACACTTGCATCGTCGCGCGAGTCATAATCTGTACGTAACTATACACCGATTGCACGATATGGGAAAGACCGCTACAGAATCTACCCTGTAGATTTCTTCAAACTCCAAATTAGCGGAGATTCGATATTGATAGAGGCATGATTTTTACTCCGAAAAATTTTTAGACTGGAATTTATACGTGACGCATTTTTATTAACCCTTAGTCAGCTCGGCTCAGTAACATTAGTAATCTGGGGGATGATTCACACCCCAAAAGCACTTGAATGCAAAAAGAATGAATGTACTGGAAAGTCGTGATCTTTTTGATGGCATATTTCATTTCCTGGTGCTGGTAGCTCCGGTGAACTATAGGCTTCGATGTACAAAATTGATTGATTAATTCTTGAATAATTATTCTACCGAACTGTGCAGAGCAGCTTAGGGGTGCAGTCCGCCCCAATAGACTGACGAGAGCTCAGAGGGCTGCTTTTTGATAAAACTAATCCGTTGGACAAAAATTTTCGGGAAACCGCGAGGTATTAAAAAATTGCCCGATCTCATGGTTTACGTAAGTCGCTCGAATCCATTTGCCCTTTTACCGAGAAGGTATTAGGTCCGGTTAATCGAGCTTTGAATCTGGCGATTACATCATAGAGTAGGTACCTATCTATACTGATATAGGGCACTTCAATCGGCCATGTGCTACAATCACTTTTCCATTTCTCGTTATGCGGTTATAATTCATCAAACCTCGCGTATTCTAATTCCTGGAAAGATTTCTAATAAGTTCTACAATCGATTTGTCGAAGAATAAAAATCGAAAATCTACTCTGGTTACAAATAGTGAATTTGATACTGTTCAAAGAAGATATATATATTATTGATCGTCGTGAACTGTTGATAGTACGAGCGTGGTATATTCTAATTCCGTATAGTATGCATAGTTTTGTTTGTCGTATACACCTACCGTTGCCCGAAGTAATATATTATTACGCAGTACACTACATATCATATAGGCAGTATGATTCTATACGTAATATGTATATTAATACTTCTTGCGTAATTGGCGAGGAAACAGATTAACGAATCTATAACACATGATATTTCTACTCTCGCTTAGATGTGCATTTACATATTCCTAGCTGATACTGTGATGCTACTTTCAAAAAACGCTACATATGTCATTGAGTAATGGTTGGCTGGTAATTGCTATCCATTTCCTCTTCAAGATATTTGTTTTTTGAACTTTTGTTAACAAATTTCAAGTGAAGACAGAAAATCTCAAGCTTCGGAGAGAAGCTTTCTTTCGATTGTCTTCGCGATATTTCATCGCAAAGTAGGTAATATGAGATTGAAATAAGACATAGAAGATCAGAACACAATAAGCAGAGTTAGGCACCGCTTGAAAATGTTTAGCTGATCCTGAACTTTTAGATTTTCAATCTCAGACTACCAAAGTTAAGGTTTAAGGGATGGAAAGTCAATAAGAAAAATGATATGGATTTTTATTGCGAAAAAATTCAGCATATACATAGGCATATTACGTATACGTATAAAACACGGTATACTATATATTATAACAAGGTAGCACCGCGTGTCAAATCCGTCGCCTTATCCGAAAAAGCAATTTCGCGCCAAATGCCCTCTACTTTCACGCTGTTATAGTTCAGTGTTCAGGGGCCATCCATGCTACTGTTTCTTGTCTGAGTCCATTTTTTTATAATCTCGTCCGCCACCCTGCCCGAATATACGTCTACCTATGTATAGATGTAGATACACGCAGAATAGCACAGCAGCGGATATGCATAAGCCGTAGGAATAAGTGAGTCTTTGACGTAGTTGAAGCAGAATTCGGCCCCATAATCTCAGAATTACTCTAGTACCTGAATAATTCATTTTCGTGAAAAATTAACATAGATTCCCATGGCAGACAAGGCGTTTCTCTTATACATATATATGTACGTGTTTATTCGTTGTTAATTACATCGAGCTTTAGTTTACTATCTACGCTCATTGATATTTAAAGGACAAGATAACTGGGATCGCAGACTATAGAGAAAGAAACTTTTTTAAGGGTTGCAAGTCCCTTATTCTTTTGTTATAGTTGCGAGGCAACGAATAGTCGGGTTCGGAAAAGGCGAATGAAGTTCCTTTACTTTTAGTTTTCTACTTAGTGTCGGCTGAGTCGCAAGACACGAAAAACTCACCGTATAAGTTACGGAACTTGCATATGCGCATGGCCAAGACTCGTTCTTTCGATCGGTCATTAGCCTATATCCTAGAAAATATGACCCAGACTTGGCTCCTTTTAATTAATATTCCTGTACCCATTATGGCGTCGAACTCCTCCGTTTGTCAACCTTTTTCCTTTATCTGTAGTCTCCCTTTTAATTTCCTCCCCCGTCCTCGTATTTGCTCCCCTCTCAGCCCACGGGGTCTCCTTTTTCATGTCTTAATCCCCTGTTTTTTAAGCACACAAATCTGGTTTCAATTTCATTTAACTCGTCAAGGAGGTATATGTCGCAATTAGCCTGGGGGTGCGATTGAAACGGAGGAGCAATACTCACCGATCAATCGAAATCGGGCGTTTGTTGAATTACTAAATTTCCTATTGTTACTTGTTCCAGCGCACCAGCAACCGACACTGTATCTCGAAGGGGCGTCTTCTCCAGGCGATACTATGGCAGCATCGAAATGGTAAGGCCAATTGGGTTAATTTCTGATTTGTATGCCAGCGAGGCCTAATATACTCGGGTTGTACGGCACAGCACGTGCTCCTATACTCGTGGGTATATATCTGTACACACACTTATGAAACGCTTGACGAATGCACTTGTCAGTGATAAATGATAAAACGTGACTAACAGCCAGGCGAATTATTGCCGAATGACGTATGACCATTTGTTCTAATCTTGAATCTCACTTAACGCACATACGTCGACTGCTTCGCAATTTCGGGCATAAGTATATATGTGTGTACGTAGATCGCTATGCCACAAATAAAAATCCAGAATGGAAACCCTTATTCACATTTTTCTAAACCATATGCACACCGAGCATGTCCACTTCTGGACCCACATATGTCCGCTTGATTCCATGATGATGTTATTCGTTGACATTTGAAATTCATTGCAAGTCAAACTGCTGTGTGTCGACGTTATATTGCATCCATACCAGTTTGCATTGAGCCACATCTTGTTGTGCAGTTAATGTGCATAGCTCTCTTTACCTTGGTGCCATTATACCTACCAAGCGTTAGAACGCATAATAAAGTTTGCACGGTTCTCTTCATTAAAATCTTCGTTCAAATTGCATAGAAAAGACGTGGAGAGAAGCAATAAAGTGGCTGAAACGGAGTTACCGCAATTTCAACAGCATACATATATGATTCACCTTTACAACCCTTGCCAAGGGCCGTATGCTGCGCTTCTATTCATTTAGTTGGCACAGTAGTTCTGGCGTGTTAGTTTTAGCATCACTGCATAATTCAGATCATGTGTCTATGAGACATTTTTACCCGCTGCAATGCCAGCGACTGATTTTGCACTGGATAAACTCAACGTTTAAAGCATACCGGAAAACGCACGTGCGGCAGAAAAATTTATCGCACTCCAGATTCTAAATATAAATTCAGAACTGTGGAATTTTATGAATAACTCGATCATCCGCCAAGTTTTCGGTAAGATAAAAATCCAAGTTACTTAGTTACTCATAATTTTGTAGTCAAATTTGTCATACACATTCTGTGTTGGAAAAGATTTCTAGTTTCGGTCTATAGTCGGAGTCCGGATTTATTTTGCTGATACCAGAAATCCATCTTAAATTTTCATCAAATTGAAAGCCTTTATATATTGTCTTCGGATGGTAATAATTAAATGAATCCGATATCGATTAGTTTCATTTCACAAGTGCGCGAAGTCCAGGAAAATAATGTAGTGTTCCTGCGATTATGTAATTAGAATAAATTTACACACACGCAGGAAGTAAGATATAGTAACCGCATTGAATACGCAGCGGTCATAGATATTAAATACTGTGGTTATAATCGATGAATTTTCATAATAAATAAAATGTAAGTTATCAAAGTAAAATTGAAAAATTATCTTGAGAATTTTATCAATCGTAAGACCTGAGAGTCCCTTATTAAAAATCCCGCTGAGACGGCGTGGCGTAAGGGAGGGTAAGCGATCCTCGATCCTGTTTCATGTCTACACGTTACTAATTAACGGCAACATAATTTAGAGCGCCCTTAGCATTCTGTGCTCGGCCTCATGAATGCGATGGTAAGCAAGACGCTTTCAAGCTATTGCTATCACGCTAAGTTAGAAACGTGCTTTTTCGGTTTCTGCAGTTGGCGTACCCCGTTGTTTCGAGTAAACCGTCTTCACCGAGAGGCATCCAGGTAAAGACGGTAATAGGGTAAGTCGTCAGACGTAGGATGAAAACCTACAGAATCACGACGTATAACATTCGCGTATGTACCGCAGTCTTTTCGTGTCTGCGTTTTCTCAGAATTTCGAAGCCACGAAATTTGTTTTTCCTCCGATCACAAATTTATAATAAACATACGATCTGTTATAAAAAGCAGAAGTAAAATTTCAAAGCTTAATCTGTATGTGCCGCGATTTTTCGATCCGAGCAAAGTCATCTTATATGCTTATTATGTGTATGTTGAACTTCTTTTTTTTGTCGTGACAACGTCCCTTAACAGACCATCTTATTTCGCTCAATTTTGTCAGATTTTTTCCCATCCATCCCACATCCGAATAAAAATATTTTTCTCTGGTGATTGAATCCCACTATGCTTACTCAGCATCTGCCAGCTCCCCGACGAAATATATCACATTGTGACCCTTTACCAAGACACACAATTCACCAAGAAACCCTTGTCTGCAATAACTTTTACGCGAATGTCATTTGATTATTTTGAATAACGCATGCCTCTCAGAATGCTAAAGGGGTTGTATGTGGAATGAATCCAGGAGAGACAATGGCATCTTTTAAATACCGAAGTGTCTTTATATCCTACTCTACGATTCGCGGTCCTTGAAGACGAAAAATTCTACAGCTTTTATAATTGCGGGAATAAATTACCAACCGTTATACGTCGACCAAACGATCGAATGACATCAGTTAATGTTACTCCCGCGACAAACCAATCCTCTGAGACCCCGCATCACTTCTATCAAATTCAACATCAGTCTCATTTCGGCTGTATTGATTCAAATAAATGGCATTCCGCAACGTTATCACAATATTGAAATTAATTAAACCTCAAGTCTGGAGCGTGCTGAACTGCGTATTAACCCCAACTTAACTGAAAAGGTGAGAGTTACTTTCCCCTTTTTAAGTTTCTCCATATGTACTCTTACGCAGGCTGCTTTACCAGAATATAGTATATTTATCCAAATTTTCAGTCAGGACTGCTTGTTCACGTATTGTTGAAGTGCTACTTGGTCGTTGCAGCCCTCGTCTGTCGTAATACATTTCACTCACGGGCGTATAGATGCCATAATTGCAACCCTTGCAGTGGATGTTCGTAGAGGGTGGTGAGCACCCAGCAGCATAACAATCCGAGTATACGTTAAAGCTTCTAATATCAACGAAACGGAAGGGAGATAATATGATTAATTATTACAATTCAAAGAAATGGGCCCGGCTGCGGATTTTCCTAAAACATCATCGTTTCATGGTCTTGGCGATATTTTGTCACCTCCTGTTTGTAGGCAGGGTGAAAATAATTTGTCGTCGTTTGAAAACACCGTATTTCTCTTGCGGTTGAGGTACGAGCGGGTTTTTTAAACCGCCTAATTCATTATCTTGACATTCTGAAATTGCATCCCTCGACTTGCCACTTTGACTGTTGAGAGAAGTGTAAATATGTATAGTAGACGGGCCCGACCAATTAACCGCACAAGGCGATAAAGACAAACGACGTTGAACGTGCCCAGCTAGTAAAGCAGGATACTGTTATATGTTGATACCGGCTAGTTGATTACATACATACATATGTGAGCATATACCTACATACGTGCGATCATGTATTCATTCATCATGTGTATATTAACCGATAGGATGATAAGGCTGATCCCTGCCTTAAGGGCTCCATAGGATTTTAGACCCCCATTTTCTCATGACAATATAGTTGTATACTTGTACGTACATATTACATATGTAGAACATGTATACTGAGCGTATAGGTGCGAAAGCCGTAGAGATTCGCGTACTAATTAGGAGCAGATTCTCCGGGCTATTGTTTCCGCGAATTTACTGTAATCTTAATTTAACTCAACCTGAATCTAGACTCGACCTCTGTAATCCTTATAGGACTTAATGATTTTCCTCGTGAAGTATCACGACTCATTTATAATTCGAAACGAAAACGATACCAGGAGTCAAAAGGAGTCTTTTTTCTCTTCGAAATTTTCTTATACTATACGCGCACGATTTAAATTTCTAACTTTAATCTCGGTTGACAATTTCGGAACTGGCATATTGCAGAATAGTTGACAGTTCGCATTCGCCTTTCTTGTGTTCGATATACCACTCCAATTTAAATTTCAAGTTGAGCCATTTGCCTTAATAGCTTTTCTTTGTATCAGTACTTTCCTCATGATTCAATCTGGAATTTGCAAGACAATGCTATACTTTTGAATAGAAGTTCAAAAGGTGATGGGGCACGTATACGTACACGTACTATCTACCGAACAAAATGTATACATTGATAATATATACAACGTATTCAAATTTCAGACGTTGGATGTGATTTTAAACTGTTTGAGTAAAAATCATCGATTTTAGGTTTTTCACCTCGATTCACACTTCTAACGACACCCTTCATTTCACCAAATCGTTTTGTCAGTCGAAATTCAGTTCAACCAGCGAAATGATTTTTGTGGTTTCGCGAGAATTTCAAGGGGCGCGTGGCACCGCTGTATAGATAACGAAGTTTTCTCGCAACTAAAATGCCGCGGGTCGGTGATAAACCGTAGGCAATACCGAGTTTGAACAGCCTATAAAATCGACATAAAAGAAACGATTTTCAGCTATAAGAATCTGACCAGAATATATTAATTAAACCCATATTTTCATTAGCTGTTTCCATGCCGATTAACTATGGCAAAGAGATTTTTCAATGATCAAAAACTATTCCTATAAAAGTTGTATGATATTTGACAAACTCCACGAGATGCCCTTGCAGCCGAGTCTAGTAAGTGATTCGGTTGGTTGAACAAAGTAGTTTTGTTGATTTGGCAAACTGGTATTTTGTTGAACCAACTAGCCCGCAGTTTTGTTGACTTGACCGTATCAGCTAACAAAAAGTATTGGTTGAACCCAAAAAAAGTTTAGTTCTCTGGCTAGGTCTATGTAATGAATTGTTCGATTGAAATAAATTGTTGTTGATTCAACAACTTCCCGCGGAGCGATTATAGTCCATACCTCGCACGAGTACTTTCGTACATAATATTAACGATTAGGCCCTAGCTGTCGTAATTGCTGCAGTTCCATAATAACGCCGACTAGTATTGACCGACCTACATCTTACGTTAATCAAGCAACGCTCGTAACAGCTTGAGATATTTTTCAAACTCCAACTTTTCGTGTGAAATGTTGTAATATCTTCTTGTGTGGCTCTTAGATGTGTTCTCATATTAAATCTTCTGAGAATTCTGTCCGAGAGGAGGAATTCTCAAGATTCAGTTTCCAACTCGAGGGAATCTTCACCGGCGATGTAACAACCGCCTCTGCAGATTCCAAGTTATAGAAACGCACACATATGTAGGTATGTTTTGTACTTAACCATTCATGTATTGAGAGATCGCATGGAAATCCAGCTATGTAGAAAGAGATTGGCGATCAAGGAACGAGAGTAAAAGAACGAGAGCCGAATGCTTAAACGTTTTCCGATTTTCCAGATCCGAGAACAACAGAACAGAGAAAAAATGAGGGCACTTTCAACAGTGATGATTTTTTTTTCTTTTCTTTTTTCTTTTTAACGAGACAGCGAAATCACCGGTGAATATATCAACCTCATTGAAACTCAAATCAATATACAAAAACATCGATTTTATGCACTTCAATATATATACACGTGAAATTTATGAAATTGAATACTATTTCGTTCAAAAAACATCTGCAGGTTCGAAAGCATGTATAGTATCACTTTTCATTCCACGATCAATAATTTTTCATTCCACCCCTTTCGTTCAGACGAATACTATTCTGGAATCAAGAAGGGGTTAGAATTAAGCCTGTAGGAAGTGTTGGTAGCGGTGGGTAACTGAATTTTTTTGCGGCATTATTTCTTACAAGAAACAACCCCCTATATACAAGAATTTAAAAAGCAATTCTTTGACCATGCTCAGATAATGAACAATCTTCAGTACGAAACGAAACGGACATTTTGACTAAAAATTATTGAAATCGTTCGGCTCCCGACGACAGGCTCTTATTTGTGTCAAGTAAACCATTCGTTCATCGCAAAGAACTAACATTTGACCAATATGCCTACCCTTTCTGCTGAGCGAGTCTGTCAGAGTGAAATATGTCATATTTCGAATGACGAAAGTGTTCAATTGATTCGAATGATTATTCCATACCTAGAGGTAGACTTTCCATATCTTTGGTAAATAACAATTTTCACGATATAATAAACATCGTTCATTTCATAGAGTGGACAGCGCTGCTCTACCAGGGGTAGGGTATGGAGATATTGAAAAAGTAGTATTTGTTTGCGTTGGAAAAATGATTCGTGGTATGAGAAAGGTCGACAATAGCATCCACTGCAAATATTTCATGCGAGGTCAACTCCAGATGTATTTTGGCCCTCGCCCTATAATCGGTATAAGCATATAAATTCACAAAAAGATTGGTCAAGTTCTATTTATACAACGTGAAAAGGCTTTTCAGATTGTACGACACTTGGATGTATGGAACGACTTTCTGTACAGAGCTTTCTGGTCAATATTAATACCAGCAATAGCTATGCCCTACATTATTCACGCACCCGCATCATTCGGTCTCGCACAATGGTTCGCAGACTGTTGGCAAACTCTGCAACCCCTAAGCCTCGAGAAAGCCACCCGTAGAAGTCGCTGGGGGTATATCTATTCAACGATCGAAAACCAACTTACCCAGACACAACTAATTCCGTCGAAAATTTTCAACCGCTCTTTGTCGAACTACAGATTATCAAAGTTTAAGCAATTCGTTCCACAGGGTGAATATGTTAAGAAAGTAAATATAAGTACTACGTTTCCTATACGGAGGGCAATTTTTTGTGAAATTTATTTTAATTAGTTACCCGTGAGCTTGCGAATAGACAATCGCGCGACATTTGAAAAGGGAGTGAAAATGCATAATGGATGAAGCGCGGGACCCACTGTCTGACTAAACAATCGCCACTACTACTGGATTTATTTCGCCCGGTGGAAAAGATTTAGTGACTTTCGGTGGCTTTAGAGTAACAGGAAATAGAAAATAGCCATTTTCACGTGTACCATCGGCATTTAAAAGCTCGACACGTGTTACATTCAACGTATAGCTTGCTTAGGTTTTTTCTCTACCTGCAGTGAGCATGTGACTTTATAGAATGACTCCGGTACAACGGAGGCTGACAATGAGAGCAAAGTTTCATCTTCGGTATGGGATAAAATAGACGAGCTTGAGAGAGCTGGAATTCCCTATGTTATAGAAAAACATGTAAATTTCATCTCAAATTTGTATAAGTTTCAATTAGACATGCTGAATTACACCCTACTGACTACCGAGACGTACACAAGGTCGGAATCTCTATAGCTGACGAAATACCAGGGTAAACGAACACGATTTCCAGTCAAATTTGTGACACTTGAGTGCATAGAATTATAGAATAATTAAAAATTACCAGCGAATACCTCGACGCGGGCTTGTTCGGCACGCCATCGTGTACGCTGGATTGGAATAATTCCCTAGAGTATTTTCGCATTCATTTTTTTTTTTTTTTTTTATCCTCTTCATTTTTAATTGGAGCCTGTAAAAGTACAAGCGAGGTTGAAAGTTTATTTCTACGTTTAATTTTACTACGACAGCGACAGGTATGTACATGCATGGTTTATTGTCACTTCAAAATTTGTACAAAATTTCTAATTGTAAGTATATTCTCACACCTTCTATTAGGTCTTCGAGTATATTTTTTAATGCCATAATCGTGGGTGGGATAAAAGTTTAGAATTAAATTCCTGATCCAATTTAATTGTCATAGCAAAACTTATTATAGAAATACATCGTGCTAAAATCAGCATAAGTTTTCACTTGACATGTATAGAGTAATGAATTTTATTTTATTTATTTTTTTTTTTTTGTTTCTTTTTTCTGACAAAATTTGGTCGGCTCGTATTAAAAGCTTCCGAGAAATTTTCTCCGGTTTCAATAACCGCGCCCACAAATCACAATGATGAAGTCAACCTCTTTGGCGTGAGATACCCATAATATCATGAAAAAAGAGGTGCGCAACTGACTAGCATGAATTCGTGAAGCCCGAAACTTGAGCCAAAGTTTAATTAAAATTTCACTTAATCATTTCTCAGCTTTCATAGAATTAATTCCCTTACTTTAACTTCACATTAGTTGCATTCACCTTCGAGCTCTTCTTGCTAACCGGGTTTCAACCGTTCGCTATACTATGCAATGAAAGGAATAGCGCTACCTCTGCTTAACAAGCGTAGATTTTGCTCGCTACCTATGTCGCAATTTTCTGAGAAAAAATTCTGCAAATATATTCAAAATTGTTCAACTTATGCACGCCTTCCTCCCTGACGATCTCAGCCAACCCCAAGATTAACTCACAGCTTATCGATGTTCTGCTCGCCACTTGAAGAACCGTAATTACTGTGCCATTGAATTCAGCTATTATTCTGGTAATAAATAATTCATTTTATCATCACTTCCGATTCATTTTCACGAATTGAAATATCGTACCAGATCAGATCGGCTTCTGATCTGTTTATCTAACGTGAAATACTAATTCAGAGGATGCAGCTGGTGTTCTCAATCCGAAGGGAAAATATGAATAAACTCCATTGAAGATAATTTTAATTTGCTACTTTTCGCTAGACGTATGCACCAGTGATGCGCTATGTCACACATTGAATTCTATACTATTATAAGCATATGAGGAGTCTGGAGGAATGTATGTGTAAAGTACATACGTTGATGGTTAAAAACGAGAATATAACGTCACAAATATTTGCCCGATTATTTTGAGGCGATCCGCACGGTTCTTGCGAGTGAAATGTTGAATAGATTCGAAAGGCTCGTTCGCTATTGAATAGAAGTAAAATTGACGATAATCGGCCCGTCACACTTACGCTGCTACTTCCAGTAAATTTTCACTGAAGGGTGCCCAGGCTGCTTGGGAGACGGTCGATTTGAGTAATTGCAGCGTTCATCCTCTATATTTAGGACTTAGGTGTTTTTGGGTCAAGACGATTCATCGCTATCTGTGGTAGTCCGGTGGCAAACATCGCGGTTGTATACCAGAAATATGAAATCACCAGAATATGAAGAAAATCGTACCGTTTTTTGTCCGGAGGTAAATGGAGAGAAAAAAGAAATCGGAGCTGCACCGTACTACGGTATCGTACGACTTTATTTATTTCAGCTAACGACCACTTGAGTGTCGGTCGTTAATCAATACGGTAACAATAACAACGATACCGGAAACAAAAATCACGTGTTCATTCTCTCGGCATCAAGAAATAAAGTGACATAAAATAAATATTATAGTGTGTACCTATATATCGCGTGACTAACGCAGGACAGAGTCGTATTTAGCACCGAAAATGCAAATTTAATGCCAAAAAGGCGAAAGGGTTTTTTTGTGTGTTGCCATTCGTTTAGAAAATGATTAAAACATGGAAATTAATTGGAATCAAAAAATTGATCAGCTCTAAGCAACCTTTCGAATATCATTTTTTTTTTCAATTACCATCCAGGCTCTAATACTGAAAATTCATTTCTCCCAAATTAGTTAAAATAAAGTTAGGATTGATGAAATAATCATTCGATCATTATCATGAATTATTCATTAAATATCGATTAATTAATTACTTAATGTTTTGAGATTATTGATTGAATGTAATGCGAGTTAATAATTTGAAAATTTATACATATTTAATCTTATCTGGACACGCTTGCATACGTGAGTCAGAGAAGACGATAATCGCAGTCACGTATTTAGGCGATTTATCAGTGAAATCCTTTCCTATCTTATATGCTCGTAGGCATCCAGAGTTTCCGATTTTCTTATCTCGTTAGAAATTGAGGGTGAATAAAACGAGCGTATTAGCAGTGCGACGAAATCTATTCCATCTGCGTCCATTGCGATGAACTGAATCCTAAATTTCATGCCAAGATCACCTTAGCACAAGCGAAGCGGATCACAGCCACCACGCAAACCGTCTCTAACAAGAACTGGCAGATCGCATCAGTACCCTCTTCACCCTCGTCACCTTCCACCGTTGGCATTAAGAACTCAATTTATTTCCCAATCTGTTCTAATATCGATTTAGCCTGTGTCTGTCACGAACTCGTTCAAGAAGCCAGTATCCATTCACTCGGTAACTATCTTCTTTGCTGGACAGAAAACAAAAAAATAGAAATAAAAAATAAACCAAGCGGGCATTCGGCGATCCGTTAAATGAGATTTCAAGTCGATTAAAAAAGTTTAAAATTAAATTTTTATACATTTTTAAATACTACTATTACAGCTTATAGATACTTCAATACCAGAACTCATTATTCGTGGGTAAAATATCCGCTAACTACAAGAAATTTACATTATATTCTACAAACTCGAAAATGTATGTGATATCACGGGCTCTAATAACAATTCCAAACATGAAATAATTGGATAGTATATACCACGAGGGCATTCTTCTCTGACTGATTTGTTAGAATGAGTTAATGGTACAGTGCAGAGTTAACGTATCACATTTTAATGAATTCTTTTGAATTAGGTGATATCACTATATAAAAAGGATACGTTTCAAATTTAGATTATATTTAAACTCACACATAACGGACCCCTTTTTTCATCCATAATTTACTGCGCGCCTTAATTACCCACGTAAAATTTTCACAACGTAGAAAATTACCAAATGGCTTGATGTGCGAATTATCCTACATGGTCTGAGTGTGTAATCAATTTGTACACGGTACCCTATAAACGAGTACACCTTATGCATTAATGAAATCAATAATGCCATAGGTGAAGGGCGAAACGCGTTTGAGCCGTTATTAAACTGTACGGTATATATGTATACATGAGCTGACCGGTTTTAGTGCAATATTAAACGATAAACCAACTCACACCTGAGACTCATTTAGCCACACATGTCAGTTATGGTGGTTTAAGGTTCCACCTTTATGAACGAAATGATAGGTACGACGGATAAATTTTCGGTGTTACCGAACTCCGAACAGGTTTTTTTTTTTTATTTTTATTTTCCATTTCAATGATATCCGCAGGAAAAGAGCCGAAATCTCACGCCGGATTTATATAACGGATGCGAGGGCAAACGCCCCGCTCTCGAGGGAGATACAATGTCCAAACATAGAAATCCCATTCCGTTTTGCGGTTGGAATATACCGCTAGGGCCATACATCCCGTTCTATTCATCAGCCATATTTTTATCTGTCGAATATTTCAGAGGGTAATTTTGAATTGTATCCGTGAGAGTTGCCAATTCGGAGTTTAAGACGACCGTACTTGAACTCAGTGAAGTCGATTTGTCAAATAAATGATTGCAATTAATCGCTCCGTAAATATTTCACTACCTTCAGAATAAGAACACATTGTTCTTCGCTGATGGGACAGCTGGACATTACTTTATCTGCGAATTAAGGTATTTATTGCTCTTCTGCGAAGTAGAGTGGACAGAAATCGAGTGTCTCGAGATCCTGGGAGACGAGGTTTGAGAGAAAACTGAGGGGACCACATGGGAGGCGCGAAGTGGACTCCTGCTGGCTGCCTAATGGATAGTTTCTGTCAACCACTGCCTTGTTATTAAAATATTACGGGTCCCTTATTCTCACCCTGGAACTTCGGAGTAAAACAGTGGGATCTTATTACGTCTCTGAATTGTGTGGGTTCACTGAATTACATGTGATAAATCTTTCGAAAGATATTTACAATCAGAGATAGTCCGACTGAATTCCGTTACAAACCCCAGTCTAATTAAGCAATTATAAATTGAACTAGAACAAATAGAACAAAGTTTAATTATTCAAAGCAAGGGTTTAGGAGACCAATCAGCCCAACCTATGGTCACTATGCTCACCCTTGAGGCTTGCTCAACGTCAAGAGCACGAATCTTCAAACAGTAAGCCGCAGATGGTTGATGAATATATTTTATCAAACATTCTCTCTGGTTACATGACAGACGGATTTCCCACGGCTGAATCATTTCGGGTCAGAAACAACTCGCGAGAGATAGATCAAACCTATATGCATGTATGTGTTTACGTATGGTACTAATTACTAATCAGCGATTGGTTACCGGTCAGTGACCACAGTAGTGTTTGGTCACTGGGCAAGGTAACGATTTTGACGAATTTTCAGGCGTTACTTCTTTCACATTCTTTCCACTTTCGTGTGGAAAGGGCCCACTTTGTAGACGTAGAGTTATGAGCACGTATTCCTGACTAAATTACGAACATTTCAAAAGAACATCAACTCTTGCTAGGTTGAAAAAATTGGCTAAGTTATTCATCGGCAAAGTTAGAAGTGTGAAAAACATCATCGCGGCGAAATCGAGATTAAAGTTTGTGGGTCCTTCTCTTTTTCGTTTTGAATGTAAAAATAATTCACCTCCAAGTATGTTTGAAATACTTTTGAACAAAATTAAAGCGTGGAAGAATTCAAGAAGCGTTATAATATAATTTCCAACGAAAACTCATGAGAGGGCAGGAAACTTTCACTTTGAAAAATGGGAATATCTTGAAAACTAGGATCGACAAAGTAGTCCCATTCCATTTGACATATGTTTTGTAATTCGTTCTGGATGAAGTGGCGAACGAACATTCAATTATTCACGTCTGTCTGCAATTTCGTGACTGTACTAAATTTTCAGTCTCTGACGTTTCTAACAGAAATTCATTCAGTTAAAATATGACGGAAAATATTAGCGCATGTCAAGACACGAAACACACGAAGCTCCCTGGTGCTTGTAGATCTAATATCAAAGAGACAGAGTACCAGTGCCTGGGACAAAGAGGGTGAGCCCGGGGCTATGACTTCGTCTTTACGCTGGTAAATATGACTTTAATTCTCTTTACGGACAGATAACAATTGTGTCGGCTTCAATGTAGCTTCTGATATGATTTTTCATTTTATAAATTTATCCTTGGTTGAAGTTAAAATAAATTGGCCAGTGGTGTTCGACCTCATACATGTACGTTGGACAGTTCAGTTATGAAACATGGGTAAATTAGGTATTTGGCAATGAAGTAAAAATGTATATGCATCCATCAAAGATTGATTGATAACCATTTATTAATAATTTTCGCCCTGGATCAAACCTGTGGGGGTTTTACAGCAACCACAAAAAAGGTGATAAATAATAAAAATGGCAAGTGAAAAAATGTTACTCCCCACGGTCGATATGCGGTGGAAACTCACGCCCTGAAAGATACCGGTCATAATTCATAGCCGGTTTCGTGTCCCTTGGATTTTCTACCACAATATAGGTACAGCAAAAAAAGTTATAGCCTGCGTCTAGCTCTGTGTGAAACATTTTTTACAAACTAGACACACGACAATCTTTTTCTTTTCTATTTGATTATCCAAAAATTATAGCAACATCAAACGTAACGAAGTTGGGAGACCTCAGTTTTTCATTTTCGTTTCGTTAAAAGATTCGAGAAAGAAACTCCGAAGATTTTGGAGACGTACATAATCAGAGTAGATTGATAAACTGTTCTACACGGACTTTCGTAAAATTATAACGAAACGAGTGGCTTACAAGCTTATCAGCATTATTTAAATTCGAGCAGCAAGGTATAGGCGTTGTAGGTTGAGAAGAGAAGAGTTCTCCATAAAACCACTCCTCAACGACAGCTGAGGAAAAGTGTCTTATAGCCAGGTTCTGATTTGCACTTCGTTGCAAAGTCATCAAGCGGTTCCCTGGATTAAATCCTTGAAGACTTCTATAATTCCATGCTGCAGCTTAAAATTACTTGATAAAACGCGAGTGGTTACGAAGCTCGCATATTTCATTATTTAAGTTTATGACTAAGTATTCCAACACTCTCTATTTTAGCTGCCGCAGGTTGAGCAGGACGGCTTCGAAAATGGAAGAAGATTTCGGGTCGAAAATGGCGATTCTCTTGGAGAAAAAGAAGAGGTAATAAAAAATAATCGATTATCTATCAAATAATTTTCGATCTTGTACTCAAGTGGACTTCGTGTTAAACTTGCAAACCCATATCTCACCTAGCACAGCAAGATTTCTCACGACAAAAACAGAAACGAATACAAGTTTATCGAATTTAATTAATTACGGTTAACTTAGCTTTGAGAACGGCATCATGTTAGCTATTTGAATTATTTTGATCGATTCTTGAATCCAGATAAGTTATTCGAAAGTTAAATAAAAACCAGACCTTGCCAATAAGAAAAAAAAGAAAAGAAGACAAATAAGTCTTGCAAACTTTTCAGATGTTCGGATCACCTAGTACACCGGTGCTCGAAAATCCAGAGAACCAAACACGATGGTACTTCAAGTATTTTCTTGGAAAGCGTAAGTACTCACTTGGCAAAACCTCGACGTAACCACACTTACGTGAATACGAAACTGCTTGATGTTCTCTAACACGCACCTGCATTTATTAGAGCGCGGAAATAAAGGGCTGAAAATAGCGAGCAAGAATTGACCGTCTGCAGAAATGATTGTGAAAATAATAGATCTTCGAAATCGTCACTTTTTCAGAACTCTAACCGAGCTTTTATTTTTCAAAGTACACCAGAATTACGTCGGATCAGATCAAGAAAGGAATCCCATCTTTCTCTCTGTGGTCCTTAGCGAAGGAGCAGGCGATCGTTGCGTTCCACACTACAGAGCTATTCTTTGGCGTCGAACTGTAAGCTTCAGCTCATCCACTGAGATATAATAACGGGATCTCACGTTATTTAATTCCAAAATTAATTTCAGGGAGCACAGAAGATATCTCTACCTTACGTAGCAAACAAACCCATGACGGTAAAGCAAATTTTAAGGTCAGTGTAACAGTAATAAGTCATGGATGTCTGAGTGTAGAGATCAGTTTATTGATATTTATCTATTTGTATGACTTCAGCAATTTTCCTGGAATGGACAGACTAGACAAGGGTCCACGAGAAATATTTTCTCCAGATATACAAAAAGTGAGTTTAAAGTGAAGGCAGCATTTTGTAGCTTCAATTGTTTTCATAATTCCTCTTATATCCGTTAGCATTTTGGATCCGTTCCAGACGTACCCTACATCCTAGGTGCAAGCTATTCTGTGAACTTGTTCTCGGCTTTTGCACCTCTCTATTAAAACTTTTCGCCGTCATGAAGAAAGAAAGTGTTCATATTTTATTTAAGAAGATTACGTTCTTCACTACCTTACCATTTTTTCGTTTCCATATATTTCTTTTACTTAAACTCCTCGAGAAGTTCAAACTTCCTCTCTCTCGCCGTGGTCCGGTTATATTTCCATTCCATCCCGTCACCTTCGCTTTTCCATATGTATTCATGAACGCTTTTCTATATCCAGGACCTTCTACTTCTGGAGGAACAAGAGGGTTCCGTAAATTTCAAATTCGGGGTCGTGTATGCAAAGGAGGGTCAGACAACGGACGACGAGATGCTGTCTAATGGTTAGTAAGATTCGCCTCACCCTGACCTTAACCGTTTACGGCTATCTCACACGTGCGAACTGTGTCAGCATGTTCAGACACGCATATAAAATAAACACAAGCACACGTAATATATATCTACGTGAGATAAATTTTGGTATATATATATATATATATATAACGCTGTCTAGCAGCGTAATTCATCGTATCATATATCGCGAAGGCTTCTTTAAGATCTTGCGAAGTCTCAGGAGCTACGGGCACCTATAAATCATGTATTTCAGAAAAAGGCAGCCCAGAATTTCACCGGTTTCTTGAGTTGCTTGGTGAAAGAATCCGACTGAAAGGCTGGGACAAATACAGAGGAGGTCTGGATGTCAAAGGTACGATATTCACATTATGTGATTCGATGCTCTCCCTGACTCGCTGTATTAAAGTATATCTATAATACGAGAGACAATAAACAATGGGCCCATAGTTTTCAAGTGAAAAGGGTGGACGTGAGGGTAAAAACTCCGTTGTGAAGCACATTGGGTGGTCTTTTGTCTTTCGGCAGTCTTTACTCGAGCTTAATCGATATTTGAAAAACACTCGCTTTTACTAAGGCCTATCAGAAAAAAAAGATTTTAGAGGTAAAAAAGTGTTATCAACCCGCGAAGAAAATCCATCGATCAAATGAGCCCAATTTCATTCCCATACCTCATCACAGGAGACATGACGGGAAAGGAGAGTGTCTACACTGTCTACGCAGGACATGAAGTCATGTTTCATGTTAGTACGATGCTGCCGCACTCTAAAGACAATCCTCAACAACTCGAGCGCAAACGGCACATCGGAAATGACATCGTCAACGTTATATATACGGACGATCCTAGCGCACTTGACTCATTCAATCCGAACTGTATCAAAAGCCAATTCACCCGTAAGTCTAGATAAGAATATCGAAGGGCATGTGTTTAAACAACCGATAGAAGCGCTCTACCCCGTACCGTTCGATCAAATAGAATCTCCCATTCCGTTCGATCAAACAAAACCTATGTTGTCCCTTTTTCAGACGTATTTGCCATAGTAAGTAGCGACAGTAGTGGATGGAGAGTCGCGGTTTATTGTGACGAAAGTGTGCCTCTATTCGGACCAAGTCTGCCCTGTCCTCCCGTCTTCAATGACCCTCACACCTTCAGGGAGTTCCTTTTGGTCAAACTTATCAACGGGGAAAAAGCGACGTTTAACACTCCGACCTTTTCGCAAAAGCGGGAAAGGACTCTGGACATGCTAATCAGAGACCTGTACCAGGAACATGTCCAGGACTCCAAGGGCAGCGTGAGTAGGCTCCTGACGTAGTCGTTGCTCTCATCATAGAGCAATAAAATCAGGAGGGAAGAACGGCATCTATAAGTGCATGAATTTTTTTAGAACATGCTTAACCGACGCGCACTTTCGGACGTTGTTGAAGCGCCAGGTCGTCGACGTGAGGAAACACGAGCTGTCGAGATGGTTCGCGTCGGACAGGCTTACAAGTTAGAAGCCATTGTCAGAGGGCTGGCGCCAACGTCAATGGCTACTGCGGGACCCTTCAAGCCAAGTCCCTGGGAACCTCTCTGCGTTTATCCTGATTTTCCACAGGATATAATCTGCGGAGATTCTTGGTCACAAAGGAATCGACTGGTTCTGGCAACCGAGTCAGGAACTTTTCTCATAGAAGGTGGGCGCACCGGCTGCTTTCGATGAAGTAGTTGGGTGTTTTGAAATCTAGCCAACTTTAGATTACTGTCCTTGATATCTCGTGTACAGTCAATGAACTATCTAATACCCTACAGGATTCGATTATAATTTGTACTTTAATTCATTCAGGCGACATTTTCATCAAATAGGCGAAGGTAATTGTCTCTTGGGTATTTTAGTTAACGTTAGATTAACCCAGACTACACAATTTTCATGATTGCGAACCAAGTAGGTATATCAGGATAATGAATCGTCTGCAACGTTTTTTCGACTCTCGTTGAATTCTTTAATGGGTTCCTTGACGAATGTTTATCCCCCTCTACTAATTAGCGTAAAGTAATATCCGCCCTCGTTGTACGACCCCAACCAATTCTGGGCGAGACAGCAAAGTGCCATTTACAAAGCTTAGTTGAAATCCGTGTCTGCTGTATAAAGACTGAAAGGTGAAAGGCACTCGAGCGTAGGTATACCTATGTGAAAAGAACTGACAGGAAATTCAAGTAGTTTTATTCTCGCCTTCCAGACGGTCTCTCGCACAGGCTTATCTTTGATAAGTCGGTTCAGATCAAACAGTTAGACGTAGTGGAGCAGCACGGTATTCTGCTGATCCGAGCTGGTGACAAAGGGAGAGACAGCAAGATCCACGTATTTCGATTGAGCGAATTTGAAGCCGAGGCCGGAGATACCACACCAAAAACGAGATCGCACTCGAAGGAGAGAAAACTAGAACGTACTCGAGGCTGCCATCTTTATTCTCTGACTAGACCGGGTGGGTCTCATCTGCGAATGGTAAGTCCGATGTGATTCACACCCCTATTTAAAACCCTTGTAATCTTACTTTCACTTCCCGCCACCTTCAGATAAGTAGCTTATCTAGCAAAAGCTTCGGTCGTGTTTGAAATGGATGTGGGGGTGGAGGCCCGCGCTATCCCCTTTATCACACTTTAAAATTTCTGTAAATCAACCCCAAGCTAAAGCTGTTCTTTAATTCTCCAAGATTTCAGCCAATTCAAATCGTCCGGATCTTGTAGTCCTGCATATCTTGACATTTTTAACCTTTTTCCTCCAATCGCCGCACAGTGCGCAGCGATAGGAAGACGACTGGTTGTTATGCAATGGAAACACAGTGCAGCCTGGACCGCGTGGTGTCCAGCCTCCGACACTGACACCGTCGACGGTTTCGTCTTCGTCAAGGAACTAACGGCCAGCGAAGTGCCCAGCTTCGTCACTATCGTTGAGGGTGCAACAGGATGTGGCGACTGGGCACTTTGTTGCGCATTGCGTCACCAATTCGAACTTATCTCATCGGAGGGTACGTCGAGGATACTCTGTATCGAAACTAGCAACAAACCGCATCTTGTCGCTGCCCTAGATCTCCGGGAAGACGAAGAACCCGAGTTGCTTCTGTGCTACAATAGTCAGTATTTCACCAGACCTGATCTAGTCCGTAAGGTTGCTGATAATTTATGGAAACTTGTTCGTTTTTCAGATACATGTCATTTCCAAAAACTAATGGACGAAAACATGGCCTCGACTGCATTCGATTTTCATTGGAATTCGGTCCCAACTGCAGTCGGTACGTCTTTTTAATCGAATAACAACGCGGGTCTATTTATTCGTCAATATCTTTCACCGTGTTTTGTATTTCAGTATGTGCGTTTCCCTACGTAATTGCATTCACCTCGGACACGATGGAGATCCGATTGATCATAAATGGAAACCTTGTGCACACGATGGTGATGCCTAATTTGAATTTGATCTCATCAAAGAACGACATATTCTTCGCTACGACAGCCCCCGAGTTCTTCTCTACGCGAAGCGAAAGAATTCATTTCGACGGAAGGACAGATAAGGACGATAGAAATAGCAGCCCGCCTGCCTCACCCCATTCTGGTACGAGTTATATGGGGTGAAACGAGATCAGAACAATTAAACGGAGCAGGTGTTCGCGATTATTTTCATTGCCGAGTTCCTTTCGCGAGATTGGACACCTGCTGAAAATTTTACGTTCCCTCCCATCTTCAAGAATCTCTGCAGTAATGATATTGATTCCCTGAACATTTGAGAAAAACTCTACGAAGCGTAAAAGAGTTTGGAAAATTTCTCAGCCACTTCGTTCTGGACTTTATGCGGCTATTAGTTTGGATACGATGACTGACTATGATTATCTTTAGCCTTTTAGCCGGCCTTTGATCGAGCATTACTGCTGAGTTCGGTTTTACTGAACAATCGAAGAATTTTGTTGTGTCTGTTTCAGCTTCACCCGAGGCAAAGCCAATGAGGATTTACAAAATCCCTCTGAGCACACTCTCGGGAACAACAGTTACTACCTGCGAGAGACGATGCCCGAGTCCTGCTGAGCCGGATTTAGTATCCGTACCACCCTCTGGCGATAGAAACTTTCTTATGGTCGATTCTAACCGGGCTTTAAGCAGATCGTGTAGCAGTAGTCCAACGCCAGGTCAAGTACCTTGTCTACCAGGTATAGGAATAAATAAGTAAGTTGATTATACGGTAAGCAAATAAGGAATTTTTATGGGCAGTTGAATCGCCAATGCCTCAATTCCACTGAGCCCATATTGAGGCATTAGCTTCATGCATATATGAGATAGGTATATATATATATAGTATATATTATATATATTGTAGTACTGAATAATATCGACGGGAGAATTTCGTTCGTACCTTTAACTTCTAGTATTATATATATAAATAAATATAGGATATCTAATTGTATATGTACATCTTTATTGTCTTCTCTTCTGTGATATGGCGATACAGCTATTTAAAACTTAAAAAGTTTAAAATCGTACTAAGATTACTGAATAACATTACTAATGATATATCAATAACGGAATACAAAAATGTGTAAATAATTTAACTCGCGCAAAACTCCACACGTCCATTTTTCTCAATTACTTCATGTGATACGCAAAACGCCATTCCATAAATAATAGAATATAATGAATGAATAACATTATTATTATTCTTACGGAGTAAAGTAGATATATGTATATATATACATATATAATATATATATATATGTATATATAAATATATAAATATGCTAGAAAGAGTACAATGCGGCTATTTCGGAATTTATTCTTTTCTTTCAGAATATATAATTATTACTATGTTATATCTACATGAATATAAATATAAATATAAATATGGTTAAAGCGTAATATATGATCTAGTCCGTGAAGTTACTTGTGTGTATAACTATACATATAATATGCTATGATTTTTACTATACAAAGAAAAATTCAAATTGCATATATACATAAATATAATATAAGCATAATAAATCTACGTACAATAAATTTTAAGTCTTCAATAATAATATTTCGTCAATTTATATATATTGGTGAGTTACGATTACATATGTATAGCCACGCCCATGTAATCATATTTAAGCTCGAGATAATATAAACTGTGGAAAAATATAAATAGCAAAACGCACACTGCGTATATGTTATAGAAATAACTAACTATAATTAAAGATATGAAACGCGTGTACAAATCGCTATTCTTTACATTATGTATAATATTAAAAACACGCTACAAAATCATTGAAGACAATCTATGTATAAGTGTAAGAGGGGAAGCACAAAGATATAGTAATTATAAATTTAATTATTGAGATGGTATCCCGATTGTGAGTCGAAAGAAAGAAGAGCAGAACGGAAAATATATGGAGATTTTCTTGATTTGGTAAACTTTCACGGAAATACATTATATTGAAAAGTCTTCATGCCCCAAACACACGCTCTGCCCAGGCTAAGTTTGCAGCCTTTCAAAAACTTACAATATAAGTTACAATTAAGTCAAAAACAGAATACAAAAAAATAATTAAGTCATATGTAAAACCCAACTATAACAAATTTGAGTAATATTAAAGGGTTACATGATATATATATATATACATATATTATACATATGTACTATTACATTGTTATTGATAAGTGAATTCATTATAAGATGATATATCAAAAATAAGCATTGTAAGAAACTACAAAATTAATTTAAACCAGTATTGTTTAAGTGATATAGATATACTACGCATATACAACCAGTATCACTTGTCAACATTAAATCAACTAACATAATAAGCTGTAAACCTGAAACTGATGACAAGTATTAACATTCGAAATTGCAATGTGATTTACACTGACAAAGAAAAATTTATTGAAGCATAATAAATATTTATTATCCCATAATAAGAAAAATATATACTACGTATTGCTTATAATCGTTACAGATATATATTTACTAAGTACCCTCTAATAAACTGAGGTAGGTAAAATCGTTTGGTAATTATGGTATTTTAGTGAAAATTCGGATAGACTCAGATAGATGTAATATCACATATTCTTCGAACGATTTAATCAAATTTATAAATGTTAGTTATAAATTGAAAATAAATTTATTGAATTTCGGACTGTGGGGGCCCATGGGCAGTACGGTTTATGGAAGCCTACTACTGGGGCTTTTTAAACTTATAAGGAACTTTACCTCAAATTGGCTGCATTTTGTGTTTTTGCGACCTCGTATTTTTCTTCAATCGATTGAAATTTATTTCACGTGAAATATATATTTACAGACTGATTCAAATTAATCGGAACGTATTTTCAATTCTAAATGTCCTGCGTCCAATTTCAAGGGACCGATAGATTTCGAGTTATAGAAGGTCTTTCGTGCCTGAGGTATAATACTGATTTCAGAATGCAAACCTTCTGTGGAACCCAAACAATGAAAGAGCAATATGATATCTCAAGTTTCAATTTTTTTCAATCTTTCGGAGGGTTGATGTCGATATGGCAGTATCAAAAATTACTCTACAGAGACCGGATTTCGTATGAAGTTCTTTCATGTAAAAAAAAAGTGATTTCCAGATGAGCAGCGCAACATAAGATTTTGAATATTGTATTCTTCAAAATGTCAACCTCGATGAGGCAGTAGTAATTATATTGTTTTACAGATCTGTTCTTTTGAAAAATCAGTTTTTTGGGGGAAAGGAACAAGTATCTCAGGTGAGCAGTTGAATCCTTGAAATTAAAAATCGCTGCAAATGGAGGTTTTGGCATAATTTTGCTCGTAATTTTGTCGTCGATGAGGCAGTAATAAAACAACTGCTCGTATAAGTTGCAGCTTCCGCAAACGATGCGCGCCACAATATATGCAACCCGACTTACATGACTGAATCTCGGATTGCATATACAATAAGTATGACGTCAGCGGCAAAAGTATTTCATCAATTCGACTGCAAGATGGCGATACCATTTGTCACCCCGCTGACAATATCAGCTGAGCAAGGAGATGCACTGACCTTGGGTAGGAGCACCTGTCGTAGGGTCAGTGGCCTTCGTAGCGTCAAAGAGTTCGCATTGAGGCTTTACGTCAATGAAGAAATATCACAAACGCAGAAAAGTTTTTGCAAAATAGACAATATATACCCATTGATGAAAGAAGGTACTTCTTGTCTAATTTTATTGAAATACTTATCGCTCGGTTTTAGTTGAATTACATTCCATCAGAGTCCAAACATTTACGGCAAGAATTCTGTTTTAACTGCGAAGAGCGCGAGTATATATTAAATTCGATCTTCATATAATAGTACTTTTGCATCTTTTGTATCTTTTAGTTGTGAGGAAAAAGTGGTAAATAGATTTTTATTTTACTCTTATTCCACTTCTAAAACTGGTATGCGATATTTGAGGAAACTATAAATCCCAAAAATTTCGATGATGTATCTCAAATAGAAACAAATCCGAAAAGTAAAGTTTCGACGGGTAAGATATCATTTCTGATTCCTGAAATATGAGAATGACAAAAGGCAACAATTAAGTTTTTCTATTAAGTCCAGTATTGGCGGGCCCATTTTTATTTCTTTTTTGTAGTTTTATGTCTACCTCAAATTCTATAAGTAATTTACAGTCAGCTATAATGCCAAATATTCTCGGAAAAATATTTTCACATCATTTGGGTTTCAGTCATAACCGTGATTACAACCAATTTTCAAACCTAAATTACTGAAATAGTTACTGTACTTATTGATCAATAATTCAACTGATGGTGCGTACAAAGACCTGAGCACTATTCGACTTCAATAATATTTTCAATAATTGATCAAGTGTTGGAGTGCTTTCAAGTATCCTTGAAGTCAAAAGCTAGGGTGCTTTATTCAATAGTAAGGACAGACCAGAAAATGATTATTGTAGTCGACATTTTCGATAATTCTATTCGTCGTTAATAGTCCAAACAAATTTCTGATAATAAGCCCTCATGGCAAAAATAAATTTTTAGCAATAATTGCTTATTATCACCAGTATAACTGCGCCATCCATAAGCGCATACTAATATATAGTATTCTGAAAATAATAAACGTGTCTATGGCGGTAGGTCAGTTCCGTGGAGAAACCGAATAGTTCGTTCAGTAGTTTTCAATGGGTTTTAATAGTTTCTGAACTACCGATTAGGCCTCGCCGTTTTCTTATCAGTGAATCTAAGCAGTCGATCATTAGTTATAATTCATTGACACAGATTTAGGAAGAAATTGAACCATCATAAGACTTGTTGCTCTCTTTGAAACACTGACCTTCAGTGATACCAATAAGAGGTCTATTTTTACATTCGCGTGGTTTCTGTTCTTTTATATAAGACGAAAATACGAAGACGGTTTTCGCAGAAAATCGATTTCACGGATAACTATTGACGTCAATGGTTCGAAACCTGAACAGCCACAGCTCCAGGGATTTCCGTGTGAAATAATTAACGTTAATAGTTGCAGAAAAAAGATAGATTGCAAAATTCATTCTTTCTCTTTCAATACATTTTTCCTTGTAGGGGGGAAAAGTCACTGGTTATAGCTAGCGGGCAAAACATAACATAGAATCACTATGAAACTCATCGAACAATGTTGACGATGCGCAAATTAAGATATATCATAATACCGCATGAGCAAATTTCAATTGATTGAGATATCTAATGTTATATCCAATTAATCTCCAGAAAATATCGAGGGATAACTCTCGAAAAATTAAACAAGCCAAGATTTCTAAAATTATAAAACAAGATATTCACCACAAAAATTCAAAAGATATCGTGGCGGTTCGTTTTCGAAAAGAAAGAAAATAGTTATCGAATTTCGCCCCCGTTCCGCCCGGTGAGCGCTAATCGCCCCCCCACCACAAATACGCTCTACATTCTGGTTTTTGTTATTCACAATCAGATTCGGTACCCTAAAAGTTCAAATATACTCGCTAAAATAGTGTGCCTCGATGTGCGTCTGGCCAGTGGCCACTGGTATAGTTCATATTATCGTTAGAAGTCAATCAATATGAATAACAATCCTGTATATTTACATATTCGAGTTCGTACGTAACCGTATTATATTTTCCGTTCACTAAAGAACAACCTCTACAGTCTAGTTAAATTTAAAATTGTTTTATAGTTCTATTTCTTTTTTTGTTTCTGTTATTTTTCTCTCTAATCGATATGTCGAGTGGCTCCTGTGAAACGGAGTAGATGACGTTGTCCATGGTCAGTAAACTTGGGCGGCTAAAGGCCGCGGGGTGATATTGAAAGGGGTGTTTGGCGACGAACGAGTACAATGTTTTCTGAATGATCGTACAAAGACAGTAGTGAACCTTGGCTAACTACTGCTAACAGCTGCTCCCTGCCGGCAATGCACTGTACTATGTTAGCCCGTGGTACTATAGGTTCCCCTGTGCGCGAGGCTTGTAACTTGTAACGTGAAGGTGTGCCTAGCCTGGATGGCCTGTTACCTGCTGTAGTACAGGGACAGCGTATTGTGAAAGTGCTGTGTGCGTACCCGAAAAGAATTTGGTAGTGAATAGACGAGGATTTTTCGATTATTTCGAAGGATCTGGATAGCATGAGGTAAGATTTTACTCTGACGCCTTAAGGGTGATGCCAAAATTACAAAGATAGATCTCGTACGGCGAAGAGAGTGAGTGGACAGAGGTTATGTTTCGTAGTGTCTCCCCCCACTCCATGGCCTCTTCACTGCACTTTGTCTTTGTCGTTTACGTTTAATGAGCGGTGTTTCTTTTTTCTTTCTTCCTTATTTTTTTCTTTCTCTCATTCTTTACGACATTTTCAAATCTTCAGCGTGCGCAGACAGCGAGTGCTTTAAAATACATTCAATCATACAACGAACTGGATATAATACAAAAGGAAATTGTGTCGCAGTCTGATGAGCCACCGCGAGCGCACCTGACCGATTATTTTTTGTTTTTACTCGAGCCGCCGCGCTGCGGTCCGTTTCATAACTGCCCAGGCACTTTCATGCATGTTTCGCAAACAATCCGTACCTACGTTTGCCTTTGTAGCTGGCTTCCCTGGTTGAAAAAAAAAAATGAAAAAGAAAAAAATTCATGTGCACAGCGACGATTCGAGAGTTATTTTACCTCACCTATACATTATGCATATACCTACCTACAATCACATACATTTTTTAATATCCCCATACCCACACACGATTCTGGAATTTCTATACACCTCGTCGTACCTCTTATACACGCCTGGCATCTCCTTCTATTTAACTTCTGTATAAACATAATGCGAATACGAGAGCGAGCCGGCTGAGTTAGAAGGAGATAGTATACGGCTGAGAATCAAGTATTAACATACAACCAAATGAGACGGCTTGTTGATATTTCGGCGCGCAGGCTTCTGGCTTGACACTTGACAGCGCGGCCGGCCTTGAGCCTCCCCTTTCCTCTTCTTTCCAACCTCCTTCAAACTCTATGTCTATCTCCCTCTCTCTCTCTCTCTCTCTCGCTCTCTCTCTATTCCCCTCCCAGACTTCTTTATGCCCTCTTCTCCCGCTTCTCCGCCGTTTGGACGACCCCCAAATCACCTTACGCCTTTTATCTTATCCTCTCGACGGTGAAACTATTGACCGCTACGACCACGAACGAGGATCCCGTTCTTAATAGACTAGGAAGGAAAATCTATACGCAATCTGACCCCACGACTACCACGTGACAAATTCACTCATCATCTTCTATAGGATATACGTATTACGTGGCGCATACAGAATGGATTCGAGTCGGTTAAGTAGTTTTACCATTATTTCTACAGCTCGTATATTTTAACGGCAGCTAAGGTGAAAACGATTCATTTTCTCTTCGTGGAATGCGAAAGCGTAAACTTATAGCAAAGTAAAATTGAATTCCTCCGATAACTTTGTCGCATTATTGAGTCGTGGAACTCGTATATTAATGCCGATTAGGAAATAGCTTATCTAGAAAAAAAAAATTCTGATTCATTACTTATTCCGTGAGACACGTAGATACATTTTTGAGCCACACCTCCGGCTTCTTCCTGGCCAATTATTACGTCAATTTTTTTCTGGTAATTTATTATTACCATTGTAATAACTAATGCAGTATAAAAGTATACTTCGGAGCTTGAACGACTCGTGGTAAGGGATAAGACCGCGATGCAGGAGTGCCTGTTTGAAGTCTCTGGATCCTTGAGATGCGGATAAACCTCTAGAGGTTTATGAATATGGATGAAACCTTTCTCGACGCACTGCTGCAGAGACCGCACCTCGCTACTCATTCACTCGCGTTCTCTAGCCTAGCGCGCTCTACGCAGAGCTAAAGTTTTACCTCTGCGAGATATGCTATACAGCTATATAACATCATAGCTAGCATATAGAGTCAGACGTTACAACCCGTCTTTACACGCGCAGGCATGTCGTATAAATTTTATGTTTATATAGGAGAGGTATAATACTTGAATACCTATGTGGAAACACTGCCGGAGTATCGCTGCAGCGTTAAGATATCTAGAATTTTTACTCCAAGTTGAAGTTTCTCTTCATATCTTTTCCTAAACTCAAGCGATTTCGTTCGCGCGTTTGTAAATCTTTTCTTTTTTTCTTTCGTCCTTCTTTCTTTCGATCGTCTTCTATAGCGTTTACTCGACCGTAAGTAGGTATATGCATATGCATGGAAGTACCTAGGTATATCATACCGTGCGGTATCCTTACCCAACGTAATGTAGTGGATCGAGCGCGTCAGTCTACCCGTTCCTTACCATGCTGCCGTGCATGTAACTGTATTTTCTGCGTTGTACGACCGACGACGACGACCTTCTCTGTTACTAACAGTTTACTCTTAACGCTACAGCCAGCCAGGCTGTCAGTGCGGTGGCGCGTGCTCAACCGCTAACTCATCTCGAACATCGTGAGGGTTCAACTTTTCACCTCAAATACAAATACAAATACGCTTCTTTAATTCGAATCAGCATTTGTATCACTTGAGAAAATTGAATAGCTCGTGGAGCGAAGTTTCGAGTAGAAGTGACGAAGTACCAATATCATTTTCGAGTTATGAAAGGTGAAAGATAAGACTCATATTTAGAGGTATATAAGCTGCAAAGTTACACTGCGAGGGTAAATTGAATGCACCATTTAATCGTTTATCAATATACATATTAGCAAGCTCTCGGACTCGCGACCTGTAAGCATTTTTAGAACAGCAACAGGTTGCCCCACCATCACAGTCTACCATACTTCCAAGCCGTACAGTTTCTGCCTCAGCTGTAGCTATTCTCTACTCCCGCTGTACGCAGCAACACGTACGATACGGCGCCGCCACGCAGGGATGATTCTTGAATTTGATGCTGTGACGAATTGTTTGAATCCTATAAAGATCCGTTGTCTTCTTTATTCTTGTACTATATGTAATATATAAATGAGTAGATAACGCGGGTATGAGGCATTAACCGAAGTAATCGTGGTCGCGGATATAGCCGGCTACGAGGCTATACAGGCTGGAGGCGCGCGTGTTTTGCCACCTTCTCTACTTTGGCTGTTTCTCCCCGGTGAGGTTGAGAGCAGAGAGCTGAATGATCCCAATAAAGCTGTCACTTACATACAGACATAAACCTATACACAAAGCACGCGTACATATATACCTGCATATGAACCCGAGATCAGCTCTCCGACCACGCGAGTGCTCATGTAATGCGAGCTACTGGCACTGGTCCAAATGTACGAAATTTTTATTATGCCCACTCCTCTAAACGGACCATTGCCTCCCAATAAAATAGCCGACGTATTGCTGCGACGAACTCGTCTAATCTTTCACGAAAGTGCGTCGCAACGTGGTGTATATCTACATACCTATATGCGTGGGTATGGTTAAGGACTGTATCTCTTTCAAGGAACAAGACTGCATATAAAAAGCTATAGCAAGGCTGGATAGAAATAAATCAAAGAAAAAATACTGTCTGATTTTCGTACGGAAATTTTACTTTTAGATCCGTTTTAAATACTTCCCGAAGTGATCGGAGTATTGACTGGCGCATAATTTATACTTTAAGCAATTCTGTAGAGTCTAGAGACGGCTGCAGTACGCAGTGAGATCTGCAGGGTATTCAGCCTTATCGCTCTCTGGCTTGCCATACAGGCAACCTAAAGACTCCCAGAGGTGGCTGACTCCCCTCGCCGTGCAAAGTACGGCGAGAACTTTAAGCGCGGCAAGTTCGTACCGAAGAATTCACTTGGCTCTCGGAGCAGACGAATGCCCAACGCCCCGGCGCGTAGTTGCGACTCGACGAGTCAGTCCGGCTGCTTCCTTGCCTCGTGGCCCTCGTGGTGCTACCGATCGCCGCGTTCAATTAACTAAACGTAGTTTATCGCTCGTTGATAGAT
Source organism: Rhogogaster chlorosoma (assembly GCA_944452935.1). Taxonomy (NCBI): domain Eukaryota; kingdom Metazoa; phylum Arthropoda; class Insecta; order Hymenoptera; family Tenthredinidae; genus Rhogogaster; species Rhogogaster chlorosoma. The sequence continues at coordinate 13,389,745 of OX101799.1, read as the reverse complement.
ACCTACCCCTGCAGGTACTTTTTCTTCCATATATATCCAGAGAAACGCTTTTTAATCATTTTTTACGGGTTGCGGTGGGAAGACGTATATAGGGTTGGATATTATTTCATGAAGAAGATCAACGCTAAGTTATATGTAATATGTTTTCAAATGTTCCTTTATACACTTCATACACGTATATTTGTACATAACAATAATTTTTCGTGAAATTAATAAGGTTAACAATGGGGAAAGTATTTGATAATTATTTTTATATCCAAGTACCTATACCAAGTGTGCATGATATGAAAATGCAATATTTTTGTATACAATCAGTGCTCAAGGTGTGAAATTGAAATAAATGGATGGATATTGATATGAATATACCTGGTATGGGTATAAAGAGCGGCTCCTTTATACCTTCAGGTAATAAAAATCTTCTATATTCTGTCGGCTTTCTCCTAAATAGTTGATCAATAAAATTGGAAATCATATAGATGAAGATAAAATAATGATCTGAAGCGGTTTACATAATTGAAATATCGGTGTACTTTTAAACTCTAAATATATATTTGGACAAAGCGAAAATCTCGCACCCAATAAGGAACCGGTTCCTCGGCGTATATGTATGTACATTCGAACGGATCGGCGTTACAAGAATAATAATTTCAATTGGTATCCCAGAGTGGTTGGGTATAGTATGTATATAAGCACATTGTCAGTCGAATATAGGGGAATAAAGATATGTATATGCATTCGTTGGCAAGGCAAGGCCCGGGACTCGGTGAAAGGAAAACATAGATATCAGCTCGTATAACAAGTATGCGCGGGACGCGGAGACGTTAGTATTTTACACCTATGAGATATATTAACATATATGCTATATTCGAAGGAGTCCATTCCAAAATTAGAAACGACCTTACGGGCTTCGTTTAGTTTGACGTCAGAGCGTTCGAGGATTACGTCTCACACACCGTCGTCGTGCGAAAACTACAAAGTTCAACGATAAGATTATTTCATAGGATTTGTTTACCAGCGTTTTAACACCTGTGACACAGGTAGGTAGGTAGGTAATTTACGTGTCTTGTAGTATCACTCCTGATTTACAAATCCTACCTCTGCGAGAAACAACTCCTCTTATACAGCCTCTACGTACCAGACAGTTTCCACTCTACAGAAATTTCACGGAACCGTGGCTGACTCGACCCAACGCCAGGAGCACGTGTTGGCTAGCGCATGCGCGCGACAACCGCCCTTAAAATAGAGCAAGTTCGCTTGCGAACGTTCGTGGTCATTGACCTTTCGTCTACACTCGATTACACGGGTGTATATATGCACATACGTATCTAGCCAAATACACAGAAGACTATAGATTGTCAATGCGTATACGGGAAGTGCTTTCATCAATAAATCCCTCGGCTATACTATACATATACTTGAGATTAACCGATCGCGTGTCCGTTCTGTAGACTTCCAACATTACTCCACCATTTTATAATATACTATATTTAACTATCGATATTTCAGACTTCATCTGTATAATTTAACAATATGGTGACTAGGATATATACTACCTCCCTGACTGACTTTTTGCAATATTTAACGAGAAATATAGTATTATAGTGCGCGGAGTATCGTTGACAATAATTCTCCCGCACTGTAAACGGGATAAATACGTTTCAAAGCTTAACGCTGATTGGTCCGGGGGTGCGAGGGGGTGGTAGAGGGTAGGGTGACCGGTCTAGTCTCTGGAGTCTCTGACTCAAGTGCACGCGCAGTGGGGATAGGAGACCTTGAGCCGCGTCACGTGACCCTAAGGTGCATGGGGTAGGGCGACGAGGGCCTTGACCTTACCGGCCTGGGAAGAGACTGACTTACTACTGCCGCGTCGAAAAACGTCGGCCTTTACAACGGAACCCCCATAGGAGACAGGCGTTTGGCTTTGGGGCCGAACGTGTTCGACGTAGAGTCGGATTGATAACGGGAGCGGGGAACGGGGAACGGTGAAAGAGCAAAGGGGAAAAGGGAAAGGGGAGAGGGAGGGTGAGAGTCACCGAGGATAACGTGACTTCACTGTGTACGATTGTTCTATGCATGTATGTATATGTGAATGAGTGTGTGTATGTGTGTATGCTACCCTGATAAACTTTGTCGCCGCCTTTCACAATATGCACATACATGTGCAATATCTTCATACATACCTATATTAATACTACCTGTGTGCAGTTTAACGTACGAACACTGCACTGCAATTCCGATAGAAATCTATAACGCGTTAAACACGGTTCCTGCGGATTACAGAACATTACGGTTATATACACCGACGATATTATATGTACAGACTGATACAGTTCAGAGACAAAGGAGTACCGCTATTGCGTCACTTTTTTTTCTCTCTTTTTTTTTTTGTCTTATTTTTTTCTTTGCATCTTACTTTATCTTGTTATAAAATAGCGTTAAGCAAATATAACCACGTGTATAGTATTGCCGGTATTTGATCTATTTATTTGTATTTCGTTTTTCTTCCTCCCATTACAATCGCAGAATTCTTTTTGCCCTCACTTAAGGGATTACACCACCTTGGCAGTCGGAAAAATCGGTATGAAAATAAAAATTCTTTTTCACGCACCTATTAGATGTATGAAATAATTTTTATTTTACGCAAATACATTGTAATTTTACAAAGAATTTAAAAAAAAAGAATTAATAAAAGTAATTTTAAAAAAAGCGAAAGTATAAGCTGTTGGACCGCTTTTGAAAATCCTTGCTGATGGTTGAATTTTTTTCTCTGTCAGGCATCATTCGAAAAATGAAAAAATGAAAGTTTCTTATTCATAAAGGTAATAGTCAGAATGTAGCAAAGGGAAAAATTGAAAAAAAAAAAAATGGTAGAAATGACAGCTATTTGAAAAAAATCCTATGGTTTTACGAAAAATTTGAGTTTTAAAAATTTATAAAAAATAAACGTGGGATCCAATCAAAAAAAAAAATCCTATGCTACAAGTTAGATAATATGATAAGAAATATGTAGTTTAAATTTAATCGTAGAGTAGATCTCGAGATATCTTTTGCACCAGTTTGAAAAAAGTAGTTTCGAGGAAAACGTAAAAAAATCTGAAGTACCGGTCACCGTCTTGGAACGAAATATTTTGTTAAATTACCTCTAATCAATAATAATACACGTAGCGGTCTGTACTCTACTGCGTTACAAGTCAAACAAGGACTGATTCGGAATATCTATAATATAAAAGAATATCCAACAATACCCTTTGTCAAAGCTCTATCGGCTTGCACCGGTCCGCTCGCTATCTGAGATTCGGGCCGACTCTCTGCTGCGCTCCCTTCTAATTGCTATAACTCCGGAAATAATTCGAATTTTGGAATGTTTGAACGCTTGAAATATTCTTAAAAGTATACACAATTTATCTAACCAAAAAAAATTGATTTTTTGAAATTCTCAAGGTAGTGTGTAACCCCTTAATCAGCTCGAATCGCAATTATACGTATAAGTATAAAATCCGTTCGTTTCCATGATAGCATATCGTATATTTATACCTGTATCTATTTATTACGTATCAAAATATCGAATAAATGCTCTGAACTGGCGAACTCTACTATGGAGAGTGTATAGCAGCGACTAAAGTTGACGGTATGCGATATGGTGGCGTATATACACACCGAGTAACAGGACGAGATCAGAGCCGAAGGCCTGTCAGGAATGCAGGTCCTGTAATTATCTACTTATTTTGTTAATAAATAAAAACCGCAAGAACAGGTTACCATTCCATTCCCAGCACCGATCAGTGAACGCGCGCTGTATATCTTATAGTCGTTGATGCTGCTGCTGCTGCTGCTGCTGCTGGTTGCCGGCTGCTGCCAACTCTTGAGCAAACTTACCTGGAGGCAATCGATTTTCGAAATATATCTTTTTTTTTTAATAAATAAAACTTTGCCTGCGGGAACTTGTTTCGTCTCATACATTCCTCCCCTCTATTCATTACCACTTTCCGTCCCACTCCATAGCTGTTCCCCCCCGCAATATATCTTATACTTGACCATCCTTGTCTCTGAGAGGTCTACACGCACGCGTTACCACGCTACGCAATCGTACTCAACATTAAAACGATATGTATGCGTGTATATATAACATCTTTTCTTCTCTGTCTAGGCCCCCCGCCCGTCCACATCAGTTTATCTCTCTTTTGCTGAACATGCGTCATATCTGGTAACTTTTTTATAGGCCGCCCGAGTCGGCAGATATACGCGTTCGCATTAGTCTGCGTGTATTTATATTTAACCAACTGACACTTGCCATGTGCGTGTCCATTTCCGCGCGAAGGTCGTCCCGCACCGGAAGTGGGCCGGCCTTGCGGGACGACCGTTATACTCCGGAAGTTATACTCTACCGTCGCAAGCCTATAACTCTTTCATATATTCCGACATTGTACTTTTCACGTATAAGATAACTCGAAAATTGATATATCTATATAGTATCAATTCTCTTCTCCTTTTCTATATAGCAGAGGTGGAATTCCTGAAGCGGTCTTTACTCCAATATCGTAAAGAAATTCTGCTTCGTCAAACGCTGAGGCTAGCTCAAAAGGACGGCTCAGGATGCTGGGCGTCCCGGCGAGCGTCCACAGGCCCAAAGTCAACGCCAGAATTGCCCGGAGGGAAGCCAGCTGAGAATGTCGGAGCAGAACGGGCCCCCGGAGGGCCCAGGCTGGTGGCCTCCGGCCCAATCCTGGAAATCGTCGTCGACCCCTGCGAGGCCAGAAGCCGGAAAAAACGTATCTGTGACTACCATCAATGTTCCACCAGCCCATGAAATGCATGATGGTAATATATATTCGTTCGATGAAAGTAAATTATCAATTATTTATCAGGATATGAATTCGATGCGATTATATACTCAATTTATTGCCGCGTCCTAAGGTATAAGGTACTGGAGCGCAGAAGAGAAAAAGAAGTTTATAATGTTATACTATAAAGGCGCCTAGATGTCGCAGGCATGTTTAGTCTTTGAAGCACGTTTCGATCGCATAACAATTATTATGATCAGCGTTACCCCCATAAGCCAACAACACGCCCCGCCACACAGAGTTTATTTATTACCTACAGGATACCTAATGCCGATTGGAATGTTTTCATTAAAGCGCGCCAGCGGGAAACGCGAGACTCTGTGCATAAGAAAAAAGAGAAAACGAAAGAAAAGAAAAGAAAAAATTACCGTGCTTTCAAACCGCCTTGAACCTTTTGCGAAACTCCGCTGATGCTATAGCTACAGAAAATTACAGTGACCACCGGCCAGCGGTCCCCCGCTTCAAAAACTTTCAAATAATTTTCTATGTAGATACAAAACTTATTCATTCACACTAATTATTGTATTTGAGAAAAAAATTCGCGTAGGATAGCGAAGAATATAAAAAAGATTTAAAACTCTTGTATCAACGAGTACCTTTGTAATTTTGTTTCGAGGAGAAAACGAACGGGAAAAAAGAGATTGTATACTCTTCGCTGATGAATCATTTGTCTCCTGGATGTAGAGATTCTATAATCATTCATAATCAGATTCAGATTTTATAATCATTGTTCCGAACAGGTAAAAATGTTAAATATTTGGGCGGTCGGAACGGTGTGACGGTGTCCGTTGTGTCCGGACGCGGGACCGGAAATGAACCCGAAAATGACGGAGCGGACAGCGACGGTGAAGTTAGTAAGATCGACTTCCGGGGAGTGAATTTACGCACGAAGAAAAAGAGGGATGCGCCAGAAGGCCAGGAAAGCGATGCCAGCACCGTTACAGAGGCGATGCTACAGCAACCAGAACGCCCCATGTCCTGGGAAGGAGAACTTTCCGATCAGGAAATGTCTTCGAATACAATTACTAATCAAGTACGTTGTACATCGAAATCCTTATACCACACGTAGCGAAATTGAATTATTCTATCGAAATTATAGTTTTGAACAATCACTGTATTAGTTACGCGGTGCTCCCATGATTCACTTCCGAATAACGATCTTCTGACTCAACTCAAGACTTTCGAAGATCGATCTCTGACTCAGATCGGTCGGAACTCAAGGTTTTGCTTTTTTTATGCAAGATTTAGAATCTTCCCGTGGTATAGTACATAAGCATGGTGGCAAATGTTTAGGGAAATCCGGGAATTATTTGATTGGTCAAGGAAAATAAGTATGGAATGAAAATAAAAACAAAACTTTCTCTACAAAAAAAAGATAAATTCGAATAATTATTATTATTTTTTTTTCACATGCTAGGAATTCTTGATAAATCGAAACAATGTTGGAAATTAATTAAATACGTCGCAAATTTTTGAATACCAATTAATTCGGAGTTACGTTAATTAGTCACTTGTTATTCACTTCATTAGTTTGAATAACAGTTAGGGAAAAATTATAATTTGGTCGGGGAAAAGTCAGGGAATTTTTTCATTTTGTTTTTAGTAGTTACCACGATAAGAGCATTCTCGAGACTCTGAACATCTTAGAATGAGAACTTTGGTGGAAAATTTATAGGTGTAAAAGGGCAAATGATTTGTCGTATAGATTTTTCTTAATTTCAAATTAAATTCAAATTTTCATGGACTTACTACTTCTCGGGTTTTGTCCATTTTTCAGTATGAACAATACGAAAAACGAAAATCTTGCAACTAAATTACTCGTAATTATAGTCCTAATAGGTTTTATATTTATATCAACAACCATGGTTTTAGGACCATGAAGAAACTTCAATGGAAGGAGTTCAAGTGTGCAGTGCCAGCCCAGGACCAGCACACGCACCACAAGAGCCCAAATTTCCCATAAAACTTGAGCCAGATTTTCGCTCAAGCCCAGCCCCATCTCTAGGACCCCCGAATGATATAACCCTATCAAACACCCAACAACAACAACAACAACACCAACAACAACACCAACACAATATCGACGGGCTTGAGCAAAACCAACAAAGTGATTTGCCATTACTCGTTGGAAAACTACTCGGAGGATATAACAACGCTACTCCTAATCACAGCCCGGTTCTCAACCCAAGACATCATCTGACCAAACATAGCCACACTAGATCACAGGCAAGTAGTTGAATTTAAGCATGAACATGAAATTATTGAAAAGCAATACTAAATCATTAGCTGTGTTGAAATATTAATTGATTGTTCATTTTTATCGCTAGGTTCCATCGCCAGATTCGGCGATTCATTCAGCCTACAGTGTATTTAGTTCCCCTACCCAAAGCCCACACGCTGCTCGTCACTCAGCGCTTGGAGCTGGAAGCCCTGTGCCGTCTTCATCATTGTCACTCTCACGTCACAGTTTCAACAATTCCACATCCTCGCTTTCCTTGTCGCTATCACACTCGCTGTCCCGAAACAACTCGGATGCATCCAGCAGCTGTTATAGCTATGGGTCTCTAAGCCCGCCGACACATTCGCCTGTTCAACAACCGAGGCACTCTCACTCGCATACTTCGCATCCTCATCATCAGGTCGGAGCACAGGGTAGCCCTCTGCATTTGCCAGTATCTCATCATTATTCGACGACAAATTCAGAGCTTTCTGAAGGGTTGAGTGAGGACCAGGAAGACTGTAAGATAGCTCCAGCTACAGCAGGAATTTCCACTAGGCAACAGCTCATTAATAGCCCCTGTCCAATCTGTGGTGATAAAATAAGCGGCTTTCATTACGGTATATTCTCGTGCGAATCCTGCAAAGGATTCTTCAAGAGAACCGTACAGAACAGGAAAAATTACGTCTGCCTTAGGGGAGCAGGGTGCTCGGTGACTGTAGCAACACGAAAAAAGTGCCCTGCTTGTAGGTTTGACAAATGCCTGAATATGGGAATGAAGCTGGAAGCTATCAGAGAAGACAGAACTCGGGGAGGCAGAAGTACCTATCAATGCAGTTACACACTACCAGCTAATTTGGTCGGCTGTACTTCCGGAGGATTACCTGGCGACAAAATGGCTGGCGGAACATGCAGCCCTGCGCCACCTGGATACGAACATCACCATTCGGCGAGGCACCACTCCAATCATTCGCATAAACTTCACGTTGTGCCGCAATTGTTACAAGAAATAATGGACGTCGAACATTTGTGGCATTATAATGACAATGATAGAACTACTAGTGCCCAAAGCAGTGGCAGTAGCACTAAATCCGAACAGCCTAGGCCAAGCTCTGCGGGACCTCAGAATACCGAACATGAACAACACCCACCTAGTAATGCTAATAGTAACGCAAACCCTTCCCAGCATCCAGACTTTTTGTCTAATCTGTGCAATATCGCAGATCATAGACTTTATAAAATCGTCAAATGGTGCAAAAGCTTGCCCCTATTTAAGAACATTTCGATTGACGATCAAATTTGTCTTCTTATAAATTCTTGGTGCGAATTGTTGCTGTTCTCATGCTGCTTTAGAAGTGTTAATACTCCGGGAGAGATTAGAGTCTCACTTGGCAAGTCAATTACACTTGAACAAGCCAGACAACTCGGTCTCGCTAGTTGCATCGAAAGAATGTTGGCTTTCACCAATAACCTTAGGCGATTGAGAGTCGACCAATATGAATACGTCGCAATGAAGGTACTATTTCAAAGTCACATCACTTGATAATATTATCGTGTCTAATCTCTAATTGATTTAGCTAAAGTAATAGTTTGAAGAAACAATGACAACGTTTTTCAGAACTTCCTTGTTAATATCTCAACGAGCATTTAAATAGTCGGTATCTTCATTACTCTTGAAATTGTATAACAAACTGAATAATATTTCCAGGTCATTGTTTTACTGACTTCTGACACGAGCGAGTTGAAAGAGCCAGAAAAAGTTCGAGCATCTCAAGAGAAAGCGTTGCAGGCATTACAGCAATACACTATTGCAATGTATCCAGAAATGCCAGCAAAATTTGGCGAACTACTTCTTAGGATCCCAGACTTGCAGAGAACATGCCAAGCAGGGAAGGAATTACTCAGTGCTAAACGAGCCGAGGGAGAAGGCAGTTCGTTTAATTTATTGATGGAACTGCTCAGAGGGGACCACTGAGTACAAACCACTATCATAGGTAAGCAACGTGGAATATATTTCGCAACTGTAATTCAGGCATTGTTGTTCGGAAATTTTCACGTCCGATGAAATTACACAAGTGATTAATGTAACTTTTGGAATTTCGTCTGTTCCAGATTCCATGCTTATACGTATTGTTAATAAGCACACAGAGTCAGGTGTGGTGAGTAAGAAATTTTTTTTTTTTAAAGACAAGAGAAATGACTGTAACAAGTAGTCCGTAATAATGTTAGCTCTTGGTGAGGGGGATTATTAGGTTGTTAGAGGACTTAGATAATAATAATATATTTTTTACTGAAATGCTTCCATACAGGGCCTGTATTCCTGCCTTTAAAGTTTAAGTACAGGAGTTTAAAGCGGCCTATGGTATGTCCGTATCGTCCAGTATGCATCCAAGTGAGAATCCAAGTACGAGTGAGAATATTTTTTTCGTATGAATGGTCGAAGAGAGCAAATATGTTTCCAGTGTAACCTCAGAGCTACACTTTAATTATGAAACACCAGTATTTCGTATATATTTGCGATTACTTAAAAACAGAAAAAAAAAACAAAAAAAAAATAAAAAAATAAAACACAGAGCATAATTTCTTATGTCCCGGTAAAAATGTACTTAAAATCGATTATCCTTAAGGCTTAATTATTATTATTATTATTATTATTATCATTATTAATATTATTATTATCATTATTATCATTATTTTATTATTATTATTATTATTATTATTATTATTATTATTATTATTTAGTTGTACCATTTCAAGGTATTTTTTACTATACTTTACACATAAAATACATAGTTATATTATATATTAAACAAAAAAAAGTATATATTATAATAATTATAGCCTTATGTCTTGATCTGGCAATTCAGTGCAATTGCTTCTTGTTCTGTCGCAAGGTTCCATCCGTTATGAAATTACACTAATGAGGAAAAAAAAAAAATACAATAACAAATTTTCTTTTTTAGCATATAGCGTGCCAAGTAACTATTGTTACAAATTATGGTAACAGTACCACTGTGTTCCAACAAAAAAAATATTCTTAAATATAGTATAAATCTATATTATTCTATCAGATTATACTACAGTTTTACAATGCATGAAATTTTATGAAAATATCTCCTTATCATGGAGTCATTTTTCTCATGATTTTGCCGGAGGCCTTGTAAACATCAATCTGATGTTGAAGAAAATGCCTTTGAGATTTATAGGGATCCTATCTAATGACTGCATTCAAGATTAACTATAATGAATAGCTGTTGTATGCTAATCTACTTCACACGTATATCCACATTGATACTATTACAATAGTATTATTGTAACAAATAAATGAGTAAATAAATATTAAATGTTAAGTACTCGTAAGTACCTAAGTATATACACCAAGGTAAGACTGCTGTAGGATGGAGCCGTTGATTTGTCAGATGAGACAGATGAATGAAAAAAAAAATTAATATTTTATTCTAATTCAATGAAACAGTTACGTACTACTGGCAATATATAAGGATCGATAAGTTCCTTAAATTAGAAGAAGAAGAAAAAAAACACAAAAAAAAAACAAAATAATAATAATAATCCAGTATTCATGCAGATTCAAAATGAATTGGTATTAGAATATTCTGAAGGAAATATATAAGTTATACATATATATTACATGAATTTATAAAGATATGAATGACAGAAATCATGTGTATATAGAATGTGGTGTCATGTTGGAAAGAAAAAAAAGCAAAAGAACATGTTGTAGCCATAAGATAGTTTTTTGCCTGTTGAATTGTGTCTATTCTATATTTATATTTGATAATAATTATTTCTACATACTTGATTATTTACTTATAGTGCGAATCGAGCAATTTCTTTTCTTTTCTAATTATTTTCTGTTTTTATTTCTGGAAAATTAATGATAGAAGTATTTATGAATTCTTTTTATGACAGAGGTGGCAATAAACTCGAACTATGAATTTGTTATTATCAACAATACTCATCGTATTTGAGTAAATAACAATGAGTATTGTTTGTGAATGAATAAAAATTATTCAAAATGACTATGGCGGCTGCAAGCAGCTATCTTTTACTGCAACAACATATACATATATGATTGAGAATAGAGCTCGGAATATTATCTTAGTTTTTCTATTGATATATATGGAAAAAATGATTGATACAAAGCTTATCAATTCTATATGGCGGAATTTGAAAGGGGAATAAAAAAAAAAGTTATGCCAGTGATGACAATATTAAGGCAACATTATGTAAAAACTGAATCGATATTCAAAGAGCTTAAATACAACAGACTGTACTGACAATTATATTATATCTTTACAAACTAATATAAACATTAGATACCAATGCAAAATAAATTAAAAAATTTTTTTAAAAAAATAGAGTAAATGGTATGATATCAAACAGACAATATTCTAGTATAATGTCATAGATACTCATCACGTATAGTATTTCTTTGTCGATGTATCAAAAGGTTGATATTATATGAGAAACACACATAATGTATGCGATAGAAATAACGAAATACAGAAGCCGTTAATGACCAGAAAAATATTCCATTCTTAAAATAATACTAATAACAAGACGATTCTAGTAAATATAGTTAGAGTAGTTTTATACATACAATACAAACAATTATTGCTGCAAATAAAGCACCTTTTAAGAAGAGTAGACTTTACCTTTCATGTCTTTACTATACTTTTTAGTCTATAATTTATTTGATCACACTAGCTGCATTTCTCACACCTCCAATTTTACCTTTATACGTATAAATTTCACATTAGCCTCATATTTTCTAACTATACGATAAATAAAGTACTTATACAGTAACCGCTGAAAATTATAAACAAAGATTATGTGAAGATGTAATTTTTTCATTTTACCATCAATTGATGAGCCTTTTATTATTTCCAGTAATTATATCAATTCAGAATCTGATTTGGGATGTTCTTGTTACATGAATTGGTGGTGAGTAGCATTTCATGATAAATTGTGATACTCAACTGTACCTTAATTTTACACGTATAACAATTTACTGATGATTATACCTATGTAGATACCTTAGTTCAGCAATATTGGACCATGATACAATGTTTACACACTGTAAAAATTTCATGAACCTATGCACGAAAGGCGAATGAAAATATAATCCAAGTTCGAATGTTTCAAACCAATCGAAAGAAAAAAAAAAAGAGGATTAAGGGAATCGTGGCATATTTAAAAAAAAAAAGGCTATGAAATACGATTACATATTTAATGATATGTAATATTGTATTCTAAGTAATATGGTTCGTTTTTAATTATCACAAAGGTAATTAGTTTTATACCTCAAATGCCTAATAATTTCATCTCTATTCGACAGTGTGATACATCTTATTTCGAAGATGGTAAAAGACGTATTGATGTAGTTCTTGTATACAAAGTACATCCTCACGAGGCATTGCATAGACAGAAATGGCGAGATACATTTTTAACCAATATTATGATAGATATGGGACTGGAAACGGAGCTAACACTTTCCACGGTACCGAATTATGTGTCATTAATAATTTCGCAGTCTACGGTTATTAGTCAATTGATTACAGCCTATTTTGAATGCATTATGTTACTCATCTCCTATGTCAAGACAGTGAATATTAATTCAAAAAGTTGATTGAGGATTGAGGATTGAATACAAATGACATTCTCAAAATCTGACTGTTTGCTTGGTTCCTTGATGATTTTTCAATTAAAATACTAGCAGCATGCAGGAATGCAAGTCAGATTTTATTTCATAGAATCCTGAGAGTGGACTGTTCTTTCTAAAGATCCATGCGCCATGGCAAGAGTTGATGAAACATGGTTATTTATTTGATATCAAGCCAATGCGAGATAACATTGTGGAACAAACATATTATAGTTACTGGTGGCAAAAATGGATACCAATTGGCGTGCCTAAACTTGAACGCTGCAATGAATATTTACAAAAAATTTACCAGAAGGAGATCATCAATGGACTGTACTTATACCAATCATAGTAAAGCTTTTAGTTGCTTGATATAGAAAATATGAGAGAGATTGTAGAACAGATATCAATTTAAAATCCTTCCCTTCCTATTGTCGTATTAAATATTTAAATCTTCACATACACAATGATAAGAATGAAGAATTTTTAATGGAATTGACCCCCCATCAGAATATTAATATACTGATTTGTCATACGATCACTTTTTAGTAAATTTATTTCTACTGGCAGAAATAATGTGCTAAATATGAATTCATCTCATATCTGTAAATCTACTAATTGTAAATAGAAAATGGGAGAAACATGCTTATACAACTGCAGATCGCGCAATTATAATTTGGGAAATAATGTGGCGGACTAAATTTGGCCCTAAACCACGTCAAATTGGTCTGCTGAAGTTACTCAATGAAGAAATATTCTTAACTGCGTATCCCCTGCATGATGGATACGTAGAAGCATGGAAAAATCAAGTACCAACACATCGCCAAGTTTGCATCCATTACTATTGCTTCATTCAGTGCATTGTCTGTTCATGCTATGGATACTCATTTGAAAAATTATAATCACTTAGTGCAACAAGATCAAAATCTATTTCAATTTGCCCCAATTACACATTTACTATTTCATTCCATGAACCTGCACTTTTTGCTCTCGCATATCCGTATGATTAGCAATAATTAACTCATATCATATTCTAAGAACAGATTCTGTATCGCGAATGGGGTAATCCTAAAGCAACATTCAAGTATCAACCATTGAACTTAGTCTGCCTCTACTTTGGCTGCGAAGTTGGCCTCTACTTCACTTGGCTAGCATTTTACAATCGAATGCTGCTGTTTCCTACTATAGTAGGAATTGTAACGTTCATTTTTGGTATCACAACACTTCATGGGGACAACTCATTTGTGTAAGACTGTATCTAATTTACCGTGCATTGATCAATATTCATCTAACATTAAACAATCATTTGTTCCATACACAGGGACGAGTTGTGTTCAAGTGAGGAAAAGATATGTGGTCGTTGTCCTGATGAAAGCCATTGTTCTGCGTATAGAATATCCGACTCATGTTCCTACACAAAAATTTCCTACATCACTGATAATTATATGACCGTTTTTTATGCAACTTTCATGGCAGTGTGGGGTATATACATGTCAGATATCTATCGAGTCTAATTATTTTAATCTAAAGAACCATAGTCTCCTCATTACTGAACTTGGTTGAATTAGCAACGGTTTTCAATAAAATGTGGAAACAAAAGTTATCAATTCTGAGTTGGTATTGGAACCTTCACGATTCAACGACAGACTACGATATGCGACCACAGTATGAAATGGAAGCAACTAAATACCGATATAATTCGTTAACGAAGAAAGTTCATCTGGAGCACAATATATTTCGTAGAACGTCGCAAGTCGCATTATCTATTTGTCTCATCGTGATACTGGTGCGTATGACCAATTTATAATTTACAAACAAAATTCCAAGCTTGAATCTAATCTAGCAGCATGCAAATGGAATTTAAAAACAATCTAATACATTATAAAAATTATTTACTGCTTCTAAAGTTTGATCTCGTATGATTCAGACAGTTTCCGCATGCTTAATTTACTTTGGTGTCATTCTTTTGAGAACTACAATAACGCGGTATTTGAGAATTAGCCATAACCAGATAATTCGTTGGAACAGTTCTGTGATAGCAATAATCGTTGCTTCCATCGTGAATTTGTTCTTCATATTAATACTTGAGTTTGTAAGTATTACCGTGATTTACTTACCTATAGGTCAAAGCTACTTATGGAGTACAACGCTCACACGAAAAATATTTCTGTTTCAGGTGTATGAAAAGTTAGCTATGGTACTGACCAATTTAGAAAATCCCAGAACCCGTGCAGAGTATGACAAAAGTTATACAATAAAGATCTATATCTTGTCATTCATTAATTATTACTCTGCATTAGTATACATAGCTTTTTTCAAAGGAAAATTTTACACACATCCTGGAGATCACAGTGGTTGGACTAAATTGTCAGGAATTTCTATGGAGCAATGTGATCCTGCGGGATGTCTAAGTGAACTCTCAATACAATTAGCAATTATCATGTGTGGAAAGCAGATATTTTTGAATATCGTCGAAGTAATCTTTCCGAAGGTCCTTCATTGGTTGAAAGGAAAATTAAATAAATTCGAAGAATTACCACGGTGGGAAGAAGACTATTTACTTGAAGAAAATGGACAGTTCACATTGTACATGGAAATACGTGAAATGGGTAAGAATTAGTAACCCATCGAGCATCAGCATCTCAATATAGATACACCTATGCTTTGGGCTAGTAAAAAGGGATTCAATCATTAAGAAAATTCAATTGAAATTCTATACATAGCAACAGAGTTATTACCTTACATGATATTACCCATAAATGTTAACAATTTATTGGAGATTCCTGCATTGTGGAATCTATTTATATTGTAAATTATTGTATTCAGTTCTTCAATATGGATTTGTGACTCTATTTGTATCCACATTCCCACTGGCACCGATGTTTGCATTGATAAACAACATTTTTGAAGTACGAATTGATGCACATAAAATGCTGTGTGATCTCAGAAGACCTTTTCCTCGTAGAGTCACGAGTCTGGGAGCTTGGGAAGATATTTTACAAGGTGTGACGCACACCGGAATTGTATTTAATGTATGTTGAAATGCATATTCTATTAAATTTATTAAGTATGGTCATTATAAGTGAATCTGAAGTCATAATTGTTCTGTTTTCATTAGGGTTTAATTATAGGATTTACCAGTGACTTTGTACCAAAGCTACTGTATAAAATGGAACATGGTAGCCTTCGGGGCTATGTAAATAACTCTCTCTCAATATTTTCAACCAAACATTATAAGTCAACTTTGAAGGTGGACACATGCAGATATCCTGGATACCGGTACCCACCTAATCACCCATTAGCATACGAACTTACACCGCAGTACTGGTACATACTGTGTTGGCAGCTCGCATTTCTAGCAATATTTGAAGTAAGTTTTCTTCGCATTCCTCGGATTCTTTACCTACGCATAACTTCGGACGTTTTTATCCTCTGATACAATGTTGGTAGGATCAGAGTTTATGCATATGTTAGACCGAGAAAAGCAAAATAGCCATGGGTAGAAAATATTGCCTACACCTACGATTGCTAATTTATTATTTACAGCATTTTGTATTTGCTGTGACAAAGTTTATATCCTATGCAGTCCCGAATATGCCTCGATACATCAAGGAAAAAGTTCAAGCAGACAAAGAGTTCCTACGCAATTTGAAGAATCGAACGATTGAAAACCAATAACTGTATCTATATGTACACTCTATCAATTATTCTATACTAGTCCATATATTTCTGGAAACCTTAAGGTTTCCAGTACACAGTAGCTGCATGATAAAATGATGAAGTAGGGCAGGGTGGGATGAAGAGAATTACACGCCATAAGGATTGCGATAATCTATCATTTACTTCCAAATTTTTTACCAGTCATACAGAATATTCAGAAACAAATTTATATCAACATATATACAATTAGACTTCACATACATATCCTAGTCTCATACAATATTGGGAGTTTTCGTTACGATAATTACTAGTAATTTTTATAATAAGTTAAACAAACAATGATGTGTTATGTGCGTTCTCCTTCGAGTAAGACATGAGTAAATGAGTAAACTATGAGTAGAATCAGTTTTATACAATTACATAATATACGAATTCTTTGAACAACAATATCGTACATAGCAGATAAATTGCTTCATTTTTCGTAAGTAAATAATAACAAACTGTTATCCCGCTCCATGTAACCAAAGTTTTGTTATTTAGCTGCTATTTCAAGCATTTCAGAGATATCAACAATTTTTTCTCTTGGCTTCCCATTACTCTTGCCTCTTTCTTGTTCAACTCGGTCTATTTTCTCCCAATCCTC